>OX608049.1:11023287-12273287 GCA_951509405.1 Machimus rusticus
ACATTTTAATAGGGAGTCTAAATGCCGTAAAACATCTTATAGGGGTTTTTTGAATAGTGCACCAATCAAGGCTAAATCCGGGCGTTGTGGTGGTTGGACTCTTGCGACATTTCACCTTAATTAGTCTTCCTCAGGTTGGCTGGTGCACTTTTCATCACTAACCCGCTCCAGTGTCATGGACAACTCCAATCCAATTCCCTCCTCGGTCAATTTGGCCGCTGAATTGCGGTCTTTGCACTGCTCTTTTTCAGTAATGATCCAATTTGGTGAATGGGTGGCGGCATAAGTGAAGGTAAATATATATATATACAAAAAAAAAGTGGCCACGCTCGGAAGGTGGTATTACATAATTGGCGCTTTCCGTGCTCTCAATTAAACGCAGAGTTGCGCGTGAGTCTGTTGAAAGCTGCTGACAGGGAAAAACTGAACACAATTTTAAAACTTAGATGGGTTTAGAGGTCAACAGTTTTAGTCACAGGCTACAGAGGACAAAAAATAGCAGTTGGTTTTAAATTACATTAAGCTCTTTCTGTTGTCCTATTTAGGAACTTGCTTGACATCAAATTTAAGTAAATATCTTACCGATATAAATAAATGACGGCTGTTCAGCGAACAAAAATGATACAACTGGAATCTCAAGCGATTCGTAGCTTAATTGCATTCAAAATTCCTATAGAAGTCTTATTCACGATATTCAGCTACTTAAATTCTACCAGCTATGAAAAAAAAACTTACAATACTGGGTAATTTTTGATTATGGCTGAATATAATTTCGGACGGAACATGTTTATATTTTAGTCCTTTTTTCTGCCGACACAATTTGCGGGTTTGCATAATACATAATTTTTATCCAGAAACTACTGTCCACCAGCATTTCCGCTTCCGGTGACTACATCTTCCCGGCAACAGCGCATCATACAACCTCCGCATCGCATCCATTCTTTCCCTCGCTAATTCCTGCCGTCTACCGCGACAGCACACGCGACTTCTGAATGCGTTTTTAATAGGTCACAATCGTTTTATATGCGACCCAAGCAAATTAAGTAAGTGCAAGCGAACAGCTCCACCGGGAACTGGGGCTTGCGCAACCGCCTATTCTTGGGACTCCGCTGAATGTTTCTGCTCTTCCTCAGAGCTCGCCTACCAATTTGTAGGTGGTTTTAGTGGCAGCCTGTAATTGAATTAACGGTAAATTTATGATTAAATCATTGTTACTATGCGACCAGCTCCATACGCATCACATGTGCGAAACGCCAACGTCCGGCGCTCCAATGTGGAGGGCTCGCAGTCGCTGTCTGAACAGAGACATGCTTTTATGCGAATTCCTCAAAAACTTTCTCGGAGGAAATAAGTTGATTTAGTAATTTTGATTATGTTGAGTCAATTTTGGAGTATACGTAAAAACTGTCTATCTAGACTCTAGCGCATGACAGCCAACACATCTAGAAAAGATTTATGGTTTGCCAAATTTGACCTTACGAGGGCCATAAAGGTCTAACAGCCCATTTTTCAATTTATTTAAGATAATTCCAGTCCTCTCGTCATCTCGTGGATCACTGCCGTTGTGATCTTGGTGTTAATTTGCAAGGTAAAGGTTTGGACAAATAGTGGTTTTTCGGTCGCATGAGCACGAGACTTTACGGGAATGTACTTTCACTCATGCGTTGCGTAACTTGCGGATTGTTTGGTATTTTTATTTTTTTTTATTTTTTTTTTGGAAATTTCTTATGTGATACCAGCTGCAGTTTAATTTTCACTTTTACCAAGAAAAGTAAAGGGGTATTAGGGAATCAAATCCATTTAAGATGATGAAGAGGGAAACGAAGTCGGTTAAAACTTTTTAGGGTTTTTGCTAGAGCTTTTTTCTAGATTGATTGATTGATTGACTGAATCGTGCCGAGGAAGTTTCGGTTATAGACCAGAGTTTAAAACATAAGAAAGACTAATTATAGGTTAGAATAATTTTAACAAAAAAAGTTGTTAGGTTTTTGAATTGCCAGTGGTTCCTAACTAGGTCCTATTTGAATGATATGTCTAATTAAAAATGACTCTCTACGCAATCCAGCAATTGATCTTGTTAAGCTAAATTCAGCAGTTCAAAGCATAGCTGAATACTTCGGTTGTTACGGTTTTTTACTTATGGTTCAAAAGACCAACTAATTTACATAATGAGTAAGCGTAAAGCGGCTCTATTTCATTATACTTTGATATCATGGCTCAACCAATTTACAAAACGCCGAAAAGAATAAGTCAGCCCTTCCAAGGACCAAACAAAAAATTAGTTAACAGGTTACAACACGACGGGATTATTTTTTCCCTTTTTGTCCATCCATTGGAACTAATCCGGCATGAAAGGTTAAAGTTACCTGCGTATTCTTCTTGTCCCCTCGTCGTCACAAAGCACTTAAAGAGTTCGTTATTACGCTTTCAAAAATCAATTCCTGTTTACCAGGTGACACAAAAAGAAAAAAAAAATAATGCAGACAATTCGAGCTCCGAAATTTAAAAGAGCCCGGGTGAAATCATGTGTAGCACCTTCACTGCATGCGTTTTAAAAGAAAAATTCCTCAGACAAAGCGCACCGACTTTTTGCAGGTTTTTGTTCAATTTTCTAGGCCTTGACCTCCTTCGGCAAATATGAAAGAATTTTTTTTTTTGCCTTTTCATCTCAGCTGCCTTTTATACTCCGCATTCTTACGGCCACCTGTTATGCATTATTTAGAAATTCTTGGATTCTCGGAAATAAGATGAATTTTTCGTTTAGGGCGTAGGATTCCTTTCGTTCTTTTCGTCTTAAGAAGATTTTAGGCGGACCTTAATTGCAAAAAAAGATTTTCGTATTTACTTTTCTTTACATATTAACCAACTACATATACTCGTAAATTGAAAATGTCTTTTATCTATGCAATAATTTCGTTGAACCGTTCTTGGAAAATCTTTGCACCATAAGGAAAGTAATTGTTTTTTACTACTTATGTTTTAATTTTTAGGGTTCCGTATCTCAAAAGGAAAAAAAGGAACCCTTATAGGATCACTTCGTTGTCCATCTGTCTGTCTGTCAAAATCCTTTTTCCCAGGAACGGTTGGAGGTATCAAGTTGAAATTAATCTATACAAATATTATAAAGAAAAAAGATTTGATTGTTTGTTTGTTTGCATTGAATAGGCTCCGAAACTACTGAACCGATTTCAAAAATTCTTTCACTGTTGGGAAGCTACACTATCCCCGGGTGACATTAGAGGTCCTTACTAAAACTCCAAAAATGTAACCCAAGATGTAAAAAAATTACATAAAATATTCCTAAAAAAAATATTATTCAAATCGGACAATCTTTTCCAAAGTGGGCATTTGCTAGTATCAAATACTCAGGTCTGCAATCCCTCGGAGTTGTGAAAAAATGAACCTTCTAAGTCAACGTAATCAAAAGATACGGCCTTGTATGCCGCATATTTTGATACTCGCAAGGGAATCGAACCCAAAATAAACGGGCAGAACGTTGACCTAGAATCATAAAATTTGACAAGAAACAAATATCTTATAGCACAAGTAAAGGGAAAAATCCGAGAATCGTAAATTTGTGGTTACATCACAAAAAACATAATTTTTTACGGAACCCTCGGTGCGCGAGTCCGACTCGCACTTGGCCGGTTTATTTAAATTACCGAACACAAAAATGTGCACTACATTCTTTTAAAGTGAAAAAAATAAAACATTTCCATTTCGTAAAACAAACTACTACACTTTTATTTTTCAAGTTTCATTTAGTGAGGCAAATTTAATCGCACTTATCTTAAAAAAGCGATTAGTCTTCAATGAAAAATGTCGCAATATTTTTTGCAATTACATCTTAACAATGGTTTTGAGATTATTAACGTCAAACAAAACAAATAGGCACATTACATTTGATGGCATAAATTATAAACAAAAGAAAATTGAAGTGGACCGGAATTATATTCTTGTGGAACATCAGACACGGTTATAAAATTAAAATGTTGAAGAACGTGACAACAGATAACGAGTTTCCAGATGATTTTGAAAGCATTTTTAGATGAATTTTTGTGTATTTGCAATATATTTAGGTTAATTCTACAATTTTGAAGGACTAAATACAGAAGCTACCATATAAAAACAAAATAATGCAGCTAGTGAAGCGTTAGAGTTTTTAACACATCTTAGGTTTTGTGGTAAACGAGGACAAAGCAATCATATGATAGTTTTTTCAAACTAACGACGGGAAGATAAAATTTGGCACCGAATATTTAAGAGAACCGATGTAATCGAAGATTGTGTCCGTAACCGATTTCTTCTCATATTATAGGCAAAAAGATATATGTCGGTTACACAACGGATGGCATTTGTAATTTGAATTTCTCAACGTGCTGTTAACAACAAGATTATAATTTCCACTTGTTTGAGTCACGGCAGGTCAGGTAGCTTCCTCATCGATTGGCTTTTACGCCTAATTAAAAGTTTCCTAACTGATTTGGTTGACTTTCGCATTTACAAAAATTACGAAGAAATTTAAAAAGTCCTTTACATAATTTGGAGTATCTCAAAGATATGGGAATCTCCTGAGTGGTGCAATTATGCAACAAACCTATAAAATAATGTAAGATATTTCCAGTTTTTTAGGGGTTTTTCCCCCAATTTCCAATCCTGTTGAGAACACCGCAAAACCAGTTGGTGAAGAGAGTGCGCGAAAAACCGCGAGACCCCATCCGAAAATGCAGCGGACTCAATACGCAACGGTTTTAACAACTGACGTATGCGATGTTGCTCAACACGAGCAATTTATAAGCGATCGTGGCGCTTTCACGAAACCCGCAAGGCTAACTTACCTTTAATTTTTGCGTTCCACTTAAGATAGATCGTTATATCCAATTTTCCAATGGAAACACAGAGTGCAACGGAGCTGCACTATCAAAACAGATTCACTGCACTTCTTGCACTTCTTGCAGCAGCAGCTTGAGACACGATCAGTTACGGGCAAGATCACTTTCTCCGTGGAGAGCCTTCTTTTCGCGCAAGAAAATATTAAAAACCAGTAAGAGAAAAATACGGTTATTTTTTCCCACAAAAGCAGTAAACGCGATTGCGCGACAAAACAAACTGCGGTATATGGTGCGGGTCTTTAACCTCAAGCGCACGGTGCACTGTTTTTTCTTGTTTTACTATTAATTTTTTTCTTTTTTTAAGCAGAATTGTAATTGTCGTATTACTGCCTTCATCGACAAAATGTCTTCACCTGTCGATTTTGGTGGATACCATCTTCTCTGGAAGTAGTGTTCACAAAGCCTCAATTAATCGCGCAAACGCACAAATCACCGGATATTACCTGCTGGCAATATTTGGCAAGTATCTGAAAACCGTCAGATACAAAAAAATTAATGTAAAAAAAAAATACGTCTCGATCTTCTCCGATCCGCACTAACCGAATTCGAATTGTTTGAGGCAAGTGTTGGTCTGTTGGGTTTGCAGTTTAATCCACACACTCAGGTAAGGTTAAAAAATCAGTTGCGCGTACTGTCTACAATTTTGTTTTAAACTTACAGCCAGACACCAGGTAGGACTGTTCGCGCTCTGGGTAGGAATCAGACTGACCAGGTTCGGTTGGGACTGCGCCACTTTGTGGAAGAAAGTCGCGTCGACTTGAGCGCGACACAGTGGCTGCGTGGTGCGGCGGCGCAACTTCTAATGGAGCTCATAAATCTGAGTGGACTTAAACCGCCTGTGATCGGTTTCAACTGGAAAGTTGATTCAATCATTCCAGGCGATCGTCAACAATGTTGAGCGATATTGTTCCGGACGGACGACCGATCGACAGTTGATCGCAGAATCGTGGAAAATTGTTTCGATTTTGGTCAATGGTAAAAAGAAAGTAGCGAAAGCTTGAGGGAGGTGTGCTGGGAATGATGCAAATTGGGAGATTTCGCGAAGTGTTTAACGTTGTTCTTTTTTTTATTTATTGCTGATTACACCCACCGGTGTTACGCTTCAACGTCAAGGTTACTAGCTGCTAGAATTTGTAAGTCTTAACAATGGTGAGTTAGGAGAGTCAAGTGTATAATTTTTCTAGGGAATTAATTTTACATCTAGGTAATATTAATCATAGAGACTTAAGATTATATATTTGCAAGTATGCAGAGTAATCTTAAAAAAATACTGGACTGATTTTGAACAGATTTCTGTAGGTATATACAAACCAACAAAAGTATAATTTAACTTCTTTCAGATCATTGTGCAAACATTTAAATATTTGAAAATTTTGATATGAAAATGTGCATGGAAGGATTTTTCGTTGTTGAGATAATTCATTTTGGATATGGCATTAAAATATAGAATTTTAATATGCTTATGCCAAGTTACTATTTAGATTTTGAAAATGGGTACAGGCAGTTTTCAAAATCACTAACTTTGACTTTAATTATGGCTATTCAGCTACATACCTATAGCTTATATGTAGCTTAATAATTATTATTTACGACAATATATTAAGAATAACTGACTTCGTCAATTTTTGTTTTAGTAGTCGACTAATTAAGGTTCGGTTTTTATTTGAATCTATAATTTTAGTAATTTTTAATAGTTTTCCTGAAGTCCAAAGTTATAATTTGTCTGCAAAAATCTGAAGTCAATTTGAAGGATATTGATTTCAAGCCACTGTTTTAGAAACTGATTAGAAAGTAGATACAATATATGTCGAACCCAACTAGTAGCTACTAAATTCCCACGATTTAAATATTCTACAAATCACTAAATCGCTCCTCGCTACGACACAGATCTCACTCAAAATCAAATCATTGGAAGCACCACCTGTCCCCGCGGGCACACCTTTCGAGCTTCATAAATTCGCAAGGCCGTTAAATTACCTTCTTGTGGGGTAAATCACAGAATTTCTCCTAATGTTTGTTTCGTCAACCTTTTTTCGCTCATTTTAATTGCCTTACGCGATCGGATCTTTTTCACCTCACAGGTGCAACACGTTGCGATCTGTGCACAGGTAAGACAAATAACGGGGACAATCCGATTCTGGAAAATTTAATACCAAGTTTAAGTGGGCGGCTGAGATGAGATCGGAGTGAGATGGAGAAGAGGGAGTTGGACCGGATTAGAATTACAGCTTACACGTTTGAAAAGAAAAGTAGAACGTGAGTGAGATGCTGAGGCAGGTGAGAGTTATGCACGATGCGAATTTATTTTTCCCATCGGAAAATGTTCAGTGAGTTTAACTCATTGCGATCACAGTGCAAGTCATTGACTCCTCCTCTATCTGCGCTTGCGCAAACGGCTTTTAATCTTAATAGGATGAAACCCTGAATTTTCCACATCTAGATGAAATGACTATCATTTCTCATCGTCAAGTGAAAGTCGTTAGCGTCTATTTCGGACAACAGATCCTACTTTTAGAAAATGTGATCAGTTGATTTGATTGGTGTCTGTCGGCCTCAGTGTTTGCCAGTGGCTTAATTGTAGCTTGTGCAATTTCTCTGATCGACGGGTTGCAACATCGCCGGCAACTACTTGTCAAGTTCACTACCCCCGCCACTTAAGATTGTGTCAACAAGTTGACGAGGTGATGCCGCGTGAGACAAGGCAATGCAAGACCGAGACCTTCCCTAACATTGAATCATCTGTCGAAACGCCCACGGGGCCGACATCTCTTTTAAGTAAGACCCTCTGATAAGCTGTCCTCGGCTGGAGAATTTCCTCGTACCGAGTATAATTTACTCATTAGTCGCAAATTCTTGAAGATGTTGCTATGACTTGATGCGCGACCGCATCAAATAAAACATATTACCCGTTCTCTGGGCCAAGAGAACAAAATGCCTCAAGGATGGCTTTAGGGCGTTGTTATAATTTCTTGGACTTCCGGAGTCAATGGAACTTTCTGGGCACCTCGAGATATCCCCAGCAGGTCTCCTTCCCTCCATCGCAATCACCAAGCCCCCACAGTTTGGGGTCTGGTTACGTGCGCTCTGTAGCGGCCAATTCTCGAGTCGAGCCATTACTTCGAATTGTCTCATGAATGAATATTTATTGCCCTCGATTCGACGCTGCTGGGGTGGTAGATGGACGCTGCTGTGTACGCAAAGGTGGGCGCCTTATAACCGAGATGGGGCCTAGAATTGAGATAAATGAAACGATCATGGCCAGGGGTATGGGGGCTGTGCGGTGGACACTTCGAGAAATTGAAGCAATCGCGCATATTTGATGAATGGGACTGAGAAGACCGCGTTAATACCTCTTGTAAATGCGATACGAATTTAGTGAGCTAGAAATAAATCTTTTTCAGTAGCGGATGAAGATAATCTTTTAAAAGGCGATTTGAGGATCAATCGGAGGAGTGAGGCTTGCGAAATTAGGGTATGTAGCGGCACATATAAAATTTAAAAGCCGCTCTGCTCTGTTCACTGAGATATAGTTAGAATTTGCCTTTATTTTCAAATGCTTCGTTTGAGCAAAAAGTTTGAGAGGGTATTTAAGAAATTTGCTCCACTTTCTTAACCTCACGTATATACATACTTTACCACTTTAACAACTGTGTTCACATAAATCAATTATAAAGGACAAGCAAATGAGGGAACTTTTAGTTAGATGCCAATTAGCGTGTTCAATCATTAAAGCGTTCGTAAAATTACGATTTTACGATCATTTTCTATGAGATGGTTTTATGTACCATCTTCGGTTCGTATATCATAAAATAAAACGATAAATACTTGTTGTCAAGAATTTAAGTTTTGTAATCTCTTGGTCAATTCAGCTTAACAACAGGAATTGCTGAATTGTGTATCCAGCTTGAAAGAGCAAGTTATTCGAAACGGCCGGAGATATTAAGAGCTCTTGTTAGGATTGAAATGATTTCTGGGATTCAAGATAAAATCTGTGCATACGTATCGAGGAAATATTTTGCTTGAAAGATAAGAAAAGGTTTCTCTACTTTTATTGGCTGGTTTTAAAATTCTAAAAATAAAAGTATTTCTCAACACCTAACGTAAATTGTTTAGCAGCTTCTTTTAAAACTTTAGACATTACGTCAGCATATCTTTTCGTTAAAACCTTAATTTTGGGCTTAAATAACTACATATATCATATACATATGTATATATATCATAGGTCTGACACAGGGAATGCTTTAAATTAAACCACTAGCACTACTATTTCGATTTCAGCAGTCTCAAATAAAAATTAGTTATTTTTTTTGCCCGCTTAAGTTACTATATATTTCCCAGCTCTTGGTTTTGGGTTAATATTTGCTAGAACTGTTTTGCAAAATGAAAATATGGAAAATGAAGGCACTAATTTCTTCGATTTTTGTTACTCCATGTTCATCCCTTTAAAACTTCTGGACTGATAAATTAGGTTGTTTGTATTTTAATTCCTAAACAAGTTTTAATGCTAACGAGTGTTTCTTGGTTTTAATACATTGAATATGAATGAACTATTTCCATTTTTCTTAAAATTCTAATGCTTTCCTTACCATTGATTTCTGGGCCCGAATCATGTAATTCGATATCGAGCAAATATTATCGTTCTTCTCTCGTTCATGCATCATGGAATTCGACACATCGAAGCAATCGTGTCGAATGTTCGATGATGACAGCTCGATACGGCATTTGCTATCGAAGGGGTTGAGTCGAGTCGTTATTGGGCAGCTTTAGTGATTCAATAATGTATTTAAATGCCTCTTTTGATATGCGAAACTTTTTAACAAAACTAAAATTTTTAGATTACAATGTAATTTAAAATTGCCCTCCCTTACTTTAATGATTTTTCATAAATGGACAAAATATCGCTTTTTGCAGTTTTTAACAGGGAACCATCATAACGTAATAATAACGTTATTATTTCGGTCAGAACTATACTGGTTCATTTCCCATAAAAAAGAACGGTACTTTTCTACCAAAACTATTTCGGTTACATTGAACCGAAATCACTGTAACCGAAGAAATTTCGGTCCAATTGAAACGTTCTGATTGGAATTTTTAAGATAAAGTTCAGATCATAAATTAATTAATAATTAATAATTAAATGATTTCACAAATACAAAAAATATGTATATGTTATTAATACAAAAAAGGAAAAACTACTGTAAAAAAGATTTCCCAATTATGCACAACTGTCACGAAAATTCAAATTATTGCAAAAATGACGGCAATTACAAATGATCTAGTTTTCATTTACGGCGGTACCTCGATATGAAAAACGATAGAGCGAGTATCGTCTTCCATAAAGCTAAACTTTACTATCGAGCTAACGATATCGTTCTCACTCTTCGATTGTACGACTGTCGAGCATCGAGTTGCATGATTCGGCCCCTGATTCTGATTTGAATGTGATCCAAATTTCGGTGTTGATAATAACCAAAATCATGATTAATTTTGCCTCTTTTAGTTGCTGCGGCTTTTTCCTCAATTGAAGTTATCCATTTGGGTTTAAAATGTTAGTTTTCTTCCCGTCTAAAAAAGAGAACTTCCAAGTGCACTGCTGTAGATCAACATCACAACAAAATGACATTTTTTCCGTTGAATTTGAGAATCACACTTTTCGCTGATTTTTCAGCCATCTGGAAGTGAAAATTTGCACCACCGCCAATCAGAATCGAGCGAGCTTTTCACAGCAAACATTGCAAACTTGCCCATTCCGCTAGATGTCGCGATCGCCGCATAAAAATCGAATGAAATTGACATTTCGGTCGCGCAGGTCGATGTACGGCTGCCGTAAATATTCCTCGATTTACCGGGCTTATAGCAATATTTAGCGGAGAATCAATTAGACTAGACGACACATAAGTGTTCGGACAGGTGCAATTCGAGAAAATCCAATTACCGGTGCGCCGCATTCATCGACGCCCAGCGCCCACCGCCGCAGGAAGCGGAGCACCACCACCACGGACCGCGGCCCAGATGGCGAGCGGAACGAGCGGAACAAAACATGTTCACGTAATCGGGGTCCGGGCGCGCTTTTCAGGTTAATTCCCCGCGGCCATAGCGACGGCGATTGCGATTTTCAGGTGCTTCTTCTCCCGCGGATGTGAGGAAAATGCAAACGGGCGGTTCGATCGCAAGTGATTGTGGATAAAGAAATTAGTGCAGTTAAGGCCCCTCGGTGCGGCAAAATTTCACGTACTTCCAGCGGGGCGCAGCACCCCTTGAGACAGTCGCGGTGCCGTTGCGGCCAATGGCCTTCCCTCCGCGGTTTGTTATGGTCCCGACGTGGTGATAAGATTCGACCTTCCTCGATTGTTTACAGCGGAGACAGGTGAGTGTTTTGCACGATTCGTTCTTTTTTGGATTTCATTTTTATTGCCTGGAGACGTGAGCACATAAAAGTTGCTCTGATTTACAGCGCCGCTGCCCCCGGGCTGCTGCGGCAGGGTTGATGGTTCACTTTTTTTTTCTTTATTCAACTCACCGTAACCGGAAGCATTTGGAAGCGAATAAAATGTTTGCTTCGATGAGGGGAGCTCTGCGGTTCATGGGGGAGATGGGGCGCAGATTTTAGGTTTTTATTTTCGGACACATTCCGTCAAAAAAGTAGGGCATTGCTTGTTTTGTGTGATAGCGCAACGAACGATGAATGGCGCTCGGAATAAATTTTATTTTCATGCAAAATATCTGCCACTCACATCGGGAGGGGAGCTCCATAGCGCTGGGGCTGAGGCCTAAGACACTGAAACTCGGCTGAAAGCTCGCCGGCGCGCGGAACTTTCGTAAAAACTAGCCGAGCCTGACGGGGAGCACGAGGAAAGTGTCTACGGTCAGTGTGCCGCAAAATCGCTATGAACGGGTGGGACTCGGCTTTGCCTTGGAGCTCCGGAGAGAAGGGGGCCAGAAGGAAATAGGCCTGCGGAGGAATCCCAGTTCAGCAAAAGGCTGAAACAGCTGTTGTGTGGTGTTGCGTTGGTGTAGTCCAGGAGTTCTATGGGAAAGAGAACCACCATTATAATTCTGCCTTGGACATGAAACTGGTGGGGTACCCTACAAATTGGCTCTTTCGGGCTCCACTTTGCCCTCTTTCAATGACTTTTGCCTTCGGTAGAGATTATAAAACAAACCAGTCAAGTGCGAGTAGAATTCAGCAGTTAGTTTTTGTAGGAAAATCAGGTGATCCAACTTCATTACGAATTTATCGTCCAATATCGATTTCACTTATTTTTAAAAGAATTTTTTATAACCAGCAGTTTGCTCAGCTTAATGTTTATATTTCTGGTCAACACCACAGCCTCTTTCCTGGACATTTTACTATTATTAATCTGCTTTTTACTGGCACTATTGCCTCTGCTCTTGAAAACGAGCCTTAGCTGATTTCATGCAACTAACTACATACATATTTCAACGCTTTTGGGCTTTAGAAAATGTCTCAGCTTGAATTAAATATGTACCATAGGACAATTTCTTGGTTTTCTTCTTTTTGGACCTTGTATTGTACTGTGGTGGTTTTCATTCTCATTCTTAAACACAGCTTCCTAGTGTTCCTCAAGAAATAACACTTACCCATATTATCTTTCCAATTTACCTTCCTAATTATTTGAAATGCGAATGTTTTCTTTAGACCACAACAAATTAGACGTTCATAGGAATATGCTTATCAAGTATGTAAATAATTTTATACCACATTTCTGCAAGAAAATTCGAGTTTTATTGTTTAAATCCAGTAACATCTAACTTGAGTACGTTGAAATTCATTTCCACTTACTTTTCTTAGCCCATCGCAGAATCTATCTTGGCAACATCTGTCGTTAATTCTTTATTTGACTGCTCTAGTTCATTGTGCAGTTGTCTGTTGTACTATGGCGTTAACTTGATGTATAAGTAAGGAAACCTTAAAATTAAATGACACAAAGACCATTTTGTACCAATCAGATCAGTTCATAAAAAAAATTAGTATCCTTGTTATTTTTACGGAGATGTTCAGGTCATCTTAGGCTTATTTTTGGTCACAAAAGATTGAAAACTTATTCTTATTTTTACAAGAGACATCATACAGAATTTACTTCAACAACCCAATGTCCCTATTCACGGGATATTTATTTAAGTTTCATGATAATAGAAGGATTATTTTAATTTATTTAAGATTCATGATAATAGAAGGATTATTTTATTTTGGAAATCCATATTCAAGTCCAATGTTTTTTAAAAATTCTGTCGATATATTTTCCTGCTTTGACAACGTACGTAGGTATATAGAACATATTTTGTGCCTCGAAATAAAATTATAAAAAAATAGTCTCCAAGAAATATTTGAGATTGTTTTACTATATCTTGGAAGACTGAACAAATCTGATTAGTTCAAAATTAGAACCTTTGACAAAGTGTTGGAAATTAATGATTTAAAAACCCTCAAGTATATCCATTTTCATTGTAGTCGTTTTTTTTTAGCTTAACTAATCGGCTTGCATTATTTCTGCTGTTCACTTCATATGCGCGTGATCGTCCTGATTGAGACACATCAACCGCCCAAAAAGTCTCAAAATTTTACTGCGCTGTCGCCAACGGCCTCCGTCGTGGCAATGAACTTCATCCGAAAAGTTCATTACTGCTGGGCTAATCATTTTCTGTCAAAAGGCAATCGTCACTCAGCTGATTAATGACCGCTTTGTTCGACGAAAGCAACTCTGACAGGGCAAGTGGCGGGCTTTATTAGCGCACAACCGAAATAACTCAGCCGCATCGAATCTCTCTCTTCTCGTGGGCCTTTCTCCGAAAGTAATCGATGCAACACACCGCCCCTGCTGCGATGGTTGCACTTGCAAGAAACCGAAAAATTTGTTTTCACCTGACACCGTTCTGGCGTTGCACCCTGCACCTTTCGTTAAAAGTGGGCCTACGTCTCGCTGGGAGACGACGTCACGTCCACGTCCTGTTTATCACTTTTCATTTCACTTATGCTGCTGTACCGTGAGGCCGGGCAATGGCATCACCGTCGGCATGGCAGTGCAGTGACAAGGAAACTGCAAACACTCCTGCAACCACGCGAGGTTCAGGGGAGGGGGCTGCAGGGAGGCTCAAAAGTCTCGGTGTATTCCTGAGAGTCTTTTCGCTAAAGCGTCTCGTGGGAGTTTTGCGCGCTGGTTAATTTATTTCGCCGTTAAATTGAATGAATGCACCTCGTTCACATCAAAAGAGATTTATGACAGATGTCCGAGCCATTTTCGGCCGATTTATAAATAATATATTTTTATGATGGATGACCTCGCTAAGAGGAGGTGCCATGATTTTCCCGAAAATGTGCCGGCCACAAAGAGCTCTTTGTTGGTGGGGTGAACGTGGCGGCGGTGGTTCGAATTTATGCCTTTTTGGAAAGGACTTTGGCTTGGGCGATTACTGGGGTAAATTCACTTCATAGGGCTTAGTCCCTTTTCAAATTGTTGTGGAGGTAAATAAAGTTTTCATTATTTATGAGTTTTCACGATACGTAGCGAAAATGTTATAGGTTTGTCGTACCCATTTCAACAAGTCCTTTTTTTTCTATATTTTGCATTTTCTAAAAGTATATGATCAATCAATCTCAAAATTAGACTTTATTTTAAATGAAATCACGAAAACCGAGAATGAGAGTGAGAATTACTTTCTTTCCATCAACGAAGTATCTTTTGGCTATTCTAAAACGAAAATCATACAAAATGTACCCTCCGATTTTGGTCTACTTTTATTCACAAGACCTAAGGAACACATATGTTTTTATTTTTTATCAAATGGTAGAAAGTGTCTTATTACAATTTAATTTGAAGGCGAAGAAGGGCTTAAAGTAAACTTTCATTTAAAATAATTAACTGATTCACCCTACAATAAGTAGGTTCCTTGTTGTTGTCCCAGAATGTGTTTGACATGACATGACCCTAACTCATTTCTTAACAAGAGAACAGAGCCCAACCATCACAAAAAAGAATTGTTAAATTAAATTTCCGCCGGAATTTTTGCGAACCATAAATACTTCAGAATGTGAAGTGTCTTGTTCCAGTTCAAATTCTCCAAAACTGTCAAATTTATTACTAATACGCGTGCTCCTTTTTTTCCGGAGCAAAGACAAAAAAAAGTTTAGAAACCCGTTTTTTTGGACCAAGTTATAATGGTACCTCCCCTTCGGACAAAATTGAATTTTTTCCCATAGATGGCTCATACCGCTCGAAGAAAATGTTGTACAACACTCGTGCCTTCCTGACCACAACTTCGGTTTTGCGAGTTTCGTGGGCGGAACCGGGTATAAGGGGTGAGCGGTGAAAGTAGTGGTAGTAGAAGTGGTGGTGGTGGATTTGCAGTGTACGATCAGAACCATGAAAAGCCATCCAGGAAAAAATATAGTCTCCAGCGCGATGCGCTGCATTCGGACAAACGACCTTGTGGAAGGTCACGTGACCCGTATAGCTGAATGAGAGAGGGATGCGAGCAAGCTGGGGTGGAGGAATCTCATTCACCACATCCCTCCTCTGCAAAACGGGCACTTGTCCTGTCTATCCCATCGAAAACTGTTTCCCACTAAAACGGCATCTTCTATGGAACCCGTGGATATTTTCCTTTTACTTTCCTGAGTCGTGTAACGGGAAAAGAAAAGAGACGGCCAACATTTCGAAGCCGAATTGCCTCGTACCTTGGTGCCTTTCATGCAGTGAAAAGCACTTTTCCTTCCCCAACCCATTACTATACAGAAGTGGGGGTGGGAGGTTTTGGGGAAGCAGTTTTCTGAAAGTAGCACACGCACACAATGCGATTTAGAGTTCTGTGAAAGCTCCGTTATTGTACCGTTGGTTTAAACTTCAGTGTGGTAAATTCTGGGTGGAATACAGCTTCACCTCTCCCCACCATTCGAAGGGAGCTGAGGCAGATTTCCAACACACACATACACACATAATATCGCAAGGTCATATTTTGACCTGAGCGCCGTCGGGACGATGACTGCTGACGCTTGTGCCTGCATCGGCTCCTAAACGCGGGTGGGCGGGGGTTGTGTACTGGAGGTGGGGAATGTTTGTATTTTGGAACAAATCCTTGGGTGTATGGTCCGCTGTAGTAATGTTTGTGCATTTTTAAGCGTCTCACTGCTTCCTTCCCGTTGAAGCGCCCGCCTCCAGAGTTTCCTGTTTCGACTTTGGCAAATGACGTTATTCCTGCTGGCTGGGTTTTTGTGTGTTGGGGGAGGTTTTATGTGCGACCGCTCCAAGCTCAGGGGGTGGCGGAGGCCCAGGCACAAGGGACTGTTCCACTTGCTTTTCAGGAAATTTTGCGGGCCTAAGTGCTCTAGCGATGTGGAAGGGCTGTGGGGGTGTGTGCATTATCCTTCTATGCCATTCCGACCCATGAGCACACTCCAGAATCGGCTGCTCCGGGCCGTTGTGGGGGATGGTGGGAAGATTTGTATGAAGTGGAAATTTTTGCAGACAAGCCCTTCAGATGCTCCTGATTCATTTATCATGCGTAGTACGCGCTAGGCACAGGCGGGCCGAGACAATTTATAGCTCGACGGAATGGCAGTTTTGTTTTTATTGACCCGGCGCGGTGTCGGGGATTATGACTTGTTTACTTCTCAGATGGATTTTCTTAGGCACGTCGCCGACGACGGCGTCCAGTCTTGTACCGTGTCGTGCGGCTGGGTCATTAGTCCATTTCCCAAAAATAACTCAAATTGCCGACCAACGGTCAGTTGTGCTTTATTGGCTACTCCAAGTGAGTTCATTGCACCTTTCTGGATAGACCAATCAGTGCTTCCAGGTTTTCGAGAGGTGTACACGCTCTAATTACCCCATACCTCCGCTCATATAGTTTCTCATAAAATTTTTACTCATGCCCATGTCATGGCCAGCTCATAGTCCATGTTCGATTTTTTAGCCCTTATAGCTTGGGGCGGAGAGCGTTCCAGAGGACATTGCACCCAAAAAGTAATCTGCACCCCTCGGACTGGGTCATTAAAAACTCCCGACACGCTATTCCCCTGTTAGTCGAGAAAATAAGAAAAACATCAGTCGGAGGAAACCCCCACGGTGGATGATTTTAATAATGAAAACCCTTTATCCCCGCAGATTCCCTGGCTGATAGATTATAGCTGCCGATGGGAATTTGACAGTAATGAAAGGTTTTGTTCACAATATAGCCCCCGCCATTTCCCTAATAGAATAGGTCAGTGCGGCTCTTCAGCAACAACATGGAATATGATTTTAAAGGGAAGGGAAATCACAACCATGATAGGTGTGGGCGATATTATCGAGAAATTGAAATAAAGCAAGTATCACGAGTTTATTGGTTACTACCAAGCAACCAGGAAAACGAATTTTATTAATTAAATTCGCTCGCACAAATTTACAATGAATAGAAAAAAGCTGTTCATCATATACATAAATAGACAGAGTTTGTGGTATTATACAATTTTTATTTGCCCACAAATAATTTGAACAGGTCATGCATAATTAATTAAAAAATAATATATATATAATTACAAAAATAAACTTAACAAATCTACTCGTAGAATTATAATGAGTCTTTAAAAAATTCAAATAGGCCATGCACAGTTAATAAGAAAAATAAAAAGCGAAAATAAAATATAATTATAAAAATGCATGTAGGAAAACTAGAAAGTTTGGAGATACAATATTATGCAAAATTGAAGTATTATCTGATTGAACTTTGAAAGTTCATCAACTTACTGATAAGACAACTGAGCCATATACTTCATTAAAAAGTTTAGAACACCGAATAATCGGTTCATTTAGACTGTAATTAGTTCTATGTACAGGAATTTTTGGGGAAAATGTCACGGGTTCTTAAGGTAGTCCCAGGGCAGTAAATGTTAAACAACGATAAAAGGTCAGAAAATATAACACGATAAATCCCGTACGAATAAGCTGGACATTACATTTTTTCTAGATTCAAGACTTTGCATACCAAAAAGAAGGCATTTTGACTTATAAGATGGAATGTTGTTATCATCCCAATTCAGTTTAACTACTGCATAACGCGTGAAAGATTTTTTAACAGTTTCAATGCGAGGAGCAAGAATGTACGGGGGGGACCAAATGCATATTCAAGGACAGAGCGAATTCTTTAGAGTTGTTTAACACGTTCGCGGACAGAAAGCTTTTCGGCCCATATAACTCAATGTAAAATATGGATGCTAGAGCATTCACGTCCGCGAACGTGTTAATAAAGCCCAACATCATAAAAGCTCTTGAGGAGATGTAATAAGTAGGGATGTACACACTACAAAATAGTATAATAAATAATAAATTCAGCATAAAAACCTGAGCGAATGCGACATTCGAGTCCTTTTTTCGATTTTGTGCTGCCATCTATGACTTCGCTACTAAATTTCTATTTTCTTGAAATTTTTTAAATTCATTGTAGTGATACTTCTTAAAGTAATTTTCTTTAAGCAAGCTATCTCTCTCGCGTCACGAACATCCATTGAGGGTGGCGATCATAGAGTATCCTATGTGTTCCCACTCTCCTACAAGAGTGGTTGTAATCCCCCGGTAACGGTAATGCTGCTAATCTTAATTAAAATTTTCCCTTAATTTGTGGAGCATCTGTCTTTGAATGTAACTCTCGCCCCGATCCAAGAGGGACGGTAATTGCTACTAATTCCCTTTTCCTCCATCAACTGTAAAGTCTGTGACAATCTGCGAGTCACTTTGCGTTAATTTCATCGCTTTAAGCTGCTCTGAGACTCCGCCAATGTGCTTGCCAAATGAACTAATCCCGCTGCATCTCAATAATGGCGTCACATTGCATCTCGTGTCTCCCCTGGGGTAGTGTGCAAATCACTGGTGCAGCTCTATTTTATGAGTGGGGCTGGATTGAAGGGGAGTGGGCTGGTGGTGGTTTCCTCCATCGCGGCCGCTTGGGTCGGATAAATGCAGTGCCGGGAACTTTTCACATAACAATTAAAGATATTTGAAGCTTTTCAAGGGAACCGGGCCGAGCTCCTGCTGCCGTCGTCGCCGGGGTGGAGAAAAAATTCGTTCCGGCGGAGTTAGCTTAATGAAACCTGAAGATCCGTGCTACGATTCATCTTCTTTTGCCGTAAACGCCCGGGCGTATTCCACCCACGCTGATGCATCCCGCTCCCCGCGGCCAAACTGTTGCAGTTGCACGGTACGCCCGGAGCAGAGCAGCGATTGGTGCAGCCTTAAAAAGTGTAACGGTGAACTGGTGCATGTGCAGGACACCGAAGCAGCCAAACTCTTGGGGGGATTCGAAGCTATGGCATTGCTGCTCAAGGACATTTAAGGTGAAATCCGTAAGCTAACGGGGGAGTGCAACTGCATGTGAGAGGTGAAGTTTGGGGGAGAGGGGGAACGGGGGCAGGTAGTTGGAACTAATTGCAGGCATTAGCTCCGAGGTAATGAGGGCTTTGCAAACTAACGGGGACCAGACCAAGCAACGGTTAGTGCGCCTCAAGAGGGCTTGATTGCTGGCGCGACCTTAGTTAAGGTCACACAATATGTTAAGCCAGCTTTCCCACTGACTGAGTTTGAAATTTTATTGTATATGTTTTTTTTTCTCGCAATTTACGAGTTTTCCTCAATTATGCCCTGCACTCATCTCCCTACCCTTCTCGTAAATTTGCATTTGTGAATTCTGCAGGGCGCAGCTCGGCGCCACTGGTGCCTTTATTAAGATGTAAGTTGCAGCAGAAAGCTGTTAAGGGGGCTCCCCTGGGGTGACCTTTCCGTTAGATGTACTGAACCGCGGGCTAGTCTGCCTCTGCAGCTCTGGCCATTGTTATTCACCGCACACTGCGAACACATTGACTGGGCCCTGGCTGGAGTAAAGCTAATGCCTGTTTAGCTCTTGTTGCAGCGGCGAGGCGCTTTTACAGCCGCGGCACCACCTAAAACATCACTTGATGATCTACTAAGCTCCAGCTCCATTCCATGAATATTAAATTCCTCAGGAGCGAAGGAATGCTGCTGCTGACAGCTCGAGTGGTGGCAGTTGCCGTCTGCCCAAGGCGATGATACTGATGATGATGTTCCACTCGGGCTCTGCCGAAAAGATGTTGACAGCCGTTGCGCTGGCCAGGAGGGAAGAGTTTATTAAAAACGCCAAACGGCATCGAGTCAAAAAATGCAACAAACGTCGCGCAGAGGCAGCCACAAGCCCACCATCTTCGTTGGCACGTCACAGGGCTGAATGAGCTTCAGCTATGCGAATTGCTGTTTCCCGCGCGCCGCACCGTCAACGTCAACGTCTCCGGGAACGGTCAGCCGGCTCACAGCACGCTCCCACCAGGCCCACAACAGTGGGAAGATGGCTTAATGCGAGGCGACGGCGTGCATGTAGAGTAGGGTTATGACTGCAGGGCTCTCCGCGGAGTCTTAATGATATCCGCTGGTCAACTCTATCAAAAAGTCGTGAGTTGTTAAGGTGCCACAGCCGCAAAGTTCACCAATTCCTTCGTTTCGTCCGCATCAGTATAAGATACTGAGGTCGGCGGAATCTTCCTTACCTACCACCAGATGAGCATCGAGCTGGTTATGGCTAGGTAATGACATGCGAGGGGGTATAATTTCGCAAATTACTGCCGGAGGATTCCTCCGGTACCTAATATATTTGTTTTTTTCTTATATTTTCCGCATTTGCTTATCGTGGCGCAATGTTGGCTAGATAGTCACTTGGCTGCAGCCCGGACTGTTTCAAGGAATATATGTTCAGGAACATGTTTCCCATTGAAAAAGAGCCAATTATTCCGTCGTCGTGTTTCAATATATTTTCCTATGTGAGCCTTCTTTTTTTGTTTGTCACCTCACTTGCGTGAGAAACTTTATATCATTTTAAATATAGCTCATTAAGGGCCGATTCGACCAACTATGGCTTTATCTAAGAATAACTAATGTCGGAATACATATACTCCCTAGATTTTAATCTTGGTATAATTTGTTGCATTCGTCCAGACTATTTTAATACTCGAGTAGTAACCGTTTACAGGTAGCTGTCAAATGTTAAGCCAATAAAATATTGTTTTGTTTTGAGGTTATACTGTTCGGTCGATATATTTCATATCTGAATTGTTGATTAGTTATGATTAACTAACTGGCTACCTTCCGAATAGAACTTATTGTCGAACCTTGTGGATTCGGAGCAACATTTTGGCGTACTAGGCTAGATTTGTGCATTTGTTTTTGTTTCATCAATTTTCCTGTTTTTCTTTCTATTCATTTGTTTCACATTACCGATTCGATATACATTCTAAAGTACCTATGTTCGATTTTGGACAACAGAAACAAAGTAAATGCATTAGAAACCTCACTGTAAAATCATGATCGTCATAGTTTTCAAAATAATTGCTTTCTTTTCTTCAACTTTTTCTTGGAACAATCGTCTTAAATCAGTATTTTCCAAATCATTCTTGGAATTAGACTTAAACCAGTTTGGTCGAATCGGCCCTAAGAGTTATTCGTAATGCAAACGAGCAAGGTTGAAATCATATCTGTGGGTTTATATGTATGTGTATCGATAAAATCAGAAGTTGAAATCTGTGATATTTTCGATAGTATAATTAAGCATTCAAGGTTGTAGAGATCTTCGATATTTTAATAAAATGTTCCATCACATTATTTGTGAGACGACAGCAAGAATCAGTCCAGTTTCAGGCTATTATGCAAAGTAGTCCTCCCAAAAGGACGTGACTAAAGCAAAATCGGTGAGACAAGTTTCACTCAATTAATTCCGTTAGAGAAGGCATTTAAAATTCCTCCCCATACAATTCGGGCCATCCATTCCCTGAAATGGAATGGGTATCCTTCGAGTCCTGAAATCAAACTCCCATCGCTGAGGGAATTGATGGTGTCATTTTTCCTTTAATTAAACTCAACTTTCAATTAACACTTGAGTGAGTGCCACGAGCAGACGTGCTCCACTTTTCCCCGATTGGCAACAATTTGTTTTGTAAATCAGCCATCAGTGATAAGGACACCACCCCCTGTCACAGCCCCCCTGCCGCCATGCAATCACATGACCGCAATTTGTGCTCGCCTACGAGAATCTGATCGGCGGCGTCAACCAACAGTCAACCATTTAGTCCAACGCCAGAGGACATACCCGCGTAACGGGATCTCTTTGCCCAGTTTTACGTCCATGGTCCAGTTAGCATCTTCCTTCCGTTCCCGTATAGCCTGTCTCCTTGTGTAACTGTAAATAACAGCGACGTAGCTAATTTAATTAAGCTGTTTTATCAAGACGGCCATCGGATGTCCCTAGCCCCAGCAGGGGAGTGTTTTATTTCACTTCCCTCGCCACCACCTGGGCACGTAAATTCACTGAGGGTGAATTGATAAGGTGAGTGCAACAGAGTGTCGTCGTCTCGGTGGCTGCGGCACCTCTTGTCGTCTTGAAGGTTATCCGAAGGAGCAAATTAAAACATTGGTCGATGGAGAGGAGGGTCGAAATTATGTCAAAGAGAGTGCCCTGACCACCCTTACAGTTTTTCCCGAACGGGACTCGCAGCAATCTCATTAACTTTCCGCTGTAAATCAACAGGAGGGACTCGATGCGGATGTTCCCTACATCCCCGCGGGCGGCGCTCCCGTATCCGAGCAATCAAATTAGTTTGGTGGAAGAAGAGTAGATTTTTCTTCTAACTGCGTATTGTCGCGGTCCTTTTGTCTTCCCGAATCTCGATGGACTATTTGTCTTGTAAATTGCTCCTTTAAGAAGTTTTATGTGCTGCGCTCAAAGTCGACCCTCCTTCCTGTGTCGCCGCCCAGTTTAAAGGAGAGGAGTTAGATGTCCTCGGTAACCTCTAGAATGTGGGCCGTGACATTCTCCTCCCTCAGATTCAATTATTAAACCGCACAAAGAACTACCCATTCCACTTTTATTTTATATACTAACTTCAATCTTATCTCATCCGGCTTCCTTTTTCAGGAGCAGGTTCTTTCTACTGTGATGAATTCATCGGCCCTGGTTTATGAGCCAGAGAACTTTTGCACACTTTTCAGTAACAATTTACTTTCGGAACGCGTACAAAGAGAGTTTTTTTTTTTTGTTCCCCCTTTTCTCTATACATCTATTGCACTTCAGTGCATTCTGAAGGATGCAAGTGACCCGAAAAATTGGAGTCTGTCTGTCTTCTTTGCCCGCGGCCCCTTGTCGCCTTCTGTCCGTTATTGCAAAAACATTTTTCCAACGATTTTGATTTTATGGAAATTTTTTGATATATATTTTGCTCTGTTTTCCCTGTCCTTCTCTGAAATCTTTTGAGAAAGGAAAAACTTTGTGGCGGCAAATCCTCCGTCAGACACGGTCTGTTGGTGACATAGGAACTTTACTTTTTGGGGGTTAAAGAAGACTGAGATATTTTTTGTGTACTATTATTTCATTTTTAATTGTTTTTCGTGTATCCGATAAACCTGTCTGATACTTGTTATAATATATTAATGTAATTTTCTGTTGGCAACATAAAGCAAAAAGTTCTGCAACCTAGTTAACGAGTTAGTACATACTCTCTTATTTTATTTTATTTTATTTATTCTCGCTTCATAATTATAAATTTTCAATGTTCCCAGCAGTAGGAATATAATACATTTTTAGAGTTTTATGATTATCTTGGTTAGGAAGTTTATCCTGCTAATTGTACTATCAATGCATAACTTATATGTAAGGGTATCTAGAGTGATTTCAAGGTATTTTACACTGTCGCACCATCATATTAATTGACCAGGTTATTTGAAACCTTAGAATTGTTAGTTTAGCATTTCTTGGACTTGAAAAGCTAGAAATCACAATTGGCTACGTAAAACAAACCAACAGAACCTCAAAAGTTTCTCGGAACTAATCCATGTTTACGTTCTAAATACATCCCAATAAAACCAGATTGAATTGTTGGTACATACACTGTTTAGTAAACACGTGTGTTCCTAATTTCGATGATATGAAATTTTTCGACTAATAACGATATAATCAGTAATTGACGATAAGCCTACGTATTACTTACTACAGTGAAGGCATTGATTAGTTAGATCCAAGAGTTTAATATTTTAATTTCATTAGAAAATGGTCAACTACTGGTGCATTCACCCTATATCTATGATAGGGAAAATAGAGAGGTAATTTTGTCGAAAATTATACAAAATGTGAAATGGTGCGCACTTCTTGCCATTTCTTATTGTGTTCCACCATTTAACCTTATTAATAGGTAATTTTAATATTAATATTGAGGAATGTTGCGACATTTTGTTAAAGTTATCCTCACTTTTTTCATGTATGATATCAAAATGTCCCATTTAAATTTTTCTGCTTTAGTTTTTTTAACTACTATTTCAAAATATTTTATAGTATAGGGTTTTTAGAGCTGATCAAAATTCTACATCGTTAGAGGGTGCTGTCTCAGCAGAGTAAATTTTTCCTTCATTCTCAGCATAATTCGTGAAATTTATGTTCCCACTTTGCGTGTCATAAACCAATTGCTCTGTACCCCGTTCCTTCCTTTTTATGAAGGGTGCAGTGCAACAAGGATATTCGTGACTTGCATTAAGAGTCCTTAAGAACTTTATTTAATTTGCTCCCGTCTTCTGTCTCTACAAAAGCACACCAAATGTAGCCCTACTAGTGTAGGAAACGGACGAATTTTTCTAATTTATTAGATTTTTCGTGTTAGTTCTTTTCAAGGATACCGCATGTGATGTTGGTCGCTCGTGCAACTCCATCTTGAGTAAAAGAGCCCCATCACTGCCGGACTGGGGGTGGGTTTGGTTTGTGCCCTGCACTGGAAATGAGCTCTGGGAAAATGAGTGAAATGAAGTCGCCTCAGTATTTGTACTAGAACGCGTTTAAGTCAACTGAATTAAGTGCATCCGGTGCTGGTGACCTCGACGTCACCTATATCACTGATTCATGAAATGAAGTTCGCTGAAGGTCCATTCAAAGTTGGAAATTAGTTATTTTTTTTTTTTTTCATTGCTGGTGGTGGAAAATTTTCGGTTCCCTCCATTTTGTCAGAGGTTTAAAAAGGGTCGTGAGGATCACACCGTCTCCGAACCCAACCCAGAAGATGTCCTGTTTATGAAAATGTTGCTAAATCCCAGGGATCCAATCAGCTCTGGCGGTCGGACCAGTGGAAAGTGCACGTCGTAGAGGAACCATCGTAAAATTTAAATGAGCTGCACGAGATGAAGGGTTAATTATTCAAGAAGGGGTAAACTATGGCAGATGGCGGGAAGTTTCAATTTCTGCTCTGTTTCGGCGGGATGAGGGATGATGTGAGATAGACTAATATAGGTAACACATCTAGGGAGTTTGTAGCGCTACGGAATCGCTAGGATCGTTCCTATTTGAATCACATGACATTAATTAACAAAGCTATAACTTGGAAGTCCTTGTTTCCTTCTTAATTTTTTTCCAAGAAAGTCGACAGATAAAGTGGGTAGACGAAAGTAAAAAAAATAAATAAATTCCCCCCTACCCTCAGTTGCCTTCTTGTTGAAGGGAACGCTATAATGTTTCGCTACCCAGCAAGGTCCCTTTTTTTTAAGTATCAAGTACCGAAACATAGGACGGTAGTTGGGGTAGGTTCGGAAAGGTTTTTTTTTTGAACGATGTCTACTTTGTTGGTGGCTCACAAGCTCGGGTTAATTTTTCTACCCTTTTTGCCCTCAGCTCTTCATTATGTTATGAAAGTGTATAGAAGCAATTTTTTTTTGCTTCGTTGCGAAATTTGCTGAGATTCAGGGCAATTGCAGCATGATGAGATCACCTGAGCAAGCACGGCCCTGAAATTTAACGACCCTCATAACTTTTCGGCAGGTGAGTGCACCTTTACGTTGGAATTTAAGTGGAATTTTAAAAGTAAACATACAGCTTTAGTATGCGTGCAGTTCAGCTGATAGTAATCGCATCCCCTTCACTTCTCACCCGTTTATGTTTTTTTTTTTTAAAGATGAACCACTTTCATTATCATAAAACTGACATAAAATGTGAAAATATTTTCAAATCTAATCGAACAAATGCAGTTGGAAGCTGTAAAATGTAACTTCCCCCTCTGTTTTGGGTGTTGTATCAACATGGTGCAACCCGAACTCATTTCGATCGAGAAACACCAGTAGAAGTGATGTGCGCTAGAAGCGCCCCCAAACTGCAAACAAGCACACTACACGCTGCCATAAATTTATCCAATTCGAGGCATTATAAAAAAGTTGGAGAGAACAAACGAGTTTCATCCAATAGCAGCGCCATTCAACTACTATAGGGAAGGCGAAGTAAGAGCTCCTCGAGGAGCAGTAAAACATTCTCCCCCTTTTCCCTTCAATATTTTATCTAGGGCCTCGTTTGCATTTTTATTTCGGTGCAACTGCACTTTTTGCAATCAGCATTAGCAGCAAAACTTTCTATGCTAACCGTTAAACTTAGAGGCCCGGGGAGAGGTCGTTCAGAGAAGCACGTTCAAGTTTGCCTAAAAAGTAATGTGGCGCCCCATTCGTATCGTACAAATTCAGCTCAATTTCCCAATTGAATTTTTCTTCGTTTTGTAATTTTCAATTTTGTTCATGGCAATATATTTTCAATTTACATCCAAACGCCCGCCCCTACGTTTCTATCGAATTATACCTTGGACACAATATTTGTAATTATGACGGCAACCATCATAATAGCAAATATCAATATCAATATCAAATATGACGGTAGCTGAGCGTCAGTTTGGAAGACAGTTCTCGTTATGTCATAAACAGATTTTTTAATAAGCAATTTTTCGTGTTGTGAGAATTTTTAAACATTTAAATTGTTAAAATCACATTTTTGTATACCAAAATGGACCAAGACAACAGTGATGTTAAAGGCTATATATGTATGTATGTCCTATGTGATATCATTTCAACAGCAAAATATGCTAAAAGAAAATTTTTGGAGAAAAGGTCGCGGCATATTACGAATGCTCTTTGGCTCGGAGAAACTCTCTGAGACTTGGAAAAAGCAATAAACAAAGCGAGTTTTTTTGCAGTCGATTGTGAGTTTACAGGACTATTTACTCAAATATATTCAAGCTTAGCCGTAACCAAACAGAAAGTAACGCCAAATATCTTTCTAGCAGCAAAATTTTCAGCTCAGCTGACGGAAAGGTCTACAAAAAACTTTCAAATATCTCGTTACCTATTTGAGCCCAGACTGAACCGGCTCTTTTCCAAAATGATGGTGATATGATGGGCATCAAAGTGACGGTTTTTTGTTGTAATAATGATGGTTGCCGTCATTCTAAGGTATTAAAACAAAAATTGTATTTAGAATTTCTGCAAGATTTTGTTTTCTATTTTTTTTTATCGAGAAACATATAAATTATTCATGTGATTTTAGCTTGTAAAATCAATGTTCCAAAAACCTTTTTTCATGATTTTCATATTTATATTTATTTCTAATATATCCGAAACTCAGTGTTTTTAAAAGATGTGTGACATGTACAGTAGGTGATCAATGAATTAGAAACACTTGAAAATGTTATACAATTTCAATTTATAATTTGCAATTTGCATTAAGGATGAAGTCTGATAACAAAAATTTTTTCATGAAACAAGTAACGGAATCTCCCACATCGGTTAGGTAGGTAAATTTTATAATATCCTTCCTAGAAAGGGTAAAAAGGAGGTATAAAAAAGGCGATTTCAGTTAAAGTGCTCTCATTTGCATGAAGGAAGTTATCGAGTGAAGTGATTATAGAGGAAATAAAGTGTTTTTGTAGACAATAATAAACAGTAACTATTGACAAAGTAATCTTCGAGGGAAGTGCGAAAAAAAAAGTGAAAAAGTATGGGTTTTGGTTGTGTATGAATTTTTTTTTTGAATCTGTTAAATTTTTATAGTGGGACGGCTAAAGGACATTACAAGTGGAAAAAAAATCGAGATTGCAACATTGTTACGATTGCAAAAGTTCTCTATCCGAGAAATAGCTAGGAAAACTGGAGTTTCGGCGGCCACCGTGAGCAGAATTTCGAAAAATATTGAAGCTGGCTTGTCTCCTCGTCATAATAAACGGCAAAATTGTAGGAGCACAAGGAAAACCACTCCAAGAACTGACCGGGAAATTATTCGAAAGGGTGCACAACAACGTAGGGCACCAGTACGCATACTCACTAGAGAGCTAAATGAGCAGGGAGTGAATATATCAGCGGTAACAGTTAGAAGAAGATTTTATGAAGCCTCTCTAAAATGCAGAAGGCCTGCAAAAAAGCCTAAATTAACGGAAAAAATAAAGAAGAAGGGATTAATTTGGGCTAAACTCCATCAAAACTTAACCATTGATGATTGGAAAAAGGTAATTAAAAATTAAAATACTAGGGTTGCGTTGACCCATGTGTTTGATCAAAATACCGATTTTTCATTTTTTCTTAAGTTTCTTTTTTTAATTTAGGTCATCTTTAGTGACGAATGCCGGTTAGAGGCTGTCACGGAAGCAGCCCAGTTTGTTAGAAGAAGACCCAATGAGCGTTTTCACGAAGACTGCCTCATCAGAACGGTAAAACATCCACCAGCAACAATGATTTGGAGTTGCATTATTGGAGAAAGTTCCGGTCCTCTTTATTTCGTCGAGGGAACGTTATGCTCGGAACAATATAAACGTGTCCTGGCAACAGTCCTTCTTCCTTATATGGACTCTCTAGCTTCTAGCAGATCTTCCTACACGTTTATGCAGAACGGCGCACTATGCCATACCGCAAGATCTGTTAATGATTTCTTCATTTCCAAAAATATGAATGTTCTTCCTTGGCCGGGCAATTCCCCAGATCTAAATCCCATTGAGAACTGTTAGACCTTCCTTAAATCTAAAGTTTACTCAAGGTCAAATACTACAATCGAAATTTTGAAAAACAACATCGAAGATATCTGGAATAATGACGTTGAAATTACGGCAATGATCAAGAGTTGCATTGAAAGTATGCCAGATAGAATTAAAGCAGTAATTAAAGCTAAGGGGGGAGCAACGAAATACTAATTTTTAATTTTTTTGTTTACTTTATGTACACCAGAGGAAACTGAACAATAAATATGCAGTGCATAATTTACATAATTTTTAATTATTTCCTTAAATTTCCATAAATACCCGAAAACTTTACAAAAAATTCTAATGTTTCTAATTCATTGATCACCTACTGTAGCATCATCTTGTATCAACTTTGGTCATAAAAAGTAGATCAACATTGGTATTTCTCTTTGCTGTAACAAAATATCATAACTTATGTTATTTCATCGACATACATATCCGGTTATCCGGACCCGTCTCTTCGGTGTCTTAGATTTTTCTGATCTTTGGAATTTAAATATTCCTGGTCTTAACTTTAAATTCTGTTAATTTTTTTTCATAATTTAACCGAGCTTGTTAACTGCGTATTCCTGTGTCTTTCATTTTTGTGTCTGATAATCACCGGCTCCTAATAGCTTTAAAAACATTTTAAAATTTCATTTTATTTAACCTTTCTCTAACGTCAGTTATCTCATGAAGGTCGTTTAATTTCTTTGTTGCAGTTACACGCAAGTAATTTTTCATGTTTCTCCTGCGACCAAGGTCGTATCCACCTGTCTGTCTGCACGGGGGAGGCACTACATCGCAGGTACACCCAATAAAACAGAATAATCCAAAGGTCAGTCAAGTTACAGCTGGATAAGGGATCCCTTTTGCGCGGGGGTGGACCTACTGTGCAAATGAAAGTTTTGAAGGTTTTCAAGCAATTTCCCTTCATAACCTCTTCAAAGTCAATTTGCGTTTGCATTCGCTTTGGGAACGAGTATCGAAGTCTCGAATCTCTCTCAATGTAAAAGAATGCTTTGAAATCCTCGAGAATACAAGGCTGCATTGGTCGCGGGGGAGTAACGCGTTGCAGTGTGGATAGGATGCAAGGTGGGGAGCTTCCTTTCAATTTCTATGTACAGTTATCTGTCGACCATTTTTGAAATGCAAAGAGTCCTGCCATTCAACAGGGAGAAAGACCGAAATGTAGTCAAGTGTGAGGAATTGATACGCCGCTCTACCCATCCCCCTGGGCCTCCTTATCTCTTTCGGCTAGAGGGCGGTTTTGGTGTATGATGCTGCTGGATCTGCAAGAAATTCTGCAATTTTGGCTTATCACTAACAATGGCATCCTTGACCTGCCCGACTACAAAGGGGGTTTTAGCTAAGGTCAGAAATCTGAAATCAATTTGAATTCCGTTGCAGTGTGTTCCGTAGTGTGGGGGAACGTTGTTATAGTCCTCAAGGGTGAAATGCACAACGCATTTCATGTCCCTTTGTATGATAGCTTCATTCGAGCTCAGCATCTCCGAAATAACTGCCATTGCTGGATGAGTAACTCGAAATTATGGCGGTAGCCGACATTCGAAATGACCACGACCCAAACAGCAGTTGGCCGGACTGTATATATCCTGGGGTAATCCCAATGGCAGAAATTTATGAGCCGGACGTGTATAAGTTCCGATTCCCCATGAAGCAATCTGGGGGTGGACATTGGACGCTACTGGTCTACCCTCGTTTTTAGCGCGAAACGGCGGGGGATGAGGTAATATGAAAATGCAGCGAAAGGAAAAAAAGGTGCATGGAACATGAATGCCATGGATCCTTTTCTAATAAACAAAAAAAATAAAATGGGAAAGGTCCTGCGACTGCGGGAGATAAACATCCTTCGAGAGCTCCCTGTTGTCCGCCTTTGATCGCGCTTTGAGCTTTTACAAGGCTCCAGGAGATGTCGCTATTTGGCTCCTTCATAATGGAGCACTCCTCTGGAGTCCTTTTGTGATGTAAATGCAAACGGAATCCATAAAAGCGAATGGGCTGTGAGGAAATGTCTTATTTTTTTTGTATTCGCAAAGGAATGATTAAAGCAGCTTTGGTCCTTTTTCTCGACACTTTGGTTATATAGTATATCCATAGGACCCTATAGCTCTGTTTACGCTAAGTAATTCCTCCAGATGGCGTCCGATTTAAATATTCACCGGTTTTTTCTGTAAACCCATGAATTAACGGACCAAAATTTCTGATAATTCTAGATTGCACTCTTGTATGTCCTTCAAATGACATTGAGCGGAATGTTGTGCAAAAAAATTTGACTTATCGCACTCTTTTCGCTTAAATAAAGGAAGCTTTAAGCGGTCCTGTTACTACAGTTTTTGCTTTTCGATGTTTCTACCGCTATTAAATGAAGGTTTCTTTATCAACCCAGGGCCATTCATGGATTGGTTGTAAGCTTCTTCTCCCACTTACGCCCCACTTTCCCAGCGGATTGCCGCAATTTATCCCGGATCCATCGCGGGATATCCGATGCAATAAAATTTTATTTTGTCCCCGAAAATACTCTCATAACTCTTGCGTGTGACGCAGCCTTATCTGCTCCTCGGGTAACTAGTGAAAATGTTCAGAGCTCTTCTCCGGTGTAATCCGAGCACACTAACTACGGCGTGCCAATAGTTCAGAAAAATACGAGTTTGCGACGTATTATGTGCTCTTGGCTCCTCCGGGGGTGCCTTGGTGCATCCTCGTTGGTGGGAGATTTATTTTCTGTTTACCACGATATCGAATGACACCCTGAGCAAATACGCTTGAAGATGGAGAAGAAATAATAATAATAAAAAAAAGAAGTAAAAATCGTGGCAACGAGCGAAAATGTGGCATACATTGAGCTTGGGCCATAAATCGCTTTGTCGAATGGACGGATTTTATTGAATCGTTCATCTTGAGGATTACCGCTCTCTAGGTACAAACTCCCCCGTGGAGATAGCGATTCGAGTTTCTTTGCATTTTTTAGTTGAGATTTCTTAAGATTTGCGATGCTCTTTCGGATTTTGGGAATAGCGTGCTTAAGATACTTTCCTTGTTTTGAAAAAACCGTAGAGAAAGAGAAATTATTTACACTTTAAATTCAAAATAATATATTTATTTAAGTCGCGAGAGGCTATTATTTCTTAGGTTTTTTTTTGAAATGAACAATTAAGGTGCCATTGGTAAATTGTTCGTTAAGTGTCGGTGTCAGCAATTTGGTGCCACATATGCCACATACAGCTCAATAGTTATTTGTAGGTGGCACCACATTGGTGTCATATCAAATTCTTTAATCAGTTGCTAAAAGCTTTTCATAGTGTCAAAGTTTCGATAGGTACCTAAATAACTTAATTTCTTGATGAGAATTCGCAATAATCGGCATTTAATAGTCAAAGTTTACAATGTTATAGTGAGACCATACTTTGAGTACTGTAGCACCATAATATTCATATGTAGTAAACGGATAATGAGTAAACTACAACTGCTACAAAACAAGGCGATGAGGGTAATTCTTTAAGCGAAGATAATAATAAACATGTTTATTTTCATATTTATAAAGTGAAGTACAATTTGTTGTCAAGATATTTCACAAACTACATTAACTTTACAAGGGAAGTGTATGTATTTAAAAAAAAAATTTCAGTATGTAAGCGCAAAGTTCATGCGATACTGCTTGTTTTCTCAAAATGGCTATGAATATAAGGTAATAATTGATCATTTTATCATTATTAAAGCTTATGTGTCATTTGGTCAATTGCTATTGCAACCAGAGCTGTAATATAATGCATTATTCTGGAATGCATTACCATTCCCAGTACTACTACAAGTAATGCAAGCAAGACAAATTACCAGTACCTACTGTTAGCAGTATTGGTGCTGCAACAAATTCAATTACTATTACCAAGTAACGGTGTTGGTACTATTACCTGGCATTACTCAGCATTACCCGACATTACTTAGAAATACTCAGCATCATTACCTAACATTGCTTAACTTAGGCAATGTTAGGTACAGTAATGGTGAAGTACCAATACCATTACTGGGTAATGTGCAACTCACCGGTCGCTTTCCTTCTATGTAATAACAAACAATCAGCCGGCCTATTTAGGGTGGGTTCTGAATAGAGTGCGTGCGCATAATAAAGCCCTTAAGTGATTCACCGGCTAAGAATCCATCAATTAGTTAAAATCTTCAATTTCCCGTGTCGAGCCGCCACAGTGCATCGTCGGCTGCTCCGCACACAGCGCTCTTTTACAAGCCTAAAATGCTCCCAACGACGCGACGGCTCCGCGCATAGTATCCACTCGAAAATTTGTTGAGCCTGGTAAGTAACACGCAGCTGGCACTGGACTACTTATGCTCCTCAACTGCACAACTGCAGCAGTCCAATTATGCTCGTTTCTTCTAGCACTCATCTTGCGTGTTCATTCCGCATGTCGGGCTTCGCGATAGTAGCCCCCATGGCATGTCCAATATATGTATTATTTTTGTACTGCAGCGGCGGCGCTATTTCAGTGCAACGCACAGTCGCCCCTATGGGGCATTTATTCAAGCGTGTGGGGCTCTGTTTTGGAAGAAGTCGCGGCAGTACGCGCGACGACAACGTCGCCGGTGCACTACAACTCTCCTCGGCTCAGTCCAGCTCGGCTTGGACTTCTTCTTGGCGTTTTCACCTTCGAAGCTCGCGGCGTAGAGCTCTTTCTTGTGTGCATGTCTCTTGCCGCCCCCCGCACGCTTTCTGCCTGATGGGCACGTCTCGGTCTCAAACAGCGGAGCCCCGACGTGGATGTGGATGGAGTGGAACGGCGGAGCATAAAAAGTCACCACCAGCACCACCAACAGTAGTTGGAGTAGTAACCCGCTTTTGACGTTTCTCTGTGTATTTCCTCTTGGCTAGGAGGACCCCGAGCCCGACTGGATTCAGTTTCAGTCTCTCGCCGTCTATGGGAGGGTCTGGTAAACGCATATTTTGTGCGAGCTCTCGAGCATTCTTTCAGTTTTTACGTACATTTTGCTGGTCAGTTTGAAAATTATATATCCGGAGATTTGTTTTGTTCGAATTTTGCGGTCTATTGTCACTGGTAACCGTTATACAGTATACCGCGTAAAAACGATCATTTGCTAGTAGCGACATCTATGTGACTTTTTGGTGTCGTGCAATTCAGGTGACTCAGATTTTTTGGTGGCACTATAAACAACACCGGTCAGGCCGCGTAAACCAGTTTATATCGGGGTTCGAGATTTTAAACACGTAAAAACTCTCACTGATTATGCTGTGGGCCCACCGTGTGCTCTCTATCGTCTTGGGATATGATTTTTAATTTCCCTGAAAAACATTGAAAACTATACAGATCGCGCAGTTTTGTTGTTGTTATATGTATATCTTCCGAGGTCTTTTGCCCAGAAATTTTCGCCGCGAAACGCGAGGGAAAAAAGGTAGGACACAAAAGTCTTGGCACTGAGCCTCCGTTGACTTTCGTATCGTATCAGAATGCTAAATAGGAGCCGCCGCCACCGTCGTCACAGTCATCTGACGTAGGCTTCGGCTGGCTCTGTCTAGCTCCCGGAGCCCACCAATAATCGCCAGCCGCAGCCACCGCCACCGCCGCCACCCGTCTTCGACCGCAGCCACAGCAGCCAGCAGGAAATAGTGTTCGCGGAATACACAAGTGAAGTTGGCTGTGTACCTAGGCGCATTAGCATAAAAAAAAAGAAAATAAAAATAAAAAAAACACGGGAAAGTTAAAATTATTGTGCTATTATTTCTTGGCGATTTTTTCGCCGCCGTCGTCGTCGTCGTCGCTTCTTTTGCTGCTCCCGTAGTAGTACTGTTTTCTGTGCAGTGTATTATATTTTCTCCGGGATCATTCCGGACGAATCGCCTGTTGCTGCTGCACTTGGCTGCCTGATGCCTGCGCCGCTCGTCGTTTTTATTATTTTTCGGTTTTAATGCAGCCCGCGCGAGTGGTCCCTCTTATGACGGCCTGCTTTATCGTTTCAAGCAGAAATTTTATTACCGCCCCAACATCACTCGACTCCAGTGTACCGGCCGTGACTTGTTTTCGCTTTTTATGAAACATTTCTTAATTGTTCTACAGCGGAAAATTGCTGCTCTTTTCGGCCTACTAATTGGCACGGTGCAGAAAGGCTCTTGATGTAAATGGTCATTTTTAATGAGTAAGTAATGAATACACTTGGTGGTTTTCCTAGATAATGGGAGGTCTTCAAACGATCGTATAAAACTTACAGGGTTTACTATTAATTTAATGAAAAAATTCTCTAGTTACAAACCATAGTTTTTGCATAAACAATCTAATAATACTACATTACATCTAATTTCGAATGAACTTGTTAGTCTATATATTTATTTTCTATAAGAACTGCTCTATAAATTATTATATGTACTATAAAGTCTTAGCAAATCTTAAAATGTTTCTTATATGTAGTAGGTATAGATAAATTTGAGAAAAAATAAGTTAAAAGAAATTATGCTTTCCGAGTCTCTAACAAGTTGGTAGTGCATAGTTTTTCACTAAATCTCTATTTTATCGCAGCAGTGGCAGCACTGATATACCTAGAAAGTTAAAGGTATAAGGTCCTGTGGCGCAATGGATAACGCGTCTGACTACGGATCAGAAGATTCCAGGTTCGACTCCTGGCAGGATCGATATTATTTTTAGTTTATTTATATCTAAATTAATCTTACTGGCAGTTCTTTCATTCTCACATACATTTTATTGCTTCGTGTTTTAAAAAACGTAGAAATTTTAAGGATTTAATGATTAGAATATTAGATAAATGTTTTCAGTTTACTTTAAACTGAAGAAATTGGAATCATCATAAAAAAGCTTATTTCCCATACCGGGAATCGAACCCGGGCCTCCTGGGTGAAAGCCAGGTATCCTAGCCACTAGACCATATGGGAGTTGACGAAGTCGACACAATATTACTTGAAATGCTGAGGCACGTTTTATTATATGTATTTGCATAGTTTACCTGCATAATACAAATGAGTAGCGACATGTTTTATTTTTCTACAGAAAAGAAAGAAAAATTAACGTGTAAATTAAAATGCTTTTGACAACGGTGGCGTACATTTTGCTAAAAGCACCCATAATTCTTTAAGAGCTGTTAACTTTAATAAATTTCCTTTTCCATGTTGCAATATGTTAGGCCCTTTACTACCAGATATACGCTCCTGTTATAAAAATAAAATAAGTTGCGTGGGTGCAAGGAACCTTTTCAAAGCCGCTGGGATATTTAATTGGCATGTTCTTTCGTTTTACGCTCTTGACAGGATTATAAAGGTTGCCTGTCGGATTGAAAAACAGTGCCAGAAAGCGAGTTAGCTTGAAATCACTTTAGTCCGATGCCTATACCACTAAAGTTTCGCTTCAGAAGAAGTGCCGAAGGGGCCACTTTTAAATCGCAAAAGACTATTAAATCACCAAAGCTGGTCGTCTCATTAACTTTGCACTCGTTCGAATCTTTTAACGATTAAAGACGCTTAAAACATCACTAAATACGCCAATTTAACTTGACAAGAGAGGGGGAGCTGTGGCGATAATTTATTTATGGATTGCCAATTCGCTTTTTTTTACATTTAAAATGTGATTTCTGGCGCGATACGGCCGAAATGCTGTTTGGAGACGCTCACGGAACGTCCATCCACTCAGGTGGGCACCCACGTAAATTTTCTGAAGACCATGCAAAGGAATTCTTAAGGGGCCTTAAATAAAAAACTCTTTTTCGAGATGAAGCCAAGCTTTATCAATGTTTTCGGAGAGCACTTTCGAGACTCGTCGTGTCTCGGTGGTTAATTCGCATCAAAATGGTCTTTCTACCAGCGAGAGTGATTCATCGCTTTTGTGCGGATTTTGTGAAAATAAAAATTTATAAAGTCGCGCGGCGTTGACGTCGCATACAATCACAATGTTGCCGAAAAACATGCGATATCACTCTTCAAAGCTTCCGCCTAGAGTGGCTCTTCGTGTTTAATGTCAGGCAGTGTCTTGAGCGGTGCAGTGCAAATAATATGTCCTTTTATAAAATTGCCCGCCCACGCCAGAGCCATGGCTCCTCTTCGCACTTAAGTGAGTCCGAAGGACGATTCGCACTCCCGCACCCTTGCCCTCGAGAGTACTTCTTATAGTTGCTCAAGATGTAGAAGCGGCAAGTCATTAGGGAAGAATGCACTTACTTAGCGCTGTGGCTACGTTGCCTCGCAATTAGCCACTGAGCCCCAGGGTCTTGAGGTTATAATTGTGTCAACAATTAAAAAGTATTCAAATGAAATGGAGCAGAGGGCGTTCTTGCATAATGGGGACTATTCGCTTCAAGTATCGCAGTGAGTCTCGATTACAATAGGTCGGTCGAGTAATGGCTGATGTGCTCCGGCGCAGCAGCGTCTTAATCGAAAGAGGGAAACATTTTCCCAGCTTTGTCCGCATGGAGCGCGTCGAGCGTAATTTTTTTTTTTTTTGTGTTTTTGCTTTTTATTGAAACGAATTTCGAGTGAGCGAATTCCGCCCGCTTCGAGCGCGGTTTCCTCACAAACCAGCGAAAAAAGTAGGTCACGGTTTTCCGTCTGCTCAACAATTCGTCGATTGCTCAAGTAAAAATCGCATGTCTTTGAGCCGTTTGTCATTCGGTACATAAAAGGAAGCGCGGGACCATAATCGCCACCGGACTCTATGTCCAAATAGAGTGGACAACGAGCCGACGGTAACATGCGCGATCAGCGAAGAAAGAGAAATTGTGCATGAAAAAGAAAGGTGAAATGGCCTTGACACCGTTTCGCCACACACCGCTTGACAGTTACAGCTCAAGAGCGCATCTCCAACGCAAATCCGTCGGTGTATGCGCAGAGCAAGAGCACTACAGCGCAGCAGCAGCGGCGGCGCGCGGCGGCGTTTCCAGTTCCAGTAAAGTGGGACAGAAAGAGCAGAAAATGCGCCGGGGTGATCATGACTTCACAATTACTCCAGCATTTCACGAATCTTACCTGAGCATACGAGGTACACTTGACTACGCCGATCGTGCCGCCGAGCGGGAATTAGACACGGACCCAGCTGTTTTCAGCTATTACTCACATATTACATGAATTGGCGCACAGACAGTCGACCATTTGGACCAATTAAGCCACAGCTAATCCGAAAGTACTATTATTGGGCTCTTGGGCGATCGAGACTCTGCGCCTTAGCGAAATTAGATGATGCCACAGCACAAGTCTCATCAATGGACGGGCAATTGAAAGGAAGAAAAAGGAGAACAAAGTGTTAAATGCGTGAAAATTGTGCAGTACGCCGGAGCGATAAAAACCAGTTTTCCTTTCACGACCGGTCGCCGATTTAAGCTGCAATTATAGCGTGCTCAATAATTCGGAAAATCACTAGAATCCTACTGCTATCTAATGGTTCGCACTTGAACATATGAACCACAGCTGCGGTCCAAAACATCCGCCGGATGAAATTAAATATCTAACAGCGCCCTTTAGAGGGCTAATGTTGCTAATTAGGTTAAACGGTTTGATACGAGAAAATTTGCAGCTAAACCTAAGCAACATACAGGTTTACATTTTTTTCAAGTTCTTTAGGAACTAATGTTAGAACCGTGAATTGGTTCCATAAAAGATTGGTACTTAATCGAATACATAGCTTGAGGATTGTACCCTAGCTGTCCTGACTTTATCCCGACGAAAGCCAGAAACACCGAATTTCTAGATATATATACAATTAGACAAATGTTTTGAATATGTAATTTTACGGTTTTTGCTTTCATTCATATTTTTTTTAAAAAAAATGACATATGACTAAATGAAATACTGTCAATCTGTTGCTTTATGAGATCATCTTGTTTTTCATATGTCATAAGCCCAAACCAAAATGAGACGTGACGCAACGTAAGAAACATCAACCATTTACGTTTCGAGCGATCTTTACGGCACAATACTTACGACAAAAGTGACATTTCTAAGATTTGACGAAATTTGTTGTAAAAGCTAATTTACACTATCTGATAAGTCACATTTTCTAGGCATGAATTTTTATTTGAGTTCTCAAAAGTTACGCTCACATTATAGCATTCTTAGTTTTCTTGTTTACAGCTATTTGAAAATCTGTTGGAGTCCGAGTGAGTTATTCATTACAAAAATATTTATTATTATTATTAAACGTCTATCAGGATCATAAATTTTACGAATTTCATTTATTTATATAATAATAATAATCTGTAATAATTCACAAATAATAACAATAATAATTGAAAATAAATAGAAGGTTCACATGTTCCTTGCCCATTTTTGAAATAAGTCTTCAGCAACAAACTTTTATTACTTTTTTATTTACTTAATAAATGCGCAGACTCCTATATGACTTCTCAAATTGAATTAGAAACAATTCTAATTTTCAAAAAGTCATATGATTACTCAAATGTCCAGGTAATATGAGAGATATGGGTGAGTTACACCATATGAGTCGATATTTTTGAGAAATCATATGCCTTTTCATATGACTAGTCAGATAGTGTAAAGGCTACTTAAATATAGTGCCGTAAGGATCGCTCGAAACGTAAATGAAAGCAACGGTTGACGTTTCTTACGTTGCGTTACGTTTCATTTTGGTTTGGGCTATACACGCGATCACACGCACCTCGATCGTTTTTTTCGTTAATTTTTTTTCAATTAATTTATAAGGTAAATACATACATACATACATACATATGTATTGGGTTGGTTTATTGAATATATTTTTCATAATTAACTTACAAATTGTTTGTGTATAGAGTTATTGCACTCTATTGAAAATTCTGTCGCGTTTTTATTGAAGAATACGTGCATATTAAGTGTTTTCATGAATTCTTTCGATTGCTTTTAAGCCATTATACCGCGAAAATACAAACAAAAAGGGTTTCTTTGAACAAGACAATTATTTTTCCAAAAGAAGGATTTATGCCCTTTTTAGCCGAATTTTAATGGTGGGTCACATTATCCCAACATTTGAAAATAAAAACATCAGTTTGGTACCCGTTAAATTTTGTGAAAAAATTATAGTATGCATTGAAAATCCGCGATTATAGGAAGTTTAGATTTACCTTAGGATATACATAGAACCATTAAATGTTAAAAAATTCAATTTTTTGACACTTTTATAAAGTAAAATGAAAACGGGGTTCACATTACTCGAACTTACTCTACTTATGTCAATTTTTATTCTTTACTGGTAGATGCAGTGGTTGTATGATGGCGCGAATCGTTGAAAATCTGGTTAAGTTGTCGTTACTGCTGTACAAATACTACAAATACGAAAACTCAGTTAAGTGTTCATACATTACCTCGGAACGGAGCTTCATTTTAATAATTCTCATTTTTGAATACAAAGATTCACAGCAGTACATTGTACCAAATATCGAAATCAATTTAGATTCAGCATTCTTCTGACGTCATACGTCGAATAGGTTCGTACTTCCGAAAATGGAAAAAAATGGTTTCTTTTTCAATTTTGTTCATTTCACTATTATTATATGATACCTAGAATTGAATTCTTTTTATGTTTTTTTAGGTAAATACAATCAGGAGCTAGTATGAATTTAAAAAGATTTTTGATCATTTTGAATATATGTACTTAAGGAAGTTTTGAAATAAATTACGTGGAATTTTGTTTTCAACATATTATGTATTATTGTAAATTTTTGTTTTTCGAATAGAATTTGTTTGTGTTAAAGGTACTTTTTTCGGTCTTGGCTAAAACTAGAGCTAATTTTAATTTAGTACATTATCAATAGTATAAATATAACCGACCTAAATATGCATTTCAAGGGGGCTATTTGCAAAGATTGAGGAGTTTATAATCGAATGGCTGAAAGCTTCTCAAATATCAACAATTGAACTCCTCGTGAGGAGTGTTATCTTTTGTCAACATTCCTGGACTAGAATTGTATCTCGGGCGTGTCATTTTCTTTTTTAAGATAACGACAAAAACCCATCGTTCAGGTGATGTCATCGCGCTGATCCTGCGAAGACCTGACTGACATCGAAGACGTCGACTAGACAACTGACCGTGACCGATAGCAGCCGCAGACCGGCGGCCATGCCGACGAAGTAGGCTTGGCACAGTTTCCGCGCGCGATATTTTTTTATATTTTTCTTCCTTACCATATGCAGCAGTCGTAATATTCTCAGACTTTTCGGACGATTGAGCAAATAAATCGAACCGTCCGGTCCCGGCCAGAGGATACGCTTGAGTGGTCATCATTTTGGCCTCCTGCTGAATTTGATTAATTGGCTAGATATGAGTACGTTTTCTACCTTACGTGTTTTGTGTTGTTCTCATGTGGCGCGCACCGCACTGTGAGTCCTCATTAGTTAGGATTTTTTTTAAATACCAGCTCGCACGGCGGGCTTTCTTGGAACTGCATTACCATCCAGTTGGATAAATTAGCAAAGTTCTCACGAAATTGCATTGTTGTTGTGCAATTTTGCAGTTTAAAAGAAAACTAAATATTTTATTAATGCGCGTATTGCACCATTTCGATTGCTTTTCAGTAATTTCTCAAGCTGATAAGTGATACTAAATGTGACGTGAAGAATGAAATCAAAATGTCATTCCACTGTTATCAGTCGGGGTAAACTTTTTTAATTTGATTTACTGTTCAGAAGAGGGAAAAAAGGGTGAGAGGTTGAAGAATTCTGCAACTTTGTTGCAATTTTTCTTATAGAAAGCGATAATCGATTTGTGTAAGCAACATACTTTTGCTTTTGAGGTATTTGCAGATTAAATTAATTGACGGTCATCATTGTTTTTATCGAAAGCATCGAGACTCGAACGCTCGAATAAGCTTAGCTATACCTTTTCTATGCTATTTATCTTGTGGTATTGCAGCTACATATAAAATTTCTCGAAAACTCTCCGGAAATCATCAAACATCTGACATTGTTCGTAAAGACATTGGTCAAAGTCAGACGCTCATAAATTAGTTATTTATTTCTCTTTCATTCGCCCTATGGCATGTTACTCAATAGAAAAAAAGTGCCTCAGGTGGTTACGCACATATGCGATATATTCGGGGGCCTCCGAAAAAGAATAATGTCGCGCGGCCTCCAATCCTCATAGTATAGGTGCTGCTACTTTTCGGTGTCGCTTTTATGGCTGGGTACCCAGATAAAGCATTCTACCCCAGTGACCTTGTTAGCGAATTACATAAATCCCGAGAAAAACGCAGAAAGTCCACCTCTATCTCGGCTTAATTTGTAGATTTGTTGGGTGACTTCAATTACCATTTCAAATTGCCCTTCCCTTCGAACGAGCCGTCGGCGCCCGAACCGTTGCCGCCCGCTGCTGCTGCCGCTAAAATACTCGCGGCGGTAGTATAAAGATTTAAAATTGTTCCCTAAAGCTGCCGCGCTGACTTAAATTACAGGAGAATCTGCTTTTAAATTCCCTGTAAAGGTTTTTTTTATGGTGTGAAATTTCGTTTGTTTTCGTCGTACCGCCAGACTAATAATTGCTTTGCAGTACCGATAACCGTGTGAGGATGTGCGCACTTAGTGTATGTATAAAGCATTTGAACGTTGTAAAAGAAATTTTTTTTTGTACTATAGTCAACAATTTTGTACACCAATTTTGTGGCTGATTATGGGCATTTACGGCAAATTGCAGGGTTTTTCCAATTAAAGCGAGTCTCGATTATCAGGCATTTTCGGTCTGTATACCTTGTCTCGTGCCATCTGTTGGGGGGGAAGGGAGTCTCCTCGCTGCGAATACCCAGGGGATCTGGTAGAAGCCAATTCAGCGGAAATTCACTCACGAGACAGATTGCACGCTCCCCCGGGCAGGACAGGTTGCAGGTATCGATTTCTGCGGGCTCGCATTAGCAAAACGAAAAGGTGTGGCATGGTGTGACCGTCCGATAGGATTGAATCGACTCCTTATGGATTCGACTTCGTCCTAACATCGGTCGGGCCAATAAATCAGCTCTGAATGTATTTCACCAATCTTCCGCATAGCATTCTTTCGAATCCCACTAGAATCCATTAATTTGTCGACCGGATGACGATTTCACGGACGGGGCACTCCTTCCATGCCACAAGCGCGACAGACCCAACTTAAAGGTGCGCTTCTTTCCGCACGCGGTGACCGCTCGTGTCCCGCATGCGGGACTTATCGATTTATTATCCACAGATGGAGGTGTCACTCCGCTAAATAAATTGTCATTTCAAATTCCTCCCTGGATTTTTATTCATCACTTTTTCGAAAACTATACGTGGATGACGTACATCTGAAAAGAATTTCTTAAGCTCCTTCGTTTTCTTATAGTATTCGCGAATTGTTTACTCATGGGGGCTCCTACAACTCGACATGAGTACGAAGGATAATTGATCGACTCCTTTAATTTTGACCGAGTGAGTTCCGAAGGGCAATCTATCAAATTAAATCAAATTTGGACAAAGTGGAGATGCCATCCCCCGTTTATTTTTTCGAGGAGCGGGCTGGGATTAATTTTCTGTAGCGCGCGATAACGTAATTTTAGGGGCTATTTTTGGTTAATTCAAACAGTTCTCCCTTCCTTATTCGAAAGGTCTATCGAAGTCTTTTTAGATAGACAAGAAATGTAGGTAATGCGAGTAATTTCCTGTTAAAAAAGTTCCTCCTTAATCAATTTGTTATCCGAAAACCGTTGTAGGTATATAGTAACATCACAAAAAAATAATTTTTTACGGAACCCTTGGTGCGCGAGTCCAACTCCAACTCCAATTTGCATTTTGGCAGTGATTCCATAGCCAATATGTAGTACCTATAGGTATATATAAATTATATTTATTATTATTTTTTATCCCAGGTCTTATACTTTACGAAAAGTTCTTTCCCTCGTGAAGAAGTTTTAAAAAAACGATTTCAAAGAATGGCTCTGTTGCCGCCATTTTGTTTCAGAATGATAATAACGATTTTTTTTTTCACACTTTAATATGTGTTAAATTAAACCTCTGAGATGAAATCCTATTACTTTTTCCATACTGGTGGTATTACTTAAGACTATTGTTGCTTTCTTAAAATGGAATGCTGATTCATCTTAGTAACGGAATAACGAAAATAAGATGTCATGTCGCCACGTAGTAGTAAATGTCAAAAATATATGTCCTGATGTACATACATATAACTTTCATATCGACGAAGTGATTTCCCTGTGGGCTACCAGACAAACAACTGACCTGAATATCAACGAAATTATGAAAGTATCCATAACTCGATTACTGGGCGCTTTTCACCGCATCAAACTTCTCCATTATTTGGTCAAAATAAGGCCTATCATTCATTGTTCGGGTCCGCCCATACATGGGTCATTCATAAGATTTCTGCCCAAAAAAACAAAAAGCCGATGATATTTCAATCAATTGGGAAAACGAAGCGTGTCCTTAAAAGCCTTTTTAGCCATAGACAAAAGATGTGTGACAAAACAACTCACCTTGGAGTCCACTTAATGCTCCATGACAACCCTTTTGGCAAAGGCCCTTTAACATTTTATTACGTCCGTTGGGCAGTGCGTTAGCAACTTAATTTTCAGATTTAATTACGGACTACGGATGCTTTTCACAGGCAAGCCGCAGGAGGGCGTTGATAAATGTTTATTCTCCCAGTGGGAAAAGTACAGTCGCTGTGGGGCTGATGAGTAAAAATGGCCAAGGGTATCCAAACCGAGGGAGGGAGGCCTTCAATTGCGTGCTGTTCAGAAAGCAGTTTTTGCATCTCGCAATCTGGCGTCCTTGCCGGACACTTAGCAACGTCCTTAGCGCCCTCGTGAGGGTTAAAATGCGCTTTCTTCTAGTCGGGGGAAAAAAGGCAACTGCGTCGATTTATATTTTTCTCTTTAATTTTTAAGCGATTAGGGCGCACAGCAGCGCCCTCTGCTCTTATAAAATATCCAACAACAGTGGCCATACAGTTGCATGACGCCATTTTTCACTTGTTCTTTTTAGTGGGGGGCACTCATGGGGGTCGATTCTTCAAATCACTCAAGAAAATTCGTGCACGTAAGTTTATCATTCTCAAATGATTTTTAGTTTAGGTAAATTTGAGGAGTCATGGAACAAAATATGATAATTCCACCTTTGAAATATAAAAAGTTACATACATATTGCATTCGACAGAATACAAAGTTAAAGGTTTTTGAGCTTTTGTGAAAATTTGGTCATTTGGAATTATCATGTTTTGTTCCGTCACTCGTCATTGTAAATGAATTATTATTATTTTTTTTTTTTTGAAAACCATCGAAAACCCTACTAGAATTAACTGAAATAGAATAGCCATGCCGTTAATAATACTAAGTGGTCATAGTTTTCATGATAGAACCAGATTAGGATCAAAGTGTAGTAGTTCATTTAAAAACACGGCAGGTATAAAAACCGCGAAACGAAGGAATCAGTTCTCTGAACTTAGCGGCGTATTTCCTAGAATTCTATTCCAATTCCAGTACGTATGTACTTGAAAGTATTGTTCTAAGTTTGATACAAATGTATAAACTTGTTGATTAAAGGTCATTATCATTTGAACAGAAAATATGCAATATTAAATAAAAAAAAACATTTCAATTATGTAGTAATCATTTCATTTAGAATGGATATGCATTTCTTGCACAGAATTACGAATTTATTCGAAGCAATTTGTTGTGATCCAACAAAAAATCGTTTAATCGTATGTATTTATACTGCATTCAATTCATACTTGGAAAAAAACCGGCGTCGTCTCGTCCTTCAATAATGATCTAAAGTAAAATACGAGAAACTAGGAATTATTATACAAAAATAATGTCAAAATATAAGTTTCAATGCAGAACATTATTTTTAAGATATTTTAAACACAGATTTAGTACGAGTTCTATCGTATTAAATAGACTTTATATTTAATTTAATTGAATAACAACTTACGAACAATTGATAATAAAGTTTTCATTCAGTGTAACAATTTTATTCATTTTAATTTTCCATTAGTGCAATTGTTATGATATTTATACATCTGCTTGTATCGTTAGGTGCAACTACGTCCTGTAGTTAGCTCAGCAAAAATAGTTTCACTATTTATATTTTTAGTTATATTTAGCTGAGGTGTTAATCATTCACGTAAATGTAGTATGGGCCAACTACCTGGCGTTGTTGCATCCACTGTTTTATTTTTTACAGTGTCATCCAGAAGGTTTATGTTTTCCTAATTAGGACCACTAGGACCAAAAAAGTAGTATTTCCAGACCGTTAAAAATACTGTCACAAACTTAATTTACACTTGGTATTGCAGCCAAGCAGAAATGCATATAGTCTGATTCGATATTTGATTTCGAGATCGTATTAATGTATTACCTACCAAATAAATTTTCAAGAATAATCGTCCTCCTTATTCGCGTTTTTTGTTTCATACAGATCGTTTTATGGTTATTGCTCCCCGCAAATTATGCATTATGGTAGATGTGAACCTATGTATTACGATTTCGGCAAATTCGTTTAATATTTATCTGAATCACTATTTTAAGTTTTAAGGATTATTTTTTAAAATTAAATATGTGCGCTTTATCGTGCGAAGTAAATTTTGCTAATTTCCTAATATTTATTTTCTCTTTTATTCTCAATTTATTTATTTATGGGTCAAACGCAAAACAGTCGATGTAAATAAAATAAGTTAAAATCAGCTTCGATTTGTTTGATGTTTTTACTTAATTTGCAAATTTACTAAAAAAATGGAGATTTTCCATTCTACCTGACCTCAGAAGGGATCAAATATTCCACAGAAAATACAAAAAGTATATATGTAGTATTTTATACGAAATTACTTTAATTAGTTCAATTAAAAGCAATATAATTGAATCACTAGCTCTTTTTAATTAAAATAATGAAGTAATTTCTTCCCTAATCATTCAAAAATAACCTGTAAATGTCAACGAAAAATTCTTATTTCTGAAATTATGTTTGTTTCCATTATAAGTCATCATCATAAAATTTTAGAATTTAACAAAGTTGTGGATAGGTTAACTCTTGACAGGTGCTTTATCTGTAATTCATCCAAAAAATAAAAAATAATTTTTTTTTAATTGTACACTGCCCGAATATTATTTCTACGTGTTTTGCGTTTGATCCGTATTAAGTATGTATGTATTTATGTTGGAACAGAATGAAAAGTTTCAAGATTTGGCTTTCTTTCCCTACAGATAAATTAAGTACAATGTGATTTTCATCGTTTGATTTTGATTGTTTTGGCTTCTCCCCACAAAAATTACTTATAATTGCTTAAAAAGAAATAGTAAAGGTTTAAGTATTTCTCACAAGGCAAATCGATACAAACAAAATAATTTCTTAAACAAAGGAAATGCACCGAAAGAAGCAGGGAGTGTTACATAAAATCGAAGTTTTATTAATTGCATCGCAACATGCAATCGCTTGCAGCGAGGTTCACTAAAAAAATCTCCTTTGTTTTTCTACTAATTGCAGGTCTGAGGAAAACTATGGACGTGGCACTGTCGTCAGGATAAAGAAAGCTAAAGGTGGGCGCTTCGCCATCCCTCAGAAAATAGATCGCATCGCCTACCCCAGCACCACTCTACTGCCTTTCCATTGTGATCCGTAGATTAATGCGCGACGAAAATTAATGAACTTTAAGTGAACATACGGGAAAACACGAAGACTTTCTTTATGGAATTGTTTCAGGAGTCTTTCCGCTCCTTTTCTTCCGTTTTAACGGTTTTATCGTTAATATACGCGTTTACAGTGCTTCTTCGGGCCAGTTCGTCTTATAGCCGTGTGAAGCTGGCATCAGTTCAACTGTGAAATTCTGTAGATTATCTGTGGTGATCTTTTTTTTTATTTTTTTATTTTTGCGAGTGAAAAAGGAGAAGAAGTGGTTTTAAAAAGTATTATAGTGAATTTCGCTTGTAAAATTTCTTCTACTATTACTTTTACAACTAAGGAATCTCTCTCACGTGGATTATATGTATTGCCTTCTTGGAGATATAACCAAAGTTTTTCTGCACAACGAAGGAAACGATTGTTCTATGGGTAAGTTTTAAATTTTATTATCTTTAAGTTATTAGTATAACGTAGAAAACAAGAAAGGTGAACAAAACTATTCGAATTTCATTCCCTGGAGAAGTATAAATAGAATTTTGTATGTTATTAACTCTTCAATTCCCAGTGTCACCTGTAGGTGATAGATGTTTATAACTTTTTTCGACCACACCGAAATTTTATTTTGGGATTCTACTATTATTGATACAAAGAGAATAAGTGGTAGTATTTAATATTGGTTTCTGGCAACACTAACTATACGTTATGTGTCAAACTCATTCAGTTATTTCGAGCGTAATTGGAGTTTTCTTACATTGTGTGATTTTGCGTAACATGAAGTGAGATAAAAATGCCTAGACCGTAAGTATTGTTTTTATTGCTTGTGATAAATGAATGCATATCATCCCAGAAGTAACATAGAGCATGATTACTATATATGCGCATATAACGGTTAAAATATGATGTGTCACCTGTGAGTGACACTGGTCATAGTTATTATTTATTACATTGTGCTATTCAAAGAACAACGACTAAGGCATTGCATCATTGTTGTTTACTGTTGGCTTATCAAAAGGCACAACAAATCTCATTCGAATCGAAAGGAGCTTACAAAAGGATAAATATTCCTAACAAGGTTCCTAAATTTTTTAGTAAATTCATTTCCAGTTACCTTTGATTTCAATTAATTTTTCCTCACATAACGACAAAATAATGTGAATGGATTTTTCTATCGAATAGTTTTAACCACTTTGAACGATAAAATTAATTGAAGTCAAAGGCTGTTGAGATCATTTTATTAAAATTCTAGTAACTTTATTAAGGAATTTTTAACCAAAATGTTGCCTTTTGTAAGTTTTTTTCGATTTGAATGAGATTTGTGTGACTCATAATAGGGTAGAATGCCAATTGAGGTGAGGTTTGAAGGTAGAACGAAGACCACTTAGAATTTGACTGTTGATATTGTCACCAATGTACGCGGAAAATTTGCGCTAAGTGTAATGTCGGTTTGCACCTAAAGTACTGGTAACTATATGTATGTTCCATTATAAATAAGTATTTAGTGTATTACATTATCATTATTACACTTTTTTCTTACATACATAAATAAATATTGTTGTAAAAAAACTGATGATTTACTTCTACAGAAACAAAGGAAAAATTGCACGAATAGTTTAAACGATGCCTAGTGTCATCTGTAGGTGACGCCCCTATATAAAAAAGTTAGGATAGCTGTTTATTTTTATATTTTGTTTTTGGGGTATATATCAAATTTATATATTATATACTATGTAGTAGGAGAGATGGTTTCTTTTTTCTATAACACAGGCTTGGAAATTAAAGAGTTAACACTTTAACTTGACGCCGTTGGGCGTCATATGAATATGCAAAGTAACATATATTTTTACTTCCCGTCTTATACCTTTAAAACACTATCCGTCATAATGACGGCAACCATCATAATAGCAAATATTAAAATGACGGTGTGACACACTAGACTTTAGCATAGTAAGCGTACTTTTGGATGGAAAATTTGCCTGTGTAGTCCCCAATCCAAGTAGGTACTATTCGCGTACTTTGCTGTTTAACTTCGGTGTTCAGACGAAGGGTGTTCCCCATCGTGACCAAAATTTGTATGAAATTTTTAAAAAAAATCTTGCTCGCTGTTCGCGCCCAGATGGACGGGAACCGTGATTTGCGCAAAATGACGGTGTTTTGCTGTCCCTTTAGGCCGTCATATGAGCCATCATAAAGACGGTTTTTTGGCGTCATAACGACGGGTAGTGTGTCCAAGGAATTAAGTAGCCTTTACACTATCTGATAAGTCATATGAAAAAGTATATGATTTCTCACAAATATCGACTCATATGGTGTAAACTCACCCGTATCTCTCATATTACTTGACATTTGAGTAATCATATGACTTTTTGAAAATTATAACTGTTTCTAATTCAATTTGAGAAGTCAAAGGAGTTTGAAAGCGTCTGCGCATTTATTAAATAAATAAAAAGGTAATAAAAGTTTGTTGCTGAAGACTTATTTGAAAAATGGGCAAGGAATATGTGGAAAAGAAGGTTAAATATATATTTTCATCATTTGGGAGCAAAACACGTGTCTATATGATTCAAAAAATAAATATTTTAGTTATAGCTGTGTTCTTTTCGTCTATCCAGAACAAAGAGGAGATTTTGCATTGATTTGAAATATATCATATGGATTTCCTAACCAAAGATTTAAAATCCTAAAAATAGCATCAAGTTGCACTATTTGTTTCCATTTTGAAGTAAAAAATTAATCTGTTAAATGTTCAGTTCAAATTTTGAAGCTTTGCATTATTAAAATCATGGCAATTTGATGTAATATTGATGCAAATTCCAAATCCATATTCAGAGAAACTGTTAATAAGCTTCCGTTCAATATAAAATCGCCTTTTGTTCTGGATAGACGAAAAGAACGCGGCTAATAAATAACTCAGTAGAACTCAAACAGATTGTCAAATAGATGTAAACAAGAAAACTAAGAATGCTATAATGTGAGCGTAACTTTTGAGAAATCAAATAAAAATTCATATGTCTAGGCATATGACATATCAGATAGTTTAAAGTAGCCTTTAGCGGTAGGAAACCAGCATTATGGCCTCGTAGATAAGGTGTTAATAATAGTAAATAAAATTATTTGATTAGCTTTAAAATAAACAAAAGTATTGTTCGCCCAACGTGGGGCTCGAACCCACGACCCTGAGATTAAGAGTCTCATGCTCTACCGACTGAGCTAGCCGGGCTGTTGCATCTATATGCTGCATTTTAAAATTCAAAGGAATCCCAAGAATCATGTAATTCTGAAATTATATTTATCCCAAAACCAAATCGTTTAACAAAAGAAATATTAGAGAAAGGGAAAACGAAAAACGAAACAGTCCTTTTACTCAATGGATTCACCCGCATCGAATATTAAAGCGAAAATTCTCGGCCAGTAAAAGTTCCTTAACCTAGAAAATTCTACGAAATGAACGTAATTAATTGCAGGTGAATACCTCCACCATTCATACCACCGCCGGTCGTCGCCGGGCAATTCGACCTGTTTCCTACGATGGATGGCCTCACCTGCTTGGCCGTTCGCGCTTACCTGAGCAAGTGGTTCGTTTGGGGCATAGCTTGTTTCATGGCGTGCTCCGCTGGTTTTAATTTTTTATTTATGTATATAGTTTTTTTATTCGGTTAAAAAGTGCTGTCGTAAACAAATTCGCAACGTCTATGCACCCCACGTATGCAAATTAGGTGCGAAATTTTAAACCGATGACAAAAGCCGCAAAAGATAATCGGAAGCATTTGAAATTGTAAGAAAAGGCACCAAAAGGCGGTTGCTAGAGGTCTCAACGTTTCCTTTTAGGGTGATAATTTGTCGTTCGGATTTTAACGGTACAGGTAATGTTTGATTCAAACCTTACCGGTTTATCGATTAGGAGAGAAAGGTTGTTTTCAATGGTCATTTTGCAATCGGCAACATTTCAATTTCGATTCTTGCTTAGAATTTCAACATATAAAAGGTGTAACAAATGTATCTAAGGAAAAAATTTATCAGTGGCACGTAGAAACCCTCTCGGGGGCAGGAACTTGCGAATTTATCATAAACACTGATGCTGGCGTTGGCCCTGGTCAATGGTGCCGTACTCTCATCGTGTCGTCTCAACGATGATGGGAAAATTGTGTTCCCTGACAAGTTGCAATTTGTTATTCTGTCAACGGCGCGGTTGCATCTCATTCATGATGAGAGCCTCACTAATTGGACAGGCGCCGAAGAGAATGGAGCTTTTCTATTTTCACGCTGGCGGTACAACGAACGGCAGCGGATACTGCTCCTGGAGACTTGCGAACAAAGTGCAAGTATAAGTCTGTTTTCGTTAAGATATATGTATGTATATTGAAGTGGAAGTAGAGTCTTATAAAAGTTACATGCTGCGTTTAAACTGGTTTGTAAGCACCGAAACAAATAGTAATATGAAGTTTCCTAGATCAAGAAGTGTAACAAATGGGTTATGTTTTCCACTAATCATTTCAAATACACTATGACCCTTACCAGTAACAAATTTTAATTTCGCTATTAAATTAGTGGCCACTTAAATGGCACTAACTAAATTTAATAGTTCGACTATTTTTTCGTATACTAATAACATATCTAGTCGGGGCACTAAAATAATTAAGGTCAATTTACCCCGTCTAGTCGTTTCAAACTATTGTCAAATTGAGTGCGTTCATATATTTTAGAATATAGACATAAAGGAAATGCTGAAACGTTCAATTATAGTGTACGTGTGCGTACCATTTTTTGGAGGTGCTCTGCAGAAATTGTTAGTTAGAGAAAGTTATTCAAATATGTATTAAATCAATTACTTTTGCAATACCGAGCGAATTACAAGAAGTCTGATTAGAATAGTGTAAGAGAACTCGCAAATAAAGAATTCTGGTACCTATGCTTAACAAGTCTAAACGCATTTCCTTATGAGTTATAAGGTTCATATGACAAAAGTACGTTCCTTTACAACCAAACTCATATATTTGACGAAAGTAGTAGGCTACTTGGAATTTAATCGCGCAATTCGATTCAACTGCAACTAATAGAGCGAGAGCCCGCCGCAAAAATTTGCTACGATCGGCCAACAGCATGAAATGTTGTTGAAACGTTAGTACGTACAGTAACCATTCATAAAATATCTTAGTGCCTGGGCAGAGTCTGAACCAAGCAGAGATATATCGTTTCATCTTGTCATTTTTTTGGACCATAACTATACCCATAAGGTAACAGGTTGAAATTATGTTTAAAATGTACTTCAAGGTGAGTAAAAAAAGAATATATACCAGTGCCTTCTTAAAACCTGTGCTAATGTCTTGGCACGGCCCTTTTTTCCATTGTTTTTTTGAAGCATTCTTATACCCATCGAGTAACAGCTTAAAATTATAACCAAATTAAAGTTTAGACGTTTCTCTAATAGAAAATAAATAAGTGCCACGTCTCTGCTTGAACTCAACACCTGGCACGATGCTTCATATTTTTCAGTGCTGTGCTATTACTAGTGTAAGATATATTGGAATTCAGGTATAAATAAATAATTATTGAATAAGCAATTACAAGGATTTCATAAGAATATTTTCTATTTATTTTAACATTTTAAAAAGTAGGTACAAATTTATAATACTGTCGGCCACAGAAGAAATTCTGAAAGAAGTTATCAGAGTGAAATCTGGCAACGATGTTCCAGCGGCGAATAGATAATAGAGATACTGACCACCCTTGCGACAAACATTAAGCGTTTCAATTATTAGACCAGTCGGCAGTCCTGTTACAGTGCATACGTGTTCTGTTAGAGCGTCTAATAATTTTTAGAGTACCTATTTTTATTATTTTTTCTTTGTGTTTTGTGTGTGGTCGTGGTGAAAATGTAAGAAACTTTGATGAAGTTAAATTCGAAAAGGCTAGATGTAATGTCCATGTTTCAGAAGGAAAAAAGACACAAGTATCATGATGTTGATTTTCCCGCAACAATGACTGCTGCTGGATATCATCCCGATTGTTATGAAAAACTCGTTGTACTAAAAGCAACATTTAGCAAGATTATGAAATAATGTTGCAGCGTCTAAGAGTAAGTACTATCACGGTAATAGTACCAATAAGTGCAAAGATGATAATTTTTCTCATGTTGGTGTCCTTTTCTAATGATTGTAAACGAAGCATGTGAAGCGTTCAATGAGTAGAAGTATTGAAAAAGGAAATATAATGTTTTAAATAATAATAATATATTTTTGTGATATCATGGTAACATCCTCGAGAGCCATCAGGACCATCGAGATTCCACTTCTTCTCATCTGAGAACACGATCTTAAAATGATAGATATGTCTATTTGATTCAAGTTTTTTACATTTATTTTTTTACGTACCCGATTTTAATTTGTGTCAACGTTATTCCTTGCGAAGCGTAACCTGGCCTCTGTGTTTGGCATTCAATTTTGTCACTAGTTTTCTTTTTTGGTATTGAATGAACGTTTTAGGATTCTCGGTAGAACGCAATATTTTATTATCTATCATTGCTGTAAGCTGGTTAAGGGATGTAGACGCATTGCAAGATGCGCGTACATTTCTCCTTTCTGCGGTTCGTACAATTCTCCTTTATGCAGATCGTTTCTGAGTGCCATACGAATCTGGATAACTCAAATTATTTTGAACAGCACACAAACGTCTTTTAATTTTTCGCGAAAGCTCTCTCAAGCCATAGTTCTCCGCATGAAAAGCATTAATACACCCCTTTTCTTCGTCACTCACTCACTCACTTTCCCACGTGGCATTTTGAGTAAATTGATAGGATTTGAAAAAATCAATTAAAAATCTATCTCTTAATTATCGCGTTTTTACTATTTTGGCACTATAATTACAACTGACCTTATAAATGTTTAACAAGAACAAACTTTGTTTGTTTACATTGCGAGAATACAGTTAGCTTAAAACTTCGCATTTTTACTCTGTACTATTTGTACACTTACATGGAACATTTTAGAAAAGCAGTGGTGTACAAATATTTAGTGCCGCCTCATATTTTTTAAAAAAATATTTGACCTTATAAATATGAAACGGACTATATCTTTTTCTAATATGAGATCTGTCTCAGTAGCATGAATTCAGCATAGAAAAGTCAGAATAATACCATACTAACGCCGAACATTCGTTCCCAAAACTTACCTTTGTGCCGCATACCTTCGAAGAATATCTAAGCATATAACAATAGCATAGGTCTTAAACATATGAAGCTTCGTGCCAGGTGTTGAGTTCAAGCAGAGACGTGGCACTTATTTATTTTCTATTAGAGAAACGTCTAAACTTTAATTTGGTTATAATTTTAAGCTGTTACTCGATGGGTATAAGAATGCTTCAAAAAAACAATGGAAAAAAGGGCCGTGCCAAGACATTAGCACAGGTTTTAAGAAGGCACTGGTATATATTCTTTTTTTACTCACCTTGAAGTACATTTTAAACATAATTTCAACCTGTTACCTTATGGGTATAGTTATGGTCCAAAAAAATGACAAGATGAAACGATATATCTCTGCTTGGTTCAGACTCTGCCCAGGCACTAAGATATTTTATGAATGGTTACTGTACGTACTAACGTTTCAACAACATTTCATGCTGTTGGCCGATCGTAGCAAATTTTTGCGGCGGGCTCTTGGACTATAAGCATTCCACTAAAGTTGATCGCAGTACGAAAATCGTTATTTTTACGATTTTTTAGTTAGTGGAATTTTTTAGTTAGTCATCGGTTTAGTAGAGCGTTATGGGTAATAATACCCTATCACTATAAATAAGAAGTAATAGTGCATGATATTATATAATAATGCTAACGCTTATTTAAATAGGTTTTTTTTAAGTTTGACGCGATTATTTTATATCCACAACGCTTTGTTGTATTGCTTGCTTTTTTGGGAGATGTTTTAAAATCCAAAAGAATGAATTTTATAATAACTAGGGATATTTCATACTTTGGTGCATTTGCTACGTATCATTGTAAAAGTTGAAAAAGCATCAGTTGCCATAGAAAAATCTATGAAAATATAAAAATTTCGTACTCAGTAACGCTACAAAGAAAAGTACAACAAAGCGTGAATGCTCTGAATAACATTTATGAAGTCGTTGCAAATAACAATGTTATCCGAACTGCCACACCGATGACCACTTATTATCTCCTGAAAACATTGTTATCATCGTAACGTTTTAAATTGGTGGAAATTACTTTAATTGAAAGTTGTCCTGTTCAGGATTATGTGCTCAATTTACCATAAAATACTTACTCTCTCGTAAAGAGGGAAATCAAGCGGAATTTACAGCGCAACAAAAATTTTACAGACATCCGCTCGAACGGCTTCTTGTCCTCTATATCGTCTCCTTCGATAGTCGCGCAGTAAGCCGCAACGAATGAAACTTTTCGAAGGTGTTTCCGTCGAGTGTGTGAGCTTGGTGTGGCGCGGCAATGTGGCTTTGAAACTTTTCAAGGATTTCGTGGGCTAGAGCTGGTTGCTTGCTTGCTGTCTACCATCAAAATCCTCCCTAAAATTGGTGCGGCGCATAGTCGTGCTGAGCCACAGAGAAGTATGATTGTGTTCGGGCTAGCTTTAACCATTTAAAGGCATACAGTTTTTGGGGGATTTATGCTGTTTATACTAAAGGAGCTAGAGCCGACGGTTCATTCTTGTTTAAGCTCTTTTTAGTTTCTTTGAGTTAGTGGGGCTTTTGTGGTGGCTCCTGTTCTTCCATGGACCAGTGGATTACGAAGGGAAATAAATTGAGTGTGCCCTACTTGCCGAGTAAAGCTGGGGTTGTCGTCAGTCCCCTTTACTTTATTTTCAAGAGCACTTTCAAGCGTTTGATTGTTTTAAAACAAACAAGTGCATACTGCACATCTGGATTTTGTTAAATTTATTGAAATAGCTCGCATGCAAATCGACTTGATGGGGTATCCTTGCAGTTGATTTCCACCTTCAGGAGAGGAGGGGTGGGGTAAGTAAGCTCAATGCCATCTCGTGAGCTCTAGTTATCATAAACCCCCTAAGTACTGTTTGTTTTTTATTACTCTCCCCCTCAATTTAAATTCGTAACGGCACCCTTCCACGAAGTATACGGTACTTCAGTTAGAAGCTCCCTCGCCCACATATCCTGCACCTGGGCGAGATGCAATCTGTATTCGTGAGAAGTAACTCCCTTCGAATGCAAATGCAACGACAATCTGAGTAATAAGCGCCATGTATATAGGTAATGCAGGGCAAGAATATGTTCCAACTTTAACAGCTACCCTCGAAATGAATATATCGCCCCTCAACTCCCTCCCTCCCCTCCTGCTGTATACTCATGCAAATTGCATCACCTCGTTCCGTCAAGTGCATAGCACAAAGGAAACTTTCTGTCGTTTCGAGTCTCGCACAGGTAAAGCAGTGCGATGTAGTGCAGTGAAATGCAGCAGTGTCTGAATTCAATCGTGGCCTTGAGATACTCGATCTCCTGAAATGGAATCACCATGCATACATACAAGGGTGCACACATACAGTTAAGCAAACGCGCCGGCTTGTACCGGCGGCGGCGACAGCGACAGCATCTGTGCACCGCCGACCGTTGCGACTCTTGCAGTCCACTCGAAGATGTGGTTTTCTTGCATTTCTGGTTTTGGAGCCCCCGATTAAATGACTTTGTGCCAACCTTCGTCCGTCACCGCTCGAACGCCCCTTGCGCAGGCTCATCTACGGCTTTTGAAGACGACAAAGGCTAAGAAGAAGAAGAAGAAAACGGCGACGGCGACGACAACGAATCAGGTCCACCTGATCCGAGAAGATCGTCTACTGGAGCCGGAGCTCCTTGAGGCTAGAGATTAATCTTCTGCCACTCTTGGAAGCAGCCTGCACATTGTAAAATACGCTGGTGCTGCGCCTTGAAGATGTCTGGTGTGGCTGCTGCTGCTGCCGCTGTTGGCTGATGTCTGTTCTTTTGTCCGTTCTTCCCGCTTCGGCCCGCGTCACATTTTGCAAAAACCTAGCCCCAGCTCCAGCGGAGCGCGCAGAAGGCGCACAGAGATCCAAGAAATGGAAATTGTAGCTTGGGACCTCGCGATGGCGGCGGTGATAATCACCGTGAAACCGGTTTCCCATAACCTGGTGAAGTTGGGATCGCTTTGCTTCTTTTATTTATTTTTTTCTTCACTAAATTTTACCACTGACTGACTATCTGCACGGAATTTTTATTTTTTTATTTTTTTTTTTGTTTCTGCTTTTTTTTTATATACTCAGCGCTCTCTGGCATTGTGCAGTCAGAGGAATTTCACTGGACTAATGCCATTTTGCAGCAACTGAAGACGAAGAGGAATGCTGATGATGGCTGCGATCTGCGATCTGGCGGGAATGGACAGTTTTAATGATGACCGTGACGTCAACCACCAAAAATGAAAACATTCGAAGATGCGCGATATTGCGCAGGTGGTTAAAGGGTTTGATAAAAATGGCTCTGCTTTAACTGCTACGTTAGGCGTGAGGATAAAAAATGGCTATTTATGTTAGGCTTTTGTCTTAAAGTTCCTAGTATAGCATATTCAAAAGTTAGCTATAGTTAGCTGATCTCTTTCATTATGGCCAATCTTGAAACACGAATTTTTTTGGCTTTCGACCTTCGTCCTACAGAACACATGTAAATCGCGAAAATTCTTGAGATTTCTGAAGTTTTGGAGCTTCATCAATGACGTTTTTTATTCGCAACCAGTTTCAGTATTAACACGTTCGCGGACGTGAATGCTCTAGCAATCAATGATTGCATTGAGTTATATGGGCAGAAGAGCATCCACGTCCACGAACGGGTTAAAGTTGACATTAGAAATCGCTTGGGCGATTTAAAGACGTAAAACAAGACAGTTGCCATACGAAAGATCTCGATCCGATAACCAAAGATATCACAAGAAAAAAAATGTAATTGAACTATTTCAGAAATTGACTAGAATAGATAAATTCCTTATCTTGAACTTGTTTTGAGTTTCGCTAAATGTGGCATCACTGATAAAACTTAAAACCACTGGATACATGGTCCTGTGGCGCAATGGATAACGCGTCTGACTACGGATCAGAAGATTCCAGGTTCGACTCCTGGCAGGATCGATTTTTTTTTTTTTTTAAGAATTCCAATTTCATGCAGTTATACAATTCTTCTTTCTGCGCCTTTGCAATATTAATTTTTAAAGATAAGTCTTTCCATGACATGCTTAAATTTAGAGCGGCGCCTTAATCCATTTAGAGCAAAAAAGCTCAAGGCTGTCGGGCTGCTTAAAATCTTTCAAAAGATCCATGCCGCCAACTGTCCATTTGTTCTTGGACCATAAAAACGAGCTCTCAAGGTTTCATAAATTCATCAACTTCATTGGCGACACGGGAAATGCATCATCAAAGTGTTTAAAAACCGCAATGCCGTGAATCTCCCTATGACAAAATAGACCCTCTTCTCCTACCCTAGTCTCAAAAATTACTTCTCGTAAATTATTTCCCTGTAAATTGTTTATAAAATTAGTCAGGTTGGCCAAAAGAAAATTGCCTCGGTCACGTTTTGTGTGAAGTTCGCGGTATCATCACCGCGGCGTTGCGCCGCATTCAAGGAGCCGCGCCGCGCACAAGACGCGCACAGCAGCCAAACGTTACTTGCGCGAGCAGCTCGGCCTAACATCAGAGGAGAGCAAAGTACCTCTTAAATTAAAAGTGAAAACTTAGCCGCGATAGGTCTTTCCATCTATTTTCGCTGCGTTTTTCGCCCAGATGAGTTATTTTCGTTTCACTTGTCGACTGACTTGTAAGTGGCTTTTTCCGAAAGTGTGAGCGCGCCGAAAAGAATCCGCTCCGGCGCGCGGCTAAGAATAAAACTTGAATATCCGGTCGATGGATGTTTTTGCTACCTAGAGGGACGTGGTAAAGGGGTAAGCGGGTATAATAGGCGGTTAATCAAAATTTTGCAACGAACAACGAATCTTTGATGCTTTTAATCTTTGTTGATTCTGAGGGCAAATACATAGATACAATAAAACTTTAACGACTTTTCAGATATTCTGGGATACTCTTTTATTGATTTTCTACCTAACAAACGTGATGACCAATTGTAATGAGACTCAGATATATTAAAGGGTTTGTTGTGCTTTGTTAGGGATACCAAAAGGATTCTGAAAAATCCCTCTTTTTCCAAGAAAATCATGATTAAATTTCGTCTCCTCGGAGTTTGTTTGATAATTGCCGTATAAGTTCCATTCAAAACGACTATCGAAATATTAGTTTGACTGTACAAAATAATTAACATCACTTCATTTCATTAAATACAATGCATATATGCTGCAGGTAATCTAATATTAGGGTAAAGCACAATGTTCAATGAAGCAAAGAAAGCAGATGAAATTATAAAAACTCGAACAAGGTTGTATTTGGCAGCTGCGTGCTCCTATCTAATTGCTACAGGACTGGCTGGCTGGAAATGCACAATAATTGGGGGAAACATATACAAATTTCGGGAATGAAAACAATACGATATGTGAGTTCCCTAGTCTGCTTTTAATGAGCGTAACTGAATGCCTTGCGGCTGAAATCACTTCAGTCTGGCCAGATATGTACATTACATTCGAAATTGCTTTTCAGGGATTTCAAATTTGTTTTCGGTTTACTTATCTGTTACGTTTTTTAGGTTTAGAAGTAAGATTACGTGATTTAAAAAAGAAAAATTTGTGTAGTACACGATATATCTGTCAATTATAGCGAAATTAAACGTAAATAACCTACGTCTCTGAATCTTCTTTTAATTTGCATAAAAAAGTTTCTCGCCCAACGTGGGGCTCGAACCCACGACCCTGAGATTAAGAGTCTCATGCTCTACCGACTGAGCTAGCCGGGCTGTTGCACATCGATGTGGCCGCACAAAAGTACGAACAAATTCTTCAACTGTTTGCCACCTCTCCCATCTCGATATTGGTCTGCAGCTCTCCAGGTGCTCTCAATGAGACCTCATAAATAATCGAGACTCCAATTATCCGCCGATATATGTGACAAAACCGGGGCTCAATCAAGAAACCTGAGATTAGAAAGTGAACGCACACGCAAGCACTCATACTAATGGTCTGGCCTGGTCTGGTTGCTTTCTGATGTTTCTGATGCACACGTATGAAATACCTGAAGTAGCCAGGAACCCATGTGCAATCTAATCTCGGTGCAACGAGGGGGCTACTGGACTCATGGTGTAGCGGAGGCAACTGGAGTAATCAGAGCGTAAAAATGCGCCGCTGTTGCTGCTAAAGGTACATAGGATGCCTGTGCTTGTGCTCTGCACACATTCAGAAAGCAGAAGAACTGGTCTTACCACTGCCATCATTGCAAATCGGGGTTATGAGGGAAAATGCATCGAGTGTGGGTTGCGGAGGTTGTTGTGCACCAAATGCACCATTATACAAGCGCAATAGATGCCGCGGAACGTAGAGGGGGGACCGACACCATAATTGGAGGAAGATGCAGCTCTGGACATGTCCCAGAGCAGCATTTTACTGAATGCATTGATGCTTGTCGAACCGTGCGCTTTTGCACTATTGTTATCTATTGTTATTTCTTGCAATATGCAGCTAGGGCTTTCTTGGCATGTAGAGATGGTAGAACTATTTCAGGGGCACATTAGGTCATAATCGGCTCTTGGGAACTTTCGAGAACGTGAATGATTACTTTTGTTTATAGTTCAACATTTGAAGGTGGGTCAATTTAGGGGGAAAAGTTAGTGGAAAGTACAGGAGAATTGCGAATGCATGGCCCATTAGCTCAGTTGGTTAGAGCGTCGTGCTAATAACGCGAAGGTCGTGGGTTCGATCCCCCCATGGGCCAGAGGTTTTTTTTCCCTTATTTTTCTTTTTTATGAAATCTACACTTATATCGCAGAACCTGTTGGAACTCAAGTCAAGAAGACTTAATGGTTAATTGATATTTAAAACAATACCAGCTGTCAAGGCTTTCTAAAGTTAAGCTAATTTAAAATTTCTTATAATAGTTATGAGCGGAGTTGAATGCCACCGGGTTCTATGACACGCTTAAAAATTTTTGTAATTATCATCTTTAACAAAATTTTACATGTATTATTTTTTAATTATTGGTTTTTTGGTCAATTACACAATTATAGTTATATAGAACATAAATAACTTGATTTAGAAAACAAGTATTTCTCATAACTCTCATAGTCATCAAGAACTTTCCACATTTATTACATTGAATTTAGCTACATTAAAAAATTGTTCAAGAGGTGGAATCTGAATTTTATAACTTTAAGAAAGGTCACTACTCTCAGTCTACCTGGCCCACCTAAACAAAACCCTTAAATTTGAATAGGGTCACAAATTAAACCACATTTTGACTCCGCATATTTAAAAATTGCTTTTTACCTGTTGCAGTTACTGCAGGAAATTTTGTTTAGTCAGGTGGTTGAACCTTAGGTTAAGGCTGGTTTCTTTTCTATGGCTTGAAATTGAAGAAATATTCGAGTAATTTGTTTTTCCCTTTTTACATTCTTAATAAGCTTGAAGATCCAGCAACCGCCAGGTAGGCTAGTCGACCAGGCATAACATAGACAACTGAGATACCCGATGAATTTGTCAGAAAGGTTTATTTGTTATTTTTTTTAGTGGTGAAGAATTAAAGGTTCGTCGTAAGTAACGGTATAATGCTCAAAATGGTTTTTTATAAGCCGAGATGATTTTAACATATGGATGGGATTAGAATCTTAGCTAAAACACTGTAGGTAGTTGGAAAAGTGTAGGAAATTTGAGTAGTTATCGTGGTTTGCTGGAATATATTCAATAAGTGAAAATACGTCTCCCGCGCTTGAAAGTAACTACCATGCAGTAATTATAACATGGAAGAAAATATATACATATTTGAAATTTATTTGTATATATTCCGTAAACTTCAATTGTTCGGCCGGTAATCTCATTTCTAGTTTTAGTCAAATCTTTCAACTTCATCACGAACACTTCCATCAGGTGGCTCAATGGTCTAGGGGTATGATTCTCGCTTTGGGTGCGAGAGGTCCCGGGTTCAAATCCCGGTTGAGCCCAGTACTTTTTTTTTGTTTTTTCCGTTCATAAGAGGTCCTTCTATCGGCAATACTCAACAAAGCCTGTGTTAGATGAGGCTCATCTGCACGTTGGAGAACGGCGTGCCTATAAGTTCGAAAGCTCTCCAGGGGGAACACGAGCCCGTTTTTACGCACTTTGTAGACATAAAGCTTAATTTTGGCGTAGTAAATTGTAAGGCACGTGTTTGTTTCGCCTTCAAATTCCTTTCCTGTGTTGGTGCGATGATTAATGACATCAACTTTGCAAGTAAGCCATTCTCCGTCAGTATGGAGTGGGCTTTATGTAACCATTACAATTTTTACCATTCACTGTCTCGACCGAAGAAAATCAGCGAGAGTTGCGTGAAACATCTTTTCATTTGAGGAGAGTTCATCTCGATTGGAGCGATATATAACTAGTTGAAAAAAAGAAGAGAACATAAAAAAAGACGCAAAAATACATTACGTCCTTGGGCGCTCCACCATTGTGCGCAACCGACCATAAAGGTCTGTGGTATCGCCCTCATTACACTGCTACCGCTGTGAATATCTGTGGGTGACAACGGTTGGTGTTTTTCCGCCGTTCGTTAAACTGGCCGTTTTGCATTATTTTTGCGGGCGCTAATTGGCGAAAAAGCCCAGCGTACACGAATTGAACTAAAAACGTGTTGTCGTTGAAATTCACTCAAAGAAATGCTACCGCCCTGACAGGTAGATTGAATGCTGTGCGCAGTCACCTATAAGAGGCAGACACATGCCGGTTTCTGATATACATCTAAGTAATGGCGATGAAAATATACATCGTATGGGTGCTGCAGGCGCGAAATTTACATTTCGTATAAAATGCGGGTTACTGGAGGATTATGTTAGCAAGGGGGCGCACGAAAGGGGGCCTCAATTCTTGAGCGAGAAAAGTTGAAGTATCCTCCACTTGTGTTGGCTATTTAATGAGAGGTGGGCATGTGGTCCTGTGGCGCAATGGATAACGCGTCTGACTACGGATCAGAAGATTCCAGGTTCGACTCCTGGCAGGATCGGTACTTTTATATTGTTTTTTTTTTTCGTAACACTTTTATTGGAAAATTGTATAATAAGAAAGTCGTGCACAATTTTTTATTTACCATTTACATTATTTCTTTTTAAACCTTTCCTACGCCTATAAATTACAACTTTTCCTTTACATTCGTCCGAATTGAAAACTAAACAAAAACTGTAACAATACTAACTACCTTCGCCCTCATAACATTTTTCATTTTTTGTTTTCCAGAAACTCCAAATGGATTGGACTGAACTGATGCAGGTAGAGAAGATGAACGAAACAGTAAAAGTAAAGTGTATCGCCAGAAGAAAAAAAGTTATTTCCCATACCGGGAATCGAACCCGGGCCTCCTGGGTGAAAGCCAGGTATCCTAGCCACTAGACCATATGGGAGTCACATTTGTATAGCTCATGAGAGTTTATTTAAAGCACGAATTTTGCGTTTTGTTAAATGTAAATTAAAAACAATCTGAGCGTTCAGTGAGCGCGAGTTTATAAATAATGAAAAGAATTCCGCCGGTGGCTTAGAACACTTTCGTCACAACTAGCAAATGTAGGGTTTGTGTCGTAAATTTTTCTTTGGTACGTTCTTATTATCGTTTTCTGTGAAGGCATGCTATGTGCCATTGAGCAAAAGTAAGCTATGAGACGTAAACAACTGAATACACATTTACAAAGGTATTCGAGTCATGAAACGTTATTGTTTTTGTTTTAAAATTATGTATTTTAACGCACAATTGTTTTATTAACAGGATTCATTAACTATCGACTTAAAATTTCTAATCATTGTAGGAAAAAACTATTTTGTTGTTTGTATTGCATTGTACCCGTCGCCAGAGTACCTACCTACTTCAGTAAAAATATTTTTTGGGTGTTAAATTCTTTAATAAATATACTGCTCAGTGTATCCAAAAGGACTAAAGGCTGAATAAAGCGGCTTGAGTGATGCTGGAAAATCATTTTGCTATTTAAATAAAATATACATTTTGCGCTCTACAGAACTTCATTTTTTATTTTTGATTATAACAATTTTAGGTGGAAATAAAAAAGTCTTTCCCATACCGGGAATCGAACCCGGGCCTCCTGGGTGAGAGCCAGGTATCCTAGCCACTAGACCATATGGGAGTTGGGGTAAAGCTGATTAGAATGCGTTTTTAATAAAAGCTATGTGGTTCTAAGTTCTTAAACACTTCTTTTTCATATAAAATTCACATATTTTAGTTTATTCGATTATCTCTTTTATATTAGCGAGTTAATTTTAGAAAATAAAATATCTCAATGGTTTCATTCATAACACCCTTCAAATTGCATACGTTGTAGCCTAACATGCTACAGATAGCACTATCCCCATTTAGGGCCCCATTGTGTTATTCGATCGAATATTGATCGAATCGAATTGAAAGAGCTTACGAAAGCCCTTTATGGGTAAAACTTCCTTAACAAAGTTTCTAAAATTCTTATAAATTAATTTCAGTAATCTTTGACTTCAATTAATTTTTGCCTTCAAAGTGTTCAAATAAAACGATTAGAAAAATCCAATCGAATATTTAAAATATTATTTTAGCCACTTTGAGCGAAAAAATTAATTGCACTCAACGTTAACTGAGATTATTTTATAATAATTTTCAAGCTTTATTAAGGAATTTTTACCCACAAAGAGCTTTCCTAAGCTCTTTTCGATTCGATTCGATCAAAATTCGATCGAATTACACAATGGGGCCCTTATTCCAGTCGTTGAGGATGGCCCTGACCTCCGTCAATCGACTCTTAAGTATTAATTTTAGCTGCGTCAAGAAAATATTCACAGATTAAAGTCATTTGCTAGTGTGAATTTCCACTACCATCCAAGAAACATTCTATCTATCTCAACTTACAATGTGCGAGTGTTGCACTTGTACAGCTGCATTATGCGCACTTATGTGTAGCCGGTTGTTGGTTGGCTGCTGTGCACACAAGTCCAATTCCCAGCCTGATGTTTTGTGTGTCAGGCAACCAGATCAAAGCCTGGGCCCGTCTGACTTTCTTTGGTTGCACCTCGCGCCATCGCGGACCTCGTCATATGCACCAGAGTCAGTCAGCCAACTCTCAAAGCCGAGCGTTGCCTTTTGGCACTGATTTTGATCGGCTGTGCAATGCACTTGAGTGCAATGGAATACATGCACTTGCAGCGGGGCACTGTCGATTTTATGACTGTGACGCAAAAACCGGTTTTTCTCGGGTGCATTCCACCATCTCGACCTAACTGAGATTTTTTGTTTTTTAGAGTTATACGCAAGCAAATAGCTCTTATGAATATGGATGTCGCCCAAATAAATTGCACCGCCATTTCGCAATTTGAGCCGCCCGCAACGGGTCAGAATCGATTACTTTGACTGGATCGTAAATCATAGCTGGTCAGGGCTCAGTCCGAATTTAACAGGAGAACGCCATTAGCCAACGAGCGTTTATTTGTATGTCTCGCTGTCGCATATCTATTATCGTATCTTATTGAGATATGTAACTTACCCTGGCCTGGAGTATTTTTCTTAATTGCCTGCGATACAATGCGCCCTCATGCAACTATCATTGAACCCGGTGACCTCAAAAATAAAAATATCTGCGCGCGAGAACGCCACTCATATAATGCTCTACTAAGTGGTTCGCCCGTCCTGCGGCGACGCGAAAGTTAGCTGGCTAGCCTGTCTGTGGCCGGCCGCCTCTGCCTGTTAGCCGGCCACGGTCTGGGGCTGATGCACCACTGCAATAAACCATCTCTACTGGGAGCCAAGGAATTGTGTTTATACTTTCATTGCCGCAATAAATTTCAATTTGAATGCAAATAACAAAGTTTAATGATCGTAAATATTCGAAAGTAATTGGCGAAGACTGCGGTCGGTGGTGCGATGGCTGGAGCGTCGCCTATATAGTTCCTGGGCGGTCACCTCTTCGGGTTAAGTGGAACTTTTTTAAAGCGACAAGGTGCAATTGAATGATTTAACGGTTTGTGGATAGGGCCGAGGGGTGTAGAGTATACTCGTAGTTAATTTTCAGTTATCAATATATTTTTTTTGTTATTTAACCATTTTGCGATTGAAGAGAAAAAATAATTAGTAGCAGGATATTTGTTAAATTTATGTACCTTAAGAATAGCTTCTTAAGTGTATGTTCTGATTTGTCAAATCATTTTCCAAATGGCTTTTCGGAGAAGGTTTGCATTTTTCATGTATTCATATATTACTAATATCTCCCATATGGTCTAGTGGCTAGGATACCTGGCTTTCACCCAGGAGGCCTGGGTTCGATTCCCGGTATGGGAAGAATTCTTTTGGAACTGTCTACTTACCGTTTTTAAAGATTGTCATTAACATCGCATTTATTTACTTCATTTGTGGTTCTATAGGTAGTAAAGTGACAATAGAAAAGATTTGTTTTATTTTCATAATAAGGCCTAATCTCATTTGAAGTAAATTAGCTTTGTGCCTAATCGTAAGAAAAAATGCAACTTGTCTGCTATATATCGTCTTCGCACGCGTCTGAAATTCTGGTAAAACATCACATTTCTCTAAATAATTCAGCGGTAGCGGATGTCGCGTATAAAATATGGCCCATGCAACTCCTCGCTGCTTTGAAATTGAAAAAGATCAAGGAGTCATTGCCGCAACGAGAGTATTAAATTAATTCCACACAAATCTGACTGAAATGCCGCCACATTGCCAGTAACAGGAAAAAAAGAGCTGACCTCGAAATAAGCAAAAAATAAAATAAAAATTGAAATGTAAAACATCTCAGTGGGGAAAATCTCCCTGGATATTTTTTTAATAGCCACCTTGACTCTGGGCAAGTCGAGAATCAGTGTTGATCTCCTTTGTCTCTTGACATACTTTTCCGACAGTGTGGCGGCGGTGGTTTCGACCCACTTCTGGCTGCCCAAATAAACGCGCACCAAAGATCGCCCTGAAGCGACGAATGTGCGGTGGCTCCTCCAGTGCGTTTCGCTTTCAGCATCGGCGACCGATGTGAATGACCTGCCTCAATGCGACAAGTGAGCAGTCACCAGCTGCTGTCTGGAATTTCTTGTACTTGCACTTGTTCCGTTCTTTGAGCGGCGGGTTTTTTCGCTTTTATTTTCATCGGGCTTTTTATTCTTATTTTTTCGTCTTAAAGCACTTCTCAGGCGTCTCTGTACTGCAGACCTCAAAGTAAATTTTACAGCAGCAACTACCTCAATAATGCAACTGTTGTCCAAGTGTCCTGTACTCAACGGATCAAATTGCCGCTGCAGTTTAAAGTCATCCTGAGCCTCCGTTAAATCCGTAATAAGCCGGCTAGTCGATGAGTTGCGAATTGCGCCAGGCCATCAATCTGCTAGCCGCGGTGATCCATTTGGGGCCGATGGAGCCCCCCTGCAGTGTTTCAGGTGCATAGTAATGCAGTAGGCTGTTGGTTTAGCGCTCCTTTTTACTGTTTATTTTCCAAGCTCTATACACTGCAGATGTGTGGGCGGCATTTCCCACAATGTGCTCTATACCCGCCAGCGCCAATTGCATACCTCAAGCTCAGAGGCTAAAGTGTAAGGAGGAGGTGCTTATCGAAACTTTGTTTACCCAGCTCCGGATTTGCTTAGGTGAGGACGGTCTCAGCCTTGTGCACATGCATTGGGTTTAACCTGCCCTGCTTGGAGGAATGCAAATTGAAATTGCATTTGACGAGACCCAAACATGAGCCGTGAAATGAATTTTCGTTTCAATGAACAAACTGCAACTGTAGTGCGTATGATGCGGAGCGGTTTTAGTGTTGTACATATGCCAGTTTGTTTATAGAACGCCGACACATCGGCTATACGAATTTAATGTCTGTTCGGAATTTAGCATGAAGTGATGAATCCAATGGCGCCACTTTTAGCACTGGTCCATGTAAAGCCCCATTGAGAAATGACTTGGAGGCAGCATTCACAACTCCCATATGGTCTAGTGGCTAGGATACCTGGCTCTCACCCAGGAGGCCCGGGTTCGATTCCCGGTATGGGAAGCACTATTTTTGTTGTTGATTTTTTATTTTTTCGAGTCCAGTGAAAAGTCTCATTTCGATTTCAGTGGTAAGAAAGTCGTGTGAGTATATTCTACTTGAGCATCGCTTTCGTCAGCCCCAAAAACTAGCGAAGAAATCGCCTCCGTTTTCCGTCATCGCAACAGCGATTTGGCATTTTCCATATTCGTGTAAAATGTCAGGAAAAACTGTGCCACAAGATCATTGCTCATGCTCCAGATAGTAAACGAGTTTTGTTGAGCACGCTATGCCTGCTGCCATTACACAGCGCTCCGATTTTACCCGCAACACGATCATCTAAGCAAATCTCAATGAAAACGAGTGAGACGAAGTGTTCTGTATTTCCTGGCAAGCCACAACCCGGCAAATATGGGTTGAAATTATAATTGTTTATTTTTCTTACCTGTGCGTAATCAATCAAGCCAGTAAAAAGTCTGATCTCGTAAGCTTAAGGGGATTTCTTTTCGTAGAAATATATGTATACCTTGAAAACGTCGGAAAAACTCTCGAGAATAATTCAATAGCTTCACCGTGATGTGATTAATATCCGCTGTGATCTGCCGTTCGATTAATCGAGGCGCGGGGGAAAAAAGACAGGCAGTCTCTAACTCGCTGGGTGAATGGCTTTAAAATAAAAACGGAATTTACTTCCAGAATCAAGATGACGATGACACTGGGCGAGAAAATTGCAAACGGGGAGCGATGGGCAGGAAAGATTAAGTGAGGGGACAAAGTGCTGCTGTCGATAATCGCGTTGCGTCACTAGGTTTGGAAAGTATCGTAGTCACTTATTGCGCAGCCGTCACCGACTGCGCGACTGACCGTCACATTCGTCACATATCATTCAGCCGGTGAATTGTGTCGATTGAGCTGGTGTCTGTGTGGTTGTGTGGTCGCATCATCTAGAGCGCGGGGGCAAATGCACTTGAGAGTCGTGAGTTTGGAAGAACTTTGGGCCAATTTAGTCGCGTCCAATGACACCTTGGCTCAGTCTGATCTTGGCTAGGTTCGTTTTGCTCGCACTCTGTCCGCGTTTTATGCAGATTATTTTTTCGCAGCGACAAATATTTGTTTTGGTGGGAATTATGTGGGTCGTTGCGTCTCAAATTGCCTGTCTGCCGTCGGTTGTGCAGATGTGGTGATGTGGGCTTTCCTGTAGACGCAATTGGACAATTGCCAGGTAATTGCAGGTAGTTCATGTTGTTTTTGTAACATAGGCTAGACGGAGAAATTAAGTTGCTCATTCGGTAACCGGTGAAGGTCTTTTGGAGAACATTTAAACATATTGTAACATAAGATTTACTTTCTTGTTGAGTTCACAAGAAAATCATAAATTATGTTCCTTTTCTCGCTGAAAATAGAAAACATTTGAACATTTTGTTAGATGGTAATGGAATCTTCAATTTTTGAAAAATACGAGCATTTTTCGTGGGATATTAGTAGAACATTACTACAGTACTACATTACAGTATTATCTGGAAAATATCATTGTTTCCAGAAGAAAGAGATTTTCAAGAAAATTAGTAAGGGTGTTTAACATAATTTTGGAATGGCAGATCCAATGAGCTGATTGAAACTTTAATTTATGGGATTTACATAAAATATTACGTATATGAAGTTTAACAGTCGCTGATTGTGAAATTCAATGTGTTGGATCCAATAAGGTGGTAAGGTTTCATATTTGGAATTTGCAAACGAAACTGAAAAAGCCTATGAAAAGCATAACAAATTAGCCTATAAAAGAATTACTTCGGAAGTTATGAGATCTTAACTTCTTAAGCCTTTGGTTTATTTTGATTATGTGCACTTACTTGTTTATCGTTTGGGTAAAAGGTAGTTTTAAAATATGTTAATCCCCTAATTTAATAATGTGCTCTTAGTCCTAAAGCGTCTTAAGTTATTGACTAGGCTTTGAGCAATAGACCAAATGAAATTTGAAATTAATTTTTTCCTCTGCGAAAGCGCCTCTTTTTTTCATTTTGGACAGAACAGATGACGAGACAGCAGTTCCTGCGGAAATGCTGGACCTCGCAATTTAATGTGCCTCCCCGATCATACAAGCAAATGCTGACTGACCTGGCTAGCATAAAATGTTTACCAACCTCTGCCCGTTCAGGAACTGCCTGATCCGCTTAAAATCAGTGCATGTCTCAACAAATTCTAAGGACGTCTGGTTTTTGCTGCGGTATTTTGCACTGAGGGCAGCGTCCACGTTTTCTGAGGCGGTCGCGGGTGGACAGTGGCGACGACAACCACACCAGCGGCTTCCTTTTCATCTAGCCCCCGCACTATGGGTCTGGAGTAGAATTACGCTAGTTCGCCGCTCTGCCGCCTCTTTAATCTTTTAACCGGCGAACGAAGGCGCGCACTCAGTAGCAAAAAGGGTGCACGTGAAGGAGGCAGACGAGCGAACATGAGGTGGGGTCCTCCTTGGCTATGCTTCACCAAGTTGGCTTCTCTTGGGGTAGGTAACGTCACAGCGAGACTTCATTTACCGGTGGGTTGGGTGTTACCCAGTCGACGGCGATGGAGCATGGGAACAAATTATTTTCGCCTTTCCTGCTGGCATACTCTGGTGCTGAATGTCGGTTGGAATTTATTCCAGACGAATTATTGCAACCTTCTCTGGCTGTGTGGAGCTGCAGCGTGCCGCCATATTGGCCGGTGTTGTTGCTTCCCTGTTATTAGCTCTGGCCCTACGGCCGGGGCAGGCAGCGAAAGTAGGTCTGTATTGTGCCCACTACCCACTTTAATTCTATTAAAGCTGCCTACTCGCTGCATTGCAGGTCATTGTTTTGTCGATTTCTGTTGGACGAACGCGGGTTGGGGTACGTCAGTTTTTCCGCTTCGCGAATCAGCCTGAATGTCTTGTGAAAAGTGCACGTGCAGCGGCGGATTGGCAGTCAATGAGGGCGGTAATTGCGCGCCTAATGTGCCTTTCTCTACTTTTTTTTCCTCCGATCAGCGCCCCTATACGCTACTAAGTAGTTAAAATTCTCGTTAAGAGGCAGGTAATTTTTCCCAAACAAAAACTAAAGTTTAAACGATATCAGCTTTAAAAGCCTCTGAGTGCCCCAAATAGCCGCAAAAAAGCAGTTAGCTAATCGAACACGTGCCAATCAAAATTCCGTCGGATCGGCCGACCTCTTTGCAAAATAAATCGCGCTTTCTGGCTGCGGCCTGCGGGTACTGATCAGTGGTCGTTTGCAAATAATAATTTTCTGCTGTTTCTGCTATAAATAAACGAAGGCGGTGGCGACGGTGACGACAACTGTGGCAACCAGCAAATAGCAAGTTTTCTAATGATTTGCATTTGCGCACTGCCGCTGCACAACATTTGCATAGTTCAGTGACCAACGGTCATACCGCCAAGAGATAACGTGCCGGCGTCGTTGGCACAATTTCTTTAGCCGAGAAGTGGCTCAATCACCCCATCGAAGCCTCAAAACGCGCCCTCTAGCAAATTCAAACTTAAAACAAATCTCAATTTAAAAATGTAACTATTTGCAAGCGTTCGGCGCGGGATTAATTGATGTTTTCATTTTATTGGAATCGCCTTGAACTCGACGCACTGCCGCGCTTGCATAAAAATGCATTCAACTCCCGCCGATGGCTATACGTCGGTTCGGAGGAGCTTTTAATGGCTGTTTCCGATGACCTTGGTGATCTGTTCACCGTCAGCCGACAGCCATTCAACGAGCTTATCTCGCGCTCCCCTCGACTCACGATCTCCCCATAGTACCCCCCGACCGTATCGTCGGCTGGTATTGCAGTGCACTTTGCCGCCGCCATGAGGGCATTCATTTGGCGGGTGATGAAAACCCGCTTTGATGCGACGACTCGGGAAATTAAAATGTGCGAAGCTATTCAAATGGACGTTGTGGCGGCCGTCGCATCGTCTGAAGGAGTTAAGAAAACTTGCATACCTCGCGCAGGAGATAGAGACGACAACGGCGAAGAAGAAGAAAAAACTGCCTATAATATAAGAGCAAACTGTTGCGCGATGTCATACGGGCGATAAACGAGAATAAAAGGCCCGTGACTGCGGCTGAACGTGATCTGACTCCTTGCCGGCGACGGCTTAGACCTTTACGTAACTTTTGAGCAAATGTCTTGAAGCGTCCTCTGTGCTCTAGACGAAAGCTGCTAAGATCCCTTAGCCCATGGCCAGACTGGCGGCTAACTTGAAAGATTCTTTTACATAAGAGAAGAACAAGTCGGCTTTTGGATACAGTGGAGGTTTAGGGGGGGGTAACCACTGATAAAAGGTTTCTTGTCTGAGGTTTGACCGTTAGTTACCTATCACGACATTTTCACCATTATAAATCAAAGTCTTGAAACATTTGCATTTGGAATATACAACAAAATGCATTTTTTATGTATATTAATTATAGACAGGATCGGGTTAATATAATAATTATTAATTTAAATTTAATCATACATTTCATATAAATTGAACACAAAGTCAAAATTATGTGTCTATTTTTATTGTTATTCAGAATACCTTTTTGTGAAAATTTCTAACTACGCAAGTGTCTTCAATACGCATTAAAAAAGTGTCTACATATTTCCGCTACGCCAAAATGGAAATACTTTCGAGCGAGTCGTTAACCTTAAGATGTCATTGTCTCCCTTCTGGCCATATTTACAGGTACTCCATTGATAGGAGCTTTCCTGTAGTTAACCATTCGGTCGCTTGTCCTTGAAAGTGTATATCGGGCCTACATATATATAAAAATAAAATGCCGTCTATATTCCGTCGCAAGCGGGTGTAGGTGGGTGGTAGGCAAGGATTCAGGCAGCTGTGAATCTTGAGCCCCCACAGCTCCATTCTGCACTACCAGTCCAACGTTCGTACACCCGTACTCACACTGTTAAAAGCGTTCCTTTTTTATGCGAAAACAGGAATCTGCTGTACCGACAATAACACCGCACAGGACTAGAGAGGGATAAAAGCACGCATCGAATCTGAAACCAGACCAAATACTGGGAACTCACAGCCGAAAATAAACGTCTGGAATTCTCATACCCCTGTCTGTCTGGTCCTATCGATCCTATTGCGTCTGGGGGGAGCGATTTTTCAATGTTTTTGTTTTTGTGTTGGTGCGTGCGCCTTTTCTGGTTATGTATTTCTCCGCCCCAAATCCTTCTCCTATCCTGTCCCTCCGTTTTAGATATATGGGAAAAGTTGTATTTTATGTAGATGGGCGGGAGCGGCACACATTCAGGGAGCATTGTCAAGCTTATTCTGGAGCTGGAGCAGCCTCACATTCCCGTTCTATTGGGCAACAAGAGATACTATCAAAATTCAGAGCGCTTGGCTCATTCCGGGATTAATTTATGCTGAGGGAGTGCTCAGAGCTTTCCCAACGCTGTTTCTAAAATATACAAAGCCTTTGCCTGCCTGCCCAACTATTGACTATTTTGTCTCGTTGGGGAAGCGTTGTAGAGTTTATCAAGTTATCAACTTTTAACATAACAGAAGAAAATGTTAATCAAGAAATATTCTTTTAAATTAAATGATATAGGAAGAAATTATTGCTATAACCCAGCGATTTTAATTAATTCTCTTATCTTTGTCAAAGTCGCCAAATTCTTATTGGTTTTTGAATTAGTTGGGATGTTTTCCAATCTGAGGATCCAATAAAGTATATTTTTAAAACAAAATAAATAACCTAATAATCGAGAATTGATTTGCATTGATCTTTACTTCAAGGAAATATACTTTTCTTCACACATATATAGTTTTAATGCGGTAGTTCAGGAAATCAAGCTTAACAGGGTTTACCAAGGTCCTCAGCTGCCTTCAATTAACATAACCCTTACACAGCAAGAGCAAAATTTCTCCGTTTCTGTTCGCATCTTCCTTGATCGTATCTATTTTATATTGTGAGCTCGCACGCCTTCTAGCGTGACTGATTTACTTGAAAGTCCCCTCAGCACCTGTATTCTGTAGAATCCTTATTTTAAAAATCTTTCAGTGCACTGGAACGCATCCCTGATGCGTGCGTGCATCAGTCCAATCAAGTAAATCTAATTCCAGCAATTTGCATCGATTGCACAGCAATTGCTTAACACCTGGCAAGCGAAATCGCCTCGTAAACAAGGCGCTCTGGAATTCAAAGGAAAAATAAGCGGACGATCGAATTTCGCCATCGCCTCACCTTCAATTGGCGCGATCGGCGGCCGCCAGCCGTGAATCACTGAAATTACACAAATTTTCTTTCGGCGGCGATCACTTAGCACGCCATCACGTGTTTGTTGTAGGAATTAATAACAATTGCCCTGATCAGACAGCGATCGAGACGAAATATGATGGTCGGTCTGATCGGTGTGCTTATTTTTAGCCAGCCAGGCAGTCAGGGGGCGGAGAAGGCTCGCGACGGGGCAGCTGCTCTTGTTGGAGGCAATCGTGCGCTTCGTCGCTTGAAGAGCGCGGTCGAATAAACAAATTCCAACGCCGAGGTCTCGGACCAGGAGGGGGTTGAATTTTATAATCAACATTGTGAGTGGCCTGACTATGACCAGATGCAAGACGTTCAAGAGCAATGCACTTGGGGATAGTTGGGAGGATTTGTGGTCGCAGGCGTCTAATTGCGCGAAGCTAAAGCGCAAGATAACGAGAATCAGTGCAGTAGCAAGTCGGCACACACTCTCACACACCTCGCCTCCCACGCTTCACGCGATGCGTCGGTGAAGATGACTGCGTTTGCGGAGTTGCGCGAAATTCCCAATTAATTTTAAGGAATGCAACGTGACAAGAAGTAATCGAGCTTGTTTATGAGTTTGTTCACTTGCCAGTGACATAGATTCAGCAGCTTGCGCTACGTTGTCCGGCTTGCTGCATCCAGCCAGGGACTCCTACTGATCCACATTCCGGATGCCGGGCCTGCTGTGGTTACTGTCTTCATTCATCGGCCGGCTAGGTCGCATGTGTGCAGCACGTTTCACGCACATTTTGAAAATGTGTTGCCCCGGCTTTTGCATAAATTTTCGTTGAAAATTATCTCGCTTCTTGCGTGGGCTAAAATTTAAGCGCTAACATTCTAAGCACCCCGCGGAATAGCGGCTGGTTAAATTACACGATGGAATACTTGGTGTTTGTGGTCATGGAAATGCGGAAATTACTTAAATGTTTGTAAATAACCATCTGCTGGTATATTCGATCCATCGATCATTGCCTTTAGCCACTTTTCATTTAGTACCATTCAATTTTTGTGCTTTGTGCATTGCGGTTTTGCTACGCCTCCGTGCATTCTTTAATTTGGCTATCTTTAAGCAACACCTGCTATTTTGAGGAGTTAAATTATGAACTAAAAGTGAAGTAGTTCGATGGAGGGTTGTGGGTGGAAAATACTCGAAATATATCCCATATGGTCTAGTGGCTAGGATACCTGGCTTTCACCCAGGAGGCCCGGGTTCGATTCCCGGTATGGGAAGATTTATATTTTAATCATGTATCGCTTCTGACAGTTTTCACTTTCAAGAGACAGTCTATAGTTTTTGTCGTGAAGTCACTAAAACCAAAGTTCACTCTCTTTATTAATGAAATTTTAATACATTTTTCTTACAAATGTTTCTTTTTGAAGATGGTTTCGAAAATTGTTGCATATGGATACCGTACACCTGCTATCTAATTTTATAGGAAGGAGGTGCTTTGAAATAAGACCTTCTACTGAATTTGGTATTATTTAACCTCAGTTCCGTTTTTTGCTGTCATCACTCACATTCATCTACCAAAAATAAATCGCTCTTCTATCAATCGGTTTGCCAGCTTGACCTTGAAATGTATTTAAAAAGGGTGACGTAAACTTCACAAATTTGTCAGTTATTGCGGTAGGGCAACGTCATAACCGAATTTCCCGGAAAATGCTTTCGATTCAAGAGTTGAATGACATGCAGAGCCGCATGACCTTCAACTCCGGAGTGAACCCTACGATGTGAGAATTTCATTTGTTTGGCAACATTGCCCCACTCCTGGTTCCCTAGTCGAGCGGTAGTGCTAACTAACACTTTTTTTATATTTTTTTGCATTGCACGACGACGACGACTACTAGGTGCCTCCTCCTTCCGCTGCTGGTCGATTTGCATATGCAGCGGCGACAGCAGCGAGCGGACGACGGCGGCGGTTGTGTAGTGGTGGTACTGCTGCCCTCTTCCTCCACCTCTTCGTTGTCGTTCATTTCGCTCTATTCGCGGGCAATATATCATCCGCGGAGATGCGAGATCGAACGCTGAGGAACGAGCTTTGCCCCACATCCTCCCCCCGGCGACCGTGAGCTGCAGACAAGCATTGAAAATGCAAAAGTGAGCTCAAATAGCCGATGCTGCTCGCGCAGGCCGAGCAGCCCGCCGCCGCCGCCGTCAACCGCCAGCCAGCCTCGGCCGCCTTGCCCCCTCAGTTGCATGTCGGCGGCGCTGATGGTGGAAGTTGCGGTTGTAGTGGTGGGTTGCATCGAGGCCCAGCCGTAGCGCGTGGAAGCTTCGGGCTCAGCAGCTATGCGCCCTACCTCTGGGGCTCCCTAGGCCATGGGAGGCACGGGCTTTCCGTCCCCCTCCTCCCCCAGAAAAAGCTTCCATCACTTAGAAGCATGCACTCGGCCGGAGCTTTCAGTACTCTCGCGGATGTGAATTTGGCCGACTGCAAGCCACCACCACGGTGTAACCGAACAGCCGCATCGCAGCCAGATCTCGAGGGTCGGTTCAGAAGCAGCACCAGCCGCCGTGTGCCCGTCGCTTTTGTCTGCAAGCCCCCCGTCTAATTGTCGTCAGTGCTAATTACATACATCAGTTCGCTGCCGCTGGCTGGCTGGGGTCTATTTGGTGCAAGTTTTCCACCACTCCCAGGAGTTAGCTATTATCAGGGTCGCGCGCCGACATCGCGAGAAATATCGCCTTCTAGAGCATAGACGACGATGACGCTTTCGCGGTCGATGACGATTTCATTGCGATAGAGTTTCCTACAAAAATAAAAAAGGGGGGAAGAGCATACAACCGGCCCAACACCACCCAGCGCGGCAATAATTGTGCCCGCGAAGGAGGTTAGCGGCACTGCAGTGGTTGGTTAAGGCCTGTTACAAGGCAGTGAAACTGTGACAATTTGTTTTTATAAAAAAAAAATAAAGTTTTAATTTTAAAAAATCGCCTGGAAAAAAATTTGTGAGGTGGAAAGTGCTCGCAAGTGCAAATGCAGTGGAAGTTCTAAAATTATGTGAAGGGAAATTCTCCCCGTCCCTTTCCCGGCGCTCTAGACAGGTGCACGTGCAAGTGAGAACGCAAACTGCTGACATAGAGCAGGAACTATTTAACGGAGCGAGAGAAGACGCTCAGAATCGCCCAAAAAAGGAAAAGTTTTTCTTGTTATTTTCTGCCACAGTCAACTTGACCTAAAATTCCGAGGGGTAAGTTGGGGGAAGAAGCCGTTAATTTGTGACTATCGGTCACCACCCTGTGCGCGTTGGTTTGGGGGAGGGAGGGGGTACTGGGTAGGCAGACGATGACCATCGATTTGTCCAAGTGTGGTCGTATCCCGCCGTTTACCATCCCTCCACCCACCTTTTCTACCGTTAGCCTGCTAAATATATTAGAATTTACCGCTAGAACGACAACTTGAACCCTTCCGTCCTAGCCGACCGTTGTGTGGCGAGCAGCAGCCATCCTCTATTGGGCCTGTGACCCCGGCCTAATATTCACTTTAAAGCGAGGACGGAAGAAGGGCTGCACATTCAAAGCAACGCGCACCCCCACATGGAGGAAAAGCTCTCCTTGGGGAATAATGTCACGAAAAAGACGGGGTGGGGTGGGGATAGGAAGGCTTTTCATTGGGCTTCACACCAACACATACGTTTACTTTCCGTAAATACATACGGAAGGTCCTTGTGCACCCAAAAGGGGCTTGAATAGGTCAGGTCATTGCGGATTACTCCCCGTAAAAAGTAAGTTCAAACAAGGGCGGCACGACGGCGGCGGGAGCAAGGTGGCCCTTTTGTGCACAGCCCGGAGTGGGGATAAAGCTGACTAAACAGCAGTACAACTCCGCTATGTGTGAGGTTAGTTCGGGCGGGTGCGATGCGTGATATAACGGGGCATGTGTTTACGTTTTTCTGTCTGTTAATCTTTTTTCGGGCGATATTCGACAGTATATTATTTTTTGGTGTGTATACTTCTCTTCCCTTTTTTCATCTTCTGTGGCAAGCCCATCTCGGGTGCCTTTCCCTGTTCTCCCTTCATTTTTGCAGAATATAAAATATTCGTCTCCTCTCCGCCGCTGAAAAGTCGGCCGAAGTACATGAATTTGCACTCCACACCCCATGTTTTGAAGCGTGTCACACCTTCTAGGCTAAATATAGTCCTTTTATGCCCGGAGTTCTAGCTAACGGATTTGATTGCACGTATCGTGACTCCTTGATGTATTGTATAGGGATGTTTGGGGTGCCGTTGTTACTGTAATTGAGCTCACTTTGATTGCCTTTCGATACCTCAATTTCGCTGCCAATTGAAATTTTGGGGATTTTAAAGTGATTTTTGATAGAAAAAAAAGGAGGGGATTTTCATTTTTGTTTCCAACTTTAACAATTCTAAAAAGGGTTTACTGCAGTCATATATTCTTCCTTAAGACCAGCGACACACCAACTGAAATTTAGAATTTCGAGCGTACTCAATTTCACAATATTATTGTATTGCTTTGAAATTAAACTCAAATTTTTGTCAAAATGTCGTTTTTACAGAATATTTGCCTGAAACTTTTTTAAGAAATTCAGAGGTAATATGATATATTTCTGAAATTGAGAACACTCGAAATTCTAAATTTCGATTGGTGTGTCGCTGGTATAATATTCTATTAGTATATGTAATAGAATTTTGATTGTTTTGCTAATCCTTTTAGCACATACATGTCTCTTTCGATATGCGAAATTTAAGTACTAATTTTAATAAAATAATGGTAGGTTTTTTGAAAAAGTGATTACCTTATCATGTGATGAATGTTCCGCACCGGCGAATTTTCATTTTGCGAAAATTTTTATTCCAAAGTTGTGTTAATTTCGCTTTTGAAAATGCTGTCAGCATTGAAAATTGTATAGAGTTTCGTTATTGTATTATCTAAGATTTCTGCAATTTTACATGTTGTAGTACTTCCTGAATGCGTATTAGCAATACACTAAAACCAGTTTCAGTCTAGTAAACCAATTCATCCATTCAATGAATGTTGTCCATGGATTTGCTTAAACTGCAAAAAATCTCACTGCATTGGAAATTCCTTCTATTCTCTATGAAAAGAACCCTCTTAGCCGCTGTTCAAGGGCTCGAAAGGAAAGGAAAGAGGGAATGAAGGAAATGCGCCACCAGAACGGATCACAATTCAGAAATAGCCCTTTCTCCTTTCAATGGAGACATCCTTGACCAAATTGATGAAAGTGAAAGCCCACCGGGTGGATAATGTTAACTTTTATCCATTTAATGCGAATAACTATAGCCCTCCTCCCCTCCTTTCTTTCCATGTGCCCAGTCTAACACACTCTCTGCCGTACCGACCGCCAGTATAGCAGTCATTGAGGGTAAGGGTCACAGGGATGCTGGATGAAGCGGCTGACCTGCATTGATGCCCTCTCCCTGCGACTGGCCTTACTGCCGTGTCATTCTTCGACACTTTAGCTGGGAAGTGGTAAAATCGATTTTGCTGAACTTCCTAGCGCCATTGCGAGAGGATTGCGAACTCTATCGTAGTCACTTCTTGGATGAAAAAAAAAGAAAAAAACTTGATGATAAGACCCCTGGGAACACTCTGGAAAAGTATCGTCCTTTTGAAGGCTTTTCAAATGCGCAAATAAACGGCGCGGCCCCACCGCCATGTATCGTCGCCCTCATTTCAAGTGCTCCGAGATTTTCTATACCACATGCCGGGAATAGCCCAAAGGGTGCGCTAGTGGGGGGAAAAGGCGACGCTGAGGCAAGCACATGGGCCGAGGCCATTGCACATGCACTGAATCGAATGGGGATGGGGTGTTTTTCGGAGAAGGAGAATCGGATTATACCACCCCAAAACAAAACCTTCCCGCGCCGATGATAGCCTTAATGGGGCGAAGGTTGTGTTGGTTCAATGCTTCCCTCAGAGTCGGAACAGCCGCCCCGATGTATTGCTAGCGCATCCTGGTGCTCATGGCTTGGAGCTTTTATGCAGTGTGCATGCACTCCGGTAGTACAATAAACTGGTGCTGCATTGACCTAGTTTCGAGGGTCACCACTCTGCCGCTGCTGCTGCCGCCGGTGGAGGGTGCTTCTGCTTTCCTTTGGTGGCTGGGACAAGCAACCCTGGTGGTGCGGCGGTGGCGTCGCTGCCGAGGTTTATGGATAACATGAAAGGCTAGGTTCTAGGGAAACAAAAAAGAAAAGGAAAGGCATTTCTTTTCTGCCCCCGAGAGCAAGACCACCCGACCTAATCAAAGCGAGAAAGATTGCTTTCTTGGCTTTCAGATCCCATTCCTTTTGTTTGCGGACGCAAAGACTCGAAAGTGGTACGTCTCTCCTGGGCCATATGCAAAGGGATCTTCTTTCTAGCTAGAATTAAAAGAAAGGAGCCAGGCAGAGGCCTCGGGAAATGATGTAGATCGCTTGGCCACCCGACTCGCGGGTTGTTTTCGCTTCTGGTGGCTGCAGCGACGGTATTTCTGTCGTTTATTCATTTTTATTACTTGTTTTATTTTACCCGACATTTTCCCCGGAGGCGGCTTTTTTTTTGGATTTGCTGAAGTAGCGCATGCTTGGCACCATAAAATCGCTCGACTGGAAGTATATGTTTTTTTTTAATGAGAACGGGCTCGGTTTTGGTAGTGCCCGATGAGAACGAACCCAAGGGCAGATGAAGAAGGGTGTAATTCAGCTTTGCAACCGGGTCCAGCTGCATAGGCCCATGAGCAATTATATTTCATTTAAAACTGCATTGCAAACCAAAAATAGGAGGGAAAAGTTAGAGTTTTATATATGTATTGCCGCACCATTTCGCAATTCCTTCACTCTCTCTTCAATTGAAGAGGGATATAGTTTGAGCGGCATGGCACAAGCACCAGAACCAGATCCGAAAGTTATTTAGCTCAAGTGCAAGTGCAGCAGAAGCGACAATGCCGTCTTCCAAGCGCCCGTTCTCCGCTAGACCCCGACCCTAGCTGGGTAGTGAAAATCAAATGGGGAAAAGGTTGCAGAGTGGAGCAGTGGCGTGGAGGTTTGCTGAGCCCCACCGTGCTTCTGTGGGAACATAACTCAAAGCATGTGTTTTACTGTCGCCGCTTGAATGCGATGGTGGTGGTAATGTGGAGCTTCTGATGCTTGTCGTCACCGCTCCTGCTGCTGCTGATGGCGCTGTTGTTGCTATTACTGGTGCCGGTGCTGCAAATAGTTAGCCCGCGGAAAATTAAAAACGACAGCTCTACCGATTATGGGCATGAGGGTATGGGGTATGGAATCGCAATTATGATGGCATGTATGCAGTGTTGTCAGATTTACAGCAGTGGCTTGATTTAAAAAACAAATAATATAAATAAATAAACTGCTTTTCTATGGACTTAAGATTTGATCTCTCTATATTTTGTTTCATGCAAATATTTTATTTTAACGAACTTTTTATTGTCTTATTACAATAATTTTATTTATTTCTTTTTTCAGAAAGACTGCAGCACAGTGAAAATAATGTGGCTTTTGCTTTAGGAGTACTTGTATATAAGCCCAGAACAACCTGTCCCTAGGGATGAAAAATTATAAAATTTCCAAAGATATGAACGTGGATTATACACACATCAAGTCGAAACGTCAATTACAGGCGTATAAAATCGATTTGCATAGATAAGCCTCCATAAGAACAAGAAACGCATTCAAAACGTCCCCTCACCTTGAGCCGCTACTGAACTCGAAACGTTTTTTTGTTTTTAACCATTTGGCGTATAACAAGAATCACTAGCTGCCATGTATCGATTAAACGTCGTGAGTCAAAATCAACAGCAACAGCAACAGCAGCAGCAACAACAGCAACAGCTCCAAATCCAGCCTGGAATGGTGCCTCAAGCAGTTGCAGCCGCTGCGAGCCATTTAATAATACAACAGCATGGCCACACCTCAACGCACCATATTTTAAGCGGTATACCGGCAGGAGGAGGTGGCAGCGGTGGGGGAGGCACAAATTCTGGCACTACCAGCGGCGGACAATTAAATGGGAGCGGATTAAATTTACCCGGAAGTAGTAGTTCTAGTATAGACGAAGTTAAGGTTCTCACTGCCATCAAATCAGAACCGATGCAAGACGTTATTACGATAACCGCCGCCCCCGCAACAACTGCCGCATCGACGAGTGCAACAACAAATGGGCATATGGTTTTTGTGCCCACGAAACGTTCAAGACTCGAAGGGTGAGAACGATATTATCATAATGGTAATGCAGTCGAAGCGATGCTAAAAAAATTTTTTTTTCTCTCTCCCCCCACAGACCGGATGATTGGCTATCGTCACCGAGCCCGGGCAGCGTCCCGAGCTCAGCGCCACCTCTGAGTCCCTCACCTGGCTCCCAGAGCCATAACTTTAACACAAACATGTCGAACGGATACGCCTCTCCCATGTCGACAGGAAGCTACGACCCGTACAGTCCTAACGGAAAAATGGGTAAGTCAATTATTTTCAATGTCATATTTTTATCATATTTAAAGGGAATACGGTGAAAGATTCCTGACTTTTTATTTTAAAATGCAAATTGAATTCCTTGGAGGACTGTTACACAAATTTAGTAAGGAATCTGGCAGTTAGAATGTCAGAATCTATCCGAATCAACTTTCTCACGTCATGATAAATTGACAGCTGATGACGCATGATGCATGACTGATACTGCAATTAAATTACTTATTTTTGGGATGTCTTTCGCGAAGATTTGATGTCACATCGCAATTTTATTGACTTCTAGATAATTGAGACGTGGGAGAGAATTTCAAGTTTAGAACTAGATGGAAACCATTCAAAATAATTCACAAGAAAATTACGATTTCTCTTTTATGGTGGTTTAAGATAACTTAATGGATTTTTAGTTTTGCGAACCGCACAACCAGCATTAGATTGACCTTTACTTCTAAACCTCTTTATAGACTTTTCAGCTATGCTGTTTAGGATTTTGTTTTATATATGTTATTTTTGTCCTCTACAAGGACTCTTGCCAATCATACAGTTTTCTGAAGGTAATCTAAAATAGTCACAGACGTAAACTTGGGCTCCTTGCACGGTTCTCGCCATGGCGTCTCAAGGAGGAGAACTTTTTAAAATTGCATGTGATTGCCATAACTCACGACAGCAAGCATCTGCTGACAACGTTTTCCCGCATCTTATCCAACTCCTCCCGGTCTGATCCTGACGTGAACTGCAAAAATGAAATGATGAATGGGTCCACATTGGGACAATCTCAGGATTTATGGTCCCCCCACCCAAACGTATTTCTTTATTATTCGCCGGCTTATTTATTTTGCCTTTTTTTTCTCAAATAAATATTTACTGTACGACCAAGAGCAAGATGTTATTGTCTGGTTATTTGCGTTGTAAACGCACGACCACCGCCGCACTGCACAACAACTGCATCGGCGAAATAATGCGGTTCTATTTTGTGGCCGACAGAGTGAGCCACGGATCCCGTTTATGGTGGTGGTACAGCAGCTGAGACCGATTGGGAATTGGAGCAAGGAATCTTTGTCGGAGGTTGGGAGCAGCTAGAGAACTTTTATATACAATATTTAATCTATGTGAAAGGAAGTGACAATAAAAGGCAGAAAAGCGCAAGAAGCTGCGGATTATGCCCTCCTCAATGGCACACCACGATGGCAGGCGAGATTAATTTATGACTTTCTCCAAACGACGTGCGGGAAGACCAAGGAATTCTTTGTCGCGCCCAATTAGATGCAGATGACACGGTTCAGTTCGGTTGTTCGCGTCGTTCCCTTGCACCGACCGACCGCAACGCGCTACTGTTCGAGCTGCTGCTTCTCAGATGCGATGCATGAAAAGGGCAAGCCAGAAAGAAGAAGAGTAGTCTGCTGGAATGTGCAACGTCCTGAAAGTCACCCTGACTTTAGTCGGAATTTTCGCCAGTATTTGCTCTTGACCTCGGTGACATATTTTCGGATTTCTTTGACTCTTCTGCTCTTGCTGGATTTAAAGCGTTAACCCTCGCAGCCGTGACTTAGGCGATGGAATGGGTGTTGAGGTTAAATTGGTCAAAAAATAACAGGGCTGATGAATTTCGAGGGTTTTTTACATTGAATTTTTCGGATTTTTTGAGAATTTGTAGGCAACTATTTGTTATTTGTACATATATAGCAATTTAACGGAAATCATAACTGTTGCAGTGTTCATACCTATACTTGAAAAAATAGGCAATTTGAGTTTTTTTAACCCTTTGTGTGCTGAGTTGTGTCACGTCAAGAGTTTGCTGTAGGTTGCCCACTTTTAACGACAAAGCACTGAATATACCCACATAGTCGATGGTGAATGATTTTGCCGAACGCATACATACATATATGGGTTCGTAGTGCTCAAAGCGTTAAGGCTGTTTACTTTTGTAAGCTAGCACCATTCCGAAAAGTATTATCTCTAATATCGGTGGGTTTTTTTAGATGTTAACAGGACTTAGAATAGAATTTGTTTTGTAAAAACCTAAAAGATATATTGGGCCCTATTCTAGGAATTTTCTGTGACTGGTCATAAGTCGCAATCCAATCACAACAGTGCGGCGAGTAATGAAAACTTTTGTGACTTGTGATCGGTCACAACGATCTGAATAAAGGTCATTGAAACCAAATGTCTAATTTTTTATGAAAAAGTATGTTCAGGGACATATTAGTTTATCTTACTAATTAAAGTATTCAACAAATATAACAACATACATTTAGTACTTTCTATCAATGAAAGTATTTATTCTTGAAAACATTAATTCATTAATTTGTCTGCTAAAACAATAATTTCTGCGCGGCCCACAACCGATAAAATCGCTGCAGATGCGCCATCTAAGAAACTCTAGAAAAATGTATTACCCAGGCAAAGAATGGAAAATTCCGGAATTTCGCAAAAGATGTCGCAAGCGATAAAATCATAAACAATTTAAAAGCACAAAAGCTCCTTCTGTTCGTCGGATTTTCCAATCCCAATTCGGTAGGACCGAACAAAGTGACATATCAGCTCCAAAGGGGAGGGGGAGGGGGTGGTGGGCGAGTAGAAAAAAGCTTCAGCGCTGAGCATTGCGCCGCGCGGTACCCCTTCCGCAAAATTCTGGTGAGAGCTTTCTCCCGAGCAAGGTTGAAGAGCTTTCCTCCAGCTCTTAGAGTACCCCCCCTCTCCACGGTGCCCCAGGAAACCATTACCGCGCATAACGAGACTCGCTGTCTGTAGTGGTTCAACGGCTCGGTGAGTTTGACTACACACCGCGAGAGTCCCACTGCCTCCCTGAGATGTGCTCCCGGGCGGCGGAAGCACAATGAAACAGAGACACACATTTGCCCCGTGTCGCCGTCATGGACGGAATAAAATTTTTCACCTCCCTCTCCTTAACCCCCCCAAAAATAAAAAAAAACCGCCTTGTTCCTCTGCTCCCCAGTGCCCCCCATCGAGTCTCGTTCGAGTTACGGTGGAACGGACACAAATGATGATGATGAGTTATCCCGCCGGGGGGAGCAACCGGACGGAGCTTCTCGTTCACGAGTCGGCCTACGTTACCTGGGCAGCGCAATTTCTGCGTCTGGTGGCGGCGCGGCGCAGAGTGGCGGTAATGTTGGGCCCCTGCCTTGCCTTATGCTCCGCGGAGCTTTCAGCAGTCGCTGAGAGGTGAATCGAACTTTAATTGCTCCAAAACGCCGACGTTCGTCGGTCGTGTGAGCTGAGCCTCCTGGCATTGAATTCTGAATTCGTTTTGCAGACCACGGACATCTCGGGCTGTGTGTTCCGCCAATAAATAAATGCCTCTTCTAGGTTAATAGCTTTGAGCAATATTTTTTTATTTCGCATTTTAGTTCCCTCCTGCTCGGTTTGGCTCCCCCTTTGGGGCAGATGAAATCTCGCTCACGTTTTTGGGGAGTTCCTTGCCCTTGGTGTGGGCGCTTTTTCTCGAGGTCAGTTCAAGTGGGATCCCCCGACTACAATTCGTCGTTTTCGATCCCTCTGGGTAGGCGCAGGAAAAATATTTTTAACCGGCTTGGGAGTGGGATGGTTGCGTAGACCTTGACCCATTTTCAGGCGTATCCCGCAAATTACTTTATCGATACTTGAGCTTTTAGTCATTTCATCCTCTGGGCGGCTGCGGCTTCTTAATTTTCTCAGAAGCGAGATGAGCACGTAGCATGAGAGCATTACTGTTGTAGAAGTCTGGTGCCCTTCTTTAAAAGCGGAAAAGTCAAATTATTGCTAAAATTTCTTCGCTTCTTTCTTCACATCGACTTTCTAATGACTGCATTTTAAATAAACGTTTTACTCTTCAATGAACTATATAGTAAGAAAAAAAACACTAAAATTAAGACAACTGCATCATCGACATGGGTAGGAAATATACTGCAATGCCCCTTAAGGGTTACACCACCTTGGCACTCTAAAAAATAAGTATTTAAAGACATTTTATTTTACGAAACTTACAGCTTTTTGGAAAAATAACTCTTATTTTTATCGAAATTTTGAGCTTTAATAATGTATAAAAAGTTAATGTGACATCTAATCAAAAAACTCGTATACTCGAAATCAGTTAAGTATATCTTGTACAAGATATCTGAACACTAGTTTGAAAAACGTAGTTTCGAGAAAAACGCAAAAGAAATAAATGTTAAACGTGAAATACAAGTAATATTCGCTGCCGCGTTCATTTCAATTTACGGTAATTCAGGTAATAATTGGACATTTGACATCTGGAATCATTCAAAATATTTTAAAAAGTGTTGGTAACAAATCTAAGTGATTTTTTTTAACTTTTAAAACAGAAGGTGGTGAAACCCCTTAAATCGCAAAAATTTCATGCGATCATAAGTTAAGCAGCTTTGGTCACGAAAAGTTGAAATCCTAAAAGGCTATTTTACCAATGCCTGGCTTACGTGGTGACTTGATTCAATTAAATTTTCGATATCCTTTATCCGACAAAATTGTCTTATCACAGTTTTCTCTGGTGGTATCGTCTTCGTAACATTTCCCGGATGAGAAACAGACACCGTCGGAGTCTGGTCACCTTGAATGCAGCCAGTCTAGCCCGTGGGATTTGCATGGCCGTTGCATTGTGCAGGGTTAAATCTTTGCGAATGCACTTATTGAAAATGCATCCCCATAGCCGTTGCAAGTCTCGATGATTAGAAAAGGAAACTGGAATTGTGCACTCGGTCTTTCTGTTGTACGCCTTTTGAGTAAAAGAAATCTGACAGGGAGAGGGAAAAAAGACGGCAACGGGACGCTTGCAATTTGCAAAACTGCATTCAAAATATTGCACAACGGCTGCAGAGTTGTGCAGTGCCTTCTCCGGGGATTATTTTACCTTTTTTCGTTTCCCTCCGAAGGTATTGAGAGTTTTTTTTTTCTTCCTGGCGTGTGATCGTAGGCCGTTTCCTTTGTGGGAATAATTGAGGCTGCTGTTTGCTAAGTAACAGGAGATTTCCATTTCTATGGAAATTGTGACCTTGGGACGAAATGTTTCCTAAACGAACCACAGGATTATCCCAACGGTTGGGTACGATGTAGAAGTAGACGTCATCATGATTTGTTGTTGGTAATGCAGGTTTTTGCTGGCTTACATCTCTTGTTCGGCTGGGCTTCACCAGTTGCTCCTTTTTGGGGCTGTTAGGGGTTGTTGGAACCGTTTCAATGAATTTATTGTTCGTCTCACTAATCTCCTTTTCAAAACCGAAATGTTTTACTAAATTAAAAGCCCCTTTTGAACAGGCTCTACGGGATTTTTGCCACAAACGAGCCTAACGGTCGTTAAAATCCAACCAATCTCGGCCATCGCAATAAAATGCCCTGAGGGCTCCCCTATTAAAATAAAAGCCGCACCACCACCGTTCGCCTCAGCCGTTTTGCTAATTTTCATTTGGCTTACGGTCGAGTTTCGAGCAGAAGCTAAAAATAGCAGCCCGACCGCTTGCTTAGCTCCGGCAAAATATTCCATGGGGTTTTCCTTGCATTATATTGGGGCCGGCGAAAATCTTAGAACATCTAAATCAACCCGTTTCCCTGCTCCTGTTCCCATAAATAAACTTCATTCACGGTATCGCCGCCGCTAAATCCACCCACCCAAGCAGCGGCCGCCATTATGCCTTCTACGACAAGGCTGGCCCTGCACTCGTCCGACTCTCCTCCCCCTCCCGCTTGGGCGCGCATCGGCAGCTTTCTCATGCTCATTGTTTCACATTAATCGACATTTACATCGTGAGGTTTGCTGTACATATATAACATAGTATATATTTTTTTACTGCCTTATTTTTCGCTGCACAATCGACACTCTGGCCAACACACAAGCCCCTGCGAGCTCTGCTAAAACCACTAATTAGCATCTCTCGGTATCGGGGAGTGTGAACAGTTCGAACCGGAGCATTTCCCTCGCCCTGCGCCGCCCCTGGTACGCTCCCACGTGTGTGCGAGTGTGCTGTGCTGCTCGGTGCCCTCTGCTGTGGAAATTAAGTTTGCATGAATGCAAGCGTTCAGCCCGGCCAACAAGCAAAGCAAAGCAACCTTGGTCAGATGGGCAAAAATTTCTCCAGACAACGAACGGAGCCACGAACGAAGCAGACGACGCGCAATCGGTGAGGCAGTGCAGTGTGTAACTATACAGAGCAAGTAGGGTACTGTAGATGGGCGAGGGGCGGACGCGGGAATGAGTTAAATCCATCGAAAACAGCTAGTAAAAGAATGAGGGATGCCGGCGAGGGCAGGGTACGGCAGGGCGGAGTGATGCTTTTCATTACCCTGACCCATCCCAATTGAAAGCAAACAAATGCAGGCGGCTGAAGTACGCCGCCGGTATGGCAGCACACCCAGTGACCATGTTCCGCGGAGGGTTCTGCGTCGAGTCGGCACAGATCGATTTGACTGATGGAATGGAGCATTTGCTGCATGCGATGAAGAGCAGGAGGTGGATGGAGGGAGGGAGGGGGCACTGCAATATCGCGAATAATTCACGCGCGCTCTTGAGTGACGCAACCGTCGAAACAATGCATTTGCAGCAGCTTCAGATGAAAGCCTTTTGCCTCTCCCGAGGGGGAAAATAAAAAACGAAATAAAAGGAAAGAAGCAGTGAAAATGCAACATGCATGAGCACATGGTAATTGCACATACGACGAAGGCAGTAGCGGCTGTTTTTTTTTTTTTTTTCTTTTTGGGAGGGAGGGTTTTGAGGACAGAAAATCGCAATATTTTTGGTGTTGAGGCGTTTATTTGGATTGCGCTGAATTTTCAAGAGCTACAGAGTAATTAGTGGCACGCAGCGACATTGGTGCAGGTCGGGGCGTAAACTCCTTGATAACGGGCACTCATGTGAAAGATGGTGCCGAGATGATGGAAACAAAAACGTTACGTGTAAAGTGCACCAGGGTGTGCGTGCACTTAGCGTGATGTGATGGGGAGCACTCGTTGCGATCATGCAGTTTTTTTTAGTTTATTTGTTAAGGTTAAGGTTTCCCGTGATTCAAGGAAAAGATTGAAGCTAAGATTAAAATGGGAACTTAATGGCTCTAAAAGAAACATTTAAACAAGACGTAGGGTCTACGCACTGCGCTATTATTAATGTCGGTAGTTCATTTCGAAAGTGCAGTGTCGTGCCTGTATGTCATTAACGTGAAACTAGATTCCTCCATTTACCCGACACAAAAATCGTTTGCAATTAGGGCTGTGCGAATAATTCCAAATATCGAATACTTCGAATAATTCAAAAACACTTTCATTTGCGGTGATTAAAAACTTATATTTAGGTACTATATAAATAGACAAAAATATTAAAATCAGTGAGGTAAAAAATAACTCCTTTTTGTATTGAAAACTATTGTGCCGCCGTTGCACGTCCTACTTTACAGGCATAGTATGATCACTTACAACTATGCAACAGTTTTAAATAATGTCAGCAAATCATTTCAAATCTTTGCGGAACGCAGCGTAATTACTAAGAATGATTCATTAAATTAATTAAAAAGACATGTGTGGCATCATCAAGTGAGAAGAGTATTGAATACAGTGCACTTCTGTGAAAAGTAGAAGACCTTTTTCTTGGCTGCTTACACCGTCACGGGAAAAATAACCTCATTGTCGCTAGAAGTTGTATCCTATTTGATATTTTTATACATGTACATATGTATAAAGTTAGTTAGTTAGTTAGTGAGGGGGCTACCCATATGGTGGGCACTGCGACCAGTCGGTCTTTTGTACCATGGCCCCATTAGTGGAGTAGACAATCTGTAACCCTAAGGAAAGCCAGAAGGTCACCCACAGAAGAATTACGGACCTCAGATGAGCTTAAGAGCTCCTTTCCGAAGGTCCTACTTCTAATCCGCACAAGAGCCGGACAGTCACACAAGATGTGAACTGTCTCAACTGACAGACCTAGTTTATTAAGTTGATGTCTAATGTATGTATAAAAGTCAATATAATTTGTGATATTTCTTCAATTTGTTTTCTATAATAAAAAAAAATATTATGAAATAAGATTTACTGTTGCATTTTTTCAAACAATTCGAAATAAGTCGATTCGATTTGATTCGTATGCTATTCACACAGCCCTATTTTGTAATGTGTTTCTGTCCATTCATTGTTCTTTCAAGAACTGAAAAATTGAGAAATCTAAGCTTATCTTATGATCTTCATGTCGATATTGCAGTTTCAGAAAAAACCCATCGAAATGCTGATAATGCAGTTTTACATAGACTCTATTGCTTGTAAGATTAGAAAATTTTAAGATAATTTAACCCTAACGAAAAGTAATTGGAAATTTTCAAATTTGTTACTATACCTTTGTGCTGTTTTTAGATTCGCATCTCTCAATACTCTTCTGAGGCAGCGATGTGATTGCCCCAAAAGGAATTTCCATGCACGATTGCAACTGGTTCAAGGATTTCTGAGCGTTTTCCTTCTAGAGAATCCATTTTAACCTTCATTTTGTTTCATCCCTTTACCTTTGGTAGAAAATTCAATTCGCCAAAGACTCTTGTCAGAAAATTCATCTTGCATGTTCGGCGACCTTCGCGCGCAGAACGACGCGGGTTGACTTACCTTTAGTGTCTCCAACGCCTTCTCTTCAGCATTAAGTTTAATCTCCGTAGATGTTTCATTTGCACAGACTGAGCTTAAAGGAACCTTTTGATGTTGTTCTAGCTCGAGCCCCAAGTCTGAGTGGGAACGCTCCAAGGTGAAGGAAAGGGCAACCCTTGCGTCGACCAACTCAACAGGCGGAGCAGAAGCACCAGGGAAAACATCCCCGGTGCACCTGCTGGGGCTTAGCCGTGAAACATCGAAGATTTTAATAAGCTGATGATCATCCCTAAAGGTAGTAAGAATGAAATATTTGAAATTCGAGACTGCGGCACCTCCAATGGGAGGGAATTGTTATTCCTAGAGGAATAACGTTTCTGCAAAAGGAAGCCATGGCGCGTTTATTGAAAATTCTTTTGATTATTTATTGCCGGTGCTGCCAACCTGGCGAGGCACTTGAAATTACATGGAAGTAGACGGCACGTGCATGAGTACTGCCTAATTACCTTCGCATGTTATGTAGTACTTCTCTGTCAATATATTTTGGGCGAGGAACAATTTCGAATATTTCAAACGTTGCTAAATCCTATTAAGAGGTTTGGGGCGAGTGGTATCAGGGGTTGCACAAATAGAATTCGAAAAGAGTCTGGAAACTCCTTGTTCATTTATATACGAAATGATGTATGATGAAGTAACGTAGGCCAATCATTTAATAAATTAATAAAAAATTTTTACGTTAAGGTAAGATAATAGGACTAGTAGTCGCCACTCTCGCAACAAATGTGTTCAGTAAAAAATTTGAACTCTTTCGCTCTAGAGTTTTCAAAGCATATCTTTTCCATATCAAGTGAAGCGTTTGCTTGCAAGCGTTTGAGGGGAGTGGAGTAAGCAGCAGTTGCATGGAGGCTGCGTGACAGAATCAAACTACGACAGAAGTCTGTTTAGCATTGCTGCTGAATCAATATAGGCAATTTTTATGAATTGTAGAACGTGCTTTAGGTGGGGTTTCCTTAAATTCATCATAATATAGAAAATTTTAAAGGGTATTATACCCAGGTAGACGTAAACCCAAAAATAAAATGTTTATAATAATATTTAATTCTTTTCTCCTCCTTTAACGAAATGAATTAATTTTATCCTTCAAAGGAAGCAAGTTTCAGGGTCAAGAAAATTTGTTTTCACCGTTTCAACATAGAATAGATGGAGATGTTGCATTTAAGTTAACTTGATTAACTCAATTCTCAAAATTGTTGAATATAAGATGAAGTTTGCTAAATTGTTTGGTTTTGAGAGTTTAAGACAGGTTTTAGGTACTAAGTATGTACCAAAAATGTTAAGTTCAATTAAATTTTATATTAGCACAAGTAAACGTGAATTATTAAACGAAATTTTAACTTTAATTTATATGGCGACTACCGGTTCAGACCTCTGGCGATTACTGGTAAATCAATTTCTTAAGTGACGACTACTGGTGCATTTTATGTATATATTGTAGATTAACAAGTGTTTTTTTCTAAAATTGATTTCATAAATTAACAAAGTGGAAGTATCTGTCGTAATGTATAAAGATCAGCATCAAATGAGCGGTAGTACTATATTAACATATTAAAATAACGTTTAAAACCCGTAAAAAACAAATCTTAAAAATAAGGCCTTGAGGGTGGCGACTACTGTTGTTTTTACCTTAATGTAGTTTATCTTTAAATGGCAAATGCATTATCGACCCCTTAAGAGATAAATAAAACGTCTCTTCAACCAAACTGCAATTTAGCAATTTAGACCACACACGGAAGTTTGTAGGAATTCTATGAAATTTCAATTTCGCAAAAGAAATTCCATTGAGAGTAGTCACGTAAACTTGAATTTAGCAATCTCCTCGTCGGAACTGACTGCAAGAATCTTTTAAAAAAATGAACTCATTCGCACCAAGCGAGAAAATTGATTTACGCTGGAGATTCCTGAGATGCTTGTGCAGTTTCAAGGCCTTTTTGTACTACCAAGAAGAAAAAAACTCCGAGGAGAGGTTATTATGTGAAAGTAGTAAAGTACGTGTTAATTGCACACATTTTGTGCATAGCCGCAGTTTTTCAGTGCGCTATTCCAAAGGTATGGAAAGTATGATTTTTAATGATTCGCATATGACTGGGGATGTATCGTCAGCATGAAATCGCCATTTCTTGAAATAATTTGCATGTTGCAATGCAGTTGCGTAGCATAAATTTTTAAAGATAAATTAGTCTGATTTATCATCATTGGAGGCAATCTTCATAGTCTGCGGGAAAGCCCTGATTTCAAACTCCAAGTTGAGGAGTAAAATCTGTGGCCTACGCCACTCTTAAATCGAAAATGATCAATCGTTCGATTTGAAAATTATAATTTTTGCCAGCTCTACGGCCTGGGGGTACAGAGGAGCAACAACTCACTCCCATCGCTTGTATGTTACAATTGTTATTATTGCCGAGGGTGACCTTGGAGTGATCATGAATTTTTCTGCGCTATCGATCACATCGGCAATCGCTAGACCATGACTAGCCAATTTGCTACGGTTTTTGGGGCTGAAACGTGAAGTTTCTTTTCATTTTTCTTCGTTAGTGAACACAACGCGTTATGCTGTTGGATGAGCTCATCTCATCACCGAGAGCTGCCGTGGCGCGATGCGGTCCACATCTGTTTCATGTTCAACTGCCGTGAAATCTCTTTGAAACGAATTTTCAAAGGCGGCATCGGCTTATGACGACATTGCAAAAGTAAACGACAACCGGCGAATGAATGCAAAAAGCCCGATACTTCATTTTCATTAATTTGCACAGCGCAAATGGATCACAGGGGCATTTCGGCGGATACCACACAGCCAGTCCCCGCCTTAGTTTCAGGCGACGACGGCGACGACGGCAGCAGCACATGCACTCCAAAAGGCACCGAACTTGAGAAGATTTCAATTAGTCCGAGCACGTGGTGACTCAATTGGTCGGACTGTGATAAGATAGGGCAAACTCTTCTCAGATTGTTGCACACTGAAAGGCGGCAGATCGCCGAAATTAATACTCGTCCTCCCTTCGCCGGCAGGTGCCATATTAGTCCTTGAAAAATATAATTAATGTCGCTTTGCTAAAGAAGTCTCTTTCGAGTATCGAATTTACAAAGTACTATCCGGTATCTTATTTAATCTAATCTAATATCGAAATGATTAACCATCGATAATCGAAACATACACATAAATAGAAGGCAGATTATTATCATATTATATCATTTACTTTGCATAAATGTAACGTATAAGATTTTTTTTATGAGAAATGAAAATGAAATGAGAACATCTTCGTTATTTGCTTCTTCGAGTCTCGAAATTGTTGAAAAGGATTAACGATACCAAATACCTCGACCCCAATTGTGAAAAACTTCACAATCGTCGTCGTCAAACTACAAAAGTTGTTTCTAGCGTTAAGTTCTTCAACTTGGACTGTATAATAAATTTCGCTGGTATGTCCTAAATTTCTCGAAATCAAACAAAAAACAGCTCGTTAAGGGCGATTGCGTTTTGTGAACAAAAAACCCATTACATATCCGGGTTGTCTGCGCAAAATTCAATGTCAGCAGAGAACCCTCATAAAAATTTCTATATCGCGTAAAAAACTGCATAGCCGATGCCTGTGACGTGACGCACTTTTGTGTGAGTGACCGAGTTTCTGAGCTGCATTGACGCATACTCCTCCAGAAGAAGGGTGAGAGACGCACGCGAAAACAGGTCGCGGTTGATTGGTCCTGGAGAGCGGAAACACAATTATCTACAAAAACAAAAAAAAAAACAGATGAGGAAAAACATAAGAAAAAACCGGCCAAAAACACAAGAAAACGTCGGCCAACTTTAAAAATATGGGCCACGTCTGATGCTTTGTGCAAAAATTTCAAGTTCACCGGGCCCAGCAGAAGGGTTCCTCTGTGAGTACCCCGCGCGCGCACCCCTCCACTGTCGCGGTTATCCTGCTTCTCACGCAAAATGAACCCTTTCAGCAAACGGGGCACAGTCGTGCAAAAATTGCATCACCAGCAAACCTAAAAGGGAAAAACAAAACAAAAATGTTCGTTTGAGACGAAATCGGCGGCGCAACAGGATGACATAAAAATTGTGGAACAGGCAGCAGCACATGGCGTGCATGCGCGCTCCCTTTGACGCGTCATGTTTTCGAACTGCAGCCAGTTTCACGTTCAAGGTCATGGGATTTTGCAGTTCCAGTTGTGGGGATCTGTTTGGGTATAGGGCCAAAAGGGTTTAAGTTTTTTTCACCTCGTTTTTTATGCATTTCCGCTTTGTGGGATGATCCAAACCTTGGGTTAAGACCTTCAAACGTAGGAGGAGCAAGACGGTTAAATTTCGGAAGTATACCGTTACCCATATCGATGTATTATCGACTGAAAGATACTTTTTCCGCTATTTTTGGCCATTAATGTTCGCCATTTCTCCAAATTAGGCAGGCGTTCTGATAGTGGTAATTAAAGCTGCATTCACCTGGTACAGTTCAACTAATAAAGTGCTCATTAAATTGGAGTTATACACGACCCACCTGGAAAATTGCTGTCGTGCTAATAAATTTAATTAATCCGATGCCAATAAAGGTCGCGGCAACAACTCAAATTCGGCAGTGATCCTCCAGAGGATGTTTTTGTAACTGCTGCGCCACCGTTTACCTTTCATCACTGACATCATGTCCGCACCAAAACGAGCCAAAAGTAGTTAATATAAGCCGCCAGAGTAATAATTAAATTGCTTGCGGTGATCCGGTCGTTGACAAATTAAAACCTACTCCGTCGCCACAATTGCTGCTGCTGCTTCTGGCGTTTGCCCTCTGTCGGGTCACAGCTGCGACGCAAACGAATGACCGTGCAATAGTTCGCTGTAGATCATCCGAGAATCGAAAATAAAAAATAAAAAAAGTTGAAAATAATAATAAAAATCACAAGCGGGAGCTAAATAATGGCGAAAACAGGGTTGGTAGCAAAAACCTGAACATTAAAATTCCACCCACATCCAAAGCGAGGCAGCAGCCATCGCTCATTCAAAACTCGGCGGGTTTTCGAATACGAGTCTAGTTTTATATAGTTCGGTGGTGAAGAGAAGATGGTTCCGAAGAGACAGGCGCTTCGTGCACGCTCCACACAAAAGCTTACTGTTTTATGCTTGTGGGAGCCTTGTCTGAAACGCTGATCGCTTTTTGATCGTTGTGTGCAGTACGCCAAACTTTGGCCTTTTCGTAATTTTTAGCACGAAATGCTACGAATTTATGCACCTTGCGCAAAAACAATAAAAGAGGAAAATGGCATTCGCATATTACGGCATTGCGGGGCCAGAGACAAAAAAAGGGAAGCAATGAAAGCAGCAAATTCATTTTTTATTGAAGTAAAATGCGGCGACGATGTCTGAATTTTATTGTACAAATGATCGCCTGATAGTAATCTACAAGGAATCTTTAGCGAAAGGAAATTTTATGGAGCGGGACAGGTGTATGTTAAGTTAATTCTATTTTGTTCGTATGTTCTTTTATTTTTTCAAAACGAATACACAAATTTAGACGCATTTTTTGTAAAAATTAGAGAAAATCTTAGAGTAGGGTATGGCGGGACTGGTAGAGCATAAAAGCAAATTGAGCAATGGGAATGTCTTAAATAACACATTATACGGCAACAATTAAAATGGCGAAAAGATAGAAATGAACAAGTGAAAGCATAGCGACACCACCAAATATATTTTTTTTGTGACAAGTATGCAAAATTAAAATTAATATTGTAACTTCAAATTATACAGGGTGGACGCAAAATGTCTTTCTATCTTTAATATTAAATTTTGGTGAAGTATATTTTTAGTTGGCACAATCAAACAATTCTTTTTCACTTCTTGAAGGTATCCTGTTAAGATTTAATACACTCAATATTTTGTATATGTAGTCCTCTTTTATTATTAGATTTATTATTTATCATTTCTGTTCTTAAAATTATTGTTATGACGGAATAAGACACCCGGTGTAATTGAATTCTTCTCTTCTGTGATTCTGTTAACAATATCTATTCTATTGATTAATCTTGGATGCCTAAATACTTAATCTTGAAGTCAAGTCCATAAATGCTAAATCGTATTAAGGTTTAGTCGGCTTCTACGCTAATCAGTCTATGTATACATTTGAAAACCATCAAAAACTACAATTTCCCACATAATTATAGACGGTTTTTGATGTTTTTCGCCGTCATCATAATTTTTATGGATTCCAAATAAGATTGACGGTAATGATTTGATCTGCGCTTGTTTTGATGATAGCTGTCCGATTTATTCAGCACCTTTGGTCTACAAATTCCTATACCCCGTTTATCTTTTGTAAGTCGAAATAATTTTAAATCACAAAGAACGTTGAAACATTGATTCCGAATTGTTGATTAAAATGTCATAAATGGTATAAAATAATTGCATTAAAAGAACTTATTTTTTTAAAGCTCAGGACAAAGATATAAAACAATTATCACTTGCATTTTGTTCCGCAACTAATCAGAGGCGAAATCGAATTAAATTTTCCTTAGACAGGATCCAAATATGTATTTACAAAAGTGGAAAAAACTTTCCGTCCACCATATATATATTTGAATATCAATCGTAGTTATATTGAAGATTTATTTAATATTTCATAGCACAAATAGGCTTTTTTCTAATGTTCAGCTAGTTTCAGACTTTTGCTAAACTTACTTTACCCATTGAGTTAGAGTTCAACTTTTCCTTACCATTCCTGATTAAACTCTTTAAATCAAATTTGATATAATTTATTGTCTCCTATGTTTAGAGCCGCAAAAGTTAATTATTCAAAAGTTGTGGTATCAAATAAATCTGACATTCCTGTTTAAGAGTTATGATTGATTGTATGATGGTAAAATGACTAGTTCCTGAAACATAAGTGATCGAAGTTTATTTGTATCAATTTTTATGACGTTGTAGACATTCATTAACATCGTCATTATCCTCCAAAGCTCTACGATCACGTGGTATAATTTAAACTTATATTTTTCCAGCTGCTTATTGGAAATATATTATGCCAGCACGTGTAGCATCTCGTTTAAATTTCTTGTAGCGTCAAATGCTATTTTTCGAAAACTTTATAACTGCGCGTTTTTTGTTGGTTTTTTCTAGTTTACCATTTAAATTTATTTAAACAGCTGTCTAAGATTTAGTGGACAAATTGCTGCAGCTGTTTAAAGGATAGAATATGACACACATTTTACAAACAATGTCGAAATAGAAAATATATAAATTATTTAGAGCCCTCGTAAATGACAATATGTTTATTCTTTGTTTGTATTATCCATTTATGGCTTTCGGTAATTTTTAGATACGGAGGGTGGATAGTATAAGTTTTTGTTTTGAATAGTGTGTGTCTGCGTAATGAGTACTAATTTCATCACATTAAAATGGCAAAGTTAATAGAAAGTTTTCTTAAATGTCAGCTTAGCACTGTTGCCCTTTATCCTTCAGAAAAACATTTTAAAATTACCCAACTTACCAAGATTAAATACTTTGAAAACCCACCTTCTTGCACTGCACGACCAAGCAGATGTGCCTTGAAATGATTTCCTAGAAGATCTCTTTAAAACGCCATAAAAACATCTTCAGAGAGTATTTCAGCATCATCAACGGGCAGCAATTGTCTGTGAATCACAAAAAATCGCCTCGTCATCCGTCGAAAATATTTCAAAAGAGCTTTGACTTGTGACGCGGTCAAAAATAAAGAAAAATCCGCAAAGATCCCCCCGGTGTAAGGGGATGAGGCGATCTTGAGTTGCTTGCTTATGGCAAACGGCCGGTGATCTTGTCTTGGAAAAAAAAATTGTGGGGTTACACACGTCCTCCTCTCTTCCCGAAACGAAATAAAAAAAATATATATAAAATGAAAATAAAAATAAAACTGATCCTCTGGCAGTGCTTTAAAAATTACTGCGAACCTGTCGTGCTGGACGAAATTTTATGGAAATTTTGATTTAAGGCGACAGCTGGCTACGAAAGGTGATCGGGTCCCGAATTGCCGACAGTTACGGAAAACAGATTACGTTTCCTTTCGTAACTCAAACTGCGCAGAGAGTAAGTTTTTGGCAATTTTACGATATCCCTTTTACGTCTGGCTAAATTTAAGGCTTAGATCAGACAAAGTCCTGAATTTATGGGACTCGATATGGTCTGGCATAAATATTTCTTCCCCGGGCGGGACACAGACAGCAGCTTGATCGTATTTCAAATCACTGTACCCGGGGTTCGAGACTCGATCGACTGCTTCGCCTAAACGAGGCTGAGGCAGCAAAACAGAAGTTACTTTCATATCGCACAAAATGATCCTCTGATGGATCCTCGCTATCTGCAATACCTGCGTGTGTGTGCTTGTGTGTCTGCAACACCTCGTTTTTTTTTTTCTCGAACTACCTTACCACTTTTGCTACGAAATTCACGTTCATTTTCTCTACGTTTTCTGTGCTAGTTTTTGCCTCACAGGTCCGAAATTGCCTTCACCTTTGTTGTGAACAGCGCACGGCACAATGGGAAGTTTCTCATAGTGCGAGGGCAAGGGGAGTTGCGCGGTGCTCTGTCGAACCGACAACTGTGGGATTAGTGAAACGAATCACTAGCGCGGAGCGGCAAGGGGGCTCAGCATAATCATGAAGCTGAATTGGAAAAGTAAAAATCAAGTTCAGGTGATCTCCTGCAAACATGTGAGCTGAAAAACCTAAAGAATCGATCGACTCGGCCCCTCTCTCATTTCACTACTTTTCCCCCCTCACTGGTGGCTAGCTTCCATGGAGTATTTTTCACGTAACGTAGAAATGGACAACCCTGTTTCGACAGTCACGTCACTTGTGAAAAGGGAAAAAAAAATTACTCACAGTCGAAAAAATATTCTAGATCTCATATTTGTCGACAAAAAGTGAGAATACGCGTCACTTGGTTTTTGAATGTGATAAACGATAAAGCGAAAGTTGCGGTACGAATGAGAAAACATAAATAAAATATAATATTATAGTAATTTGGCATCTTGATATTCTTTATAAAATAAAAATAAACTGAACTACCAATTTAAAGAAAACTGTCAACAAGATAAAATATATATTTTTTTTTTATACGAGTATATTGTAGAACATTCAAAATATATTGTTACCAAATTTTCCAGTCAAGAGCGGCTGGCAAACGGCCCTATTTGCCCTCGCCTACACGCCACACTTCACGCGAGTCCTCCGAAACCTTCCGAGGCGGACGAGCTCAAAAAATGCTGACGTTTCGATCCAGAACGCCAAGCCGATCTCTTCCGCGTGGCTACGACTTGGCGTTCTTGCCACAGACGCTGCGATCGTGGGGACCAATCGCCAGTCCTTATATTTGCGCGATTGAAATTCAAAGTGTGAAGTATAAGAGAAGGGAAAATCTTGTAACAATATGTATCTACGTAGGAAACGCTGTTAGCATTCGATTCCATGAAGTGTTCTGAGAAAACTTTTCTTAAGCCCCCCAGGAGATGTTCTCACTTAAGCCCTAAATCTTCAAAAGAGTACTTTCCCAACAATTTGTTAGAATCTTTTTCTAAATGTAGAATTTATGGGAGTTGAAATTCAAAATTTATCAATATTTTCATTAAAAACTTCCTAGTCGAAAAAACTGTTCATGTTTATGAATGAATACACTTCTTTTCATAAATGAAAACACAATTGGCAGTACTTTCTCTACAAATTACAAAATTATCTTGAACATAAAAATTTCACGTCATGTGATAGTCAGAATACGAAAAAAGTGTAATTTGAAAATAAAAGTCAAAAAGTGACGCGACTCTCAGTATAGCAATAGGAATCCCAATCCCAAACAAGACGAAAAAGTTTTAAGAATAATCAAAAATTTTTTCGATACTCGAATTATTAGCAATATCGACGCTACAAAATCTGTTTTTCGATCGAGTCTTGAAACATGTTTTTTAATCGAAATTCGAATCTCCTTAAATAATTTTCGGAAACTTAATTATGGAAGTAAAAAAAAACTGAAGGACCGCCACATATGATCGAATCTGGAAATTCTTCTTATTCGAGACGAACAATTTTTAATCTAAAATATGTATAAATTAAGAGTACTATTTCGAGAGGCGACTATCAGCAAAGGTAAATTACTTAACGATACTAATTTTTGTAATGCATTTGCATATAAAATAGCGACTATCGAAAAGCGGTTTTGTTGCTACTATCATAAAAACATTTGATATAGAGTTCAATGTCTCTCCGGCCACAGAGTGATAATTTTTGGACGCTATTTCGCCCGGGGAAATGCAAACAAAACCTTATTGCGGAAATCTAATTTCTCTCTTGATATCTTCGAGTCTCTAAAATTAGAAACCCTGACAGGATTAGAGCTACTCCCACTTTTGTCCCACCTCCTGCTGTGAAAAGCAATATTTCAACAAGAATATTTTACATTTTGCCCGAAAAATATCAAAGATAGACCCTCTCTGTCGGAGGATACACCCACTCATCTTTTTCGCTCTCTGTCCCCTCCGTCTGTGAACGTCTTAGCCAAGGTCACTTAATTTAATTTGCATTTCTTATTTCTTTTGAAAATTACTCTGCGAAACCCATTAGCCACGGGGCAGCATCCAAAATGAAGCCTTAATACCAAGGATGCGGGTTATCAAAGGGAATAAGATTTAGTGGGGTGGTGTGTGGTAAAAAATGAAAACGCTTAACCTGTCCTTACCGCGGCAATAATCCCAAATGGGTGATAATCCCGAGCGAAGGGTCCTTTTAAATCAGAGGTTTCTTTTATGGACCTTGTGCCAGTGAGGACTGTAAAAACATTTTGCAGTACTTTAGTACATAGTCATGAGGATTTAATGCTTACATGGAAGATTTATCTAATCAAGTCGCTAATGCAGAAGTTATTTAAGGAAAGAGCTGGACATTAATAAAAGTAATTTTCTCTCTCTCTTTGAAATGTTGCAGTTACCCTAAATAGATCGGCATACAGTTTAGTTAAAAAGCTTTATAATAATGTTGAATAGATAACGTTTTAGCTCATAGGTATGTAGTGTAGTGTTCTTTCAATCTTCTTTTATCTAACAATACATTTTAAATATCTTTTGCAATTTCATGGAAAAAGAAAGTTTAACTTATATGTCAACAATAAAATCAAAAGCTTTGTAGTAGGGACAGCATGGATTATATTTTATTCTATTTGAAATTAGTGGCTTTAAAAATATTTCAAAGTTGCCTCTGATTATTGGGAGTTTTCGTTTTAGTTTATAAGAAAATATCGCAATACCATATTTTTATCTCCCCAAAATCTTACGATTTAGAATAAGTGATATAAAGGGATTGCATTTGATATTTCAAATGTGATATTTTAATTGTTTTAACTTGTTTATATTTTCTTTTCTTTGTGACTACTTGTTCCAATTTTAATTCAATATCAATTTTAACGTCTGCTTAATAGTGCTTCATTAAACTCATTTTCTCCTAATCTCAAAATTTCAAAATCGCTTACTTGTATGGGAAATCCAATAGAATGTCATATGGATTTCGCGAAATCTCATAAAATCTGGGGATTTTGGAAAGATGGAATCGATAAATAAAAACACAAACAAGATTTACAAATTTTAATCTATTTCAATTATTGTTTTATTAAAAAAGAAGCTTTAATTGTTTAAATATTTTTTTTTTATTTATTTATTTTTTTACTGCCAAATATAAGGACCTTATGTAGTTTCTTCTTGCACATTAAATAATTGTTTTTTTTCAATTTTTTCTTACTTAGGTACTGAATAGCTATCGACAAAAACTGCATAAGTACCTAATCAAAAGAAACCTGAAACCATTTTTTCCACCTTTAAAAATTCGTTCCTGAAGAGGCTTAAAAATTTTAATGTATGCACTTATTCGTTATCAACCAACGTTGTAAGCGTGCTAGATTGTTAGACATGTTGGACATCAAAAATTAGATCTAAATAAATTGAATTAGTATGTATGTATTAGTAATATTTATTTATCTTTTGATTAGAAACTATTGATCACAACATTCTATTCATGATTTATTAGTAATAGTTTTTGGTATATGTATGATCAGCGCAATGTTGGTTTCAGCCGTTGTTTTTTCACATTTTTAAATCTGGGAAAACCACGAGTTGCTCATCTCATGAAACTCAAAGAAGCCATGGAGCAGTCCAACCTTGAAATGTACCTGCTCCGTGTCAGCTTTACCTTTTTCAGAGTCAAAATCAAGCCAGCCAGTGGTGTGCGCGAGAATTTCACCAAGACAGATCCCTTGAAATCACGTTGTGAACAAAAGACACAAAAGCGACTCAACACCAGGGGACTGCTTGAGGACCCGGGCACACGGCACGGCATGGCAGACGGCGGGAAATAAGAAGCCTAAGACACACTCGCTTCGCCGAGAGACGATCGAGAAGAAGCAAAAAGCCAGTCGAGCGGCTTACAATTTCCGAGCTCGAGTGGCTCGTCGACGCACACTCGCCCAGAGCCATAAGCCGATCTCAGGTAAGCGGCTAATTTGCATGAAAATGAAGATAAGATCACCAACACATGCGACCGTGGTCGATTCTATCGAAAGTCTTGAGACTGAGTGGATTCTTTTCGCGGAGGAAGGAGGATGGATGGGAAGTTTTTTTTTTTTTTTGCAAGATCACTCCTCTGACGTAATGTAGGGCCAGCAGCGGTCCGTTGGTTTGTTGATCGTTTGCTGGTGGTCAGGAAGGTGTAACTTGCGGCCAGGATCTAGGTTACCGACCGACCCAGACCTAACCATTCTAGGAACAAGTGAACCGCATTTTTTGGAAATAATTTGCATATGAAGCGATCCTCGAACAATGACGGCGAACGTGTGCCTGGCGATCCTGTTCCAATCGCTTCTGGGAATTTCGGCAATTTTTCGGGGAAGTCTTAATTAAGATGGGTTGTAGATTTATTTAAAAAGAGGGTCCTTACCCTATGTTCGACCGGTTGAGGACAGGTGGTCAGGATTGTTTGTACGGAGGGAGAAGGTAAACAGTTCTGACCTCGAACTTAGTAAAAACGTCTTTCTAACCGAAACGTCGACTTCTACTGCCCTCTACCCTTCACCGACTAAACTCGGATGAGATGAGGCTCCATTACACACGCGGAAATTGCCTCTGAGATAATTATCTGTGAAGCAAAATGCGAAATAAAAAAAAGAAGCTATATTGTCCAACAGTTGTAAGATGCTCGGAGTGATATCATTCGGAGGAGTCGGGCAAAAAATCGCAAAGTTTCCGAAAGCGAATCACGTTACAATTGGACGACTCTCAGAACCTGTAGGCACCATGTTGTGGTGGACAAAAGATAGGTCTTGGTTGTTTTGAGCTTTTTTGTATTGTTGCCGATGCCCCCCCTTCAAAATGAAATAAACCACAAAAGTTGGAAAAAAAATGGAGAAAAATAAAAATTCGTACACTCGAAGAGTCACTGACACCGTGCACTCGTGCACCATCCTCGACCAATCAGCGCACGACCGGCCTGCTCTTGTGGTCGTGGACTTTTGTTTTCTGTAGTTTTGCTTTGCCACAATACAGATGAAAAAAATAAATAAATTCGCAAGATTTAGCGGACAAAAAAGTTTTTTGCAATAATAGAACACTTTTTCTTAGGTGGTCATTAATTTTGCGCAAAAAAAAAACAACGAAAAATGATACTACCCGGACAGGAGGTTTCGGGGCAAGTGGGGTAAAGAAAAATACAAAGTCAAAAAAAGAAGTGGTACTGCTTAAGAATTCTGGCGTATAACAATGCAGAGGAAGGCAGCGTTCCGGCAAGCAAATTTTTGGCAGAGGGCCGGAGGGATCGTAAATCATTTTCGTGTGAATTTTGAATAATTAAGGGATTAGTTGGCTTGAAATTCGCCACACTCTGACCTAATGTAGCCACAGCTTTAGCCATTTGTTATGTGCTCGAGAAGGTTCAGCAAATGAAATTGGCTACAGTGTGTATTTTGGGATGCTTTAATTGTAAATTAGTTGTTTAAGGTTTTCGTTTTTTGAACTGAAAGCAAGGTGGAAATAGACCAGTCACTGCATTATCGATTCCTATACTATTTTAGTCATAACTTTGAAATTTAATAACTTTGCTTTGGTTGTTAATGATTGAGCGGAATAGTGATAAACCCTAATTTTTATATCTTACCGACACTTGATCTGCATTATCGGTTTTTCGGTTTTTCTTAGACTTATATTAGCGTTATAATTGTAATCTTAGAAAATATTGCATTTTCGCTTTACCTGTCTCTCCTTCACAAAAACTGTATTTCAATTGTAGACAACCATAGGGAGCCTTAAAAGTCCAACAGAGCCCACCTTCCTCGAATTGAAGAACTCCAAGACCGGCCGTTGTGTTTCTCTCCCGGACATTAGCTGACATAATTTGTCAAATTCAGTGTTAAGACTTGTTTTCTGCCAGTTCCCTGCCAGACGACATTGAGCCACTTGCGCCGACAGCTACTTACCCCTCGCACCCCCTCCTCTGCCAAAGAGCAATTTTTTTATTTATTTTTTTTTTATGCTATGAAGACACCGAGCATGTCAGTGACCGGACACAAAGTTTTTATTATTTTGAGCAAACCTCGAAAAACTATCGAAGGTTAGATCATCGCCGTCGCAGCTGTGTGTTGTTTGCTGGTGAATAGATCCTACCAGGCCAATAAATAAAGACAAAACAATGGCGAAAAATAAAAATTCTACAAAGTTATCCCCCTGGAAATTGTGGCACCAGCGCGCAACTCTGCGCCATCGGTGTGTGGCCCTGGCTAATGAAGCGAAACCCATCGGCTGTTTTCGCTTTGGATTGATTTGATGGCTCTTCTCAAAATCTCATAAGTAATTTTTTTAGTCTCAGTGAAGTTAATGGAATTTTTTTCCGAGCCTATTTGATGGATTTTGTCTGTCATTAGATTACGCTGCCGCTAGAGGGCGATGGATGGCAAGTGCAGCAAATGCCGCCATTGAGTGTAAGAAAGGGAAATTACCGTATTTAAAGAATAAAATCTTGAATTGAGTTCGTTACGACGATATACAATATATAGAGGTAGGGTCCGCAATGAGGGCGCCACTGATGTTTACCCTTTTATATCGAATTATGTTTGCGGGTCCACCGCCTGATTGCCCTCGCTGGCATCAGTCCCACAGCAGCTCCCACAGCAAGTCGCCAGGGTAACCTCATCGGGAGCCATCGGAGCCATCGATTTTCAGGGGTTTCGTAATCAAAGCTGTCGTGAGCGATAAATTTCATGGTTGGCGCGGCAGTGGCCCATTTAATCAAATTCAGCTGTCATTACCATTACGGCGCAGAACAGCCACAACCCCGCGCACCATTCGGTGTAAGGTCACCGGCTTTCATCAAGGTCATGTCTCTAGGGGAGCGTGATGGTGGCGAGTGAGCGAGAGGGCTGCACCAGGAGCTGGAGGTGCTAAGTGGTTCGTGCTTCCTCGAAATCAAGCCCTGGATTTCCGGAGTGAGTTGTTTGTTTGCCAATTGCTCGTCAGATCGGCCCTAATGGCTCTCGGTCGTCCTTTTGGGAGATATCAAGGACAAAATAAAATCGAGTCTCAGCTGTGGAATGTTTGTTATCACGCCCCGTTGGCACGGGGTTGTGTAGATGTAGAACATTCCACAGAGCTCATAAGCGCCCTCTTGCGGACGTGTCTGTTGTACGCGGACTAAGTTCCGGTGCGTACTTCCGTATTTCATGCACGTGAACTCTGGACGCCATGAATATAAGTTAAGCCCAACAATGGCGGCAGTGGCTCACGCGAGAACGGATTTGCCACCGAAAAAATAATCTCGCACTGTTTCTACCTGCAGCTGCAGGCGCACAAAAACAAACCCTCCGTGAATTTTTTTGTGCGTCGCACGATTTGGCTTTAATGCTTGAAAAGTGCGCAATTAAAGTTTTTTTTACGGGTCGCTATATCGGCTGAGATTTAATCGGAAGACGACGAGAGCGCGCCTTTTGGAGGATGGAATGGAACAGCGATGGCGCCGTCGTTCCGACCAACCGCCGCCGCCGCGCCGTCAGTTGAGTAAGAAAAGAACTCTTTTAGAAATGGCACTGAACGATTGACTGCACGCGAGACAGCCAAGAACTCAAGATTACAAACCATTTTCTTATATGTTTTCTTGGCGCATTCTGGGAGCTCCCGGGCAAGGTGCCGCACTACCGATTCCGGGTGCCGGGGTGCGTTTGCACGAACGCTTTATAGAGGAAGTCGAAAGTGGTGTGGCTCTTTTTCTTCTATACTTTAAGCTGGACCGGGCAGCTAGCAACTTCTCGGAATGACTTCATTACCGAACAAAGGCCATTATTTCCTGGTACAATTAGCCAGGGATTTGGAAAGGCCCGGTGAGGCTTATTTACACCGAATAATCTGATCTGCTGCTGCTCTCTTGGCCAAAAACAGTCGGGCAAGGTTGAGCTGTGTTTGCTTGTCTCCCTGGTTACAGCCAGAAGCCGGAAAACGCCCGCTAATCAGCCATCACACGCACCTTTCCTATATCTTTTTGGGTACGATATCAGGCCACATCTCAATGATTTCGGGGTTTCGTGGGACGGATGTATACCGCGGAAACATCTAATTTAAAATAGATGTTTCAGATAATATTCCGAGCGTTCTTCGAATAGAGTAGGTACCCTTTTCGTCCAAGAAACGTATTATTCTTTTTGGGTATTTTGAAGCAACCTAATGCTCAAGGTGAGCGGGTGACACCTTCCTTCCTGCTTCATCACGATCCATGTCCAATGCAAATTAGGATTGCCGCAAAAAAGCTCATTGACTTATTCATTAAGTTCGAACCGAAGTAAATTTTTACTTCCACAAAAACGGCAGACTGTAAAAAATTCAAATGAGCCCAACTACCGCGAGCCAATGTCATATTGTGGCATTTGCTCGTCAGATTGTCGTGTCGCCATCGGAGATTGTCGCTCTCTGATCAAGAAAAAGTTTTATGATCTTCTTTTTGGGAAATTGCTTGCCTTGATTGCTATCCGAAACTCGCTCCGAAGGAAAATGGGAAGGTTGAAACTCTCGAAAGATCTCAATGAGAAATTGTTTTCGTGTAATAAATTCGGAAGAATCTTATATCGCACATGTCCAGCATTAAAGAGCGCTTCTTGTGCAGCTAGTGTTAAATGGCCCGGCTAGCTCAGTCGGTAGAGCATGAGACTCTTAATCTCAGGGTCGTGGGTTCGAGCCCCACGTTGGGCGAGCATTTGTTTTTTTTTTTTTTAAATCATATTTCATTGACAACATCTTGACCGGCAACTCAACTTTGGAATGTCGAACATAATTTTAAAAATGGCGATTTCCAGATTTGAAGTGCATTTCCCCTAAGCAACCACGACAAACTTCATGTGTTTCATCCAAAATAATTCGCATCCAGTAGGAGCAACAAGTGTCATCCCCGCTCCTTTCGAATATTTTCATTTCATTGACATTCTTTCTCCCGTTTGACGAATTTTTTTCTGGTATTCGACTCTCGAAACCGAAACGAAATTAGAAAAGCCATGTGATGATGCTACTACCCGCCGGAATCGGTCCGGCGTTATATTTAGCAAACTAAAGATATTTTTCGGCCTAAAAATATCTTCAAAAACTACTCAACTCAGGCCGCCACTCACCACCACAGGCAGACACGTGTGTCAACAAGACACTTTAGAACGATTCTCGAGGCCTCTCAGCGCGTTGGCGGGATGGGATTTTCCCCTACCGGCACCGTCCCCTCATCGATCTGGTGCTCCCCTCCCTTCACTTTATCGCCCGTAAGCTGAGTCTTGCCTTTTTGGCGCAAACGAAAATTATTAGAAAATTTTTGAGGTCAAAGAAATTTACACAAAGTGGAGCAGCTGGGGCCGACATCAACTCCAACGTAATTTCCATTTTGGAAATTGCCTGCTGCGAATGAGTTTGCGAATGAGCTAAAAATCAATTTTCCATTAATTTCAGTGGGGCTGCTGACAGGCCCCGTGTATGTCGGGTTGCAGGGTGGGGGAGGGGATGGGGACAGTGCGGGCCAGACTGTTGCAAAATATTTGCACTTTTTTCGCGCGCTGCCTTTTTTTTCGTTGTCTCGCGCCCAGCCTATGCGACAGTGCAAATATTTGCAGGTTTTTTTTAAGCAGCAATGAGAAAATGACTTGCTCCACTTACAAGTTTCGATTGCTCTTTTTCCCTAATTGTTTTTTTCGCAGATTTTTTATCTATTAGAATTGCAAAAATGGGAAAATTTCGAAAATAATTCGGGGAAATCTCACGACGTGGACGTGATTTAAATTTTTTTGAAAAATTTTGTATACTATCTCTGGGCTGGTTTTTTTTGGGGGCCAGACTGTATAGAAGGAGTACGTTGGAATATTTTTGTGATTAATTTTTGTCTTTTTGTCTCTTTTCAGGTAAGTGCATTTTGAGGTATTCGTGGTATGGCAGCGCAGATGTTGCTCTTTTAAGTGATTCACCCCAACGGAAATTTCAAGGTAACAAACAGCTTGTGTCGCGGCTGTGAAATATATTCAGGCATTTTCGTAGATTGTCGCCGATATTTTGAGTCAATGGGAGAATTTATAAATATTATTTTCATCTTATTTCATCGCATGAGTATGTCTTATTTACTACTGCTTTGTACCGGTTCGTTATTTGCACATATTTTTCGAAAAATTTGACAAATTGTTTTGTTTCCGAACATTTTGAAATGTTTTAAGACGGTGGATTTTCTTACTTTGTGTTGTGACATCCTCAAAACTTTGAGTGTGTCTCTAGACAAATGAAAATCATACAATTTTTTTTTGGATTTCGCGCCTCATAATGGAAAAATGGAACCCTTTTCGCTATAGGATTAGGTTGCTGTCCGTTTGTCAAGGACCTTTTTCTCAGAAACGGCTTCAAAGTAGCAAGTTAAAAATAAATTCGAAAACCAAGCTCTATGGCTCATACTGCTATAAACAACGCAATAAAATGAAACGACTTTTAAAGCAAAGCGTATTTTTACGAGAGGTTCCACTCACAGACTAATCATCTAAACTTAAAGGGTACTTTTCTTGGTGATCTACAATCTACAATTTGGCACGAAGGGTGCGTCTTTTGGCATATAAGTAAAGGAAAATCTTTAATTTCTAATTCTATGAATTTTGTTTAATGTAATCAAAATGATCGATATAATGTACGAAATGAAGAATTGTTGAGTGAAATTTTAACTTTTTTTCATATCGACTTGTCCGTCTTTTTACCTAGAGATTGAAAGGGTAACGCAAAAAGTGAAGACAGTTTTCTATAGGAATAAGCGATAACAGTAAGATGCTATAATAAATTTTATTTCCAACCTGTTAATTCTTGAAAATCTATTTAGTAAATTCGACTAGCAGAATTTTACCTCCTTAATTTTAAACTTTTTCAATCCTTGGGTCAAAAATAACCTTAATCGATTCAATGTTCATAAAAACACGAGAGTAGGAAATTTGAGAAATTTCTAATTTGGATTGTGACCATTGTGTGACGTAAACATTTTTTTTTCATTGACACTTTATTTGGAACGTAAGAGGCCGAAACACATAATGTCCGATCCGTTCCGATCCGGGGAGCTGTCAAAGATGAATATAAATACGTAGTGCCATGTAACTGCATACAATGAGCGGATCGGAGCGGAAGAGTTGAGCAAATTTCAACGTTTGCCGGAACGACGGAACACACACGGTTTCACAGGTTTAAGCCTTCGCTCAGTTGAACCTGAGATTTCGGTTTAAGCTCTAGCTCAAACCAAAACTGTTTCACAGTTTAGTTTTGTACTCAGTTCAGCTGAACTTAGGACCGTGGATTTTTGCAGTACATTGTGGTTGAATAAACCTGCAATTTTGTGGGAATGTAATTTTTAAAGATATTTGTATATGGCTGAGAGGGGTCCAAACTTTACGGCAAGCGAAATAAACCTATTGATTTCGTTGGTGTTCAAGTATAAATTTGTAATTGGAACGAGAAAGAACAACATTTTGAATGTTTCGACGAGGAAAATGAGTGCAGATGGCACCAATTGGGCAGTTACCAAACTTTCCTGCTTCAAATCTTGATTGAATTTTTGAACTATTTCTGAGCCATGAGTTGCTCCGGGCCATCTTGCCACAATATCCATAATTTTCAGGGTAGCACCTTTCCTGTTCCGAAACAGTTCTGCGATGTCTCCACCTGCACAATAAATGAATTAATTAATTTCTTCTAATTTCAAGACGGCAATAGAATTGTTGCTTACCTGGGAACTGAATTCGCACATGACAATTGAACAAATTACATAAATCAATAAATAAGCAGACGTTCACTGCGACTATTCAAAAAAGAATGACGTTTCTCTCACTTAAACCCTGAGCTTTGGCTTAAGCGGCCAAATTCGGTAGATCAAGTTCAAGTAAATTTTGAACTAAGCTCAACACTTGAACCAGAGCTGTGAAACAGTAAAATGAGTTGAGCAAAAGCTTAAACCTGAGTGAAGGTTTAAACCGACACTGTGAAACTGGCCAATAATCTCACAAATGACACAAGGCTATGCAAAGGAGGACGAAAACTTCATCGAAGAAGTGGCTACTTTCGCCGCGTTGTAAAAAAATGAAAAATAAGTTATAAACGGATATAAAATAGACGGTTCGGATCGGATCGGATTCGACACTATTGCCCGATTTCACAGTGCGAACTAGAGTTCTGATCGTCACTTAAGTTCCCGTTTAATCATTTTTCGGTTTTACAGTGCGAACTTAAGTGTACATTACGACGCCGAAATTGGCCACTTAAGTCTCGCTAAGAGACAATTTTTGACATTTCGTGTGGAAAATTAAAGAAATAAACAAGTTATTTTTATTTTAAAAATGAATACTGATACGGAAGATTAAATTGATTTAAGTGATGAAGAATGTAATGAAGCCATTCATTGTTCGAGTTACATGCATCAAAAGATTCCATACCTTAAAATATATTGATTATAAAACTACAGTTACCTTTGACTTTAATTAATAACGTCAAAATAATTCGTTTTTCATGAGAGGGGGCCCCTCTTGAAACAAATACAGTGTCCTATACAAAAGATTAAAATACTTAAGTTGTCACTTAGCTAAGCGTGAAAAACATAGGACTATGAAACCTAAAATGCCGTGCTCTTAGGTAAGTGAGAACTTAAGTGTGCACTGTGAATCCGGGCATATGTGTTTCGGACTTAAGGATTAAATCGTTGGCTCGATCTCTAACTTACATTATTACGACTCTTATATCTAATTAAATTATACTTCCGTAGCCTTTGCTTCCTTGAGTTTTGGTTCCCAGGTTTGGTCGGTCTTTGCAGTGGTTGAGGCCTGTCTGTTAGGAAGGTCCAAATCTGGTTTAATTTTCTAGACGGAGTTAAAAATTACAATATTTTTACAAAAACAAAATTATGGAAGCTTCCAAAAACGAGACATTTCTTCAATTTTACTTGCCTTTAGCTTTAGACAAAAATTTCGTCATTATCATGATCACCTGGTCGGCACTAAAACCGTTGTCTTTTACAGTGCTTCGCGGTCTATCAACCTTGCGGCAGGGAGGGGTCCATTTCGACTTTATCATTTATTACCTCAGCAAACTCTCGTTCTCTCAATCATCTATAAAAATTACCGTTAAGGTGAATAAGCACTGATCCAACCCATCGGAGCCTTTCTAATCGATCGCGACCCAATTAGGAGAAAATTTTCATTTATTTGCCGCGCCATCGGTCGCGTCGGCGGCGTTTCTCAAAGGAGCCGCAAGCCGAAGCAGCTCACGGCTTGCTGAGGCTAAAAGTTGTCTTCTTCCACTTTCTCCTCGGCAGTCATAACAAAGCGACTACGTCACTAAAGACGACAACATTTGCGTGGCGGAGGTGATGACGACCACTCAGACGATGGAGTTTGATAACCGACGATCGAATTCGAATTCGTTAAATTTACTTTCACTGAATGACGCGATCAGCTGATAAATAAAAGCAGGTATGCATAAAACAATTAGTGGTAGGGGTAATTTGAAGAAGAAAAGGCATTTAATGGTGCGGTCCATTGATGATAGCATACAACAAAACGCTTATTCATGACAACGCTCCTTGCAGCGCCGACGCGAGGCAGTTTCGCAGGTAGGAAAGCCTTGCACCTGCGGAAAAATGGGGTCGTAATTTCCATTTTCCTCGTGGCAAATTTTGCTGAATGAAATCGGTGCTGCGCAAAATGTGAATGAAACCAGATACGATTTTGTGAGTACACAGGCCCGAGCCGGAGTCTATCGTTAGGGAAAAAAGATAAACGCAAACCGCGAGGAGCGCTGACGATAGCAGCAGCGGCGGCGCGGCGGCGTGCGCTCATGGAAATTAAGAGATGACAGGAAGGCGAAATGTGCCGCCGGATGCTGTTCAACGAGCCACCGGAGCAGCCGCTGAGTTGTGGAGTGGTGCGCGCACTCCGTTTGCTTGGAGCGCACGGGGCTAAATTAGGGTCATTGCCGACGAAAAATTTAGGTCGACAAAGCCGAGGCGTACACGTGTAACCCGGTCTTTAGGGGTGATCTGTTAGCTCGCCTGAATGGGCTAAAAAATAACGTATTTTGGCAAAGTTTTTCGCTGGCACCGCACCTGGCGATAACGAATTCTCCTCTGGACGATTTTTGGAATCAATAGAAAGTGGAACTTCCCAGGGAAGCTCACTGTTGCAATCCGTTCCGGCTCTACCAGCACGAGGAGCAACAGTTCACTACCTCTGATAACCCCTCTGATGCTCATTCATAGTTCAATGTGCAGTTTTGCAAAAATTATGTTTTATTTCTGGAGAAATGGTGATATGTGTTAGGCCGGAAATCGTTGTCTAATCGAACCACCTCAATGCGAAAAAGAGAGCTGAATATTGCTTCATCCTTATCCGACCACTGGGATCGACTCTGTCGAATTTGGAAGAGGTCAATATTTACTTCAATTTAAGCTGATGATCTTGGGTTGCATTTAGCTATGGCAGCAGAATTTTTTGATAAAAAAGTTTTTAGGAAAAAACCAGAGTGCATTGGAAGGAGTATAAACAACCGATAAGACCGTTATCAGGCCAAATACAAAGTCAACAAATGCGAGTGTGCCAAGGAATTTACACTATCTGTGATGATTTTGTAACTCAACTGAATTTATTTTTGTGCAGCACAAGCGCAATTTTGCACAATCGGATGCAATTTTAAGAAAAAACTCGTTAGAACGATAAAGACATGGAATTTTTTTAAATGTAATAATTTGAAGGATTTTGACTTTTTGGTAAAAATATCCATTCACAAAAGACGGACGGTAGTAAAAAGCCAATAATTCTCTAGATAAGGTCATCGATTTTCAACGAAAAGTTGTTGGCCCTCAGAAAACGAAAATGTGAAATTATGACATAGAATGTGCAATTTTAAACGTCTGTTAAAAACCAAAAAGTCAAGATTATTTGCGAAAATAATTTGAGTTTGAAAGACTTTTTTACTGCAACTTGTTTCTATATTTTGATAAGGTTGAAGTCAAAGACGAAATAATGATGATTATTTAAGTAAATAGAATATTGTATTGACATTCAGCAAAATTGGAAAGACATTTTATTGACTACATTCAGCAGATACGTAAAGTAGGATTTGGAGAAATTGTTCATTTTGCGAATCACTCGGACTGGCTCTGATGCTGATCGGTAAAACTTTATAACATTCATTAACAACTATTTTATGGGATTATGTGGTACCAAACGGCTTTTCAGCTTTAATTGTATTTCGATTGTTGGACCGTCACTTGAACTATCCAATCAACCAGGATAGTGACTGAAACTATTATTTAACACGTTTCCTGCCACGTGTACAAGCCAAGCGGTACACAAAAAAACTCTCTCTTAGCAAATGCACTTTTACGTGAGTCTCTCATGAAAGCTAACTTGAAAATTATGGCAGGGAACGTGTTTAATCTTCCTGCATATTCCATTTTACTTTACATACAATATACAATATTATCAGAAAATGTTTCGCTGTCTGAATTAGAATGAATTATAGAATAACGTATGAGTTCAGTGTAATTACAAATCATTTATATACAGGGTGTAACAAAAGTCCCGGAACGGTTGAATATTTCGGAAAGAACATATCGTATATCGGAAAACTATTTCGGTAAAATATTTTTGAAAGAAGTATTCAACTCTATCAACCCAAACTTTATTTTTTCAAATGGGAGCACCCATTTTTTTTTGCAGATGCGGATTCTTCATAAAAAAGTAAGTAACTTTTGTCTCAAACATCAATCGGCGGGATTGTGGGGGTCGAGTTTGGTACCATTGGATAGCTTTTCAAAAAATATTTGAGACGTGTTTTTTCTTTTTTTGTTCCCATGTGTAGGTTGTGAGATATTCGACCTTTCCGGAACCTTTTTTACACAATAAACGTCATCCCCCGCACTCCCTGTACCGAATTTAAAAAATTTTTTGAGGCAAAAGTTACTTACTTTTTTATGATGGGTGGTCCCATTTGACAAAATAAAGTTACCCCCATTCCCGCCCTCAGGGGTGGAGGAAGAGGGTAAGGGTTGGTAGAGTTGAATACTTCTTTTAAAAATATTTTACCCCTATTTTTTGTTTTGCCATGTGATGTGTTCTTTCCAAAATATTCGATTGTTCCGGGAATTTTCGGAAATTCTAAGGCATCTCCTGATGTGATAATAACTTGGTGTCGTATCTGTAAAATTTATTATTCAATAATTGTATTTCACTTTAAATCTTTACAAATACTATCTAATTTTACTTCCGAAAAAGTACAAAGATTCACCTTGTTTTGTTCGTTGGTGTCTAGATAAGCCAAAAATGTGTGAAAAAGGCGAAAAACGCAAAAATGAAAAACAATTGTTTTGCAGAAGGCCCGTGCTGCTATATCATTTACGGAGCGATTTGATAACGCGGCCAAGTTCACTCGAGTGCGCCTACATTGGGTAATGAAAGCGAGTACGTCGCACGGCAAATTGACCTCAAAACGTAAAGCCGCATGTGTCGGGTGAAAAACAAAAAGCTAAGTAGAATAAAATAACAGAGAATGCTGCAACCACGCGTAGACACATTAATTTGTCATTTAAAACGGACATTCCCCAGGCCGTTGCAATTGATCAAGACAGTCCGCCATTTTTGTTGTGATAATGAACAGAACAAGCGACGCTCGATGCTCGATTCATCGGTGCAAGTGAACGTGGTGCGGCGGCGGCGCGGCGGCCAAATTGCCGGAGGAGCTCCGCAGCCATAGACGCTACGCTTTCTCTTTTCCCGGGGAAAGCAAATATTTTACTTTCGCAGCGAAGCGGCCACAGAGGAGCTCCGTGGCTCGCACGAGTGGCTGTCTGTTGCGGCCCCATCGACTGTGTGGGTCAAGGGTACGATCGAGCTCCAGCCGCAGCAGAGCGCTTCCTCCTCGACGGATAGACGTTGACATTGTGCGGAACGCCTTCCGTCGACTGTCCACTTATCAAGCGACTTTTTAAGCCGATGAAATCATTTTCGGTTTTTAATGTCAAGCGGCTATCGGACGCGCTTATCGGGAAGCGTCTTTTTGTGTTTGGGCGGCGATAAGGCCAGCCAGATACTTGATTCAATCGCGCGGTCCCGCAGGGAAGATCACGGACCGTGTGTGGGAGCTGGGCAGCAAAGGGGGCCCCGTCAGCCCAGCACAGCGGCGGTGACTTCCTTAACGAGATTTGTTTGCTTCGCGGCCACGGCCCGCCACCGCCACCTAGCGACAGCTGTTGTGTTTGGAATTCAAATTTGTCTCTGCCAAGGCCATGTCTATTTCAGCCAATTTGAGCCGCTCAGCGATGTAAATGTGCTGCCCTGGCTCGGAGCGGGGGAGGCAGCCACATTCTGTCGCTCCCAGGGGGGAATATTTTTTCCCGTCGTACAACCGCTGGACACGGGGCTTTAAGGTGGGGAATGTTTGCGTCTCGAAATGCCAAAAGTAAACTGGCCGCTTAGTCAGCTGGGGATGGCGTGGCGCATCGAACCCAATGTCAATAGCACAGCGGGTGAAAAACACTCGAATGCGCCAATAGTGGGCGCTGCTGCTGCCGCTGTGAGCGATTTGCGCATCGATAAAAATTCTGTTCGTTGTCGGTGCCGCACGACACATTTTTCGCTAATTTATAGAATTGAGCTCGGTTGGCTCGTTGAAAATAGTTCAATGCGCTCTTTCGTAACATTTTCGTAACTTTCATTCACAGCTGTTTCGCGCACCGATCTCGGTCGCCGCACTTGAGTCTGAAACCGATGCGCGCATGCGTCATCCGCTGCTAACTTCAAGCCAGAGGCGAGGTGAGGCGAGCAAGCGTCTTGGGCCATAAGAACTTGTCTAAATGTTTTTTTTATTATTATTTATTTCTTTTTCGAGCTGCCAACTCCTTGGGAGCCAATCATTGAGCCTCCGATAAAAATAGACCCCTGGCTGTGGCGGGAGCGGGGCAAATCTGTTTTCGTTTATAAATTTTTTTCTTTTTATTACTTTTATTTGATATTTTTTTTTATATCTGCTCGTCATGTTTGGTTCGGGATTATTTTAGCCGATCGAATTTTTTGGCAAAGAGATAATTCGCCACGACGGAGAAGCGAAATTTTTCGCATTTTAATGACGCGGAAAAGGCAATGCTCGCCGCCGTGTGTTTACGATGTTGCAATCGCCGGAGACCTTGAGAAAGGCGGAGTAATTGCCTCTCGTCGAGGGGTGATCGTTTTGCGTTTAATATTAGAATTCTTTTGAGATAATCTAATGAGGCGGCAATGACATTGGGAATTGCCGCGATCAATTGTGGCGTGGAATACGAATACGCGGCGATTTCGGCCAATGACGGTTGATAAGTAACGCAAAGGGGAGCGCCCGATAAATGTGCTCTTTTTTAGGGGGATACAAGGTTACGTCGTGAGGTGCGATTGCGTTCGACTTGCGGATGGCAAGTTCAAAATTTAATGACATTTATCTCACGATGCAAAGGGATTATTTTTCTTTCATTATTTTTCTAAGAGCGGACTTGCAGAATATACAAAATTATAAAAGTATTTTCTTTAATTGGGACTAAACAAAATTAAAGACTTACGTAACGAAAGTTCTTTCTAAGGTTTATTGGAAGTCTTGAGGTAACCTTAAAATCAACTTGTTTCAAAAGGTGAATTCAAATGGATTATGTTTTTACTTTTAGATTTTTTCGAGCGATATTATGTACTATATGACATTTCCGGGTAATAAAATTGGCGGTTATTTATTGCTGTTAACTTGAGCACCTGCTAAAGCTGAACAAAATCGGAATGGATACGTTCGGATTTTATAAGAATGCTTTTAGTACCGAATCGAATGTTCTGTGAAATGGCAATTTGTGTTTTTCGAAATAACGGCTTTATTGTAAAGATTTTATGAATGATGGCGAATACAGTTGATGACGTAAAACTTTTAGGAATTTATTTAAACTTTTTTTAACTTAATATTGCTAAAATTCAATTAGATCAGAACTCCTCTGTTTTTCTTTTTAAAAATTTGAGAATCTAGTCCTTTACTTAATGATTTTTGATTCCTGTAACTGTTATGTGGATGAGCAATCAGTCATCTGCTGAATAGAATTACGCTTTATTGAGCATGTATGAGTTTTAACATATTCTCTATCTAGATTTCTAGTTGGCATAGCTGAAATTAAGTAAAACACTACTAAAATCGTTTAAAATTTATACAAGGTGGCACAAAAGTTGTCACCCGATGTTCCTTTGTTGTAATTTTTGTTATGAATAAAAAACGTTGTTTCTGCTTTTGTTTTTCTTTATTTGATGTCTTAAATTTTGTTTTCATTAAATCGAGAAAATTGATATCGGTCAAGTGGATAGGTTCTCGCATTTTTGACGGATATTCTGAGCAAACTTATCGCTTCTAGAGCACCGCGTCCGCATCCGCGTATAACCCACGAAGAGCCATTACACCTGCTCAAAGTCATTGCATGGTCTGCTGTTTACGCTGGAGGCGTCATCAGGATTTCATTTAAGCCATCCTTTATTTTGTAATGATGATTCAAAAATGGTCGAAATACGGTCTATAAAATCTGAATTATTCCTACCAACACTACAAAGCAAACTTTAAGGAGATTGTGGGTAATTTTTAGGGTTCCGTACCTAAAGGGTAAAACGGGACCGTATTACTAAGACTCCGCTGTCCGTCCGTCTGTCATCAGGCTGTATCTCATGAACCGTGATAGTTAGACAGTTGAAATTTTCACAGATGATGTATTTCTGTTGCCGCTATAACAGGCAAATACTAAAAAACAGAATAAAATAAATATCCATAAAGTCCAATTATTTATTTATTTTTATTTTAATTTTTTTGTCATTTTTTCATTTTATGCTGCTCTTCATTTTTTAGTTCTTTTATAATGTGGGGGCTATGGGCACATGCCCCAAGAGCCCTAAAGTAAATCAACCCCTGGTTTCAACTAAATATTATCCATTTTTATTTAACTAAAATAATTGTTACTGTGTGCTCTACCCCAGTTGAAGCTGATTACTTCAGATACTATCAAAATTTGCACAGACCTTAAAACTTACAATTTATAAATAAGCCCTTGATACAAAAACTTTATATTGTCAGTAACTTCAACGGTTGGCTCGATTCACATTTGTAATCCACTGTCGTTACGAAGTTGGTGTGAATCCCACACATGAGCAGGCGGCCAATGTCTCGCACCGCATTCAGATTCGATTGGATTTATCGTGGCCGAACCGTTCTCCCGCACCTCGCACCTCACCTGGAGGCTGCCGAAGTCAGTTCAGTTTACAATTATTTGTGCTGCATGCCGTGAAAAGTAAAAGCTCAAGCTCGCGACTCGTTTCGAGGTGACTCAGAGCGGCGGGGGCGCAGAGGGCGCGAGCATCGGTGGCGGCCCGCAGCACCGCGGCTCACCAGAAATCAAAAATCAGACCGTCAGTCGAGCGAAAATATCTAATCAGCGAGCGGCGGAACAGCTGAGCCAAAAAGGCAAAAACGCGCCAGCGAAGCGAAGAGTTGGACGACGAGATGAATTGATAAAATACGCACGCACACAGGCGCGTCTGGCCGCCGCGACGCACAGGTACCACACGCCCTTAGACGCGCTGCTTTCGGTGTGCTGCACCGCTGCAGTTACGGGTAAGTGCAGCGCAAATGGCAGCACACTCGCTGCGCTGCACACACCCTGAGGCCCTGTTCGCATGCACTATGACGCGATGCGCTACGGAGCCGGGCGGGTATTTGTGCTGGGCCCCGTAACAAGATGAAAACATTTTTCCCTTTCGCGACTCCTTTCTGTTTTCTTGTTTTCTTCCGATTGAGCCTCAATTACACGAACAACAGAAAAAAAAGGAGAGAAATAGAATTTTTCTTGGCTGCAATGTCGTCTTGAGATGGTTGTTCTCTGACTTCGTTTCAATTTTATTTTTTACTTTTATTCTAATGTACCGAGCTCTGGTCATGGCATTGCGATGCGACGACGGTTTATGCATTTTATACGCCTCTGCGTTTCAACTCAGTGGCGGCGATTACTTTCATTTTTTAGTGGTTCACGATTAAATTGTGTAATTGAGGTAACTTTCGGGGATTTTATTACGGTCAAATTATGCAGGCTAAATGCCGTGACTTTATTGCAATCACGTCGAGTCGGTTTTGATAGTCACGTTCCGGTTATAATCGATCTTCTTTCAAGTTGTAGAACGTTGAATCCCTGGACGGTTCCATCGTTTACTTTAACTCATGGTTTTTAATACCTTGTATAGGGTTAATTTAATCAACAACAACTTTAATCCAAACCAAATCTATGTAACGTTCAAAATCCCAGATTTTTTACTAATTGCATTGGTTGATTAAGGATGTCAGAAAGATTCCTTTTATTAAATAAACTGCTTCCATTTTATACAATTTACTTCACCTATCGTTCAAGAGAGTGTCAAAATCATCACTTTTACAATAAATTTAAAGTAGGTGTGAGCCATCTGTACCTAAATTATCTCAATTTATAAAACTATTGCTTAAATATATTGGACGTTTATGAATAACGCTTTTTGGCAATTTCATGTAAAAGTTTTATAAGTTATTTTTAAGTTTTTATGAATAACACATATTAAGTGCACACCATATATGTATATGTATATACCAACTTACTCGATCAAATTTTAATTATGGAAAATCCGGATTGTTAAATTTCTTATCATTAACTTTAATTTAATACCAAGAATACTTACAAATTTGTTCGATTTCCGTTAGCGTAATAAATGGAGTATCAAACAGATTCGTTCTATTTTTGGAGTAATGCAGGTAGCCTACCAACCCCATTACGTTTCGGTAATTACAGTTACCAAAGGGCAATGGCACCCGATTGATTAGGGCGTAATCACTTTTATGCTTGATTAAGGCTTGGTGTCAACGTCTTCTAGGCACTTTCGTTCGAACAGCGCGAGCCCTTGAACCTCGGCACGTGGCCATCACCTCTATTATTTAAGGTGTCCGAAGCTTCAGGCAGTTCTAATCGCGTCATGCCCCTAAAATAAAATATTGTCCCATTCGAAAAAATTCTGTTGGAATTACGCAACCGACTGTAATCTCACAACTACCAAACCGAGTGACGCGTCCATGGCAAAACTTTAATGGTATTGGTAGAGCTTGCGCTCTTTCTCTATTTTTCTGACATTTTTTGATTTAGTGTTTGTTTGTCCATCGTTCGCGGTGGTTCTGTGTTCGCCTTTTCCCATTCATCGGTAAAAGCTGATTTGGTTGGTTCTCACATCATTTTTAACCCCCAAAGGAATGGAGCCAAGAAAAATGTGAAGAGTGCTCAACTCTGTCGCCGAATGTTAGAAGACTGGAAAGAGTTTTTTTTAAAAATATTATTAATATATTTTTGTTCTTATAAAAGTGATTGTGTCGCTGGGAAAGTGATCTTTTTATATCGGTTCTGATTCTGGTCTACTTTTACGTTTTCCAATCGTTTTCTCATCGAACCGAATTCAGTTTTTTGTTTTTCTTATACTCAATGTGATTATTATTTTTCTTCTCTGGAGCTCTCCTTAAAGGAATTAGGGGAAGGTGGTTGGTTTGGATTCTTCTAGTGAAAGACACAAACCGGCTTCTTATTTGGCCTGGGATGCCACACGCTAGTGTTACAGTGAAAAACAGGATTTGTGTTGACTCCCTGAAAAAAAAGAAAAGGTTCTTTTTTAGTTTTGTTATTTTTGTTACGGGACGAATTTTCTTGCGCGAGGGTGGAGAGAGTGAGTGCCTTTTTTCCCCGCTCGGATTTTAGGATGGTATAAAGTGCGTTTGAGAGTTTTTTTTTTTTGGAATAACTTCCGGCGGTGCGGTCGCTAGGAAGAACGGAAAATAAAAAGGTAAAACGTTTTTCGATCGCCCAACTCTCAGCGGTGGCATTGTGCCTGTGGCCCAGCCGCGGTCAAGGTGAAGTCGACGGCTGTGCTCTGACCTACCTCATGCTCAGGCCCGTGTGATGTGCGCATATCGCCGTTATCAGCGCTGCACACGAGATAAACAAAAAGTGAAAGTCGCCGACTAATTTATAATTAAACAAACTTTGAAGTGCATTCGTATCGCCCAGAGGTCGTTAGCGTCGGCGACGTGCTTTACAACGAAGGAAAAAAGGAGTCTAACTAAAAAAAAAATTTGTTTTGTGATTGTGTCTCGCATCTTCTTCGGCGCCTGAAAAGTGGAAGAGGTCCTGCTTTTCTTCTTCTTCTTCAACCCCCCATCCCCAGGGCATATCTGGCAAGTGCGGCGAGTCGCCCCCGATGAGGTCGTCCATCTGGCCGCACTATCGATTGATTGGCTCGAGGAAGTCTTCAATTAGTGGGCAAACCGTTAGAGGGTGGTTAGCCTGAGGTGGTTGTGTCGCACGCATGTTTCGCCAAGAAGAAGCACAATAACAGCAGCAGCACCACCAGAAATAGGTGACGTCCAGAATTAGATCCTGGTCCCGAATCCGAAGTGCGTGTGCATCATCCTTCGACGCGTTCAGCTCGGTGCGTATCGGTCGATTGGAAATTCTTCAAATTCTTCGTAATCCCATCATCCACTTGCGGTCTGTCTGTCTCTCTCTGGCGCAGTGGCCGCAGATGTGATTCCTACCTCTGGCTGGGCGTGTGGACTGTCAAAATTCAAGGGCAAACACGTCCGAAGAAGAAAACTTGTGCTATTGTGTGCGTGTGCGGGTTTTTAGTGGCTGCTCCCGAAGGAAGGAAAAGTTTGTGTTTTATTTCCCGACTTCCCCCGTCGTCACCCGCCCGTCCTCGTTAAAGATCGCCGCCTGCTCACTCGCTTTCCTGTGCGCTTTACTGCGGCTCTTTGGGTGTGTTTTTATTTCGTCTTTTTCATTTCATTTTGTGGAAAGTGGATACAATTATTTATGTCGACGACGATACACACTTGTAACCCGATTCCCCTTTTCTGTGTAAACAAAGTGCGTTTGGATGTGGTCGCCGGATAGTTATTGGATTTACGGGGAGCTCGGTGGCGGTGGATTCGAAGGAAATTTCGAAGGTGATTATTTCTTTTAATTACTGTTTATTTATTTTTTCTTTACATTTTTGTGGTTAGGGACTCATTAAAATTGGTAACACGTTCTTCGCAATCGCCTGTGGGAGCGTTTTCTTATTCACGTCGCACACACGGTGCCCCCGAAAAGACGGAAAATCCTTACCTTTTTTTCTTATTTTACTTACCCGAAGAGGTTTAGCTCCTTTTTTTTTTGTTACACCGTCATGGCATCACCAATAAAAATTTTAGTTTTTTTTTCAACTAATCCTCCAGGTGCATTAGCCCTACATTTGGCAGATGTACACTTTTTTTGGGAGTTGAATTTGGGATAGGCTTAAACTAACAACCTGCTTTAAACTCAACTGACCGTTGCAAAACAAAAATAATCTTTAACGAGTTATCGTTCATTATGTAACTCACCTATTGTTTTAAAACATTCATTTTAAATTTTCGCTCTGAATTTTTAATGGACTCTATAAATAGGTACCTGTTTGTTTGGTGTAGGGCTAATGAAGAAAATTCTTAAATTCAAGTACTTAAAAAAAAGTGGACTTCAATAGACTTACGACTTTCGAACAAAAAATATTGAATCAAGCTACCAAAAATGTAAATAAGTAAGTTTTGAATTTTTATATATACCATCTTACGCTAATCCCGTTCAATTGATGTTTTATGTTTGAATCAGCGTCATCTATGTACTGGCTTTGGTGTATCTTATACAAAAGGTTAGACTTAGCGTATTCCTCGAAATCTTTAAGGGGTAATATCACCTTTTGTGCATGAAATGAAGGCTCATTTTCACAAATTTATAAAAAAACAACGGATAAATATTTTTTATTTCTGTTTTTTCTAACTTTATTATAGAGGTCTTTATGTATAAGAAACAATTTTTTTTTAACAATTTAGAACAAAATGGCGGCGCAGTCAGTGATAGAAAAAACTCCTTACTTTCCCTTGGGCGACCATCCACAGGTCGTAATTTTTGATCTGAAATAATAAACCAAAAATATTCTTAAAGTAGATGCCAAAACCTAGTGAAGTACGTAGGATTTTTTAAAAATATTGATTTTTAAGAAATTGGCGGCGGTTTTAAGGGAAAAAAATTTTTTTTACGAAAAAATTGCTCGAAAATCTGTCATGAAAACGTTAAATTTTAGTTTATCAAAAAAATCCTACGTACTTCACTAGAAAATGTTATTGTTAATCTAGATTTAAAATTTGAACTCGATCGGTTGAAAATTGAAGGTAGATAGTTGGTCGCCCAACTCAAAAAAAGTGGTTTCGAGGAAAACGCGTTTAAAGTTTTGAGTGTGAAAATCTTAAGGAAATTAATTAAGATTGTGTTGGCGTGCTCCCATTTTGCAATAACAGTAAAAAGGTTACCAAAGATGCAATACGCAATAGAATATATTTCTCCTTGCATATAGCATATTGCATATAGCCCCCGGTGTGCAACCGGCCTTACTCACGAGCATTTTAGGCTCGCTCTCAAAAAAAAAAACGCAAATTGACACCAAAAGGCCACTCAAAAAATCGACTTTTTCGAACGTTTAAAAACTTCTCCCGAAATAAATACTTTTCAATATCATTCTTGAACAGTTAAAGAAGCGATTAAGCCAATAAAAAAAAATTGTAAAGAAAAAAAATCACAAGGTAGTATTACCCCTTAAGACTAATGAGAGACATAAAAACGTGGCTGTAAGGGTTTGAAAACTAGTTTAAGCTGCAAAATATGAGACTTCCAGATCTTATTGCATTCTGAATTAGATTTTGACTAAGAGGCATGATTTTACTTTTTCCTATTGGTCTAAATTAAAATTGTTATTCCTATTAGACAAACTGTGCATTTACAATTCCAACTAATTGTTCATTATAAGTTTTACGAGTATTCTTATTTGAGTTGTTTTAATCCAATACGCGTTTGGCCATACAGCTGCAGTTTATGATGAAATAAATCAAACTCCAAAAACAGTACAGAACAAAACTTTTTCTATAAATTAGCAAATTATGTTATAACTTCGATAAAATTTGAACAATTAATTAACATTAATATTCCCTTACACCGTGCTGAAATCATTGAAAATTTCAGCACACAATTCAAAGTGACAATATATGCTAAAAAGGCGGTTTTGATATAACAAAACCTCGAAAAACATCCACCCACATTAAAAAGAGAAGGTGGGTGGAATCCTAAAGGATTTCCAAGAAATGTGCGATAATGAAGAATTCCCTTTTTTTATAAGCAAAGGGGCGGAAAACACGTTCTCTGTGTGCACATAGCTTTAGTCAAAGAAAGGTCGCCGAAAAACACCTGTAATTCGCCCAACCCTCGCAAAAGTGTTCACTTTATTTACAAGAAAACTTGATAAAGCGAAATGAAACCCCAGAAGAGTCTCAGGGCTGCTGATTTCGCATAGTCTCCGCACACCCCTTAACTGACGAGCCCTTGAGAGTGCGTTGCCAATTCGGTTGGACATGTTGTCACAGCAGCTCGACCTTGAAAAGGGGCGCTGCCGCACCGATATAAAACATGAAAGCGGCAGCACACCCCCCTTTTCTTCCTGCCAGAGATGAATATCTTCTTCTTGCCTTTGCTATGCCCTTTCAGGCGTCAAAGGGGGATGGGTATGCCATTTTCGCGATAAAAGGAGAAAGTTAATTGAATGAAATCTGTCAAGTTTCTCCCCGTGGAGATATAGGCAACTTTTTCGGTTTTGAATCAACGGTGGTGCTGTGCCTCACGCGAAATGCCACAACGAGGACGTATCTATCCGCGTGTGCGGTACAAGTCGCGAACAAACAGCAATTCAAGTTTTTATATTTTTTGATTCCAATAAATTTTCTTTCTACGACTTTGAAGTTGGGGTGGGAACTTTCACGTTCACCCGTTTTTATCCGGCAGCAACAGGACTCAGGATTGAAGAAATGCTGTTTTTTCGTTTTTTCAAAAGGAATCTGAACTGCCGAGTTAACGTCAGGTAAGACAGGAAGGGTGGGTGTCCAATTCACCTGACGACCTTACTAAAGCGATTGGCCGATATTAAGTGGCAGTTGCTTCGAAATTTTTCGAAGTAAGGCAACCACTTTCTTTCCTGCTAGTATCTATCAAGCGACAAGGCCGCAGGTATCTCTCACTCAACCCGCAAATGTTCTCGTTCACCTCCAGTGCAATTTCTGGCGCGACATTGTAACGATTCCCCGCTGCCACATCCCAAAAGCTGCTGCGCGTAGTCAGAGCTGGTCGCGTTTGCTTAAGGTATGGCGCGGCGCGGCGCAAGCGCATGTGCAACTCGCCCGACCAGCTTAAGGTGACAATTGATAAGCCAAGAAAGTGGAAAAGTAAGTTAAATAAAGGCGTGAGAATTGCCAGTCGTTGTCACTGTCGTCGGGCACTGCATGAAGATGTTTTTGTTTACTTGATTCCGGCTGAAGGTGGCATTGATCTCAATTTTGCACTGAAGGTCTGTTTAAACGCCACAGCGTTTATGCGCGCGAAGGCGACGGGCACACTGGGGAACGGGGTGACTTTTAAGACTCTCTCATGTTGCGTCAGGCATATTTACTCGTTTTCATGGCAACGTAATCCTCGCTGAAGTGCGATAAAAAAGAACTGATTTTTAAAAAAATTAACCGCATATGTAGTTGTAAGTATATGTGTAAGTTTGAAAACTATATCTATCTTAATTTAATCAGATTTCTCCCTTTCCCAAATTGCATTTTCGAATTTCAAATATGTTATAAAATGAGTATCGAATTGAGTATCGATTTGCAAAATCTTCTTTATAATCATACTTTAATTTTAAATTTTCCTGAATCCGGATTTTGATACAATTTCGAATCGAATATTTCCAAAATTCTAGAACGAACCGGCCATATTTTTATCAGTATTGAACACATCGTCGATATTTCCAACATATTTTCTGAGTAATTGGTCCAAGCGCCATTCATTTGGACCAACTGTTTGCCACCTGATGGTTGACAAGTTTTTTGATATTAACGGGATTAATGCGGATGATGTTTTGATTCAATACAGCGCCTCTCGCTTATTTCATTTTTTTATTTTGGTTTATGTTGTTATTTTGTGCTGAACTGTTATCTCTCTGACTACGAGAATATCGGCAGCCACCTTGGCTCTACATTTGCTTGCATAACGTCCACCAGCTTCGTCAAGCGCAGTGGACGTCTGGCGCTTTCTGTTTTGAAATTCGACACGATCAGCACGATCAATGCAAGCGGTGCAGCAGGAAAACAATGGCGCTGGTTTTAGTATCTTGCACAGCCGGTGAAAGATGTTTCACTCAAATTATATCCACTTTCTTTAAGATTTTTCAATTGTCATTTCTCTTTAAATATGTGAAGGGCTTTACACGAATCTTTAAAGTTAAGTAATATGTACAACGCTGCTTTGTGGCGTTAGGGTGCTCTTGTCCAAAGTATTGAATTTTAATTTTCTTTACATTTACATTCTTCTCCGTCGTAATAATATTTGCATTTCTAATTAGCATCCTCCGGCTAATGAAGTTGAAATGACCTAGTCTCGGTAGGGGACGAAATTTTTTTTTACCCAAAAGGCCAGATTATTTTGCGTCATTTACCGTTATATTCGTGAAATTCTTTGTGTAATAATGGAATTTTTGAAAATCACCTAACAAGGCAAATATGCTCCAACAATTCGATGAGTTAATGAGGTGTGAATCAAGAGCTTTACAAATTTAACGTATTTTTGAAATTTATGCTTCCCGCAATTGTTCGGTTTTCTTGTACGTTTTATCATTACAATTTCCTCTTCGAGACTCGAAACGTTTCCTTTTCTAGCCTTGGGGAATAAAGGCCGAAACATAATCAGTGCAGGATCTTTGACTTTTCTATCACCGAATTCTTATATTTCCTTAAAGGATTTGCGTTTTAGCTCACACAATGAATGCAGCAGCGTTTGCGTTGAGTTCTGCTCTTAGAAATGAATGTGCTGTAAAAATTGCAGAGCTATACCAACCTGAAATTAAACTAGAAAATAAATATTGTAGAGCTGCCAAGCTGAAATTGAAATAGAAAACAACAATTTTTCAGAAATGTCATTTTAAATGTGCTGTTGAACGAGGAAAAATTAATTAATTTGGTAAGGAAGTTTTCTAAAAAGTCTAACTTACTGCAATAATTGTGTTATGATCATTCAGCGAAGTCAACTGCAAAAAATGCTTCAAAGTCGGTTTTACTGCTTTGGTTGTGGTTCCGACTTAAAACACTCCTTCCAGTTGACCCTCTGCAATCAAAACAAAACGTATTGTCGGTCACATGGCAAACTTGATTAATTTCGAATTTCACAATTCGACGCCATCAACTTGAAAAAACATGCTGTCCCCGATGCATCAACAAAATAATTCGCTGGCGCTGCATGTTTTGCATGTCTGTTGTAACCCACTCCGGTTGTCTTATTTTCGTTTTCCTTCTCATTTTTTTTGTAGATATTGCGCTGGAGGAAAATATGTCGGGAACGAGATCATCGTTTTGATGACCTCAGTATTTTGCGATAAATCCAACATTTCGCAACTTTGATAATCGCTTGAGTCGGGTCTAGTGACACCAAAATGAAGGTGTCGTCCGCGGAAGCACAGGTGGTTAGTCGTTCGGTTAGAAAACCGTCATCCATTAGGGTCCGTTTCTTCGAATAGCGGGGTTTTTGCACCCTAGTTTTTTTTTCGAAGAAGCTTGTTGTGAAACTAAATCTGGGGGATTGTATTCATTTCGAGGGTGTTGTACGTTGTTTCAAAAACAGGCGGAAACTGTGCGGTTGAAAAGGGTTCAAGGCTAAAACGAATTAGATTTCCTGAAAATCACGTGTCCGGTGCATTTACCCGTTAAATTTGATCGGCGCTGTTTTTACACCATACCACCGAGAGAGCAACCATCTGGAATTTATGTCGAATGTCGTCGACGCCATGAAAATTATATGCGTCACCGCGCCATCTCGGCTGTGCGATTTTAAAAGGCGCGAAACAATTGAGAGCTGCTGCTGCTGGTGATTCGAGGCGAGCACGTGAATAATTCCTCGAAATCCCGTCAAGTCGTGTCGCCTTGACCGGGTGACTGCAGTTGGCATAAATCGAATGCAGTCGGGCTCTGACACGGTTTTAAATATCTACGGTGCAATCTGAGGCCTTGAGCGGGAATTGTGCAACAGAACAGTGCCCATTTTCCAGAGAGAGTGTGCATCCATTCCGAAATTGCCAATGGCATAAAACCCGGATAATAAAATTTAAATTGCTATCACGATCAACAAGGTTATGACAGAGATCGGATTTGAACTGTATTTCTTTACAACTAAAGTTTGAGTGTCGATTAATCGATATTAGAGATCTTAAAATAGAGATACTGATTCTATCTAAGTACCATATCAAGATCAGTATTCCCGATCGCGTTAGGAGTCGATATGCCGATCGAGACCTCGTTTCAGTGCACTAAAATAGTCTTGCCAGGATTTCGGCAATCTTAATGAGTTTAATGGCATTCACACTGCGATGTGTGGTGTAATTCAAACAGCAAAAATTACCGGCCTGGGATACTCTAGTGAGCCAGTCACCGAACTAAAAATATCGCTAGCTTGCACTAGAACGGGGCTGGAATTTGAACGTCCCAATCGGCCGATGCGGGAAATTCACTTGGACGTGTGAAATATGACTTTGCACGTAGGCACCCGGCCAGAAACAGGTGTCGAATGTGGAGGTCTTCGATTAAATTGCGAGCCGGTAATCTCCCAGCCTGACGACCAGAATCGCCAGAAGCAGCGCAGGTGGGTCGTTTTGTGCTATTTTTCTGCTACCAGAAGATGGACACTTTCGCGCAGAAAACTGCATAAATAATAGTGCGACGCAATCGTGTCTACAGGATGACTTAGTTTTATGCAGCCCACAAATAGCTACAGCTGAATTAATTAAAACTAATGCAAGAAAATGGGGTTAGGGAACGCGTTGCATCGGCCCGCGTGCGGTCTCCGCTAGTTGGTTAAAATTGGGTGAGCGCGCATAATGAGTCAGGGCACTGCATCAGTCTGCTATTATTTGCGGACTCAGCGTGTAATTATGAGGTGTTATTTCATCGCAAGAATTTTTATTTTAAACCGGAGGACGTTGACCTCCCCTTGTGGACACAAAATAAATCAGCTCCACTGACATGCGATGAGGCTCTGTCAAACCTGTTTTTAATTACTTTCTACCTTTCCTTTGTTTTGTAGCCTAGGCCAAACTCGGCTTTTTTTTTATTGTTTGGATGAGTTTACAAGCATTGGAATCCGCAGATTTATGGTAATTACTTCGGTTTTTCTATTTGAAAGGGAATTTGTTCTAACAATTACATTGGGAATATTTTTAGTTTAATTTAAGTTAAGGTAGGTACTTATCGATACTCGGAAGTTTTATAACATTATATTTCTTTGAGTCTTGAAATTTTTAAGTTGGATAGTTGAATTCGAGTAAAAACCATTCCGAAAATTTAGGTATATATTTATAAATTTAATTTAAAACTTTTTCTCTATGTCTCTTATTTTCCCCCTATAGTTTAACTACTACACCCAGTAGTTTGACCTATGTTTTTCTTTTTTCTTGAATATTAATTCATTTTTGGTTAGACTAAAAACCTGTACAGAATTTGAGATCTTATAAAATGCGCAACCCTACTTTGGCAGCCTCTTTCATTTGACACTACGCGTGCAAATAATATGTCAAACTAGCCAACTGTCAACTACTCTGTAAATCCTGAAGAATGTTATAATAATATATACATATACATATATTTATATCTCTTTATATATAGATATACATATACATATGTACAAATATAAATGTATACATAAGCATCCAGTAATATTATCCTGTTCAGATACATGTGCTGGAGTACATAATCAGCCTCAAATGACTATTGGGCCGGCTTCACAACGTTTATTTAAGATATTACTACGAGTATCATACGGTCATATAAGCAAAATGAGACGTTTAGTGGCCAATATCTTGAGACTTGAGACTTTTGGTTGAAATGTCGAAAACTAGCTTGCTGCATACAAACTATGGGAGCGATTGAGTGAAACCGAATTTTCATAGAATAACGGCGGGGTCCTTTAAGTAGAGAGCTTTGATTACTTAAAGAAGTTGGTTACTAACTTCGGGTCCCAAAATTACGTTCATGTAGGTACCGTAAAGAGTATTCGAGAATCAAAGTTATATAACTCTTCCTATTACAAAATTGCAATTCTCTATTCCAAATACGGTTTCCTCGTTACTTATTCTTATTCTTCTTCCTATTAACATACAGCTAACCAGTGAAAATCCGCCTAGTTTTAAGCTTACTTTTGCCATTCATAAGTTCGAGACTCGCGAAAATCTCGCACGGGCGCGCAAATACGCCCAACAAAATTAAATTATGTGCATTTAAAAGACCCTTTCAAATTTGGGCTGTTCCGGCAAACAGCAGCGGCGATATCGCCGACAGTAATTTTAATGCGGCCCTACCGTCGTCTACCTCTGTCCCGCTGTGGCAGCCTATTAAACGCAAATTCTGGATGCATTTCACGTTTCATTGAATGCAAAACTTTTGAATGCACCTCGCCCGAGCGTCGTCTTCCTCCTCGGTTTCGATGCGGCTCACTCAGCCGCTGGCTGCGTTGACATTGACGAGTTATGTGGATGCGTTCGTGGAATTGCAAAATATCCGCATGTTTGGCCAGTCAACGACAGTGAAAATCTGTTCATTGGTCAGTAAAACAGTGGCGGTGCGGCATCTATTTGCAAGGGACGTATAATTGCATAAAATTTCGTTCATAAAATGTCGCACCGAAAACGTTTTCGAGCGAAACTTTTGAAATAAAATAAAAGAAATATAATTTAAAAACTGGCTCGCTCTAATTAATTTGTCCGGCTGGCGGAGCCGTAGAGTTGCGGAGTCCAAACGAAGCCACGCAGCAGCAAACACTCGAACAACTTCCAGTTTTTATGAAGGCTCCCCCGACCAGCCGTCTCTGCCATCGAGTCCGAATAAAGTTTTTTGCTTTGAAATGATTTTTCTGGTTTAGCGAGTTTACCCTTTTCCACATTATAAAAATTTGTGATTTTCACTTTTTGCAAAAATTTACCATTTTTATTTTATTTTTATTTATTTTTTTCTGTGTTCAACTTTTTCTGAACGCACGCGGCACGGCGGTGGTCCTGCAAAATTGCACGAGACTCGAAATGAGTGGAGCGGCGCAAGCGATTCGCTGCTGCCGCTGTTGCGTCGAAGGAAGGCATGAAAAATGCAGGGATTATCACGGCGTGACAAGTTCTTGGGGCATTTGTCTCAGGCGCGCTTCTTATTACTTATTTTTTTGCGTTGCCGCTGAAGTTAAATGTCATAAGGTCACAGCTGGACCCCGGCGAGATGGTCTCGCAGCTCTTTCCCTCCCGTGCGGGGACGGATCGGCGCTGCTTTTTAAAAAGTTTCGCGTCGTCGTTTATCTTTATGGGAATTGTTTGGCTGCGATAGCCGTCGATTTAATAGGCTCGTTCTCGAGCACTGTATGGCTTTGCGGGATTCTTTACTGCCGCATTACCGCGCGATGTACCCACTTATCTTGGTGGAATTTAATTGACTTACTTAATTTTGTTCGATTTTATCGGGAAGGGCATATTTTCCCCGATGTTGAGCTGCGTTCTCACGAGCCGTAGTGTCGGGTGGTCCGGTCAGTGATGCTTTAAAAAAACAAAATCATCAGAAGACTTACCACAAAATGTCTCCATGGCTGAATGATTTTATTGGTATTTTTGGAGATTTTTATAACTTTCGGGCAAATTTACAATTTTCCTTTTTTCACATTTTACGATTTGTTTTTTAATACTAAAGCTATGTCGAGATTTCTTATCTGTCAATTTGACGTAACGATGTTAAAATTAGTTATAGCGTCCATTATATACATACGTTAAAGATTTATTGCGATTTTAATGGTCACATTTGGGTCTTAATTTGCAATTTGTTATTTAGCACACACGATCATGATCAGTTTACCATTTCCTGTATCTGTAAATGATAAATTCGAATTGCTAATTTATGGTGCTGTTCTCAATTCTGTCGGAATGACAATCATACAAACTTATTTATATTCACGTTTTGCTTATCTAAAGTAATTGTACCGCAACTTAAATTTATCGGAGAAATTTTATTTCAATGTAACATATATTAGAGCGAAATAGAAAATTGAATAGTCATTTGAAATAAAGTTTTTGTTCGAATTTGAAGTTAATCATTGAAATGACGGTGTCTAATATTGCTCAAGCCTATTTAATTTTAACGAACTCAAATCAGGCTACATTTTAGTAATTGATAATGAATAATAAGATTTAAATTTAGAATTGAACAGTCGATTTACAAAACTTCGAAGGAATGAGCTAGTTTAGTTAAAATTCGTACACACCTTAGTCGCTAATTTTGTTTAAATAATTTTGGAAACTGTCGAAAATTTCCAAACCCATCCGGGCGCAACAATGTTCGTTTTCCGTTTCTGTTATGTCAATATTTTCCTCATGATAAGACAAATTTTAGATTACAAAGAATGAATTCGAGCGCACCAAAAAAAAAAAAAACCGACGTCAAGTTGGAAAACTGAAAAAAGTAAAAATAAAAAAACAGCAAACTCTGAGCTCCTCCATCGTGGCTGCGATTTATGGGACACTATCTCAAGCTCCCGCTCGTATCTGGAAAGTTTCAAGGGGAGATGCTCGGGCTTCTTGCTCTTGAGCGAAGTGTTTCCAGTGCGGGGCAACATACTACGCATTTTCCAAATTGTTTTTTTTTTTTATATATTATTTTATCTGCCAACAGAAGTATGTCTTATCTCAAGGTAAAACATTGACTTAGTTGGCGCTTATATATACAAGACATTTTGCCGGGCGTCTTAATGAGCCAACCGCATACACATTATACGATCCGGGGAGCAGCAACAGAGCAGCAGCTTTTCCTCGTTATCTCATTAAGTCTGCTGTCAAAGTCCAAAGAAGTTTAGTTGGCGTCGACTGATCCTGTCCAACTAAAAATATAACCGTAACGAACATTGCTGGTGACAAGTGATTATGCCTCCATCGGCTGTGGCGCCCTCTGTCTTCCTCCAGGAAAGGTGCGAAAATTTAAAAGACAAACTCATGCCATACTTCTTCACTTCCCTCCGCGAATACGAGAGGGGCATAACGGTGCGCGATGTTCGGAGTTTCAATGTCATCATATATACAAACTTGAGCAAAAATAGCACTATCCGGCAGATAAAAAAGAAATGAATTATTTCTGGGTGTTAGGTGAGGCAAATGAGGCCTCTGTCCCCCAAACATGCCGTCGCACTTCCCGACACCTGCGTCGATTTGTTTAGCCGGCATTCACCATTTAGATAGGTGTCCCAAAAAATATGTATTACACATACATATTAAACAAATGATAAATCGAAGAAGGCGAACGTCTTCTTTCATCTCTCGCGCGAAACGACACTTGTTGTTGTTGGTTATTAAGTTCGTCGATGTGTGTTTTTGTGTATGTGTTTGTGTGCGATGGGGGCGCTGTTATCGCATCAAAAAACCCGCTAGTGGTGGGCAAACGACTTTTTGATTGCACTTATCAAATATGGACGATGTCATAGTGGTGGACCCGGTTAAATTTCGAGAAGAGTTTTGCCAGGAATATATCAAGAAAAAATGTTTAAAATTGTTTTTTAGTACAAGGCCAAAGAGCAGATCAGGCCATTGAAATTTTTTGTTATTGTCACTGAACGCCTACCCTCCGTTTCCTGTCTCTTACCCCTTCCTTTCCCCCATTTCCTCCATCTTCCCCTTCTGCGATATTCCCGGCATCTATTTCAGTTCTTCTGATGAGTCTTTTTTTTGTGAGTGACATGAAAGTTCCGGTAATATCTATGTACGTTATCCTTTTCCTGCCATACCGACTATTCGAGACTCATTTATAACTGTAAGACAATGAATGGTGTAGTCGGATGACATTTCGTGCGCGTCCCTGCCCTGTCGTAAACTCTAAAAAAGTTGGCGTGTCTGTCAAAAGGAGTTTCAATTTCACTCGTTCCAAAGATGGCTGTATTTTTTTTGTTTTGGCCCATTAGGCATGCAATCTTACAAACTTTGCTGTTTTACTTTGCTCTATTATTTTAAGTCTCCAAACGGTAAAAGCGCCCTCTAGGAGGATATTAGCTATTTAAGGGGAATGACGTTATTCTTCCCCTCAGCAACATATAGCGATGACGTAAAACGTTGTTATGACTTATCATTTCGAATCGAATCGCTTGATTGGCGAAGTTGATTGAAGCGAGAATCGATCAAAGTTCTAAATGTGGAATACAAAAAAGAAAAAGTGTTACGTCATTGCGTTGTCGAAGTTATCGACACAATTCAACACGGTTGTGTAGTAGGCCAGGTCATTAAGGACAAGGTTTCGCAGGTCCTGAAGTATGCAAATTACCGCAGCAGATCTGTCGTTCAATTACTTTCCAGAGGCGGTTTGTCGTAAACGTTCGCCTGTCGCCGGTGTTGCTATTCTTGGTGTTTGAACAACTCGAACAACATTATCTGGGGCCACCGAAAGAGAATAACATTAAAAATGCTTCAGTGGTCTTACGGAATCGGTTCCATCGTTGTTCCTTCCATCGTCGTCGCAGTGTCGAGGCATAAAAACGCGAAAATGTTTCTTCAGCGCGCGCCCAAAAAGGGGAGATATCTCCACGGGGGAAACAAAACGACGAATAAATTTAAATGAAAGGCCATACATACGACAAACTGGACGTCCAGCGAAGAAATACACACGTCAGAAAGGCCCGAACTTTGTCGAGGACGACAATGAGGCAAAGCATAAAATGCAAAGCGGCCGCCGCCGCCGCCGCCGGCCGCTCCGGCAGAGCTTCCGTCCCGCGTGCGGCCTCCCCTGCATAAATTTAGCATACCCTTGGCCTCGCCTGCTAGCTTCACTAGCTTAGCTGGCTGTCGGCTTGTGGCTTGTGGTGTTTAAGTTTTTTGTGGAATAAAAAGCTCCCAGTCGGAATTGAAAAAAAGGCGGGCAAGAAGAAGCGTTTTTTATATTCTTGCATAAATTTCAAATTGGTTCGCCTGGCCGCGCGTACTCACTCGCACTGGCGAAATTTTTTTCTTTCTTCAGTTTTATTCATTGCCGCTGATTAATAATCGCACTCGCTGCAAAAAGACAACGATAGGCGAAAGAAAACAATTTCAGTGGAAAAAACAAAAAATAAATAAATAAAAAGCTTCCCGGACAGGCGGACAGAGCAAGTAAGACATAAAATATTGGCTGTATGGTGTCCACTTAAAAAAGCTGGTGGTCGAGAGCGAGAACGAAACGAGGACAAACCGCAAAGCTTCGCTATCCCCCCCTAGGGGAAGCTTCACACAAGAAATAGATTATGATGATGACAGCGGGGGGTGAGGGGCGGCCTGGAAGTGATTGTTTATTAGTTGGTCGTTCAACTGACCACCACCACTGGACACGGTCTCACTAACACACTGACCCGGCGCAGTGCGGCGGCCTACGGACGGTCGCAACGAGCATCGGAATGTGCTTTCGAAGCGCTACCACGAGTGCAGCTAGGCCCCACCGGGGACCGGCCTCGGTGCAGCTTCGCTTCAACTGACTCATGTGACGCAAAATAATTGAATAGATGACCCGACCTTCTCGCATGGGAAGCCCGCCACGTGTTTTCTGTTTGATTACGCTATTATTATTTATTTTTATATATATATTTTTTTTATCTAATTTTAACCCCCCACCTCAGATGACTGACTATTCTAGGCTCACCCCTTTAGGCGGGCAATCGATCCATTGTCCACCAGGCCGACGACGGTCGTTTTCCTCACAAAGTTTTTTGAACTCACCCGGTAATTACCCGGTTTACCTTGACGTTGCGCGCACCTATTAGCAGCGGCTTAAGAACAGGAAGTTGGAGTTGTTTTCCACAAAACGTGTAATTTTTCCAGCCGGATCGTTAACGTTTTGACTATATACTTTCTCACAGTATCCGAATGCCCGGCGGCGATAGAATAAATTTACTTATTTTCGGCCCTCCGGCCTAAAGTTCTGGGAATCTAATAGGCCGGGATTGCGTGCTAGAATTGATTACGCCTATTTTTGTCAATTTGATTGAGTGAGATCATTCTGGCGTTTCTTTCGTGTTCTAGCTACTTTTTTTTTTCTTGGTTGAATCGTTTCCTCCTCCCCGAACGGCGGTGCTGGAAGTAATACTTCAAAGCTCTGTAAATATGTAAGTAAGGCCCCTTTTCGGGATCCTATAACAAAGTGGAATACATTTTATTGTCGAGGAATGCCAACCACCCCGCGCTGTTAAATTACATTTTTTCCCGGTGGTTTTTGCTCTTCTATATTTTAAAATTGGTTTCGTTAAATTCTCTTGCAATTTACTAAGCGGAAATTACGTAGGTGGTTACGTAAATTCCCACTTCATATGGTAATGAACTATGTGATTGCTGCTAAATTTGTTCCCACTTTCATTTAAGGATTTATTCGAGATTTCGTCATACTTAAAACTCGCACAACAGGGAGGTTTTTACTTTTATGTATCCTTTAACGTCTTTAATCAAACCCCCAAAATGTTGAAGTGTGATCAACTTCACATCTCTTATTGATCGCTAATTTTAGTAGGCAATATTAACAAATTTGCGGTTACAGTTTCTTATATTAATGATGATTTACGTCAGAATGTCTTAAACATTATAAATTTTCTTTTCCTTCCCTAAAAATTCTGCTTCTCTAGCATCTTCTTATAACTTTAGTCTTTCCAATAAGTTTTCGTAGATCAAAATCACTGGCCTTCACAGTGATTCATGTCCTAATTTTGTTTGCCACACAAAATTGCACTTAGCCTGCACTTCGCCAAAGTTATTACGGTGGCAACGAGAAGAGAAGAACGTGCCAAACGTCCTGAGTTCGACTAAACAGAACGTCTGAGGAACGTGTTACCAATTTAACGGTCTTCGCCCACTCGAATTCTCGCTTTTCTAATGAATTTTATGACTTCTTGCTTTCCAGCAGTCGGACGTCTTCGAGTACTTCTCCTTTTGCAGTAGAATCTGCCAGAATTGCAAGGACTCACTCAAAACAGCCTCAACAAAACGAATCGCACAAAATTCATAGATAGGAAATAAAATTTGTTTAAACAAAAATTAAAATTGCGAGGCTGTCGGAATGCAGTGCGAATTTCAAATAAATCCTGAAAACAGTTGCGGTACGAAGTGAACTTAGCCGGGTTTTACCAGCTGGACAGTGTATTTTATTATTATTATTTTTTTAAACAACACAACTGTTGTTTTAACGTAGTTAAGAGTCAGTGATTATTACTAATTTAAGTTAAAAAAGAAAGCTGTAATGATGAAGCGACGTTGGTCAAATAATGGTGGATTTGCTCTGCGTATGCTAGAGGAATCTTCATCGGAAGTGACGTCATCGTCAGCTGGGCTAGTGATGCCCTCGGGTATGACAATGTCGCCAAATTCTTTAGGCTCACCAGATTACGGGGAGCAGGAGCTCTGGCTATACGATGATCCCTCCTACACCCAGCAGCACAGTGTGATTACGACCGTGAACGGGTGCACCACAATTCCAGCCCAGACAACTATCATACCACTGCCATCTATGCAGACTACCATAAATCACCATACGCCACGAAGTGATTCTGCCAATTCGGTATCCTCAGGTAAGTTCGTGTGATCGACGCGCCCCCATATTGAAATAACGAGAACTTATATATACAATATATAATCTACGTTTTATATTTTATTTTTGCGTAAATCGAGGCGCTTCTTGGCACAGTTCCGTCGACGAGGCCAATTAAGCGATGCAAATTCGAGCCGAACCGATCGCTTCTAAATTCATTGCCCACAAGGTTAATTCGCATTCGCCAGTTTAAAGAAAAACTTTGACAAAATCACTTAACCTTGCGAGTGAAGGACCTCGCACGAGGCACGCACGGAGACGCACAGTTAAATATACGCGCGCGACGGCTCCGTGCGGTGCGGCTGTTACCCTTCACGAGCGCGATTGCGGCGTAAGAAGCACTGGTAACCTACTTAATTTGGGTCAGGTCGGGGTTTTATCACAAATAATTGCAAGAAATGCAACATGTTTGTATGTGTTGAATTGCACGCGGTATTCCCTTTCGGTGAAGATTAAGAGCGTGTGTGCGTCGTCGTACGCACTGCAATCTGTCACCACTCGAAAGGCCGCTCCATGCCGGCGACGCGACGTGCTGGTGCATCGCATCGTAGCGAGCTGAGTCGTCATCATCGTCGCCGTCGTCGTCGTTTTCTTGGTGCAGAGTGTGCTCGAGTCGCGTGCAGTTGTTGCAACGAATTTAATTGCAGCTGTAAGCGGTACGCAAAAATCGTGGGCATTAGCAGTACGGACACGCACGCAGCCTGAAGAGCATACACATACGCGCAATTGAGCTTCTGGTTTTTCGACAGAGCCGATTTCCCTTTCAATTTCAGAGTAAATACTGTTTGGCGGCCGAAATCTGAACGTGCACTTCATGACCCACTTTTGGCCACTCGCCGCCGCCATGTAATGTAGGCGCGACCTGGCCATTCCAATTCAATGCAATGCCCGCCATTTTTCAGGTGAGGTCGGCGCGACAAAATTACTCAATTTCATCCCTTGCATATGTCTGGTTCTCGAATTCGATGAAAACCTTCCCATACCCAGCCTTTCTCTGTAGCGTACACGCGCGACCGAATTTCCTCGGTGAGTCACGTGCCGCGAGCGGGCCACGCCGCTGAAATTGAGGTCGTCGTGTTTCATAATAGATCAAGTCGAGAGTTTCAAACAATCGAAAGTGCGTCCGGCTGGAGAAAGTGAACTTCTATCGCCTGCTCCAAGTTTGTCTAAAATACCAAGAGGTATGTCACTTTGCTTTACACAAATCTGGAGAAAATTCGTGTTGACGTGCCTACTAAAAGGTGAATAACGAAAATCGAAAATTGTCTCGTTTGCGCAATACTTGCGGGTACGGAACTAGAATTAACCCATTACTTGAGGTATGGGTGCCACTGCGCATGGTTTATAATGCAGCATTGTAGCGAAAGTTAAAGGTTTTAAATTTATAAATATTTAGGCCTGCTTTACTTTATTCTTTAAGCAGTTTATTGTTTCTTTAGTACATATTATTTATTTCTATTTTAACTGAAGACTCATTTGCGACAGGGCGAACATATTCGTTCAAAGTGTAACTAACTTAACAGGTGATTAAACCTTTAGTTTCGAAATTTACTATACAATCTAATCATATATCTACCTCCCAAAAAAAAATCTACATTTTAAGGTAAGTCTAATTCCTGCAATTATTTTTAATGGAAACTGTACGATGAGAGTGAAGCCAAATTCCAAAGATATCGAAAGTTGCTTTCACGCATCAGCACTTTAAGACTAAAAACTTTCACGCATCGCGAGAAATGTATGAGATAAAAATAAAAAGAAACACGGTCCAATATCAATGATGAACATGTTTTACACGCCCGTCCGCCCAATAATTTCGCAAATTCAAATAACCTCATCAATGATATTGTCGAGCTACAACCGACACTTTTTATCTATTGTAATATTGTCAAAAAAAAAAAAAAAAATTATAGTTGTCTATTTCTTCGCAGAGATCGTGAAGATCTTTGCCAACATCGTTTTCTTTATCAAAAGCAGCGCCATGATCACGTCTTTTACACATTTCGCTTTCAAGTTAAAGGCCTCAGTCTGAGATGATGAGACACGGGTGTGGAGAAATTTTTCTTTGAAGAAGAAATTCGCATGCCCCTGGGCGGGTCTCACTCTCAGAAGTCGCGCCGTAATGAGTTGCATAAGGAAGCGCTTAATTGCGCAGATCACCACAGCAGGGCACAGGCAGATGGCGTTGTTGGCGCTGACGAATGATTGACTAGACCCTGTAATGGGCGGATAAAAGCGCACGCCAAACATTTGCATAGATCCGGGGCTGGCCTATGAAGTGATTTACGACTCGAAGTGGGGGCTCGGTAAATTGCTTTGTCAATTTATTATTGACGTATTTGGCGGCTGTCCGCTCGTTAAACCCAAGTACCCAACGATCGGGAAGGAGACGAGTCTTTGTGATCCGTTCACGCGTTGGAAATGAAAAATTTCGAAAGCGCCCTCTGGGAAAGAAGTAAATCAGTCAGAAATGGCGAGAAATCCACCACTGTGGCAACCCGCTGCGAGCTGTGCAATAAATTGCTAATTACCGCCAAGGTCTGTGCCGTTTTCTTTGCACCGGCAAAAATATCGAGTCTGCTGTGCTGCTGCTGCATGCTTGCGACGCGGGCAGAACCCCGCGAAAGTTTCGCTTTTCGCGCTCGCTTGCACCCATCCCGTCCCATCGCGCCGCTAAATACAGCGAACAGCTGCTATCACTCATTCGGCGGGCGGCGAGATTTTTTTCACTTGAAAATTTGCGACCCGCACGCCTTCGTTAGTGTGGGTGCGTGGAAAAATACAAATGCAGCGGTAGCCCAGAGGCGACAAACACAATCGCGAATTTGTGTCATTAACCCAGAAAACGGCCGCGTGACATGAGCCGTTGATAATGACAATTTCCACATTTGTTTTCCAATTTCTAAGCCGATAGCACGAGACTAACTCGCACTGAGCCTCCTCCCGCCCCGCCGCCGATCCTCAAAGCCAATGACTTTGTCGAGGAGATTTTGATTTCATGAATTTGATAGCGCATTCGGCCCGTGTCGCGCCGTACCCCTGCTGGCCGTACCAATCGAAGCTGCTTTCATCTCGCTCCAACCCCGTCTGGGGTCTCTGCGATCGCCTGGTTCTAGCCTGCGCCATTATTTTTGCTAGTAAGCTTCGAGCGCTGCGCAATTGACTTGGTAATTTTTTATTTTTATTTTTGTATTGCTTATATTTTTTTTTCTAAAATAAGACTGCTCATTCTCACCTGCTGCCTCGTCACGGGCCGTGAGCTCTGCTGCCAATGAATCGAGCTTCAAACACTTCAGGTGCACAAACACCAAGGCGAAGTGGATGAGTTTCAGGTTGATGGGCACGACTCAGCGTCATTTTCACCTCTGAGATTTTTTCGCATTATTTTGTATAAATTATTTTTGTATAATGTAAGGCCAGACTCGCAGATGATGGAGCACCAAATGTACGTGTGTGGTTTTTTTCATACCGATTGCCAATTTTCCAAAAGCAGGGTGCGACAATGTAGACACGCTTGTTTAGAAAATAAACGCAACATCTCGGGGCGGTATTTTCATGGTCGCGAACTTACATGAAAAGGTAGTGACTAATTAGCGTGCTACACGTGCTGCTAATGAGACTCATTCATATATCCCCTCGCGTGATTCGACAGGGAGAGGAAATTATGTTGTTGGATTTTAAGGAAAAAAATTCAACATAAATAGCTCTTTTTTATATCTTATTTTCCTTATCTTCTGTATGTTAAAATGTATTTTCCTAAACATTTCTGAAAAATCCATCGTTCCATCGAGATACTATAGAAATCTACATCGAAATCTGTCTAAAACCTTTTAGAAATTACTTTACAAAAGGTTTTATTATATTTTTGTCAGTTTTATAGATAGGCACATGGAAGCAATTTTTAGCGTATGCCCAAATTTGTTGTATTATAGAATTTCCTTTTATAATATTAGGTCCTTGAATAAGTTCTCGCTGTGAATGAATACAGCGGGTGGGGTAGGACTTCCTAATTAAGTATTTCTATAAAAGTTTTCACTGATACCGCAACATGCGGACGAGATTTATCATGTAGAAGAATAACTTTGTTATGTCTGGAGTAGTAATGGACGAGTTTTTCCTTGAGTGCTCAGCTCAATCTCATTGATTGTGTTTAATAGAGAGCTCCGGTAATGGTTTCGCCCGGTTTGAGCAACTCATAATACACGACAACAAGCTGATCCTTCCAAATACACAACATGTCTTCCATGTCAAATTCCCCATTCCTAAACTTTTGGAATCATTCAGGACAACTTGTCTTACTTGAAGCAGTCCCACTATATGCTTCCACAAGCAATCAATGAGCCGCAACTGAAGATTTTTTTAAATTAGAAAGGTGAAATCAAAAGTTCCCGCAAATGACGCTTATTCGACACAAGACTTGACATTTTTAGAATTAAGAAAATAAAACCTCGTTTACACTGTGACGAACTAACATATACTGGAGTTTGAGCTTACTAATAGTACTTCTTTCTAGATGCGTTAGAAAGATTTTTAAATTAAACCATGGTGAAACGACTTATTTACTTGTTTAATTTGCTTTTCGTTGCTCTACATTTACTCGTCTTTCTGAATACTTCCAAAGCACGAAATAAAGATTAATGAACTCAGTATAAATATCAGTTCTAAGACGCTTAGGGGGTTCCCATGTCCATTCTTACTTAATAGTTTTCTAAAAGCGGTTTTCTCTTCATTAAAAATAGCTCAGAGTAGAACACTCGTGCCATAGTAGTCTTCTATAATTCGTGTTACCTTGAAGCATTGCTTATTTTACGCTTGTTTCAAGAACTGAACAACGTGTCTAATGCTTATTTTCTTTTTATATTTTTCAGGTAAGTCATCGTTCCACCTCGTCCTCCAGCTCGTAAGTACCAACAGTGCGTTGAACAAATTTAAACCGTGCAACGTTCGCGGAAACGAGACCGAAAAATGCAAATTTCATTCGGTGGGTAGAGCGCGTAGCGTTTGACGTCGTCGTCTATGTGGACGTGTGAATTTTCAATATCAACAAAAATCAATTCGAATTGCTGCCACTACTGTCGGGTGGGGCAGGGGAAGCGGAATTCCTTCTCCGACCTGTGAAAATTGGAATATTTTTGCGTGCGCGTGACTCACGTTTCCTCGTTTGAACACCCCCTACCCCCTCCTATCTAAAATATTGAAGGAAACACGGGTCCAGGGGGATAGTTGGAATGGAAGTGAGGTTAGGAAAGCTTTAGTAGTCCGTAAAAGCACGGGGATTGGCCTCATTAAAAATCGTTACCCTCCAAGGACAGCCGGCACCCGGACGATGATGTCGCAATAGCGCGCTTCGGGCGGGTTACGTAAAGCCCTCCGAAATCGCCTCGGAGCCAGTGGCGTCGTCGTCGTCGCGCGAGAACTTTTATCTATAAAACCAGCATATCTCCGTCATCATCGCAAGCCACTGGGGCGGGTGGAGAGGGAGGGATTCGCTTTCCGGAAAGTGATAGGCTACCAGCAAATTCTTGTTTGTTATTTGCCATGGATAAAAGTTCCGGAGTAGAAAGAGGGGGGCGCTGCCTCCGCTTCTAGTTCTGCTGGTGCCTAAACTTGACCTTGGCAGCGCTGCCACAAATTAGTCAGTTTTTCTTGTTGGTGCTGTGCTGGTACGGATCTTGCCAATTTTGTTGCTTTTCAGCATTTTTTTTTCTCGTTGCTGCAAGCAAGAAGTAGGTATTAGCTTTCGAGGGTAAGGCGGAAATAGAATTTCTGTGTCGACTCGCGAAGATCTCAAGGAAGTCTAGTATGTGCAGTCAAGACCTCTTTAGACATTATTCCTAAGGCAATATTTGTTTGGAAACTTATTCTCACTTAACTACGATTCTTTGAATATTCAATTTTGACGTAGATATAAAAGAAAATAAACGGAAAAACCCCAAAAATCCAAATTATCAAAATAATTTTCAACTTTGCTAATATTTTTCCTTTCCTGGTTAAATTGCAACATTTTTCAGAAACAGCTAAACTCAATTTAGCACGGCCCGGCTAAACTTTCAGTATTGGGATTTAGGCAGTAATTAAGCGGATAACAGTGTCGTTAGATAGTGCAAACATAAAAATCTATACATATAGTTTATATTTGCTCATTGACTTTAATTAAATTGTTTTAATTTATAATGAGTAGGTATTACTCAAGGAATGATACTTGATATTTTTTTTCGATTCTTTATGGATTGGCGTTGGAATTAAAAAGTAATTGAGAAGTAATTATCTAGGAATTAAAGTTTAATTTTAATTTATAACTATAGGACACATTCTTATGGGTACACTTATACCAAATGGTCAGGGTGCTCTTCCCTCGTTGGGCAGCCCTCCAACTTTACACTTATTTGGCCGGTTTGTAACTCCCCAGCCCCATTAGGCAAGATCAAGAATTATTCATGTGGCTGCGCCCTGCTGTGTTTGTTGTCGCTGCTTTTTTCAGCCTTCTAAAAGAGCCTGACTTACAACAGCGACCGCACAACCACCGCCGCCGTCGTCGCCGCCGCGCAGCCGGCAGCCATCAGTGCAAAAAGCTCCGGGCGAGTTATTGACACCTTCCGCCCGGAGTCTAATTGCCTGGCGACGAATTACCGGCCGTGCGGCCGTTCATTTCAGGCCGTGACTCAACGCAGCCCCGGGCCTCTAACCGCTTATAGTTGATTTATTTTTCGAAAAGTTCGTTCCTCCAATATGCGGCCGACTGACTCTGGTGTGGTGGGTCACCTTGCAATTCCGCAAAGAGGTGTGATGACCCACATCGGGCGTTTTTTGGGTGTTTACTACACCCCTTTACGCCAAAAAGTTTTTAAATTATTCACCTCGAGAGGGCGCTGCACTGCATCAGGGTGATGACATGGCTCTCTGCGAAACGACGCAATTAGCCACTAGGATCGCCCCGCGCACCTAGAACCAGTTTGGCCGCTCCACCCGGCCGGAATTAGTCAGTAAATATGATGATAATGGAATTCTTCTAAAAAGCTCCCACTGCCAATGGGAAACATAAAAAAATCTAAATTTGTTCGATTTACGTACGACTTTAACTTCAACTTTGCGGGGGGGACGACCCCTCCGCAGTCGACTAAAGCCCCTGCGGCTACAACGATACTAGTAATTTTGTAGATTGGTAGGTTAGGCTTAGTTGCTTGACACGGTGGGTTTTTGGTAGCGTGTAACCTTGAGGTAGATCGTTGCTATCGGCCGCCCCCCGCATTATAGTCGGCAGAGAAAAAAAAGCAAACAACATAACGCCAACGAAAAATCGTTGTAATTTGAGTGAAATGTTCATTTACCAAAGGTCACTGGCGAGGTCTATGACACGATCTTTGTTGGTAAAGCTGCTCGCGGCATATAATAGCGTGTCGTTTATTTTTGGAATCTTATGGCACTTGATTTCTTGGACGTGGACTCGTTTTTGTTTTTAATTTCAAAAACTTTTTTTCGCAGTTTTACAAACGATAGTTGCTCTGTCAAGTGTCAGAGGTAATAACTTCAGTCACGCAGTTGTTACGTGAATGTAAAATGAGAAAAATTCAAGTATTTAATTATAAAGGGTTTTAATATATCTGGAGGAGAAACAAATTGTACCGAAAGGTAGTTGGTTATTAAGTCGTTTTACTACATAATTGGATAATCAAAGGATAAGCGCCGGCTAGAATATCAATTACGGTAGATGGAAACATTTTTTCGAAATTAAAACAAGTTCAAGCTCAAATTGCGATTAATGTTGTCAAGAGTTATCCGGAACCACAATCAATACAGTAGCGCCGACTTTGAAGCATTTTTGGCAGCAAAGTTAACCTCCCTGCATATTCATAATATTTATAATCATTGCAGTAAGTTAGACTTTGCAGAAAACTTGACATTTTGAAATAAATTGTTTTTAAATCGATGGTCTGTTTTATTATGTAAATATGGATGCTCCCTTACAAAATTAAGTAATTTGTTTTCATCTAATGACATCTTACAACACCATTCAAATTACATTTACGAAAACAATTTTTTCTATTTTAATTTCAGCTTGGTAGCTTTGCAATATTTATTTTTCCAAGTTGGTAGCACTGCAATTTTTGTAGCAGCTTTAATATTTTTTTTAAGCAAAAGTCGACGCAAACGCTGCTGCATTCATTGTGTGAGCTAAAACGCAAATCACTTAAGGAAGCATAAGAATTCAGTAATAGAAAAGTCAAAGTCGAAGCTATCGCACTAATTGTGTTTCGGCCCCGTAAGTTGATTCAAAATGAAAATCAATTCGAGTTTCGAAAAATTGGCGCGAAATTTGAAATTAATTTTTAACTTCTTTAAATTTCTACACTATAGAAGACTTTTTCTTATCCTTAAAGTTGTTTTATGGTCGTACGTGTTCTGCGTTTTAAAACGCAAAACAGACAAGACAAACGACTGTTCTCACTTTAGAGGCATTCAAAATTGACATTCAACTGTCAGGGTATATGGCAGCGGGCCGCATGACAGGCACGTGGGGGAGGAGGTCGTGGTGGTGGTGCTCTAGACAGCTCAGAACCTAGCCTAGGACAGATAGGCGAGCGATTTAAGTAGTTTACGTTTCAAGTCATGCATCGATGGTCGATGCTGCTGCAGAGGCTCGCTCAGAAGCCCCACGAGGAGCGAAGGCAGTTAAAGCGACGGAACAATGAATGTTCTCGTTGGCATGCCAGTTAATGACATGTTAATGAGGACTGCCCAGAATGGCAGATTACCGGGCTTGAGTACATAGCCTTAACAGCGGGCGCAACAAGTGAGCTCTGGGGCTCTGGGGTTCTACTCTACTGGTCGTTTTCGCTTTTTGTTTTTAATTTATTTTTTTTGTATAATTTCTTTTTTAATCTTTTAGTAAGCCGGCTTTGCCTGCGTGTGCACGATACATGTCTGCAGTGTGCACATCGCATTAATGTGGCAATGGCAGGGACTGTGAGATCGAAATCGGGTGCGGAAGTTGAAAGATAAATGAAAATTTTTATTATTCGGCCTGAGCTATTTCCGCAGAGTGAGTATCTGATTCGAGAATTTAAAAAAAGCAATTCTGTGCAGGGATAGAGGACGATGAGAGTCAACATGTTCTGTCTGATTTATTAGAAAACATATTTTTTTTGTTTAGCCAGAGAAAATGGAATGCAAATTGATTCTTGTTGGTTTTTGGTTTTAATTTTTATGGAAAGCGATTTTGCTGCTTAATAATTAAAATGAAAAAAAATATATATTATAAAATTAAAAGCAGCGTCCTGCCACAAATGTGGCTTGAGAATATGTTAAAACTATATCCCGCGAAATTTGTAAACGTACATATATTAATTTATAATTTTCAATTTCCTGCTTTAGAATTACAACTTTAATGGAATAAACGATCGTTATTATGACTCGGTCACTTTTTCAGTATATTACTCATCGCACTCATTTAAAGACTTTTAATTGATTAATGTGAATTTACCATTTTACAATAGAATGTACCACCATTAACCACAAGGTTGTGGCTCTTTAAAGCTTACAAATTACATCAAAAACACATTAGAAGTCAATTACTCGTTGGAAACATTTGTTTTTTAATGCTGAAGAAATTTGCTTGGCTTTTGAATTGTCATAAATGAATTGGTTAAATATGAGTGAAGTGAAAAAACCTTGAAAAATGTGTTTTATAATTAATTAAGTCTAGGCCTTCTTCTTACAATTCTGAAAATGAACAAAAGTACCGAAATTTACAATATGCGATATTGTTGGAATCCTTTTATCAGGACCTTTCAAAAGATATCCAACACAGTATAAATATATAAATTCTGTTTCAAAGCTGCAGACACGCCATGTAAATTTCTCATCTTAACTGGCAAGCAAGAGGGGAAAAACAAAGTGATTGCTGTTACTGAAAATAAATAAAGATTTAAAGTAATTCGATAAAGATTCATAAGAACGTGACAAATCAGTGTTTAAATGTATTAAGCTCCTTGATGGTGTATAATCTAGTTTGCATGCGTATATTAACTGTTCGAACTACAAAAGTTTTGTATAGGATAACCAAGCCACCTAGTCTAGATTTTTGGTGTCTTTTCTCGAGAACCAATTTTACATATTATGAGAGTTGCTTAAGTCGGCGTTGTCCTGTTGAAAAACTAAAATATCCTCAGAATAACGTTCTAAATATGTTTTTGGAAATAGCCAAAATAGCGGCCGAAATTCAAAAACTTTCGTATGTTTACCTTTAAGTTTTTTACCTAATAATTTTAAAACTCGTTTAATTAGCTTAAAACGAATTTTACATAGGTATGTATTTATTAGTCGGGAATTTTTGCAGTATTCGCCAAAAATATGCAAATTTAGCGTAACTTTATCACATTCAGAAGCTCAAAAGCGAACTTCGTCTAGGAGTGTCCCAAAACACAAAAAAAAAAATATATTTTTTTTTGTTATATTTCCGCTGTTTCTCTAAAGTGCGATTTCCATTTCGTGAAGCCGCTTCGCTTATGATTTATGCTTAGCATCCGACTCCACCTCGCGAAAAATGGGAGACATTTTGTGACACCTGAGCACACTTACTTGCATATATGTAAGTGACATGAGTGATATTAATCACCGGTCGAGCTCGTTACCGTTAAGTCATATTTAGTGAAAGTCAAAAGAAATTCTGTTGCCAAGACTTTTTGCAAACCACGCGCACCGCCGCATACCGCATAAAAAGGCATGGGGCAGGTGATGGTGTGGCCGCAAAGACGAGCGCGATGAGTCCGCGCCTCGTTGTGATCAATTTTTAGCCAGCCCGAGTTGGGACAGCTTGACATTGAAAAACAACTCAAAGTGTTTTTCTCGAAAAATGAATTCATTAACCGCTTGAGGTGGCGGGCACTAAAATAAAAATATATATGTGTATATCGCGAATATTCTTACCGCTCACCGGATTTAGAAGATGAGCAGCAAAAATAGACACAAAATCTGGCCACAAAAGGCACTATCGGAGCCCAACCGGCTCGAAATAGGATTTTTTTGTTCTGAATCGATCACCCCCAAAATGTGCTTTGACTCCATAGAACAAGGAGAAGTCGCGCGGTCATCCGGCGCGGCGGCGTCCCCCGCATAAATAGCGCGTCGCGCTCTCAAAGGCACACACAAACGCGCGAGATAACGCGCGGAAAAACTCGCCGCCGGCGTCCTTGAATCGGTATCATTCCCGAAATACCGCAGTTATCATGCCCCTGACTCCGTCGTAATCAGCACCGTTTTGCACCCCCTCCCCCGCCCTCTGTGGGCCAAGCAAGACACTACTTTAACAATCAAGAGAGGAATATGCTGCGTCGCGATACAACGCAAGACCTTCGCGCTGTTTGCATGCCGCCCGGGGCGTTCTGTGTTTGATTAAACACTTGCGCCATATCTCGATAAGTCGGTGACCCCTTTTCCTAAATTTTTGCGAATTTCTAGAGCTTTTTCGCTCCGTGGCCCGCCCGCCCGCTGTCTGTTTATTGTATACTGCCGCTGATCATTATTATGCCACGCAACTGTTGCCAGATGCAGAGGGTATGTTTTTTCTTTATTTTCTTTTTTAATTTAAGGAACACAAAACTCCACGCGTGCGGCCGCGATAAGGGGTCTAATTGACACCTGATGTCACTGAATTAGCAACTTACGCTGCTGCCGATAGGAGGCGCTCCATCAGCTGATATCAGTAACGCTGATTTCGGGTGTTCCAGTTTTTTTTTTTTTTTTTTTGTGCGCGCCTCGACACGCTTCCTCAAAGTACAAACTTTATCAGGGCAGGTGTGCGAAATTTGATATATCTCCAAATCAGAGCCAATCTGGGCGACCTTTGAAAGATTGCGCGACGTGTCGCCATCGCACTAGACGACGACGCCGCCAAATGCGATTATGAGGGAGTCAAACAGCCACTTGACAAGGGGTTTCGCGGTTTTGATTTATTTTTTTTAAATCTTTTTTTTTATCCGCGCCATTTGTTTGCTGAGGGATTAGGCAAGAGCCGCTGATTTTCGAGGATCCGTCAGCGGGAACAACGTCCGACATTGTTGTGGGCGTGCGCACATGCCTTCAGTTCATATAATCGAGATCTCACTCGAGAATTACATCCGAAGGTTGGGCGTGATGGAATGCGTGACAAGGTTGAAGGTGTGAATGAAACGAAAATAAAACAATGACGACTAAGGTTTTGACATTTTTTGGAGATAAGCAGAAGGTCGACCAGTTGTGGTTAATTTTTTTTAAGGGCGCACGTGCCGTAAGACTCGTAAGACAAGTTGGGCCCAGGAAATTGTTCCTTGGATTATTTATTTTTTTAGGGGGAAATTCCATCGTTAAGCAGATTTTTTTCATAGCGGAAAATTTTTCATTTATAAGCTATAAATCAAAACCGGATCTTTCTGTGGAGGAAACATAGGAACAAGTCTCGAATTAGTTTGTGAACTTTGATTAGCGAAGACACATTTTCAAATGTGAATTGCTAAGAAAATTAGTGTCTTCGCTAATCAAATTCACCAAAATGGATCAATATTTCGAATCTAATATGAGTCCTACTTTTCTTGCCTGGTTTTGAGAACTGAGCTTAAGGTTAGAATATTTAGGCAAGTTTGAGTCCAAACGGTTTTCCAGCTCGTTGTTTACTTATTATGGCCAATTTAATCCGGCACATTAATAGCCTATGGCCTGCAGGGAAATTCGAAAAAAAAAAATTACATCGCAGTGGAAGGCCTACGGTTTTCATTTAAGGTGAATACCAAAACGGCGGTGATAAATGGTTGTTTCATGTCCGGCGGCCGAGAGATTTATCTGCCAACCTCAGCACTCGTGTTAACGCAAATAATTTTTTCGTTAATGCGAAAGAGACATATATTAAATCAAATCACCCAAGGATATTCCCACGGCGAATTTTGGAAATCACAGAAAAAATAAGTTGTTTAAAGCGAAAAAAGCCGCTGCAGCGCGGGAGGAAAAAGCGATAAACTTCTAAAAATAAATATGTCTTGCATTTTAGTTTAAAAATTTGACGTTATTCCTGTGATTTTTCGCCTCCCCAAAATGCAGGGAGAAGGTGATTTTTGCTGACAACCAACAACACACCAATTAAAAAGATTTTCGGAAAAGAAATTCGTCTTTTAAGCGAATTTTCGTTCTACAATTTCGACACAGTGGCCGGAAACTTCCACGTTTAAAGGAGCGATTGCATCACGGGGAAAGGTTAAAGACTTTTAGGCAATTCTTTTCGAGGAACTGCGCAACAAGTGGATTTTGGCTCCGGTGCCCCATGTGGGTCCCCACAAACGACAGGAAGAAGTCGCTAAATGGCAGGATTGACAAAAAGTTGCCATTAAACGTACAGAAATACACTCGCCGAGTGAGCGGGGTATAAAAATGCAATTTAGAAGTCGCCACAGAGGCGCTGCATCCGCAGAGGTGCTATAACCGACTTTTTACGATCGGAAGCTAGCACCGGCTGGACATGTGACTCGACTCGGCCGGCACCGTAATCAAGCCATCAGCCATGGGCAATTAATTAATGGCCGGCTGGCATAATTGAACAAAATCATGGCTTTATTGTGAATGGGCTGCACTTTCGGAGCAAGATAAAAGGTATGCCCGCGTGACAAATTGTTTTACACTCCAACCGCAAATTTGACCTTGGCGTTAAGCTTTCCTTCCACCACAAAATACGATGGCGGTGGTCGGAGGAATCGAGGCGACTTTGAAGTTTTCCAGTTCCGGAAAATGACTCCCTCGTGCGAAACCACAGATCTCATGGTGGAACTAATTGACTTCACGGGCAAACCTAAATGTGGCTGGTCTCTTTTTGCTTCCAGGAGCCGACACACAACTTCTAAGTTGGGGAGAAGTCGTCGTAAATTTAAATTGCGTGAACATTTTCTTTTTGTTGATATATATTTTAGATGGTAACGAGGGAGGCGTTTTTAGCTATTTTGTTATGCTTGAGAAAAGCGAAAAGATGTGTACTTACGATTTATTATTATTATTAAAAGGCTTTTGCTCTTTGTTATACAAATTTGTGGGTTTTAGAACTTTTACGATGGAATAATTTTACATAGGGTACCTATTCAGTCGATTGTGAAGTAATTCCGAATTTCTTCAGTTTCTGTTAAATAATTACAATAGTTTAACTCGATTTTACAATTATCTGTAATCTTAAATTTGCTTTAATCGTAATTTAGTCTCACTTTTTAGAAACAACAATCAACAAGAGCATATCGGGACATGGTTGTGTAGGGTACTGTAGCATGACTTAACAATAAAACACGAATAACAAAATGCTAAATAAAATAATAATATAGGGGTAAGTCGGGTATTGTTGGAAGTTCGGGTAATGTTGGAAATCACTATATAAAGGGTTTACAATAATTTAAGGTTGGTACTATGTCGGTTTTCATGTGTGTGATGATCAAAAACCATACTCTATGGCAGTTTAACCTTAGTTTGAGCATTATTCACCTCGTGGGGAAAAAACGTTTATAAAAAACGCTGCTCCACAAAATTTTATTTTCTCGGGATTCAAAGACTTTAAAACTAAATGGTTTTTAGAACAAACTAAAAGGTAAGTTGATGAAAAGTCTTCGTTAGGATGTCCTCTGTTAGGGTGAAAAAGGATTTTATGATTTTCCAAAAATTGTGGTTAAACCACGTGTTTGTTTAAAAAAAGTGGTATGTCGGGTAATGTTGGAAACTTTCTCCGAATCAACCGAAACATACAATGGAGTTATTTTTAGCCTTTTTATTTACTAAAATGCATTATTTATTAATGAATTTTATTAAGAATTTTTATTATAATTATTTAAATTATTATTTTGTAGTTTCCAATCAATATGCCGCAGTATTATAAAAAAAGAGCAATGATGATGATAATCACTTTATTTCTGTAAATATTGTTTATAACAATCTCCTGAATGATTGTTTATGTAAATAAACGAATAATGCTTTTGTATTATTGTTCTCTGTAAAGTTAAACCCACTGTGTAAGCAGTTTCCAATATTACCCGACACGTTTTGAAATGGCCGATTTTACACTTTTTTTAAAACGGCTGTTATTGTTTAAAAAAATGATGTTTTTACTGATTTGACCTTACATAATGAAAGTTAATATACCAAACTAGAGGATAAAATGTTAATAGAGGGAGAAAAATATTTATTTAGGATTTATGAGGCTTTAAAAAAGTTATTCCAACAATACCCGACTTACCCCTATATATGCATACTGTTACAATTTTGTCCACTGAGCGGCTGGCGGTCAAAATTCCACATTTGCCTTTCGCTATAATCCCGATATAGGGACAAGCGTTGAGGATCCGCCACGGCAGACGAGCCCAAAAATGGTTGGCATTTCGATCCAGAGAGCTAGCCCGATCTATTCAGTTTAGATGAATGGCTAGCGCTCTTGCCACAGACGCCACTATCGTGCGGATCGAAAGCCGGTCCCTATATTCATTTGATTAAAGTTCCAAGTGTGAATTCCAACGAAGGGAAATTTTGTAACAATGCATTGCATACACACTCATCTTCATATTGACGCATATACATACAGATGTACACACACACACATACAAATAACCATAATTTCGTAAACTATTCGACTATAGTATAAGTCATGCTATTTTAAGAGTAATTGCAGTATTATAGCAGTAGCTAGTATTCTAGATTTTTTCACATTTTTTTCCGAAATTACGTTCAGTTCAGAGTGATATCTTGGAGACGAATATTTAAAAAACGGGGCATAATTTTGAAAAACGGTTTTAAAAACCGGTGGGGTAAGTAAAGATTTATTTTTCATCCCCACTTTGCATGTAGCCTTAAATGTTTTTTTTTTTTCTAAAAATCTCAATACATATCTTTGTAGCATGTATAGTGATCTATCTATACGTGTACCAAATTTCAGCGTTCTAGTCTTAATAGTCTCTGATCGCCGAAATGAGTTTAACATATGTATGTACATACGTACAGACGGACATGGCGAAACTATAAGGGTCACATGTTTTGCTAGGGAATCCTAATCAAATCTTGAATAAAATGTTTGGTCGATATTTGAATAAGACGGTTTGTTTACTCAAATCGGTTTTATTCCGAATCGAGACTCGAATCATATCGATTATGCTCCCGTTTGTAATTAAGTCTTGAATCTATTCAACTTGAGTGCATATTCGAGACTCGAATAAGTACGGCCATTGTAAATCCTTGGAATCTTACAACCAATTGTATCTTCCGTTCTTCGTGAAAGCGTAACATAGTTTTTTATGGAAAAAAGCAACTTTTTGTTGTTTCAGCGCTTTCTCTTCTACCCTTTAAAGCCTTTCTTTTCCTCTCACAAGACAATTGGGCCGCGCTGTGTGTGCACTATGAGACCACCCACCACCCACTCCTCCTATAAGTCTTATCATCCCTCACACGTGTTTGAAGAGCTCCACAGCGTTCTTTTCTTTCTGAGCGAGAATTATCCTTCCTGTTCCTCTTGACTGAGAATAGATAAGTGTTCGGTCTTTAGTTTTTTTTTTATTATTCTAGAATCTTTTCTGCTTTTTGTTGTTGTCGCTCACCCCGTGCTTTATTATGAGCTCCTCCTACAGGGTGGTTCGGAGGAGGATAGAATGAATGGTCATAGTGTAGCAGATGTGACGGGAGCTTTAGGTACTCTGGTAGAGGAGCGCACAAACTCATCCATGAGTTAGAACATTGCCTGTCATAGCAATAAAGATTTTCCTGATTATAACGACTGAGCGCCTTCCGCCTACGAGTTGATTAATTTTCCGTTATGAGGAGATTTTCCGAATAGTTAAGTTTTTGGGCGAATAGATTTATTTACTGTGTCCATATAGAAATGCGCCGGTTACCATATCATCCCACCTGCTATACACAAATTGACCGAATTGAGGCATCTGCCAGCCGCGCCCACCTATTTGATACGCACTCGTTAGCGTCTAATTAAAATCGCAATTAGATCCAGCCAGATAAGGCTGGTGCAGCTTTACGGCGCTGCGAGCCCGGCGAATGGCAAGTACATTGCATCGACGCCGTCTAGTGGTTCGCCGCCGTCGCCGCCAGTACCTATGAGGGCAAATGATGGCCAGTTAATCATTCTGGAAGCTCACCTGATGCGAAACATTTAAATGGAACCATTTTCGATTCCGGTGCGGGGAGTAGCTGAAACAATAGCTGCAAATGTCAGATACCTTGTCGATATTTATGACAAACAACCCAGCAGTTGATTGCAGCAGATGTCCGGAGTTTGGGGTTTATAACCCACAGGCCGGGTTTGGGGCGACGGTGGTGGTGGTGGTGGCGCGAAAAAAATTCGGCGGTTGGTTCGCAAGAGCGTAACGAGATCAAATTAAGTCGATAGTTTAGCCACCATAAAACAAAAACGGAAAATTAGATAATCGCCCTGGAAACGGTCGAAAATGAGCGAAAAAAAAACATGTTTCTTCCATAGTCGCGACACTGGTACTTGGGATAGCGGCGAGTAGCGCGACTGAGGCCATCATCGTGTCATCTCGGCCCAGTCGCATTTACCCTATTTGTTCCAGCACCGGCACTGACGCGAGAACGATAATTGCGTAATCGCTGCTTATTTTTTATGCTTTCCCCCAAGTCTGCTTTGGTCTTTGATTGCGGGCCAGCAGCACCAGCACCAGCACCGGCAATTACTTTCCATGATCGCCGTCGCGCCGCGTTCGCACAATGGCTCAATTATGCAACGGCACGTGAGCGAAAGCCCGGCGCAAAGTGGACTTGATCCCAAAAAAAAACTCCAGCTGCGATTGCGCGGTGATCTAGTTTGGTGGTCAACTGCAAATCGACAATCAATAGTCGGCCAGAATGCACCAGGGGGCGTCGAGACGAGTCACTCTGCGCGCGCGGCTTTTGTTCGTCCCCCCATTTTGCATCCGGACGTGCAGACAGCGGCCTCAGCGCGCAGCGGCGGCGGCTGATGACTGCCGCTGTGACTTTGACTTCGAAATGAACAACCGACGACGAGATCTATTGCGAAAAGTCAGAGACAGGCCTTGGTAATGGCCACCGTGCTCGTGTGCCGGAATGGAGGAGCGCTGCACTGCCGTCGTCGTCGGTCGCCGCCGCCACGAGTGGCTTTTACGGCTGCTAAAGTCGATTTCGTAATTTCCCCATTCATCGGTAGCGCAGCACGGTGCGGCATGAGGACGGAGCTTTGTTCCCGCTGCACTCGGTTTCCACTTCCTGCTACAGAATCGCCAGATGTCAATGGCGCCGGGACAGGAAGCCCAACGAAAAGTCGAATATTTTGGACGATTTCGACAGCTTTCGGATCGGATAATTTGTTGGATTTGAATAGATTAGTTTCGATGAAGGTTTCGAGACGTTTTTAAGTATTTCCTCGTGAACTTTGATGCTATGATCAAGGCAGATCATGGAATATTTCCCGACTTGGATTAGGTAGTAACAATGTTTCCGTCATGTTTTTTTATGTTTCCCGATTGTAGCAGTTCAATTTCCGTCATATTTTTATAGTTCTTCTAGTCTTTAAATCCAGGAGTCCTTTCATGGAACTCGAAAATAAAATTACAAGACTCACTTAGTGGATTTATGTACATATGTATGCCTACCACTTTTAAAAAGAACGATTTTTGACATTTTTGGAAGAGATTACCATCCAAAGCATATGCTTTTTCAACAATGTTGTTAGTGGATTTTATTTTAGTTTTTTTTTGTATTTACACTCAACGTATAAAGTTTTAAATCCTCGAATCCATCTTTCTTTGTTCAGCTTAAAAATAACATGAACTTTACTTTCATTCTTCATCAATTTCCTGTAACCTCTAGAAATCGACCTTTTCTTTTTTAACCGAATCGCAGTATACAATTATTTGCTCCCTACACTTGTTAAAAAGTTTTTAAAGATGTGCATATGACAGTATACTATCTTTATACTCAAGCAAGTTTTTTAAGAAAAAAGGTAGGTAACATTGAGATTAACTTAATGATGATTATCGTAAAATGCGAGTTAACTTCCATTAAGTTATAAAACATTGTAAATGATGAATTAAACATTGCGAAGACTAAAGTAATACAAAGTACAATAATCAGAGAGCGGAACTGCATGCAAATGCATATTTCTTGCATATATGTATATATTTGCATATACTCGTATGTAACATAAACATAAAAATGCATTTTTATTAGCGCATATTATCATTTAAATACATACATACGTCCAAGAGATGTAAGTTTTCAAAAACATCGATCCGGAATGTTTATTAAGCATTGCTATTTGAAAATTTTAGTGGATGTATGGGAATTGAGTAATTTAGTTCCAATGCATCCTGCTAAAACTGACAAATAGTATCGAAATTAACATCTACATAAAACTAAACTTTCAGTACAATGATATTAATGCCCGATTCCACAGTGAAAGCTTAAACCTCGAAGTTGAGTTAAGCTTCCGCTTAACTATTTTTGGTGTTCCACAGTGGAGGTTTTTCTCTTAAACTGAGCTCAAATGTCGCTTTAACTTAAGCTGCGAAATTTGAGCGCTTAACCCTAAGCCGTGAGGCTTATCGCCGAGAAAGGTCAATTTTGTGTGAGATTGATTCTATTCCCGCTTGCTTAAATTAATTAATTTTTGGAGTTGCGATTAATTAACCAATTTGGGCTTCTTTTCTTATTTTTTTCTATATTATCCATTTTAAGTCACCACAAATATGTACATATATATTAAACAACAAAGAAAAATCTACTCACAGGTGTATCACTTCTGTAAAAAAAAACAAGAATGACAGGCACAGTGTGCTACAATAATCGCGGTTCATCGTTAAGCTCAGTTTTGTTAAGCGGCATGTAAAAATCATCTGTGAAACGGTATTAATTTAAGCTGAAGCGTAAACCAATTTCTGAGGCTTAACTAAGCCAGAGCTTAAGCTACAACTGTGGAATCGGACATAAGAGCTTAACTTTGTATTTCTGAATTATTTATAAATAGAAAATTATTATTGAATTTGTGAATTTTAGTTTTTATTGTAGGTTTTTGTTGAAAATTAAAATCTTTGTCGTTTTAAAACCTAATTTCAATCCTCATTCTTATATTTCGCCAATTTTAAATGTATAAAGTTACGGTCACTGGTAATAATATGTTCTGTAAAATTAAGAACGATATATAAGTGAAATTTCCTCACATATTTCCAGAGTCAGCTATGAGCAAGATACGGAAGTGACTAAGTAACAAAAGTATATGAAACATTCCATCTCCCGAATGATAATTTCAATTTTTGCTTTAATTTCACTTGAATTCAAGGTGAAGGTGAAAGACATGCCAAGCAAGTCGGCCAGCCCGCCAGCCAGCTGAAAAATTTTCTTTTCATTTGAAATCAATTTCAGATGGCGAAGACGAAGAAGAAGTTGAAGTCGAAGTCTAAGACGAGAGGAGGAATAACACGTCTTCGCCACAACGCGCCACCAGCCAGAGAAATCCCATCTATTGCCTTTTCCCACCTCGAACAAATGAAATCCACCTGGGCCTGGTGCGGCTGGCTTTGGCTGGCTGATCTTGGTTTATATCGCGCGGATGCCATCGGGGAGAGATGGACGCGGAATGGGAACGCACGGCACAAGAAATGGCCGAGTAAGACGAGAACTAGAAAATAATGAGCCACTGAAAGTACTTGAAGCACACACCGACCAAGCGCGAGTACTTCACGGCGAAGCCAAATAAGAAAACGTATCAAGTTCAGACGCTGCTGCTGTGGCTGGGGCCTTAATGCCTACATCAATCCCATTAGACGTCTTCTCTACGGCAAAGCCAAAGTCTGGTTCATTTCACATTTTGCTCTTGTGTCCGCTTGGCTGGCTCTGGTTATACCTATATAAAAATAAAAAAAAGTAAAAATATATGGCATAAAGTAGTTGCACTGTGGCACGCCAGTTGTTCGCCGCGTCTTCTTCCTGCTCGCCGCATGCCCCACACACGTACAAAAATTACAGCGCCAGGGGAGCCCGGGGGGACACAGTCCGCCGTCTTCGTGTGGTAAGATGAGATATGAAACTCGATTAAAAATTCAAGGCCAAGAATAAAATTAGATACGCGACCACCACTTGCACGCTCTCCTCCATCCAGAAGAGGTTCTTGTGGCCATTTTGTCGCTAGACGTGCGGACCGAAAGGTGACCACAGCAAGGGGATGGTTGGCTACAGTTCTGCCGGTTTTGCCGGTGCTGCCCCTGGCGGCGAAATGAGCAAACTCTTCTATCGTACACTGTAACAGCTGAAATTTCTATAGAACACGGGACGAAATATTTTTTTTTTGTCATCAGGATTAGCACCAGCTGGAACAAATTTTTAAAAAAGTAGATGAAGGGAACCACTGTGTTTTGGGGTTTTTTGATTTATCTTATGACTTTTTCAATGCTCAGAATCCGGGCCTTATAAAACAATGCCACCTTTGTTTTTAGTTAATCGGTCCGCGCATCTTTCAGCGGGCCTCCAATTTAGCCAAAGTGGAAACATGTGTTTTTGCTTAATTTGCAACGAAAAGCAAAGGGATTTTTTATGGTACATTTAATTTTGCCATAAAATGAATTTGCTTCGTAAATATTTTAGCAAGAATATACCATGGATGCGATTTCCAACTTAGAGGCATTACATGTATTTTTATGATACAAAGACAACATAAATTAATAAATAACCACCATCACTCCAATTTGCTTAGTTCAATCAAGACAAATTTAAGATAATTCAAATCGGTTCAGGTTCTAGGTTTAGCAGGAAATTTTGCATTGAGTTGAAATTTATAAAAAGTTGCCCATATCAAAATTTTTTTTCCCCGAAAATAGAATCAATTTGCCTGGATTTATACCCATTTTGCTTCAAAAACTTAATCCAAAAATTTATCTGGTTTAATGTTTGAAGTTTAGATGGGTAAATATCATGGCATTATGCACTTTTCACAAATTTTAAAATCTTTTTATACGCAAGGGCTTTTTAACATTTAATTCAGTGCAAAATTTGCTATTTAGCCTGAACCATATAGGAAAATGAAAAAAAAAATCTAGTAAACTTTCATCTAAGTTTTAAAGTAACTGTATGTATCAGAAATGTGTTTCTAACAAACTCAGGTTTAAAATAGGATATGCAAAATATATTGATTGACCCAACACATTTTCAAGGTAATTATATGCACTACTTACGTTAATCCACTATCCCCTCTTACTATGATTAATTGAATAAAACCATAAAAATTTAAAAGTAGACATCCTTCCGAGGCGTCGTCGTCTTCGTCTGTAGGAAGTGACGTATTTCTGCCGACTGATGTCTTCCAAAGATTAATCACTCTGCAAAAGGGAAGATGACGCAAAAGACCAGGGAAACGAACGCCTTCAGGCAATCTCTTCGATTTCTTACTTTATTTCTACGAAAATTCACGCTACAACCATTTCCATTAAAAGATTGCTGTTTGTCAAAAAAATTTTTGATTAATGGTATACGCAGTGAAGTGAAGTATTCTCGCCCATTAAATTTTGGAGGAATTCTCGCGCCATCCTTGGAGTTTTTGATACAAAACGACTCATACGGTGGCTGCATTATCGAAAGGTATGGGTGAAGGCGTCTGAAATGGAAATTTGTTCGATTAAAATGCAAATTTCAGTCCTGGTAAGCACCTGTTGCTATTCCAAAATTTTGTTCCTAACAGACACTCCCACTCAAGAAATTTTCTCAGTTGTTCGACTGTATCTAGTCATGCTTATTTGTTAAAAATTAAAACCTCATGATACGTAATATTTTCACAGCAATATGTCGAGTAAATATTATTTTCTGGAATAATATTACTAGGAATTGTTATAAACTTCAGTAAAGCTAATTTGGCTGTAAATATATGTATCTTTTTTTCAAATAATATTCGCAGCTATATTCAACATGAAACTAAGACTAATTTAGTAAAAATTCCACACTCAGAGAAAAACATTGGCAAATTTAACTACAAATTAACAACACATAGGATATGAAAATGCTCCAACAATGTTTTTGGTTTTTTTTACCAATAAAAAATTGTAGATGAACAATTTTTTTCCAAAAACTAAATGGACAGATTTAACAAATGTTCGTTGATAACTTTAACAATCCGTCTTAAAAAACTTGATTAAAGAATTGTTGGTAAACAATTTTCTCGCAAAAACTTAATTGACAAGTTTAATTAACGGGGGTTGTTAATTTTTACAATCTGCGTTAAGAAAATTAATCAAAACATTGTTGGTAGACAATTTTATTGTAAAAACTAAATTGGCAAGTTTAATCGATGTGCGTTGTTAATTTGATCAATATTCCTTAAATGAGCTACCACAATAATTGGAAAGTAACAACTAATTTTGAAAACCAATAATTTTTCTTGTAAGTGAACAACTTTTGTGGTAAGACAACAACGTATAAATAATAAGCTGTGTTCCCTTCTTCTACCCAGTATAATACAAAATTTTGTATTAAGCGGAAGCTTACTAACAGGTGCTTACAGCAAACATTTAAATTTTTCTAAAACTGCATCAAATTCAAATGACTTACAACCCTTTTGAAGTCAAAAATTAAACTGAAAAATGTTCAGCTTACAATTTGAAGATTGAATGTGTAAAAATCATGTCAATTTGATGCACTTTTCGAAAAATTTAAATTTAGATGTAGTTCTTTAAGCTTCCGTTTAATACAAAATTTTGTATTATACTGGGTAAACGAAAGGAACGCAACTGACGTACCATCCTTGTAGTCCCTATACATTTGTTACTGAGTTTTCCTGGATATAAAATAAAAACAAATAAGATTAAAAATAAATATGTATTTTATTTTAATTTACATTTTACATACAAAGTAATTTCAGAAAAAAATTTTAGGTCTTATATATGTACTTCCATTTGGATTTAGGTAAGTATTTATTGGTGGGCCATCGCATGAATCAACGGGTTTAATAAAAAATTCTTCTGTGCTTCCATACACTGAATATGATTGGAAATGTTTTACAAAGGTTCCTATTTTGTATTTTTGTACTATTAAATACACTTCCTTTTTGGAACTTATAGCTATTTCAATGATTTTATATAAATGTTCAATAACATTTTTTCTGCTTTCGGTAACAAACAGATCTTTTATATACTCTGTACCCTTATATGTAAGTTTTTCTAAAAAATATAGTTCATTTATATCTCCTAATACTTCGATGTTTTCAAGTTTATTAAAGTAGTACTTGTTTTCAATACTTACTTTTGGCTTAGAAGAGTCATTTTTAATTGATGATAAAAGATCAATTGAAAATGACTCTTCTAAACCAGTATTTTTTATTAATCTATCACAAAATTTTAAGGAGCACTTTATACCTAGAGTTAGGGGCAGATTTAATCGGGAAGTTATATTCTGTGAATAAATTTTCAATTCTCTATGCTTTGCTTCATATCGAAAACACCAGATATATTTTAATGGTCCCACCATTTCTATTATTCTTGGGTAGTGCAAAAGAAAGTGAAATTTAGGTTTTAGAGTTTCTCCGAAAAGTTTTATGTAGATAGAATGATGAGCTTGTATCTTTTCCTTTAAATGTTCTAGTATTTCTAAGTCAAATTTAGGCAATAATATAATATCTATTACTTCAATTAAAGCTTTTAGAAGTCTCCAATATTTATTATTTGTCGGAACTAAGTCACCGATTATTAACGGCAAAAAATGACAAAATGTCCAAATTTCTCTTGCTGTCATATTTAATTTAAAATTACGGAGGTGTTCAATTTTCAGGGGTTGTGATATATTACCGATTTCACTTCTACCATAATTAAAAAGTTGTTTACGGTGATTTAAAATTTCTATTGAAAGCAATTTATCTTTTTCAATCAAGTTACATAAAATTTGGCAGATGTCGTATACGCAGACTCCTTCAAATACATCATGCATTATATCCGCGACAAAGTTCTCGACTACATGAAAAGTATTAATATTGTTAAAAATTGAATTTTCTCTAATCCCAGATAAATATGCTCGCTCTGCAATATTATCGGAAAGCATAATATCGCAATTATAATTTGTTTGATTTCTTATCATATTTATGTCTTCAGTCACAAGTTGTTTTATTTCTTGTTTGTTACATTTACATATTCTGCATGGAAAATTGCCACTAAAGCTTTTACTAAACCCAAGAATACTGTTCAAGCCTAAGTTATCTCCTACAATGGCACTTAAGATAAAGTGCACTCGAATTATTTTACTTTCAGTTTGAATTCCCAATCCTTCGCATTCTAGTTTTTCTATTTCATCCACAAGCAAATTAAAAGATTTATCATTTCCATAACATTTGTGTTTGGATTTAAAAAGTAATGCAACAAAAATATTTTCTAAAGAAGATAAATACTGCTGCGGAAGCGTAGGAAAACTGTAATATACCGCTGCAATAGATTGCTCTCCCGTATGTGATCCGATAGGGTTGTTCACTTCAAAGTCGTCAAAGTAAATTACATAAGGAATGACAATTTTATCATCCATATTTTGGATTTTTTTCTCCCATAATTTAGCATTGAAAATATTACTTATTATTCTATTTTCCTTATCCCTGTTAAGTTTATTCATGTTACTCAGAGTTAAATCTAACACATTAGGTAATTCAAAAAACTTTTGAAATTGAAAGGATAAAGGCATTATAACACCCTTACAATCTTTTCTGTCCAATGTTGGAATGTTTTCTATTATAATGGGTTCAATAGAACTATTAATAATAAATTGCTTAGGCTCTACATACAAATTTGTACTTTTTGCCTTAGTTAAGAATTTGTGAAAGGTGTTCAAATTTTGAAAGGGATTTTTACAAAATTCTAATACAGTTTTAATATTTGATTTATTTTCACTACTAATTAAAGGTAAAATTATATCAAGTTTAGATATTATTTGTGGAAAGAGAACTTTTGACAAATCACTTATTATCTCTTCAGCACAAGATCTTGCGTATGAAGATTTACAATAAAGTTTAGAAATAAACGTAAAGGACATCATTTCAATTTCGGCGCATACCGAAATAGGATCAACATAATTCAATTCATTAGAATCAACATAATTCAAGTTTCTATTTGAAAATAAGTGAGTATTTTCATTTTGGTTGCTTTCACACTTGTCTTCCTCATTTTTAGGGACATTGTAAGTAAAAGTTTCATTTCCAGGCTTAGAAATATTAAAACAAGAACTCCCATTCACGGATTGAAAATGTTTTTTAAAAGCTTTAAGTGATTGAAAAGTTTTAGAGCAACCAAGACAATGATAATTATCAGATGATTTTAACGCATGAAGTAATTTAAAATGACCAATTAACTGATCTAAATTTCTAAAATTATTAGAAGTTCCTCTTTTAAAGCAAATAAAGCATTGAATCATTTCGAAAAAAAAAATTATTTTAAACTTTCAATTAAACAAAGAATATTAGGACAACTCTTTCCAAATTGAGATGTTTCTATATTAAAGAAAAATTTCTGAATAAATATCCAAACGTTTTCACTTTCTTTAGGGTACTTAAAATCTAAAACATGAAAAACTTTAAAGCAACAATCCAGTGCGCCTATAAAAGTTGGAAATTTATATTGAATGTTATCGTAATATACATAATAGCTTTCAATAGTTTTTACATCTTGACCTACTGCTATTATTAATGGTTGTAGTGTTTGTTTTTTATCCAAAAGCTCTGTTTTTCGGTCTGATATAAATTTTTCATAATCATTAACTGTTTTAATAAAGCTTAAAAATGAATTTTGTGAATCCTTAATGGTCGATTTCACAATAGATCTCTTGTTCTGGTCATTTAAATAATGTTTTACGGAAGGCGGCAACAACGCATGTAATAACAAAGCAGTTATAACATTACGGGCAGCTAAAATTAAATTAAATACATAAATATTTATTTATATTATGCTTCCTAAAAAATCTAACTAAGATCAATTGAAAGTATTAGATTGGACATTCATTTCTACAAAAATTTTTTTTATTTTTTTTGTATTATTATCCATTATTTTTTGAATATTCTATCAAAAATGGCCAAAACCTACAAACTAATTGAAAATTTCGTTTATGGCTACTTCCGAATAATATTATATAATACACTTATTATATTACTTACTATCGTCGTCGTTTAAAGTATTCAGTTTATTAAGCAGGTTCAAGTTCTGTTTATCTTTAACCTTTTGATTTAAGATGGGATTTACTCTTTGTACGAAATCCGACCATTTGGAAATAAGGCAATGTTCGCTTCCGGGAAACAAAATAGAAAAATCAATATCAATCTGCAAATATACATATATGATGTATCAATAAACATTATTTTATAATATCAAAATTAATTACTTACTAAGTCATGTGCTTGCGCGCATTTAAAGAGTGGCCATCTTTCCAGTACCTTATTTGAAGACAAAATATCCTTTCGTCGTATTGGAAATGTTTGTGTCCATTTATCTTGTACAACACACCACGGCTCAGTTTTATTTTGAAGCCATACAATATGTTCTAATACATCTAAAAATTATTAATCATATTAAGGACATGTTACCTAAAGCATGAATAAACATTATTACCAGGTTCGGAAGAAGTTTCTGCGATTTCATTATCAAATTTTTTTTCGTCTTCGACTGATCTTGAGTGACAATCTAGCAAGCCTATTTTTCTCAATCTCTTTCGTGAATTATAGTAGGAGCTGTACAATCGGCCTGATGGGGATTCCTTCGAAGATTGAGGAGGCTTATAATAAATATGCTGTTAAGGGGACAAATAACTTATAACTACGTGCAACTTAAATAATGTTATTTAATATACCGGATCGTCTTTAAATGTCGACGCGATTTCACTTGCGATCTTATGAAATCCTTTTCTTGTTATATTTTTCTTATGGGTGTTGTGCCAAAGCACAATAGATTCTATTAAATATTTTCTGCCAATTTCAGAAATCTTCCCATTTTTTTCAAAATCCCTTTTTACAATTTCCCCTTCAGGGTGAAATTTTATGGCTTCTTCCAAAATCTAAAAATATATTACTCATTGGAAAATGTTGACAGTAGCAGGAATCAAAAATGAAATTTAATTGCGAATTCAGCTCATTTTTTTGAAACTGATGTATTAATTCCAACAGAAACATTTTCCTTTTACGCTTATTTGTTGTAATGTTAAAAAAAAAATATATATATATATACATTTATATATATGTATATAAGGATTAATTTACGGCATGTATATAATAATTATAAAATTTGCTAAAATATATAAAATATAAAATCTTGAAATTACAGTCAACAATTTAAAGTTTATATGGGTCAATTTTCTATATTTGAGTTTGGATGAGAAATATTGTTACAAATTATTTTTATATTACAATTTTTATATCATGAGGGTTAATATTATTTACAGCAACTTTATTTGGTTTTGTTTATGTTTTATAAATACAAAAGGAAAAAATTACCTAGAGGAGTGACGGACCAGATAAAGACATTTGTTTTTAAAAGTACAAATTTGAAATATGTATATGACTATTATATCATCATTTTCAACGGAACAAATAAAAAAAAGCCTTATCTCGATTGGATCTTAAACCTAAATTGTGCAAAAATTAAAATGTTTAATTACTTACAAAACTTTTATTTGAGTCCGTTTCAGAACATGGAGAACTAAGTGATGACCCCGACTCTGCTCTAGTTGTTCTTGCTGCCCATTCCTTTATGTACTCGACTGAATCTTTCAAGGATAGTGTGTCGTCACAAGAACTAGGAGAAGTTATTCCCTAACATAGATTTGGAAAATTTATAAATACGGACGCATTTGTTTTTCTATTTATTTTATTTACCAAACTTTTTCGCCATTCGACGAGTTTTTGACGAAAAATTGCCTTTGTTCCAATTTTCTGATTAATGAAAATACTATCAAGGTCACGTTCAGTAAGCACTTTTAATGCTTCCACTGTGATATTTTCATCTATATAATGTTTAAAAAACTAATGAAAAATAAAAGCACAGCAACAAAATTACTTATGAAATGTCCGTAGAGTTCAGCCAAACCAAAATTAGTTAAAATATTCTTTATCTCAACTCTTGCTTGAGTAAAATTTTCGGGGTCGCTAGCATCGCTGTTTTTTTATTTTATTTTTTATTAATAGTTAATTTTAAATTAGTTATACCTATATACTATTTACCATAAATCCAAATAAAGAAATTCCGAATTTGTATCCAACAACCCAGCCAATTCCGACATTTTCAACACAAATTTTGGTTCGCGGCACTTCACTGCACTTCACAGGACAGACTCAAACTGAATGCATTTCCTAAAATAACCACGAGACACACTTGAACAATCCTTATTGTTAAATCTTGCCCCTTTTTTTTACACACAACAACTTCTATTGAACACTATATTACGTTGTTATTAATATTAATCACGAACGTTGTTAATACAAGTGAACTAAATTGTTCTTGTGTTGGAATTTCTTTCTTCCATTCATATATTTGTCCCAAGTTGTGTTGTATGCGAGTTTTACAGAATACGTAAATAAGAACCCATTAACAATGTTATTGTTATTTAAAGTAGAAAAGGTTTTTGGGCAGTCAAGGTCAACCAACACAACTTAATTGATTAACAATTCTTTTGTGTCAGTAAATAAGAAGTGTTGCCATTAAAACAATAATATTGTTTGAATTTACAATTTGAACTGGATTTTGAAAAGTCGTACTATGACAATTAAAATTTGTCAATTTTAAAAATGCGTATATTGTAAATTCTAACAGAAATCGATATTGATTTCAACAATTTTAAGTAAATTGTCAACTAACAACGTTTTCTTTTTAAAACTGTCAATGAAATTTCTCTCAGTGCAGGAAGGAAACATTCTTTCATTAGTTAGCATATTCTTTTCCTAAACTGTACAACGATAAGGGGTTGTATACTATCCAGCAAATTTTTTTCCATTTTGATTATTGGTTTTAATTATGCATAAACTATTTGAAAATTATATTCAAAAACTATTTTGGCAGGAAAATTATGAAATACAATTTATTTTCCGAGACGCCTTTGAACGCTCTGCAACGTTTAAACTTTAAACGTAAAACTTTAAACGCGTTTCTCTCGAAACTATGTTTATCAAATTGGCGTGCAATGTAGTTCGCTCAATTTTTATCGAATTTACTTGTAAAATTAACTGTAGTTTCTTAGATAAATTATTATCTATCGGAGAACACATGATTGTCAAGACTGATAAATAATTACATTTGCAATAAACAATTTAAGGTTGATTCTTTGCCAAAAAATGAAAAATGATTACATATAGAGTAATCTTGGGTACTTCCAAAGGTAAACTAATTTTTTGCTGTAGTGCACGCCGATTTCCTCCTCCAAAAAAACATTTATTCAAGTTATCTGGTGCTATATCTTAATACATTTATAATAAAGTCTCAAAATTTTATGTTAATCCACTGATTAGTAATCGAGAAAAAAAAATTCCCCAAAAAGTGTTTACTTTTCAGGGTAATATATATATATTAAAAAAATTGTTTAATTTTCATTAATTAGGAGTAGATACATATATAGAGGATCAAAAATACAGGGTATCCCATACTAATGTGCGTTTCCTAAGGGTTACTTGGAATAATGTTTGCAGGTTTTCTATTAAAATTAACGTTTTAATAGAGGAATATCTAACTATTATTTTCGTGTTTTTTTTCCTAAAGATCTTGAGTGCTCTGCAAGAAGGGGAGAATTTGTATTATAAGACCCCCCGTGATTTAAAAACAATGTTTCAAGTCGTAAAGTGATCAAAAACCCATTTCCATCACGCCCTGCAATTTTGTATCCATCAAAACTCCCGAAAAGTCGCTCATTCCCTCTTCATCGTGCGAAAGTTTCATATTTTCTGCTCCGTTGATGGACACTCGATTATCCCGCGGGTAGCTCGACGTTTTAATTAACTTTTATTTTTTTACGGTTTTGTCTGACGTAACAATGCTGTCACGGTGTCAGTCAAAATGAGCGGCCAAACACCGGACCTCTGCGCTTTTCCATCTCCCCAGAGTTCCTATGGTGTGGTCACGGGCCCAATTTAGGTTTATCTATAGACCGGGGAACGGAATCCTTCAGTTGGTAAAGTAAAAGCCGTAGAACGGCCCGTCGCTTCTTTTGTAGAGTTTCTCTAGGCCTATTTGGGGCTCGAGGCCCCAACTCCTTTTTCCATAGAAACTATGCATAGAGACAAAGGCTCGTCGTCGCACGCAATAAGAAGGCTTCGGGTTATCACTTACTTCTTGGCTTGCCGCCCACTGGAAAACTCCTTGAGGACTCGTGGCGGACGGATGAAAGCACCTCGGAAGCGTGTCAAGGGAGAAAAGTGTCACCAAGGCATGACATGGGTGGAGGCTTTTCTAAGATTGCGGGAAATTAATAGAGAGCCCTCGTCCCTCGGCCACGACGACCCCCCCCCCCCCCAAACCAGAATCTGTTTTTATATTAGAGCCCAGCACACGTCGTCTTCTGACCTTTTCTAGGCGTAGTTAACAGATAGCCTTAGGAATAAGTCAAATATCTGGCTGCTACCTCCGAAGGTCTTGATGTTGGGTTGTGGACAATAAATTTTGTCTTGGAAAAACGAAGGTAAACAAGCAAGATGCTGGCCCCTTTTTTTCGGTCGACGTAATTAGACGTTTTAGGGTTATTATGTGTTGCTGGTCGAAGAAACGTAATTAATTCTATCTTCCTCCTCAACGGCCACTTCTTTAATTTGATTACAGCCTAAGGAAAGGGGAAGAAAAAGGGCAGAGGAGTATCTGTTCACTATATATGTAATAAATATGGTTTATAATAAGAAAACCTAAAGCCTTTAAACTGAAGAAATATCCCAATAAGATTTTGTTTTTCTGTTACACCTACCTAAATATTAAATTAAGAATATTTTTTCTTGCCCCTTCCGATTCTTATTTCAATGAGAATAAGTAAAGTAAAAGATCCAAGAGCGAGCCGGGCCCCCCCTTAAGAAAATGTTTCACTTTAAAAATTTATAATAAACAAACAAACAGTGGAACTAATTTTGGATTTACGGAATAAATATTCTTAGAGGCACGTGTATCAAACTTGAAAAAAAAAAAACAATTAATACTTAAAAATTCAATTTTTTGAAAAATCATGAGACGAAAATTGTCAAAATTTTTCATTTGGTTAACACCACTGACATATAGAACTGGACCGCTGATCCAAAGCAAAATCATTCCTCAAAATTGAGATGACTTTTTGACATAAGATTCCTATCTCTTTCCTCCATCCGGCCCCCAGGCGAAATGCATATGTAAGACAAAATAGAATATGTTTTTATATATCTGACTCTTGTGTTCTTCCGGCCCCGAGCTGCTTGGTGTCGTCCAGTTATGAGTCCAGTTCTATATGTCAGTGGTTAACACTAATTGCATACATTTTGTGTTGGAAAGAGCAAAGTTTATTCATCATTCTTGCGCCTTTTTTTTATTTATCTTTATACTTTCGATGTTGTCTGGATTGAATGCCACTTTTTACTTGTCTAACTGAATAAAGACTGAATCGATTAATTGTGAAAAGTGATCTTTAAGTAGTCTGGGTATTCCAATTCCTCTAAACCAATCCATCGCAAATAGTTCGCAATAGTTCTTTGAGTTGTTCTTTTTCTAATAGGTATTTAGTTTTTCTTGCTTTTTCTGTTCAATTAACTATCGATTATCGTCGATTACAACTAGTACAAATAGTGGAATTAATTCTGGACACTTTTTATAAAAAGTTACTTTATTTTATACTTAAAAATTTCCTTTTTTACTTCACCAAATTGATATCAGTATTGTTTTGTATTTTAATCTGTAATGTTTCGTATTAATTCGTCAATTCGTTTTTTAATTCAAAGTGGTTAAAGTAAGTAATTCGATTAAAAAATCCAATGGACTTATTTTGAAGTTGTATGCGGAGAAACTAATAATATAATCAAATAGATACAACTAAAATTAATTGGTGAGATTTTAGGATCTTTGTTAAGAAATTTTTATCCAAAAATGGCTTTTATGAGGTGTATTCGATTTGTTTTGTACGAAAATTAGAACAGGGCCCGAAATTAAAAATACTTATTACAAAAACCTGGGAATTTTTGCGTTCACTTAAAGACCTAAAAATGTCCAGAAATATTTCCACTAGTGTACATATATGATGGTACCTATAGACAAATTTGTGGTACGTAAAAGAATATTGTTTTGATTAAATTTCTTAAATTTATCTAATATGACTGACACAAAAATGTTCTTAAATAACTAATATGAATCTGAGAGCCGATTGTGCTATAGGTCTACACATTTTGTATTGCGTTCCTTACCTCCTAAAATTTGAATAACCCACTGCTTTATGTATATACATAATTAAAACCGCTTCTCATCATTTTTTGTAAATTCCATATGTATATGTATGCTTTTGCTTCAGTGTTTTCACGGTGCTTTGATAACAAAATTTGTCAAATATGTAGTTATCAGATTAATATACGATCAATAATTTCAAGAAATAAAAAAAATCTCCTTAAGAAATCTCGTTAAAGGGTGCAACTTTTCAAAACCTTTCACATTCATTGAATTTTTGTTTTTAATGAAATAAAGCATCCATGCTTCCATTTAAGGTTTCCTTACAGAATTTCCAATATTACTGTAGAAACGATTATTATTTTTTCATTATACATACAATAAAAATACAATAGAATTTTTGTTAAAATGGCCCTTTACAAATTTTATGAAACTTTGTTCCTTCCCGAGAAATGTGAAGCCGGCAAAGTGTCTTCATGTTCGATAATTGGCGACACGTGTACTTACATCAATAAAGCAGCAATCCGCGAAAGAAAAGCCGGCGAAAGAACTCAGTTCCCCGCAACCGAAAACAAAACAATAAATTTGCCGTCATCTCAATCATTCGTCGTATGCGAAAAAAAAAATTGTCTCCGAAACAAGAGAAATCGCGATATGGAAAACAAAACAAAAATTGTATGGTTCCATTCCTGCGGGAGCCGGCTGACCACTCGCCCCCCCCACTGCTTGGGTTAATGGACGCCGGCCAGCCGCGAGTGGGGCTCCCTCGCGTCGTGGGGCTCATTCTCGCGAAAAGCGACATGTCCGTTTATTTTGCTTAAAAAATTGTTTTGCATATTGCTGCGTAAGTGACGCACCGCGGACGCACGTGGAGCGCTGGCTTAGCATGCGTGAAGGATTAGTTTCGAAATTAGCCACAAGGTGAAAGTAAGGCGGGGAGGAGGATCGGCTTTCTTATTTTCGGCACCTTGTAAATTATTTTTGAGCTAGACACGGAGGTGGAAATTTTCCCTGTAAGTCGTCCTGCCCCCGCCCACGAAAAGGAAACTTAACTTTTGTGCGCTTAGCGAAATTTGAAACGATTTCTTTCAGTCGCCCGGGCAATAAGTCTCGCACGCTCGCAGGTGGGAGAGAAGCTGCCTAATTCAAAAATTTCCTGTTTATTTTCTTTTTCAATAAAAAATGCTAATAACCCAACACTGGCTGCTTCTATTGTCCTTTCGAGCCGCTCCGCCCTCGCTGCCTCGATATCTTTACAAATTTACGAAATTATATCGTTAAAGAATTGCTGCTTCGAGAGATCCTCGAGGCACCCACTCCTTGGCGATATTATTCGAGGAGTAAAAGACAAAGTTTCCTGTTCATTATTGATGTTGGAGAACTCGAAATTTCGCACAGAATAAAGGAAGCGGAAAAATTAATTTCCGTCGAAGTGCGATTAATTTCAATTGTTCTGCAGAGGATGAATTGATGTTGTGCATGATACGGGCGCTTTTGGTTTGGTGTTCAAGGAGATGACCCTGGCCCGACTTAAATGTCTTAATTTAGGTACGATATCGACTGAGATTTCTTAAGGTCCTGGATTAAAGCTTTGAAGCAAAGTGGGAATTAAAACAGGCAATTTGATTTCATTAATAATATAATATTAAATTTCAAATCAGTACAAAATGTCCTACTAAACCGGAACCGTGCCTATTAGCTTAAGCCTGGTTTAAACCTTATTCAAATGTAATAAAAGTTTACATTATGTTTTTAATGGTGCTTTATTAGGTTTAAACAAATACAAATAAATAAAAATTGAAATAATTAATCAAATTAAATAATTTAGTAATAATATGTAAATTAATATAAATAAATATTGGAATAAAGATGGTATTACCATATGGAATAATACACATTATATGCATATGTAATGTATGTAGAAAAAATTTAGTGGGGGTAAAAGTAGGTAAACTATAGGTACTACTGGTAAATAAATAATAAAAGATTACAGCCATAAATCTATTAAATATTAATATTAATATACATGTTTTGCTAAAGATAATCTCGTAGAGAACCGCTAATGTTAACTTTTTAGTCTCTAACATAGTAGTTACTTATAAATTTTGGTTCGTTGTTCCAACATGTCGTCAGAGTTCTTCCATTTTTCTCTTACTCATTTTTTTTACTCCAAATAAAATTCGACCAAATGAACAATTTCCGAAATAAAGTTCTTGCGTGGAACTTTTATGCTTCGTCCATATATCACCGCATGGCTTCCTGCCGACTAAAGCAAATTTCAAATTTTGTCGGGAAATGAACCTAATCAGAGGACCATTAGAGAAATTGATTTAGAGCCCTACTGTGCTCAATGTCGGCGACAACGACTACTACCAGTCCACCGGCGGATAATAATTCCAGGGGGCGCCACTGACACACATATGTGGAGCACTGTCGAGCTCCCATTCACTTTTTCCATATGTGTTCAACTGCTGCCCCCTGGTGGGCGGTTTAAGTGGGCATCCCGATCCCCCTCTTCAAGGTGCACACTATTGACATACTGCTGCACATCGAAGGCCCCCCAACAGCAGTGTGCCCCACTACTACTTAGCAGCATTTGGGGAGCGCTCAGAACCAGCAGTAGCAAGATCTCGCCAGAGGCAGTTGCAAAGGTTCGGAGCCCCACGTGAAATGAAAATTGTCGGGGGCACTGCGCGTCCTTGACTCGAGAAACTTTGAATCATTTCAATGTTTCCCAGTGTCGACGTCGTCGTCGTCGTCGTCGTCGTAAGCTTGAGTCCTGGAGAGTGTGGCACATTCCACACAACTCCATCTGAACCCACCCTACCCTTCAGGCATCGTCGCCCGAAGGACGGCAATAGGGTGGAAGAAAAGCGCTACTGAGTTTCAGTCCTATGACGATGCGGCACATATGTTTGTATGTCGGTTATGCCCGAATGTAATACAGGAGCACCCCACTGTGAACCTAGGTTAGGACTACCACAGTTTTTTTTATTACCATACTATGTTGTCACCGTGAGTGGGACAACAGCCGCGTTTTGGTGGAAGGGAGGGAGTATCCTGTCGCATCGTTTCTAGTTTTATATTTTTTCTTTTCCGAATCGTCTAATGTCCTCAAAGTCTGGGACGCGCGTGTGCGTCCATAACACTTTACAACCCCAGAGGCGCTAGTTGGGGGGTAATTTGATGGCGGTGCTGTCCACCCCCAACAGAGGGCGCACTTCAGCTATTAGATATTTAGTGGATGGCATGTTCTAAACTGTCTTCTGCCAGCGCTGCTAAAATATTTATTCGTGCTTTTGCGCCTGCTCGTTAATAACCAGCCGAGGGCTGCCGCAGCGCCATCTATCTCAACTATCTGCACAGGTGAGGCGTTTTCGTGATACACTAACACGCGGCTACTGAAATGCATGTTTCGCCCTGACCCCTCGTTGGAGCAGCGGGGATTGCGTTTTTCACCCCGGTGGAGTAGGGGGGTTTGCTGGTAATGAACTCCACAGGGGTTCGTTTGTGCCTTAGGCCTGTGGCGTTATTGCATCACAGAAAACCTTTCTTTTAGCCGCGGTTATTCTAGTCGTAATGAAATAGAATTTTACTAAATAGGCTTTTTTTTACTTTCGGCTTTACAAAAATCACTGAATTGTACTGATGACTACAGACATTTAATTGTTGAAAACAGCTCTTTTATCCTTTAATTATAAGTATATACGCTATATTTGCACTTTTTATTAGACCCTTATTTACTTTTCTTAAATTCAAAATTTGTTCAATACATTTTTTTATTTCATTGCCTATCGTTTTGTTTTTCGTATGCAAAGCTCAGACTATTTAAATTGTATTTTCGAGTAAGAAAAGTATCAACCAATAATTTAATATGGTCGCATTTAGAACAATTGTCGAAGGTAGAATAGAGGTACAGTCTTGTGCATAAGTTTAAAACCACCTCGGTTTTTGTACTATTCGGTGAATTTAATCTTAAATTTCGAAAATTCCGGATGTTTAAATATAATGATTAGGTGGTCGAGATTCTATATAATTGCAACTAAATTAAAATTACACAATAAAGAGGTGTGCAAAAGTTTAAAGCCACTGGAGTATATGTTGAGAATATCATCAATGGCTCAATGGTCAATTTAGCTGTTATTTAACTACTATAGCATGTAATCGTATTCCCTGAATAAATCTCGAATAATTTGAGTTTACTCCATGCAAATTTTGTTGCAAATTTTAATAGAATTAGGCATAATAGGTAAAACAAGAGTGGGTAAGAACATTCTGCGGTAATTGAGTATTAATATCTTTTAAATACTGGCTGAAATTAAGAAATTGCCCTTTATAAAGCTGTAGCTTCGCTGCCACGAATTCCTGAGTTTTCAAGATAAACCCATCCAACTCAAATGAACGTAGGTGGCTTTAAATTTATGCACAAGACTGTAAATTTTCTTAACCTGGATGAAAACAAGCTGCGATATGAAATTAAATAAAGTAAATTTTGATTTATTTTTCTCCATAAAAGGGAATGCTTTTTTGCACTGAAAGCGGCAAAATACATGCAAATGTCGCGCGTGGAAAGGGAAGCGAATCTTTTCACATGAGAAGCTGTTTGAATGGCGTTCCGCGGAACGGGAGTAGTGCACAAAGTACGCATGCTCCATAACTCTTTCACGGTGCTGTGGCCCGCTATGGGTTCCATACACCGAGAAATTATGACGATTGTAAGAAAATTGCATTCATGTGCACTCAAGCAGGCGCTGCAGCATGCTGGCGAGTTGATGTAATCAGCAATCCTAAAGAGGTCCTTTCTTACCCTTCTTACGTAATTGCGGTTGAAAAACAGTGGCGTGCAGCGTCACATTTCTTTTAGAGGGGTGGTCTAATTGATTTACAAGGTCTTTCCGAATTTTCCAAGAAAATCTACAACTTCCTTCCCCCGGCGTTAAAATGCATCTGGCTTACTTCTGTCTTTATTTTCGAGCCATTTGTTTCCCCCTCACACTGTGACCTAGTGAGGCACGCACAAAATATTTCATGAGCATCGACGCCGATACCCAAGATTCTGTTCTCTACAGTGTGCTACAAATCAAAACATCAGCGCCGCACAAATCCTGCGTGCTTATTTTTAGATTGTAGACGCTCTATCGCCGGAGTCGTCTTTTATATACGTATTTCTTGCAAGACGTCGGTAGTTAGAATTTCTTGCTTTTAGTTTTTTTTTTTTGTTTTCTTGAATATATCCTCATGATGATCTGAGGCCTGTTTACAATCAACCGCCGCCGTCGTCGCGGGGTGTTCGAATAGTAGAATCCAGGGCCAAAAGCCAGACGCTTTGAAACATAACTCTCGAAGGTGACTTGTTTATTTGTTCATCTCCAGCTAAGAAAACGCATTCGCCACGTCTCGATTTACTTTTTTTTTATAGTATGGTTGACCGCGCAATCGTGCGGATCTGTAGTCTGTAGAGGTGCGCACGCACACTTAAGCCTAGCTTAAACTCGTGCACTTGCGAATTAACATCGCTGACATTGGCAGCGAATTGGCGAAACTTCAAGCGAAGTTTGAACTCGAATTTTTCGACAACACGTGCCACTCTGACGAAGCAAGACATACCGAAAATCTATATGCAAGAAAATTTCCAACGTCCCCAGATTGTCTAATTTTTTTGTTTTGTATCATTCAGGTCTGTATGACTGATTGTAGTTTATTTTTTGTTTAATATGGTCAAATTTGCGTGGGAGGCCGAAGGTTATTTTTCGCATCAAAGCTATTTTCGCAAAAAAAAAAAAAACCAGTAGCATACGCTCGCAAGATGCTGGCTAATGTCTTTGATCCCTCGTCCAGCAAATAAACAGTGATGCGCGCACTTTTTGTGGGATTAATTTTGAGTGGCATTGGTGTGGCATTCAATTGTGAAACGGCTCTGCTCGAATCGAATCGAATGATTGTGATCCCGCCAATTAAACCCGAGGCGCTTTGATGCTTTTCAGATGCGATTGAATTATACATTTTGTGGTTTATTCTCATACAGCAAAACGATCAATTTAGTCGACAATTTGTTAACTACAGAAAATCTGTACAAAACATTTATATGTCTTAATATGGGTCTTCACGCTTTGATACAAATAGGTCTTGCACCCTTGCAGTTGCTATTGCATCGCTGAATAAGGCGCAAAAACAATCGTGTAGGTACCATAGAAACGACTATGAATTAAAATTTTAAACTCTGTGCAACAATACAGACAATATACAAATTTCTTTCCATTTTATTTGAGAAATACATATATGTATATAGAAAAAAAAATCAAAGACCAAATTAAGTACATACTTATATCTTAAGTATAGAGCGCTATTGCGAATATCGTCTTTCTGCGATAAAGAGTCGATCGTACGAATCGAAAAGAGCTTATGAAAGCCCTTTGTTGGTAAAAATTCCTTAATAAAGTTTCAAGATTCTTATAAAATAATGTCAATAAACTTTGACTTCAATTAATTTTTTCGTTCAAAGTGGTTAAAATGAGTCGATTGAACAACAAAATATTCGATTGAATTTTTTTAATCGACTTATTGTAACCACTTTGGGCTAAAAATTTAATTAAAGTCAAAGGTTACTGAAATGAATTTATGAGATTTTTGAAACTTTATTAAGGAATTTTTACCTACAAAGGGATTTCGTAAGCTCTTTTGGTGACGATAATCGCAATAGCGCCCATAAATTTAAACAAAAACCTTAAATTTAGAAATACTCAAATCCTGGTAGGTAGAATTCTATTACAAAATAAATAGAAGGGGAAAGCTTGCTATGAGTATGTTTTTAAATGTTTTCAAATAAATTCTCAAAAATATTAAATTTGAATTTTCTTATATTAATTATAAAGTATAAGTCGTGAGTGGTTAGAAATTTTGATATTATTATTCTTAGAAGGGAAAACCAGGCACGTAATATTCGGCCCGGGAATCCAGTGCAGTCGCAATTGGATCAATTTCAGAGCGGAGTTTTCTGTCGATCCCCGAGATGAATGTCAGAAAGAACGATTCTTGATCGCGCGTAGATCATTTGCGGTGATGATCTCACCGAGTCGGTGAAATTTAGCGACTGAATAGATTACGCCGAAGCGATGTGGGCAGAGGTCTATTGATCTTTGCTGAATATTCATGAGCGATTTGATCGCGCGATATGCCCGATAGTGCGGCCCGACTGACTATTATTATGGTCTAGTGGACTAAGAATTCGCTCCGTCCATGGGGCTCTGGGGCCAGAATTCAATTAGTATCCTGCTCCGATCTCTTTGCATAGCTAAAGAACGCCTAAAACCTGATGCGGGGCGACGGCAATTAATCACATGAACTAGAGTGGACCGAACACGATCATCGCATGGTGCTATTCGCGGCGATTCGCGACGCAACCGGTTTGGTGATGCGCCTTGCTTCGATTCGCCGCTGCTGGCTGCCCCGAAAAGGGAGTTTTGTTTACTGTCTGCTCGTTTTTTTTTTCGTTTCTTTAACTTGACTATTTTTGCCAAAAAATTCAATTCACTCACACATTTGCTTCCGAAAATTTTCATATAATCCAAAAAGCGTAGCAGTTGCTCAAAATTTAAGCGCAATTTTTCTGTGCATCGATATGCGTTAAAGAGATGGAGGGAAGGGGGGGGCTTTGAAAACATACTTAAAACCTTTTGAAATGATGCATCGGGGGTACGAGGTGCACGTTTGCATTCCCTTGTCCACTTTTTCGTCATCATCAACTTTTCAAACGTCCCGCTTTTCGCTTTTATATTTATTGTGTGTTCAGTGGCGTCGGCGGTGGATGCAGAGGCGGCGCAACGTTGAGAGAAAAGGAAACATCTTCCGTTGAGCCGTTTTCAAGGGGACGCCGGTTGTTTTTATTATTATATTTTTTTCATAAGTATGCATATATAGGTACATAATACACATATATATGGATATGTACAAGTACATATGTGTATATTTTTTTTTATTAGAATACGAGAGCATCAGGCGCATCTACAGACATATCTACGGCGATAGTACCACAATTATTGTATCGTCGGTCGACGGCATGTGCATACTGTGTGCAATCTCACCTTTTCCTTTCCCTCTCGAAAAGCAGCGCCGCATTTACACAGATCCCCAGTAGTTCAGTTTCCAACTGGGGAACTCCGGACGTAATAAAAAAAATATATACGTTATATATTATATAAAAAAAAATAGAATGCACAAAATACGGCTCCAAGGCAGAAAATAGAAGCGGACAGAGCTCTCTGCCTTTGCTTGCCCCGCGGCAGTGGCGGCGGCGGCGGCGGATAGTGTGCATGATGCCTCCTCGGATTGAGGTAGGTTGACGATTGCACACAGTGCACAATGCAAACCTGGTCTAGAATTCGTCCCGCCTGGCTCGTCCCCCCCGTCCTTCCTGGGCCGTGGTGCGAGTACTGCACACAAGAGGGAGTCTTTCACGAGGGCTTTGTGCCATAGAATCACTGGAACGGAGAAGAAGAAGATGAAGATGATGATGAAGAAGAAGATGAATAAGAAGAATCTTCTTCCCCGGACCGCATCTGGTGCATCATCGGCTTAGCGTCAGCCCCAGCACTCGTGGGGCTCTCTAATTCGTGGATTACATAAATCGCAGAGGGTCGACATCATCGTGCATACATATCTTTTGCGTTCTCTATGTCGACCCTCTGGTGGCAGGCACGCACACTATCCTCATACTCGCCAAAGATAGTCTTCTTGGGCTTCATTCGAGGATTGTGGGACTATACTACGCCACTCATCCTCCTGTTCTAGCCCCCCCCCCCCCCCCCCCCTTTCCTCCTAGCTCTTGGCTATTCTAAAGATGTTCAAGTTTTCAACTTCAACTTGAAAATTGCACCTTCTGTCTTGTGCGCGGAGCCCACAGCGTTCTCCCTCCACCTCCTACTTTTCAGTCTCCCTGTGCTAGAAAAACGCTCGAGGAGACTCTTGTCTTGGCTGCCGTGTGATAGTGTTTCGTGGTGGAGCTACGTTTACATGTGCTCGCTTGAGGAGGGAGGAGGAGTGAGAGAGGATAAGTACCCTTCGTTTTAGTACACATAACATAAACCGTTGAATTAGGTAAAACGAGGAATTTTCTAGTGAATAGAAACACGGCTGGGTCCCCCTGTACCAACCCCACCTTGTACCCTCCCAATAGATATATCATGGGGGCTCCACCGCTCAGAAGCCCTTTTATGCGCTTCCCTCTCTCCATCCCCACTTGCATCTCCCCTCTCTCTGTATAGTGGGCGCGTTCTGAAGAGGGATCTTGTGCAGAGTATAGCACAACTTTTGAGTGGTTATGCAGAAACATTTTTCCCTGCTCCGTCTTCGTTTGTCGTCATCATCATCATCGTTTTCTTTTTCTTGTTATATTTCCTCGAAAGTTTTATTTCGAGCTCCTCATCCTGATGGAATCGCTCTTAATTAGAAAAAAAAAGTGGAAAAGAAAAAAGGGTTTTTTTCTTTTCCCTCTCTTGGAAAAGCAGGAACTGACCGGAATAGGTACCGGATTATGCATTTTATGTGGTGGAAAATGTAGAAATCTGATATTTTTCAGTTTTTTGACCACCGAGTACTATTAGTACCTGCTCCCCCCAAATTGCGGTAGGTACCTCATTTCTACCTTTTTTCTTAATTTTTATACTCTTGAAGGATTTATTCCACGAAAATGACCGTAAAACCCTGGGTAAGAATTTTATGGCGTAAGGTTCGACCAGGTGGGTGACTCCATGTCTCAGTTGAGGATCAAATTCTAGTGCAATTGCTAGGCAAGGAATTTTTATATTCATTCTGTGAAATGGTAGAACTGTGCCAAATTACCCTATAGTCTAAATTTAGTATACATACATAATTTATTTTCTCATTCAATTTCATTTTAAATCTTAAAAGTTGGGCAGTTAATTAAACATGAAAGCTTTTACAAACTCAAATTTCCTGGCTAAATTATACCTACATATATATATACATATGTACCTTAGAGAAATGGTTGACGTTACCTTTTTTAAAGTTGTTTATTTATTCCGATAGATGGCGTACATACTTTTATGCTTAACGTCTTTTTCTATCGGTTTTAAAAACTAAAGTTAAACAGAAATTCTATAAATTTAGCTTTTAATATTGTTGTTAAGCTGAAATTAATTACTGTTACTGTGTCTGTAAGATGTTAAATTTTGCAGTTACGAATCCACTTAGCGCTAACTATGCAATAAAATAATATTATAAATTTTATAAAAATTAGTTGCATGAACCTTCACATTAGTTTGTTTAATGTGATTTTTTTTGTTTTTTTTTAATACAACAAACAAAGCTTTTCTAGTACAATTATTTTGAACAAAGCCCGGGCTGTTATTTCTAAAATAAATTTCAGATTAACTCAAATTTGTTTATAGTCAAAAGTAAACGACCATTGGTACTTTCAACGTGGTTAAAGGCCATTTTGGTTGGATTTTGTTTTTCACTCAAATTCAGAGCTAAGATGCTACTTTTATGCGACCTCACGAAACGTTAAGATCCATTGAAAGCCTTTGTAAGATGGAGATTAAGCCGATGTAGGGAATTTTTTTTAGAAATCTCAAACAGGTTCAAAGGTCTTCATGAAAGTGCGACATCAGTCTATGTCATGTCCACCACAAAAACAAAACAAAAACACCGAGTATTTTCCCCATCTATTCGTTATTTTAAAGGGGCACCAAATACCTTGGACCAATATCTGAGAAACTTTTTAAAGTCACGTTCAAGGCTAACTGCCAGTGCAAATTCTCTTGAAAAAAAATCCCCGAACTCTGCTCCAGCCGCTCGCAGCATCCAAAGAAGCTTTCAGACAGATTTGCAGTAATTGATCGCTTGTGGCACAAAAATATCGCCACTTGGAACCGCGAGACGCTCCTTCGTCTTCGCAACAACTTTTTTTTTTTTTGCTTTATTTCTCGCATTCGACACGAATTAAGGAGATTTTCGAAAGACGCAATTTTGTTGCGAAACAATGAGGTGCTGGTGCTCCGCCACAAGGCATCTTACAGGAGTTAGCATGCAAATTCGCGACTATTTCGGCTGATTGGGAGCTGAGTCTCTGATTTTGTGTGCATAAAGAAGCCCCAATCGAGGGGATCATCTTGAATCTTTTCTTTTTTATTATATCGTAATTTGCCCCGAGGTGAGGAGCTGATTGATAGGCGACGTCTATAATTTTGCCTTTTTTTTTTTTTTGCCCACACTCTAACCACTTGTTGTAGATTTGTACGAAGGTTGGTTTGTCTCGACCATAAACGGTCACTTCGTATGGGGAGCACCCAAAAAATTTAGCCGTCTTATCCTACTGTGATTAATGGGGGCTCTCTAGCAACAAAGGGGGCGCGGGCTATTTTCGTTGGTATTTCTATTGAAAATTCATTCGAAACGAATCCAAAATCCAGAAGATGATTAATGCTGGAGCGCGCATCTCCTTGCGGGGAGGAATATTTTCCGAATTGGGCAAGAGGGAATGAATCAATATCGTGTCTTAAAAAGCGATATCCATTTTCTTTGGGGCGCTCAGACCTTAAGCGATCTGAATCGAGACACGGCAGCGCCGCCGCCGCGCCGATTGAATGACGATTGGGTCTCTTTGGTGGCTGCTTCCCGAGATCTTGGTTTGGGTTCAGCTCGACGAGACATAACTTCCCGATTTAAAGAGGAATTAATTAAACATCAGCACAGATTGCAATTCAAATCAAGTTCCAGCGAATCGCCTTGGGAACTCGCTTAAGATTCATCGTATCCAATTATCTCGCGCTTTTTTTTCACGTAGTCTACCAGCACCGGTTAAGTGATTCGCGCTCACTTTGTTGGACCTACATTTCAAGGGGATGACCAACAGACAACAGCGTTCTTTTTATTCTTAGAAAAATGCATGAAATTTGTGGTTTCTACTGCTCAATTAAATTATTATTATCACACTGTAAACAAAAATATGTTTACTACTTTTCTAAAAATAAAAACATCTAAAAAATTGTTTCTTGAACCAAGAGTAGTGCAACAGGTTTTTACCATATTTAGTTTAACATTTACATTTAAAAACGAGTAATCCTGAAAACTTCTATGCATTACAAAGTATAAAAATCTCTTATATTTAACTAAAGTGAATCATAAATAGTTTCAACTTTCTGATAAAGCATTCGGAAGAACACTTCCAAATATAAAACAGTCTACTTTTTGATATTATCTTTATATGTATATTTTATTTACGTATACCAAATTTCCCCTAAATCAGATGTATCATTCTGGGGTTTTATTATTTATTTATATTTTAATTTTCTGTTCTAATATTGGTTTGTTTTTATTCGAAACTTCAACAATAATGTACGATTTTCATTCGAAAGGTGTTGTACCATCAAGTAGATATAAAATGTAAGTAAAAATGAGTTTTTCTTGAGTACATGTCTGCTAAAATTTTCCTTGAATTGTATTTAAAATATCAATTAATGCCACTTTCGTTAAACGAAATAATTTCTTGAGGAGATATAAAAAATCTTTATGTTTCACTTTGGATATCCAAGATATTTGAAGTGTCTTTTCATTTGCAACGGATTAGAGGTATATTTACCCCTTCGCTGTCACTTCTGTTAAGAAATACATACAATTTATCTATTTTAATTTCAACAAAACTTTATTGAAATTTGCGTCAATTGACAAATTTTACAATTTAAACAGTAAAATACTATTTGTAATTAGTGAACGTAGATTTGTTATAAAGAATACGAATGTAATTTAGTTTCGAATTTCAGTTTCGTATGAAACGCAGTTTAGTTTTGTAATAAATAATAAGGCCCCTGAGGGACAGGCCGATGAAAGTATACTACAAAAATTATAAAAGTGCTTAGTAACGACCTTTTCGGTAACATGGTTTAAGTAACACTAAAATATTAGTGTTCGTAATCAAAATGATTTAAATTTCACAGTTGGAATTACTTATAAATGTTTTGTTTAAAGAAAATGAACTCATTTCGATAATTCTACACAATCACTAAGAATGTTCTTTAATTTATTTTTCCAGGGAGAGAAGATCTGTCGCCATCTAGCAGTCTAAATGGCTACTCAACAAATGACGGTTGCGATGCAAAAAAGGGCAAAAAAGGTCCAGCTCCACGGTTACAAGAGGAGCTGTGTCTTGTATGTGGTGACCGAGCATCCGGCTACCACTACAACGCCCTCACATGCGAAGGCTGCAAGGGCTTCTTCAGGCGGAGCGTTACAAAAAATGCCGTCTACTGCTGCAAATTTGGCCATGCATGCGAAATGGACATGTACATGAGACGAAAATGCCAAGAGTGTCGCCTTAAAAAATGTCTAGCTGTTGGTATGCGACCGGAATGTGTCGTCCCAGAAAATCAGTGCGCTATGAAACGGAAAGAGAAGAAGGCACAGAAAGAGAGGGACAAACAACAGATATCGCCTGCCGTCAGTACAACACAAGATTCCATCAGAAATGAAATTCTGAATCTAATGAAGTGTGATACCCCACCACATGCAGCATGCCAGGTAAGTTTTCGTTTAATAGATAGATAAATAGATTTTTGAAAACAATTTATTATATATATTAAGTGATTCTTAAAACTTTCTTGAAAATTCCACGGAGTTTCTAACACCTTGACACAGATGGAGGGCTATTTAGCTATATGTTATAAAGATGAAACGGATATCCGGTAACTATCCGATATCCGGCCTATCCGGCCGGTAACTCAATAGTGAGCCGGATACCGGATATTCAAAATACTACGATATAATTTATAAAATTAACTGCAGTACGTAAATATTTGTAAGGTAAAATAATACCACTATAGCTTATACATATGTATGTATTATAGACACGGTTTATTTTAAACTAAGAAACAAAATTAGTACTCAAAATTAACAAGAGGTAAATTGAGGTGAATAAATATTTAATTCTCTGTATTTGTCGGCAATAAGCGATTTCGGTTATTTTCGTAAATAAGGCTGCTGCTAAACGCTGCTACAAGAAGCTGAAAGATACAATTTGGCAAACTTTGTTAAATGAAAGTACTTTTTCGAATTAGCTGATCACCAAATGTAACTGTACTGTGTTCAAGTAAAAGTCAATATCGCTTGCAATAGCGTTAATTCTGTAGCAAAACTAGGAATCCTTGCCGTGTCCGCTCGCACTTATGTAACACTCATTTTATATATTTAGAGACTATTATTGGACTCAAATAACTGGTCGGGAAAAATAAAAATATTACTAAAAATATTAGGCCGATAACATTTTTCAGATGGTTTTTAGGGTTCCTTACCTCGAAAGGAAAAAACGGACCCCTTATAGGATCACTTTGTTGTCCGTCCGTCTGTCTGTCAAGACCCTTTTTCTCAGGAACGCGTGGAGGTATCAAGCTGGAATTTATATCAAATACTCAGGTCTGCTGTCCCTTGGAGCTATAAAAAAATCAAACTTCTAAGCCAACGCAATCAAAAGATACAGCCGTTTATGCCGAAAATTTCCGCAAATTTTCGACACTCGCAAGGGAATCAAAACCTACAGGGTACTTCACGTGAACTCAGAATCTTGAAATTTGGTACGAAGCAACGTCTTATAGCACTGATAAAGGAAAAATTGCGAAAGCCGTAAATTTGTAGGTACATCACAAAAAAAAATATTTTTTTACGGAACCCTCGGTGCGCGAGTCTAACTCGCACTTGGCCGGTTTTTTACCAAGTAACAAATTTAAATCAAGTGATCGAACGCCATAACGAATGAAATGAAAAATCCAATCGCTCACGATGACAACCGAATCTCCACGATTTTATTCAACAATGAGTCGAATATCCAGCAATCCGGCCTCAAAGACAACTATCCGTTTCATTTCTAATAATAAGTTATATATAGCTAAACAACAGCCATTTGCGTCAACATTCAAAAGAAAAGCAACTTAATTTCTTTTGCAACAAACATTTTTAAGTGTCGGTTAACACTAAGCAATAAACTTTTTATTAATTAAAGCTCTTAAACTCATCACCATTTTTACAACTTTGCAGCAAATACTGCCTGAAAAACTAGTAGCAGAGAACCGAACACGCAATATACCTCCATTAACACGTAATCAACTAGCAGTCATCTATAAGTTAATTTGGTATCAGGACGGGTACGAGCAGCCATCCGAGGAGGACCTCAAGCGGATAATGATCGTAAGACCCCGAATGCCAATTTCCTGGTGGAGTCTCATTCTAAAACAAAATATTCGTCATTTTTATTGCAGAGTTCACCGGATGAGAACGAGAGCCAACATGATATAAGCTTTAGGCACATCACCGAAATCACAATCCTTACAGTACAATTAATAGTTGAATTCGCCAAGGGACTGCCGGCATTTACCAAAATTCCACAAGAGGACCAAATCACGTTACTCAAGGTAAGTGCGGTATTTATTTTTCATGGAATTTTTTCTTAGTAGTTCATACTCTGCGATTTGTTACTTCCGCGTCTAGTAGCCGAATTACATACATATAATTATTTTTATAAGAATTCATACATTCAATTCAATTCAAGCTTCAAGATTCAAAAAATGCCTTTTGTTTTGTACGCCTCTTATTGACTTGACTGACTTGAATTTTAGTAAGATGTCGTATCATTTTATTTTTACCATATTCTCCTCAAAAAAAAGTTTACAATACGTAAACAATTTTAGTGAGCTCCTTTTAAAAAATCCTTTAGGATTATCTAATGATAGTATTTCTTTTTTTTTACCTCGATTACCTCGTTTATGATCTCTTCCAAATCACTTGCATAAACACTTTTTCGAATCAAATCAAGGTTTACAAACTGGATCGATAAAAAGTCCTCATTTCGATCCAACTTGAAATTTTTCAATTCACATCGAAAAGCATCATAAACAACTGCCCTATTCGGATCGAATTGAAAAGAGCTTACAGAAGCCATTTTTGGACAACAATTCCTTAATAAAGTTTCTAAAATGTTCATAAATTCATTTCAGTAACCTTTGGAATTAAATTCATTTTTCCCTTTATACTAAAGTCAAAATAATTCAATTGGATTTTTCTATCGGATTATTTCAAATCACTTTGAAAGAAAAAATTAATTGAAGTCAAAGGTTACTGAAATGAATTTATGAACGTTTTAGAAACTTTATTAGGGACTTTTTGTCCAAAAAGGGCTTTTGTAAGTTGTTTTCGGTTCAATTCGAACGGATTTAAGAATAGAAAAGGCTGAGAAAGGGCGTAAACATCTTTGAAATAGGCTTGGCTCAAGGCAGAATCATATTTCAATCCGGATACAAAAAGTCATAAACGAGATAAATATCCTTTTAAAAGAGAGGGTTGTCCTTTCTTTTATAAATATAGCCTTGCATTGTCCGTATTCTAAAGTGGGCGTTGTCTACTTGTTCTCTTTATTTTTATCTCCCACATTGGATTATATGCAATAGCTGAATACGTAGCTGAATAAACTTTGGTATTTAAGATGTTAATGAGTTTTATAATGCAATATACAAGGTGGCCGGCGTGAAGTGTTACCAATTTAAAACGCTATAATAGACGCACTTTTAAATATTTCTACTTCATTCAAAGCCACACATCAAAGTACGTAATAAATTTTTGAAATATGAATTTATTGTTCGACATATCATCCTTATGCGTTTATACATAATTTTGTATAAAAGACAAAAAACAATCGCAAGCTACACGAATGCGAATTGGAGGAATTTTGTTTCATTTATGGATCAAAGTGTTGCTTTGAAGGCTTCCTAACTCACATATTTTTTGGTATTAACTCTGATCTCCAGCATTGCCCAGATCGAAAAGCCATTGGATTTACATCTGGAGAATTGGAATTGAATGAATTCCATCTCATGAAGTGAACCCAAGCCCTGACTCGCTCATCAAGCTAAGCAATCTAAACTGTTATACTACGTAGCCAAGCTCACAGCATAGAAATGAATTCGAACAGAGCTTGGCTCGGTGTGTCGTGACGAGCTGTTATAACAAGACGAAGAGTTGGATTCGGACAGGCACTTGGTAACACTTATTTTGACGCCAGAGTCCAATAACAAGATTAGTAACGCTTCATTCCAGCTACCCTATAGTTTGTTTCGGAACTGCCCTTTCCCTCTTTTGTTGATATCTACTTTATTTGAAAAACGTGGCTACTTATAGTTTAGTTACGAACAATTTTGTCAGCCATTTAGCAAAGTGGAATTGGGGGTTACTGGTGGGAGTGGCCAGTTTCTGTTTAGCCAAGTATTTTTCTTTTTCTGTTTCGTCTAAATTATTTCATTTCTCATTCTAGGCTTGTTCAAGCGAAGTCATGATGCTGCGGATGGCACGTCGCTACGATGCCGCCTCCGATTCAATTTTCTTCGCGAACAACCGATCGTATACGCGGGACTCGTACAAAATGGCCGGTATGGCCGACAACATCGAAGATCTGCTGCATTTCTGTCGGCAGATGTATTCAATGACCGTCGACAATGTCGAGTACGCCCTCCTGACTGCCATTGTCATATTTTCGGATCGACCGGGCCTGGAGGAGGCCGAGCTAGTCGAAGCGATACAGAGCTACTACATCGACACGTTGCGGGTTTACATCCTGAATCGGCACGGTGGCGACTCAAAGTCCCTAGTCTTTTTCGCGAAGCTCCTGTCCATCCTCACCGAACTGAGAACGCTCGGTAACCAGAATGCGGAGATGTGTTTCTCGTTAAAATTGAAAAATCGTAAACTGCCAAGATTCCTGGAGGAGATCTGGGACGTGCATGCGATCCCCCCCTCAGTCCAGTCCCACCTCCAGGCGACACAGGCCCAGAACGGCGGCAGCGAGGACGGCAGCAGCGCCGACGACGGCGGAACCAACACGACCTCCAGCAGCACTGCATAGCAATAATAGTGCAGGGCGTCACTAGTTCTAGCCGTAAGATTGCTCCGCCTCTAGCAGCGGAGGACCACTCTATCGATATATCGCTAGTTTAGTCGTTTAGTTCGTTACTGATTTATCATTTTAAACGTTCAGAGATGCGATTATGTAATGTTGACGACTTTCTCCCTAGAGATGTTTACAGATTTGTTGTTTTCTTATTTTTATGTATTTTTTAGTTAAGCTAGGACCTGTTCTTGTTTACTAAGACGAATGCCTGTGTAATGATTACTTGTAGTAGTGACGCGTGTGGGGCGCATGATATGGGCGCCGGCCTCGGCGAGGCGAGGCAGGCTCCTCCTTCTCCTAAAAATATGTTCTCTCAAGCGGTCTCACTGCGACTTTGTTTTGTATCATAACGAAGATGAAAATGAATTGATTGAGACAGTCCGTTAACTCAAGACTTTTACTTGTACATAATTCGATGCTTTACTTGTTTTTATTATTTTTATTCTTTATTTTATTATTTTTACTTTTCTTCTAAGCAACTCGAGGAGGCACGAGGGCCACTTGGATGATATGGGGTCTGAATTCGACAAATCTATTTTCCCACTTTTTTTTTGGGGAAAGATTTCCGAACACTTTCTAACACTTCGAAATTCGAAGATGAGACATTTTTGACACATTGATTTGAGTTGGGAATGTGTGGAGTCTTAAATCGAATAACAATATTTAATTCGAAAATCGAATCGAATATTAGATAAATCAAATTTTCGATTCGATTTTCAAATAGAATTACAATATTTAAAAACAAGAAAAAAAAACTTCGCACACTCCTTTTTGAAGTTGTACAAATTTATTTTCAAGTTTCAATTCGGCCGGAGAAGGTTTTTCGCAATTATATTTGAAAGAACAACGTTCTTGCAATCTCGCTTGCGATAGGGAAATTTTTTTTGATAGTATTATTGCGTTGAAATTGTTTGACTGTTGCTATATTTATAGAGTCGGAGCTTTGCCCGCCGGTTAGGGAAATAATTGGTGCATGGGCTAAGATATATTTTATTTTTCATAAAATATTCTTAGTTCTGGGGTTATTCGGCGTTTTTCAACCGAATCGCACTAAATTATTAAGCAGAAGCGGGCAGGGTTAGGGCAGAGAGAGTTAAGAGGATGTAAAATTCACAAGGGCCTTATGTAGTAGAAGACGTGTTTTTTTTATTTTCTTTCCAATGTCGTGTCGTTGCAGGAGAGTGGTATTTTTGATCTGTGCAATCGAAGAATAAATTATTTAAAGAATATATATAGTAACTTGTTCTTGTATGAAAAATTTTTATTATTAGTCAATAAAGGATATTTTTTTCTAAAAAAAATGACGTTCTGTTTATTTAAATTTCATTAATTCTGCGGCTAGATCGCACCGCTTGCCGTTTTATGGCCCGGTATTAGCTGACTAGACTTTTATTTGCAGGATTTCGGTTCGGTTTTTTTTTCTAGATAGATGTTTCATGGGTAAAAAGCTTTCTTAAAAACTTGTTTTTTTAAAGGTAGGTGATTTGGTTGTGAAGTTATGATTAATTGTACTAACAAATCTCCACTAAATCTAACCATAACATTTATTGTTTATTTTTATTAATTTTCTAGCTTAAGATTAATTTTAGTGTAAACTTATAAACAGATGCATAACAGAATTTTCACTTTGAAAAGCGATGAAAAAATTGTTTGCGGAACAATACAAAATTTTAATTTTATTTTACAAAGGCAATAATTCAAATTTCAATAATTTAATTTAATTGCTGAAGAGTAAACTAGAGAAATTGAACACGAATGAAATTCGTCGTCAATTTAGTGTAACAAAAACAATTGCTGAATTGCGCATTCAGCTTGCATTTTTGGGAAAAGCCATAAACGATAAAAGTTAAATAAATCTGCGTAACACCGCTCAGTTCTCATCGCACACCAATCTGAAATATAATTTCCTGTTTAATAACAAAAGTTAATGTTTTTACACATTAATTAATTTAATTATAGTTTCATAGCTGCATACCAAGTATTTTGTATTTTTTACTAACACTTAAAAATCGGCCCCGCATATCCTGTTTGTAGTAAAAGATAAAACAAAAGCAATTTTTTAAGCTTCGTTAATCTGCTAAAACTTAATTGTTCTCGATTAAACAAGCAGAAAACAATTGTAGCATCAGTAACAGCAGTCAGTAAATGAGCAAACAGAAACTTTTCTGCTATAACTACGAGGTATGCAATTTTCCAATCGACACGTGCCTTGAGCGCCCCGGGAGCAATGACTTCGACGAATCGGTCCAAGGGCACAGCATCCGTAGCTCAAAAACGTTACCATGCAAATGTTTTATATGAGAAATACTCTCAATGGAAATTAACAGCTGAAAAAATACGGGGGGGTAAGGAATTAAATTTCGACCCCTACAATAACATTAATTTTCGTCTCAATATGTGGATTCAGTTGCTAAAACACAAATTAGACTTATTGACTTTTTGTGAGATGTATTCAAAATTTAATTTTTTTTTCTTTCAATACCTATAAAAATATAAAACCCGTGAAAAAATTGCTGACTGTCTTGAAATGCCGCTCTGTTTACTAATAAAGAGTATATTTTATAATGTCTAGCCGTCGCGTCGCGTCGTGTTGCAGTTTTGCTTATAACGGCTTTAAAGCTGAGGGTTATTTAAAAAAAAAAATTGCTTAGGAATTCAACGCACCAAGTCGAACCATCATGAAGATCATGATGCAATGAATCATGGGATTGGGTTATTGACTTTTAGATCGAACATAAAGAGAACAGTAGCAATGCTGTTCACCATATGTGAAATATAAAAAATCATAATTCCTTATAAACAGATAGACATTACGAAATGAAGCAACTTCATAAGGATTATTTTACGATTTATGCATTAACTCTATAATAATTCATTACATATAAATGTCACTTGACTATGTTTTTTTTTCTTTACATATTTTCTCCTCAATTCAGCTTAACAAAAGCAATTGCTGAATTGCGCAATTAATTGCTGCAATTTGAAAGTTTTTAAAACAGACGAAGATCTTGCGAAAAAAGTCCTTCAATAATGTTGCTAGGATTTTCCAATTCAATTTGTGTTTTAAAATTTGTTGAATTATTTAACCAAATTTTATTTACATTAATCAATCAATCGTTATTTATATTTATTTCTGTCCATCGCTATTGAATTAAATTCACAACTATTTTACAAATTCTACAGAGAACTTATTTAATAACATTTAACAGTAGACACCGAAACTATTCGAATTTGATTTTATCTCTACAAGTTTTTAAGTTGAATTTTATTTTCTATTGAATTCGGTCTTCTACTACATGAGCGTTTGATTCAAAATATTTTTCAGAGCTGAATTAAAAGGGACAAGAGCTTATTGGGCACGTAGCCTATAAATTAGTTATCAAATACTGAATCACGTAATGACGTCCATGAAAAGGCCTATTTAAATATTACACGGTTTTACTTGTTATATACTTTGACTTTGTGATTTTAAATATTTGCTGAATTCATAAAATTTAGTGCGATTTTTTTACAATTTAGAGATTACGTAAAGAAACGTTTCTTGAAAATATAATTAAATTTGTTCTTGTGTTTAAGAGGAATTTAAATTAAGTTAAATGAATAACTAGAATTTTACTCATTAATTGTTTGTTAGCGTCCTACGCCTCTTACGCAGAGATTTGTTGAATTTACGTTAAAAAAACTATCTTAAGAATTACGTCAAAAGTAAAAGTCTTGAGTATGAGAAAAGTAAAATGAAAATACAAAGAATTTTTGCGAGAACAGCGAGAATGGTGGGCTCCGTATCAGTTGGCTGTGACTTGTTATTAGGACGTTATAAATATAAAAAAAAGTATAGAAGTAGTGGAAGGTATTAAGGAGTACATGTAAGAAAAAAATTATAAACACACTGAATATTGAAAGGAATAAGAAAAGCACTGTAAAATGTAAAAATTTGTAACTATTTGTGCATAGTTACGTAAACTTCCGTTTGCTGGTAATAAATTTCGATGTAAAGCAGCCGTTGCGGCAGCTAAGTTAAGTCATGTTAAAAAAATAATGAAACTCTTGAAAAGGAAATTGAATTAAAATTTCATTACACTTTCGTCAATGCTTCGGTAGGAAGTGATCGTTTCATTGATCCAAGATTCTATCGTTGTCGTGTCGTGCCGTCGTCTTTTATAGCTGAATCTAATGTAATTTTCCTTACGAGAATAAATGAAGCTATTACAGATGAGAAAATACAATTCGCATTGAATTCCACGATCATTGTCTAAAAAACTATAAAATTCAAGATCAGTGATACTTTCTATTCTTACAGATGCACCGGTCGAGGCGAGTAAAATTTAAAAAACGACACAAACATTATGTAAAAATGAAAAAAAAAGCAAACGTTAAAATTCGAACAAGTAAGAAATGAACATAATTAAGATCACTTTTGGTGACCAAAGCACCTTAATTCTAAGGCAGGAAATTTGCAGGAATTGTGGTGGAAACTTGTGAGTATTGGCGGGAAATGTTTTTATTGTAATATTGTAATATTTGTTTTTATGTTTTATTTGCGAAATGTTTTTTGCAATCTTTAATGGAAATTTTTAGGAAAATTTTTGTAATTAATTTTAATTAGAATCAGTTAAAATTTCTGAGTTGGTGAAAAGGCAGAGAGTTTAATGTTTTTTAATTAAAGAAAATAATCTGCAATCGCGTTTTAATTTATAAATATGTTTTGCATTTTTTAAGCGCGTATTGTGGTCTTTTCTTGAGCTGAAAACTGTAGGCTTTATGAGCTTATGTCAGCTCGTTCTAATTGAATTTTAAGATTTTTGCGTATTTATTTTAACCTAAATGAGACAGTGAATTTAATGCTGCCTGCTGAAACTGTTTTTCTTTAAAAATCTTGTTAATAAGTAAAACCAATCAGTTATACGTAAATCTGGCATTAAGGGCTACTCAGGATTACTACCACTCTTCAGTATTATCTATTTATTAAATTCGGAATAATGTTATGAATATCGATGTATTTTGTATTTTAATTTAGCTTCCTTTTGATTTCATAAACTTAAAAAATGTACTGAATTTAATTGTTACTTTACTAAAAACCGATTTAGCTTAATTTTCCTGCGAATTTTGTGAAAAGTGCCAGTAAGCAAGCAAATTTTCCACTGACGAAAGTCAAATCCTGTGCCCTTTGCCAGAGCCACCAAAACGAACAGCGCCTAGCAATAAATTTAGTAATAAATAGGCAACTATCGGTAAGACAAACAAAAATTACAAAAACGATAAAGTAAAATTAATAAAGAAAATCAGCAAAATCAGTTCAGTGCCTGTGTACAAAAACTCAGAAAAACGTATAGACCGAGAGTCGAGTCTCACTCAAATTATTCGTCAAGAGGAAAATGAGAAAATATTTATTTCATCGTTGAATCGTACTTCAAAAATTAAAAAATAAAATAATAAAACGAACAAAAATAAAGTGATTGAAAAGCTCATCTATATTAAAATAGTCCGCAACAAAAAATGCTACCTCAGAAATTTTTATAAAGAGGGGACCGCGGCCCCTCCGAAAAAAAAAATGAAACACAAAAGTAATAATAATAAATAAAATAAATAATTTAAAAGAAAACCACAAAAAGATCGTTGAAATACAACACAATGTACAAAAGCTTATAATCAAAAAGTTTGACAGTTCATATAAAAGTAAAGTAAATATAAAGAAGTATATAAAATTAAAGTATAAAGTACAGTAAAAAGTAAAGAAACCTTTTTTAAGAGCTCACCTGCATTTAAAAGTACCCGTAGCTTAGACACATTTCTCGAATGTTGAGACGCAATAGAAAGCGCGGCGCAGATGTAAATATTCTGATTTCACTCACATGTTGAACTTAAGAGTTATTTAAGCAAAAGAAAAAATAGCGTTTTTCACACAGTTTACTTGAGAAGCATTACGAACTATGATTACGACGATAACCTAGAGATACAGCTAACACAAGCATACCACAAACAGATTTAATGTACGTAGTTTTCCAGGCAAACAATACAAAACAATGCAAAATAATAAGTAAAAAATGCAAAAAAAATATACCTTAAACATTGGCGGGATATAGAGGAACGTTTTTCCTTTCGGCGACATCCTTAATCTGTTTCGTTAAATTTTTATTTTACAAAATATGAAGAAAATTACATGGTGCCTTCTGTATTCGAGAATAATTTTCTAAAAGAAGAAGTTAAACACACAAAAACACATCGCGACAACAGAGATAAAATAAAATTTCGACGACGAACAACAGCAGTTAAAGTTAAAATGGAAAATAAAAATTAGGAGTGTGCGAATAATTTAAAAAACTGAATAAAATTAATCGATGTGAAAATTAAATCGAATTTTCGATATATCGAATTATTTTAAAACACAAACATTTGCAAATTTTCAATAAATTCATACATTTTTTATGCCAGACTTTATTTTGTTAAATTTGTCTGAATGTGTGTAAAATTATTAAAAGACGAAAAAACCTTTCTTCTATAAATCACACTTTAATTTTCTTATTATGCAACGTATAGACGAAATTTTGGTTCTATTCAATAGCAAAAAATCCAAGACTTCCTTCATGTATTTTGTTTATGGTACTTTTTCTTAGAAAGTATTTTAAAAAGTAGACTCCTCTTGAAAATTTAATTTTTAGAAACCATCGAATATTTCGATTAATTGAAATATTGGTTTATCGAACTCGTGCATAATCTCGAATAATTCGATTAATCGGTTATTTTAATTAAATATTCAAATCGATTATATTATGTAATTCGATTCAATCGAACATTGTTCGCACACTTCAATTAGTAAAAGGTAAAATGAAGCAGCAAAGAACGCGCGTAAATTAGCCGCTTAAGTTTAATTGAAGTTTGTTTTTTTTTTAAGAAGAAAAAAGTGTAAAAATGCGAAAATGACTGATTTATTTGTGTATGGGATTGGTGCAACAAAATATTATTTAACAAAAACGAAAAAAACACGTTAAAGTTAGGCGAGTAGAATCAGAGGAAACGATGAGTTTCGTTTTATTTTTGGAGCGTCCTTCTCTACGGATATCTTCAGAGCAATTGCTTCGGAGGAATCGAATAGACGTAAAATCAAAAAGCAAACCAACTTGAAAATGAAGGTTTATATTTTTTTAACTGAACTCTTCGAGATTAGTTGAATTTACGGATGTATATTAATAAACTGCGTCCTGTTCGGGGGGGTTTTAGTGAATTTAGGCTAAATGTTTCGAATATCTTTTTTATTTTCTCTTTTTTACGATGGAGTTGGGGAATAAAATTCTTAACGTGATGGACCGAATCGGGACGAACAGGCGGAGTTCTGTGCGGATATTTTGTCGTTCCCGGACGTAACTGCGGAGAGATAAAAATTCACGGAATCAACTGAATTATTACGAAGAAAAAAATTATATAAAGTATAATATATATACATACGTGCATACATATAGCTCTAAGATAATGAACATATATATAAAAGAGTTTTAAACAATTGCAGATTTTTAAATAGCTGTACATCTCTCATTTACTAGACTTTTCAATAAATAAAATCCTTGAACATGTTTATTTTTTGTGTTTCTCATTTGTTTTTTATTTAATTTTTCATTATATTTCCAGCATTTTTCAGTTTCTTATTCTTTTTCCTGTCGTTGCTTTTAATTTAAGATTTCTTCGGTTTTAGTTTTTATTTTAATAAAAAAGAAACAGACGGAACGCGAAAGACTTGAAAGATATGATGAATTAAATTAATAAGGCTGATGTATATTTACAGAAGACAAAAAAATATGCGTTTTAAAAAATAAAAATAAAAATAAAAATAAACCCTTTTTACTAATTAACAACTCTAGAGGTTAGGAATTTTGAAGTTGGTTACTCAAGTGGATGGTGACGAGAAAAGACGCTGTTCAACAACGATGCTACCGCATTTCAGTCGAATTGACTTAAAAATTAAAATTGATTAAAACGAACGTTTTAAAAGAACCTTAAAGTCCTTAAATCGATAGAATCTCTCTAAGATTTTTTGAGGTATGCTTTCGATAACATTTCTATTTATAATAGAAGGAGATGTCGTTTTGATAAAGGCAACCTTGTTTAAGGCATTTTACATGTAGTTTTTGCATTTCATTAAATTATCATATAATCTTTAATTTTTGAATTGATTTTGATAGTAGAGAATTATATTTTATTTATTTATTTATTACTCTTTTATTTAAAAGGTTATCTACACTATATTCAATTTTACTACAAATTTTACGGACAAGGATCTAAAAATACAAATTTTTCTAAAGGTTTTATAACAGTTATGTCTTTAACGTATCCAATTTTAAACATAAAAATATAATAATATTGTATTAAAAATGCCTTCTAAGGTAATATCTTTTTGAAAGCAAGCCTGAAAACTTTGTAATATTTTATTTCATGATTTCTATTGCTGCAAAGAATACATGTAAAATTAAAATAATCTCCTCTCGAAAAAAAAAAAATTAGCACTCCTCAAGCTTTATACTACACTCTTCTTAAAGTAGTTATCAGCGAATTTTAATACCTTTTAAACTTTTAAAATGGTCTCACAACGACTAGAGCAATTCACCAAGGATCATCTTTCGTCCTTGGCCCTTCGGCAAAAATTTTAAGACGTTGTACTTGCGATTTTCAGAAACCGGACAGGCGGCCGCACTACGGTCGAACGAACCAACAACACTGCCAGGAAAAGTTGGAGACATTTTTGTTTAGCCTCTACGTTCGCATTGCGTGAATTACCCTCGTTTGCTTTTAGTCTTAACAAACTAAACAATGCACAATTTTATAAAGTCGTTAAGTCATAATACTTACGTAGGGACTACCTAGCTCTAATCTAATTGTAAAATCAAAGTCCATAAGTTAAAAACTATTCGTAGAAGTTCAATTAGGATATACAACACCCAGGAAGTAAGAATCTAAATCTAACCGAAGCAGTCGACAGACGACGACGAGTCACCTTAGGTGCAGTTTACCCAACACTCGTTCACTTCGTTAACACTACTTTTTGAATATTGTTTTATTATATTTTAAATTTAAATGTACTCTTATTTTACCTCAGTTACTGTGTTCACCTAGTTTTACGCCTTATCATTTTAGAATAAAAGTCTGCAGAAGCTGAAGAGCACTCGAAGCGTCTCTTTTATAACGAGCCGCGAGTAGGACTAAAATTACTCAGATCGTGGAGAGCACCGTGCGACTGTGTTCATTTTAAAACAAAATAATAAAAAGTTTTTAAAACGTAAGTAGACATACACCAAATACAAAAAAAAAATCGAATTGGCCCTTAAGATTTTTTTACGACAATTAGATAAATAATTTTTCACACGAAGAAAAGTTCACAAATTTCGAAAATAATTCAAATAATTGTTAGAGGAGGAGAGGAGGGATACAATTTAATTTCGACTGATGCTAGCGGTGCTTAAATTTTAACAAAATATTGCGTCCTCGCCCCTCGCGAATCTTCCCTTGGGCTGGGGTTGGACGAAACGAAAAGTTAAAATAAACATTTAAAAAAATGAGATTAACCACTTCTTTGTAAATTGTATTCGTAGGTCACCAAACTCATTGCCATCTATTTTATCTTAAGTCTTTTAGAATATTATCAGCAGCGCTGTTTAGGGTCGTTTTGCTGGTTAAAAAATAAGTTCAATCGTCAGCGAAATGAAGGCGGATCCAAAGCCCCTCTGGCCAACTATTATTAAGAAAATATTCAATGGATTATGCTATTTTTACATACATTCATATATGAATAAACAATTATTTTTGCTTTCTACCGAGGTGTGCGCGAAAAAAGTAGCATTAATAAGTTACAGAAATTTTAATTTTCTTTATAAGTTACACTAATAAGCATGAATATGGAAACTAAAATTTTATAAAATATCATGCTTTCAAGAAAAATACAAATTTTTTAATATTTTTAAATTTATTTTAAAAATTGTCCTTATAAAAACTGATAATGTAGTTAAAATGAAATTTTGAATTTTAAATTATTTCCATAATAGTTAAAAAACGATCTACATATAGTTGATATAACTACCATTAAAAAATCCTTTTATTTATTATTTTTTCAGGATTACTATTTTAATGTGCACGATATTCTTTGTCAAAGAATCGCATAAAAATCGCCAAAAAAATATTCACCTCACAATTGGACGGGGGATAATACCTCAAATCGATTAAATTCGATAGAGCATCGATTTTGCTCAACTGCCTAAAAAGATACTCATAAAAATTTAAAAGCAATTAATTTTTGTTAGCTCCGAAATAAAGTAGCATTCCATCTACATAGTCATAAAATGGTTGTAAGTAAGCTTTGGATCATTTTGCCTCATATAAAAATAATTCGTAGAAGTCCTTAAAAATGCATTAAGCCTCTTAATCTTTAGCAGATTAAAAAAATGTGCAGAAGCACTAAAGGCAAAAATAAAAAAAAATTAAAAACTTAACGCATTCGCGCCAAAATACACCGTGGCGGTAAAACATTTTTTTATATTATAATAATATAGAAATTCCGAAAAAAAAAACAAACACAGCATTTGTGATGGTTACACACTGCTTCATGAAATCTCCAATCAATTGCGTAGCTAATTCATTGAGAAATAAATAAATTAATAATAATGTACTTCACTGCCATAGCCATGTTATGTAATATTTGTGTACTGTAAAACGAACCTTTGCTACTCCATGAAGAAATACGCGAAACAAGTGTAATAAATAAAATAAATCACGAAAAAACGACGCCATACAAATGGAAATTAAAAAAAAAATACACAGAATGGTCTTTGAAAGAAAGAGATGAATGCACGATATGTGGAAGTGAGAGTGCGGTAGAGAGAGAGAGAGAGAGAAACAGAGGAATAATTTTAATTGCAAAGCATAAATTGTATAAAAAAAACGGAAAGGGGGTTATGTAGTGCAACTACGTTTACGTGTAAATATAAAGCATTATACCTTATATGATAACTTAAGGAACATAAAAACAATAAAAAGGAGTTTAATATGTACAAATTTTCTACAAAACATAAACCTGCATCTGTTCTTTTTTAATTTCTGTAAGAGTCTAAGAACTGTACAGACCCGAGCAACACCCACGAACGCCGGTGTGCCCCCTGGACGAGGGCATGAGGGCGGAGCATTATTTTAACGTTTATTTGTAAGATTGTACTATAGACAGATAAAGCATATATCTTTAATATATACGCAGATAAAGATGAATTATATTATAAAAAATGGAGGAGAACTCTCATCACGTATTTACTCTCTATTTACGTTTACAGACAGACTACGTAATTATTGTCGGGGGTGTGGCCTTCGCTGTAACACCCTCTGTTATATATAATGAAAAAAAAAAGATGATTATGTATATTTAAGCAGAGTGAAATAGCATTAATTTGAACAAAAAAAAAAGTCTTACAAGTAACAAACGTGAAATAGTCACCTTCGGGTAAGAGAGCTAAAAAGAGATATTGAGAGACGTTGTTATTGCGCGGGCGAGAGAGATTATGAGATTGCTATTTAAGGTTGAAATTAGAGAGAATATATGAAATAGAACCTCATTCTTATTTTTTTTATACAATAACTTGGAAATATAAAAATAAATAAACATTTTAAATATGTTAAAGCCACGAAAATATTGTGTATTGCTTGTTTTATTTATACCCCACTTCATATCTTTATTCAATCTTTGTTTATATGTAGCTATATTGTTTTACGATTTTTTTTGATATATGAATATTATTTTTCAAGGTATCCTATATCCATGCGCTTCTAGATCTCGGAAAAACCTATAGTGCCTTTGCCACTTATTTGGATTGTGTGTGTGTATGTGCAGATATGTATATGTGTGTGTGCATGTGCGTATTTATATAGGCATAGGGTGTTCAAAAATTATTGGACCCCCCCCCCCCCTATTTCAAATAATATTGTTCGGAGGAAAAATGACCAACATAAGAGTTGTGGGGTTTCACGTAGGCGATCGAACGGTGACCTTGAACTTTACGGTTATTTGAAGGTCAACTTCAGAATTTCAAATATACCCCCCGCCGATGGAAAGGACAAAAAATTTTACTTCGCTCTTTCCATTTGCGGGTTCAAAAGTAGGCGGTCTTCGTTGACATTCTGAAGCTGACCTTCAGAATTTCAAAATGACCTTGATTTTTTCGCCGAACAGTATTTTTTGAGATAGGGGCAGGGATCCTATACTTTTTGAACACGCTATATATATGTACATACATTATTATTTTATTTAGCATTTTATTATTCGTATTTTATCGTTTGTAATCGCTACGGAACTCTAGACGAGCATGTCCTACATACTTTTGACCACTTTTTATATTTGGTCATGCATCAGAATAATCAGGAGTTAAGGTTTTGTTTTTCATAAAACTTTATAGTGTGGCTTAAAAGAAAGCCTAAATTCTCATCGTGTAGGAATATGAAATGCAACTTATCTCTGTAACCGTTGGCGAACAAGTTTTTCTTGAGTGCGCGTTTCCCATATTCTAAGTATATTTGCCATCTATGAAATTATCAGTTTATAGAAAATGCTCAAATTCATGGATTATTTCGAAATGTTTTGAAGCGTTTTGTTTTCTTGTATGCCTAGTGTTTTGCACTATTTGCACTGAAAAAGGAAGACAATTAAATATTCTTATTTTCCAATTTGTTACGAAAAAATTCTATGGAAATTATCTCTTATTTGTTCGAGCGCAAATTTGGTGTTGACCTGTGTAATTTTTAAATTAAGCACATTTTCAAAACAGGAATATCTTGGGAAAAATTCGTCCGTAATGTGTTTTAATTTATTACTTATGAACTTTAAGTTAGCTCTTTCGTAAAATTCAGTGGTACAGCAGTACCTTGGTAGATTTAGCATAATTTTCAAAATCTTTTTTGGACAACTTAAATTTTATTTATTTGCGTTTGGGAACATTGAAACCACACGGACGCTACATGCAGCATAATGTCTTGAAGTATCACTTTATGAATTACTAGTTTATTTTTCAGTGCATCTCCTATTTACAAAAAGAAGCATAATATCTTTTAGGTTAATATTGTCGAAAGGTGAAGAAAAGAAGAATAACAAAAACAACAACAAAACTGTACGTTAACAATAAAATACAACACATTTTCTTTTAAAACATTTAATTGATTTTCGGATCTTGATCAGGTTCATGTAGATGCATACTATAAAATAATTTACACCAACAACCTTTTGATACCGCGCGAGGGCATTTCTGGAATATTTTTTCGCAGATCGTTATACTCGCAGCATAAGATAGCTCCGCTCTTCTTGACCCGCTTCAACCAAGAAATCTGATCGCATTTGCTGTTGCATAAAGAGCTTGTTTCAACTTCATTTTCGGTTATGTTCGGATCGTTGAATACAACGAAAGCTGTGGCTGAATTTTCCCTTATAACAGCAAACCACACAATCGCAGGAACAGGGAACCTATCTTCGTCCAAGAAAATGGGCACGTTCGCACCAACTGAATTTTTTGCGGTATAAACTCCATGAGCTCCGACGTAAATTTCCACATTTTGACCAATGTCGTGAATATCTTCTTTTAGTAGATCGATATTGAAGAGGTTTTCATGGGTGATAAAATAATTCCACTCTAGCTTCTTGGTCGCCGCCAATTGTGGGCTGTAGAGAAGATTGTCGTCTATGAAATTGGCCATCTTAAGGGACGGTATATTCTCGGTATTCAACAGGTTTTTTAGTCTGGTGTTAACTTCATCAAGATGGAAGGCCTTCATGAATTGAGTTTTGTACCCTGATGGGGGGTTAGGTTGCCTGAAGTAGGTTGCGTTGACCACCATCAAGGGGGCTGCGTCCTCCGAGCCGAACCCGACTTGAGCGAAGAGCGTTCTTCCATCCTTCGTATTGTAGCAAGCCACGCCAGTCATCCGGGCCATTCCGTCGATTGGATGAACAAAACCAAAATGAACATTCATACCATCTTCTGGGCAACCGTGCACAGGACTAAGAACCGACTCCACAACACGTAAATCGCAACCATAGTCCTTGATTTTTCTAAGTTCCAGTACATCGCTTTCGAATTCTCCATTGTTGCAGGTTACAGCGACCTTGGTCAGTGGATGCTTCGCACTATTTTGCTTCTTCAAAAAGTTAGGACCACAGGACACGATCACTTTTTCTGAGGCGGGCACAAGGACTGCTTCGGCCCCATCGACAGTTTCAGTCGGGTACAAGGAGCCCGATTCTTTGAAAATAAGCGGCCAAAACACATCCCAGTGTTCCTTAGAGCCGAAAGGTACAACACAATTTTTTTGGCTTACGGCCGATGCCACCAAAAGCGCACACAAAACACCAAACTTGATCATTTTCGCGAAATACTTCTCTAGAAGTATTCTAGTTTAAGCAGAGACCTTTTTATTTATAGACACCTCCGTGCAAAAGTTATCGGCATAGTAAACAAAAGGTCAATGCGATAAAGCAGTCAAAACATTTGGTCCTTATCTTTTTTAATATAAAAATTAATCGCACTCAAATGGAGCCTATAGCGGTCTCTGATAACTTTTGTAAAGGAGATTCTTAGAATCCGATAGGCGCTGATCTTTCTGGGAAACGATTTTTAGATAGTAAGTATAACCGTTCTATTTTTCGCAAACATACGGAAGAAAACAAAATTGGGTAATTTTTTAAATTGTGTAAATTTTATGGAGCGCTCAAATTAAGATTTTAATTATATTTAGTGAAAACCAGATTATTCCTTTCAAATCATAGGAATTCGGTCAATTAATTGTTTCTTTATTTAAAAAAACTCTTAACATAGATATTTTTCTGAAGGCGCGTCCACACCAAAGAAACATTTATGAAACATAAATAATTTTGAAACTTACTTGTATCAATACATTTTTTAAATATTTTTAAAATGTTCAAAAACGTTTCAAAAACAATTCGGAAACATTTTTGAAATATTTGAAAAATAACCTCCATTGTGTCTTTGGTGTATACGTGATTTTTTAACTTTTTGGAAGCAGATAATAGGTTAACTCAGCGTTTTTCACTTGAAGTGGGAAACAATGGATGTTTATTTTGTGTTGCAATCAATTAAGCCATAGTTTTAGTGCATATTTTTCAGTGGATTACTAATCACAATATACTCAAAATTCTTAGAAGAAATTCGCGTAAAATTTCTAAAGCCGGTAAGAGCATCGATCTTAAGGTCATTTAATAAATGTTAACCACCGTACTCACTTCTACTTTGTGAAAAGTTTCTTTGCCAAATTAATCTTCTGTTTTTAATTTTCCTTGCGGGAATGTTCATTACCACGTAACAGGCATAAAATAGTGCCGCGTGATCAGGCAAATATATTTTATTTTAAACTGAACACTGGAAAAAATCAGAAGCAAATTCATTTCCTCTTTTCTTGTAGAATAATTCTTCACAAATGTTTCAAAAATGTTTTTCAAACATATTCGAAATCCTTATTAAACAATTTTAGAAACATTTTTTTGTACAAAAATTCCGTTTTACATTTGTTTATTTCACAATGTTTCCTTGGTGAAAAATTATAACTTTTAAGCCGTGATAAAAAACAGAAATGCATTTTTTACATAAAATTACATACTTTAAGCTAAGAATCAAAGTGAAATGCTCCTTTTCATCTACTTTTAAAAATAAAGTTTATAACGTGTTTTCAATCTCCCAACGACCGACATTGCTTTACCTACTTTTACGACGCTGACTGTAGGACTTGGATTCATTCCTAATATTCGGAATTTCGGACTATCAAAATTTGACAAACTCGCAAAAATTGACAGCTTTCACTGTCAATTAGTCGAATGAAAGGGAGGTGATGTGCGCGGAGTTGTGCGTGTGATTTTTGCATCTATTTAACGAATTTACGACTTAAAAAAAGCGCTGCAGCATCGTTCCAAAGTAATTATCAAATTGAAGGATAAGTGCAGACGAGTTTTAGATGAAAAAGAGCCTCAAATTCAGTCGAAACAGGCCCATATCGCGGACAGTGTTTTTGTTGCGAATTACCGAGAAACCTGTTGTCTGCAATTGCAACTCGGTTGAATTGCTTCTTTTTGAAGAGTCCGTGCTTCTCCACTTGCTCCTGCTTCGGCTGGTCGGAGGAAAGGAACTCGCGGCGCCCCAGCCCTCCTCTTTGCAGCACTGAACAATCTGTGTCGCGGTGCCTCGCATTTTTTGTTGCGTGACTAATTATTTTTCGGGGCGCTGCTTGTGTTTGAGGTTCTCCAGTGCGGGGCTCCTCTGGTCTCAAGATCAAATTAATTAAGCGAGAAGAATTGCATTAGAGGTGAATAATTTCCTGGGGCTCACTTGTCGCTGCACAGAGTCGCGATGGTGTTCCACGAAAGCTCTTCTGAGTCACCTCGGTGTGCCCCCTCCTCTACCGCGGCGCCTAGTTGTCCGCGGTGGAAAATGCTCAGTGGACGGGGTCTCACGGTGGTTCTTTGTTATACCATCAGCCGTGAATGCAGCTCCGGTCGGTGTCCCTATTTTCTGAATAAAATATCATTTTCCTTGTCTTACAGCTGCCCTGAGGAGGCACACGGCGCAGTGCGTGACTTGAAGAACCGATGCCTCGAACCAGCGGCGACTTAGCTTCAGGGGGGCTAGACCACTTCGGGGGCTGCAGGACACCGAAGGGATCTGCTCCCGGAGCGCTCGGTGGGGGTGGTGGCGGAGGCTGTGCCCATCCAGACGATGTAATCATGGAAAATGGTGTCGCCTTCAATGTCCGGGTAAGAAAATAATTTCCTATCTTCCCAGAAACTGCAGTTATTCATATTTTACTCAGTACATTGGCTGTTTGGAAGTTAAGACTTCTATGAAGACTTTGGACTTTGCAACCCGCTCACAAGTAGCCAGGTAAGCCCCTTTTTATCTCGAGCTATTAAATACGAAGTACTTATTGATTTACATTAACAAATTGCAGGGAATGCATCAATCGGGTATGCGAAGCAGCTGGTTTGAAAACTCAAAAGAAGAGGAGGCTGGATAAAAAGATCGCTCAGTACATTTCAGATCGGCCCTGTATGGAGAATGCTGGCGCAAATGTAATCATAAACGTTTCCAGCAGATCCCTGAATCTGGTCAGTATTGAAACCGGCGAAATGATAGCCAACCACGATATGCCTCGCATCTCGTTTGCTTCAGGGGGTGATACGGTGAGTACTTAAATTACTTTCTAAAAATGGGTTAAATATTTAAAATATCTAAAACAGTCGGCACTCATAATTTCGTCTAAGATTTTCTATAATTCGCATCTAAATTTCACAAAACAATTCAGTCTTTTTGAATTTGAATAAGTTCAGGAACGTTATTGTCTCATCAATTTGTAAAAAGTGTACTATGTTCCTATGAACCCTATGTATGACTTTAAAATAAGGATAAGAAGTAAAACTAATAAATAATGTACGATATGTTTGTTAATTTTATAATATAACGTAGTACTGGAAAAAGTTATGAGTTTAGTTCCTAAAACTTTTTAAATTTAGATTATTTAACGAAAATTACATTTTAAAGGATACCCTGGACTTTCTGGCTTATGTGGCTAAAAATGTAGAGGGTTGGAGAGCGTGCTACGTTTTGGAATGCGGTGGTGAACAGACACAGGACTTGATTTTGACCATTGGAAAAGCGTTCATGCTGCGGTTCAATGCAATCAGCAAAACACAGCAAGTTCTAAGTAAATTTATAAGAAAATCCGTATTTATTTTTATGTTATTTCAGCAATTGTGTGGAAAACTTCAACATTGAAAAAGAATACGAAAAAGACTACTACAACGATTTACCAGGAAAATTACCTCCAGATTTACTCTGTGACAACGATCTACCTCAAAAGGTGACACAGTTGAATTTAAAGGTAACATAATTTTAAAAAAACAATATCGTGAGCTAATTTTTTTTGTTTTTTTAAATCTAACAATAATAGAAATCCAGAGACAGACTGAGCAGCAATCTTATCGACTTGAACAGTCCTCCACCAGACCTTAATGGAAAGTTGGATTTGAATTTAGACGCGAATAGCAATTCCACGCAGAACACAAATATTCGTGATGTTTTTGATTTACGTAAGTTAACTTCCTCTATAAAGTCTACTGCACACCAGAAAAAATGAATATTGAACTATTAAGCCATTATTATTGCTATATTTTAAAAGCATTAATTTTGGACTCATTCTAGAGCCATTCTCATTGTCTGCTGAAGTTCAGAGGTCTCAGCTGATGACAGAGTCGTGGTATCACGCATCTATAAGTCGCCCGATAGCTGAGAGCCTCCTGAAAAATGACGGAGACTTTTTAGTTCGGGAGTCACAAGGAAAACCCGGACAATATGTTCTGACCGGTCTTGAAGGCAAGACACCGAAGCATCTGCTTCTCATCGACCCAGAAGGGATAGTGCGCACAAAAGATCGAATATTCGAAAGTATAAGCCACTTGATCAAATATCACTGGACAAATTCATTGCCCATCATATCAGAAGAGACTGAACTCGTTTTAAGGAATCCAGTGCTGAACAGCCTGCAGAAGTAAGCCATTGCGGACAGGTGTAGCTACATCGAGAGACCGATTACTGAACCTGTGAACTGCTGTACACCGTAAACACAAAATAAACGAAGGCTGGGCGGGATGCATATTTTTTATATACTTTCTGCTTCTTGTAGAGCTAGATGCACTTTACACGTCTTTTTATACTTCCGTTGTAAAGAGAATAGGAGCGTAGGACTGTAGCACGTACACGGAACTCCGGCCCCAGAGTGGGCGGGGTCACATAAATTTTATCCACATTTTTCTTGTATATATTCGTAGAGTAAGGACAATATCATCCGATGTGTATTTTACTAATAAAAAATATATTCCAACAAGAATTAAAGATTTTCATTTCATTTAGGGTACCGACATTTAAAATTATTCTTCCGAAGTTAATTTTATTTAATTAAAATTTTATCAATCGTATTAATATGGGAGTTCTGCGGTCTTTAAAATAGGTAAATTTCTTGGTTATTTCTTGCTGAATTTTTAAATTACCCCCGCTTTAGAGTACCGGGATTTAAAATTTTTGTTCTGACGATATTTTATTTCCATTAAAAGCACTGCAAAAACGATTGCCAATAAAAGCAACGAATTAATTAAAGATTACTTGTTATCAAGTACAGCAAAAACTAGATTAGATCAATATTACGGCGAAGAGAAAATGCAACGTGTGGTGTTCCACAATGATTCATATTGGGGCCTTTATCTGTTGTATATAAAATATATAGAACGTTCAACTGAAAGGGAAGTACAAAATATAGTATATGCAGAAGACACTGCACTATTATATAGGGCAAAAACCAAAGAGGATCTAAAAGATTCCGTAAATAGAGATTTAGTACAGGTCAATTAATAGTTGCAAGGAAATAAGCTCAATACATTGAAAAAACCAAATATGTACATATATCATATTTAAAAAAAGGAGTAAACCAGGAACTCTCAAAGTTTTATATCGTTTCCCATGGGATATAATACTCCAGCGAAAGATGTTTATACTATAACAAATAAAGTAATTCATATGAAGAAAAATACATACCTAGAAAAAGTAATAAAGAAGAGAATAAAAAACCATATTACAAGAAACAATGAAGTGCGTAACTATACTAATGAAAAATTCAATAGTTCTCATGCGTCGTGACCAGAAGTAGTTCCAGTATTATTTTATAAAACCTCCGAATTTAATAATTATATTTTAACAACGTGTAACAACAATCCCATGTCTGATATGATGTTACCATTTTTAGCCAGAACAAGACATCACGTGTCTGATACGGGGTTCTCATTTTAGGCACAGAAAGGGGATATCGTCTTCTACACGTTGTTTTAAGGCAACTGGTTAATCAAGTGGATATAGGGACCGACTTTCGATCCGCACAATTGTGGAAGGGCGCTGTCCATTTAGCCACCCTGAAAAGATCTGGGCAGTGTCCTGGATCGAAACGCCGACCATTTTTGGACTCGTCTGGCTCGAGCCCTTATTCTTAAATCTGCCCCTATATCGGGATTGCAACGAGGGAATTCGAGAAGTGCAAAAGAATAATTATACTACATCTACATATTATTATTATTATAATATTATTACTCGTTATGGTACTGAAATAATCATTACCAGTAATGTTATTGAAACTCTACTACATACATATGTATTACCTATGCTAGCCAAGTAATGCAATACAATTAATAAGAATGGCGCTAGTAATTATAATATTTCATAGCGGAAAGCTAAGTAGTCATAGGACTGCAGTTTAGGAAGTGACACCTTTTAGAGGCTTAAATTTATATTTTTAGAAATATTTAACCTTTTGCCTAAATAAATTTTGCAATGAAGACAGTTTACCGATTTTCAAAGAAGAAATGTCGCCTGCCACTGTACGATCTTAAATTGGGCATTCGAACGGAAATGAAGCACTATCTCGCGTTGTTCGTGAATCGGTCAATCCTGCTCTACGGATTCGGGATATTTGGGACAATCACGGAAAAGGAGGTCGACATCGAGTACGGACTGCTCTTGGACGACTTCTGCAATCCCGGGAACCAGAAGCTGATCCTGATGAAGTGCGACATGACGGTGGCGTTCAGCGGGCACAGGGAAATCGTAGAGCTCTACTTCCACTACCCAGTGAGGTTGCGGCGGTTCCGGCAGTACATCCTCTACTTAAACGTGGGCGGGTACAAGACGTACGAGGGGACGAACGGGGGCAAATACATCCGCCAGGACAAAGTTAAATTTATGTTCGCCCCCGATTTCAACCGGGTTTCGTTGTCAACCCCTAAGGAAGGCAATTTTCCGTTCTTGCTTTATGAAAACATCGAAAAGTGTCGCAATCACCAGAAACAGGAACCAAAGATTGAAGATGAAAAGGTCCACTCAGACTAAACTTAATAATTCAATATTTGCTGCTACATTTTCGTCTAAAGTCTCTAGAAGTGCAGCCTTATCAAAAATATTCGCATTTCAGCATCTTTACAGAGCGTTAATTTAAATTAAACATTTAACATTTTATTAATAATCCGTGAAAATTTCAAATTTATTTATCAAAGTGTTCTTCAAGATCTTTAATGAAAGAAATGACATCACTTCTTCTAATATATTAACTATTTAATTTTAAAATTTTTAATTTATTCGTATAAAGTATACATTATATATAAAAATGAAATTATGGGTTTAAAATAAAAATCCTACGTTAAAGCATTAGTCTTACATATTTTTTTTTATTTTATTATTCGTGAGTAACAAATATTATAATTCGGAAAAATTATTCGTTATTCAAATGGAATGTATAAATAACTGCACAAAAGCATTTAATCAAATAATCAAAAAAATAGAATATGTGGTAAATTCCATGCTTATAAACAAACATTCCAAGGTTTTCTTTCTATGTTTTAGGGGATTATTTCTTTGAAAATATTTCAAAGGAGTGTTTTCTAATTTTTGTAATTTTTTCGTAAGACCCTCACACAAAATATCGATAAGTGTCACTCATAGTACTTTAGTTCTTCGTTGTCGATTTCTTACGAATCTAACGAGTCTAAACTCCGAGTTGTACCCCAAAGTGCATGTCCGATTGGAGAAAAACTAAATTCAAATAAAATATGTTTATAGGCTTTTTTTTAATTCACGGAAAATTTAAATTGAACAGATGGATTGTTAAAAAATGACTTGTTAGTAAAGTCTAATGAGAGTCTTTAATAATAATTAAATAATTTGTTAATACCCAATTGTTAAAGTTATTGCAGAACAACGCCAAATTTATGAGAATTTTCATGTTTTAGTTATTTATTTACGCATGAAAGTTTTATATCATATTTATTAAGAAAACTAATGTCTTTATAAGGATTGAATTTCAGAAACTTTGCATAATTTTATAGTTTATTTTTTATTTTCAATTTACAAAAAAAAAAAAGGTATTTGGTGAAATTGTAAGAATTAATGACTCTCATTAGACTATACTAACAAAGATACATATGTAATTTCAATGAAGCTGTATTAAAAAGGCATTTGATTATCACGCGCATGCCCATACTCACAACTACGTTTTAAATGTGTCTGCTGGAGGATGTTTGGCCCCTATGATTGGTCTGGCAGTTTACAAAAAATATTGAAATAGTCCCCTAAATGCCATAGATAAAAATTAACTCTCAGACTATAAGTAAGATTATGTATGTGTTTTTCGTTCGATCTTTAAAGCGTCTGGCGATAATTACCGCCAACAGAAGGTGTCTGGGAGTATTGATTTAAATTTTTTTGCAATATTCCGTATACGTATGTAAAAATCAGCTCTCAGACTTTAAGTAAAGTGAGTAATATTTTTACGTACCTGTAGCACCTGGTACCTGAGAATTGGCCGCCCAAGCTAGCAAGTATGTGTGCGTTCACTGTACACACTAACACTACTCTATCGTATACATTTTATCCATCAGAAAATAAGTAAGGTCTGGGGGCCCTGGGATCTTGCTCTATTAATTTTTTCATAAGTTACAAATTTCGAGAAGAATGAAATAAAAGTTATTTAGATACGCGAAAATCCAATTGGGTAGTAAAATAAATAATTAGGCAGTAACGAGTGAATAGTTATATAGAAATATTTGGGTAAGTTCTATAACTTTTGTAAAAGAAAAATTGATAAATAGGTATTTAGTGCGTGTGCTTCTTCTTCTTTTCCGCCTAGAACAGCTCGCATTAATGAAAATTAATTGATTTCAAAAATGTGTTTCTAGAAATATGTAATACATTTTACTTCTTAAATAATAATTGCACAGGATAGTTATTTAACCTACAGCCTGATTAACTTTTATACTGTCGCTATGGGACGGAATAAATATAACTCATTAATTTTTTTATATTAACAACTACATTTCAAAATTTTATTAAAGTGCATATAAATTATAAAATATAATAAATACAGCCTAACGTATCTCAAAATATTTATTGAAATTAATTGTTTTTGTCTGGACCTGTTTTTTGAAATACAGAATATATGAACCGTTTTATTGAAAAACATTTTGCTTATGCCGAATGGGAAACGCCGCTTCGATGGATATTTCAGCATGATAACGACCCGAAACACACATCGAAGCAGGTAATTGAGAATGGGCTATAAGTTCTTGATTTGCCGCCTCAATCACCAGATTTGAATCCTATTGACAATATCTCTTGGTGATCCTTAAACGACGAGTCTCAATTCAACGTTTCCAAAATAAAACAGAACTAATGAAAACACTGAAAAAAAAGAATGGGAAAGTATATAAATTATTTTAATTGAGTTGTGAATTTGTTGCAAAGCCTAATATTTTTAATGCTTTATGAAAGGAAAAAAATAGGATTTAGCTTTTTATTTCTCACTAAGTAAAATGAGGAAAAAATTACCAAAGAGTTTATAATTGTTTTTAACAACACTGTATGTTTTTCCCGTAAGTGTATGTATTTAAAAAACTGTTTGAATAATTACTTCCTTTTAAAAAATTAGAAACAGATTTTGGGACTAGGAAAAGGAGAGGCAAAAGAAAACTTTTTGCTCGATATAGTTTTATTCATGTATTTCTCTTTTTCAAATTCAAGTACATTTAATTGTGTTTTTTTTTTTCTTCATTCTTATTCATTTTTATTTTTTTGTCTGTTTTAATTAATTACTCCTTTTTCATCACCAGCAGCGCAGCAGCAGCAGCAGTAAAACATACAAACAAACACGCACACGGCAAATGAACTGAGACAAAAATATGTGTACCGCTCGTTCCGACACATTCATTTCACAAGCGAACAGAACTTACAGAATTAAAAATTATAATGTAAATTTGTTACCTAATTACAAAGTATGAATTATTACAAACAGTGGCTAGTTGAGGGGCCGAAGGGGGTAGAGTGTTTTGGTCATGAGAAGGGATCATCGGATGAGGTAAGGATGAGAATGGATTTGCGAGAGGGTCACTTAATTTCAGCAATAATTAGCTCTTGGTCTCTGTTTTAAATTTTTTGTTTTGCTTTTGCGTTTTTAATCTAAAGAAAAAAAAAATTAACTACAAGTACTTCATGAATTTTTCCCTAGGCCTCATTCTATCTCCGGCAAATTTTTGGAGAAACGACTAAGCGTCCTCTTTTGCCGTATATATTTATTTATATATTTATGAACAAAATTAAGTGGAAGTGGGCAATTTAGTTAATTTGCAAATATTGTTTACAATTCCTTTGAATTTTGAGCCGTTTTGTGACAAAGATAACTTCACAAAACTTAATTTTGTTCATAAATTGAATTATACAGAGCCTCGGTAAAACACTAACACTAAACGTAAGAGGTGTAAAAGAAATGAAATATTAATTTACAGAGAATTTTTGTCGCCTCGTTTCCCTCCGATTCAACGGTAGGCGGTAGCGCACTTGAATATTAAGTCGAATTGGGTGGAACGAGGCGGCAACTGCTTAAATCTTTCTTATTATCTGAAGGGGGAAAAGGGCTTTTGCTTGCTTCGTTTACTTCCAATCAAATTTTGTTTAGGGATCTCTTACTTTAACGGTTATTTTTCATTAATACAATTTAGAGTTCTCAATTTGTAATTGAAGAGAGCTTCTGCGGCACTCCATTCACAGTCTTTGATTTAAGGATATCGTTCTCGTACGACAGAACGGTTTCTTTGCCATTTTCATACACCCTGTCAAGTAGAAAATTTGATTAAGTTTTTTTCATAATTTTTGTTCTCGGGTCCTAAAACTCACCTCTTCGTCATGATCTTTTTTCCATTGACGAATGTCGTTGAGGTTGATGTCTTCTTTACGGCCCCGGCGCTGCCGCCGCCGCCTCCACTGGACACAGAGTTGAAAGATGAGAACGACGTGAATCCATTGGTGGGCATGTCTGCGTTGAAGAAAAGATCCACCATCGAATAGCGCATCATCGGGGACATGAAAAGTGGTGACATAATTGTGTCGTTATGTGGATGTGAGTGGCGGTGTCCGCCGCCGGAGCGCCTGCCCCCGTTTGCGTGGCCAACGTGCAGGTCTGCAGGTAAAACACAAAAAAAAAAAGAAAAAGTGTTGTGCAATTTTAGTACTCATTCTCTAATTTATATTAAATTTTGTTAAGTTGCCCAGTGTATATAAAAAAAATGAGATTTTTCAACGAGACAGACAAACCTCGGGAAGTAAACGGATCAACAGAAATTTCTGTTAAATGGCTCCTCATTGATGCTAAATGGAAAATTCAAAAAACCAGCAAGTGTGTGTGGTTGACTTAACCCTTTAACCAAACCATATTAACTTAAATATTTTTAAGTTTCAAACTGATTTTCTTATTTTATGCATACTGTGTCAAATTTGTACTATACGAGTTTCATTTCATAAAATCGCCATCTATAAGCAAGTTGTGTGAACTACATATATCGTTCATCAAAGTCAACGAATGGGTACGAACCGGCGCAGAGCCAGTTTGTGAAATTCGAAATTTTGTAAAAAATACATAAATCTCAGTGCTAGTAGCGCTTACAAATAAATATTCCAGGAAAGGAAATAATTTAAATATTGGTTCTGAGCTAAATTTTTTTTGTTTTCACCAGCAATATTAACTTATGAGTGGTTGTAACTGAATGGATCCAAAGAGGAAAAGTGTAAAATTTTCTAAAATTATTCAATAAAAAGAAAAATCCTGAAAACACGTGTCCATTTATTTGTGTTTCCTATCACATATATTTTTTTCATGAATAAATAAAAAATCATGCAGTAAGGGGTTAAATAAAAACGTTTGCAAAGTAAAATAATAATATATTAATAAAATAAAATTTTAATAGTAGCATTTGAGCATGAGTACGAGAATCAATCATACAGGCGTTTTGAGATAAAATCGAGGACCTAATATGTACTTGCCACCTAGATTTCTTTTTTCGGTAAAATTACTTGTGTTAAAACCTTAAATAATTTTGTATTGTTACTTGAATACTCGAATATGATGATTGTTTTTGAATTTGTATAATAGCTGTGTTCCATTGGGCTGTGTAAAATACTCCCAAGTACTTCTGGCTACGCTGAACTACTCTAGCTATAGTTGGCGAGCAGAAGTTCTGAGTAGTTACGCCACATTTTCCCGCCAGGTGGATGGTGGTTTTTGTACTAGGTTTGCATGGAAATGAAAGCTTTTCCTCATTTTTCGTTGCAGCTTTAGCTATTCTGGAGTAATCACAAGGATTTAAATAATAAAATTTAAGTAGTTTAGGCAGCAAAACATATTTATATATAAATATTTCCATTTTAATAAATAAGGCACAATCAAAGCAACTAATATAATACGATGAAATGTCAAAATTTGAATTTATATTTTACTCCTCACGATCAAAGTAGCGTTCCATAGAGAAAGTACTCGGGAGTACTTTACACAGCCCAATGGAACACAGCTAATCTATTGTCTAGTCGTTTTTGTTAAAGAAGGAAATTATTGTTAAATAAATATAATGCAATTGAACGCCGCCGAATGAACGAACGAATTAATTTTTAATTTCAGTAACATATCGGATGTAGACACAGATCTTTATCTTAAGAAATCCAAGCAAAATGTCTCAAATGGACCGACATTTTTTCAGTCGCAGTGATTTCGGTTCAATGTAACAAAATAACAAATTTTGCATTGAATTGAATTCGAAAAGTTGTTATGTAGGTATATGAAGATTTTACAATTTAAGAATAGTGCATCAAATGCCATGATATTTAGTCATCCAAACTTCAAACCTTGAACCAGATAAAGTTTTTGGTCTAAAGTGGGTATAATACACTTCGCGACAAAAAAATACGACACCCCTGCAATTCTTCGAATTTTGGGTACTGGTAAGTCCTCCAGGGGAATTTGAATACTTGTTGTAAAGAACTGTTGCTGAAATATCTGTAAGTGAAGTGTGTTTACCAGTAGATTCATTTGTACAGGAACTTTCCAGAATTTACTGCAAAACTGGCGCGACAAGAAGATACGACAGGGTAAGAATTTAAAATAAAACATAAATAGTTTCATAAAACATTAGAAGATATTTAATTAATTAATAATGGTTGCTTCTTCCTTTGTTTGTTATTACTTAAGATTTATACATATTTATGAATTTTCGAGGGAATAATGCCCAAGTTGCAATGGCTTGGTTGTTGGTGGTTGTTACCTCTGTATACTGCTCGTACAAATATGCGAAACGTGCAACGTATTTTATAAAAAGTAGAGCATCTTAAACGGAATTAATTGCAAAGAAAACCACCTTTTACTAAACAACACAGCGAGCATACTGAAGTTTGCACAAAAACATCTTAAATGGAAAGAACGGTGGAAAAAATAATTTTTTCTTATGAAAATCGATTTACTTTAGATGGTTCAAATAGATGGAGTTACTACTATTTTTACGATTTGCGGAAAGTATTAATTTTGCTATCGTTAAGATATGTGACTAAAATATTTTTAAGAATTTTTATTTAGCATCCCAAAAAGCAAATCTAATTTCGTTGAAGAAATGTGTTAAACGAAACGTGTGAATTGGAAAAAAAAAATGTAGTAACCGGAATTAAGTTGAGTGCCGGAGGAGTAAACTTACCGAAAAGGTCCCCAAACGGTGTGTTCACCCCGAAGAACTCTTTGAAAACTTCTTCTGGTGGCTTGAATACGAACGGGAAGTCTCCCATCATGACGAAATCGTCGAAGTCGTGACGACCTGATCTGTGGTGCCTGCCTCCGTCGCCCATTAGGCCGTCTTTGCCATACTGATCGTACATACGACGTTTCTTTTCTGCAAGGATACAAATTAGGGATTAATGCGTGACTGGTTAGTAAGGAGCAGCACATATAAATTTTTTACCGACGATAGTAAGGTAGGGAGAAAACAATGGCAAAAATTAGAACACAAACAAAAGATTTTTTATTTGAAATTTTAATACGCTGCAATTCTGCTGTAATGGGCAGTTTAAATTTACACGTATTTTTATCGTTAAAAGACAAGTTATTTCAGTAGGCAATGGCCACGTAGTTACGTTATTTCTATAGGCTAAAAAGTAAAACTTATGTTGACCCCCTGAATTTAAAAACATTTCATTGTTAAGTAATATAATAAATAATAAAAAAAAAAAAAACAGGAATAAAACGGTTTTGAATCAGCGTTACTAAGTTCACAAAGAAATTTAATAGGGTCGCATAACTTTAATTTGCGACATCGACCGATTCAAATTTGGAATGTAACAAAATCTACATTCCTTTCTATCTTTGAAACGCAGATTATAACTGATTTGATTTGCACATAAAATTTCTATAGGAATTCTCTACACATTTACCTATATAAAATAATTTCCACTTAATTCGAAACGAATTAAATGAATACCGCTTAAATTTTGCTGTATGTGAGACTGTGAGAGAAATCAAAAACTTTAAAAATTTTCTTATTAATTCTCATATGCAAGCATGACTGAATCGGTTAAGTTATAACAATTTTATATACGAAATCCGAATTTTAATTTTTAATTTTTAACTAATGAAAATTGAATTTTATGAAGAAAAACGTGCATCAGAAAAATGCCCTGACCGTAAAAAATTATTAATTGCCGAAATTTTTCTCAGGCTGAGAAAATATGATAATCTTTAAAAATAACTTCCAGCGCTTATATTCTGACAAATTTGAAAGCGGCTATGACTTTTAAGCCAAAAAATTAGGTTTCTAATGGCTAATCTGCTTGATTGAAGACGCAAATAATAAAATTTGCCCCTAGAAATCTAAAAACACAAAGTGTAAATAAAATCCGAATTCGCCTGTTGCCTATGGAATATTTAATACAAATTTGTTTTTAGTTATAACCAGATAACGCAAATTAAACAAAAAATAGTATGTACTATTCTGGGTCTGAGTAGTTAAAATACTGCTTCCTTTACTCTCGTGGCCTAAATTAAGTAATGCATACTTTTGGTAGTAACAACAAAACGAAAACCAGTAAATCGTACAAATTCCATCCAATAAAAAAAACATTGTTAGTCAGTAAAATATCGGGCAAAAATTGGCGACAAAAGCCTCGATGCGGGTAGTAAAAAAGTCGAGGGCTTTTGAGTTTGTTAGACAGCAAATTTACAGACAAAAAAAAAACTATATGAAGAAAAGCAGCATAATGCGGGCAATATTATAGTAGTAGTTGTTTTTGCTTTTAAACTCATCATCTCCTACCGAAACATTTGTAAAACGGTGTCGATTCGAACAGACCTCGGAAAGTAAAGGTTTGGTAGCGATTGCCTCGTTTATATGAAGGTGTTGAACCCGCATGTGAATCGTTGTGATAGTGATGATTACCCGCATAGTGGTGGTGGTATTTGTACGATGACGATGACCGCGCATCATAGATCTTTCGTTTGCGCTCTGCGAAATAATTTATTGTTTTTTTCTTTTTTGATTTTTCATTTTTCAAATATTTATATTTATTTGCTTATATTCTCTTTTTTCTTTCTAAAATAAGGATACAGGAATAAAAGAAAAGCGCTTAAAAATAGAGTGAGCCCCAGTTAAGTCCCTTTCATTTAATGCAAGAGCCGCTTAAGTGTTTTATCTGGTCACTTCAGCTTCACAGAGTTAATATTCCCAAAATTTGATTACAAGATTATACAAAATTTATAATTTTACAAAGTGCACTATGTCTGGGACCACTGAATTGATTATACGTTTTCCCCATGTTCAGTTTCTGCAATCGACTGCTCTCTTCTGCTTTAAGAAAAACAATTGCTGAATAGAACTGTCGACCGAAGAAATTGAATTCTCAAAAACAGACAATTCGAATATATGCCACCAAAAAAAATAAAGCCAAACACTTACCGTCCGATAGCACTTCGTATGCTTCTGAGATTTCTTTAAAACGACGATTGGCCTCATCGGGATTATCAGGATTTTTGTCTGGATGCCATTTCAGTGCTAATTTCCTATACCTGATAGGAATAAAAAAAAGGGAAATTCAGATTAAAATTAAATTATAATTAACTACTTAAAACCGAAAATCATAAGCTCCAGAAAAGTGAGACATATTCGCATTTTATAGCCGAATTTCGCAATTCAGCCATAAGACAAAACAAGACACTTCCCCTCACTTAACAGAGTGAACATTTCCGCTTTTAAAATAAATCTCAATAAGATCAGGAAATTGTACTTACGCTTTCTTAACTTCGCCATCTGTGGCTGTGCGAGATATTTCCAATACTTTGTAGTAGTCAACCATTTTCTGTCTTTTTTATTTGTCTGCCTTAGCCTTAAGTTTAATTTAAATCCTTAACGAATGGAACAGTGGATGAATTGTTTGTTTAATTGGATGAGGATATGACTAGCTCCTCACGATGAGTAGCTCCCAAAACTCCTTTCGGTTATATCTGCAAAATAATTAAAGGATATTTAATTTAATTACTTCGAATTTGTGAATAGGGAGCAAATCCGATGAAATTTGACTTGAATGTTTTATTTGCAGTCATGACAGAACGGCGCTTACTTGATATTTGGAAGGTGGAAAGGAGGAGGTACATTGGATTATGATTTAAATTTTGTCGCAAAAAAAAAAAAATATATTTATATATAACTAAAGTTAAGAATTTCAGAAAATATAATAACTAATCAGTTTTATTTATTAGTAAGGCTACAGAAAAAAATTTTTTTTAAGTACAAAAATCAATTCAGAAAAATTTTATTAGTATGTGGAAAACTGCTGCTTTTTGAAAAAATCTAAAGAGTAAGACTATTTTATAGAAATGAATAACTTTTTTCCTGAAGCATAAAACAATACTAAAGGATTTATTGTTAATACGTAGTAGCTTACACCATACATAGAAAACCCGAGATTGTAACTAAAACTGTGTATGAGGATTAACACAAAAATCAAAAAATTAGTAGGGTATTCTATTTTTTAATAGTATAGTTTATAGTTATATCAAACTACAATCAATAATATTAGAATTAAGGTCCCCTAAAAACAGAGAAAAATATTTCCTCTTTAATTTTTTCCTGTAGGGATCACAACTTTATCTTTTAATGCTTGCGGGTCCCTTCACTTAAAAAAAGTGCATGCAGTGCGGCGCAAAATATAAACCTGTTTTTGTTCTTAAAAGGGGATTGAAATTTTCTTTCGATATAATTCACCCTTTAGATTTGAAACGATTGAATAAGTAGAAACGTCGTGAAGTGCTCTACCTTCCTTGTCTTGGGGAGCATAATGTCCAATGAGCGTTTAGCGAGGGCATTGATGCTGGCACCCAATTTAACATAACCCCCGCCCGCATATCTTTGCATTTATGCAAGGAGCGAGCGGAATTTTTGGAAAGCCCCTTTACTTTATAAGGGGCTGCTTAATTCATTCTTAATTCTAATTAGTTAAGTTAAAGTACTTTCCATTTGGGAGAAGACGAAAGCAATTTCTTGAAAATAGATACATAGTGATTTTTGGGATCATTTGTAAAATTGCTAGCGAAAGCTTGCTTATTATTTTATTTAAAATTTATTTGTTTAAAAATTGCAATCCGAAGTAAATCGACAGGATTTTTAATTTTGGAGTTAAAAAAACTAAACTTAGCTATGTCTTAAAAATTTCGACTGTAGAATTTTAAAACTCATATTTTCCAACTTTAATCTAATCCAACCATGATCATATTTGTCTTTAATTAAGTTATAAAAACAAACAACAAATATAACGAATTTAATTAATTTCAACAAAGCATTTGTTTTTACGTGAAAGAATTAAATGGACTTAATCTGCATGACCTCGAAGATTAAAAAGAGGTCTTCATTGCTGTCTCTAATCCCTAAAATAACATGTAAACGATAGCAACATCACCGTCGAAGGTTCCATTAAGACCATTCGCGGGTGTTTAGCAATAAAACACTAAAAAAGCGACATTATAGAACAATTATCCGCGGTGCAGACGTAGCAAGTGCGATTAGCTTTTATTAAATTCTCGCAAATAAAGCCCTTGACACGGATTTTCGCTGCAAAAAAGAAGAAAAAAATTTAAAATAGTCGTTTTTCACGTAGGAAGTAGGTGCTAACTCGGTTTCAAAACAGCGCACGCCGTTTTCACTGTCATTATCGGCCTCAGCAGTCGCCGTAATTTTCTACTAAAGTGTAATTTCCCTCACTGCGGGTGATACAACATTTTGATTCAAGACAAGTTCGCCAAATTTGTCTTGTCTCGCGTCTCAACGTCCGTGACGTGTAATGGAATCGCGATCTTAAGCTAGACGCAGACGACTGTCTTTTCTTAGCATTGTTTACTTAATTGGTCGCGCTTACCTGTTGCAATTTTGAGAAATATATTTTTCGGTGTTAAATAACTGGGGCTACAACACCAACTCTTGGCGTTTTTATCTCGCGTGCCATCTACTCAACTGCTGAGTGATATGGAATCGAGATTGAGATAAATCCGTGACAGGAAAGCTCTTAAAGAAGTTGTGTAACTGGAAATCCGCTGGTGTTACAATATGTTGGAATTTCTTGCGCAACTTTCTTGGACTTCCTATAAATAGATGGAGCTTGGGGAATACAAGATTATTGTTGAATTTCCATGCGAGAACACGGGGTGCGGTGGTGAATCACGTTCTCTTATCGAGAATTTAAAATGAATAAGTTTAGCGACAAAATTTCCAGTAATTCTGCGTTAAATTTACATACGATTAGGTGTGCTATCAGGTCAAAATGCTCATCAGCATTTCAGCAAGCGTTATCGGTTTGCTCTGAATGACTAATTCGATTACTTTGCCACTGTTGTTGTGATGAAATTCGAATCTAAAGTGCAGTCGATTTGTAAATAGGATCACTAAAAGCGATATCTGTTAAATATTTTAAGTCTAGAGATTTCTTCAGTATATTTGAATGATCGAGGGTCTTAAAATCTTGCAACTTTAACTCTACATACATATGTATATTTGAGGTTCGAAAGATTTGTATATTGCGAAAAAATTATATTTTATTTAAACCTTCAAATTAAACATGTACCAATCAAAGTAAAATTACGTTAAATAAATGACAATGTAAAATTATGGAGAATATGTGCAAAATTGAATAGTTTGGAATAATAAAGCTTGGAACGCTCGAATTAGGATATAATATAATAGAATTTAATCAAATAAATGTACAATAGGAAACAAGAATTCATGTGAGCTAATAAAGTCAAACCTCTGTTCTTTGAATCTAAAATAAATTAGGTACGAATAGTAATAAAGAGCTAATTAAGTTGTAATCGCGGCGACAAATTTTTGCCGCACAAGATTCATCACTTATAATAAATAACATTGGTCAACAAAATTTTTGTTTTTTCTGTACCTAGAAGCATAATAGATGTTTTTGATAGGAATTTCTAGGTACATTACGAATCCGAAAATAAAAATTTTTCAGCACGTCAGGTTTTTGAGTAATAATAGTATGAATAGGGCCTAAGCAAAGGTTCATGAAAAACTCATTCAGTAAGCGGTTTAGAAAGTTTATAAATAACTGATTTTATAGATAGTTAAGGATCTAATCTTTTAACATATTAGAGGTATATTTCGCAATCGTGCGATAATCTGTTATTCTTGAAGAAGTTTTCAAATATGCCTAGTATATGAGTTTTGTCACTTTTCAACCCAATATTTCTCGAAAACGGGACTTGCTGGAAAATTTCCATTTTCAGATATAGGTTCAACACATTGCAACCTTTAAATATCTATGATATTTTTATTTGAAAGACAATTTCGTTGTAAACCAGTGTAACCAGTGGGACATTTTTTTCTTTTGTAAATGTTCTATTCAATGAAAATCTTATTATGTAGTTATTCATTGAGACTAATATAATAATGAGAAAGTTTCCCCTTAAGGGGACTTTTACTTTCTAAATTAGAAAAAAAGACAATTTTAAAATATTAAAATAAACTATTATATTTGTGGTTATAGTTTTTTTTATACATTGTTGAAAAGGTTTTAAGGTATACAAAAAAATTTTTTTTGGCACTTTTAGTTGTTTTTCACCACTGCAGAGAGGGCGTCTTCCAAAAGATGCATTTTAATTTGGGAGACACTTTTCTGCCTTCCTGTAACAAATTTTGTTAAAATTCCAACGGGATTCAATTCGTGAAACTTAAAACTAATAAATAAACCTTTAAAAAATTAATTTTTTTTATATATTTATGGCTTTTATACGCGATTTTATAAAAATTTCGAAAAAACGCTTGTTTTGGGGATGAATTTACCCCTGTACTAAAAAGCTGAGGTAGTTTTTATTACTTTTTAGAGGTTTATTTAGTAGTAGTATATATAAAGTACCAAAAAAAAATTGGTTTACTGAGATTGGTTTAGTAGATTTTGAAAAAAACGTCTCCCAATTTTGAAAAATTTGATTTCAAGAATAACGCGTTTAAAGTATTTTTACTGTAATTTTATCGAATAAAATGGTCATATTTATTTTATAAATATAGCTTTAACTTCCTTTCTATTTCAAATTTCTTAATAAAATTTTAGGACTGTATTTTTATGATACTAAGGAATGTTTTTACGTAAAAAAAAAATCGATTTTTTGAAAATTTAGAAAGTAAAAGCCCCCTTAAAACTTCAATAAAAATACATTAATTTTGCTAAAAATGTCTGAAAATAAATAAATTTTAGAACAAGTTTTTAGAATACTAAAATAAAATGACGTTAAAATTGTCAACCTATGAAATCTCTTAAACAAAAGTATGCAACGAATCCCTGATAACCGCAAAAGCAATTTAAATTACTATCACATTTATCACGCGAAGAAATCGCCAGCACGAGCATTTTAAATTTAGCCAAAATGTCCGAAGAAATGTTAAATAACATGAAACCCACGACTGCGCCGCTGCCCCGGGCTATGGAGCAATTCGGCAGCTTCCTCGACAGACAAAAGTTAGCGAGACGATTAAAAACGTGTAAAATGAATTTCGCCAATTCGTCTATAATCTTTTACATCGCGAACTTTTAGGCAGGTAACAGAGCCGAGATGTGTCACAACTCTGCAACATCATCATGATCTTCCTCGCCGTTTTTCGAGCGGTTGGTAGCAGCTAATTTCTTTCTACAGGTAGACGAATGCCAGAGATTCGTGTAAGATACGCGTGGATTACTGCTCGGCGTTCTTCTTTTTTGCGACAAATCAACCTTGAACTTGTCTATTTTCGCCTGAATTCATCTTCGTTGCCTGCCTGGCGTTCTTCTCGGAGGAGAATATCTTCTTTGCGAATTTGTTCCCACTTCATTAGATTTTTTTTTTCAGAAAATCAGCTGGTTCCTGGGATTTATGGTGGGACATGTGCTAACCTTGTTTAGAAAAGGCGTTACAAAAACGTGGTGGGATCTTTCTTGGTAGGCTTTAATGAAAATTTTGCCGAACAATGGCGAACAGGTGATAAACGAACAAACTGTAGGCATTTTGTGTGCACAGCAGTTAGATCTTTTGAAAAAAAAATTACGATTTCATGAAATATACAAAATTAACAAAGGCAAGGCCGATTTTTCTTTATTCTCATTTTATTTTAAATCCGTGTTTTGTAGACACGTCTTTTAGAAGAATCGTAAGCTGAGTTTGAAAAAAAAACTAATTCAAATTGCAAGACGATTGTTTTTACTTTTTATATAACAAACATATATATAGATTCATTTCATTTCAAAATGAATACCCAATTATTACCAAAAATATTTTGAGAATTTTCAAGTGAGTATTTTAATTTTTAAAAATATTTTTGGTCTCTTTAAATTCTTCTTTACATTTCCACAAAATTTGAGTCACAAAAAGCGAGTTAATTCCAATTAGTGTCTTGGTATGACCGTCATCAAATTGGACAGGCCATTCCCAGCGTGGTGCATCTTGAAAATAAAACAATTCTGGCATGGAACTTGGGTAAATCACTTTCGATCTACGTTTGGTTTTTTACTGTCCACCATGAATACTTTTAATCCATTTATCAGTCCATTTTATTAGTTTATCAGTAAATTTCGTAAAAATTTGAGGTACGCCTTGGAGGAAAGTTAATTCTTTACAAGAAAGAGTCGTTCTTAGTAAAAGCAAAGCTGCTTCAATACCCTTCTAAAGAATACTTATGTAACAGAAAAAGAGTTATGAAACCGATAACTACAACATAAACTTATTTATATAAGAAAGCTTAAAATACGACAAGACCTTGAAACTGAATTCAATTGAAGTAACTTATGGTAAATACGACTATTTTTGAGCTAGTAAAAAATACTTCGTCAAAAAGGCATCGCCCAATCCATTGATTGAACATTTTTCATTTGGTTTGGTTTGGTTCGGTTTTAGTGTTTGTGTGCATTCAGAGATATCAGAATCAAAGTTAACCAGAAAAATAAACAGAAAATAAGCCAAAATGCTTGACACGAAGCAACAACTGAATTGGTTATTTGGTCTGGAAATGTTTAATGCAATGTTATCGCTATCTTATCTAGGGCTAGACGCACTAAGTTCGATGTTAAACAAGAGATTTCCAGTATCATTTTAATTAAATTTTCGTGCAATTCAGCAGTTGCTGAATTGAGCTGAATTGAAGTTCTAAAAATAGCTGTTGTTACAGAAATACTTACAAATAATTAAAACTAATGCTGTGATTGTTTGAACTCCTTAAAACCAAAATAATTTGATTGAAACTGCAAAGCCACTGCTGCTTGCAACATCACAAACTTATCAAGGCCAATGGAGCTCACTCAGCTGCACGGGTTCACTTCCTCATTATATCACTCTTTTGCTTATCGCCATGCATTTGCCTTATTATTTTTCATTAAAAACACTCTGCCACAGTCAACCAACGTTGGTCTGCACTTACATCAATTTAAATCGAATTGGGGGGTACACTGTGAAATGCGACTGAGAGGTACTGCAGTATCCAGTGACCGAATTATAGCCCGTTTTTTTTTAATTTTTATTTATTTTATTTTTATACCGCGTTTGTACCGCACAGTCCGATAAGATTCAAAACCTTCAGAACAGCGCACGCTTGAATGACTTGCGAATGACGTGCTTCCACAAAACTAACTAAGAGTGTGGGACCAAAAGTCAAGCCACCAGAGTCAGACCAGGTGAGCTTTTGGCTGTTCCACCGCGCACCCGCCTCCAAAAAATCCCACGACCACGACAACAAAGTCGCACCCAAAAGAAGCCTCACTGAAACCTGTCTCGCGGCTTCAGAGCACCTCTGTCGCTATATTATGAATAGAATATTTGTGTGTAGTTTCACCTGTCTGGCCTCCGAGTAGGTGAATAGTGGTGCGGAATATGACCAACTGCGTTTTTTTATCAATGCTGCAGGTGTTTTACTCAAGACACGACATGCCTCGAAGTTGTCGCAAACGTAAGTGCCCCTAAGAAACCATATGTTCGCTGATAAGCGTCAAACAAAACGCTGAGCAAAAATTTTCGTCACGATATGAATCATTATAGCGAAAAGCTTTCAAGTTTGTGTAAAATTGTTTATATATTTTCGTTGCACAGCACGAGCGCAACAAATGTGGGCCCACACTCACACCCCTGTGGTACCCGATAAAATCAAGTTAGATCCACACCCCGCCATCTCTCGGGCGATTAATTCAACATCATCTAGTGTTTTTATGCGCATTTAATGTGATTCAGACACGTCACCTTTAACAGTTAAACAAATACCGCTGGGAAAACTAAAAGCTTTCCATGTGAATCGAACGGTTACGGGATTGTTGCGGTTCGACACCCTGTCCAGAGATTTGATGTTTTTTTTTTATTATTATTATTTTTATAATGATTCGCTGGCATTAAAACGTTGCTCATCAACTATTCGACGTGCCAATTTCTTAGCTTGAGTCTTAAGACTTAAGGCGTGAGATCTTGGAGGTTGGGTGCCTGCTGCTTGGCACTCACGTCCGCGAAATGATTTATTTCGGCGCTTAATTCTAATTTAGATTGGACCATACCCCACACACAGGTTGGTAACAAATTTTATTGAGCAGATAAAGTGACAAATTCTGTACAGCTGCTTGAGAGGGAGTGGTAACATCTTCACACTTGTTTTATTAGAAGAACAAGTGATTTTAGCATAGAAATAAGACATAAGGAAGTGCGATTAGACTTGTCAAGCGTACCAGAGTCCCTTTTGTGTGAGTTCTCGCACTTTAGTATTAGAAACATCAGTATAGGCGTAAAAAGAAAGTAAATTTTAAGGGGCCACATCACAATTTGTTATGTATTTTAAAATTACGTCGTTATTCTTACATTGTTCTAATCAGACTTCTTGTAATTAACTCGGGATTGCAATAGTAATTTATGTAATATTAGAATAACATTAAAATTTTTGCTGCATGTACCCCACTAAAATTTATTTTTAACGCTGTCTTTTAACAAGAGCACCCCGAAATGAATCAAAGTAATCCAAAAATGCATAATTCAACAGTATTCAGGAATATTTCTATAGCTTTTCCTCATTCTGCCTCGCTTGCTCAAGTTCTGTCTCGCTCAACTGAGCACCCTTTGAGCACCCCAAAAAAATGGTACGCACACGTACACTATATTTGAACGTTTCAGCACTTCCTTATGTCTTATTTCTATGGACTTTAGAGATGTTTATTTTCTATATAAATTAATTAAATAAATTAACTATGTATTTAAAAAACTGATATTCGATATGATATTAAACAGAGCATTTTATAAAAAGAGACTATCAAATTTTAAACTAAAAACCTATTATAAAATCCGAGTATCTTAAAATATTGCTGTATATTCGAGGATATGTCGCTGTTTCAGTTAAAAAGAGTAAAAATTAAAGCAGAGATTGAGAGGAAAATGCCTAAACATAACTCTAGCGGCCGAAAAAATACCTAACTTTGACGATTTATTTTGGGAATGTGGAAAAAGAAATAGGATTTCTTCTCAGAGAGTATTAAAAAACAAATTTGTTTATTATAATTTCCGTAAAAAATGAATGAATCTTTTAAAACGCATTTTTTAAAATTTCTTTACGGGAGAAAGGATTTGTCCCAACAAACAAAAACAAAGTTTTATAATTTATATACTACTACTGGTTATAAAAATAAGTAGGGTTTTTTGTTTTAAATCAAATGTTGTAGAAATGATGCACTTTTGAAAAAAAAACCAATCGGTTTTTAACCAAAATATAAGCAGCAAATTGTTTATAAAAACAACACTTTAAAATAAAATCAAAAAACGACTACATACTTCGATAGAACAAGTAATTATGAAACTGTCCGTCCAGGCAACGGTTTGGCCATCCGCGTTAATTCTAGACTACAATGCAATATTGCAATAAAAAATTGATTTTTCCAAAATCATAGTGGTGTCACCCCTTAAAATAGAATTTTAATTTCATTTCTTTAACTATGTATGTGCTTTGTTAACCCTTTGACCGGTATGGACGCAACAGTCACGTCAACACGCCTATGTGCCGTTACTATGACTATGACGTTTTAATATTCAACTCAAAGCAGTATGAACCTGAATACTGCAATTCTGCAATTGTCGAGAATGTTATGATATATGTTTACGCCATCTATCGACGAATTTTAGAAATATTCTCGCAATTTTAACTTTTGCTTGTTGCTCGAACAGTTCGAAACTCACTGCTTAAAGGGTTAAATTAAGAAATTAAGTTTTTTATGTTTCAATTACACAGATCAACAATAATTTCCTCCTGGACAAGTGATAGATAGTGATAGATATTATATATGTGTAAGATTTACATATTTCTGTTTATACTAAGAATCTAAAATTGAAAATATTACATAACGTTTTCGAGACATATAAGATCACCATGTTCTCACTATGCGCATTTTAAAAAATTTTATTGAAAATCGTGGAGGATCGAAAATACTAAAAATGATATTCAAATGAAAGCTTATACCTTCAGCTATAGGTATGAAACATGATTAACGTGGAACATGTATTTTTAGTTTTATAGGAAGCTCGTATTTTAAGAAACTGCTCCTATACTGATATTCATTTAATATTTGTCGTATAAACTAAATTTGTTTAAGAAAAAAGTTAATTTTTAATAAATTGTCATAGGGGTTTAACGCATTTTTTCTCGAAAACATATTGTCATAGAACATTTTTGATTTTGAAATCGTATTTTAGCAAATATTGTCGAATCATGTGGCTGAATCAATGTAAAAACTTTAAGTAGATTCTGATTTAGAATTAATAAATAATAAAGAATAGGATTTTATGAAAATCGAATGTAACAAAATGCCACTGACTAGAAATACCTGGACAAAGTATTAGATAGTAGGCTAAGGGAGCAAAGTGAAGAGGGAAAAATTAACCTCAACGCGATAAAAAGTGACTCAGTCTAAATTACTAGGGGATCATTTCCCTCTAGGAATGGTCATCGGTTACTCACGGATTGTCCGACTACAAATTGCGATCGCTATGATTGATCGTCTCTTAAATCTTCTACGTATGGAAGGTTTTACCTCACCTGACGATCAGACGTTGTTACTTCTCGGCGATCTGGTTGATTTAAAAAAAAATTACTATTTTCCTGAGTCCGAGATGACATCAGATCTCCAAACAATAATTGCGAAGGCGTCCGTTTTCTTGGCGCGATCGGAACCTTCCACGCACAGCGCACCGGCGGCGCATGTCGCTGTGTCTGTGCACCGATCGCTGAAAGAGCGTCTTTGGCGGTTGTCCAAGAAAATCGCAGACCCGTGTATTGGGTATGTGGCATAAGGAAGTCGACCGGAGCATTGCGTGGGTGTCGCAAGAAATGCATCGCACTGACCCGCATACCATTCGGCGGCGATTCCAGCTACTAACAAATTATGTTCTAAGAAGACCTCCAGGTGCGGTGCGGTGCGCTGCTGCGCGCTTCTGGCGGAATTCTTGATGTCGAGTAATCGCTAAATTATCGTGCCAATTCCGCGCCGCCATTAGCGCAAGTACTTGCGCTATCAGCGGCGCGACTTACTGACTATTTTCGATCGAGCATCTTCCGGCGCTGCTGTCTGAAGGTGTTTGGGGCCCCAAGTGGTGCTCCTTGCCAAAGTCGCAAGAGTGACACAATTTGCCCACGATTTTGCATCGAAGCCCAACCGGCTCGTCACAGTGATTGACTCGACTCACAATTGAAGCGATGAATGAATCACCGGGAGATCGGATCGCGCGATCGCGATCTATCAATCGATCTGGCTGCCTTGCTAAATCGTTTTCTGAAGGTCAGCGTGGCACGCTGCGATTAGCTCTAGCAGCCGCCATCACATTTAGACCACGCCAATACGAAAATAAAAGAAATAAAAAAAGCAGACTTTCCCTGTTTGTCGTTAAAAAACGATCACGGCGGGTGGTGCGCGGGTCTTCACGGCCGTCCGGCTGTAAAATTCTGCAAACGCAGCGGCGCGGCCCGACCACCATTTGATGGATTCGCGATCAGAAACCCTTCGGTTGCGCAACTTCTGTTTGTTTGTCTTTTGACCCTCTGAGCGTGATTTGCATGCGTGCATTGTTCTCTAGAAACCAGTCACGCTTCCGCGGATTCGCATGAGAATTGTTTTTTCTTCTTCTTTCAACAGAAACAATTAAAAACGAAAAGTGCTAAATCATAGTACTGAAGCAACCTTTCGCGGATTGCCAGCCGAACTATTATAACATTTATAATACTACACTATTGCTATTATTTTTATTAAAAATATACTATATTTTGGATATATGATTGAAAATTCAACTATTATTTCAATTTGTTCTTATTGTACCTACATGAATATATATTTTCGTTTTGCAATTATTATATACCTAATGCATGGGGTAAAATTGCATTTTGTTTATATATGTAGGTACCACTTCCTTTTAGTTTAATATTTATACCAATTTTTACCTGGAAAAAAATACATAGTCCCCAAAAGTTGGCAACCCTATTGCCCGTATGTTATGTTTGGATTTAAAGCGGCTCATGGTCTCCAATCGATCGATCATCCGCTGATAATTGAATGTAAATTTCGCCTAACTGAGCGGTGGCCGAGCGGAGCAGAAGTGGGCAATAATTCAATAGACAGCACTCGGACCGTGTTTATTTTCGTTTGCGATTTTTTCTTTTTTTTTTTACCGACCGACACTCGTATGCTGTTGTTTTTGTTGCCATTTTGCAAATTAAATTTTGTTCCGCCCGCCCTGTCTCAGTAAGTGGAAGGAGAAGTTTCTGTTTTCCTTGAAATTTACTTTTACCCGTGCCGATTTGTTGATATTGGGATACGTCTGGGGGTTGCTGTTTGTTTGTTGGTCCTTCTGCCCATCAATTGCCACATTATTAATCCAGAGGCACTCGTGTAATTTTCAAAATATTTAAATTAGCCAGAATTAAGCTGGCGCGCCAATTAAAACTTCAATTTTGGTGAATATGGAAAATTCCACAACGAGACACTTGTGGTAAATCAAATGTGCTAAATATAAGTGTTATGCAAATGCAGTAGGCGTGAGACTTACTTATTACTGATAATTTGAAATATTTTTAGAAAGTCTGCAACTAATTTACTCTGTAAATTTTGGAGTTCCTCAAGGCAGTCGGTTACGACCACTGTTATTTTTGGGTACCCTAAGAACTCTACCTGTTCATTTATTGACACAACATAATTTAGCAAGATAGCTAAATTACATGCTATAATATTGTAAGAAAGAAATAATGAAATATGTTTTTGAATCCAACTATAACTTTTTTTTATATATTATAAGTAAATAAGATACAAGAAATCTAGTTCTGAGAAACTTTTAGTAGGGGATAAAATTGAACAGAGGTGTATAAAATCGAAATCTATATGATATACAATAAGCCTTCGGCCACTTTGGTATTATTTTAAATACTCTTTTGAGAAACTTGGAAACAGGACAGGTTATGATCAAAATCGAAAGTAAGGGCACGCACGCACGTACATACCTGTGTCAAGGCTTTTCATGCGGGAATCCCTTTAATCCCAAACCCTTCATTACCTGCTCCCAACTTTTCATACACCTAAATTATGATTAACGGCCTAAATAACCGTTCCTCCTGCAAATATAAGAGCAAATAAAAAACAACCCACGATAGCGTGTCCGCAGCAATTTCCTCAACGCGCACGCAAATTTCTTGAAAAGCATCGCGTCCGCAGGTCCGCGCGCACCGCCAGTGAGTGTGTGGCCTTGTTAATCCGTTGACCTTTTTTTGCCACTTGGCGAATCTTGTCCATTCGTGTCAGTTGGCATTAGTCACGGAAATAAATCGCGTGGAAGAAACAATGGACGATTTTGTGTCAATTGATATTAAATTTTTCACATGATGTGCTCCTGCTCCCCTTGGATCACAGCCGATCACCTGGATACAGGTAAACCTTCATACCTTTCGAGATACCTCTACCTGACCGATTAAATTCAGGTGGGTTTCGGGTTTGTCAGCCTGTCCAATTTTTAATGGGTGTCCAAAAATGTTGTCGCAACCCGGTTCGGTTCAGTTGACCAGGTGAGCCTCTGCGAATTTATATCAATTTTGCTCACCTGCAAAAGCCAATCTGTCCCGGCGGTGCTGCTACTTGCACCTGTGGGATTTTCAGTGGACACTGGACAGTTATTGCAATCAGCCAGAGAGGTGATCTGTAAGACCGGCAAAGGTAAAACGCGCGAAGTATTTGAGATAGGGCAATTTATCAAAGATAAAATTTGCGGCGGGATCGTTATCGCCGCAATTAATTCTGATAAAACTCACTGGACGAGAACTAAAATGAAATGAGAGTAATAAATTGCACAGTTAAACATTCCATTTTATTTATATCTAACTTCTTTTTGACTACCAGAATTTGTACAATTTCAAAAGATTTCCGTGTAAACTTCTTCATGGAGGTTTTAGGGGACGCTGATTTTTAATCTGTCGTTCTAATTTTTAATTTTAATATATTCACGAATAATTGATATTCAGCTATTGTTGAGTATGCGGCTGAATAAAACCTGGTGTGTTAATCATTTATTTTTTCTGAAAAAAACAGCAATGTAGGGCTCATTGCGGCGCAATAATTTAATGCGATGTAAATTTTTAACGTTTTTATGTTATTATATTTAATTTTGAAAAAACCATTAATGTTTAAATATATTGTAACTCTAGTTATCATTAAAAAACTCAAGGCTTTTAACTGTAAATGATTAATTAAAAAACCTCTCACTCCATCGCATGATCAGAGTAATTCTGTCTTCGCAGAAACGACTTAAATCCGCGAAATGGACTTTTAAAAGACTCGAACAACTCATCCCATAAAATGAGATTAAATCGCGGAAATTTTATAAGACACGGCTGTGCAATTAGTTAACCGGCGACGCTGAAACTGACCATTGTCCGTCATTTGATGTCAACAGTCGGAGCAATAACACTTAAAAAACCTCCATTTGGAAAAGGGTTTTAAGGTTTTTATTTTGCTAACCTAAGACGAAAGTATATCTAATGCGCTTGCGGAATAGGTCCAGGAATTGCAGAAATTTGTGTCCTTTGTTTACAGCGTGAGTCTGCACACCTGCAGAATTCATTTGAGTTCAAAATTAGTCAGGAACAAAGATAACCAGCCGTAGCCAAATGCGTCACAATTCGTTAATGTGGAAAATAGCTGTTTTTCGTCACAATTGTCTTGCTGGAGATGAGGTGAGTCAAATAATGATTACCCAAGCATGAAGGTAAATTTCGCAAATCGGGAGCATGCAATTGGTCCTTGATCTTATGTGCGCGGGGTCACTAAACTGAGTAAAAATGATTTTCACCTTTACACGCCTTCCAGAAAATACCTTGGCAGCGATCGTTGTCTGTCTTATGCGAATTGTTTATTGTTGGTGAATACCAACAGCAACATGATGGCATTCTACGCACATAATATAGTCAACCACAAAACATGATTACCTCTTTAGTACCCGAAACACGTCAGCCAAAGCAATAATGTTTTCCTCGGAGCTGTAAATTGGCCGTACTCGCGGTGAATAGAAATCGATCTGAGAAGAAGACAACAAATGAATCGCAATTGGGTGCGTAAAAAAGACAAAACGCAATGCAACACCGGATATGTTTCGCACTTAAAGAAGCCGTCGTCACGCAAATGTCTTGCTTCCGAGACATAAATGTCGCCCGAAGAGTTTTTATGTATGTTTTTTTAAATATAAAAAAAATAAATAAAGGAAAGGAAAAAAGGAAACATGAGCAAAGCTGCAATTATGTATCGCCTTGACGAGTAATGAGGTGATAGTGCGCCGAGTATTGTAGAGATAATTACAAGCAACAGAAAAAAAATAATTGTGTACATTCCAACTGAGTTGCATTTTTCAGATATCGGGGATACGGACGATGTGGCGGAAGATACACGTTCTGTCGATGTAAACAACTTACTGAATGTTATAGAAAGTGGGTCTCTGTGGACAACGAGAATACTGTCCTGTCTTGAGGTACATTATTCATTTCATGCATGTAAGGCAATTTATTTAACTTTTTCTCAAGTATCTCAACAAGGCTGTATGAAAACCTTATTGGAATTGTTACAAGTATTTTATACTTTTTTAGAAGAATTGTTTAGAATATTTATTTTAATTTTACTATGTATACGTATATTCAATCATTATCAAGAATTATATTTTGGTAGATACCCGTTCAATTCAGTTTAACAAAAACAATTGTTGAATTTTTAAAATTAATCCGAATTTGGGGTTTAGTCGATCTGGAGCGTATAGCCGCTAATCTTAATACGTTGACGCTCACGACGTTTATTCAGCTATAAACTATATAACTTTCCCTTCCTCTTTTTTGAGATACATGAAATAGTCGGTTAACGTTTTTAGCTAATTTAAAGTACATAAGTATCTGCGTGCACTAACTTAAACTCTTTTATGATCTTACTAATTGAATGAAAACTCTTAAAAACTTAATTGAATTGAATTGAATTCATCAGCACAAAAAAAAAGGGAACCACTAAGTTCATAAGTGGGCAATAAATGCCGAAGTCGTAACTTGCATAAATATGCTGGTCATGCTAAAATACAGCCTAAATAGCCAGCTTTCTAAGTCCATTGTGACGAAAAAAGCATCACATAATAATTTGCGCCTTTAATAAGACTCCTCATTTTCTATTGAAAAGAAATACGCCAGCGAAATATTAGAAGAATTTTGAATAGACGTTGGGTAACGCAACAGCCAGCGAGGTGAGGACTTAATGCCCGCGCATCTTAGACTTATTTACCTGGTGGAAGTGTGCTCTTTGTTGCATCAGCGGGAGATCGGTTACCTTAAATACTTGATAATCTTGTTGCGATTTGATGTGGCGGCGGCGGTAACTCGGGGGATCGGATCGCCGGATCGCGAACCCCGAAGGGTTACAGCAGCGCGACGACGTTGCGAGCAGCCGCGACGCAGATAATTGAGATGCTGGAACTGATTGGCATCGCAACCTCTACCCGATTGCTGCTAACTGCTGCCCCGGTGATCATTGGATCGATTGGGAAATAGCTGGAAAGTGAAAATTTCGTACCGGGCGGAAATTGAAATAACGAACAGAAAATTGTTTACAATTTCGCGATTTCGACGCTGCTGGAATGGAGCTCTACAAATTAGTTATTTTGGTTAATGCCTTTTCAGAGCAACTCAGACTCAATTATTACGGTCAATGAAGTGGAAACTCGCTTGGGGCGAGTATTTTTCTGAAAAAGTCGGAGATTAATAGCACTACAGCAGATCAGTGTGCAGGTTTCAAGGAAATTTTACAAGAAAATCGAACAAATTAGTCCCGAGTCTTAAAAGCAGAGACCAAAAGACATATTTTATTATACTCTCTCGGTTATTTTAAAATAAGTTTCAGACGTTTTCTCAAGATCAAAATAGTCTTCAATGAAATATTCTTCATTTTCCAAAATAAGTTTGAATTTATCTCGATTCAACAAAAATCAATTATAAATATTAAAAATTGACTTTTATAGTAGTATCGGAAATAGATTTGAAATATTGATTGTCAACATTTTTAAAACTTATATCTAAAATCAATTTTCAAACTAGCAGCCTACTAGCAACATAAACGAAATCGATCACCAATTTTTTTAAATATTTGAAATATTGAAGGCGACTTTAATTTTTTAATATTTTTCTTGATTGGTATCGATTCCAATGAAACTTTAAAACCAAAGCACTTAGTGCTTGGTTCTGATTGTAACTATAATAAAGTCGACATTTTGAAATTGGTCTGCTATTATCATAAAAGCTGATTATGCTTCTACGTATCAAAATATAGTAAACACACCACTCCACCACGACACAACGGCGGGGGTGAATAACGTACGCCCATTAATAAAATTTCATCAGAAAATTTATCCCAAACAGCTTCCTTCTCGCGCATATTATTCCGTTTCCAGACCACCTTCAGCGGCCACTTCGACTACAAATATATCTCACAACTCGCGTGAGAAGTAGCCAAAAATAATCGCGCACAAGTTTCCGTCGGAGCAAAACATAGGAATTTCGATTGGATTAGACTTTTTATAGATTTCGCTTATTTTTGGATTTTCATGAAAATTTTGTCGGTTTACGATTTGAAACGAGCTGCACTTTACACTTGCCTAATAAAATAATTTGCAATATGATTTATAAAATAACTTTTAAAAAATATACAAAATCTAGAACATTTTTTTAATTTTCTCCGAAAATTAATTTGAAAATTGTTTCAATTTTAATTGCATCTTCCACCTTGCAATGGATGCGATGAGTAGTTTTTGTTATTTACCGAGAGGACGTTCGACCGATGTGTCACGAATTGGACACTCAACGTGTCCGCTCCCAAAATAGACATTGGTTAGACGTCAACACTAGAAAACGCCCGTATTTACCTCAAAGTTGGCCAAAATTAGTTTCAACCGAAATTTTTCTGAATGGTATATTTAGCTGTTGAATTTTTTTTTTTTGAAAACAGATTTGCTTGGATTAATAATAAATATGTTGTTTGAGAAAGGTGTTGAGATAGCGTTTACTTTATTTGGTCATAAGTTACGTAAAAGTTACAGGATAACAGAAGCGAATTTAAGGACAATATTTTAAGTAAATAGTCCAGGAGATTTTAACACTTACCAGTATTTGACCCGCAAAAGCAGAAACTCAAAACGTGTCGATTTCTGCAAATAGAAAACAGAAAAAAATAAATAAAATAGTTTTTTAACTTAAACAGTAATATTGAATGCAATAAAAAGCGTGCTTATTCGCACGCTCGTTTACTGACAATCACGCATATTTGCAAACAGTTAAGCACGCATTTATTTTTTGTACCTTAGTGGAATTATCACAATATCGATAATCTAAAGAACATTTTTGATAGTGATGAAAAGTTATATGTATATGAGTATAGTAACTTAAAACGTAAAAAATGCGTATCTAATTTAACATGGCTAAGACTGAAATTTGAGCTTTATTGGTAAAATAACAACTCAATTTTCTCGCAGTCACAGCAAATACAAAGAATATATTTTTTCGCAGTTTTGCTGGTGCTATTCATACCTGCAATCGGACGCACAGGTAATTCTTAGATAAAACTGCCACCAAAATAATAAAGATAGCAAAAAAGGCAAATTGATCCATCATAGAGGGGTCACTATTAAAATGTCTGTGGTCCCACTAGGGAACATTTGGAGGCAAAGAGAATAATCATTTTTTGTCTGACTGAATTTGCTGTGGTTTTCGTTTTTTGGGTTCAATTCATCAAGGAAGTTTTATTCTACCTGGGTAGGGGTTCAATTTGAACAGTCTGTAGGTAAATTAATGCAGTTCAGATATAAAAAAACAATATACGAAATTTTAGATCCTGTAAGGTGACCTTGTTCATGATATAGCCTGCAATTAATGCAAAAAATTCCAGAAAACCGATATCACAGCGATTATTTTAGATTTACAGCACTCGCCTACTACCGATCGAGGCTAGTGATTTATAAGCCTCAATAAGACAGTAATTTGCAGTTAATTTTCTCGAGTGTTGCATATAGTGCTAAAAAAGGCAAATCCCTACTTACTATCATCGCATGCTTCACAGTGACCAAGAAGCCTAGGCAATGAAACAAAAACGAAGAAATTAGCTCTTCCCCGGCAAAAAGCATGAAATTAACTACTTTAATTGGAAAGAGTAATGGGGAAATGACCATCGTCGCCAACGTGCGCACAACGAACGGTTTGTTCGCGATTGTCAACTGCAGTGCGCTTTCGCGTGAATGCAATCTGAAAACGGCCACGTCCACGGACGCAGCGCACCGCGACGCGTCGTATGGGAACGTATATCTCATTGACCGAAAAAGGCGCATCTGTGTCAAGTAAACAAAACAGTTCGAAAAGGTGAAAAAAGGTAAACATGAGAGGTATTTTCCGCACACAGGTGCTCATTTGTGGGACGCGCAGTCTACCGGACACGTGATGCTGTGGCGCGATTATTTGTTAGCTCGACAGTTTTCTCCCTCCATTCAAAAACATATAGTCGATTTCCGTGAAACGGCCAACGTCTTTTGAGTCCGGCAGGCTAACAAAATATAACAAAATGTTATTTTACAGCGAAAATGCAATATCTACTTTGGGGCAGGTAGTTCCTTGTCACAAACTGTGAGCAAGATACTTTGGCCCGCCCGGGGGACCTGCAAAAGACAATGGGGGATCGGCCTGAAATGCTCGACGGAGCCTTTTATCACAGCTTATTCCGGACTCTCCTCGTTGACTCCTTTGTTGACATCGAGACCATTCTACGATGTGGTCACGGTGAATAAAGATAAATAAGCGCGGTAACGTCTGGTTGTCATTCAAAAGAAATTACTGAGCTCTATCTGTGCATCTCGATGACTGGGGCTGCGTCAGTATCACGAAAACCGTTCCCAAGTGACGGAAAAGTGCACTTATTCAGGTAGACGAGAGTTTATCATTTTTGTCTGACATGTATGGCAGTGAAATTTTCACTCAGCTTTTTTAGGTTCGAAAATGTAGCTAACGTATAATCTTGAGACATCACAGTTACCTTAAAAGAAAATAAATATTGTATATCAAAATATGTAAAAAAAATGACTTCATGTAGGTCAAACAAAAACGACGTATAGAATTTCTAAAAATTCTAAAAGATTTCCATGAAAATAGATGCTTGGGGATTTTTTAAAATGTCTTATTTGTTATCCAAAATCAGCTGGGAAAAATAAGAGTAAAAACAAATAAATACATTTTTTATACTTAGCTTACACTTAAATTGCCTGAATTTATTCTGCAACAACATTTTTCATAATTCAGCTATACCTTTAGGTATGAATTTTAAAGATTCATGATTCTACTACACTTATTAACAAAAAAATGTATATACTAAGGTGAAATTATTTAGTGAAGGAGTAATGATGAAGTCATCAAAATTACTAAATTCTGGGCTGGAAATATCTATATCAAATTTAATAGCTGAATTACATTAATAATTTGTACAGGAGTCCTATATATGATATTCAGCTAATGAAAAACGTTACGAATTAATTTTAAAACAATTTAAACAATTTATTTTTTCAGGTTAAGATTTTTTACTTATTGTTGTAGAAGATAAAATAAAAAGATTAAAATCTCTTAAATTATGTCACAAACATACAAAACAAATGTTAGCAAATTATCCACCGACTTCAAAGAGATCAAACAAAAAAAAACAGGCATATCATCTACAAATCAAATGAATAAAACTCTTCAATTAAAATGCCTTAGAAGTGTTCAAGGCTTAAATTGCTGGAGCGATTTCCTGTTCATTTGCAAAAGCATGCAACGAACAAACCTAGTGATCAAATTAACACGAGCAAAACCAGTTTATTAATAAATCGATGAAGCCTTAATTATTCTCAATAAAGCTAATTTTACGATACTCTCCACTGGCAAGTATTGCTGAGCTCTATAGTTTAAATGAGTCTCGTAAAGTTTCACAGGATTTATATTATAGGCCCGTAAGCAACAAGATAGTCTCAGACTGTTTCATACGTGTACATAACCTACAATCGCGGGGCAAATAGATTTTTTTTATATATATAAAAACGACGGTTGGCTGAAATACCTGATACTCGAGCACTATATCGTTTTACCTCTCCTCGGCCAGCTTGGTCTGGGGCTTTAAAATGCAGCAAACCCAACCAAACCTGCATCTTTAGAGCTCGGCATGTGTCGAGGTAATCGGCGACGGCAGCGATGGATATAGTCGTCTCGAGCAAACGAAATAGGGTTCATTGTCAATCGCGACATGAAAAATGCATCCATTCAAATTGAATGGCTTCCAAGAATAAATCTACATAAAAGAGCGAACATCGTTTTAGACACCATCACACCGCCATCTGTTTATTTGCCCCGTGTTGGGGCACAGTATGAGCTGAACAGAGGAGCGCCCCATTGGGGCACGCTCTTGTCGATTGGTGTGGAGCTCATAATTTATTGATGGGTAAAAAAGTAAGTCCCAAAAGCCCGAAGGAGGCTGCTTTGAGGACTGTCGAAATACGACTGAGTGTAGAAATTGGCTATTAATGAATGAAGAAGCACTTGCAGCTGACTGTCGACCGAAACATATTACAGGGTCTAAGTACTTTTTTATGAGGTCACCAGTTGGAGTAGACCAAGGCGGTGCTATTAAAAGTCTGCAGAAAACCAGAGCTCGCTAGAAAATGCATCATAATTTTTAGATTTCTTTTAAATGCCTGTTAATTTTTACGATGTCTTTGCGAACAGTGCATTGCACTTGGATGGAGTCATTTGGGTTCAGGTCACTTCAAGACATAAATTTTCTTCCAGTGCCTGTTTATTTTATAACTCTTGTTAACATGCTCAAAAGTCACAGTCGGGGGCAACCTATGAGCCGTGAAGCTGAAACGCCTATATGATGTACTTGACCTCTTAACACTTGTTAAAGTTGTACAAAGTTGTAGGAGAAGCAGCACTGGGACTCCTTAACAAGAAGCCTAAGGCAATGACCTCATATTAATTTTAATACCGTAAAGCCTTGTTGAAGTTTATGCCTGATTTCATTCAGCCATATATTCAGCCATTACGCAAATTTAATTATTATACTAACTTAAAATAAATTTATTCTTTTACATCCACATGAATAGTTATTTTACTGATTTCATTGGCATTTAATTGCTGTGAAATCACAACTGCATCGATGCACAATTCAGCATAGAAGTCTTTAAAGCTAAATTGTTCAACAAGACCGTTTTGATGCATTGATATCGAAAATCGAATCTTAAAATTTTGTCTGTCAGCTAAATTGCTTGTACGACAATTTTTAGAAGAAATTATAACATATAATTCAGGTATAGAAGAACAAGTAGATATTATTTGTATTGAATTTAGAAATACTCGTACTTTAGAATTTTTAAAGATATGTTTTTGTTAGGTAATTTTTTCGAAACTTTCTCAGAAGCATGTATAATTGGGGGGAAAAATATATACCGGGTGTTTCATTTAACCTGACATATCAAAATAACTCGAAAAACACGCATTATACAAAAAAATTGTCTAGACAAAAAATCAATATCTACAGGGAACGCGGGGGAGGGTGTGTTGTCTGTCAAAAAAGATCCCGAAAAGGTTGAATATCTCGCGAACTACACATGGGATCGAAAAAAGAGAAAATACGTGTCAAATGTTTTTTTGAAAAGCTATCCAAAGGTACCAAACTCGACCACCTACCGCTGGGGTTGGGGAAGAGGGAGAGACCACCTACCGGTGGAATTGGAGGGGGAGGCGAGGAAAGGAGGTGCGGGATCGAGTCTGGTACCATTGGATAGCTTTTAAAAAAATATTTGACACGTATTTTTTCTTTTTTCGATCCCATGTGTAGTTCGCGAGATATTCAACCTTTTCGGAACCTTCTTTGACAGACAAAACACCCTCCCCCGCGTTCCCTGTACCGAATTGAAAAAAATGTTTCAGATAAAAGTTTCGTATTTTTCCCCGTAGAATCAGAATCCGCAATAAAAAATTGAGGTTCCCATTTGAAATTAAAGTTAATCCCTCCCCACCCACAAGGGGAGGGGGGAGAGGGCTGGTTTTAGGACAGTCAGATGTCCCCTATGGAGATATTGATTTTTTGTCCAGACAAGTTTTTTGTATAATGCGTGTTTTTCGAGTTATTTTGATATGTCAGGTTAAATGAAACACCCGGTAGTCCTACGAAGCCTCAATTCTGTCAAATTTGATCAGTTCATCTTAAAATTGTTGCCATTTATTTCACTTGATTGAATTGTTTGCCACAACTTCTGCAATCATCATCTGAAAATGAGCGACTCTCTACGCAAGAGGCCTACTGACAAATTTATTAACTTGGAAATGTAATTCAAAATAGATCCATCACTGTTCTAACATTCTTGGGTAAACGCCGATCTTTGCCTCCATGATCGATCTATCCATTCACGGCCAATCATGACGACACAGAAAAACTTCGGTGTTTAAAGTAAGCAACGCGGCAGATCTCAAGATCGCCTTTAAGAGGGACACGGGCTGCAAAAATAGAGGGAAAATTGTGAGAATTGTTCGTCACAAAGAAAATTTGTATTATTAGAATTGTTGTTGTTGGTGTGATGATAAACATATTTTAACAATATAATTACTGTGCGAAATTTAGATGTAGCCTTGAATTGCCTTAAATGCTGAATTGCTTAGCACGTAATCGGCCTTGGATTGTCAGTGAACGTAAAGTGGATTTTGATGAAGCAAACTTCCTTCGATTAGCAGCAGATTAAATCTTAAAACATCCACTTGACCTTGCCTCTCTGGATGCTCAGAACTACTTAGATTAGTCGATTCTCACTGTTTACGCTGCTTTCCGTCTTGAGTGAGTTATGAAGAAGGCCGATTCATAATTTCAAAATTTTCGTATTTTGTGCTGTAGGTAGGTATGCATATAAGAGAGGAGTTTTGATAAATATCATTTAGTGGTAATTTGCGTTAAAAATTTATTGTTTTTGATTTTGGAGAAACTTGTTTGAGTGGTATTTTTGTACATACAATGTCAAGTAAGGATATTACGAAAATATTTTACTTGGTGCTTATTTCGGGTCAACTGCAATCGCTGTCGCAGACTGACATGAAGTTGGCGGCAATCCTTAGAAACTGCCTTCTGACTGAAAATTTTCCTTTTACAAACTGCCTATTGACTAAAGATTTTTACATACTCCATAAATTGTTGCTTGTCTTAGCACGAAAAAGGTATTTGTTTTAAATCTATTCCACAAATGCGTGTTTGTCTGCACGTGAAAACATTTTGAAATGCAACCAACTTCAGACAGCGACAGCGATTGCAGTCTTAACCTTATTTCCAATGCAATCATTATATATAATTATGATGAGATACAATGCAGCAAAATTCACTTTGTTACAGAAATATGTACAACAGTATGCATTTAGGGCAAAAGTGTTTGAATAAGTAACGTTAATTACTATTTTCGCTTCAAGGTTTCAAAAATCAGGATATATTGGTATAGAAAGATCTCTGGCTGAGTTTGATAGAAATTTATAAGAATTTAAAAGTGAGGGATCAGGCAATGACGATGAGGAATACCTTCCGCCCCGAAGGGTATTCTCCGAGGTCCAGGGGGAGAAAGACTGCCCCATTGCTCAAGATTCAGAAGAAGCTTACTATATTAGAAGAAATTGAATCAGCTCCATCAGGTGAAATATACATACTTTGGGAAAACAATTTTTTTCCTTTCGAATTGAAACCATTCCTGATTTGCCTAGTGAAATAATGTATCATATCAACATCCCAAAATTTTTTTGCCCACTTTTTCAATAAAGAAATAAAAGCGCAACCTAATGCGAAAAATGTGATGTAATTCTTTGCTATAATAAGACCAATAATTGCTTTAAAGATTTTCACATAAATGCATAGTGTTGCAGATCTACCAGGTATGTTGTATGTATTAAAATAATATTGAAATTAAACTAGTATTTTTTTATATATTCTTTCGCTTCGTATATACAATATTATAAATATGTACATATGTATGTAACAAAATATTTTTTATAAATAAAAATAAAAAACCATGCATTTAAGGGATATAAGAAAAGGAGTCTTTTAATACGTCTAATTATATTATTGCGAGTAAACCAGGAAAAAAACTTTTTAAAATTAAAGAGAGTAAGCTAATGAAACACCCGCCTGACCTAATTGTCTGAGCTTAATTCTATTCAATGAAGGCCTAAGACATTAATACCTACTATATCGCTAGACCTTAAGCTCAAACGAAAATACCGTTAACACAGTCTTAAGTTTACAAAAATTCCCAGCGAAATTCGGTTCCGACTGGTGTAACCTGTTGTAAGTGGGAGTTGGGATTCGAAGCGAGAAGCGTTCCCAAATGGATCAAAGACAACTTGCTTTCAATTAAGGCAGGAACCCCTCACCGAACTTCCTCAATTAAACGAAACACTTAAAGCTTCGTGTTCGGTTTTTGGCCCGGTACCCTCATGCCGCTGAGCGCCAAACATTTGTAACACTTTGAAAAACCTCTGAATAATTCATTTGAAGAAGATAGAAAAATTTGGAACACACAGCCGACTGCTGATTGATCGAAATCGCGGCTTTATGCAAATTAGCAAAAAGGTCTGGGGTTTTATGCAGAGTGAGAAGAGAGGTTACATTATTTTAAAAATAACCCACAGAAGCGCGACTATAGCCTAAGTTTTAGGAAGTAGCAACTTTTGTCGCGACATGACGTCGTCGTCCCCAGCTGGCTCGTCAATTCCCTCTTCCCACGACACCCAAAGACAGAACACAGAATTTCTCCGGACCTTTCTGATGAGCGTGGGAGTCGCGAACAGTTCAATAATTTCCTCCGCAGACGTGCAATCAATATGCGTCTAAGATCTCTGGAGACTTGAGAAGTCTCTGAAGGAGTCAGAGGTCGTAAAAAAGCCTCCGTACATTTTCGCCATGAGTCAGGGTGTGAGATCAGGGGGCTGGAGCCGCGGCGGATCTATCTTCGGTCCTTCGCGGCTGCATCTTCTGATCTTTGGCGATCTTCACTCTTCGCGAAGGTGGCTGGCGTGACCACTGTTTGGTGCATGATGTCACTTGAATGTGGTTAATTACCCGATTAAGGTTACTGACCGAACTCTGGTGATCCGATCCACCACGTACAGAGAAAATTGGCGAGCGGTTCGCTTTTTCGCAATTAGTCCCAGAATTATCGCGATCATCATCGAGCTACTGGTGTGTGACAATTCTAAAAATCATCACACCTCCCCACGATGATTGATGAAAATCAGGAGGTCAACGATTTCCTAACATGACTTGGTATTTCCTCAAAATTACTAAGGAGCAATTTGCCTCAGACAAAGGCTGATGATTGGTCATTTGGGCGGAAAGGGGCTGTAACAGGTGAACAGTTTTGTTTCTGACGGATCTATTAATAGGCGTAAAGATGAGCTCATTAGAGCTGCCGCCACCTGTAACATGGATACGTACTTCTATTGAATTTTGCGGGCTTTCTATCAGCCCAGCGCGCCCAAAATTCTCAATTGTGTTGCTTTTCAATCTATTTGAAATGAAAATTCTTTAGAAGCAGGTAATTTTAGACTTCAAAAGTTAAACTTAATTAGCTACATGTAACATTATTTATAATTATTTTGGTTCTGTTCGTTTCTAACAAAAATAACACACTAGTGAAAAAATGGCAACTAAAGATTAAATTGTTTCCCCAATTAATTTTTCTAATTCAATTACACATCTTATAGATACATGTTTATCTTGTAAATTTAAAACATACACTTATTATAGACAAAAAAATAAATACAGAGTTGTTGAAAAGAATAGCAACCATTCCAATGCAAAAACTTAATGTAGTTTTTTTCCTCATTTTATTAAATGGAGAATACAAAACTAGGATATATGTATATACATATGTATATTCTCCTTTAATGAAACATTACAAATAATTGAGTTCGCAACAAATTCACTCATCACAATTAAAAGCGAACATTTAGTTGCCTCCCTAATACTACGTATGGTAGTCTTTATTTGAAATAATCTCAGCACACCTTTGTTGCACGGACCCTATTAAATTCATATTAGTGGATTGAGGTGTACCTACTTTCCCATTATTTTTTTTAGTGTTTTTATTACTTCTGTTTTATTTCAGAAAGGCTGAATTGAGATTCGCCGTTTAAGGATTCCCAAAAGATTTTCAATAGAATTGAGCCGGAAAATCAAGAACATAACTCGAAGATGGTAAATGAAAATAGGCATTTATCACCTTCGATGTGTATTTCGAGTCATTATCATGCTGAAACACCCATTGAAGCGGCATTTTCCATTCGGCATGTGACAACATTTACGTCTCCAAAATATATTTGTAAATAAAATAGTCTTTTGCTTACTTTATTTAAAAAAAAAAAGAATCCACACCGTTCGTTGAAAAACAAGCCCAGAAAAAAATGAATTTCAATAAATATTTATTTATTATTTTCCATATAAGTCTAATACCAGTAAAACAAACGGCGTTTCAATTCGAAGGTGCGGATGCTTTGAAGTACCATACATATTTTTTTTCCATTAAGATCATTTCAAGCAAAGGCTTGGCTTCAATCCCGAATTGCTTTAAGTTGACTACGACACAATAAATGAAAAATTCGTTGAAGATAAGTGGAAGAAGCTAGAGTAGGTGTTGAAAGCAATTTCACTTTAAAAATCGTTCGAACAAAGGCGCATAGAAACTTTTTGTTTTTAATCGATTGATTCATCAGAGTACCCATTTCAGACCGAAACGAGGCAGGGCTTATCTCAAAGCGTTCTTTGAAACATAAGCAAGTGGGCTTCTCAATCGCAGCCGTTAACATCTATCAGTTCAATACACCGAAATTAATATCGATAAGCCACAGGGAGAGTGCAGCAACAATAGAAGCTAACTTTTACGGGATTCCTCCATGCCTGACCTACATGAGGGAACAAGTGGCGGCGCGGCGGCAACAGCGGCGGCGAAAACCATTAAAATTCTCCTCACAATTCGCTGCCGCTGATTGAGCCCGTAAAATATATGTATCAGAAAAGTGCATACGATGTGCCAGCGATGCATTCAATTATGCAACAAGCCCGACAAAAACACACTCGACGAGACTGCGGAACGCTATAGAGCTTCTACAGCTAACTATACAACATACATGATGATGAGGCTGAAATGCACTTTGTGATATTTACGATGAATCTCCCATTAGAGGCCAATTAACTCGCAATAGCTGCGGCCACAATGCACCCGATATCAGAGACGGTGACGTCAATCTGAGCAAAATAAAAAAAAAATAAATAAATAAACATAAATGAGAAATCAATGGCTGGAAATCAGCTCGAACTACGTCGAACTTCGGCGCTTTTGTTACATATCATCAGCGCGGAAAACAGGAAAATTGAGAGCACATTATCCTTTATATGGGTTAGGGTTTATGAAGAGAGCTGGCTGTTCAATTAATTAGATAAGTACCTGGATGACCGAGCTTGCTCGGAAGAGTTAAAAAAAATACCTGGGCCACCGAAGCGAACATAATAAAATCAAACTTTGATCGGGAAATGATCAGAAGAATAAAATGCAATCAGTTTGTATTAGAGGCACACATTAAAATACAATTACTATACAATTTTAAGTAATATCCAAATTTAAATTTTCGGGGTTGTTTTGAAAATTGTCTTAAACGAGATCCACATTTAAAACAGTTGTGTTGTTTAGAACCTCTTTCCACACTATATTTCGAGTGTGACGTGGATTCTCATATGGTAATAATGCTTTTAAAGCACTTGGCCTCTTTACTCTGGAAAACGCCACATACAGCATACCATGCATAAAAACAGATGTTTTCAGGTCAACACCAACAAGTTCAAAAGTTTGACCTTGCGACTTGTGCACTGTAATAGCGAAAGCAGCTCTTATTGGAAATTGGTGTCGCTGCATAGTACATCCGAGTTGTCCTTTTGTAGAGTCAAGTGTGATCCTCGGGATATGCACCTCTCTGCCGGACTGTTCACCAGTAATAATTTTTGCTTTTATTATGTTGTTACACAGGTTCGTTATTATTAATCTCGTTCCATTGCATAAACCTTCCGATACATCCGCAAATAAGAATACAAAAGAACAAAAAATAAAAACTAACAAAATCTTGCGGAATTCGAACGCGTGCTCTCTGGACTGGCAGACCTAATAGAGCGAGAGCCCGCCGCAAAAATTTGCTACGATCGGCCAACAGCATGAAATGTTGTTGAAACGTTAGTACGTACAGTAACCATTCATAAAATATCTTAGTGCCTGGGCAGAGTCTGAACCAAGCAGAGATATATCGTTTCATCTTGTCATTTTTTTGGACCATAACTATACCCATAAGGTAACAGGTTGAAATTATGTTTAAAATGTACTTCAAGGTGAGTAAAAAAAGAATATATACCAGTGCCTTCTTAAAACCTGTGCTAATGTCTTGGCACGGCCCTTTTTTCCATTGTTTTTTTGAAGCATTCTTATACCCATCGAGTAACAGCTTAAAATTATAACCAAATTAAAGTTTAGACGTTTCTCTAATAGAAAATAAATAAGTGCCACGTCTCTGCTTGAACTCAACACCTGGCACGATGCTTCATATTTTTCAGTGCTGTGCTATTACTAGTGTAAGATATATTGGAATTCAGGTATAAATAAATAATTATTGAATAAGCAATTACAAGGATTTCATAAGAATATTTTCTATTTATTTTAACATTTTAAAAAGTAGGTACAAATTTATAATACTGTCGGCCACAGAAGAAATTCTGAAAGAAGTTATCAGAGTGAAATCTGGCAACGATGTTCCAGCGGCGAATAGATAATAGAGATACTGACCACCCTTGCGACAAACATTAAGCGTTTCAATTATTAGACCAGTCGGCAGTCCTGTTACAGTGCATACGTGTTCTGTTAGAGCGTCTAATAATTTTTAGAGTACCTATTTTTATTATTTTTTCTTTGTGTTTTGTGTGTGGTCGTGGTGAAAATGTAAGAAACTTTGATGAAGTTAAATTCGAAAAGGCTAGATGTAATGTCCATGTTTCAGAAGGAAAAAAGACACAAGTATCATGATGTTGATTTTCCCGCAACAATGACTGCTGCTGGATATCATCCCGATTGTTATGAAAAACTCGTTGTACTAAAAGCAACATTTAGCAAGATTATGAAATAATGTTGCAGCGTCTAAGAGTAAGTACTATCACGGTAATAGTACCAATAAGTGCAAAGATGATAATTTTTCTCATGTTGGTGTCCTTTTCTAATGATTGTAAACGAAGCATGTGAAGCGTTCAATGAGTAGAAGTATTGAAAAAGGAAATATAATGTTTTAAATAATAATAATATATTTTTGTGATATCATGGTAACATCCTCGAGAGCCATCAGGACCATCGAGATTCCACTTCTTCTCATCTGAGAACACGATCTTAAAATGATAGATATGTCTATTTGATTCAAGTTTTTTACATTTATTTTTTTACGTACCCGATTTTAATTTGTCTCAACGTTATTCCTTGCGAAGCGTAACCTGGCCTCTGTGTTTGGCATTCAATTTTGTCACTAGTTTTCTTTTTTGGTATTGAATGAACGTTTTAGGATTCTCGGTAGAACGCAATATTTTATTATCTATCATTGCTGTAAGCTGGTTAAGGGATGTAGACGCATTGCAAGATGCGCGTACAATTCTCCTTTCTGCGGTTCGTACAATTCTCCTTTATGCAGATCGTTTCTGAGTGCCATACGAATCTGGATAACTCAAATTATTTTGAACAGCACACAAACGTCTTTTAATTTTTCGCGAAAGCTCTCTCAAGCCATAGTTCTCCGCATGAAAAGCATTAATACACCCCTTTTCTTCGTCACTCACTCACTCACTTTCCCACGTGGCATTTTGAGTAAATTGATAGGATTTGAAAAAATCAATTAAAAATCTATCTCTTAATTATCGCGTTTTTACTATTTTGGCACTATAATTACAACTGACCTTATAAATGTTTAACAAGAACAAACTTTGTTTGTTTACATTGCGAGAATACAGTTAGCTTAAAACTTCGCATTTTTACTCTGTACTATTTGTACACTTACATGGAACATTTTAGAAAAGCAGTGGTGTACAAATATTTAGTGCCGCCTCATATTTTTTAAAAAAATATTTGACCTTATAAATATGAAACGGACTATATCTTTTTCTAATATGAGATCTGTCTCAGTAGCATGAATTCAGCATAGAAAAGTCAGAATAATACCATACTAACGCCGAACATTCGTTCCCAAAACTTACCTTTGTGCCGCATACCTTCGAAGAATATCTAAGCATATAACAATAGCATAGGTCTTAAACATATGAAGCTTCGTGCCAGGTGTTGAGTTCAAGCAGAGACGTGGCACTTATTTATTTTCTATTAGAGAAACGTCTAAACTTTAATTTGGTTATAATTTTAAGCTGTTACTCGATGGGTATAAGAATGCTTCAAAAAAACAATGGAAAAAAGGGCCGTGCCAAGACATTAGCACAGGTTTTAAGAAGGCACTGGTATATATTCTTTTTTTACTCACCTTGAAGTACATTTTAAACATAATTTCAACCTGTTACCTTATGGGTATAGTTATGGTCCAAAAAAATGACAAGATGAAACGATATATCTCTGCTTGGTTCAGACTCTGCCCAGGCACTAAGATATTTTATGAATGGTTACTGTACGTACTAACGTTTCAACAACATTTCATGCTGTTGGCCGATCGTAGCAAATTTTTGCGGCGGGCTCTTGGACTATAAGGTCTAACCACTGGGCTATTGAAAAGACGGTTGGACAACTATATAAATATTGCTTATATAATAGTATAGGATAGGATAATTTGTTTAGCTATGGAGCCGTGTGGCCTATAATACTAAAAAACAAAAAATAAAAAATAAAAAATTAGAGAACTTTTCAGGATTCGAACCCGCGTCCTCCAGCGTGGCAGACCTACTCTCTACCCACTGAGCTATTCAGAAGTCGATTCCTGCGGTGAAATTGCTTATATAATAGTATAGGATAGGATAATTTGTTTAGCTATGGAGCCGTGTGGCCTATAATACTAAAAAACAAAAAATAAAAAATAAAAAATTAGAGAACTTTTCAGGATTCGAACCCGCGTCCTCCAGCGTGGCAGACCTACTCTCTACCCACTGAGCTATTCAGAAGTCGATTCCTGCGGTGAAATTAAAATTCATATTGCGCGGGCAAGTCAAGCTTATTGCTTTGTGCGTGAATACACGGAGAAAAAGATGTTTCCCAGAAATGAGACCTAGCTAGATCGATTTTTCGCCCCGGTAAATCCCTATATTGTAAATTTCATCGAAATCGTTAGAGCCGTTTTCGAGAACGTGATGGCAAATATATATATATATAAATATTGCTCGTATAATAGTATAGGATTTAAATTTTGAAGTATCCAATTTCGTCGAAAGACCGATTAATTCGATTTTTCAATTAACAGATAGTGCCATCTATTCCATTGAATTTATTACATACTTATGGTTTAAGTAACTTAACAGAACTATAGGGGACAATCATACTTGCCAATAAAGTTATTATTATTATTATTAAATAAAATACCCATAAATACATATAATCACAACTAGTAAGATTAGCGAAAAGTAGCAGTAATTAGAATTTTCATAAAATCATATATATTATAGTATTTTCATAGAATCATATACTTTTAATTTTTAATATTTTAAAAACCTTCCAGATATTTGTTCTTGTCAAATACAGGCCATAATATTTTCATAATACCTATGATGCACATAGGGTAAACGTTACCGGGTATTTAAATTACCCCTTTTTACTCCATACTCGCATGTGCGTCACTAGAATACCCCGGATATTCTGAAAATACCCAGCAAAACAAGCGAGTAATTTCGTGGTAAGTATTTGAATGCCACCAAAAATTGTTGGGTCATTTTAATTACCTCTTTATTGAAAATCAATTAATTTACCAAACGTGAATGCTGTCAAAGCGTCAATAAATTTGCGAAATTAAATATGGCAAAAATTCAGTAAATTTGCATCAAACGCTAAAGATTACTTGACTTATGTGTCAGGGGGTTCTAATTAATTCAAATTAATTAATTAAATTGCCCTGAATTAAATACCCGATAAAGTTTACCCCATGTGTATCATAAGCATAAAAGTACAACATGACAAATTCTAAGGTAATTTTTCAGAAGACAGCACTTAAACGATACAATTAAGTATATAAATTAATATTGCAGATTATTCATTACTTTAGTCAGAGAAATATAAACAAGCGCTTGTAAATAAAGCACATCTTTCAGTTTTGTTGGCACTTCGACAATTCAAAAAGCATCATGACACTGACACGTTTCTGATTCAAGAATGGCCAGACATAAATAAATGAATGTCCAATTTCTTCAATCTTTAGAACCGTAACAAAGGCAAACAAAAGATAATCTTGAGGATATTTCCAGACAATAACTGGCCTAAGTTTAGGAGAGACCGCCAGACTGATTTCTAGTATGTGTATTTTTTTCGAAATTTCCATTTAATTTAAATCGCGCCGGACAAAAGATGTCTATGAGAACATCCGTGAAAAAGATCGCTCATGCAAAAATCGAAGAAAGCAGCAGCGACTACAGAAAACGATCGCGGCCTTATCGGTGATACATGCAAATATGGTGGTTCGATCGCCCCGAAGTTGCTCTTTATCTTTCGCTAATTGTCGCCGTTTTCGTGAGAAAACTGTGCGACAATAGCACACGTCGTGACGACCTCTAGTCTGATTATCACCCTTGACGAGGCAGCTGCTTTATATCCAATCTATCTATCGTCCAAGAACCCCGGATGCGGTTCTCGAACACAATTTCAGGGCTATTTCCGGCCGTGCTCGGACTCCGTTCAATTTATTATTATAGTCGTTAAAGTATGTTTACATCACGCTACGTTCTCCCCCATGCAATTTTTATTTTTTAGAATATCTTCTACAAAGCTTTCGATTCATTTAAAACTTTTCTTTATCGACAGTCACAATCACAAACGCCCTGTGTAGACAATTTTCTAGGAAAACATATTCGAATTATATACTCTATTGAGTATGGAGAAGGGCGACCTCTTTTCTTGTTAAAATGATATTTTTTATGAAGGATGTTAATAGGGAAAATGTACCTATTTCCGCATGCAATAAGAGTTTTTATGAAAGCATCGGAGCAAGGAAACATTCTGCCAACTACTGCAGGGGATGATGTAAGTAAACCAGAATAAATCTTGGTTCACGAGGAAACAGAAAAATTCGTAATATGCTTGGAAAAAAGGGCATTCTTGTAAACAAATTGAACGCTGCTAATAGTCACGTTTCTATGACATGCCTTGCAAACATTGGCTACAGCACGAATGCTATTTTTGCAGACTTTTTTTTATATTTACTTGAACAGCTCAGTTGCCACTTTATTATATTTTCATGGAAACTGCTAGCCCCATAAATTCCCTGAATTGGCATGACAAGCACGACTATTGTCTGGATATTACCCCTATTAGCATCAGGCCAGGTGGAGCAAAATTTTAAATGCTTCTGAATTGAATGAACTCACTGCGCCATCAGGACAATAACCCAAAACACCCCGGTTTAAGCGAACAAAAAAATACATTTTCTAGGCAGCTGCTAACGTTGACCTAGATTATCTTAAATGTGACCAGGTTCGACTCTAACTCCGGATCTATTCATTCGCTTTTCTTGCTCTCGATTTCCAGTAAGGCCATATGTGCGTAATTGCAGATTTTCACAACGTTAATCTCCCTCATAACCGTAACCTCGCGCCATCGCAACGGTTTGCCTAATTGCACGTTGTAAACATCTTTGGGGAGTTTGTGGAGCTGGCTGTTTACAAAAAGTCTGTAGCTAAACGGCTAAATATGCTTATGCTGCCGACCAGTTCAATGTCAGCTTCGAAGACAAAAAATAAATAAATAAACGAAAAATCGACTAAATAAAGAACTAGACGGCGAGTGTGAATGATTCGATAATAATGCCCGCTCGGTGCTGATTACATGCCAATTTCTAACCGCAGCTCTTAGTCAGCGCGGCTCTAGCGCTCCATCGAAGCCGCCGTCCTCCTCGATAGAAGCCGCATTTTAGCGGCTCGCTTTCAATTTTGTTTTCACTGTTTACCTTGACTTGGAGCCATAGTGGGTCTGCGATGGTTTCGTCCACTTAAGACCAATTCTGCTTTTTTTTTTCTTAATCCTAATTAAATCGATATGAAATCGATTGACGGGATAATCCCCTTTGGATGACTTCAGAAAAGATATTTAGACGACACTCTGGAATCCCCAGGAATGTGCGAATCGGACGATCTTTGAATTTTGACGATGAATCAGAGGACTTAGTCCGGAATGCGATTGAATTCTTGACGAATCTGTTGATTCGTGGGTGTGAGAGTTTATTTCATCTTAGGGAACGTGACAAACGAGTCTGAATAATTATGAAACGATCTTCAACAGGTTGTAAATTTTTTAAATGTCAGAGTACCAAGATAGCTCACAATAAAGATGTTTTTCTAAATTGGACAGCGACATTATATAATTTATGAGATTTTCCCAAATAAAATCTGATTTCTTACACGGCCAAAAAATTAAAATATATTTCTCTTATAATTTTAAAGAATTCAAATTATAAATAATGCATATAACTAAATTGGAAGTTGCACTCGTTTTTGCTTTTTCAGTGGACAAAATCTAAAATTTCGAATGGGATAAAAATCCCCTCTCATATTGTTTTACTGTTAATCATTTTAATAAATTAGTGATTACTTTTTAACGTAGTACTAGCTACCTGTTTAAAAAATTCGCATCTTTAACTGGAAAAGTTAGTTATATTTAAAATATGCCAAAAATTTAAAAGCAAATCTTGAATAGATCTAGCAAAAGGTAGTAAAAATGGCTATAACTTGTAAAACCTTTCTAGAATGAAAACTTTTAAATCTAATGCTTCCTAGCATAACGCTTTGCGCTAAATAATTTTTTTAAGATCCTCAACTACTATGTTGTTTTATTGCAATTCATTTCAAAGTCAGTCATGCGTAACACTGCAACACTTCCGGGCTGACATGCGTAACTAATGTTTACATAGCCTTGCAATATTTTTTTTCCTTTATATCGTGATTCACGCAAGTAAAACATAAACGCAATTCAACTAAAAGTTGTGCGATTTAATTACTTTCCTTCAAAATAATTTGCTTTTTGATAAATTCATAAAAACATAAATTGGGAAATAATTTACTACAAAATTAAGGTGAATTCTCTGCTTGATTTGGTCTCTAGCCTTTCGTATTTTATTTATAGCGTAGAAACTCTACAGCTTTTTTCTGTGGCAATTGGGTTGTAAAGGAGGAGGCAGTCGTCGATATTTTTACATGAATGACTGCCTTTGCCGATGATGCATGGCAATGAACTAAAAATCGATTTCCATTTTCACTTCGCGGTCTTCTTACTGCAAGTAAATTTTCTGCCTGTTGACTAACCTCTTCGAAGTGGGTCTGTAAGACCGTTAAATGCAAACAGAAGGTAATTGGGCAATGAGGTCACAGCATGAAGTAATTAGTAATTAATTATTCTAAAGAAGATTAATTGGAAATGGCAACAAGACGATAGGTGCCAAACACTAGTTTATCCATTAAGGCGTGTTTCCAATTTCGTTTCTGGGAATTGGATAGTAGTAAAGTTTTAATTCATTTCTTACAAAAAAATATAGAAACTCTAGAATAAAAACCACTAGGATTTCTACTCTTTTTTTAACACTCTATTTTTGAAAATTCTCGATTATTTAGCAAACAGTTAAAAATTCTATTCGTATATAGACATATCTCTCACTTAGCTCACAGATCGAACTAATAAAATAGTGAAGATAAATAAAGTAAAAATGTAGATACAATAAAATTTATAAATAAAAATTGGCAATTAGTAAAATTATCAAGTGTTTAGGAAAAACTATTGTGTACGTATATATAAGCAATAATTTCACATTTGAATTTATTCATTCATTATTTCATGACTGGTCAGCAATTAGCTTTGCACCAATTTATCACAACAGACACTGACAAGCACGCATTTGTTTTTAAAATTAATGAAGCCACAAACTTTACTTTATGAATTTAAAATGTGTATAATTAATTTGCCAGATTTCTATTCTCGATCAGATCACTATTTATAACAAAAAATGAAATTAGTGTCCAGTAAGCATTTTTACTGTAAATTAACCATTTTATTTTCCTTAGTTATAACTGAAAAACTAAATTATGAGTTTTCATAATTATATACAACGCCCATAAAGGCGGTATTAAATGTAAGATTTGCAGTCTTTCAACCTCAATGGGCAGAAATAACGTCCTTTCTGCATTTAAAGCATGTCTCTGCGCTATAAATCACCCTTCACCAATTTTCAATAAACCTAAATCAAGCATTTTTCGCCAACATTTCTTCGACAGCACGAACCGCAAGTGTACCTCCCATAAAATTGTCACTTCACAACCTGATCGAGTTGCCATTAGCATCGTCTGGACCAATGATCTCGTCACAGCTCGCGTTTACTTGCGACCAAAAGTGGCTTTTATCGCTGAAGTCCGTCCAGGCGTGCGCATGGTGGTCAAGAAGGTAAAATTGGACACAAAGGGAAATCACTACCTTTGTTATATTTCACCTTTACAAATTGATGTCTTGACGTGATTTTAATGCACCACTGCCCGGATTTCACTCAAAACCACCGCTAAGCCAATTACCACCAAAGGAGAAAGACTTTCTCCTTGCGGCACACAAAAATGTGTGTGGCACCTTAAATCGTGTGTGCCGATGTACGAAAGCAATTGAATGCCGCATGCACCTCTCAGGTAAGGTGGTATCAGGTGCATTTATCTGAAAATCCAAAGAACCGAAAATTTCGAAATTATACACCGTTCGTTCGCCGAAGAGAGAATAACATACCTCAGATGTATGTCAGAAAATGTGGATTTTAATGCGATCCAAAATGATTGAGAATATAGATTGGCATGCGGTCAAATGTTCGTATGGACCGCATAAAATTTATGGGATTATTTTTGGTGATTATTGCATTACATGGATTTTTGGTATTTTTAATTTCCACTTAAAAAGTAATTGTTGACCGGCATTTCAATGTAAATTGTTACAAGAGCTTGTGAAATCGCGGTTTGCCACTCAAGGAAAAAAATTAGTAAATTACGCCATGCGCCCAAATTGGTCCTCTTAAAAATGAAATGCCATTTGTAGTAATTGGCGTACAGAGGCCTAAAAGCTGTTTTTAGATGGAAATCATAAAAATTTCGAAACTTTCGAGCGAAACAAAGTGCGCGAAAATTGGCGTAACACTACGCAATCCCTTAAAAAGTGCGTTCAAATTATCTTACGAAAATGTTCATTTCATCCGAAACAAAATTCTGCAAGACAAAAAGGCCTTCGATTGCTTTCTCGTTCTGGAAAATCTTGTAATCAACATCTGATCCGTGCGGCTGAGATTGGCGTGAGGCGGACGGGCGTGCGGTCGGGCCCCGATCTCATCGCTTCGAGTGACATAATTCCATTAGGTTGAGGAGTGAGCGGTTGCACAACTCCATCTAATTGACTCCAATAATGCCGCACTTTAGCAGATCACAAGTATGCCAACAATATCACTATTCAAATGCTGCGGGTGCCAACGATCATTTGGCGGGACGAGCGGCCAGAAAAAAATATACTGCAGAATCTAAAAGATAGAAAAAAAGTTAGATTGGGCGAATCTTGCCGTGGCGGGTCTTCCCATATCGGTTTTACCTTACTGCTGAATATGCCTCCGATGCACGGTGTATATGGCTCGTTGTGGGCGGAAAGGTGGAACGGAACTATAGAGGAAGGTGACGTAGGTTCACGGCGCTGCCTCGCGATGCCTGCAGCAGCGAAACAATATAACGACAGCAGAATCGTGCCGCTGCCGCCGCGCCGCCGCCGGGAATTGGCCCGTTGCTGGGGTCTCTTTTATCTCGCCCAACATATCGGCGACATCTGTCGCAGCAAACACTTACTTCTCACGAGACCCCGGGGGCGGGGAAGTGATTGAATTAAGTTTCAATTAATCTTAGCATGTTAGTGGCGGGTCGGTCAGGAAGGACGGAATGTAGTAAGGAATGGGTTTCAATGCCGGTAGTGTTAGAAACTGCAAATAGACAGACAAATTGAGTATAACACTACCGTAACATACATTTTGTCAAAAGGTCTTCTATAGCATCGCGAAATATTTCTTGCTTTCTACCCAGCAGGTGGAATAGCGATAAGACTACCAATTGTAGTATAATTTACTATATTTTTTGCATCAGTGTACTATCTATACAGTGGAGAAAATTCACATAAAACAACCGACATTTACTCAATTTTCTCAAATAATGTCATGAAAGTTCCTAATTTTATATTGCATAAGAAAAGTAATTGGCTGTTATATACATCTGTATAAACAAATTTTAATTTGAGCTTAATTACAAAAAACAAAGTTGGAGATGTGGAGATCAGCTTTGTCCTCTAATCATTTGTCTTGTTGAAAAAGCAAATCTAAACCATACAAATGTTCTGACCGCTGAATCATAACTTCTTCTAAGAGTTAAATATGCATTTCGGAACTAATTTTTTATGGAACAAATGCAATGCATATTTCGATATCCTTTTATAGTACTTTGCATGCTTACTTCCTTTATTTGATTTAAGACGGCAATATTCTCGTCTGCTTGCATGTAATTTAATAGCTGTATTTATCTTTTATAACTTTTCCAAGAACTATGGACAACGAATGAAACACAAAACCTATCAATTTTTTATTTAATTATTTATTGTAGTCTACGGAAATGCCAGTATTTGTTTGGGATTTTATCATAATTTGTGCTAAGTAAAAACGACCGTAAAGCGACTAAATTTTACGGTCGTAAAAAATGTCCGATACTGATGCCGATAACAATACTAATACATACTTTGAACGGAGCAATACTGTTCAAAAAATAAGAAAAAACTCAGAACAAAAATAATAATAATAATAATGTATTTTAAGAACGATCCTAAATTAGCGGAAAGTCTTATCTTATCAAAAGCTTCTATTTATATTTTAAAATTTGATTACAATGATCGTCTATGGGTTTTCGCACACGTAGAAGCTAAATTGAATATCTTTATTGTAGTTTTACAAGCAAAAACAATTTCTGTATGTTGTTATATCGATAAATTTCTCAGTTATTTAAAGAGAAGTGTTTAAATGCGATAATCGGTATTAATAAAAATGATAAGATTCTAATTCTAATTGTTATACAGAATAACCAAAAAAGGAAAAACAATTAAATGTTCTTAACTAAATATAAAAACGTATTGTTTTAATTAAAATAAAATAAATGTAACTACACATACACCCATGTGCAAGATAATAGCAGTGCCATACAAGTTTTCCCAATAATGTTTAACAGGCAGCTTTTTTTTTACCTTCAAACTGTATTTACTTCGACCAGATGATATCCAAATAACACTTTGAACTCATCAGAGGATAACTAGAGGGCAATTTACTTTATGTTCCTGTGTGAATTTTATTCTGGCCCGTGCATGCCTTTATTGTAGCAGTGGAACTTTCCTCGGACTTCTACCACCCAGGCCAGCTTCAATAAGCCTTATTTTGATTATAGAAGTGTTTGCATCTAGTTCTAGTTCCTATTTTAATCTTATTGACTTGATAAAAGGATTTTTCTGTGATAAACGAACTATTTATCTTACATCACAAGAACTAATTTTTCTCCGCCCAAGCGTTTCTGGCTTTTTTACCCAATTTTTTGCATTCGCAATCATTTTACTGGATACGCTAAGCGTATCTTGAATTAATTTTTAGCCTCCAAAAACAGTTTTCTTATAAGATTTCGCTTCTCCTCAGTGTAATGCTTTCCACGGCCCATTTCGACTATGAAAAGGATTTAATTCATTATAAATATTGTCCTATTTGATTCAGCCTGTCTTATTTATACACAAGAATATAGAAATTTTTGTAGTTAAATACAGCAATTTTAGCGAGCAAAATTATTTTGCACAAGATAACACTGTCGCCGCTATAAACAATTTGATGATATAAGCTAATTTCGGTATGGTAGATATCACTAGTATGCAATATACATAATTAAAGTAAAAATTTTGCTATTAATTTGCACGCAGGTGTATTTTATAATTTCATGTTTTTGCGAGTCTGTTAAATATGTAATATCAAGAAAAGAGGTTATCAGCCCTAAATAAATAGGCAATTTATTTTTGCTTGATAAAAGATAAATTTGCTTAAGTTGAAGTTAATATTTAGGTCATAACCGTAACGAGCGCTTTAGACCATGAAGTACTATTGGGCACCGACCTTGGACCGCTCATCTTGCTTACATTCGAGGAGAAATGATATTCCAGTCAGGTGGAAAGGTGAAATTCTCGACGGACCCACCGAGGGCCAGAGCACGATGGATGGTAATGGATTGCCGCAATTAGCCTGAAATAGCCACACAGTTCAAGAGTCTTCTTACCCGAACCATACATCAATTGTTATGGTTATTGATTTGCAAGATAATGATGGGTCGTGACTACGGTGACGGTGAGGTGTTTTCATGTTGCATTCACGTCGAGTCCATCCCGTTGATTAAAACTCGGAGGGCAAAAGCCTGAATAATGAATTCCCATTGAGCTGATTGATTCCTTAGATGTGCGGCGGCCACAAGTGCCGCCTTCTTATCTGCTTTTTAAGATCGCAGCGGTACAAGACACAGGCTCTTTTGACCCTTTCCTCGTTGACGACGATGACGAAGACCAAAGATGCCGATGGGAACCAGGATGACAAGCTAGAGCTTGGACACCCGACGCTTAGTTTCATGAAAGGAGGGAGAGGTAAAAATTTTATTAATATTTAGGAGCACCTTTTTGCTGTCTGTCACTCAAAAGAAATATACGATTGATGGCATCGCTGCTGTCCGACATAATTCAACTTTTTAAAAAGCAGTCGTCAATCCGCTCTCGAAAGACAACTTTTCATCTCGACCTCCTTCCCAACTGGCAATCGATTCCATCATATTCTATTTCCTGACAAATCGCAAAGTCTTCCATGCGTAGCTAACTAAATTAATTTTGTCAATTATTCAAAATCTGCTTACCGCAGCGAACGCATGACACTATTTAAATCTGTCTCGGATCAATAGACCCTGTTTCGATGGGGCCATGTTGCTGGGTGAACTCCCCTTGAGACATAGAGTTACTCGAAACAAAAAATTTAATTCACAGAAAGCGACTGTTACGCTTCATTTTCTTAAGAAAAATTTCTTCGAGCTCTTTTTTGATAATTTTCAAATGCGTGCTCTGTTTATTCATCGTCATCATCACTCAGCTCCCTGGAGGATGTCATTGACGTTATATTTGTGATTTTTCGTTGTCACCTAATTTTCGCAATGACCTAAAAATGCTCCTTGAGTGTGAACTTTCAGCGTATAGAAGTGATCTGCATGAAGGTGAAAATTACTCTGTTCTTTTTTCCTGTTTAGCGGAGCAAATTAATCGTTTCATTTCCGCCGAAGATTTTATTTGTTTACGTTAAAAATGAACAAACGTAAAAATAAGAGACCGACACGGTTCAGGCAAATTGGCACTTACAGGCTAGAAAGCGCTGCGATGTGGAACGCGCCTTCCTTGGGATTTCGTACTTTTGTTTTTGATTTCACGATTAGATTCAGGAGGAAATTGAAATAACAGTACCAGATAATTTCTTTAGTTTAACTGAGCTTCTATACCTTCTAGCAAATAAAACCAGTTAGAAAAAACAGGCGTACCTATACAACAATTAAAAGATTCAGCTCTATTTCATATCTAGGCTTGTCGTCTAGCAAATAAAATAAAACTTAGTCTATGTATCACTACGGCCACAAAAGAAATCCTAAAATTGATAAACAAGGTCTCAAGGAAAAACCTCCCTTTTAAAAAAGACTGGTTCATCTTTTTAACGTCATGAAAAGATTTTAAGGGGTTTATCGCGATCAATTTTAATTTTATAATAGACTAGTAATTGAATATCTGTTTACAGTCAGCTCAACTAGCCATTGAATGCGAAACACCACTCAGAATAAGGAACAAATAATAATTATTATCATATAATAGTAGTTTTGACGATCAAAAATATAGTAAATATTTTCTTTTTAAATGTGGTTTTCGAAGAAAAAAATAAGAATCAATCTTATTGAACGTCATTATTCTGAAAAATCCCAATTATCAAACTGAGTCTATAGTAGGTATCTGCAAAAAAAATAACAGAATACCTCAATCCATTAGGTTTACAACCTGCAACACCGTGATCTCACTAAAACTCTTTTAAAGTCCATGAACCTTGACCTTCCGGCTGACTAAACTTAATGCCCGCTAAAAAAACAGCATTCCGGTCTGCATCATTGCATTTATACAGAACCCAAATAAAAACAATGAAAAATATCTCATCTCAACTCAGCTCGGCATTTGCAAGAAAGTGAGAAAAATTCTCAACACGACACTGCGCCAAAGCAGCATGTCCCAATTGCCTATTTATCTGTAATGCGCCAGTAGAGGACAAAACCCAGCAGCATCATCTAAATCGAGAGTGCTTTGGCTTAAGTAATTTTTGCCCCGGAGGCAACCTTTTTACAGTCAGAGCCTCCTCAGTGCAGTGTCCCGAGTCAATTTCATTTACTACATCGGAGGCTTCCTCCTCTCAATTAAACTTCAGCGGATAATTATCTTTCAAGGCAAACATGAACCAACAAAATTAGCTGAGACGTCGGACGACGAGACAAGTGCTGCTGGGGCTCCCAGCGCTCAGCGCATAAATGCCCTCCCGGGGGAGACGAAAAGGGGCGCAGACGGGCAACTCTTGTTCACTTCTAGACAGAAGAGTGCGCATGAAAAAAACGCTTATTCTGTGATTTAATCCAACCGCACAGACCGCACCTGATCAAATTGTATGGTGGGTCGGTTGCGCGACTTCAGAACCATGGGAACCGCGAGAACAAACACCAAACAGTAGCTGGTCAAAAACTTTTGTGTGGGCGAAAATATACAAAACAAAGAACGTCTTCGACACTGTCTAAAGAGTTTTGAAATGTAAAAGATAAGGTGAATTGACAAATTCTATCCATTTCATCCCTTGTAGCATAAATAAACAATTCTATCAACCGCGTCCGTCGACGTCGACGTCGGCGTACTTACCCGAGTCAAAACAGCTGAAAAACGCGGACGTCTGCACAGAAAATGCGCTGAATCTGTATCTCGGCCTCTATAAATCCAATCCGGCTGCACGGCTGTTATGTAACGAAAAGCACTTGACACAAACACTCGGAACGGTTCAGACACAGACTACTCATATGGGATAAATTAAATTAAAAAAAATCTTTAGTAATATTATTCATACACTATTTCATTCTCCACGAAATCAACGACCTTTTTGACGCATGCAACAAACAAGCAGACAAAAAAATTCTGAAATTCTATACACGCGTCCAAAGAATTGAAATTGCTTCGAAAAGATTTTCGTTTATATCTCTATCTAAGAGGTGCAAGCGAACCCAATATATAAAATTAGATAAGATGATCGCGGTGTTTGTTGCGAGGTTTTATTTACTTTTCCTCTGAGGTGCGTTAGAGCAGATTATGCTGAGGAATTTTCGCTTTTCAAAGACTTTGACTTATTCCTTGCACCTTAAGACACTGCAACAAAAGGATGCAGGAGCACAACTTAAAATACTTTTATAGACAGAGAGGGGGCAAAAATTTGATAACGTGTATTTTATTAACGCGACAAAAAATGGTTGATTAGCTGCAAAAACACAGATATCTCGAGTAAAAAAAAAGCGTAACACAGCGGACGATACGCACTCCACCAGCAGCAAGGTGAGCTCTCGTGCACTTGTGAACGATTCGAAGAACTGACGTTGACTGCCAGCCCCGCTGGGAGCTTTAATCGATCTAGCTTTGGCTGCCCAATCAAAAACGATGAAATTTCTAGAGCCCCTCCGTGCAATCTACGCCACTGGACGGCGTCGTCGGCAGCAAACCCAGAGCATTAGCAGCAACATCAGCAACAGCAAGAGCAGCAGCAGCAGCAGCATCAAGACATCAAACCGACGTTCGCATAAAGGGGCATAAAATTAAAACGAAAAACGCACTCAGCGGTGGCCGTGGCGGCTTCAATTGTCGACGATCACTGGGGACTGGGAGTTGGGATTGGAACTGCGCTGGGAATGGGGCTCCACTCGAATAAACATGTTGCTCACTGCAAACTCAAACTCGGCTCCCCGCCGCCAATGGGCGCTTTTTAGGGAAGCGGACGAATTAATTGGGTAAAAAACTTTTAGAGGGACTTGAATCTGGTTCTCTAGATAGGAACAATGGATGCAATATAAAAGTACGCCTCAAAGGAAGGAAGTCAACAAGCCACTTGGACCCAATTGACTTACTCGTTGCACCCGCAAAATCTACCATAAATTAGCCTTAAGTCGAAGGAAAAAAAATTAATAATTAAAAACAAAATAAAAATAAAAATAAAATCAGAGATGAAAGATCCGAATCGTATCTACATATCTCAAAAAGTCATGGGCACTACTTTTCGATGAGATTAATCGAGTGTGAAGAGGCTAAATTAATTTCTCGAGTGTCTAAGGGTGGAGGAACTTTTCTCATTCAGGTCACAAGGGGACTCTCGAAAGGTCAATGTACGGCTGCTATTTTTAAAGTCATGTTAATGAGCATTGAGAAGCAACAAATAAACAAAAAAAGGGACCACACAACAAAAATAAAATACAAATCTTAAGGTGTTGTGTGTGTTTTTTTCGCATGTAGGTAACGAGGAAGTGATATTTATTTTGAGTAAATAAACAGAACTAGGTCTGTTCACCTTTAAGTTTTTTACAACTAAATTAATAGCAGGTGGCGTTGAGCTGTAGAAAAAATAAATTAAAAGCTTGTGGGAAGGGAAATTTTAAAATATGTTGATTGTTTTCTTTTTGTTATACATAATACCTACAACTTGTTAGAGAAGGATAAAAATTAGTATGATGCTTCTGTTGACTATTAAAAAGTCATACATGTATATGTTATGTACGTTTTTAAATATTTAAATTCAGAAAATGACTTAATAACTTTTAATTCTTATTTTCAGAATTTCAGAGAAAAACGAGAAAAAACTTAATCGAAAATCGATACAAATTAGAACAAGCAAAACCCTAATTGGTAAGGTCATACCTATCACATGACAAATGACCAGCAAAACAACCAAGTCCATTATCTCTTAAATAAGTAATCACGAGTGCAATAAATCGATTTTAATTCTAGTTCTTGTAAAAAAAAAAAATTCTACGACGTTTTCGAGTCTATATATTTATGTATATTTCCTAGTCAATATTCCTTTAATAAAATAACTTCAAGGTTTTTGGATCGATTCCTTTTTAAATAATTGAGCTTTTTACTAAAATCATTGGTCAACTCCACACTTAATTATACCTCTCCATATAATGCAAACATCGAATAATAACTTTGGTGTAAGTATATCAGAAAACATTTATAAACATACCCTGGTAAACTGTGATGAAAATCACAAAGTGAAGACACAAGAATTTATAAAAATGTGTTTAACTTTTGCATCTTCGATTTTCTTACATTAATGATGAAAATTAGAAACAAAATTAATGATGAAAATTAGAAGCAAAATTTAAGGATTATGATATACCATTGTCACTCCACATATATACATACATAAATATAGGTATAGACCCAGGTATATAGGTAAGGTATTTTCATAACCCCCATGGCATGATTGTAAGGCAAATATGACGGAAGATGGCTCATACTGTGACGTGAAATTTCTGTAAAACCTATTTAAAAGTAAACCTGAAAATCGCGATTTAAATTTTAAAAATATTTCAATCAATAGTTTTCATGGAATGTATTGAATCCAATATCTACATCGCTTTTCTTATTCTTGTTGAGTTAAATATTTTCATCAGGATCAGTCGCATGTGCCAAATCACAAGAAATACAATATTGATGTATACGATGATTGTTATTTAAACAAACTTGCATTGAATATGAAAAGCATCTGTCTATCGGAGTGCATTTTTGCTTGCTCCTCGAATTCCTAGTCGCTTTTTCATAAATTAAATTTTCCAATACCCTTTTAAGTGAGCAAACAGTTTCATTCTATGCAACGAAAGAATTCCATGCTGAAAAAAATTCTTCTATTTTAATTTTGAAGGAGCTACAGAAGCTTTTCTAACCCACCCAAGGTAAACCCTAATAATTTTCCTGAGTAAGCTACCTTTGGCCCGGAGGTCGCACTGCTCATGACCCTTAACAGCTGACACAACCACCTGCCTGCATTTATTTACCTCTGCGTGGGCAACATCATCGTCGTTGTCGTCTATTCAACAGCCAACCAACGCCCTATCAAGATAACCCGAACAATGACCATGTCATCAAGCCCAGAAATGTTATCTCCTCTTTCCGCGCTCTATGGTAACAAGCGCAACAAAAGATAGACGTACTCTGCCAGGAATGCACTGCGTTCTTTGAACTTTCGTCCAAGAAGAAGCAGAGAAGCCACCAATGTCGCGCTATCCCCGCGCGCGCGGAAAAGCTAAAACCCGCGGTGAATATCGATTCACAGCTCCTCCTCGTCGCAACAAGATATACACTTACAATTCTGGGCGCATCGTCATCTTTATATATTTATTTTATTTTTCTGCTATGTCTTGCTAGCCTGAGAGCGAGCCAAGCCCGGCCAGTCCCATTCCGAACGGATGTTGTTACCACTCCTGTTTCTTCCCGCCTGTGACCTCCTCAAGGATTTTTTGGTATATCGACAGTACAAATATTAATTGAGGGATTTCCCCGAAAACCAACTGATCAACTTTTACTAGCAAATTAGCAAAATTAAGGCACGCCCGTCTGAATTAGTTGGAATTAGTCCAGCGTATAATTATCACACCTCATCAATTCTCCGTCCTTCTTATGACTTCATGGAAACCAAACACTCGATGCAACGCTCACATATTTTGCGTGAGTTGCGGCAACTTAGCCGTATAACCACTGCTACCGTGATAGACGACTTTTGCATCGCGAAAACGCAACTTCGCATAGACCTCGCGCCAGGTGATCTAATAAGAGTCTTTTATAGACGATGTTGTTGACTTTCCTCCGATTACTGCAATTTGCGTAAATTTCTCTGCAGCGAAACGCCTTTGCACCTCTTCTCTTCCTAATCAGGCGGAATAAGACGAGTGGATCCTTAAGATGAGATGACTCTGTAGACGAAGATGCTTTCCACAATATCTGCGACGACTAAAGTTAATTAGGAAAGTGAAAATTAGGTACGACAACGGATGGGAGCGGCTAGTGTGTAGTCCTCAGAAAATTGCTGGAAAAATTTGATACTTCGGGTCATGCGGGGTTAATTGGAAAATGAATGCGAGAAAGCTGTAAATTAAAGAAAACCGCCAGATGGGCGGAGTCGCACTACTCAATCGAGCAGAGATGCATGGGCTGGAGGAACCCCTCGTGTGAAAGGGAACTTGCTTGTCTGTAGACAATTCAATTTTAAATGGTGACTACTGGTGGTGACTATAACGCCCACACTTCTATCAATACATATTCCTTAGAAATCTGTCATTTCAAATTTAATCCTAACACTTCGACTTCCAAATTTTATTCAGATTAATTAAAATTCAAAACAATTCGGTTTTATTTTCACGAAATAAAAATTGTTAAACATGGGTAACTGCTCATAAATATCGATACAATACAAAATTTCCTGCTAAATCTGATACAGATGCGATTATGAAAAAAAAAACGCAGCTAATATAAAAATATTATTAAATTTCATTCACTTCACGAATTGAAATCATTGTATTCACAGGTCTGCAAAATTTGTCTGATCAAAGCCCTTTTTAATTTTAACACTGTTGTCATGTAATTTTTGGAGTGCCAAATATGAATCCAAAATCAAAAATTTTCTATCACAACACTTTTTCGAGAAAAATTCAGCAAAATAAAAAGGCGCTTTAGTAAATGTTTGAACTCTTTAAAAAAAATCGCAACGTAATAGCAGCCTTTCAAACAAAAAATCAGACATTTTGCCAATAGATATACGAAAACTTTAAAAATTCCTACGAAAATTCGTTTAACTTAATTTTATTTTCACACGAATTTAATCCTTACAATAAATATTGAATGAATAGCAGTGCAGGATCAGTTTCTTCAAAGACGTGCCTCCCCACAAAACTAAAAATAGATGTTTCACGTTAATCATGTTTTATAACAAGAGTTGAAGGTATAAACTTTCATTTGAATGTAGTTTTGCGATTTTTCGACGCACCAAGATTTACCTACATATTTTTAAAATTAATCAAACACACTTTCTATCTTTTCGACTCTACTTTTCCCGAAAATGTGATGTGATGGAATATTTTCAATTTCAGATTCTCAATCTACGAGAAATATGTAAACTGTCGTTGGCCTGTGTTATTATTAGCTATATTGTTTCTGGAAATTCCGATGAGTAAATCTTTTTTCGGTTATTGTGAATGCGAATTACAGGAATAATATAAAAGTTTTGCTAATTCGTTGCAAAAAAAACAAAACAGACTAAATAAAATAAAGGGAAATAATTCTTTTTTTTTTAATAGTATAGATTTTTTGATCAAGATTTCATTCTTCTTCGTTTTCAGGTACATATGGCAGTTCAGTTAAGAATTGTTCTTTTCATATTCATATTCATATTCATATTCATATTCATATTTTTATTTTCCAGGATTTTCCTGAAAGAACTGCTCCTCTGTTCCCTCATATACATAGATCTATGTTAGTTTTTCCTGCATATCATTGTTGGAAGTAAACAAAACCACCTGCTCCCTTTGTTTAGCCTATAAGAAAGGTCGTTAACCCTTTAGGTAGCAAAGCACCGATAAGAATAACACTAGCTACGAGCAAATTATTTTTTTCCAGCTTTGCATTGCTGCGAATTGAATAGAATTGAAATTCGCAACCGAATTTCCGTGACTCTAAATGATAACAATGGGAACGACCTCGTCAATTATATTGAGTCGAGCGTGTGCTGGCAAAGGGCATTAACAGCGTTTTTACAACTCTTGAGAGCCCACTAACCCAATAAAATAAAGAAATCGTGCACCGGATCTAAGCTTAACATGCTTAAGCTTTTCTAAACAGCCGCACAATTGTGACGAGGGAACAACCAGTCGAGGGAGAACCTATTAAAAATATAAAAAAAATAGCGCTCCGTGGTAGCTAACCACACCTAAAAGCCGCGGTTCACCTACACCCTAATTACCATAATTTCCCGATATAACTTTTCTGCTAATCCAAACGGGCGTCACAATTTCGAATTGAAGGTGTTCTCTAAATTACTCCACTTGTTTGAGCCACGAAGAAATGTAGTAATGCTCTGATTAGAATAAAAAGAAATTGAAGAGGTCGTTCAACAGTGGCAAAAGTAGGAAAGAACTTCAAGGTGGGAACAGCTCGGATTGATTAAATTTGTGCCGTGCCACTATGCAATGGTTTCTATGCGGCCTTGCGAAATATTTATGGCCTCTCCAAATATAAATGTTTATGGAAATCCCCAACGATATATAGTTGTATATGACCACAAAGACATCCGAGGGCGTCGGCGACGACGAATTTGTTCGATCAAACAATTGGCTCGGTACACATTTCCTTCAAGTTCAAAGGGCTGAAAGCGATAAACGTTGCTGAATTTCTAGAAAAATAAAAGTCTCAAGGAAATAATTGCTGTGGTACTGTCTGTTTGAAATAGACGGAAACCATTTTAAGCATTCAGTGTACTGACATGAAAGGAATTGATTTTGTTATATACTTTAAAAAGCCTTTTCTCTCCGGCAATTGTATAAGTTAATGGGAAGGAGTCAAAGACTTGTGAAAAGGTTCCCTTTTACCAGTAAAGGAGAGGAAATGAAGAACTTGAATTCCTCTTTCCCTTTTTCAGAAATTGAAGGAAAAATTGTTATAAATAAAAGAGATTTTTACAAAAGCAGTAAACTGCGAATTGGGGTTTGGTAATAGTAGTTCCGCACCAACATAATAAGAAATAGGGTGATAATAAGGTGATAATAGCCGCGTTTTTTTAGGAACTGGATTGGTTTTAGTACGTTTTCTCCAAATGAAAACCCCAAAAACCAATGTTTTATGTGGGTTTCTATCACTGACATATAGAAACTGGACTGCTAACACGCGTCTGAAAAACGAGACCATTTTTAGTCTAGGCTCAAACCTTTCAGGAAAATTTTGGCAATTAAAATGCTCTAAAATCCCGCACAATTATGTTTAAACACAGCTAAATAATAAATAATTAAATTGTCACGAATCGATTTCTGTTGAATCTCGCTCAATTTCTAGTATTTTCATAAAAATGTCGCTGAAAATAACCAACGGGGTATCTGCGGGGGACCGAGATAGATATAAAAGTTATTGTTGCTACTTTTGTCTAACCTTCACATTTCACGTATATGCCAACATAATCTAAAATATGCGACACAAAGTTCCGTAGCCATCTGTTGGTCATCGTTAAACTATTGCAACAGCCGATTTTAATTTGGTTTTTATGCTTTTACTTTTGCCCAATTTGCACTTTTTTCAAAACAAATAATTTTAATATGAAGAAAAAAGTGTTATGAAGTGGACTGTATCTACTGGGGTTGCATTATTTTCATTCGAATACCAGAATAAAGTGCTATTAAGTTGCCTGCCTGGGGTATCTGCGGGGGAGCGAGATAGTTAGATTTCGGCCAAAAATTGATCTCGTTTTTGAAGTGAGTTTTTAGCCAGGACCAGCAGTCCAGTTTCTATATGTCAGTGGTTTCTATCCAGGTTACGGAGAAATTTCAGACTTTTCCCACTTTTTGGAATATAACAATGCGGACTAAAACCCAGATAAACCCGGATTTTCGGTGTGGAGAAAACATACTAAAATCTATACAGTTCATTAAAAAAACGAAGCTATTGATTTAATGCTAAAATGTGTAATGATAAATATTCAATTTATGTTTTTAACAAAATTTTTGGTACTAAACATCCGAATAATTTTTCAAAACAACGTCCCTTCAGATTGAAAAGTATCGAAACCCGCATGATTTATTGAAATTGTCTCAAAAATTTACAATCATAAAAGGACCTTTTTTACTTTGCCAAATTCGGGTCACAAGAAGCTAAAGTGGGGAACGAACTTACAAAAATTCACATATTTACATATTTACGTTTATCATTTTAGAAACAATTTTCCAGACAGTGATTCATCTGCACAAATCTGAAACCCTCAGGAATGTTATAAAAGTATAACTAGAAAGAAAGTCCTTGAACCAAAGAAATGCGCGCCGTTGAACAAAGGATCGCTTAATCTTAATTCCTCCTCAAGGATTTGGGTTAATTCCCCCACGGTCCCCAGCAACGAAAGGCTTAAATAATTCATCATCGGGGCCCCGTTGACCACAACCATAAAATTTGCTTATTTTTCCCTTAAACTGTGCGTTGGCATGAACGAGAAAAAATCGATTTGCATACCGAGAAGCCTTCTCTTTGATTACGACTCCAGCGAAAATGCACCGAACGGGAGCGAACGCACAAAAATTCACAAATAAAAAAATATGTGCACGATAAAGATAGGCCGGGGGTACCCACCGGGCAGGTGCAATTTGCCGGGGGGAAGATTGTGTGAAATTCACGGAGAAATGTGAGAATCTGCCAATTCTCCAGCAGCAGCAGCATCCCTTGCAAGAGAAGGGAACCGGGCAAATCATCAGACGCAGCTGCGAAGATTTCGCAATGAAATTTTTTTCCCAAGGATATCAAATCGATAACAAGAAATGTCGTAATTTCCTGTATTTACCATTTTTAACTAAAGCGCAAGTAAGGAAAAGTAAAAATTGTTTGGAAATTACTTTCGAAAACTCAACCTTTCTAACAGTAAAAAGAATATTTTGCTAAAAGCCACTTACGATCAATTCTACCAGACTTTTTTGGTGCACTTTATGATAAATTCCACGCACAGAGAAAGCACTTCACTTTAGTACAAAATATAATTAAAATGAATTCAATGCAAGTTCAGAAAATCGAAAAAATATGTAAATCAGCACGCGAGTGTTTGTCCTTCACGAAACTGACGTTTTGTTTGGTTGATTTTGCCGTTGGTGCGCCCGTCAGGTTATTTGAAAAGGAGGCGTGTTACCCGATGCGAAAAAGAGGATTTCTCCTTAGATTGTGGGAATTTGTATTTTAAACATTATTTACTCCTTAACTAAACAGAATTTTTATTTTATAATTAATTATATGAAATTGTATTCATATTTTCTGCAAAATAAATTTAAAATCATTTAAAAATCGATTAAAACAAAATTCAACTTCCCCTCATGTTACCACAATTTTATAGTAAGAAGAAGAACTTATGTCAGCTAAAAACATTGCTGCCAATCGTTGCGAAACAAATTCAATTCACTTAAATTTTATGTAACAACTGACGTTTGTCTGAGCAGCTTGAAGTAATAGAGTAAAATTTATAAAGTGCGATATTTTTTGTTTTTTTGCGAGATTTACATCATACATAAAGAAATTGTAATGTCTGGAACAGAGAAGGGAAACTGCACGTTATGTCAGAAGATCGGTTTCAAACCGTTCACACGTCAGAACGTGCTATTTTATTACATGCCGTTCACGAGCATGATTTCATACACCGGCCTTTCGGTAAATGTAATGAACCCCCCGCTGGCAGGAAGGTAAAAATAAAATAAAAATTTTTTCCCGGTGTTTTATTATTCCCCCATCGCCTTAATTTAGACTTGTACCGAAGAAAGACATCACAAACGTTCTTCTCGCGGGCACGCTGATCGGCACAACGCTGTACATTTACAGCAGGCCCCACATGAAGGAGATGCCGGCAGGCAAAAGAGCTGCTTTCAGGTGCCCCCCACACCGATAGCCGGTTAAGCGATTCTTTTAACTAATTTTATCTCTTTGCAGTCTTCTCGGCAGCGTACTCTTTGGAATGGGATCGGTGCTCGTCTGGGCGATAATTCGCAGCGGAATCCCCAACAACAATCCCTTGGCCACCGCGCTGGGCGTCGCCTCAGGAGCAACTTTCATCAAATTAGGGCATGACTACTTGGAAGAGTGTGACAAGCTAGTTAAAAAATAATCTAAATCTAGGTGTTATGGTAATCGATCACCAGAGATGTTTTGCAGAGTATTTTATAGTTTGGGAAATTGTCTATAGTGTTGTAAAGTCTGATAATAAAACTCATTTCTTTACTTCGCTGTTTCAAGTGTTCTTGTTCAGGGGTGTGGTCTAATAATTTAGGACTGAATTTAATTGATTAGCAGCTATTAGGCTAGATGTTTGGTGATAATACAGAAATTCATTTCTTGCAATACATACGGAATCATTCTTCAAAGTATTTTGTTTTGTTTTGTAAAACTACTATTTCTAATACGGGGAAAAATGGTTTTTATTTGTTCTATATTTTATTCTAACGTTGAGTTATAGCGGTTTGAAAAATGCTTTAGATTAGTAAATTCTGGGCTCGCAGGGTTATTGAAATTAAACATTTACTAACACTTTATTTAAACATTCAGCTTTTAACTAATTCCAAAAATTGGATGCCTGAGCAAGGGAATATTTTTTAGATTATAAATAAATGCGAGCATTATGAAATTATCTTTTCACATACAATTGGGACGGGTATTTTATGATGTGCAGATGAGCTACATAATAAACTACTTCAAAAATATCTCACTTTAGAAATTTAATTTATTTTTCGATTTGAATAAAACGCCCCTTTCAAGTATCTAAATTATAAGTAGTACTTTTTTCTTAGCTGCGGAAATTTATTAACATTTACCTTTATTATATTATGTACTTTTAAAATATGTTAAATGTTTGCTGTGGATTTTCTCATAATAAATTTCTAATTAAACTAAAATCACCTTTTGCATTGGACAGACCAAACGCAGCTATCACTTAAATTTGTTGCTTAAGGGGTGAGGGGTAGTCAGCGACGTGAAAAAAGGAGCATTTTATATAATTTTTTAAACATTATCTAGTTTAATTTATTTTATAAAACAAATAATACAATGTTATTATGTTATGTTTCAACTTTATTTTACGAAAATTTTAAAATAAGATATTTATTACAGACTAAGTTATCGCCATATTCCTTGAACCCCGTCCCACAAGTGGTGCTTTACTGTGACCATCATAACATTTTACTAATTCATCTAAAATCTATCAAACACAAAAAAATCATTATTTTAATAGTTAATTTAATGCCTGATCGAAATTTTTTTTCCTCAAAGTAAATAAAAGAGCGGTTTCTGAAAAGGACTAGTTTATTGTTTATAAAAAAAATATAAGTTTTCTTTAAAAATAAATCCTTCAATCAAGCACTACATTAACTATTAAACTAATGATATTTTTTTGCTTGATTGACTTTAGATGAACCAGTAAAATGTTATGTTTGTAAGACGAGACAAATATGGCGATAATTTGGTCCACAAAAATTTTTTTTGTCACATAAAGTTAAAACATAATAATGTATTATTTGTTTTATAAAATAAACTAATCATATTTTCATTCCGCTGACTACCCCTAACCCCGTAATGCAATATAAAGAAAAAGAAGCAAAATTCTGCTTTTTCACATTTGCTGATGGCGGCAAGAACTTTCAACACTAAATGATTCATTTTAGAATTACTGAATAATTGCATTAGTAAGCATTTCTAGCAAAGTATTCTGTGAACCTGTGCATTGCATCAAGGTAACATTTCTTCGCTTTTTTAAAATTTTCTACAAAAGGTTCAAAGAAACGACTCAAGATACTTTAGAGCCATTATAAACAAGTAGAAAGTTGCTAAATAATAAGGAGTGCCTTAGGGGGCACTTATTCTCCCATTAACAGGAGGTTGCCCGCCTTTTTTGGCCTCTTTTCCTTAAGCATGAACATGTTTGCTCCACACCTTTAGTTTGCAATTAGCAAAAGTTTTCGCAAGTAATTTCGCCAAATGAATGGAGCCCCACCGGGCACTAATTTTAAAATAACGGCATCACCTCTAAAATTAAAAGTTTCTCGCTTCCCACAGTAATTATATTATAAGAGACGATCAGATCAAGTACATCGGGGGCAAGCGCACCAATAAAGCCTCAATTCCCCTGGAGCAGACCCATTTAAGGGGCTCTTATTAAAACGACACAAAACTACCGCCCTTGTGGGTGTTCCGCAATCAGTCGGACACTATTTGGGGCCCAGGTCCGATTCTGTTGAAGCCCACAATTATCAATTGGCCACCTACGACCCCGGGGAGCGCTACAACGACAACGACAAAACATTTCGATTAGCCGTCAATCACCGAGAGACGCCCCAAAACCAGCTTACGATGAGCAATTCTAGCAATTTTCCCATCGCAGTCCCGACGTGTCGCCTCCTTTCGTCTGCTCGAGACAAAGTGGCGGCGGCTGTGCGGCACCCATCGAGCCTCCACAGCCGGTCGATAGTCTTGCGATCGTTAGCACTCGAGGTAGCCCCAACGAGGCGGTCGCGAGGACACGAACAACGGGGCCCCGCGATCTATGTTAATGTTACATCTCCCAGAACGGCCGGCTGAATATGCTGCCTTCGAAAGACTCTGCGGTTTGGGGACGGAGAAAATTGACAGAAGACTGCAGGTCGGACGATTTATGGCCGTGGTACCCATCTCGGGCTCCGCTGCAAAGCCCGACCATAGTGCAGACTGCAGAGTGTGCGCGGGGCGCTCCAGAGTACACACGGAGTTTCCTGCCTCCGAGATCTTCTCACGCAACGCAGAGGCTTGGCACATGTCCAAGTCTCGGTGTGCCGCGCCACCGCCGACTATACATGGGGCTCCGACTAGCTGCTTAGCTCTAGCTCTGGCTAGAGCTAGTTTCTAGGCCTTTAATTGGCAAACCCATCAAATCTGATTTTGAGCAGAGAAAGTTCATTAACGCGTTTTCCACCTTCTCTGCGTGTCGGCGACATTCCTGAGAAAAAGTGATCCTTATTTGGGTCTGGCGGACATATCAACCGCAGGCTACTTTGGGGCCCGCCTGGTGGCAATCGTGCCTCAAATAATGAGATCGGGCCCCGTCTAAGGAGCCCTAGATCAATTGCTGGTGCGACTATATAGCCTCCGTCGTCGTCGTCTTCGTCGCCGCCACCAAATTGTTCCCCACAGTTTTTAAAGGGGGACTCCGCATGTCCGATTTTCAGGCTGGAAAATTATGAGGACGGCGGCGGCGGCGGCGGCGTTCTAACGAGACGATAATTTACGGTCGTTATTACTCCAGCAGCGATTGGACCCGATCACGAAACGCCCAAGGGAGTCGCGATCGGAGAAATCATTTGGAACGCGCGGCTGCTGCGACTTCTCTGGCCATTGTTCACCCAGCCAGCTGTAGGGCGTTCGAACGTTGATTCTATCTTTTCCCTATAGGCACCCATGTGAAATTGCGGCACACCAAATAGATTAAAGCCGGGGCTCCACGGTCCATGGACACCCCGAAGCCAGGAAGTTTATGGTCCGTGGAATATTGGCTACTTTCTTGCGAGACGTATAAAACGGAACGTTGCTGACGACGCTCCACTAAATGATTTTCCCACACGTGGCCCCAGCAGGCCCCAACTGGCCAGCCGCGGTTTGCTGCTAGCTGACTGGAGTCTGATCTCAGGTGGCGATTTGTCCAGGTAACATTCTTGCAATTTTACCTGACCTGGCGAAATTCAAGCTCCGCACTCAGCTCATAGACTGTTCGCCTTTCTGGTTTGAGGTCTTAAAACGAATGAGTGCAGATCTTATTTGGATTGAAATTTAAACTACTCGGAAATTTCTTAAAACAGTTAAATCGATCTACTTGCAACATCAGCAATGTGTAAAGAAAATTGTAATTTAGCTGAATTACGCACAGGGGTAATTTTTCGGCGTTCATAAGCCAAAATTGCCTTCTTTATAAGAGCTGCAATCTGTTTACAATGGACCAATGATCTAAATTTTATAAGAACATATTAAATCCTTATATATTTATCTCACAAATAGGCCAAGAATTAAAATTATTCTCTATTATTACACTTTTTTAGGTGATGTGAAATTTTTTCCAACTTAAATTATCTCTAATTTTTAGGAAGAATGGAATAATTTGAAAACAAATGGATTTTGTTGTTCGTCTATCCGTCCGTGTATTAAGACCTTTTTTCTCAAAAACGGCTTCAATTTGAAATTAATATCGAATACTAAGGTCTATAGCCTCACATCAGTGGGTCATACCACGCAAAAGAGGAAAAGACCATTCATTTTTAATTTACTCTTATAATATTTATTTGAACAATAACCTGAAGTTAAAAGTCCATGCTTTATAATCCATCAGAAAAAAAATCAGAATAATACGAAGAATGGTTTTATTCGTCTATGGAAATTATGAGTTTCTAAAATTTATACTGTGTTGAAAATGTCGCTTTAGTTGACAATACAATTTTCGGTAATTTAAACCACTGGAATACTGGATATTGCCAAATTGTTTTTACCAAAGGAATATTTAAAACTACTTTATCTCTGAAGAAATACACTGCAAAAGTTATTAAGTTTTTATTTTATATTTCTTAAAAGTGATGAATTTCGCTTGTTTCACTACACACAAAAAAACACATAAAAAGTTGTATTCGAATCTAAAAATGTGGTTTGTTTAATATGTCAGTTATGTACAAGAAACGATAAACGCATGACGCACTATTTTAACGTATTTTTTTAACTATTCACATTTCATATTGCATTTTTAACATACATATTTCTGAAATTTTTCCCAGCAGTCACAATTGTAAAAGTGGGGTATATGGTTTTTGTGGAATTTGTCAAACAAATAATATAATTATTATTATAATACTACTGGTGAGCTACTTTTTACCTTTCTCTTTGGAAAGACTTTTTATTCAATTACAGTATAAACAAAAAATTAGGAAAATTATAGTATGTAGTTTGGCTAAAATTCGTCGATTAATAAGTACAAGGATGGGGTGATTTAGTGTCTCACCAGTCACAATCATTAAAACACTAAATTTTACTTGAAAATAATCTTTAAAGAGGATAACAAAATAACTCTTTGGTTATGCTTTAATTTTCAATATTGTATCATTATTAGTCATATACTTAGTTATACACAAGACAAAATTGGTCAAATTCCAGAGTGAAATGCCCCACCAGTCACAATGGAATTCCCCATGTTTAAGATTTAAGTTTAGAGTTTAACGCAATCAAAATTACCACTCACTTACTGATCACCAAAATCTACAGGGTAGTCCCCGGTGACCTTCAATCTTGAAATTTGGCACGAAGGAAGATCTTTTGGCACTTGTGAAAGAATAAATCTGAAAATTATTAAGGGATTAACCTAATTTTTTTTATGATTAAAATTTGCTAGATAGTTAGAAATTAGCGACTTATTCGTATTGTTCATCTTTTTCTATGAAAAACTTAAGATTATATGATTTTTTATGTCAATGTTATGAAATAATTTAAAAAAGGAATTTTGTTTACATCAATGAAAATAAAGTGATCATTGGACCTCACTTATAACATTTCGGTTGATTCGTCTCACAATTCTTTATACAATTCTATGAAGTAATATTCCAAAAGAATTGTTTCGAAGAATATAAAAAGCGATAAGAATAGGAAAACAAGTTCGTCTACATAGCTGAACTGTCCAATGGATAGACTCAATATGTTGGAAAGCCTCATCAATCAGTCGAAGTAGCACAGGCGTGTGCTTCTCTCGAAGATTTCTCTGATATACGTCGCAATCTTCATAATTCCGTCAATTTGATGAAAACTGAAAATTTCTAACTTGCGACTTCTGCGGCATCCAATTAAACTAAAAGCATCGATCGATTACGGGTAATTTACCCGGAGAAAGTGAAAGGTCTCCGCAATGGAGCGATATGAAAATTGGTCCGTATCTTAACCGCATTATCGGAAAAGATATGGAACTGGACCATCGGACCTCGTCCAGTCTCGTCGTTTTCGTTGACACTAAATTTCTAGACTATCCAGTTCGATAGAATTTGTAATTTTGCAGCTTGCACAAGGCGAAGAGAGGGGACAATTTATCTGGTCTATCGGATGGTTCAGTTTCCAATCAATTTCGTCATTTGCACGATTTCAATTGTAACGCGATACCCGCGTCACGGCTGGTCTATCTTCATCGAAGCGGCACCTCCAGTGCGCTTCTACGGCTAGAAGAAAACGAGTTCTTGGCCGCCCCCAGGGCAGTTGAGACTTGAGAGCGGCGTTCGCGGGCTTCTTATTTTGCCGTAAAAATAAATTAATTGAGACATGTTTTGATTAAATCGGTGAAAATGAATTGCGGCCGCCACCTAACGTGGAGAGGCGATACCCGCGCGATACAGCTTCACTTTTCCGCCTTGCGTTGCGCTGAGACCCGGATCACTCGAACCCGGACGGAAGAGTGGATGGCAGGCAGCTTGGAGGCGCAAAAGATGCAATCGGGGGCCTCCTTCTCGTCTTTGGGCTCTTCTAAGCAGAAGTCGGTTAGCAGCTCACCACAGCCCCACACAGCTGGGAAAAAAGGCGTGGATCTCTCGGGCAATTCTGGGCAAAATTCCGATCTTGCCCGCTGAATGTTGATCTTGAGCGGCTGCGCGACCGGCTCAAGAGCACGCCATCTAGCGTCCAAGTCATGTAGAGATCACCAGATTAACTCGAAAGGCGTTGAAGCCCATAAATTTAAATTTTTTACCTTTGCGCTACTTTCTTTCTTCGGTAGATCCATATGACTGCACGGGGGAGAGGGGGCGACAGACAGGAGCTAGCAACTATTTAAGATTGCAGCAGCAACTCTCCTGAACCCCGCCTTGGTTTGCTGAAAGACGAAGAAGTATTATGGGGCCCCCTCGAGCCTCCGCCACCACCGCCGCCGGTGAGTTCTACATGTGCCCCGGGAACCTTATAAATCACACACGTGCTCGTGGCTGTCTTGTCGGGCGATTAAAATCGCTGCAGAATGCCATTTGTTACCGATGCCAAATAAATGGTACTGCGCGCCTATTAAGGGAAGAATAACCGCTTTTGACGCTAATAGTGCAGAAATTGTTGGCCGCGTCGTCTTGCGCCACTCTCCGACAAGTTCTTTAATTGGGGGCACGACAGCAATTCGAAAAAGAGTCGCCAGGGAAAAAATTCCAGACGCGCTAACGCTGTCGTTTCATTCGAGAGCCCAAAAGATATTTGTTCTTTAAGGAGATCCTGGAGTCTCTATAAGGCGCGAAATTGTTGGGATTTCGTGGTCACTTCTACTCACATATGTGTACATTACATATACATATGTATATGGAAGAGGCTCAAGTGGGTGCTCATTTATGTTATGGAATGCCAAGAAAACATGGTTGCTTCATGTCTTTTTCCACTGTAGGTTGTATCCAAGCGTTGTTGAATAAAAATAAAAACATAAATTGATCGGAACAAACAAGGCGGGAGGAACATACATTATATATTCAAATTAGGCTAACAATTTACACTAAATCGATGTTCCAACCAAATATCGTTTTAAATTATATTTCTTGAACAGGAACAACGTATGGTGTTTTTTCAACATTGACTTCCATACATTCTTCCATATCCTTCTATGTACATTCGATACTTGAATCGAGAAACATGGTACAGAAATAATATACTAAGCAAATTAGCATCATCGACAGATAAATATAAATATTTTGAAAAACGATTGAGTTGAGTTTACTTCATACATAGAATTTAGAAAATTTTATAAAATTGATTTTAGTCTTTCTGTTTGCCACATTATCAATTTAAAGATATTTAAAGGAAAAGTATAATTTTCAAACTAGACTCAAATAATCGTGTTAGAAAGAAACAAGTAGCAAGACCCTAATTTTCTTAAAAATTATAAATAACCCTAGAGAGAAAATTCATAAAATTGTTTAACCTAGGTTTTGTACTCCAAATTCAATTTCCTACTAATCGAATTGTAATAATAAAAATTCATACATATACTGTTTCAGCAATGCACTTCTGAATATTATTTAGTATCTAATTAAAATCCTGCTTCAAATGATGGGATGATCAGCCTTAAAATACTGGTCTTACTTTAATTTTCGAATCTTTTAAGTCCTACGCTTTCCTCGTGATTTAACAAATATTATTGGAGATGAAACGACAAAGGTCCTTCTGTGGTAGCACATTATTTTTATTTTCAAACAAATCAAATTAACAAAAATATTTAATTCTCTTAGTCGACTGCTGCGCATAAATATAGGATCAAAATAGTGGAACAGATTGGTGACCAACTATCCTTTGCAATAATATCCTCGAAATTTGATGCAGGATCTAATCCTTCTGAACAATGATTCCAATAAATGTTTTAAAAAATCGGGAGATAAATTTTGCCATTCCTCTTGAAGCATGCATTGAAGTTGTTGTGCTAATTGCGGTTTTGTTAATTAGACATTAGTTGAAATTAACTTCCAAAAAGTAGACTGTGTTTAATACTCAGTGGCAATATGGTTGAAAAGTTTTATTACTCCCATTTCTTCGTGGTTCTATCATTCGGCGTAGGACTGTATAACAATATATGAATGTAATAAAAAATGCAATCAAAAATAAGAACTTTTTCCTTAAAAACTTATCCTAATGACGATAGTTTTTTAATATGAAAATCATATTCAAAATTATCTCTACAAATATTTACGTTATGTTTGTAAAAATTTTTTGATAGCAATTGCAACAGTCATTAATTTACTTTACAGGATCATATTTTCGAACCATAATATGATTTTTAAAAAAGCTTCTTCGGTTCGGTAAAGTCGAAAAACTTCAATTTAATTCTTTAAAACAGACCTATACTTTTATTTTTAAATTTGCCAATATTTTACCCTCAAATAGAAAAATCATGTTGAATAAAATTTTAAGCGGAGACAATACTTTAAAACTATGGGCCTGATTCTGGTTGTCACCTCACTTTTCGTGACGTGACAGCTTATGGCTTAATGGCCTGTTTTAATTCTTATAGGAAAATTTCTTCGTTATTCAGCCATAAGCTGTCACGTCACGAAAAGTGAGGTGACAACCAGAATCAGGCCCTATATTTAGACGTTAACCACAAACGGCTAATTTATTTTTTTAAATTCTTTTATTTAGTATTCGAAAAGATATTCTGTCAGACTATCCAGGAAAATCAAATTCCAGGCATGCTTCGAACAAAACGCTTTGAGCCTCCAGGCTCTCGAACTCGTCAGAAAGGTGCGCATTCCTCACGAAATTTGAAGCCGAAGTCAGCCACCTCGGAAGAACCGCACATGTCGCGGATAAACAGTTATAACTTGCTGTGTGATTGATTCACAGTTGCGGCAGAGACCACAAATGCGATGTGTTTTTCAAATAAAATTAATTACCCGCAGAATTTCTTGCGATTTATTATCCCCACCGGTTGATTTCTAGCCTTCAGGCAACTGACTCTTGGTCATGATCTTTGCAATCCAAAGAATCGGAGGCCGGACCGTCGGCATCCCAAAAACCAGACGGGCGTCTTGTTTGTTCCACAGAAAAAGAAATTTCGACTTGGAACTTGTGCCACAAAACGGTCCTGTGTAAATACACTACACGTCCCGGCACATGTACCAGGAGGTACAACGCGAAAAATAAAAAGATATAAATAAGAAATAAAAATAAAATGTTTTGCGCATCACCCGAAAGGGGCTCCATGATTTTTCTGATAGAGTGGGGCCCCACCAGCCTGCCGTGGTCAATCGACGGACGATGGATGAGAGAAATTTCTCGTTTCGAGCTCATCCATCTTGTCGAGGAGTCTTGGCACGCCATATGATCCATTTGCTCTATCCGCACTTGTTTTTGGGGCGCGCGATCGGCGCGGAGACTCGCGCAGAATCAACCGTTCTAGCGGCCTTAAATGGATTAGGATAGTGACGGATTTATGATTCCGTTCATTACAACCTAACTCGAATTTAATGGGGCTCGTTTAAGTCCAGCCGATGAAGCGTGCGAATTGGCAGTCACGTTGATTTAGGCACACCTGTCGCATGCAATCAGCGACCGGCTAAATACACCTGAAACGTGAAAAACCGCGCGTGGCTCACGGTAGCCCCGAAGTCTTCACCTTCTCATTAAACGCGGTAATTCGGTGCCCCATCCAACGATCAGCCAAGACGCAAGTGAACATCTTCAAAAGTGTAAACAGCTCAATTCAAGTTTATTCGCAATTGATTAAGAAATCACTTGAAGATTTTGCAGATTATGAACATGGTCAGGTCTTTTCGTTCCGCTTGTTTTTTCCAAGACCACGGGGAAAGGAGGCTCCGTACAGCACCATCACCGACAGCCCAGGTGTCCATTGGCGCTATCCATCATTCTTGGATTATTTATCGCCCGATAATCAGCGGAGTTGAACCCGATCCGCGATTATATTGATGAAAAGTTCTTCGTTTCCGAGACTTGCGCTATTAATATTGACTTTATACATTTGAATAAAATGACCAAAAAATAGCAGCAACGTACTAATTTTTATAAAAATCAAAATCAAATTCAATGGGTCTTATTCTACTAATTTCAGAAATAGCCACTAGTGGAATGGTTATAAATCAGTGGCTAAAAATCATAGCCACCGTGAAAACCATTTGACTAAAAACTCGTATTCTACAAACCCAGTGACTATTGATCAGTGGAAATTGCTTAACACGTTCCCTGCCACGTGTACCGAAAACGGTACACAAATGAAAGCTCTCTCGCAGCAAATGCATTTTTACGTTTAAGTCTCTCACGAAAGCTTTCTTGAAAATTCTGGCAGGGAACGTGTTAAGGCAGCCTGTGCTTATCAGAACTTTAAGAAGCTTTCACAAACTAATGGTTTATTTGAAAGGAATTTTATACTTTTTATGATCTTCTAGAAGGGAAAATTAATTTTTATTCTAACTTTTGCCCAATTATTATTTAAAAAATTTGATGTTTAGGTTTAATCCCAGAAAAGGATCCAAAGAGTTCCAAAAATTGAAATCTAGAAGAGATTGAGTTCAAGCTCCCACTCCCACAAAATTTCCCTGCAAATTGTGTCACATAAACACCTTAAATTAATACAATTCCACCTTTTTATTCTAAAAACATTCTTCAAGAAACTTTGAAATTAACAAATTAAGAGTAAATAAATATCTTTGTCAACTTATCGACGGCGACGAAAACGTGTTTACCTTGTAAAATTGACAACTTAAATTAAAGTACAACTTTCCTCATTTTCAGCACTCTTGTAGATTTTCCGGAGATAACATTTTAATTTAAGATTTTTCTATAATTCTCATCAAAAAATTTTGGAAGCATGATGAAATTACAATGGAAAACTATCCAATTTATATCAGGAAATATAAGCAATCGACAACGTTTTTTTTGCATATCCGTCACATTTGATATTAAATGGACATTCCTACAAAACTTTATCAAAATCTATGAAGAAATCTCAAACTCAATTTATGCCAGGGTATCTAAAAATCTATTTCAATCAACACTAACTTTTAGCCGCTAATACTGTGATAAATTATATGTAATTAGAAAAATTTACAACAAATACCAAGTATCCTTTTGCCAGAGAGTTTTCCGATCTTTAAATTTATAACTACTTTTACCATAAAACTTAATTGATTTCAAAATATATACATATATGAAAAAATTAATTTGCTTTGTAGTCCTAATATGCAGCAAAGAAAATCAACCAGACCCATATACCCAAAATATTTTTTATGAATAAATCTTGTAATTTTTTTCGTCGCTAGCTCTCATTCTAATCTTTAAATTAGTAAAAAACATAAAATAAGAAATAAAAATGCGATCGGAAATAAGAGAAATAAATATTGAAAAATAAAAAAGCTAGTTAAGAAACAAACAATGAAATAATAAGTGCTTTTATAACTAATTTATAAAATTTCTAATTTAGTTAATTTTTTTAAGAAATTGACGTTAAAATGGAAATTTGGTCTACCATACCACACTATCCCCAATAGCCGAAGTGTCTATCGATGACATCAATCATTCTTGTATAATTTATCGCCCAATAATCAGCGGGATCGAACCCGATCCACGGTGATCTGGAAGTACCTCAGAAAAGGTGTTCCATTGTCGTGACTTCGGAGTGTTGGCCTCCAGTCGCCGCCGGAGCGTAACACGAGCTCATTTTGCGGTTCATCTCACAGCTGAATAATCGCCACTGCCACCCTGCCGGTGCCGATCATCATCGCGAATAATTTCCATCGATTATTTCTATCGATCTTGACTATCTCAAGTGCTTTGATCTCGTTACAGGCGAAGGGAACAAGACCGATCAAGTGGAAGATTCTATTTTTATTATTCCACAGCTATTGCGGCGGTTGAATTTTGCGCGCGCTGGTTTTAATAAAACGGTTGAGGCGCGCGATCGCCACTTTTCACAGTGATGAGACCTCGTTCACCTCACTGACGGGATAATCGTGGCCAACTTGAAATTGTTGGCCATCACCTTAATTGGAGGACACTTCCTTCTCAAACAAGTCTTGAGGCTGTAAACGAATTTGAAAGAGATTGATCTTCAAGTGAAAGATTCTTAAGATTTCTTTTTCAATATTACAGAAAAATAACAGATGATGGGGAATCCGGTTCCTTTAAAAAAAAATAGAGGCTACAAAAGTTCGTGGTCGGTTACTTTTCATTAATAGACATATTTCTAGAGATAGAAGTGGAACATGAAATTTAACCATTTAGTTTCTCTAATTATTTTATTAATGTTTTTATGCCTATATTGGAAGTACTTGTTCACTTCCAATTTGTCCAAACACCAAAAAGAATGATTTCTATATATTGTATCTCATTCTGTTATCCCACAACTTAAACAAATATATATATGATTGTTAAGCAAAATATAATAGTTTTGAGATGTCTTTCTATCTTGAGAATAAAAAAACAAATTTTTCATACATTATTGTTTTACAGAAGGAATCAAGATATGGTTTTGAAATTTTGCAGGTATGTATATTTATTGACACTTGTACAAAAATATATATTTTTTTATTTTCACATTGGTATGAGTACATGAATTTTTTCCAAAAAAAACTTCAAAAAATTACGGTTGACATGGTTTCGGCCGTCTCGAACGTCAAATTATAATATTAAGTGTTAAGGTCGCTATAGCCCGGATCAAAAGGAATTTTTTTCGCCGAAAAATAACAAAATTTTTGAGTTCGGAAAATCGACTGAAAATCGAAAAATTTGTTACCTATCTTTTTAAGACAGCAATCGGTTGAGTGGTTTTTTTTTAAATTACATATGTCAACGAGGTCAAAAACTATGATTTCGAGAAAATCGAGTTTAGAATGTTTAGGATATTTAAAAAACAAAACAAACTGTTTACATACATAAGACCTTCTTCCTCTTCATACTCCTCCTTAAAAAAAAAAAAATAGAAAGACCTCTTAAGGATGTATTTTAACTATTGTCGCATGGAAAAAAGTGCCAGACTGCCAGAATGTAGTTTTTTGCATTACAAAGTAATCATTTTATTTCTTGTTGGAAGAAACATCTATATAGTCTATATATCTTTAACTCGTTATGCTTTATTTTATGGAGGGTACGATCATTTTATGATCAACCATAATTGAGCTATCAAGTTGTCTGTTTATGGCATTACAGTAGGAGTCAAGAAACGAAGAAAGTTGTGAGTTCTCAGAACCAATTTCTCACCACAAGTGTCCATAATTCATCCGACCCCAAATAGCTTTTGACCCCTAAGTGGTGGTGGTGCACGGAGTAATTTCCATAACAGCAGCTGGACAACTTCGACAAGATATTTTAATATTTCAAATGGAAGAAATCCCATGTTCCCATCCGTCCAATTATAATTTATTCATTCGTTCCTGGAGCCTCCAGGCGTACAACTATATTGGGGTTAAATGAACAGATTGCGCCGGGACTGCGCAAGGGAATCTGAGCTACCTACGATCACGACTCCAAGGTGAATCGATGGCAACAAAAGGAATAGTTCAATTCCCGACAGGTAGGAGGTCCTGTCCATGGCACGGCAATTGCAATTTCTGTCCAATTACGGAGGCAAATGACTCCTGTAAGGTAGCTGGATTGATTGCTTACCTCGGAGCGGAATTGCGATTATATGCGAAGTTTTTTTGCTAGCATCGAACGTGGTCATTCGATCAGTGCTAGTCTTAAAAATTGCTTGAGTATTTGCACATGTGCAATAGAATTTGCAATCTGCAAGATCTGAAGACGCGGATGCTTCTCTGACCCCAGCAGGTCCGGTGAAGGGGCAGGTTATCACTCACGCGCATCAAACAAGTACGCAGGTGCGAATTAGAAGGTGCAACCATCACCTTTCTCCTGCCACACTAATGTGCAATTTTCACAATCTAGCGGAACGACATTATTTCGATAGATAAATAATAGTTTTTTAGAGTTACATAGAGTTTTTTGAAGTAGCTGATTTCAAATAAATGTTAATATGTTTTTTATATTGATATATTGGATCTAATATATTGGATTACAAGTATTGCATACATTTTATGGATTTTATTTTTCACAAAAAATATTTCAAAATTTAAGGTCAACATACATAAATACATAAATATTAAATGTTTTTTAAATATTTCTCCTTCGCAAGAATTAGCCCTTTATAGGCCCATGTGACAGTTGTGTTAGATGCTTAGAAAATTCAAAAAAAGCACTTAAATCCATTTTATATCCAATCGTTCTCTGTTATAAGGATTTAGTTTCTGCAGTTGATTGTTCAGTTCAGCTAAATATAAGCAGGGGCTGAATTGATCAGATCACAATTCAGCTAAAGGAAACCAAGCGCTGAATTGAACAACCGACAACACGACTAAACACGTATATTTTGCAGATTGTGAGTGTTTTCGTGTTAGTTAATCCATTATTGACTGTTTATAGCTCAATTAAAGGATGAATATGATCTAGCTAGCCTAATTATAAAATATCATAGATGAATGAAGAATGTACTTCTAGCACTAAAATAAGAAATTCCTATCTTTTATACAAATGAATTCAAAGTTAAATACATAAATAAATAAAATAAATATGATCGTGGGAAAAATTAAAAAGTCCCATTAATTATACGAATACCAACCCATCTGCTGAGAGAATTTCGTTTTTTTTCTCCTGCTGAGAGTGACCAAGTTGTCCATCAGAACAACCACAATATTAAAATCGAAAATGTTATATATTTTTTAAAAAAGAAAAACATATCCTGCAAAAACCCAAAATTTGTTTTTAAAACTCTCTACGGTAAAACGACAACCTCCGCGGACCAGACCGGAGCTCCAAGAACATTGAAAACGCCGGCAGGTCTACAAAAACTGGCGGAGCATAATTGGAATGAAATCATGTCACAATGCTGCACGCTCGCCACGAATTCCATTCTCTGGTCAATCATTTGAAACGAGATCGTCGGATGGAACCGCCGGAGATTCTCGAGGCAGTGGGACGCTTCTGTGCGGCAGGCTCAGCTACTACCTGGCTGCGTTTATGCGCGGCGGCGCGGCGCTTTGCACTGGGGCTCGTTGATGAGGGCAGAGAAAAGGTGTGTCTGGCGGCTGCGATGCCAGTTTATGAGCCGAGCCCATAGACAATTTCTCCGGTTTACTAACAGCGCTGCAAAATCAGTTGGCAGGGTCTAAAAAGAGGCAATTGCAAGAGCTCCCATGGGTCTCAGTGGATGGGGCCTTCAGTTGATTAATGCTCACAAAAGGTCCCTAATTGAAGCGCGGTATTCCCGATTAGAATTCAATCAGGCAGTAGTCATCAGCGCAGCACCGGAGCCCCGCTCTGTGTCTCAATGTGGCATTTGTTCAGGAGATAAATCGCGAACGCGATAGCGATCTGGCCCCGTTCGGGAAAAAATCCTGGCTATGTTGTGGCGCTCGGTATTTAAATTAGAGACCACAGTTCATGCAGATGTATGTTAATTTATGCACTGCAATTTGTCCGGGGAAAATCTCTAATGACCCCACCGAACACGCCCAGCCGCAGAAAAGCAACTCAGATCGTATGTGCGTGCCTAAGGCAAAAAAGGCGCTCCTTATAATTATCAATTAGGAAACAGTAGCTCCGAGCTGTCTCGCTGCTAATGGGCAGTTTTCTGAAAACTTACTTTACACATAGAACAAGGAAATGTTAAAGTCTTGTTTAATAACGAAGGAAACTTGAACGAATGGAAAAGTTAAAGTTTACATTAAGTAAAATATGATTTTGATCTAACCAAATTTTTCTAGTTATAAAATTCGAAATGTAAGTTCTCTAGATGTACCTTTAAGGATTTCTATCTAATAATTTAAAATATTTATAACTAATAAAATAAGGGACAGAAAAAGCAGAATTAAACAACTGGTTGTGACTAGAATTATATTTAGACAACTTGAAGACCCCTAATCCGTTAGTTCTCAAGATTTACTGTCTTGCAATCAATAAAAAAAATCCGGAGCAACAACACACCAACTTCCGGGTTATATGCAAATTAAGTACCACCCGATGTCATGCGGTTGAAAACACTTTAAATGTATTCATTCCTGCAAGGAATTCCAAAAATAGTCAACTTCCGCAAAACGTTTTATCCAGAGCTTTGTGACCTTTTCTTTTAGGTGAAATAAGAAAATTGGGTAAGAAATTTAAGTGGAGCAGCTGTTGCTGTGATTCCATTTTCATTACTATTTTTATGCTAAGTGGAACAGTAACTGGAATTGTGAACAAAGAAATATTGCCCAGAGTTTAGAAGATTAACGCCCTATATAATCGTTTCTGGATATTTTTAGTTCGTTCATTGCTTTACGAAATTATTCTTATATATCGAATATATCGATTTACATACAGTCTTGCATGTAAGTTTAAGACCACCTACGTTTTTCATATAAGTTTTATATTTTGATCCTCATAATTTCTACAAACCATCAGAGAGGAAAACACTTTTTGGCAGAATTAACTATTGAACGGTCTTTATTATTTTCCCATACATTGATTTTATTTTCGGTAGCAAGAACATAGAAATTTAAATAATTGCCTCGGGATACCCGCGTAGCATTTCGTCGTGTTCATAAAAATTGTAATAAAAAAGTTTTAGAATCGTCCTTTTGTAGCTTTACATTCCTTAGTTTGCTCTGGCTAGACCTCATAGAGCTCAGTTCGTTAAAGTATTCCGTCTGGGTGCATTAGCAAGAATCCGGACAGAATACTTTAACGAAGCTTTAGCTCTATGAAGTCTAGCCAGAGCAAACTAACGAATGTAGAGGTACAAAAGGACGGTTCTATGACTTTTTTGTTACAATTTTTATGAACACGATGAAGTGATCTTATTTTTATATGCAGGTACCCCAAGGCAATTATTTAAAGTTGTGTTCTTGCTAACGAAAATAAAATTAATGTATGGGAAATTAATAAAGACCATTCAATAGTTAATTCTGCCAAAGAATGTTTTCCTCTCTGATTGTTTGTAGAAATTATGAGGATTAAAAGATAAAACTTCCATGAAAAACCTAGGTGGTCTTAAACTTATATGCAAGACTCTATTAGAGAAATTAATCAATAAATTAACACGTGAGTGAGGGGTACGCGTCCCGAACTTACTTTTATTATTTTATGAATTTTTCTTAGAAACTCGTAGAGATCCTCTTTCTTAAAAAGTAAAATTTATCTAGCAAAAAAATAAAAATTGCTTAGAGTGTATATGTAAGACTAAGCCAAATTAAAATTCTAAGATTTGTTCTATTGTTTTTTTTTTTTTGTAACCTTTTACTAGAGCTCAAACTTTTTTCTGTAAGTAAAACAATACAAATAATAATTACCGCTCAGAACTGTACGGACGTTTCTACTACTATAGAAACTAAAACTATACGGGTAGATAGTACAGTTGCTACCAGTTTTTATATATGTAGTTTATACGTACGTGTAGTAGAAAAATTGTCAGAACTAAAAACTTTAAATTTAACCCTAGATAACTAAACATTCGTCTAATAGACTATCGGACTCTATCAGTTTTGTAAATTCAAGGATTTCCTGCACACTTTTAACATCTACCAGGAATGCAAATGCTAATTTTTGCCACTTTTCCAGTTTTTAATTGAAATACATATTATATTAATAATATAATATTCTTTTAATATACACTAATTTGTTTGAAATAAATAAAGGAAATATAAAAATATGCTTGTTTTTAATACGTAGTCTATAAGTCGAATGATAAGTTACAGAGTTACACTGATTCAAGTTTAGTTATCTGGGGTTAGAGAAGTCATAAATAATAAATTGTTGATAAAATTAAAAAAATATTATAGATAATTTGCAGAGGATTCTTAATTTGAACAGGCTAGGTGTCCTCGTACGTAGACCTTGATCGGACGATGAAATATTAAAACTCTTCCTATCATTATTTTTTCTCCAGTAAAAAAATTTTAAATTCTTAAGAAATTTTATATTTAGTAAGATATTTAAATTCCGCACAAAATTTAAAGGCGTGCTGAGACACTGAACTCAATGGAAATTTTAAAAACTGCAGAATAGTGTTTATATTGAAAACAAAAAATCGAAGACACTGGATGGGTTGGGGAAGGTCTCAAGTCTGCTGCAAGTGCACTTTTTTGCAAATCTTCCAGAACCATTTGCGCATTTCTTGAATTCAAACCTTCTGAAGCGTTTCATATGTATATATTTATATTTATCCAAGAAACGACGCCATAGGATTGTGAAAGTCCCTGAAATCGCGATATTCCAGAATTTTCGGACACCGGAACCACCTGGCTGCATCAAACTAAGGGATGATGAATGCAATTTTTTTACTCACCACTTTTCTGCCTTCTGGAAAAAATCACCGAATTAAAGTAAGCACTAAAGTTAATAAACCGATTAACTGCACTTTACCACTAATTAAAGTGACTTAATCGCCTGAGAACTGCTTGGAATGCTTTAAAGAAACTATCGGTTCAAGAAAATTCGCCCAAAACAAAGCCTCTCTTTGCCGCACTTTTAACGTTTTTGACAAACAGCTGATTTGATGCGATCAAGAAGAAGCATCGCATCGCGGGAGTTGAGTAATCGTTAATTTGTGGTACCCGATGCAAAACATTTCAATTATTGATTTGTTTTGAAATTTTTTAAAATTATTTTCTCGTTTCAATTTGTTCATAATTTCTTTTGAAGTATATTTAATATAAATTTATAATATTTTTCATTAAAACAATATTTATATTACATAAAAAGATTTTCTGTAACAGCAGGTGTACCAACATTTAAATTGAAAATGAAAAAATCTCTTGACATATTCGATCAGCTGTTGAGTTCTGCATGTCGTGCGATAGGCTGTTTGTGGATTGCTTTGATTTTAAATGCGCTTTATTTCTGAAAAACTGTGTACAAAAATAAAATAATGCCACAGCCCAGTAGACAACAAATTCTGCGACTTTATAAACACTTAATTCGTTATGGTAATCAATTGCAGCTGACAGATAAGAGTTACTTTTTGAGGAGAATACGAAACGAATTCCGTGAAAATACATCGTCCCCTGAAGAAATAGAATTTAGTTTCAAGGTAACTTTTTGTGGTAATCAGAAAAGAGAAAAGTTATGTTATTACTGAATAAATTATTTTCTTAGAAAGGTGAAGCATTGCTCCGCAACGGTCGAGTTTTATAGAACATGTCGTTTCTACTTGGGAAATTGCTTCTACGTCCACTCAATCGCTGTAGTTTCACCCAAATTCGCTGCAAAACATCTCACTTGGATTACTCCCGCTTCCCTAAACTAAATGAGTCTGAAATTGAAGAGACATTTGTCCGAGGAAGTGGTCCAGGCGGACAAGCGGTCAACAAAACTTCCAACTGCGTAGTGCTCCGCCACATCCCGACCAACATCGTTATAAAGTGCCACATTCATCGTAGCGTTACTCAGAATCAAAAGGAAGCAAGAAATATTCTTCTTAATAAACTGGACGTACTTTACAACGGCGATCAGTCAATTGAATCCCAAAGGAAGGCTTTTGAAACTAAAAAAGTTCTTGAAAAGACGCGGAAACAAAGGAAATTGCAGGAGATGAAGAAAAAGTGGATGGAGAGAGAAGGTAGTGCAAATAAAGATTAATTTTACAATAAAGAACTTTTTTTTAATACTTATCCTACCAGTTACTAAAATTCCCAAATTCAGCTGCATCCTTGCGTTTTTTCTTTGCCGGGACGGTCCCTGCGCTTGAGGTGCTGGGCTCGTCCGTAATCCCTGCCTTAACTCCATTTATGTCTAAATACTTCCCTACCCCTTTCCGGAAAACCTTTAAGGGTTGGCTCTGTCGTTTTTTCTTCTCAAGCTCCTCAGCTTCTTTCTGTTTCTTCTCAATTTCATCAGCCCTCTCCTGGGCGAGCTGCTCCTCAGCCTCTTGGAATGGATCGACAAATACTTGAGCCTTCTGGATGAAGATGTCTACGATGGGGCAATCTTTGTTATCAACTTCAATTTTTTCCATCTCGTTGAGGGTATCCATTCCACCGACTAATTTTCCAAAAATCGTGTGTTTTCCGTCCAAATGACGGCAGGATCTGTACGTAATAAAGCTGAAAAATTGAATAAAATAAAGTAGATACTTTGATTTTTCACTGTTTTAAAAAGGATGCTAATTACAATTGGGAGGAATTCGTGTTTGGTCCAGAGTTAGCCATAGACAAAATACCTCGGCCTGTATGCGATAAATTTGGCCGAAATTCGTCTTCAAATTTTTTACCCCAGATCGACTTCCCGCCAGTTCCACTTCCTGTGGGATCGCCGCCTTGAATCTTTGAAATAAAAAAATTAAAAGTATTATTTGAGCTTCTTTTTAGGATTTATAAAACTTGCCATAAAATTCCTAATTGACCTGTGAAACTTTGTTCCGTCGTAGTACCCTTTTCCGCAAAGTTTTATAAAATTCTCGGAGGCCTTGGGTACTGAGTCGCAGAAGAGCTCAAAGTTCAAGGGCCCCAAGTTGGTCTGCAGGCGAATGTAACCCTTCTTTTTTACCCTCTCATACTTTACAATGTCCTCCTCGATAATCGCAGCTTCGTGATTAAAAACCGGAACCATAGCCGTTGAAGTAAAACTCGCCGCAACAGCCCCCGTTGAGTAGTGGGCCGCATTAAATTTGTCCGCCACTTTCTTGGGCGCCTCAGGCTTCTCCTCAGGGGGTTGATAGTCCTTCTCTAGCTGAGCAAGAGTCTCTTTTGTCTCCAAGTTCATCTGCTTGATGCGACCCTTGGGGTCCTTCTTTTCAGCAATTTCCTCCTCTGTAAGCACCCTCAGATTCTTCTGGATATGGTAGAATTTTGAGATATCGAACTTCTCCAAATTACGCGGGTCCTGGATGGTAATTAAATCCTTCCTCTGAAAGGGAGTGTCATTCACCAGATCCTTCCAGTTCTTGGTTTTGATGTTGAGCTGCTCCACCGCTTCCGAGCAGAAAACATTTCCAGTCACTGCGACGGCGACGATGTGTGAATTTTTAGTGAAGGGCTTAAATAATGCCGGGCAGTGGTACTCCCCCTCGTTATTCTTGTAAAAATTCAATTTGACCAAAGATTTGGCGTCGAGGGGCTTCCCACTGACTGGGTTCACTTTAAAGTTCTTTAAGAAATCGATGATCGCCTGCAACTCGAAGATGTTCCCGTCGCGGTCGGCCATCGGAGTCTCAAAGGGGACCATCGTAATTGAGCAGTGGTCGAACGGTAGCCGTTTAAATTTGATGTACTCATTTTCGGCGGACTCGAACTTTTTCCCACCGTACAGCTCCGTCCACTCGGTGTACGTGAGGTACCTGGGCGAATTAGGTTCTGAATTTAATTGGAAAATTGTTGAGGAAGATGGAAACTTACATTTTATCCTTTTGATGCTGTCGTTTCCCCATCTTTTCGCTTTATTTTGTCCAGCACGCAAAAAGCAAGAACAGTGTCAATGTTTATTTATCTCGGACTGCGGAAATGTCAAACTGTATTTTGTATTTAATATTTTCCAAGCAGATGGCGCTTGCTAAAAATTTTGGTTTGAATATCGACTAAAATTCGAAACATATCTGATAATACTGGGAAAAAACTCCTGCAGTTATGCAATTTTTGCTAAATTTTAAAATAAAATTCGTTAAACTTATTTTAATCTCTAAAGATTTGGAGATCTCAAGAAAAATATAGAAATAATTTTTTGCTGAACTACAAAAAGTGTAACACTTATTTTAAGTTACCATTCTTAAGTCCTACGATTTTTTAAAAGCCGCAGAACGATTTATTTTCTGTAGATATTGAAATATTTTTAATTTATTTATTTAATAAGGTGTACTTACATAAGAAATTTAGAAATTGGGATAGTTCTAATTTACACATTTTTTTCTTATACTTGCAACTACAAATGTTCCCCAAAATAATAAAAAAAAAATTAGTTTAAAATCTAACATAAACATTCTTTCAGTGTCGGTACAAATAATAAAATGAAGAAAATTTCAAATTAAAATCTTTTTAACACCTAGAAAAGGTATTTTAAAATTTAAATCAACTCTTCTTAGTTAATTTAACTCTTTTACTACCTTAGAGCCCATATATTATCGGCTTTGCTATTTTTGCGAGAAATACGTTGAGCCGATAAAATAATTTTGTGTAGTAGGATATATTTAGATAGACTGAAAAGGAATATTCATGTTTAAAAATGTTTCGCATCTGACACATATACGAGAAATTAACAGTACCGATTTTCGCAAAGTGCAAAGGAGTACTTTCATAGATTATGTTTCTATGTAGATACTTCTTATTATTTACACTTTAGGTTTTTGAATCACAGTTAAAATATGGCTAAATATGAAGATTTGAAAGAAGATCTGTTCGATACTGAAGATTTTGTTACAGAAAGTGTCGAAAGTATAATATATCCATTATGTAAGAAGCGTCGAAATATAGAATTCAGTGAAGGTAATCAAGAAGCTGGTACCTCAAATGAATTGCAGTGGAAAGAAATTTGCATATTTTCCAAGGTATTTTTAGCTGGCACCTACATAGCAAATTGGAAGAGGGTTAAAATAAATTCATCAGCGAAATCGCCCAGTTTGACTTTGAGGAGCTATGAGTGTAATTTATGGTCAATATTTTTTCTTATAATACCCCCAGAATACAGGTATTTTACTTTTTTATGGATAGTAAAAAATTCTAAGCCATTTAATTTTAAGAGAGCCAAGAAAAAACTACCTTTTTTGTAACTATGTAAAATTGCTAGTATGAGTTATGTCGTATGTTTTTGGGAGCACTGAATTAATTATTAGGATATCTTTTTACCTCTGACTCTGAGTGCCATAACTCTACAAAAAATTAAAATTATATTTTTGTAAACTCAAGACTAAACGTACTGCAAGACGTTGACGGTCAGAAATCCACACCACCTTCGCTAATTACTTTCTGCTTAGTCACGGGCCGAGTCACGCGTTAATTACCGCTTAAACGAGCCAACAATATTTATAGCACATATTTGCAGAGCCCGAATCACCTGGTGAGGTGTCGCTTAATAGCCCCATCGAGATGACTTCCCCCAACAAAAGAATTCGCTTTTCATCGCCTTGAAATAGTTCGTCGTCGTTGCTGCTGATTCTATTTCGCCTAGAAAAACTCGATTTCATTCCCGTCCTCATTCGAGTGGTAGAGCGGCGCGGTGGCCGCCGTCGCGTCCGCATGCAGGTTTCTCAGAAGAAAGATATTCATCTTAAGTTAGGCTGGTGGTGGACGCCGGCACGAATCGCTTAGCCGCCGCGCCGTCGTTAGTCGATCATGCAGTGTGCGCCGATCTCCTCAAATCGATCTTCTTTCATGCAATGCTCCCCTATTTCACGGCGTATCCACGATTTGACCATGACTGTGTCATCTCAGGGCTAATTCCCAGCCGCAATTATTCCGCCAGTATTTATTATATCCTCCGCGCCAATCTCAATGGGCGATCAAATCGCGATCTCTGCTTCGATCGGTCGCTTTATTGGGCCGTAAAATGCTCCTTGGTAAGGTCCATTAGAACCCTCCGATCCTCCGTCCACCTCTCTTCGTCAGCGGCATCAAATTGACTAGGCAGCATTAAGTCCCGGGAATGGACAATAAAAAACGTCTTACGATCAGAGCATGCAATCTTCTTGCTGATTTCGCTATTTCTTAAAAAGGCGGAAAATATATCCTCCGCGACACGTCTAGGGCTGGCCGCGTTATATCGCGTTATTTTGCGCGCTACTCGTCTTCAGCGCGGTTTATGACTAATCGCTCGATCACTTCGACCGACTGTAGTTAAATTTTATTGGGATTTTCTTCAACAACCGGTGACCGGACCGGCACACGGCGGCCACGGTGGCGGTGCGCACGGTGATCTAAAAGGCCCCCGAAGCCACTCGATTGGGGTCAAAATCATCCGCTTTTATTGAGCTTGGAGCCCCTGGCTTTATTCCAATTCAATTCTTTCTGATGTCAATTGTAGGCCCCATAAATTTTTTCGACCGTTCGAATATTTAATAATCAAGTAAAAAAATGGGGTTTTATGATTCCGGGCGACAAGTTTAATTTTAGAAAAATGAAAGAAATAAACACTTTAACTAAATGACGTCCAAATCTGCAATATATGTATTTAAAAATCTTTTACAAATTAGATTGAGTATTAAAGACTTTTTAAATCTAAAATTCTTTAGGGTCTCAATTATTAATTATCAAAAATAAGATCCTAAATCGCCTAAAATAACGTCATCAATTCTGAAGATGAAATTTGTTTAAATTGTTGATTACGAATCATTTTAGTTTTTTTTTTTAAATCCAAAATAATTTTTCTCCGTAAGATTAACCTATTTTAATGAGTTCAACAATTAACTTTACCGAAGTTAAATTGCGAAGAATGAAGTATGTATCTTTATAAAATTATATTTTTTTGTTCACCTGGCATGCTTTTTGTAAAAAACAGGTAATTTATTTTGAATGCATACAGTACAGACTGGCGGTTTTCGAATTCACATGCACTTTCACTTTTCACTAACTCTTCGAAACTTCGGATCGCATTTGCTCTCTTCTACGTTCCCATTTAGTGTACACGCGACATATAAAAAAGTGTTAGTGCATATCAATCTACGTACAATTTCGAACGCCCTACGTATTATTCGGAGTTTTTCGGAGAATGTTTAGTGCGGAAAATAGATTTAAGTGCAAGTGCATTGTGAATTCGAAAACGGCCTTAGTATCGGAAAAGAATATCCGGCTCGAGAGACCATAACTGCAAGAATATGTTGGAATTTTCCATATTTTATTAAATTTTTTATAATATACACTTAAAAAAATTATTTTCTCCAGTCTTACTTTTCAATGTTCTGTATTTAAGAAAATAGGGCTTGTTCAAGAATTGAGTTTTTGCATAATTGTTTTTTTTTTTAAATATTGCTTGTCTCGTTTAAAAATAATGGCAATAAAAAATGTTTTCTAGTTCCCATAATTCTGAAAATAGTGAAGTTTTAATAATAATATTGTATCTCACCAGCCCTTAGGCGGATATTCAAAACAAATCCATGGTTTTCTGATGTCGATTTCCACGGCTCTGCACCCCATCTCTTGTGAAGTCCCTCATTGTATTTTTGCATCTAAACTTGTGCTCCAAATGATAGAATCTAGCCATGTGTAGCTTAATCTGGAGCGTGTGATCCGAGATTGCGCGAAGACGGTGCCTTTCGCGCCCGTCGTCTTGGTCTTCAAGGCAGGTTGTTTTTTCTATCGCATACGTTTCTTCATTTTGCTGCTCTCCTTGCATTTTATATTTGTATATTTTGCCTTTAAGATGCGCAGTCTACTTCAACTGGAAGTTCCACGGATCCCCCGAAGCAATCTCCACCGAGATATCCAACGTCTTACATCGAGTTTTTCGTTTCTAGCGTTTGAAAACAAAAAAAGAATTCGTCGCGATTATTTTTACTAATAAACAAGAAAACAAAAAAACCGATTCCTCGCTGTGTCCACGCGAATCATACAAGAGATACGGTGGAAGGCATCCGTGTCATTTCCATTTTTCCCCGAGTGATCTGTGCATTTTAATCGCCTTAACGACGGATTTCAATAAATTTTCATTAGCTCTCCAGAGCGGCTGGCATAAGCTGCAGGTTGTGTCTTAATTTCGTGCCGCAAAAAACTCTTTTGTTTTTTCTTATTATTCGAGTCTTTTGCGTCAACCGCTGGTGCACAAGACGCTGCTTGCGGTCAGCAGCACGCTTAACAGCGACAGTGTCCAATGCCGCAATCAAGACGCGATCGCAGAAACGGAACCAAATCGCCTCGTGGTCTTCTTAAGACGATCATTCGCGCTCGCGCATTTGATCCGCGCTTAGTTGCCTCAAAAGGGATAATTGCGGACAAGATTCCATCGGTCCAAGGTCAGTAGTCCTCTTTTACTTACGTAATCTCCGGGCGAGTGGATCGGAGATCTTCTAATTAGCTCCGAAGTAAAGTTAAGTACTGCTGGAGTTTGAGCAAGATCCCCAGATCAGAATCTGATAGAATTGTTGAGAAAATTATGAGGAGCCAGATAAATCGAGACCCGCATGGACCTCGGGTTTCGAAGAGCGTACCTACTTTACAATTTAAATTTTAAACGGGCTTCACTTCCAGTTTAAAATAAATAAAGTCACGATTCCGCAATACCGAACAGTGTGCTAGAATAATTTCGTAATGCTGTCAGAATTGCTCCAAAATAAATATATAGGGGTTTGCAATTTCTAGTAGAATAAACGAAGCCTACACTATCAGTAATTAATAACTATTTTTGAAGATTTCTTATTTACGCGGAGAAAACTCATTAGGAAACTGATTTTTAAGCTTTTTTTATGAATTTCTTTTAGGCAGATAAAATAATTAGAAATTATCTAAGCTTTGTGATCATTTTATTGATACTTTCAACTATAATTGTACTTTTTTTCAAACCGGTTTTGACGGAAATGGTCTTATAACGTGGCCCTCGTTCATTGATCGTCGTCTTCAGATTTGATATTTTGCGGGAATTCTGTGGACATTACAATTTTAATTTGTAATCAACATTTATATTTCTTACACTATTAACATTTTTCTAAGAATATGAATCTACTTACAACTGAAAGTGTTAAAATTTAATGTTTTGTATGTATTTTAAAAGAATTGTAAAATTTACACTATGTTTTCGCAATTGTTTTGTAATAAACAACACACTTTGAATTATGCTATCGTGAATAAATTGGGTTGAACATTTTCATTTTTGTTTTATAACGATCGGTTTACAACTTTTTGAGCTAGAATTTTCGCAAGTCGAAAAAAGTTGTTTCGAGAGGAGTTCTCCTTTTTTACTTATAGCATTGGAACCAATACGAATTTAATTTTGAAACTTTAGGAATATTGTCTTGAATAGCAATTAGTATAATGCTAGCAAAATTTATGCATTACAAAAAAAAAGTTGATTTTTTTGATCATCTAATGGGTTTTCTCCCCTTAAGCATCTTAAAAATTGAAATGAAATCGTAAACTCGCAGTTTAGGTGCATGGATGATGGTTTTAAATTTTTGTATTTTTTCAACTCTAATTTTCTCAAAAACGAGACTTGATTTGAACTTGTTAACCATTTTAATTTACCTATATACCTGTGAGTATTGTACTTTAACTTTCGAATCTTTTCAATTTTTTCTAGCTTATTAAATTAAGATTTGATGCACTTTGCAACTTAAATAAAATTATTTGAATTGTAAGCCCCAAGCAGCGGCCTTAACCTTATTTGAACCTCGAAATATTTTGCCGTACTGACCCCAACTTTAGCAGGTATCGGCCGCCTCAAGCGCCAGTAACAAGTAACCTAAAAACGTAAGGTTTCCCAACTGCCTTCTATTTGGGCCGCATTGTTGGCTCCTAAAGGTCATTCAAAATTCAGATGACATTGCCCCTTGGCCCATAATTGTGATCTTCTCGGCGAGAGCGAAATGTAAAAACTTAAAATAAAAAAATAGACGCCGTCTCCCCAGAGATCGCGGTTTTCTCGGCGACACCATTCCCAGCACCTAAAGCCAACTTGACGCACAGCAGCGCACCGCACCGCGGCCGTACCGCGCGCCGCGGTTCACGTCTTGAGGAATTTTAACGCGCGCGCGTGCCTGCCTGCTCGGGGGCTTCTAACTTTTGGCCTAATCAGGCAAGCGATAAATCAGTTCGAAAATTGCTCCAACTTTACGCGTGCCTTTTGCAAATAGCACAAATTCGCGAAACAGCCGTTAACCCCCGGGTCTTAGAATCCGCGGACTTGGCTAATTTATGTCACCGGTGTGCGACAGTGCGCGCCGACAAAACGCAGCGCACTATAAGCCCGCGAAAAAAGACACTTTTGTATCTATTCGCGGATAGCAAATTCAGGCGCTTAGAAGCCCGACCTTGGGGCCACCGAACAATGGCCGCAGTCCGGCTAGAAAATCGCGACAAAGAGTCCAAAATAATAAAACAAACGTGACCCGTGGAAAACGGCTGTACGTTTTATGATTTATGCACTTCGCAGGTGATTTATGCCGTGACATGAGCTCATTATTTAGAAGCGAACCCCGACCGGCAGACCTGAAGAAATTAAAATTTAAATCTTCTGCCATTCGTGGGGAAGTACTCCCCGAAATCTTCGAAAAACCTTTCCTGACGGCTCAAGGTCGAGAGGTGAAAACCCAAAAGAACAAACGGCGGCGGCGCAGCATGCTCTTAAATATTCAGCGCTAATGAAGACGTCGAGTTAGAACAACTTAGATTAATTAGCGGGGTGTGGGGGGTAACACGAACATGAGGCTCATTATTCAGATTTAATTAGCTCTTTTGCATCACGTTCTACAGGCGAGGGTATTTAACAAAACGTGACTGCCGGCGGCGGGATGCTTCCTCGTTGGATGTCCGACAAAACTTGACCCATCAGGGAAATGCCACAACGTTCTCAAAGATTTTTGAGAATTGCAAAAAACAAATTGATTGAATTAATCAAAGAAGCTAAGAAGTCTTCGCCAAGAATTTTAGTTCTGTTTTTCTTTTTTTTTGGTTAGGGTTAAGTGTGAGAATATTGCAAAGTTTGGAGATGCTGAGAATAAAAAAAGAGCTGATTTTAAAATTAAACCTGAGCTGAGTGATTTCCTACAATTTTTTTAATAACCATGTTATTTACCAATCTTATAAATTCGGAACGGCATTGAACTACAAAGAGAAGCTTTAAAGGGATATACTCATTTTGAATGTAAAAAAAATAGATTTTTTTTCATTTAATGGTTATACGAACCTTTCTGAATGATTCCCCGAAAGAAATTTCAAAAGCTCTTAAAAATTAGAAAATGTATGCGAGTTTATAAACAAGCTTGCGCCGGTCAAATAATGACACATTTTCTGATAAATCGTTTTTTTAAACTTATAGACTTGATAAGTCAATAATTAACTGAATTAAATGATTAAACCGCTTTTTTTTAACTTTATTTTTTTTTAATTTCTGTAACCACATCCTTCTTGAATAAAATGGTATCCTTTTTTTCTTTATAAGACTTTAACTGACGCAATCAGGTCTACAATGGACCTCCTCGAAGTGCCAGCGGCCTTGAATTTCGAGTTTATTATTATTATTTAATTTTATTATGAAGAAATAAACTTCAAGAATGAGCTTTCCACATAAGAAGACCCACTTAACCCTTTGGCCTACTATTTAATTTCCAATAATGAGTGCCAACAGCTCGTCGAGTAATTTTTCGATTCCGCCAAATCGACCCCCAGTTATAATTTTTGGCCCAATTTGACCTACCACGAGTCTGACTCGTGGTAATCATTTTTGGGCCGATGAACCCACCACGAGCGTGGTTCAATATTATAAATTATGTATATCAATTATATCAATAGTTTTTGATTAAAATTATACGAAGTTATATAAATTTTCAATTCTTTAACATTTTGTAGATAACATTTCCCATTTTACAGTCGCCTAAGTGCACATGCACAAGTTTTTATGAAGATACCTGGTTAAATAAAAAAAAAACATAATTGTTCAAAAAAATGCTAAACAACTTATAATTTTAGTTAAACATTAAAATACAAATAGTGATTGATGGTAATTAAAAATAATGCTGATAGTATTGTATGTATGATCAGATTTTCATTTGAATTGAATTCATTCCCCTTAATTTCTCAAGATAATTAATTAATCATCTTCAACCCTATCTACAAAAAATTTATTTTTGTTGATTTAATTAATTAATGTTTATTTTTTTATTATTTTGATACTAAGATTAATTTAAATAATTCTTGATAAAGTTGAACCTATGTTAGTATTGTTAGTAGTAAGATGAGATCTCAAATCGAACTAAAAACTCTTTCAAAACAAAAAACTGGCTCAATCAAAAGGTTAGTTTTTTAAAAATAGCTTCAACTTTCATTGAGTATTTGCGACTTATGGAATTAAATAACTAAAACTCATGGAATTATATCCCCATATACATATGTATACCAAGAATAAAATTACACCTGATTACAATTTGCCAAAATTTTATAAAGAGTATTTTGGAAAATGAAATAATTTAGAGAATTCTTCTTTCTAATGAAAAATTCTTATAAAATTGAAGCTAACTCGAATTTTGGTATATACATTTTACAGCTATTTTTAAAAAATTGTTTTTTATTTTAACTTCACATTTAAAATCAAGATAGTTTCTAAAGTTACAGTCGTTGCAATGAAAAGGGGAAAACTAAAACCTCTACGTTGTAACGATTGTTTCTTAACCAATACTAACTATTTAAATAATTTAACTTGATTTGATTATCTGTATTATTTTTTGGTGACTTTCAAATTCTTCTAAACTACGATTGAACCTAATCATCACCAACAACTACTCTTTACCCGGATTTTGTTATTCCTTTCTAAAATTTGCAAATCACATCGAGCGACCACTGCGGCTGTTTCATTTCGATTCGTTTCTTCATAGTTCTGTTGACCCCCTCGAAATTCTTGGAGGCAATCTTATTTGGCATGCACTGCTCCACCTGAGCACATCAAATTCATTGGCAAACGACCTGCCGAGCGGCAATCCGACTCCAGACCCCGATCAATTCGAAAAATTTTGAATTCCGTGCGCCCTCAGGTGCCTTCGTAATCCGCGACCGATCGCTGCGGTTCCCATGCGAAATGATCGTTCGCCGGAGCGAAACGCCGAATCAAGGGAAAATGTAGAAATTCTATAGAAAACGGTGCGCCGACGGTTCCCACATAAAAAATGGTGCAGTTATGGATTTCCATGTTTGCAGAGGAAATTCACCTTTAATTACCTTCCACGGCGGAGTCCACCTGGTTGGGGCCGCTTAACGCTCATTGCCAGGTAAAACCGCGGTGCCTGGAGTACCTGGCGGTAGTCTGGGGCCCGGGGGAGTGCTGAAAGAAAAAAATGTTAAGCTCATTATAACAGCGGCGGGATATCGCTGAATATGATCTATATGGGTCCTACAAGGAGATTTATGTCTCCTTGTGCTCTGGGAAGAATTATTGGTTATTGGAGCGATGCTTTTGCCTTCAGCTGACCCAATTTCGACACCTCACACACTTGAGCCACCTGAGTGATCACCTCGGCGTGGCTTGGCGTGTTGTTAGGTGCTAAATCCGCCAAATCCGCCAAATCCGCTAATTCCGCCAAATCCGGCATATCGCGACTTCGGAGGAGTGGATCTGCGTCTCTTTAGGAATTCTTCGCCGATATCGAAAGATTCCGAGGTGACTCAGGTTTTTGGGCAAGACCCGAACCGCCACTACCGCGATCAAGGGAATCTCCGCCGCCGCGGCTGAATCGCGGTTTGTTTTGATGCGCCAGCGGCGACGGCATGTGGGAGAGCGTGAAATGTGAATTGATTCCGACCCAAGGCTGGGTCGGTGCTACAGCTCATTTGGCGGGCCTTAAATATTCGTGGAATGTGTTGGCAATCGACGTCTTAAGACACACACCGCAACATCGAGTGAACTTTTCGAGAGAAAACAACAGAAATAAAAAAAAAAAAAACCAGTCGAAATGTAGGTCTAGGGTTTTCGGCTGTACCACTTCGAGCGGCGCTGGGTAACCTTTAGGTCGCCGAGGGTTCGGTTTTATGAAATATTTATGAGCTAGAGGTACAGGTGAAGACCAGAGGTATCAATTAAAACTGCTCATGTCAAGATCTCTTTGCGTCTCAGGTTTCAATCACACCTGGCCGATTGATTTTTAGTAGAAGGGGACAAGAAGCACTTCCTCTTCGCACTTGGGAGAAAAATTTAATTTTTATAAAGGAAATAGAAAACTCATTTTGTATAATTTAAATCGATTTTTAGTTGTTGATAATGAAAAAAATCTATTTCAGATTATCGGCATATAATGAATATTGAAATTTGTTTGGCAAAAGTAGAAAACCTTACCACAGTTCTCTGATTTTCATTGTTTAAAAACCACCAGATCTCCATAAAACAAAACATATATATCTTGAACGATAAGTCTACCTACAACTTTTGTAAGGATTTTAAATGAAAGTAATATTTTTCCTTTTGAAGAATACCAAGAATACCAATATTAATAGTGGATTAATTACAATTGTCTACTAATTTTTCAATTCTTATTTCTACAGGCACTTGTTGCATACCTCTTAAAAGTATCTAAATTCCTGTAAACCATTAAGTAAGATTTTATGTTTAACATCTTTATGTTGTCCCTTTTTCCTTGAACCAATTATTGCCGGAAATTCCCAAATTTACCCTTACCCTTCCATTACCCTCATAAACTTACCCTTTTTCTCTAAATTTGATTTTCCATTGCAACTCGTTTTCTCTGCCTCTACGCATATAAATAGTCAGCCAATTTAGTTTTAGTTTTAGTCTTAGTTAAGAAACAGAATCGTAATGTTAGCATATTAAGTTTAAAGAATAAAAACTAGAAAAGAAAATCGACAAAGTTTGTATATTATCATTTCAAAATATATTTATGCTGTCTGTGTTGTATTTCGCGTCATCTGCATCAGGAAAAATGCATAAGATACACCATTAATTAATCCACGTGCTTTCCTTTTGGGTTTGTCTAACAGAGTTTCCTTAAGTATATCGTGATTTTTATTTATATCATCGATATCATTTTGTATTAGCTTTAATTGTGTCTCTACAGTTAGAACTGATATTAATTTCAGAGACTTTCATTAATTTTTCTGTAAAAAGGTTTTTAATTGAAGCTGCATTATTAATGATAATATTACGGGTTTCGTCAAGGAAATTTATATTTAAATGGGTTAAGAGAATAAACTTAGGATTAGAGATTTTTGTTGTACCTTTTCTATTATAAAATATTCCACTAGAATGTTGCAATGGAGTGTTTTGGAAGTAGAAGTTAATGATCGGATGGGGAAGACAGAGGATGAACAAGAAAGTTGGGTTCATCTGGAAAATAGTGTTTTAATATATTAGTGTGATATTTTACTGTTTTATTTTTGTTAACTCTGACTTCTACGGTTTGGTTTGGAAAAACTTTGATTATCTCGTATGGTCGAATAGTCAGCGAGGTCTAACTAAAAACCGCACTGTATTTCAGTTTATAAAAGTTTTATTTCTTAAATTTACACATATTTACATTTTCTTTTTCCCATTTTCTTTTTAATATAATTTATAAATATATACGCCTCGACTTGTCTTTTTATTTCTCATTACTTATATTCTTGTAAGTATAAATAAGTATATTTTATTTCGTATTGCTTATATTCGTAGAATATAAGTGTTTTTATTTCGCATTGCTTATATTCACAGAATATAAGTGTTTTGTATTTCGCATTGCTTATATTCATAGAATATACATAAGTGTATTTTATTCCGCATGGCTTGTATTCGTAGAATATAAGTGTTTTTTATTTCGCATTGCTTATATTCACAGAATATAAGTGTATTTTATTTCGCCTGCGAGAACCGTTAGTTTCCCGAGATATTTGATAATCTTAAGTATTTTCGTATCTTCGGTTCGATGTTATCGTGACCGCGTTCGAGCTCGAACTAACTTATTTGTTGTGCTTGGGAAAAGGATTCTTTTGCGTTGCGCAATAGAATTTGGGGTTTTCCCTTAATAAAGGAAACGCATTTGGTCACATTGTGCGCATTTTTGTACGCATGATAAGTACCCTTTTTTATGAGCTTGTTATTTTGCTCGGATACATTATTTTACATATTTATGACGGTCGAGGCTCCAGACGTTCGAGGCTTGGATGTGATTTCTTACATTTTCCTATTTTGAAAATTCTAAAGACGCGACAAGATCTTTCTAAACCACCATTTGTTTCTGGGTGATAGGGAGTAGTTATTATATGTTTGGTTTTGAAGAGGTTACTCAATTCCTTAATAAGGTTTGACATAAAATCTGTACCTTGATCAGTTAAGAATGTTTTCGGAATTCCAAAGCTAGTAAACAATTTTATTAGAATATTTGCTACCGTTTCAGCTTTGTGGTTAGGAATTGGATACGCAAATAAGTATTTAGTGAAATCATCTTGTGCTTTTAAAATGAATTTGTTTCCTTATTCTATTAAAGTAAAGGTCCGACTATGTCTATCGCTAGTTGTTCAAAGGGTTTGTCAAATGTTGTTGTTATTTCCATGGGTTGCTTCGTAGGTTTAAAGTTTGTTTTGTTGATTTGACAAGAATGACATGTTTTAATATATTTCCTAATATCGGGTTTCGTGTTTGGCCAGAAATATTTTTCTTTATTCTTCTTATAAGTTTTATTGTATGCGGAATGTCCGGAGAATTTACTGTTATGATTTTCTTGTAATATCTGTTTTATTTCTTCTTATTGTTTTTCGGAGTAATTTTTGCAGTATTCAGAATTTTTATATTATCATTATTTGGAAATATGAATTTAAGCATTTCGTTCATTTGTGAAGGTTTTATATTTGTATCCTTGTTTGGAGGAACTAAAATGAATGATTTATTTTGGAATTCCGCTTTTAGGGTTTTTAATGATTCAAATAAATATTTATATTCTAATTTATCGCGATGTAAATTTTTTGGAAAAAAAGAAAAATGGTTTGAGTTTGATTTGTTGATTTACATGATCATTTTACATAATAACTTCAATCTTTCAATAAATTTTTTTCTGTGTAGTCAGGATGACCTTATTTCACGGGCTGCCACGAAATAGATAGACTAGTTTGAAAACAAATAAAAAAAACCACCACAGTGAGCATTCTCACTCGAAAAACTATGATATGCGTTATTTTTATATTTATTTTTATATTTTATAATGCTTATATATTTTGCGCAAGAAAATAACACACTTACTATTATTTAATTTATTTTGAACTGCTTTTGGAGAGAATCAAAATAGCTACCTAACGCATTTTCATGCACAAAGAAGTTTGGTGCCCAGAATGCAATTTTATGACACCCTCATAAAAATCTAACTCGAACACTCCAAAAAGAGCTGCACCCGTCGTTAGGCAATGCGCAGAATCTCAGCTCTTAAGGCTCGCCACAAAGGGTTGCGTGCCTGCCCAAAGCAAAAGAATTTCAAGATGCTTTCTTAAGAATCCCAAGTCCCGACGCAATATTCTAAAACTGCACAATTTTTATCATGCAAACTCGGGATCCTCATTTTATTCCTAAAAAATTACTTTAAATATTCAGGTTGCACAAACCTTTTCCTTATATTTGAATATTAGTAAGATCAAAGTTTTCTTGAATATAACTTGAATATGGATTTGATTCATCTAAATCTAAAGACCAAATGATTATTATGGTATTACAAACTTTGTTTAAAGGTTTACTTTCAATTCCGAAATTTACTACATCATTATTAGTGTGAGCGAATTTGTGTACTATGAATTGACGATTTGTTAGTGTAATTATTTGAAAATATTCTCGATAAACCATCTGCATTGGAGTTTACTCGTCCTGGTTTATATTTTATTTGATAGTCATATTCATTTACAGTTAATCGCCAACGCACCAATTTAGAAGATGGATTTTTACAATTAAATAACCATTGGAGTGGTCGATGATCTGTATATATTGTAAATTGTCGACAAGTGTTCAACGGACTTCACAATAGCTAATAATTCTTTTTCCGTTGTAGAATAATTTTATTCTGCTGAATTTAGAGTTCGTGAAAAGTATGCAACAGGTAAATCTTTATTATCAATTATTTACTTGTGATAGAACACTGCCAATGCCGACATTAGAAGCATCACAGGTTTAATAGAAGGGAATATTGAAGTCGGGATATTTAAGAATTGGATTTCTGATTAATTTCTCCTTAAGTAATTGAAATACGTTTTCTTGTTCTTCGTTCCATAAGAACGGTACGTCCTTTTGCAGTAGGAGAGTTAAGGGTTTAGCAATAGTTGAGAAATTTTGAATGAACTTCCTATAATATCCAGTCATGCCAAGAAAAATTTTAATGTCTTTTGAATTTTTGGGTCTTGGCATTTTCGTAATTGCTTCTATTTTAGCGGGATCTGGTTTAAAACCGTCACGAGGTATTATGTGGCCTAAATATAGGCATGCTGGTTTCAAAAATTTGCATTTATCTGGTTGTAACTTAAGGTTATGTTCCCTTAATCTTTCGAAAATGTTATTCAACTTTCGATTATGATCTTTTAATGATGACCCATATATAATTATGTCATCAATGTTAACGAAACATTATTTGTTATTTAGTCCTAATAAAACGTTCCGCATTAATCGCTGGAATGTTGCTGGTGCATTTTTCAGACCAAATGGCATTCTGACAAATTCAAAGTGTCCTTCTGGTGTTGTGAAAGCAGTTTTCGCAGCGTCTTTAGGGTCCATCTCGATTTGATGAAACCCACTAGCAAGATCTAATGTGGTGAAGTATTCAGAGTGTCCCAACTCATTTAAGATATCTTCTATGTATATTAGGAATCGGAGAAGCATCACCGATTGTTTTTTCATTTAATAATCTATAATCAATGACAATTCGTCATTTTTGTCTGCCTGAAGCATCTAATTTTTTCGGAACGACCCATAAGGGACTGGACCAAGGACTATTTGAATGTTTAATTATTCATTGTTTTAGCATTTTTTCAATTTGTTTATTTACTTCTTCTTTGTGAAATTGCGGGTATCTGTAAGTTTTTGCTTGAACCGGATACTCATCGGTAGTAACGATAGAATGTGTTGTGGTTTTTGTATGGGTTAAAGGTTCGTCTGGTAAAGAAAGATGTCTTGGAATTTTGTACAAATGTCTACTATTGATTGTTTTTCGTTATTATTAAGATGATCGAGACGTAAATTTGATTTTAGATTTGTTAGTCTTGTTTCTTTTGTATTAGACCTGGTGTCGAATTGAAAAATTGTTCTTTGTTCTGGTAAAGGTGTGACAGATAATTGTAAAGTTTGTAATAAAATGTATTTATTTGTTGGATTAATAGCTGTGATTAGAGCTTCATTTTTAGCAGAGATTTTAACAATTGCATTAGGAATTATGATAGAATTTGTTTCTTGAGCTTCGATTATACCTTCTGTGAGGTTAAAAGGATTGCATACATTTACCTTCACGATTGTTTCATTTCTTGGACTTATGTTTATATAATTTTTATACTGTGGAGTGTTAATAGAAATAGGGATTTGAAAAGGCAAAGCATCAATGGATATAGAAGATTTACCAAAGTCGATTTTAGCTTTTTGGGATCTAAAGAAGTCTTGTCCTATTAGTCCATCAAATGGAATATTGGTACCATTGTCGATTAGTTGAGCTTTAAGAATTATTTTGTGTTTATTGATATTAAGAGTGATCTCGGTTTCACCTAGCGTTTGAACTGGTGCATTTAGTGAAATTCCGTTCAAAGTTTGTGTTTTCCTGTTAGTAATTAGCGGAAAATCAAGGCTTTGACTTTTTATTAATGTTACTGATGCTCCTGTATCGATTAATAATTTTAACATTTTATCTGATGCTTTAGATTGAGGTGATTCAATTAGGACATACGAGAGATCGTTAGTGTCTAGAAAGACGTTTGATTTGTTAAAGTCCATTATTAATTGTTCTGGTTGATTATTAGAATTAGTTTGAGGGTTATTGTTAGAATTAGTAGAAGTAGATGGATTAGAATTTCGATAAAATGAACTTGAGTTTTGATGATTATAATTTGGATTTGTACCATGAGGATTTTGGAAGTTTACATTTCTTTGAGAATTTGGATGATTTTGAATTTGATTTGGGTTGGAATTATTCCGTTTATTATTATAATATTGCTTTTTACGGCACTCTTCAATAGTGTGTCCCAGGTTTTTGCAATATTTACAAGATTTGGTTTGGATTACTTAGTTAATTGATTTTGTATTATTCGTTCTCTGATTATGTATTTTATTTCTGTAACATTCATGAGTGGAATGATTATTTTTGTGACAAATGTTACATTTTTTATTTATTTGAGGAACGCTATATTCGAGTCTTAAAGCTTTTTCCTCAGCAAGACCGACAGTAAAAGCTTCATTTATAGTTTTAAAATTGCGGTATGTTAGCATTTGGGATATTTTTGGATGACAATGATAAATAAATCGATTAAGTGTCATATCGATTATCATTGAATTTCTTCCAACTAATTTGTTAGGATCTTCATCGTCGTCAGATGCAAATACTACTGCGAGTGTACGAGAACAAAGGTCTTCCAGTCTTTGGAAAAACTGGGAAAGGTTTTCCTTCTTCTCTTGCTGACTACTATTTAGTTCTTCTAATAATTGATCTAATGATTTTTTATCTTGATACAAGTTAAGGAGTAATTCAGAAATGTCTTCCCATGTGGTTAGATTACAATGAATGTCGATCTGGTCTCTAGCTTTACCGCATATACGACTTTTGACAAATAATAATAATGGCTTTATTTGCGATTCATGAGCTATTTCAAAAATTGAGTCGACTTGCTTTATAAAACTACGAATTTTAAACCTATCGCCATCAAACTTCTCAGGGATGAGTTTAATAAGGAGCGAAAGTTCAATTTCGGGTTTTTGGGTTGAAGTGGATGTGGTTTCGTTAGGCATTTTAGTGTTGAATTGCTAGAATGTTGAAATCTGACTTACGTTTGTTTGCTGGTGCTGGTGTTGCTATTTCCAGAATTTCAGTCCAGTTTTACAAGATTTCGATGCACTCACTTATCACTGTTAGGGTGGTTATTTGATCGCTGGTGCTGGTGTTGCTAGTACCAGAATTTCAGTCCAGTTACAAATGTTCACTTGCACTAATCGCGATGCAGTTTGTTTGCTGGTGCTGGAGTTGCTACTTCCAGAATTTCATCCAGTTTTACAAAATTGCGATGCACTAATCAGTGATTAAAACTCATCTCATCCTCGTCGCCAGTTTAATGTGTTGGAGTCCTTCTTGAGTCGGTTATCGTTCTTGTAAATGAAAATAACTTAGTCCATTTTCTTCTCTAGTTTTAATTCTAAAAAAACTTAAAATGCTAAAATACGGTTCTGTTTCTTAACTAAGATTGACAATGAGACTTATTTTGAAGTTGATTAAAACTCTAATACTTATGCTTAGACTCGACTGAGACTTACTGACTGAAGCTCTAAGACAATTTAAAGAGGTATACAACACTAATCACAGATTTTAGGGTTGTTGACTGATGCTGGTATTGCTAATCCCAGAATTTCAATCCAGTTTTACAAAATATTCACCTGATCCTTGCACTTATTGCGATGCACTCTTTAATCACAAATTTTAGGGTTGTTATTTGTTCACTGGTGTTGGCATTGCTAATCCCAGAATTTCAATCCAGTTTTACAAAATATTCACCTGATCCTTGCACTTATTGCGATGTACTCTTTAATCACTGATTTTAGGGTTGTTATTTGTTCACTGGTGTTGGCATTGCAGAATTTCAAACTAGTTCACTTGCACTAATCGCGATGCACTAATCACTGATTAAAACTCATCTCATCCTCGTCGCCAGTTTAAATGTGTTGGAATCCTTTTTGAATTAGTTATCTTTCTTGTAAAAACCAAACAAACTTTGTCGATTTTCTTTTCTAAAATATTACAAAGACAGCATAAATGATAATAAACAAACGCAAACGTTATTAACCTGTTAACTGATTATGTCTTATATATGCGTCAATTTCAAAAGTTCATTTTTTATGTAATGTCTTATATGTCCGTCATGCTGAAAAAAAAATTGCATTTGCTATGAAATTTAAAGTCAAACCAAAAATAAAAATTTCTCTGTAATTTTGATATTATAAAGTAGGCATTAACACTGAATTTGCTGATAATGTCTATTATCTTTTTAGTTCTTTTCGCCATAAACTATTATAAACATTTAAGTCCATTTTTGTTCTATTTCATTGTATGGATTAAAATTTGTATTATTTTATTCATAGAATACCTAATAAAGTTTTATATTTTTGCATAAATCAGTTTTTAATTATAAAACTTTTAATGTTGAGTCAAACCCAATTTAAAAATGTTACTTACTTTGCTTATGTCGTAAATACGCGTCTTTGCTTGAAATTAATTCAGCAGATTAAATCGAGCTTTGTAAGAAAAACTAATCAGTTAACAGGTTAAAATCTCAAATTCAAATCATATCAAGCACTATCAGCAATTTTAATTATTTGCTTATAGCTTTAAAAGCTCAAGAAAAAATAATAATGGTAATTTGAATCAAATTAATAAATTCGAGACAAAAACTAGAGATTATATTGAATATTTACAATACGAAACTATAATTTTTGAACATGTTGCTTCACTATCGGTTTTGAAAAATAAATTAATGAGAAAATGACAAAAACAATATTATGTCTCCATTTTTATTCAGTTCAAAAGATTTTCTCAATGAACGCTCAAAGTATAAAGGGAAGGACAATGACTTATTCATTGAGCCCCTGTATAGTAATATTCACATTTTATATAAACTATAAATATGTATTAATATAATGCCACATGAAAACATAATAATTTTTGCTTTAAATATTCCAGCTGTAAAGAAACAGTTACTATATGAATTATATCAACTTATCCTTTTTCCTATATACAAAATCAAAACTCGTTAATATTTTCTTATATCCTGCCAAGAATCCCCTATCTACTAATATCCTAATCAAAGATTTTAACCTAAATAAGAGAGATATTAAGTGTAGGCTAAGGAACCTTGTAGTTTAAATTAATTTAGATTTAAGTTAAATGAATGTATTGTTTTGGTTTTCTTTGTACAGTCAGGGTAGTTGTAGTTGACTAAATAAATAAAAAATAAATTAAAATCCCAGTACACCCTTCTCCAATAATTTTTGGATTCTACTTAATATCTGGCTGGACAATACATCTGCTACAATATCCACATCATAAAAACTATTGATTCAATAAACTGCGAAACAGCTCTATTATCACCTCATACCAGCTTAATCCCAGATGATTGCGAAATAAGAACTATTAAAACAGTATTTGAAACTTGGTCTTTAATCAATTACAATCATAAGCTGTACGTGCTACAAAAACTAACAACTCTAACCATTATCTGTGACGATAATCATATAGAAGACATCATTTTACACCATACAGGAATACTATATCTACAAAGAAATTGCAAGGGTTACACAAACTAATATTTATTGGAACCTTTAGATTATGCTTACAAAAATGCAATGTATTACATACCTACAGCTAGCATAATTGATCACGACTGTTGTGTTAACATCCCCAACTTGCATATCACATCAAACTCAGGACTAAAGCCAGTTCATTTGACTAACATTGATTTAAATGGACTCAGATTAGCCGACAAAAAGCTTAATGACCTCAATGAAGTACTCACAAAACGTCTCACCAAATCATATATTATATATAAAACTCATTCAAACTGGTTTATAATAATACTAAGTGATTTAGTTGGAATTACATATATTTTAAATAATATTCATCAACTCTTGTCGTTGCTGTGGATGTCTCGAATGGATCCCACGCCTGTGTTGATTTAGCAAAAATCCACACAATGGAGAAGTCTTGTCTCCTGCCATAAGAAATTGCATTAACTGCAACTTTGTCTCGGAACTAAGGACCAACTACAGGGAATCAATAAGGGACGTCGTTGTTCGTGAAGAAGAAACCAACATCCCACTGAGAGCAATCGGAATGCCAGAAGACCCAGAAGAAAACCAAGAAGACCAATTATCAACTCTGCAATCAACAGTAAGACGACCCCATTTAACTAGATCAAGAAGAAGTACTACCTCATTAGTAAATACCTACATATACGATATTTTAGAATTAATAACAACAAATTTTATTAGTTACACGTATGCTTATAGAATAAACTTTATAAAATTCTTAATGATCATTCTGCAACCATTGTTCAAACAAGAGTATTGCGGATTATATATTTTTACTTAAAAAGGGGAGGTATTGCATATCTCTTAAAATTACATTCTACATAAATTCATGTAAACCATTAAGTAAGATTTTATGTTTAACATCTTTATGTGATCCCTTTTAACTTGAACTAATTATTGCCGGAAATATCCAAATTTTACCCTTACCCTTCCATTACCCTCATGAACTTACTTTACTTTTTCTCTGAATTTGATTTTCCCTTGCAACTCGTTTTCTCTGCCTCTACGCATATAAATATTTATTTATTTATTTATTGGTAAAGCTAAATTATGCATATAAATAGTCAGCCAATTTAGTTTTAGTCTTAGTCTTAGTTAAGAAACAGAATTGTAATGTTAGCATATTAAGTTTAAAGAATAAAAACTAGAAAAGAAAATGGAGAAAGTTTGTTTGATTTTAACAAGAAAGCAAACCAAATCAAAAAAATCTTTTGATAATAAGGTCTCTACCTCACATACGACCGAGTTAAAATATGATCCAAATTGAAAACCAACTTATTTCGAAGATTTTCTCGCCCTTTTTCAATCTGTTCTATTCTTAAACCTGTTTGAATCGAATTGAAAAAAAACTTAAAAAACCAGTAAATAAGCCGGAAAAAAGTGTCAAATGTGGCACCCATTTGAAAAATTCCTTTTTTTACGTATCCCCTAGACCTCCAGGAACATTCATCAGCAATGACTTCTGCATTAACTCTGAAAATGAGAAAGTTAGAAGGTTTGAACCCCCACAAAAAATAAATATTTTCCCCCGGTAATGAGCTCTGGGGGGTTTATTGGGTCGCTGATCACGAATTCGAGCTCCAAACAGTGGAATTCTACACTGAGAGAAAAAAATACTAAAATCAAGTAATTATTACAAAAATACGAGTTATTCCCACGACAACAAAAATTTTGTAATAACTACAAGGTGATTTTTGTTAATTCATTTTGTAATTCCAGTGGTATAATTTTGTAATTCCCAGTGTATAGCCTTGTAATTTCAAGTATATTTTCTTGTAACTTTAAATGTAGTTTCTAGTATTATCAAGCACAATGTTTTGTAATTCCAAACATAGCTTTTGCAATTTCTAGTATACTTTTATTGTAATACCTAGTAACTCACATAGTTTTTTCTAGTTTTCCTTTTGTATTTAAAGCAAGGTAGCTCTGTAGTCATTACAATTCTTTCTACTTTGATAGTGACACTGCTAAATTTACACCCCTATCATGAATTCCGTGCGGAATTAAATTCCGCTCGAAATGAAATTTCCGCCGGAGTTCGAAAGAGTATCATGAATTCCGCTGGAATTGATGAAGAGCATTGCCATACGTAACTTAAGATCGAATTATCTTGCGAGTCAAATGTCAGACATTTCTTCGTTGTTTTTGAAATTAAACTGAATAGTTTTTATGTGAAAATGGATAGAGTTGGTTTTTTTTTGTTTGCTGAAGAAGAAAATAATTTTGCAGCTACAGAAATTTAAGACAAGAGAGGTGAAACCAAAATTATCCATTAAATTTGAGTAACGTCGCATACATTTTTCATTATAATTTATTCAATCTAATATACATTTAATTAAAGAAAAAAACGAATTTATAACAACTTTTCCGCATTCGGGAAGCCTTTCGTTATGCACTCCCTTTTATATAACATATTTATTATTTTTTTGTATTACGAAGCAGTTGTCGTCTTCGCCATTGTTTGATAAAAACTGTTCAAGAACAAATTATTTATTTATTTGAATAATTCCAAACACACAATAGTGGAATTTCAATATTAAATATGTTTTCGTTTAACAAGCAAAGTAAGCGTTAAAAAGCAAGATTTTACTTAGCGCAAATACGTAAAAAACGGTAAAAACAATTCTGTTCCACCGCGTTTAGCCAACGGAGAGAAAATTGCACAATTTGACGTTTCAGTGGAGATCCATGATACGAAAATTTCCACTGGAACAATATTCGAAAATTTATTCCGCTCCGTTGGAACTCATGATAGCGTTCAGTGGAGCGGACTTGAAATCGAGTCTCCGGCGGAATTCATGATAGGGGTGTTAATAATCTCTTTCTGTAATTTCTTTAACATGCATATATTATATGTATAAGAGACGAAGAAATTAAGTTTTAATGTTTCTTCGTCTCTTTAAGCTGTATATATACTTATATATATTATATATTTATATATAATACATATATATGCATAGAAAAGAAATTATAAAAAGCGATTATTAAACATAGAAGTCCCAATATCAAAGCAGAAAGAATTGTAGTGACTATAGAGCTAACTTGCTTTAAGCACAAAAAGAAAACTAGAAGCAACTATGTGAGTACCAGGTCAAAAAAAACTAAGTTACCATAATTGCTAAAAAATAATATTCACATGCAAGCTACATATATTAACATATTACTACAGAAGTAAAATAGTATTATATGTAGGTAGTAGTTATATGTATGAAGCAAAGTCTAGGGAACATGGGCAAAACTTAAAATGAAACTCAATTGCTAGTTACTATAAATTTATTTAAAAAAAGAATAAAATATGTATACAAATCTGCTGTTAATTCATCCACTCAGGTGTCTTAATTGTCACTAAATAGCACAAACTCACAGTATAACCAAATTAAACTAAAAAAATTAGATTTAAATCGCGCAGAGCAAAACTACAACCGCGGCTGTCAACTTTATAGGAAATGGGACGACAGTGATGTCGGAATTACAAAACGTTTTGTCGGTGTTAGTGTTACTTTGTAAAAGAGTGTTTGCATTGCAGGAATTACAAAACATTTTGTCAACATTAATGTTATATAAAACTGACTATTTGTATTGCAGGGATTGCGAAACGATTTGCCTGGATTAGTGTTGCATCTAAATGACATATTATTTGTATTGCAGGAATTGCAAAACGTTTTTTCAGGATTAGTGTTTCATGTAGAGGACGTATTTGCATTGCGGCAATTACAAAATGTTTTGTATGCTTTAGTGTTCTGTTTGTAATTGACATAATTATATTGCAGGAATTACAAAATGATTTGTAAATATTAAAGGTATTTAGTAAATATTGCTAGTTTTTGTAATTTCCACCAATTACTAAAACAGAATACTTGTGATTACATCCCGAAATTACAAATTCGTATTATTAATTACAAAATGACGGTAAATAATACTAAAATTTTGTTGAAATTACTCAAAACGACAATTACAAAACGCTTTTGCAATTCTGGCAAACAAATTTTTCTCAGTGTACATTCCAGTATGGAATTCGTGTCAGTCTTGGATGGAAATTCCACTTTTTTGGAACGAATTATAAATATTAATATTTCGCGTTGGTAATGGACCCTATGGGATGTTTTGGGTCGCTGATCACGAATCCGAGGTCCAAATTGAAAAATTCTACAGCAGACGTAACAGAAAGCCAATCGATTTGTCCGGCTGGAATATCGAATTATGAGGAAGATGAGTGCGACAATGAAGAGGAACCAACAAATCACGAATTACCAGTTCTCGAATATGATTCAGATTATGATTGATATAAATGGTGCATACAAGCTATTTGATCACATTTGTACCAACACAATAAATGCTATATTTTTATACAAATTGCTATCTTTTAATCACTTACCCCACTTGAAAGAAGAAATTAAGTTAATTCGAGCGTGCTAAACGGCCCAAACTGTGCAGGCTCGAGATAATTCGAGCGGCATCATATTTTATGCATTCGCACTTGAATATATTCGAGCATTGAAAATAACAAATTTAAACCTAAGCTGTGAAGTTTTCGGACTTTTAGATTTGTACAAAGGCAATTGTTGGTTGTATTTAACGGTTGTTATTGCTTTAGTTGTGAAATACAAAAAATCGTTTTCCTCCAGGTTTGTGGCTTAATGCAAGCTTGCAAAGTATACAAGGAAGTTAATTGTTGAGTTTACAGAAAATCTCGAATATTGGATCTTTCTATAATTGGTTTGTTTTATACTTTTCAAATGATTGGCAGCAGATAAGCTATGTCGAACCAAATCCACCTCCTGCAAAGTTTCCGTTTGTCGCCACTCCTGGTTCAACTTTTCTTTTTGTGGACAATTTTGATATATTGGAATATTGCTCTGTGTGTCGTGCTAAAAGTGATAGCAAAGGGAAAAGGAAACGAAAAGAAAGTCGCTATATGTATAGTTCTTGTAATGTTGGGCTATGTGCCGCACCTTGCTTTGAAATTTATCATACTAAACAAAATTTTGACTAATTCTGTATTTTTTTTTTTTTTTATCCAAAAAAAAGTCCTAGAATGTATTTTCCTTAATAAAACAAATTGATTTTTTTTCCGATTTAAAAAAAAAATGTACGTTAAGGGGTTAACCAACGCAAAATATTCATATTTAAAATTCGTTCCAAAAAAGTGGAATTTCCATCCAAAACTGACACGAATTCCATACTGGATTGTGGAAATCCACAATTTGGATTTCGGATTCGGTGATCAGCGAAATGTGCGAAATATTAATTTTTTATGACAACTACTTTTGGGAGGGGGTCCAAACCCCCTAACTTTCTCATTTTCAGTGTTAATGCAGAGTTTATTGCCGATGAATGTTCCTGGAGGTCTAGGGAATACGTGAAAAATGGAATTTTTCAAATCGGTACTGTTCCACCACATTTCCACATTTTCCGGCCTATTTACTGGACCAAAAGCCCTCCTTAATCAAATATTCCCTAATAAATTTACTAAAACTTTCATAAATGCATTTCAGTAACCTTTGACTTCAATTAATTTTTTTTTTTCAAAATGGTTAAATTAATCCGATAGAAAACTTCAGTCGAATTAATTTTTTTGACGTTATATAAGCAAAAAAATTAATTGAAGTCAAAGGTTACTGAATTGTATTTATGAAAGATTTAGAAACTTTATTAAGGAATTTTTGTACTACTTAAAAGCGATTTCGTAAGCCCTTTACAATTCGATCCGAATTAGGCATATGTTTATGGCACTTTTCGATGTGGAGCGAACAATTTCAAGCTCGGTCGAAATGAGGACATCGAACCGCCTTGAAAGTCTCGATCTGATTCGGAAAAAGTGTGAAATAGGTCGTAAACGAGGTATATATCACTATTAAACTGGAAAAAAGAAAACTGTGGGAGGCTTTTCTATTTTTGCGAAAAGCGATACAAATTATTTCGCATGAATAAAAAAAACATGCTTAGAATTGCAATATGTACTCGTTATTACAGACAATCTAAGGAAGATTTTGCGCTGGGGTATTTTTTTCTGATTTAGAAATAATGGTTATTCGGTAACAAACAAAAGAAAATAAACACGAGAAATAACTTTTCACTTATTGCAAATGAGAATTATAAAAATTGGTTAACAATTTCATAACTAAAAGAAGAAAGGATTGGATATACGTAATTTATGTATGCTTATAGTAAATGAATATAAATCCTAGTCAGTGAAATATATTGTAACAAAATAATTTTTAAAATTTGTATAATTCCGTAATCTTATGAAAAAGATACATAAGCGCAAATATTATTCAAACTCTGAGGATTCCGTACCTTTACATTATGTAGAATGTATAATAAGAAATTTATGTGTATTACTTCTGCTATGATAAACAATTTTTTGAAATAAAAATGTATCTACATATCTCCCTTTTTTATTGCATTGAGTTAAACATTTTATATTCACAGGACTTTGAGGCTGTAGTGTAGACTTTTGAAGTTGGTATTAAAGCGTCATAACGGACAGGAGACAGACAGACGGACAAAAAATTAATTCTATAAATAAGAGTTCTAATTTTTTATTTCGAAGTACGGAATCTTTCAAAATGAATTATTATTACTATTTAAGGTCTTAACCTTTTGTAGTCACCATCTGTTGTTGCCAAGTGACACCACTAGAAAGATTTAACGTTTACGAGGCTCGTCATAATTTCAGTACTACTTATTACATAAGCGCTTTAATTCCCCAGACTAACAATAACAGTAGTATCAAGTTTATATACTTCAATTGGAGTTTTTATTGTCGTGTATTGTCAATAATACTTCATTTTTCCTAATTAGAGCCGCCTTATTGGATCCGCCATATTGGCTCCGCCATTTTGAATTTTTTAATGGGCCAGGTAGGATCTGAAAGCTTATGACTCAAGCTAAAATTTAAGCCCTTGTACGTCTTTGTAGGTGCTCCCAAATTTTGGACTGAGAAGTGATCCGGTTGACGCGATTTGACCCAGTTTACATTGTATTTTTTCTTCCATAATATTCCTCATATTCATTCAGTGATTATTAAAAAAATTATATTAAAAATTATTATTAAAAATTTTTCAAAAATGCGTCACTTCAATTTGCAAAATTAATATACTTTTGTCAGTACCTACTGACAATAACACCCACCTACTTTTAAACGAAAGTACACTATTGAATATTCTAAAATTTGTGAGTAGTTTTGCAATTAATTATTTCATTTATTCATTCATTAATTTTTTTTCCTATATTTAAAATTAAAATTAAAAAAAAAAAAAAAAAACTATAGTGTTATGTAAAAGGGACCTTTAGATAAGTTCAGTTAAATTTTTGCTACAAAATTTAAAAAAATTACTGTGTAACGAGTTCAAATAAAGACCATTTCTCTACTAAAATACAATATATAAAACTTTGTAAGAATTCCTGATACTTTCCTCCTAAACAAGTATCACCTGGCCACTTTCCCACGACTGTGCTCTCGTGATTCAACCATCACTGTCCGCCAAAATCAATCACTATCGGTCTTGTTTTATTTTTATTTATTTTTTTCTACATGTTTTGTTCAAGTAAAACAAATCGGAGCTAATTATCGTGTAATTGCATTTTGCAGGTCATCCCCTCCAGTAATGAGGTACTCCAGTCCGCGGAAGACGCGCCGGACTCCGATACGAGATCTTGAGAAAGCCCACGTCCAATTTAAGGTAAATAAGTGGAGATCGACTCCACTCAATCCCGCGGGATTGACACGTTGGTTTTTTATACCCACTTTAAGAGATGCTCCGTGCAGTTCGACTGTGAGCAAGTCTCCTCGAACTACATAAATTAGCCGATTGGTGCGACGAGGAGCTTCTTCAACATCTTCGAGAAGACGTTCATTCCGCGGATCCAGAGGAATTACCACGAGAAATTATTCTCTAAACAAATTGACAATCAAACGAATCGGTAATCGACCTCGGGCCGCTCATTTTGCCAAGTGGAAAAACAAGGAATTGCACTTTGGAGCTGATGCAGCCAGGTGAGGCGCACCTCAGGCGCACTTGTAAGACGGGGAATCGTCTCAGAAGACGAGCGCCAAGACAATGGAAATTATCGAAGTAGTTCTCTGCGAAAATTAGATAAGAACAATCGAACGTTTCGATCTGTGTAGGCGGCGAGGGCGGAAGGCAATCGATTTTGTCACGGATTTGGTATTTACCGTCTCTTCTCGGTTCAGGAGGAGCAAGAGGTTTAGTTCGTCAAGAAGGTTTTACGTCTGTAGTTCGTGCTACTTTTAAATTCCAAAACAAGATGCATGGAAATTATAATTTTGTTCGTTTTAATTTTTTTTAGGAGTTTTTAAAGACCTCTATTAATTTGTTAATTATCTAAAAAGAACTTCAAATAAAAAGCTCTTAATTTTAAATTTAAATTAAGGGCCCCAATTTTGTAATTCGATCGAATTTTGATCGAATCGAATCGAAAAGAGCTTACGAAAGCCCTTTGTGGGTAAAAATTCCTTAATAAAGTTTCAAAATTCTCATAAAATCATCTCAGTAAAATTTGACTTCAATTAATTTTTTCGCTCAAAATGGTTAAAATAATTCGATTGAACGTCAATATATTCGATTGGATTATTCTAATCGTCTTTTGAATACTTTGAAGGCAAAAATTAATTGAAGTTAAAGGTTACTGAAATTAATTTATGAGAATTTTAGAAACTTTGTTAAGGAATTTTTACCCACAAAGGGGTTTCGTAAGCTCTTTTCAATTCGATTCGATCAAAATTCGATCGAATTACACAATGGAGCCCTAAATTTTATTCTAAACTAAAATTTTAAGTGAGAGGCATGACGAAAGATTAATTACCATTAACTGGAACTTAAAAGCAATTATATCAATACAATTGCAACACTAAACGTCATTCTTTTAATATCTACTTAGTACTTAGAGTCTTAGACTGAAAAGTACTTGGCATTACCTAGCATTAGTAAATATTACAAAGCCGAAAAATTTCCAAAATTTCGAAAACAAGGTAGTTACGAAATGGTACAATTGAAAATAATCGTTTCAATAGCCGGTCACAGAAAGATGACGGTTTTTGGCGTACAAATTTTGAATAACATATTTGCGACAAACTCTGTTTGTACCAGATTTTACCTATAAACGGTGTTGGTTTTGATTTCTAGAGCGTCATTTAAATTCAAGAAAGAAATTGCGACTTTTAAACAAAGTAAAACCATTGAAAAATCAAAGGCGAGAAATATTTGGGATGGTTTTAAGCTTGTACTCAAAGTTGCCCACACACGATCATACTTATGTTTGTACGCGTGCTTATACGCCAAAAACCTTCCCGGTTGTGGCCGGCTAATAGAATTTTCAAATTCATTGACTGTTAGCAAATGGCAGGAAATACTATGTAAATAAAATTACGTTCATCTTTATCTCTCTGAATATCTAAATACAGACGTATCCCTTTTTTTATAGCAATTTTATTATTAAACTGAACAAAACTCAGTAAATATGTGGATATTTGGAAATGATACTTTAAAAGAAATGGCACACTTAGACTTATCTCGATTTTTAATAGCTATTTTCATTTCAAATGATTGAAATTTGAAATAATATTCAAAAATCAATTGGCACATGGCCTAAGAATTCATTCAAAATGAAATTAAAAATACTGACTATTATTACCTAACAATATTGAGTAATATCAAGACATTCTTTTAATTATAAGTGTCTGACACAGATTTAAGCAACTGATTGTCGACTTTTACATGAAACCAATGTGAAGAATAAGTGTGGCACCAATGTGGTGTCACCGACAATTGACCAATACATACATAGTTTGCCGAAGACATCATGTTTGTGTCACCGGATTAATTGGTGTTAATGACATTGTTAATTGTATGGTAGCTGTAATGATTCTTTTAAAGAATATTATGAAGTCAACACGATATTTTTTTTATATATGCCTGGATTTTCTAAATTCCCTTTACCAAGATTTATCTGTACGACGATGAACAGAAAATGGCGATCTTGCACGTTTCAGAAATCATCGCCCGGTCCGTGCATGCCGTTCATGCCGGAGAGTGGTAGTGTGTGGACGCTAGAAAACGCGATTTGCGCGTGCTTACCTTACGTAATGAAAAATCCCCCAGGTATGCCTGACATCTTAAATCAGCGGAATGAAGCCCCGGCTGGCCCGAGAGCGTCATCCCAAGCGCTTATCAGCACGACAGCCAGCCGGAGTGCCAGCGAATAAACGTTCGTGCCGGCTTTCAGCGCGTGATCATTTGTTGCCGTTGCTTCGGCCATCAGGTGACTAAAAAATTAAATAAAAAAATATAAATAAATAAAATAAAAACGTATTTGCAAGACGAAGTCGAAAAAATGAAGAAATTAAATAAAGACAACTCGACCCAAGATGAATCGCCCGTTTCCGTATTTAATGCTTTCACTTTCCGCCGTGCGCCAAGATTCTCTGCCTGACTCGTGTCTGTCTGTCCGTCGTTTTTGTCTGTCGTTTGATTAACGCGATCTTGTCGCCGACACTCGTCGACAGCGACGACATCGACGAAGGGAGAGAGTACAAATTTTGGCACGCGTGCGTGCAATGATCAAGCAAATTAAATTTTTCGCGTGTCTCAAAAATATTAAACTCTTTGAATATTCGTTTTGTTGGAATTTTCAAAATTGAATTTTCTCGGCGATCGTCAGTTAAATTTAATTTGGGCGGGGATTTCAAGAGTGTGCAGTGATCGCACGTAAATTCATAAGATCGGGTGATTCATATGCAGCTGAAGATTGCAAACGGTGCAGCCGGACTACCTGCCGCGAATTTATAATTAACCGATCAATTACTTGCTTCTTTGCTCTCTGGTCAGGTATGATACTGTTGTGTAACTAATTTTTATGTTTGTTTTGATACGCGTTGTTTTGCGGAGTGCAATTAACGCTAGAGCCTAAAAGAAACTGGCCAATGGGTGGGCCTGGTGAAGAGTGTTTTGAGCACCTATTTTTTTAGGTTTTGCTTAAATTTAGCAAAAAGAAAGGAAAGACTGAAGAGCGCTTATTATTCATGTACTTGAAGTCAAAAGAATTCGTTTAAAACAAACATTGATGCAATATAAAATGCAGAGTGTAGTGCATTTTGCAAAATTTAAATTTTTGTCGCTATTTCAGCTATGTGAATTTTAAAAGAGTCGTGATTTGAATATTAAAATTCCTTATTTCCTGAAGTATGAGAATTTATTTGAATGAATTGACATGCTGAGAGTATAGGCTAAAAAGCTTTTAACATTTCGTCATTCCTCGAATTTTCTTACATGAATAAAAGCGGGTTAAATTGTTCGTATGGACCTTATACGCATTTTCTAACCTTGTTTGTTTTCTCCAACTATAGAATTGTTATAATTTATAATTATAATAGGTTAGGTATACAAAATTTAAAAATGTTAGGAGTCACTTTTTAAAATGATTATAATTCTGCTATAAGATCTGTTCATTAAGCCCTGATCTCGATTAGATCAGATTCAATTAGATCAACTTAGATCAGCTGTCAAATATGTAATTGTCAGATCAGATTATATCAAAACAGATCCGAAGTCGCAACGAATGCAAATCGATCAGTTAAAATATTCAAGTGTCAATTGTGAAAAATGTCGAAAGAACTAAGGAATTTAAAATTATTTTAGAAATAAAAATAAGTAAATTATATTAGAAAAAATCGTTTGGCGTGCCTGGAAAACATTACATAGCCATTGATTTTTTCTACTAGGTGAAACTAATTCGACAATTTCCATCTTAAATGAAAAAAAATTGCTCTACTTCAAGTACCTAATTAATTTTTACCTTTTGCTAGTTGAAGAATAACTTTTTAATGAATAAAACACTTTAAAACGCTTTGTAACTGTCAACTACCACAAACTGACAAATTGTCAAAAGCCCTGATTTAACCTGATCTAAAAAAATGTGTGGATCAGAAAAGATCAATAATAATTGATGTGATGATGATGAATAATGTACATAGATCAGGCTCAACGAACGCGAAGGAGATCAGTTTAGGTTAGAAAAGAGCAATAACAGTTCTCAGCGAAAGCGGATCTCTTGATCTTTTCTGATCTAAATCGATTTCGATCAGTCAACGATAGCATGTTCTGGCCAAAATTGAGTACAATAAATAAATAAAATAAATAAATAAGAGGTTACGATTAGAGTAAAAGTGTATTTTTCTAGACGGTCGCTATAACTTGCGTCCCGCATCGTTGCTTAAGAAATTTGATCTTATGATTTTAAAGCGTGATTTGACTGTTGCAATTATTTACGTAAAATAAGGAATAACATAGGACCTATTACCGTACTTTGTGGAACACCAAACATAATGATTTATGCCGGAGCAATACATCTACTTTTCAGGAAGTGAAAAGAAAAGCTGATTGGATCTCTTTTTTTTTCTTCATAATAGCTTGCTAATGGTCAAATGGGTCTTACACCTCTATATGCAACCAACTTCAGGTCATCAACTCACCCGGGATAATCACGTAAACAGGGGTTCGATACAAAAAAAGGCTATCGTTTGTTTTGCGACTGAACCCAACCCAATCGGAACTTTACATAATAATTTGACGGCTAGCCACGATTATTCCACGAATTTAATGGCCCGCAATAAATCAATCAAATCGCCGGTGGACGCTTCTTTTGACAGTTTCAGGGGAATCCAATGGTTGGATAACGCGATTTTATGGCATAAAGCGTAATTTATGACCGTTGTAAAAGCTCCACAGTCCGATGAAATACGAGCAGATCATCAACGCGAAATAAATCGCTGAAAAATAGCCAAGAAGGTTGCTCTCAGCGAGAGGGGCGCCAACGTCTTCGTCACAAAAGATGTGCCCCTCTTCCCGCGATCGACGCTGCTGGCTAGATTGGCTAGATCGACTAGATCGTCTAGCTGCCGGACAGTCCGGGCGCACAAAGAGGTGTGATATTTGTCCACCGAAGAAGTAATTGCTCTAATTTATGGATCGTCTCGTCGAGCCGGTGCTATTTCCTACAACGTCTTGGGGCCGGGCTAATAAAGATATCGAAATCAATAAATTTTTCATTGAAAGTGCCAGCGATGTTGTTGTCAATTTAGTCGAATGGTTGTACCGTGTGCGCCCGGCCAAGAGGATGGACGATTGGGCTCCTTAAAAGGCATCTTTTCCCTCCAGCCACCTCCGGAGGCCCCGCAGAGGAAAGCGTAGAGCCAAAGCGCATTCGATGATTATCAATTGATCGAAAATAAATTAGTTCGCGGCAATTGAACATCGAAAAACAATTTGCCGAAGATCGAGAAGTGGTGTGGCCGCGGAGCACCACAAGGGGTCGTCTGATTAGAGTCCTCTTTTTTGTATAATTGCTTAAGCAACCAGACTGCGATCAGTCTAACGCCCCAAAAAATTTATCGTTTCGGGGCACGACTGCATCGATTTGGTAGACGATCGCTAGGGGGGCACAAAATTGGTGCGCGGTAGCACGATGCACCGAGGAGGGCATATTTGCATGACTCGGTGCAGTTTCAGAGGGCTGGAGCAATGACGGAGCACCTTCGTGGGGCTCTGAATCGATCTTATCACCTGGCGATCGCGCCAGGAGTCGCTGTAATGATCGCTGCAATTGTGATTTACGCGAGACGATCCTCAAATTTGATTGTAGCGATTGGAGTGGAGCTGGGTGGGCGCGAGCTGTTGGAAAATGGGATTCCTCGCTCCTATCTTTAGATCGTTCAGGTTTTTATATTTATATACGCCAGTTTTCGCTTATCACTTGAAAAAATCGTAAATTGAGTCGCACTCTGCCATAAAATAAAATTGAAGTTGGAACTGAGGTTGAAAATTAATCACGCCTGTAATGGGAAATTGATGTCACCTTCTTCGAGTCCGAAGGAAGCCTGAGTCATTGAGACGAGATAAATCTTAATCCGGTTCGCGGAAAAGTCTCGCATGAAGAAGGCAAAACTGGCGGATTATAAGTCGCAATGCGTTCCGCGCTGCAATCAAACGATTTAACCCGAATCCTGCCTGCCTTATCACGGCAATTACAGCGACATCTATCGTTGGCCGTTAACTCGCCTCGAAATGGATGCGAGCAATTACTCTGCACCGTCGGGATCCTGTTAAGCCTCACCCCCCCGACGCGGTACCAGCCGCGAAATGCTTTATAACATCGAACATTTTCGCATCCCGGCAGACCAATTAATCACGTCCTCTAATCCCGGCCGCCAAGAGACCGCTGATAACCAGCTCAAAAGAGGCGTGACACGGCGACCGCAAGTGGAGTGGCGCGATCGCCATGATCGTCTCCAAAGAGCTGCAAACTAGGCTCAAAAGGTGTTTTTATTTTATATCAAAAGGCGACAAGTGTCATGTCACTGGGTCTGATTAGGACCTCTTAAGGTCTAATTAGAGGCGACTTCGACAATCTCGCGGATGATCCGTTCTCGGCGAAGACCTCCGACAGCAGAGAAAGCGCGTCATCGTGACTCATAAAGCCGACGCGATCCATTTTGCGCAATCGGTAAGATCGTTTCGTGCGCTGATGGAGGATGATTGATGATAACACAGTCCACGGGACGGGAAGATATCGACTCAGGGAACTGAACGATTTCAATCGGTAACGTCATGAATTTACGATGAGTCGTCGAAATTTTGAAAAATGACATGTCAAATCGGAGACATATATCCCCAAACCCCAGCGAGCTGTTTCACTTTTTATGTACGCAAGAAATTATCAATTTAAACAAGGAGACTTTTGCAATTTAAACTGAAATATTGATGGCTGATCAATCGGCAAAGCAGGTCATGTCAAAGAGTTATTGAAGACTGCACGCAAGAAAAACAATCAAAGTTGTATTTTCGCAATTTTAAGAAATGGAACACGGAAAAAATTTCTGGGAAATATTCCTGTATTTTCTGATGGATCTTAGGATAGTGCATTATTTTGATAACATTTCCTGTAACTTTTAAGGAGATCTGTTGCTTTTTCAACATACATATGTTGTGGATTTTATGGCAAACGTTCGTAAATTAGTTGGGGATTATTTTGCTATCCGAATTGTTTTTTCCGTGAAGAAATGAAATAATAATAGAAAAATTTAATGGCTACAATATTCAGAGCTACTTAGATTTACCATGGGGCAGCCGAGGCGAATGAATACAAAAATTTAATAACTATATTTTTCTATTTACAGCTTTGTTTTTTGATGATCTGATCCGGATCAAAATTTACAACAAATTTTATATTGAATTGATATTTGCAAACAGTGTTTCCTAAGAAAACTTTTTAATTTTGTTAAAATAGCACCAACTTGTATTGACTTACACCCCATTATTTTAAAAATAGATCCAATAAATTTTTTAGGTCACGACTCGAAGTTTAGATGGGCAAAAATCGTTGCAATTTGATGGACTTTTTGCAAAAAAAACTTTACTATAAGGTAAAGTTTAAAAAATTAAATTTAATAATAAATTCGAGATCCAGATCAGATCATCAAAAAAACACAGCTTGTATAATTATGAAAATAATTCATACTATATCATATCACTTATTTAATTATCGATTTATTTAAAGAAGATGTGAAAATACAGTCGAATTAATTACTTAAAAATATGGTTAATATGCATGTTGAATAATTAAATTATACAGTGAGCGAAATTCATTTATACGCACCCCATTTTTTTTTGGTTTCAGGAAATTATGGAAAGTATTTCTAAAATTTATTTAAGGGAATTGGTAAGGACCAAAAGTACAGCTTGTTTGTAAAATATTTATTTATTCGCATAATAATAAAGAAATAATTAACAGGTTTTAACAAAAATAGCTGCGAAATTCAATTATACGCACATTTGAATTTTCTAAAGATAAGAAAAATAAGAAAAGTTTTAATGAATAAAAGTTACTTTTAGTATCTGGTATGATCTCCTCCGTTACCAATTGTATCGAAAATCCGATTAGGCATCGAATTTATTTAATTTTCAATATCAGTACAACTTATCCTAGCCCATGCATTTAAAATTGCTGCTTTCAAGGTCGGAATGTCGTGGTATTGTCCTTCTTAAATCTGCCTTGCCATGTTCCCCTACAGGTTTTCCATAGGGTTGAGGTCGAGGCTAATGGCAGGCCATCTCAGTATAGGGATGCATTTATTCCTAAACCACTGCCGGACAAGAGAAGAAATATGGATAGACGCGTTATCTTGCTAGTAAATGAACTCCCGGTAACCGAGGACATCCTCCAAATAAGGAATTAATCTCGGTGCACATTTCTAAATTTACACGCGAAGTAAGGTTGCATAATAGGAGTTTTCCATAAGCGGATAAAGCTCCCCATACGATCAAACTTCCACTTTGAGAGTACCTACTCATTCGGGGAGAGCTATTTTTTATTAGATCGTGCCAGTAGGAACAAAACCCGTCCGGACCATCCAGATAAAATTTTTTCTCATCCGAAAAAATAACCCTTCCCCACTCTTCAACCCATTGCATGTATTCACGGGCTTTAGACGAGCCTCTTTATGATGCTGCTTCAGCAATGGACATTTTTGTGGTTTCTTGTACAAAACATTGGGCAGTGACTTCAAAATTTGTTGAACTCACCGTTCACTAACTGGTAAATTAAAATAGTCAACAATTTTTGAAGCCTTTAGCTTTTCTTTGGTTGCATTTTCCTTAATTTTTCCCTTTTGCCTTAAAATCAATTTCTTGTTCCCAAAGCAGTAATAGTTTTTACCATCATTTTCCTTCAATTTGAGGAAATTTCGGATGACTCCTTCCAAACGATGGATTTTCTTGGCAATCTCCCGGTTTGACATCCCTACCTCCTCGAAAGCGGTTATTTTTGCATTTGCTTCAACCGTCAACACCTTGCCTTTTCCCATTCTGGAGTAAATTACTTATTTATCACTAATTTCACTTAAATTACGAAAACTACAAACCTTTAGGATTGATTATAATTAAATTGAATAGAAATAATCAAAACCAATTACATAACGCCTCCAAATCAAACAAAAAATCCTTAAAAACTCCTATGCGTATAAATGAATTTCGCATTAGATACGTGCACGAAATTGTAGCCAACCCACAAAGAATCTCTTTTCATACAGTTCTGACAGCCGCAAAGCAATATAACTGTAAATACATATTCGTCAGACCATAACTATTTATTCTTATCCCTTTCATGATGCTCGTTTTTGTAGCAGAACAAAAAATATCAAAAATGTACAGAAATTTAAAATGCGTATAAATGAATTTCGCTCACTGTATCTAATTGTTCGAAAAAGACTCATGCAAAAATCCAAGAACGTTATTTTCAAATCTATATATTAATACGTGAAGAGAAAACTTTGGACCCCTTTTTAAGCATTTTGGACGGACGGAGGAGTGCGAGATTTGGCATAGTTAAAGTTTATATAGAGAAGGAGTGCAGAAAGCTAAAATTTATATATAATATGTGCTACAAATACATTAAATAAAATAAAATAAATTCATTATTTACGTTCATACTGTCTATGTCAAACGCATAGTAGTCTGTGGTCAAACTGTCGTAATTTTATTATTGACAGTGCCAATTTCAAACACATAGTAGGCTGTGTACATTCGTATTTTTCATAGTAACCCCAGTAGGTCGAATTTCGACCATAGGGCGACCACTAGTTTAAATAATTACTTGTGTCTTAATATTGTGATATAAAAAGGTTTAAGAATAAGTGAAAACTTTTTAAACTTTAATATTATTATTAAGCTATTTTCAACATGTTTCAACTATTTTCCATCCTTTTGTAAATTTACTTAGAGCGGCTATACTATATTACACCACGATTAAAATCACGTTTGAAATTTTTTCTAGAAATATTTCGTAAACTACAGGATTGAAAAATTGTTTGTTCATTAGATCGTTTAGAGAATAAAAACACCTAAGATAAACTTTCTATAATACATTACGAAATATTAAGCTATTTAAAATGAAAAGACTTGAAATAGTGACTAGCCGAAAAATATTCTAAGTACTTTATTAACTTATTGTTTTTATTTTTTGGTAAAAACTAAAAACTTTCTTATATGTTTAGAACTAAATTCTTAATTATAGGAGCCGCAATTCCTTAAATTATAGCAGCTTAAAAACTACTGATTAATAATAGGTTAAATACCCTCGGTCCGTGGTACTTGAGCACCACCTTCTTCAGGCAGCCAGCGGGGCTTGTTAACATAAATTTCCAGCCGCTCGCAACAATTGGTAACAATTTTTCAGCAGGCGACTGTGTGGTGCCGCATAATTTCCCAACATGATTTCGATCCAGCACTTCGTTTCGTGCACTCCAACGCCAAAAGGGGCTTGGCCAATTGTGGCCTACAATAATACATTACAAGATGCTGTGTAAACCCCCCGGCCAAAAAGGTCATTTTGTCAAGAAAAATTCTTCACTTCAAGAGAAGTGATGAAATTTTTTTCTTCATTCCACCTAGCACCGCTCATCCGTAGAGAAGTGATCGTCCACGGCTAAATGCGCATGTCAATGCATGCCGGGATCGGGGATTACACCTCTCAATTTTTGCGATGCATCGCGAAATTTTAATTAAATAATTTTGCGATCAATTGTGGATATCTCCCAGCAACTAACCGGGCAGCTCGTCTGCCGATCAGAAGTGCTCCGGCAAAATGTTAAGGACATCCTCAGGAATTTCAACATATTGAGAGTATGATGATATTGATGATCACCATCGTGATCGGTTCCACAATTTTATAAACATATCAAAAAATGCCTTCTGGTGCTGGAGCGGTTTACAACTGAATTATATGGATGGAGTGGACGCCGTGGAAGATACCTTCCAATGTTATGGAAAGATGATCGCAACTATTTTGCGCCTCATCGTGAATATGTGCGATCGCGCCAATTTAAAATTCTCAGGGTGCTGAGGATTGTTGCCGTTGTTGTTGATGCAAAGCATGATTTGCGTAATTTTTTTTTTTGGATTTATTTCCGTGCATCATGGAGATGTTTAGCATTGAAGCGAAATTGGAAAACTAATTCAAAATCTTGTTTGAAGCTGATTCGCTTCTTTTAGTTAGTAGTCATGATCAAGGTAAAGAGGCGTTTTTATGCAGTATTACGAATAATATTTTAAATGCTACATTGCATCGTGAGATAATTTATTTTTTTAAATTGAGCACAATGCTTCCAGGTAGCACAAAGGAATAAAGAAATTATCCAAATAGATTTAAACATATTTGATAAAATGTAGAATGGCGATTAAACCGTGCATTATTATTATTTATTTATTTTAAGTAATTAATAAATATTGCAAAGCCATATTAAATAACGATATATTTATTTCTCAACAGTTCGACAACCACTGTTGGACTATCGAACGAAGGGATTTTAAATTTGTTCGGTGAGCTGCTTGAAAAATAACATGACGATTTCTATTGCAAAAATCGTCCAGCGGGCCTATTCCTGAAACCATTCGAATAAATCCGTGTACGAAAGTTCACTTTATTCAAATGGTTTTACATTGAAACCTGAAATCCGTGCACGAGTTTATTTTCTCGTATAAAAAGTACTCGGTTAACCAATGCATGTAAAGGTTATATTTATTAACCAAAATAAAGTGTTTTTAGAGTCTCAAAACATATTTTTAGTGCTTCATTAAGATGGTATGGTACTAAAAATATACATATAATATACCGTGACGAGCAAAATTGAACCAATGATTGTATTTAAGGTTTTTGCAAGTTATTCATTATAATTGCAGCAGATATCGCAAAAAAGGGTTGCGTATTATTGTACAGGGTAAAATTGTCCAGAGAAATGGTCATACACATTTTGACGTCCGATAGAGTTATTTATGAATACTATCAATTTTCACTACATTTACCCTCCCAAATAACTCAAAAAATATCGAAGTTACAAAGTTACAGGAAAAATGATTGTACCTAGTCAATTTTGTACAGAATTTAAGGCCCAACTATAATATGCATAGCGCTCCGTGCGGAACTCTATGCAAACGTGCGATAACCCACAAAACCTATTCTGAAACCACAATGAGAACAGTCGTCGGTTTCGTTCAGTTTCGGCAAATTTTTTTCTCTATGCACGGGCTATGCAAGCTACGATCTCGAGCGTGCTGTGCATAGCCAAACTGACATTTCGACTGAAAATAGCCAACTCTTCCATTTTTTCGCAACCGTATAAAAATATCAACACTAAATATTTGGTTGGTTGGTTGTTATTTTAATTTGCCCAATGGGCGTCACAATATTTGTGACTTTTTGGTCACGGCAGGGCTGCCACATTGACCAATGACCTCCAAGAAGACTCTCCTCACACCGAACATTTGAAAAATGTCAAGAAATGTCAAGTTTGCATAAGCCTCCGTTCGTCAGGTTTTGACAGCGTTCCGCACGGAGCGCTATGCATATTATAGTTGGGCCTTTAATTCTCTAAAAATTAGAGATTAAAATTAAGCGATCTTTTGCAGAATTACATATAATTATTTTTCCTTTTTTTGTCAAATACATGTTCTTATTTCTTAAGTTTTATCACTGTGTGTTGTGAATTATTTAATTTGATAAAAATATGAACTTTGTGCTTGGTTTATTTAGCTGATAAATTTAGCCTTAATAAAAAGAATTACATATGTGTGTCGGTCGAAAATGGAAAATGCCACGATTAATTAAAAATCAGTCCATATTTATTCATTTCTTTTGTGGACAAAATCACAATTAAGAAGTGGAAAGTTTTTCAAATCCAGCCATTTTTTCAAGAAATATTAAATTAAGACTTTTTCACAAAATTTTAATTCGAAATATTTGGATAATTTTACAAATACGTATACTACCAAATATTTCACAATATTCGTATGTGCTAAAAATACATAGGTACATACATATGTCTAAACGAATTCGATTAGATTCAGGAATACGCATAAAAATATTCGTCCGCAGATTTATACGAATTCTTTCAGGAATAAGCCCCTATAAAATAAAAATTAAATAACATAAATTGATGATTTTGTTTTTAAAAACATATAATGCATATATGTATTATAGGACATATATAAGAAAAAATAGACATGTGTGAACGAAAATTCATGTAAAACTACATGTTATGACTGAATACCTGAATCTATTATGCAATTTATTCGCATACCTGAAGACCCAATGCTCCGCCTCTTCCTCCCTACTTTCAACTACCGATTTAAATTTCACCTGACCAATTATGACCAAAACGCTCTTCACTTGTTGCGTTGCGCAAGGATTCAGGTTATAGGCGGCAGAAAAAAAGGCATCCAAAAAAGCGAGCTCCTTTTAAAATCCCCAAGAAAACACGTTCCACAGCAATTTCCTGGTTTGCTGCAGGTTTAACCGCGTCGTCGTCAAGATGGTCAACATCGAGCTCGTCACATTTTCTTACACCTCCTAATCGCATGCACCTCACACCTTAGCCCTGCATTTATTCAATTTACAATTTACAGCGATTAGCTCCCCCCCGTCCGCCGGAGGAGCATCCTTCAGGTGGCATCTTCAAGTTGATTGAATTTATGCGCTGGTCAGGTATCAAAGCCCAATTTAAAACGCATGTAAATTCATGTAATTGATCGTCACCTCAACGGTCTTCGTAATTTGTATGCTGTTGATGCCCAACATGATGGTTATGCGGCTGTAATCAAAATGATGATGGTTATGTTGGTCGGAGCCACTACCCTGAGGCCACTTCTCACGGTGCCCTTCTTCTTGAGGTACCGGCTTTATGATACCATTTATTTAAGATGACTTTCCCATAACAATTACCTTAAGCTACTTTTAGCTACTAAGATTAGATTCGGCCAGCGGAGCCCCAGTAGCCGCATATTTCCAACTCTGTGAGCGGGAATTGCTCGGGCCGCTCAGGGACAAATATGCGGAGCACCAGGCGCTACTAATCCGACTGTACTGCCGGTTAACAAATTTTTTGGTGACGAAAGATGAAACAGAAAGTTGCAAAAATCCCACTCTGACTAGACTTTACAGACTGGCTGACTGGCAGCTAGCCAGACTAGCCATGAGCATTGTGTGCTAATTAAGAAAAATCAGAATCTTGCAGACGATGACTTAACAACGTTAACGTTTGATTTAGAAACAACAGCGCTACTTTGGGCGGTGTACGGCGATGGCCTTGAGGTGCAAAAGGTGTAAACACTAAAAACTAAAAAAAAATTTAATTTGATGGGGGCTCCCTTTAATTCTTTAATTGGGCCCCGTCGCTTTTCATCGATTTTAAATTTATCGCTTTTTGCTAGACATCTATCGGGCAAATTGTGCAAACATGAGCATTACGTTTATTATTAAACATTTTTTTTTTACCGCCAAATTGATTAACCAACAGGGGGTCCTACCCACAGCAAATTCTCTCAATTTTATCTGTTGAAATAATTTGGCTCTGGTATTTTAGAGTGAGGTGTTTAAGAAAAGATATTTATCAGTAGTAGATTTTGGCACTTGAGGTGATCGTGTGGTTAAAAGTTCTAATTGCAATAAAAAGAATTGGATGGGATCCACTTGTTGCTAACTTCACGATTTCCGTGTTAAACGTAAAAGTAGTTTCCTCTCAGGTGAAAAAGTCCGCTATAAAACTATCTTCTCAATGTTCCTTCTCCTGAGCTCAGTTCAATTCAGCTGAATTGGTTTGACGATGGAAAACGAACTCCAGGAAAAGTATTGGTGAGTTCGAAACATGGCACAACATGCTATCGGACTTGTAATATATAAATCAGGCGCCATGTGAAGCAGAGAACGTGAAAATTGTAGCAGGCGACGAGGAAGAATGGATGCCTACCGGGAGATACGAATCTGAGAAACTATTAATTATTTAAACGGAAGCCCCATCCAGCGAAACCCCGCGCTTAATTCAGGTGGAGATCGGATGTTGTAAACATATCACGACTCGATGACGATGTTTGCCGTGTGCGTGTGTCTTGTCTTAAACTTGATTGCTTTTCACATTTATTTGCTCTTTGGGGGATTCTTGAAAGCGAGGGTCCGCGGTTTTCTATTAAAAAAACATAAAATACTCCGTACAGAGATATTTACCAAGTAATTTCCGCACTAAAACAGGTGCCTTTTATAATCTTGAATTATATGAAGATATAGGGAAAAATTCTAAGAGGAAAATAATTTTATAAGAAAAAGTACATTTGACCTTAGCATATTTATAATTTGCAATAGCTGAATACGTGGCTGAATAAAGTATGGCAATAACTGTATTAAAAACTTGAAAGTTTGTTATGCCCGTTGTCCAATGCGCAGATCAACCAACACCGAACTAACCAACCAAAGTGCTGAATTGATTGAATCTCGTGTAAACCACAAGCCCTTGTCTGTTAGCTGTCAAAACATCGTGAGGTAAATACCACTTTTTGAGTGAAAAAACTGGTCACTTTTATTTTTACTACTTTTAAGTAACAAAAATGTAAGAAATTTCCGTTTTTTAACTTGTTTTTTTGAAAACAAAATACACAATCGTGAACAACCGCTTTGAAGAAGATACTTCCGGATTTCTAATGAGACCTCGAATATTATTGTGTGATTATTATTTCGGGAGATATAGGAGTTTAAAGTCAAAAAAGTTACTTTTGTTTTCACAGTTAATAGCTTGGATAAAAAAATCCCCCAAAAATTTTACAAGCAACATTTAAGCGGAAAGAATAAGCTTTCAAAAATTTCCATTTATTTTATGTATTGTAAACAATGTTTTCCGATCCGATCTCAATGTTCATGTTGGGCACAGAGGAGAGAGAGTGATAAAACTTTGTAATTTCATGAAGATGCAATTATTTCAGAAATGCTTTGGATCATTAAAATTGAATTATTTTTCACGAAGTTATAACTGTTCAAAAATATGAGGAATTTTTTCATTTTTTTAAACATCCTTTAATACTTTTGATACCTTAATACCTTAATTTTGTTAAACTTTTCTTCTCACATTTTAGACTGATGAAAATCCAGATATTAGGAAAACTTTTCTTTTTTAAATTGTTGATGCACCGTTGCTAAAAAATAAGAACCTAAAATTCAAGATTTTGATTTTGATATTATTTATAGTGATTCATATACCATCAATAAAATAAAGACATCTACTATCCATTCCTGACGCACTCCCATATTTTTTGAATAGTTCTTAAGAGTGTGAATTTTTATGGAAGGACTATAAGCATCACCTGCTGATGTTTTATAACCTTTTCGAGCTGGAGTTTTCGCTTTGGTCTTGCATAATCGATTCGGAGCGGATTTTACATGTCCATCATTGTTGGCACCTAAAAAATAAAACATTTTTTTTTTACAAAACTGAGGAAAGTCATAAATCTTTTCATGCAAATGAGGTGACAAGCAGTATAAAGTCAATTATTTTGTTGCTCAATTCCTGGACATGAGCGTGCACAAGAAGTGCCTCAGAATCTAGAGAAACTGGAGCAAACACCTCCACAAAAGTATCGAATCGATATCCACCGATCGGGAAAATCGATTTTCTTTGAATTTGCAACAGAGACTCAACAGCCGCCTCCACACACTCGGCATAAATCGATCCATTCACACGTTCGACAGGAGTCCCATGTTAAGCGCCCCACGTCCTTCGAAGCCCTCGTGGGGCCCTCCTAGCGACTAATTCGCGAAGGAAGCGATACGATGGACTTGAACCTGTTCTGCGGCTGTCTTGAATCGCAATATCGTTTTTTGTCATCAATCAAATTGCTGCACGGTCAGCACTTTCCGAAATGGAAACTTATCCGACGATGGCCGTGCGGCGAGCTGCGGTTAAGTCGAGCGTGGCGAGTGCGATGCCAGGCGAGAGCACCTCAACGACACGTGGGATTTTAGGCCTATGGGTGCCAATGAGCAGACCACTGGTGCCCACCCACTCGGTGCAACCGCAATGTCTCGATTACCATTGCAAAATGCACCTGTGCGGTGCATCGAGCACGAGCACGCTTCGAGGTGAGGAAGCGTAATCTAAGTGAACCTGGGTCCACCCAATAAGGTAAATTCTCGGTACACTCTAAAAAATAATTGAGTAACTTTACTACGTTAAACGTTGGCACAAAATTTTCCGAAAATTATCGTTGTAATTATACAACGCAGTGTAATAATGCGGATGCAGTCATCTGTAAAATTACTATTCCATAAGAGAATGCAAATATTCACCAGATGATTTACATTCAGGATTTGTAAAAATACCTACTACTCGATAGAGAAATAACATGTTTACATCTCCCCAAAATCTTCGTATTTAGCATAAGGGATTTAAAAGTGTTTCTATCATACTGTTATCAGATTTGCCAGCCGAGCGGCTGGCTGTCAAACGGCCCGACTTGCCTCTTCCCACACCTCACACTTCGCGCGATTTTCTTGAGAATTTTTCTCGTCCGCCGAAACTTTCCGCGGTCCTCGGAGGCGGACGAATTCCAAAAATACTGGCGTTTCGATCCAGAACGCCAAGCCGATATCTTCAGTGTGGGTACAGCTTGACGTTCTTGCCACATCGTGGGGACCAATCGTCAGGCCTTATATTCGAGAATTTGAAATCCGAAGTGTGAAGTATAAGCGAAGGGAAATCTTGAAACAATACATAATAGCGCGATTTCATCTGATGTTTATACCATTTTCAAGCAACATTTCACCTTTTCCCACGCAAAAATATCTTTCTCCATTTCAAATGTATAAAAATCCATTTCTAAAGTGCTCTTTTTTATTTCGAAAGTACTGAATTCCAAAACATTAGTATCGAACTTTAACACAAAAGTGCTCGTTATTCCATACTTTGCATTTGGAATAATGAGCACTTTTATTATAAATTTTTTTGGAATTCAATACTTTTGAAATGCATTTTTATACATTTGAAATGGAAAAAGATATTTTTGCGTGGGAAAAGGTGAAATGTTGCTTGAAAATGGTATAAAGTACCATATTTTAATTGTTTTTACTTGTTTATGTCTTTTTTGTTTTGTAACTACATACTTGTTTCACTTTATTCAATGCCAATTTTAACGCCTGCTAAATAGTGTTGAATAAACTTTTTGGGAATACTACAATTAATTTACAAGAATTTGATTGATACCACGTTTCAGAGATCGGCAAAAAACAACATTTCATTTTAAATTTTTCAAATAATCAACAATTTACAATTACAACACTGTGATTATAATTTGTTGAAAAATAAATATCATCAATTTGGAATTTTCCATTCCCCTTATAATTGGTAATTAAGCAGACAAACATCTGTGAATACCCAAATATCGAGAAATTCTCCACGAAAATTGATATTACGCACTGCGCAATTACTGGGCCACAAATTTTTAAATATTCAGCTAGTTCGTAAGTCTGAGTCACAATTTTGTTATTAATTAAGCAATTGGAAATTCATGCCATAGATATTTCTAAATCATAATTTTTTTATTGTCAATTGTCAATTTATGGCAAAGACATTTGAAATACTTAAGTACATCGTAATTCTCGCTAACAATATTGTTATTATTATTCTATTATCTATTTATTCTATGGCATGAAATATCGATTGATTTAGTAATAAAAAAATTGTGGCTCGGATTACCTGAGTATTTTAAAATTTATTACTAACGATTTACGAATATTTAAATAATTAACTTACTATAACTTTAATATCTCAATAATGGGTATTATAAACAAACAGAATATTATTTACGTGGTATTAATAATAATCATCGAAAATATTGATGAATCAAATATTACCTAATGCCGATTTTTGAATGAAATGTAGATTTAATTTTATATGCATTGATTTACATACTCCTATAGCACAATTACGACTTCTTTAGGGAATATTTATATATATATACATACATGGCAATATACATTAGCAAAAGCAACAACTTAGAATAGTTCATTATATTTTGAGATTAATTTAAGTTTTTTAATTGAAGCCAGAAATATACTATAAAACTATACATATAAAAATTGTTCAATTAAAGCAGAGAAAGAGGAAAATAAACTGCCTTATAAAATTAAAATTAGCACCAAAACTAATATTAGTAGATCTTTTACATTACCTTCCTGGCAATATTGAGATTTATTGTCTCGAATGACGTTATTATTGCGACATACAACAACGCCATATAGTGTGATATTAGTAAAATTACTAAAGCAATTGGTAACTTTCGTACGATGAACGTTATAATTTAAAAGCGAGTTACATCGAGTTGCAATATTGCAAAATGCCACTTAAATCTATCGTTTTGCTGTAATTATAGTGAAAAATACACTGATAAATTATAATCATCAATTTTTACTCTTATTATGCACTCAATTTTAGGTACCTACCTCTTTGATGTTTTTCTTATAAAACATTTGTAAAAGGTATTGAATATTACAAGTTAAATCGTGAAAATTTACTAGAATATTGCGAATTTATGTATAACTTTGTAAATTATTATACTACATAATTTGTTTAGACAAAATATGTATATTTTTACTGAAAATTTGTAAATTCAGTATACCTACCATATATATCGTAAAAAAAAAATTGTGGAATATTACACATATTTATATTTTTTAGAGTGTACAGAAGCCAATTGCGATAGAGGCGATTTCTATGCAAATCGAACTATCTTTTCGTGGTTTTATTTGGCTCCATGTATCTGAGCCATCTTAAGCTCAACATGGAAAAGCAGAGTAAAATAACGTGGAATTCGCGACCAACGAGGGGGTTCTATTCGCCAAATGCAGCCATTAATGCTGTGATTAGCAACGGTGGCCCCGCGAGATTGGATGCTGCGAGCGCCGAGCTGAAATTGATATTAAACGGACAATTTGCGCGCGTTCGGCTGGTGAATTCAATTTCGAGAGCTCCCATAACACCACCTTACCATTCAGCAAAAATATTCGGAATTTGAGGAACGCCAACCAAGTTATAGTTGGTAGGAGTCTACCTTTATTGCTCGGTAGGCCGATTAAATTTTATTCAGCGAACATCGACTAAATGGTGACATAATGACGCGAGAAGGAATCCAGTCGCATGGTAATCGGTGAAATTATAAAATATACGCCCACACTGATTGCTTTTTTTTTTTTATTTATTTATTTTTTCTCAATCGGAGGCATAACTCTGGTAAGTTGGATAGGACGACTACCGTGATTTTCGCGGGTTTGTAATTTACCTACATCGCATTTTAATAGCTTCTAATTAAGCGATACCTTCTTTTTGAGGTGATGCACCTTACCTGGACTCTTGGATTTTACTTAATCTTCTCACGTTTGGCTCACCTTTGACTTTTGAGGCGGGGTCTTGGTGGTGATCTCCAGATCTAAGTCTAGACTTAAGGTCCTATAGTTTTTCCGGGATCACATATCTTCTTGTGAGCGCTCAATTTGATGGGCTGCAATCCGCGACCATCACATATTTCACTTTCAGTGCCCATTCAATTTCGTTAGAGACTCTCTTCATACTGAGTTCGAGCGGCCCATAGACATAGTGCTAAAGTTTTTCCGCGTTGCATCTTCGCCGGCATTCCTAGAAAATTGTATGGCTGCAGTCACCGCAGCACTAGGGCTCTTCTGGGATGCAGCAAAGTTAGATACACGAGTTGCGATATTGCCTCAGTTCGCTTCGCCACATAGGCCCCATTGTTCTGGAGCAAAAAGAATTGTGCAAGTCTGGCAATCGTTCATTTTCTGCCAGTGTGGAAGTTCCTATCTCGTTAGGAAACTCTTCCCCCCTGCGGTACCCCACAATCCTGCTCATAATTGAGTTATTACTGGAGCAATTGTCGTCTGATGATTTTTGCCAGCTAATTTCGCGCAATCGCGCCGTTTCATACCTCGTTCACACTTTGAGACCTCGATCTGGGAAAGTCATCTACACGTTTCAAGCCCCATGTGAATTTTAATGGTAACCTGCACTGGCAAATGAGTTGACACTTTTCATGGAGTGTCGATTGTGCCTTGCACCTAAGTATGTAGATCTTTATTCAAATGGCATGCAGAGCACGGAAACGTCGTGACTCCTATTAAGGCTACGAACAATATAGGTATCAGTTCCAGCGAAAATAATCCTCAAAATGCCACTCGCTTTCCGGTCAGGTTATACCTACCAGGAACATCGGTCCTGAGCCTGACTCTGAGATGCTACAAAAGATATTCAGAAAATCTGAATAAAAAGCTTAGCTCTTTGTATCCAAGAGTTGCCAACCGTAATTTCAATTGCGAATAGTAGATATTGTACTATAATTTAATAAAATGCACTTTTGTACAAAAAATAAATAAATAAAAGAATAAGTAAAAGTACGGTTCCTTGACGTTTTTTCCTTCAAAAAATAAGTTTATTTTTCAAAAAGCACTACGAAATTATACTAAAGTATAATTAAAAGTCTTGCATTTTCTAGTACATTTAGTTTAAAGAAAAAAAAACTTTCGGTGGCAGCCAGAATGAAGAGGTAAATTTCAATATGGTTAAAATTATGTTTAGTACTTAAGGGATTCATTCCATCAGTGGACACAGGTGAAATGTTGCCGTGGAGAATATTTTTGCCAAGCTTAATCAAAATGGATTAAGAAATATAGTCACCTTCCTTTCCCCAAACCCCGCAAATGTTTAACATGACCTAGATATCGAGCCAATAAATGAGTATGCAAAATTGGATCAAAATCCATTTAGAAATCCGGAAGCTATCGCGGTAATAAAATAACTTTTAGAAAATGACTTAGCCCTTCACCCGGTTGTTAATGACTATGTTAAGTTTGGTAAATATCGGTTCAGAAATACCAAAGATTTGAGGTCCAAACCATTTTTTTACTTACGTAGCTGTATATAGGCGAACTTTGGTCAAAATCGATTAAAAAACATAAGGCCTCTATTGTATCCACAAGTTTTATTATATCCCAAATAAACAAATAAAAAATTTTATTTTTGAAGTCTACAACCTCTAAAGCGAGTTTTGGTGTCATTCATTTTCCGAAATCTTTTCATCAGATACGGCTTCAATACATAGGTAGTATTTTATATGAAATCTGCCTTATGAAATATAAATTTACTTCTGAATGGTTGTTTTAATATTTAATGTTTTCTCAGATTTTGAGAAAAAATAACTTTAGCAGTAGGTATATGAAATTTGTTCATAACAGGAAGTTGCTAAAAATTACAGACACATAAAAAAGACAAAGTATTTACGTTTTACTCCTACAATTTTAAGCTTATTAATTTAGGAAATATTATTTTATTTATTAAGAACTTTCATTATTTAAGACATTGTGCAAAAAATGAAAATGAAAAGTATTATGTACCTGGAATAATATTCATCTTCATTTGAATAAAAAATATTAAATTACCTCGAAAAAAGTTGGCAACCCTATCTTCACTGAATTCATCAGAGTCAAAACAGGTGCTTTAGTTTGCCGCCAGGTGAGTGAACGTTTCAATAATTTTCCTAGTCAGCTCCGATCAAAGTTTGATGATCGCTCGATCGAGCAACCATCGTACACCGGTCGGGTCTGAATTTCATGTCTAATTGGAATTTGGCGTCACGGAAAACTAATTATGCGTTTTGCGAGTACTCGCCGATAACCGCTGGGTACAATGCCGATAGCCTTGATCTTTCACCGATCATATTACGTGAATGGGTCTTGGGTACTCCTCGGTGGAGCCGCTGAAATTCTCGCGTATATCTGCGCGCGTTCGCGGTTTTTTTTTGTTGCTTCAAGCCCTGCAAACCATCGGACAGACAGACCCCATCCATAAATCATTTCCACATTTTTCTCTCGCGGCGGGATTCCAGGAATCGTTGGTAGTCTTTCACTTACATGCCATCTGCGAAAAATGCTTGTACATTTTATTTAATGTTTTTTTCTTTATTGCCATGTAATTGTTAGCGCGCAATTTATGCTGGACACTTTTTATATCGATTTATATTCGATTTAATAACAACGCACTTTGTGTGGGTTCTACGGTGGAGGAATAAACTGCGGAAGCCGATAGACAGGTGTAATTAACTTAGACCGACTTCAACTCCGCGAATGAAGGCTTTGTGTAAAAAACCATAAGTCGGAGCAGGGTACTTACGATTCTTGGTGCATGTTCTGCTTTGATCGATGCGTGGCAGCTTTTCGAAAGTTTTCCTGCAGTAGCTGCTTCAAAACTTCTTAAGGCAATCCATCGATTTCTTGTTCCAATGCAACGACCTCGGTTTGATATATTGCCGATTAGAACTTTAAGTTAGGAATTTTCTTACTTCACATTCCCCTAAAGTGTGATTCTGAAACAAAAAAAGCCTTTTAATTAATTATTAAAAAAAAAATTGATATAGGTATGTACATACATACATATGTCTATCTTTAAGCGAATTTTATATTTTGTAAATTTTTCGAAGCCTAAAAATACATAACATACCTACCTACTTACTATATCCAATTTATTAACAAAGTTAGTTAGTTTCTTTTATATGATACCATTATTGGAAAAAAATAAACACCATAGGACTTTCAATGCTAATTTATAATTATTTAAATCAGCTCGCAAATTTTCAAAACAGGTATGACCATCTCAGAATCGGTAGCATGATATTATTTTATTTAATTATTATAATTAAGACATTAAACACAGCTTTTGAGTGTTAACTACTGGAGGACACACCCAGAAGAGTTTCAAAAAATTTTTGGGGTCATTGCAAACGAATATTCTGCAACTAAATCACGGTTCACGTCGAAATGATCATTAAAGACCGCCGTGAAAGCCCCTAAAAGTGGCGAAAACAAGCTTTCTAACATGGCTTTACCCTAAGGACGAAGAATGGTCAGTCATTGACTCATAAATTGTCGATAAATCAAAAGGCAAAAATTCCGCCTAAAGTGAGTGTTTTATCACCTGCCGTCAAGATGCAACGCCATCCCATTTCTCATCAGAGATGACATTGTGTCTATAAAAATTCAAATCTGGCCGCGCTGGCAGGTACATCCAATATAATTTATGATCAGATACAATCGGTGGACTTTCTAGATCATCTCCGGATTTCCGCCTCTTAAGGCGCTCTGGGGTCTGGTGACATGAGCACGAAACGGGCGGAAAACCGCCAAAAATTAACTGCCGCCATAAAGACCCTAACGAGCTCTTCATGGCAATTAAAGCACAAGCCGAACCCGGTGATTGATGGACGTATCAAGTTACTGCCTCGAAACCACCCGCAGACCGTCTTTAGGTATATTCAGCGGAGCATTCAGCGCTATCAGGTCAATGCCGTCTCAAAACGCGATCTATTAAAAAAGAATCGCTCGATTCCGTGCGACTTTGAATGGCTTTTTCGGTGCAAAATTGACGACAATTTGGCCATTCATCATCGCGGTTCGTGACACAGAATAGGCTCACGCCCTCTCACAGTCCCCGCCGAATCTGTCGATTGCGATGATGATGAGGATTTGATCAGTCGATGAATTTGCAATATCTTTTCAATGTACGGTGGCATTCTGGCAGTCCATAAACCTGTCCCAGTTCGAATGCTACTGCTTTTAACGGTCGAAGTAATCGCCTGCATTGAGAGTATCTTAAAGGAACCGAAAGGTAATCGTTGCGAGTGACTTTAAGGAAAATATTACAGTCAGCCACTGAATCACGATTTGCATTAAAGTGTTTGCAAAAATTTCGTCACATTTCTGCCAACTCTGGTCGATCGATCGACAAATGAAAGGTGTGAAATTCTTCGTTGTAAAGTTCAAAATAATTGGACAATCAGTAGTCAGGCAAAACAGTTCATTGTTAGATTTAAAGAAGCTGTGAACAAATGCATATCTTGTCTTATAATTTTTCAGTTTGTCGACATTCAAACATTGTCACGATTCTTTAATCGAAGCCATAATTTTGTGTTTATGTAATAAAGTGTTATGAATGTACAATACATGCTGAAATAAAAACTTAGTTGACGACCCTTCACTTACACTACAAAATAAAATTGGAGCGATGTTAGGCAATCTGAGAGATTTTAGCAAAACATTTATCATGTTAGTTTTATCTTTTAATACTCGTTATTTAAAAATTTAAATTATAAAGATTTGAGTTAATTATAGGCCGTTTTCGAGAATTAAGCTCCTCCAGTCAACTGCGCAATTCAGCAATTGTTTTTGTTTTACAGTAACTGAATTTTTAAAACAAGCATTCAAAAAAACATTACTGCTGTGTACGAATAGTGACTAACATAAATGCCTACTAAAGAAAATTTTTGTCATTTAGTGTTGATAATGCAACAAATAATCCAATGAGGTAACTTAATTTTTGACTTTCTTATATTTTTCTTTGTGACAATAGCTCATATTCTAAAAAACCTGAGTAAAAAAAGCGGTTGAAAGCCCCTCATTTGGCCGCCATTTTGAAAAGGAGAGGGGTACATACCCCTCATTTGGTATATCGTTGAAAAGGGAATTTAAAATCCATATGAGGTTTCTTGAATCGCTTTTCAAAATTATCCCTCATTTTTGAAATATTTGAATCCAAAGTGGCCATTGTTTGTGTCGGCCAAAATACCACTTTGAACGCAATTTCAGACAAATCTGAAAAAGGTCTACTTATATGTATTACGAGGCATTATGGGTTAACGTTAATATTCAACTGCCAGATTTTATTCAGCTACGTATTCAGCTATTATGCTGAATAGCACTCACCTGTATGCAGGCAATAAGACAGTTAATGTTTTAACCTATACGTAATTTATCATTATTATTATTTAATAATTATAAATCTTAAAACCTTAAAAAAATAACTAGAAAATAGGCACTTGACCTCTTCTTTACGTTAGCATACAACAAGAAAACCACAAGAAGCGCATGATTCTCAAGATTCGATGGCAAGAATGCTGGTCATGTCCCCAGAGGTGGCTTTCTCGGTTATGCAAGAGGACGGGGGAACTGCACACGGCGCATCTTGGGGCACCTGTGACAGCGCAGTCACCCACTGTGCAGTTGCAAAATGTCAGCGATGCATCAGATCGAATGATCGCCGGATACTAATCAACCGGAGAAGATCACTTTCTCAGACTTTTTCTCCGTGTGATTTATGGCCGAGTGGTGGGCCCCTCGACGGGCTTAATTGGATTGTATCCAGCGATAGGCTGCGACAGATCTCCCCTCGAACAGGTCGCTGGCAATTGAGAAAGAAAACATAAGAAGGTTGCGCAACTTCAACTGTTTTTCTTATCGATATAAGATGCTTTTTCGAGGATTTGAGAGGATCGAAGCGCCTGTGATCGTGCCGCAGTAAACAGGTCACAGCACGGCTAATGAGGAATTTTGAGATCAGAGAGCCCTTGTAAAATTAGAAACCCAAATGGGGCTCCACTTCCCCATTTTTCAGGTGATGTGGCGCCACTGTCGGCGCGCTGATTGGGAGCGCTAACAGAAAAACTGCAAACATGCAATAAAATCCGCTTTTAAGCAGAGTGCACCGGGACCTTTCCTCTTTCATGTAATTACCACCGTGAAAATGACACCCGTGCGCAATCTCTTCCCTGAAGAAATGTAGCGCAATCTTAGCGACTATTTTCACCTCACCAGGCGGCAGCAGCTCCATACGCAATCGAATTACCGCGGGCGCGCAGTACATGAGAATATTTTTCGCTGATCGCGTCTCTGAGGTAGGCCGATTGCGCAATCCGAACATGAATTATAGCCACCACCACCAGGCCCCAGCCTCAGCCTCAGCGGTAGCAACGACTGCACTTAGGCTGTAAAGGTTCATTAAATCCACGAAAAATTCCGCGCTTTTGTTATTTTTCGCTGTTATTTTCCACCACCCACAACGGGGGCGGAAGGTGAGGCTGAGACGACCTCATTATGGTCGCGCGAGCACTTCTGGCGCTCTTAACCGCATTTCCGAAATAGCCGAGTAATTCCCATGGCTAAGTCGCACGGCTCATTGTCTTCGGAGGATTTCACCCGGTTCGCAGAGCAATGAGATGAGATCGGCTTGTGGGTTTCCTCGGGCCTGGAAAGTTCCCGGGCGTTGTTACGCAACGCTAGACTGGTCCGCATCTTGAGCGCTAATTTTTGCACTTTAATTTGTTCCTGTTCTTGAATTTGTCGCATTCCTTCACGTGCACTAGTTTTTACTACTTACCACTAGCAAAATGCTGAAGTTCATATACTTTTGTATTTTTTAACATTTTGACTGTCATACCACCCACCATGAATAGCTGAATACGTGGCTGAATAAAATTTGGAAGTCAACAGCTCATTAAAAAGACTGCCCTGCGCTGCGCTGAACTGTGCGGTTGATGATGCAGTTTTAATGCATTTTTGAATATACCATAAAAATAGGGTATAGTTATACAGTTAATTCACATGGATTCATGTGGCTAAGAATAAAAACATAAAGCTCATGTGCCAAACCGTTTTTAAAAAATAAAGATACTCAAACTTTCATAAATTCATTTCACTAACCTTTAACTTAAACACGTTCGTCGCCCAGTTTTATTCAGCCATGTATTCAGCTATTGGGTGACGGGGCGACGAACGTATTAATTTTTTCAGTCAAAGTTTTAAAATAAATTCGATAGAAATATTCAGTCGAAATATTTTGATTTTGATTTTCACCTGTGTTTTTTCTTAAATTGGTTCCCATTCTAAGATTAGCAGGAAATTTTGCACTGAATTGAAATTTATGAAAAGTTACTCATATCAAACGCTTTTTATTTCGCGAAAATAAAATAAAATTGTCTGAATTTATACCCACTCGTCTCGCCTCGTCTCGTCTCGTATGCCAGTACTTCCCTGACTGCGATGATAAATTATACGTTTTTGGAGGTTTTATGTAGGTAATTTTAATATTCCACAATAATTAAATTGATGTTTTATTAATACCGATAAAATTGTTATCTTAAGTTAAACTAAGTAAAAAGTTAGATCACTTCGAATTCAAAATTACAGTCTCTTACAGAGTGAATCATATTCTTCATAGTAAATAATGGATCATGATTTTCCTTATACATATCATAGGACAAGTCTAGCAATAATTTAACGGTTTGCAAATATATGTATAATAGACAGAAAAATAAACGAAGAAATAAAAATTAGGCAAACACACGGAAGAATAAATTAAGTTGATTAATTTTCTCTTCTGTATGTTCTGTATGTTAATTATGAGAATAAAGTGTTTATTTTGTTGTCATTGTGAGTATATTTAATTGGAAATCGTAGTTTTGATACATGATACATGTATATATATTTGACATAGTGTATACCATATTATGATTCATTGTGCCTGGTACACAGTGGATCAAATGTCATTTTTTTTAAACAAAAGTTATAGCCATTCTTCTTGTAGACTTCCCAGTAATTCATCAGGAAGTATGATTACCGCAATATCTACAGAAAAAAATCACAACAATTCGATAATAATTTTGTGACTAACAAGACTTCCAAAAATTACTGATCCTCTGTTGAACACTTCATCCTAAGTAAATATATGTATATATCTTGTTTTAAGTATAGGTATGGTTCATTGAAGCTCCTGCCTTAAACACTTCCATCGAGTTTTAAAGATAAAACTCAATAAAACGTCTCCATAAAAATTGAATACTAACATACATTCTTTACAAACAATGTGACTGCCACGAATCATGTGCCAATCAAAGTGTTAAAATGTTAATTTTTGGAAATATCCATTAAAGGTTCAATGGTTTTTAAATAAGAGTACAAATTTTATGGTAATAGTCTGAACGGCTCCGCCTGGAGGCGAATTAATAAATCTTTAAAAAAATTACTTAATCCTGGAGGCATTAATCACAGGGTGGGACGACAGTCTCATCAGAAGGAGCCGCGGGTAGCTGAAAACGTCCTGCATGCGGGCTGTTCGGCGCCTGTGATTTATTGCTGGATGGTCATCTCGGGAATTTCTGCAGCCGGGGCTTACACTTAGTCACATAATTAAATTACATAACTCCTATGCTCTGGGGGCAGGAGGGAAGCATCACGACCCGAACCGGGCAGAATGCCTCCCCGTCTGTCGCAGTTGCCGCCGCCGTTTTACATTGTTTCAGAGGAGTCTCCTCTGCTGAGGCTTGGTGGCCCCAAACAGGTTGTTTACTTACTCCAGCCGCCGATCAATAACTCAAATTAATTCCGTGGTCAGCAAGCGCAGAAAAACAAATTAAAATTAATCCCAACAAATTATGACGACCAGCGGGGGGATCTTGTTCGCGAAAGCGGGGTCTGCTCGCCGGTGCCACCAAGGGGCCTCGTTACGCCCTAATTTATTGGCGGCTTCTTAAAGTTGCGTGATTGCTTGCGCGCGCGCCGTCGTCGCCGCCGCCACCGTTGCGTTGCGTTGCCAGGACGCAATCCGGAACTATTTTGCCGCGCAGAAAGCCTATTTCATAATGAAAGGAGCTGGAATACGGCTGCCGACCGACTATTAATTTATTTTTGTCGCCCCACTCAGAGGTTTTTTTGCCCCTTTTTTTAGAGGGGGGCTCCGCCACAAGACGTTGTCGTCATCGTCAAAGTGGAAGAAGACGAAGATTCGTGCAGGGCAGAGTTCTTTTAGTGCAGACACGAAAACCGCTCAAGATGCAGACCAAGGAGCATTAGAGGCAATAATTTACGCCTCGAAGCTAAACATCATCGCCCACCATCACTTAGTCAGTGGCAGCTAGAGCGGGGCCCCAGCTGTCCAGCGGAGTCTCGGCGGACAACCGGCCCATCCACTGGTCATCGCTTGTGGTGTGACACAATATTTTGACAAGTTCCTGGGGTTGGACGGGAATATGCAAATTCGGCCCCCAGGTACGCAAGCAAGGAGGAAGCCCTCGCGCATGTGAATCTAGGCCGGCCTATGTATTTTCTATAGTCGCACTTTGGAGTCCCGGGCCCCAAGTCAAGATTTATGCTCCAGCCCCCTGCAATCTGTCTTATCGACGGTGCACCGCAATAAGGTGCAACATAGGCTTAATCGGAGGTCTCCGGTGATTAATAGCACCGCGGTGGGACGTTAACTAATGAAGGCCCGGCGCACTCCGGCCTCAAAGAAATTCCTCCTTCTTCTTTCAGAGCCGAGGAGCTTCAGGTGCACGCGGCAAGCTTCCTTGAGCCAGTTTCTTGATTTATACCCCGGCATTTCCGCGCTCTGCACAGCTCGGGCTTCAAAAACGACAGGAGCGGGGTGCGGTTAATTCAAGAACAGGAACAAATTAAAGTGCACAAATTGGTCCACTAGGTGCGGATTACTTCGTGTTACATAACCAACGGTATTATTTTAAAACCATAGTCTTTAAGCGTTAATCTTTGAAGAATTTCAAAAGTTTTTCTTATAAAAAACAGAAATCACTTAAATATTGCTATTCAGCTGCATGAACCTATAGCTGAATAGCTCCATTAGTATAGCGAAGCTATGGAATTGCTCAGTTAATATTTGTCAACCTTATATCATAGAGTACCTACATATATTTGTTTTAGCTCGACATTTACATACAATGAATATTATACATATTATGTAAAGGCGGACAGGATTAAATCGATTTATCTTAACATTTTGAAAACATATCTACTTAATCAATCTTTACGTTGTTCACAAAAAGCATGTCCAAATTTCAAAAAGCGGACAAGATCAATTCAGCACTTTAAGACAATATTAGATTTTTCATCAATATTAATTTCTTCAATAATGCAGGTCTCTTCTGCAAAAACACAAGACAGAATATTATATTCCCAAAAAGCTGAGTCGCAGCCAATTCAACTCACAATTTTTATCAAACTGAAAGTCAAGCCATAGATGATATATTCAATACGATGCGATGATTCAAAGCTGTTCAAATCTCACACTGAATAGTCCTAGATTTTTACATTCATATAAACCGGAGAGAAAAGTCTCTTCACTCTTTAACTTTTGTATGGAGTATCGATGTTTAGTCCTAATGTTGAACTGCAAGTATAAATTTTATTATAATCTTATACACCCAACATAAATGTAGGTACAGCTGAATAGCCGCTGAAAATGATGAAAATTTTTTAATAGCTAAATTTTAACTCCTGCTTCTTTTTTTTATCAAAATGACTTAATTTTAAAATACAATAATCTTTTTAAATTAAACATTAACTAATAGTTTTGTTAGTAGATACAGGAGCGGATGTGGTATCACACTTAGGTACAAAAAAATATGGCTTTGGAGACAAATTATATGATCATTTTGTAATCAAAAATCCCATTGATAGCATTTCTATCTGGATGGATAGAGCTAATTAGAAGCTACATTTCATGTTTTGTTTTGAAACGATATCTTAAAAAACTTCCTCTTAAATTGAAAAAATTCGAAGAATTCGTCATAAAATCGATTATCTTAACAATATTTGTCAAATTTTTCAATAAATTAATTTTTGTTTCAATAAGATAACTCTTATGGTTTGGTCAGAATATGTAAATAAGTGAGGGATAACGGACAAAATAACGTTTTTATTAAAGGTAATAATAATAAATGAAATTATAAGTAGGTACTTTTATTTATAAAAAGAAGTACGCAGAGATTAACATGTTTGCAACGTTTTGAATATTTTAAATAAAAAAATAAACATTTCAATTATCAAGATTAAAATTTCGAAAGTAATGCTATTTGTATAACTAATCATATTGTATAATTTAAAATATATATTTATGATTTAAAATCAATACTGGTTGTATTCAATTTGGAATTTCAATTTTGTATTATGTATATTGTAGAACAGGCTTACAGCCTTTTTTGGGTTCATTGGGTGGCTTGGATTAAATTATATGGAATTTTTATACCATCAAAAAAGCCGTCACTCTTTTTCATTTCATTCATTTTTCGCTTTTCTTAACGAAAATTGTTCAGTGAAGTGACGAACATTTTAGTTGACTTAAATTTTTCAATTTATACGAAAAACTATAATAAAATAAATGATCCAAATACTTTTCTTGATTATGAAAAAACCTAGAAAACATCTATTTTAAAAACCACATCTCATTTAATTTTCCTAAAACTCACGATTTTTCTTCAGCTTCCAATTCTTTTCCTCAAATACCACGCGGAGCCCCAATCTGGGCAGATCCATCTCCCAGGGCTCCTCGATCGATCTCGTGCTGCGCCCAGAATCGCATTTTTATTGTGCCCCTTGGCAGGTCTCTCCTGGGGCCCCACAAGCCTGCCTGTCAGCGTTGTCGTGGGTCACTCTGTGACATGGAGGAGGAAGCACAAAGGGGTCGGGGCGGGATTTGCCACGGTTAAATTTGAATCCCAATTGCGGCTTGATGTTAATTTAACGACTTTTTCCAATTACTGACTTTGCAGAGCATTGTTGCGTCTTGTTGTCCGGCATATCAAAAAGAAAAAAAAAAATCCCCGCGCTTCCATCAGACATCAGAGCAAGACGCTTGTGAAGCTCATTGTCCGGAGGAAGAGAATGTTTTGTAGTGCTCCAACTGCCTCACTTATGTAATCCATCTTATACCAGCAAAAAAAATTTCGAACGATGAAAAAAATATTTTTCTCATTAAAGGAAGACATCCGAAACGAAAGCATTTCTCTGGGTCTGGACGTTGGCGTTGGCTATTTTTAGCCGATTACAAAATGAATCGCGACTTCGCTGGGGCCTTTTTTTTTAATAAAAGATTCGACTCCACCAAGGGAACCTGCCCAAATCCACCGGCTTGGTTAAAACTTGGCATGGCCCTCGGTGGGAACCTCCTCCCTTTCTCGATCCCCCCGGCGACAGGAGGTAGGACGGATCGTGGTTCCGCGCCAGAGCCCCAGACAGAAGTCGATTTTCGAATATCGTTGCGCAATTTTCTGTGGCCGTTTAATTGATTGATGCAGAGAATTGTGCCACTCTATGGCAAATGGAAAAGTGATGGGGTTCCCTCGAACTTTTCTCAAAGGAGTTGCGCTCTTTGATGGGATGATTTTTACTCGCTTAATCATCCGGAATTGATTGTTTGTTGCATTCCATAATTCCGATATCATTTGGACTATTATTAACCAAAAGAAAAGGAATGTTGATATAAGAGTCATGGGATCAAAGGTCGCCATTGCAATATGCACCTAAAGTGAAAACAAATTTGTCCACGAAACATAAATACGAAATGCAGAATAATTTAAATTTAAATTTTCAAATTTGCAATAAAATAAAATCTGTGTTCATTTCCCGACTATTAAGAAGCGATTTATTAGTTTTCTAAATTTTCCAGCTTTTGTTTAATTTCTTGGTATAATTGTGACTTCATATAATGAAAATTGCTAAATAAACATTAATAAAATTCATCTCGACTGATTCGGTCGATGGCCGATTTGGCTGTCAAAATGTTATTTATACTGGCCTAATTCGTAATCCTAGTTATAATTCTACAATTAAAAATTTCACATTTTTTGCAATAATCCAAAAAAGTCTAAAACTGAAATGGAGTTTTTAAAATTAATGTTGTGGCGAGTCAATAACTTTTATCAAGTAAACAACTCAGCATTTTATCAAGTAATCTTCGACAGAAAAATAAAATAATTTTCGTTCCCCTCAACTAAAGACGTCTTTATCAAAAATAAAAATTAAATTAACATTATATTTCACAATAAAGTTAAAATAATCTATATTAATAAAAAATTATGAATTTAAATAATAAATATTTAATTAAAGTTATAAATATAGAGGAATCAAACCTCTACAATGTGCTTATTTTTGTTGCAGTAATATTTATCAAGGTTAATTCTAGTCAAAACTTAAAAGGATAGACTGCAATATTACTAAAATAAATTACTTCTTACCTATATTTTATCATTTTCCATCTTCAATTAATTTTGTAGACCAAAACTTTTTTCATATGTTTCAAAAATTTTGTGGTATTAAATTTACTAATAATTTTAAAATAAAATAAAGCCAAATATTTTAATAGCTGAATATGCGGCTGAATAAAATACCTATCCCTATATATGTATATATATGTATATATATGTATATATATGTACATATATGTACATTAAAACTGAAAGTTTATTTGTTGCTTAATCACGCCTAAACGCTGTGTCCGATCTTTTCATTTTTTGTGAGAAAGCACCTCATATTCCGGCCTAACATATATGTAGGCTACTTTTTATTCGCGGATTTTAAAATGTCGGACATAAAATAACTGCTTGAAATTGTAAATTTTAATGGATTACCATGAATATTAAATTTATAAATCAAGATAGTAGACTCAATATGGCGACCAAATTCTCCACGATTCATGATTCAAATTAGAATGTTTGATTTAATACCCAATAATTTACTAAACATTTACATATGTAACCAAACATTTAGGCAGACGATAATTTCTATAACGAATAGGAAGTCAACATAAGTTTTGTAGCTTTTATATTTTCAATAAGTCAACGATGAAATAGCGAAAAATATTAATATGTAGGTACTCTTTTTTATTTATTTATCTCTTAACAATGAAAACATATAAGTATAAAATATATCTTGAGCCCTTCTGGATATGGACCATCGTAGCAAAATGCGTTTTAGATGGACCACATCCAACGATTTTAGTATCACTCCTAAACTTCATAATCTGAGAATTGAGAATATTAGAAATGTTTAACTAAGTAGTATTTATGATACACCGAGTGAAATCAGGGAGTAACCTGATAATATTATCCTACCATATTTACTAAGTACAATATTTTAAATACGTTTACTTCTCTATGATGAAAAATTCCAAGGTCATTAAGGATTAATTAACTACAGCATAAAATTGAAAAGTAGCGTGCTAGAAAATTGCCAATTTTACCCTAAAATTTATCTTTAAAAAAACAAAAAAATCACAAATTGATCATTTACATCATCTGCCCAAGAGCGATACATTTTCATTCTAGTTATTCACATAATTGGTATAAATTAAGAAAAAGATTGAAACGATAGAAAGGGACATTATTACCTTCAAAGTGAACGGTTTCACAATTCTAATGAGGTATAATGCATCGCAAAAATATAATTGACCAAAAACATCAATTCATTCGAAAAAGTTTTCTACTTCAAGTGGATTCCGATCGATACGACCTTGCTGCGTCGCATTAAAAGTAAATTAGCATGCAAACTTGGGCAACTAAAAAAATAGTGAACATTTCGCATACGAGATGATCAGCCCTGTTTCGTGCAAAGAATTTTCCCATCGAGGTAATTTCGAAAAAGAAGAAAAATAATACACTCTGCACGCCAGATCATGGACCAATTTGAAGCTTTCCGTGGTCATCGTTCACCACAGCATCCAGGTGATCGCGCAGATTTATTTGATCCGCCCTACCCCGCACCGATCAGCTAGACAATGGATTAATTACGAAAAAAAATGGTAAAAGCGCACTATGCGATGGGATAGTGCGCCGATTGAGAAGATCATCTCTTTTGGAGGAGACCTGCGATCGCTTCGATCTTCGAGGCGATCGTGCCACCGTCGTCTTCGTTCAGTAAAAATAAGACGGTGGTGCACTTTAACAAGAAAACTCTCGCTCTCTTCGAAGACGTGACTCGCTCGAGCGGCCACCGACTGCTGAGACCTATTACCTCATTCCCGACATTCAGTTTGGGGGCAATCGCATGCCCCCGCTGGCACGGATTGGAGTAGACTTGGCCTGCCTTAACTTTTGCCGGCCCAGAGTCTTGCGAGCCAGCGCAACCGAAGAACAGACTTTGAAAGTTCGCGTACCGCTTAACATCTCTGCTCTGTGCGCCTTCTACTTGTCGAGCGTCTCGGTTTGCGTAAGTTTTGAATCTTAAAGGGTTTCCTCAAAAGAGTAAATCTTTCAGATTCTCGAGTGATAGTGCCCCGCCCCCAAAATTAGTCCTTAAAGGACATCACGAACTTCTTATCAAAAAAAAATCTTGTGTAAACCTTTTGTGTACCAGCTTCAAGTGAATTTCGCTTTCTTTAGCGAATTTTTTAATTTTTTTTTTATGAAGCTAATGATGATCGATGATCGCAAGTGAACCGATCTTCAGATGATAGTGACACGCGTTTACATGCGCCGCTGCCGCAGTTAATTTCGTCTCGTCCCGATCGAAAAAAAGATAGCCCCGGACAGAAGGAGGAGAAAGGTGCCGCCGCCAGAGATTAAGAGGCTCCGCGCGACCAATTAGTGATAACATCGAAATTTTAATGGACCCTGACTTTTTGGAGGATATACGTGGTTAATTTTTATATTCATTTTTCTCGGACTTCTTTAATTTTGATGAATGGATAAACTTTTGGTCGATCGATAGATCGCTTAAAGTGATCTGAGGGCTTGCTTTTGCAGTATTAATCTGAAAAGAAAAGAAATTGAAGGTAAAAATTAAGAGTTATTGACACGTCTTGATCGAAACTGTCGATTGCATTTCACGCAAAGTTGATTGGCCGATGATTTTTGGTGATCTGCCCCGGATATGGGAGGCGTATAAAATTGGATTGGACTTTATGTGGATTTATCTTTAAATATTATCAGCCGAAAAATTGATGTTTAAGTGGATTTTTGAAAGTTTAATTGATTGGCATTAAAAGTTACCGTTTTTTTCGACTTCGAACATTTTTTCGCCTCTCATTGAAAGAGAGAAAGCATAGTTCTTGAGTAGGGGAAATACTAAAAATAAATTTCACTATTTCATTCACTAATTTTATATTTTAAAAAAACCTTCATGGCAAATCATAATATGAATCGGTTTTCGAATTAAAGAAAGTCATTCGCACATTTAGCAATTACATTTTTGAAGTAATTTGAATAAAAAACAACAACAAAAACGCAATTACACGTTTCTAAATAGAGAGTGCATAAATACTTTCACGAATTTATATAAACATACTTTAACCTATCAGGTGTCATGAATAAATAAAACTCTGAAAACAAGAATATAAATATGGGCTTAAGTGTACAAGTGTAGAACTGAACTGTTAAAGACTCGTTAAAAATTTAGGAACAAGTGTAGAACAGGAGTAACGCTCGGATTTCGATGAAATTTTTTAGGCGCCTTCCGTTTGTCCTGAAAGGGAACGATTTAAGGGAATTTTGCGGCGGTCAGCTACAGCTTCCGTGTTCCGAAATATTCTACTTTTAATTCTGACAAAATGCCAAGGTTTAAAATTACCATTTCCACGGTAAAATTCCTATATTTTTGCAAAATTTAATCGAAATTCGAGTGATGCTTGTGTTCTACACTTGTTGTTAAACATGTCTTTAACATAAGCCTAGAGTAATCATTTAAAACTTCTGAATAAGATCAAACACCATGACATCAAAATTTGTACCTACAAATTTTTGGTTTAATATTTAACATTTTTAAATTCATAAGTTTTTCTACACAAATTCACTTTCTTTTCGTTTAGATGTAGATAAAACATGCAATTTCCTTTTAAAAGTTAGTTAATGACCCGGAATGCAAATTTTAGATGCTTGAAGACATTTTTATCACCTGATAAAAATAAAAAGTTGAGGTAATTAAAATCGCAATTTAATGCCTGGCATTTTAATTAATCAAGGAAAAAGGAATACAATCGGGCCATAAAAACCATCCGCGCAATTAATTTTGCCAAAAAAAGGTAAAAATCGAAAAAACCCACAAGCACTTTTTGAATGCCATCGGCCCGGTAAAATTTGGAAATAATTAATAGAGGTAAGCTGAGCACCTCGTCAGGTTTAAAACAAAAAACCCAAAAGCATTTAAATTACATTTTACAACCTTTCTCTGCCCACGACATGGCAATAAACCGCGACATCCAAAAATTTGTCAAAAATTCGCTGCCGGATTTAAAAAAAAAAAGAAAATTTTGCGAAAAAGGCAAGGTGTATAATCTTTCAAGAATATTTTAAGTAGTCTCTTGAAGTTCAATCGTCTCGTCTCCGGTGATCTTTAGCGCGTCGTTGGCTTGTCGTCACGACTATAAGACCAAGACTCAAATGCCACGATCGTTCGGGGCCCCAAACGAGCGACGGCGGCGATAAAATCTCTCGGGCCGAGTGGGTCTCTGGTGCAGCGCGACCTCAGGCGCAAATCACGGCTATAAATTGCAATCAAATGCAATAAAGAGCGCCAGCCCCGGACCGCTGGATTTTCAATTGCGAATTTAGAGCCAATAATTTCCGCGGAATGGTGCAATACCTCCGCCGCGTCCTGCAGCTCGATCAGGCGAGGATCGCGCGCCACAGCCGCTGCCGAGGACTCGTTTACTCTCAAAAGGCAACGACGCGTGGGCGCGCACTTTGCCGTATCGCACCGACTTAATTAAAAATTCAAATAGACCGATTGCGTAGACTAGTTCCATAAATCGGTTACGAAGAACTTGGACCCGAATGATCTTAGACCTGATCATCACTTAGTTCAGTCTCTGGTCAAACATTTTTAAATTTTTTACAACAAACATTTTTATATAATAATATGATGGTATACGTCACTATCCTAGAAAGAAAAAATTTTTTTTACAAAGCTTTAAAATGTATAAAATAATTTTATTTTAAATATTGTAGGTGCATAGTTAGTATTATGTATTATTTAAAAACAAAAAACACACATTTTCTTATTTAAAACGGTTAAAGCTAAGACGTAGCATTCGGAAACAATTTTTAAAATTATTTTGTATAAATAACAGCTGTTTACAAAAAACTCTGATTTTCATCAATATTTTTATTCACAAAAAATTAACGCGGCTTCCAATAAAAAGAAATTAGATAATGTTATTGAGAATATGTGATTTATTAATTATATCAAAATCAGTTAAGTAGATCTTGATATATCTTTTATATCAGTTTTAAAAACGTAGTTTCGAGAAAAACGCATAAGAAAAAAAGGTTAAACGTGAAATGCAAGGAATATTCGCATAAATTCATTGGAAATTTTACATATGGACATACTTAAAATATTCTAAAAAGTATTAGACATAAATAAATAATATTTTGAAACTTTGAAGATGGTGTTGATGGTTTAAGTGTTGATCCGAGACTGATTCATAAGTGTGGATCAGATCTTAAAGTGATCGCAAGTCCCTGCCGATATCAACATAAAAAGCTCCAAGAGGAGGGATTAAAACAATTTCTGCATTCACTGCACTTTGCAGATCTGCAAAAGTCACTTCATTTGGAGGAATTGTAACGATCCTCTTTAAAAGCGTTGAAGCAGTTCTGCAATCTCCTCGTGATGTCTGGCGTTTTAATGTCCAGCCACATCCGGCGGAGGCCCGAGGAAGAGTAGCCGTTTTGTGGCTGGTTAATGATGCCTCACGTTTTATGGGTGCGATTAAATCATTCGTTGTATCGTTAACAAAAATTTGATGCAACTCAACGCTGCTAATTGGACGCTACTTTGTTATATTTTAAAGTGAAAACGAAATCGATCGATCCAAATTGATTCAGATGACGGGGAAGCTCACTTTTATGGACTTGTGATGGAAACTGAATAAATCGGTTTATCTGTATCAAAAAAGTGAAATGAAAAGCTTACCCGAGTATGTTAGGAAGTTATTATTTTAAGATGTATACAAATTATATACAATATAAGGTTGCTAAAGTCGAGATAATTACTGTAATTTTTAAGATAATTTAAATTAAACAAAATAATTCAAGCACGTATAAAATACAAATATATTATATCAAAATTAGTATTTAAACGCTTTTCAATAAAGTATTCTAGGTATGATAAAAGTACCTGTTGCCTTATAATAACATATTAAAAACTCCAAAATGATACTTTCTTAGGAGATTAAGTTACATACATTCTTCTTATTTTTGGAGTCTTCAAAGTTCACATGTAGGAAACAAAATATAATTTCTTAAAGAAATAAATTTTATTGATATATAGAAAATCAGTTAGTTTGAACGCCAATATCACATATAGATATTTCTTTCTTTATTTTACTTTCCATGCCAGCATATACCCAACCTTTAAATTTTATCATGATCATGATCCTGATACGATTAAGGAATTCTCCACAGGTATACGACTTAAGCCGCGAGACCTTTAAAGTTTCAAACCAAAACTGCTTACATAAGTGTAACATGAAACAAAAAAAATAATTTGATCATCATATTATTTTCTAAAATGGCTTACAAACGGGTAAGAAATGTTGATGAAAATAATAAAAAAAAACTAAAGTTTTAATTATTTTTCTATCACAAAAGCCGACGATCCGCCCGCTTATTTTTAAATCATGTTATTTGTTATGACACTCTCTCAATTAATAAAATTGTCAAAACACGACCAATTAACTTTTAATTGTCCTTCTTTTAAATTCTCTCTCAATAAAAATTAGCCATAATTAAAAAATATGTTGAAAGCCTGGTACTATTTTTAAATGGGATTAGTTCTATTGTTATTAACTTAAAATGTACCGAACCTCACACCCAAGGTTAGAAATTATTCCGAGAAACAATTAGCCAATGTCCACGGAGATATTAAATTAACGATCCTAAACATTAGTTATGCAGCTTATTGCGACTATACCCAACCTTCAGATAAAATCCACCTTCATTCAGCAGCCCATCGCTCTTTCGAGTGATGCAAACGACAAATTAATCCCATTTTCGGGCAGCTTACAATTATAAAGGCCCCCTAAAAACGGCGTTCCAAACAAACACTTGCCGCCTCCCAAGGAAAATTTTCACGGGTAAATTTCCCCTGACCTTAATTGCTTAAGACGCAGAGTCTGCAGCAAAAGAAGGGCCTTCGGGGGCCCCCCGATGCAATGCAACAAAACTCAGATTTCGACCTTATAATGAATTTTTCAACTCCTTCTCATCTTCGCTGGTCCGGCTATTCGTGGTCCGCGCGCGGTCATTTCAAGGTCACGACGAGACCTCACCGCGGAAACTTCTTTTTCACCTGCATTTTTGTTGCGACGATGCAGCCAACTTGGCGTCAATGTCAATGCCTCAAATAAAAGCGGAGCGTGTCACTATCATTTTTTTTTCGTAATTTGTAACCGTCCTTATAGCATTCAACGAGAGATTAAAGTGATCTCGACGTGACTAGAAAAGAATTGGCTAAAAACGGACAGTCACAAAAAACAAGAAACTAATTCAGCTAATTCAGCGGAAAGGCCGCAATTACTTTTAGCAATGTTCAGCATCTAGTGAGCTCGATCAAATTCGTCCAGACACAGAAAATTGTTGGAAAGGAATAGAAAAAAAGAACACTTTCAAATTTCGACTAATCGCACCTAAGGAGGTCATTTGCATGTGAAAAACACTTGCATTTGCCCAGCAAGTGGTGATCACTTTAATCAAGATCAAGAAGCATCCAAAGGATGGTCAACAAGCAGTACAACGTCCAAAATCATCATCACAGCAGCGGCGGAGGAGGAGGCGGAGGGAAGCGATATTCACCGCCACCGATCAGAAATTTGTCGATCATTTCGGACGCACCAAATCCAGGCAGCAGTTCGCAGTCGTTTCCCGCCAAAGAGAAATATTGCGGCAGTGACGTCGAGGAGGCGGGAAGTGATCACTGTGACGATTTGAACACGACAGCGATTCACGCGGATCATCGCACTCAAGGGACCTACGGCAGAAATATCGGCCTTTATAATCGCGGCGAGATTCACAACAGCCGGACGGGGCGGGAATGCGGCGATCACGACAGTGACCAGCGATTTTCAGTCAAAGAACTTTCGATAAACGACATCGGACGCTTTCAGTATATTCTGCAAATGGACAGAGAAATGGTAAGTAGCCCACTTTTATGGGTGGAGTTTTTTTACGACATCTAACTCTGCATATTCGCTCGAATAGGCGTTGCTGCGCGAACTAATTAAAGGCTTTTCTAGGTCAATCGTTTGAGTCGCAATCGGTTTTTGTAATTACTTTAAACGACAACCCGACATAAATATTTTGTTCGAGCAACATTTGGTTTGCCTAATAGTAATATTAGGGCCTTATTTGGAATCGAAGTTTGGCCCAAATGTAAAAATGTAACGATCACATACGCAAAGAATTACCAAACGTTAGGCAAAACAATGACCACCTAATGAAGCATCTAGCTGTTGGTTATTATTTTATAGTTATAGGTTAGTATATGTACATATATCTAAAAAAAAAGCGGACAATTTATTTTAGTTTCCACTGGTGTTTGCCTTATGAAGCCTTAATTTTTCAAAATAGTGGCATGTCTAAAGTGGATTAACAAATACCCAATAAGGGCGTCAATAGCTTTGTTTCTCCACAATCGGATTCGGATCAGATTAAATTTTATAGGAAAGTTTTCATTGAATTGAATTCTATGTCTATTCTAGTTGTCTACTAAATTAAAGAAAGCGTATGTAAATTTCGACTCAATGTGAAATTTCCTGCTAAATCTGATCGAGATCTCATAGTGAAAAAAAAAGCTAAAGTCTATAAAAAAGGTCATTCATTTAAGACGTGCAACTAACTGAATTTACTTAAAATAAATATTTTGTTTTAGTATTATGGGTGTTCCGGCTTTGGCAACGATGCAATAGGATATACTACAAAGCGTGATTACCCCTATTAGTTTAACCAAAAAATACAAAATATTCTTATAAATTTGTGTAGTCATTATTATATTATAGGCAACCCCAAAAATGCCCCTTACGAACATACCCCACTATAATTCTAATTGAGAATATCGACCTTTTCAAAAATTTCAATAAATTTTTCATTCTTACAACATTTTATTGATCAACTTAACTTGGATACCTGTCAGCAATCTTTGCCAATCGCTAAAGGTTAAGTTGGTCAACAATTTCTGTGGAACATAACCGGAAAATTCTAATAATATAAGCCATTCGCAATAATTTTTTCGTTTAAAATTCTAAAATTAAAACAAAACAACAAAAGGAATCAATTTTTGCCGTTTTTAATTATATGTGAATGCTGAGTGATGAATTCACTTTTGAAAGCATACGGACAAAAAAATTGAAGCTAAATTGTTGATTTTATCAATATTGATATTTGGATGCTAATTAGAAACAAGGTCGCATTTAAGGATAGGCATATCTAGACTTTAGTCTAGGGGCCCGCACTACAAAATTGTAGACATTGCTATGCAGACCAGCTAATAATTATAAAAGACGTCGACGCAGTTATTTTGTATTGTTTTGTAAACTAGTTTAAATTAGCCACTAGTTTTATTGATTGTTTGGAAAAGTGCTGTATTTGAATTACATATAGTACCTACAAATCAAAAAATTTATAACATTTTAGACCATGAGATTGTTAATGCATAATTTATTAATAAAATGGTTAATTCAAATTATTACAGGCAGGGCTAGTTGTTCGCAGCATTGTTTATAAAAAACTTTAAATGTTTCTTTTTTAAGGTTTCAGTTTTTTCAACGATTTTTGCAGTTTAATTTTGAAAAGCCCCTCCCTAAGGTTCACACCACTGATTCAGCTTAAAGGCATACAGATCCTAAATATGCCCCTGTTGAGGAAGATCTATTAGAAAGGAAATATGAAATGAATCGTATTTTAATGTAATTTTAGCAACCTATTCCACAAGGTTTCGTTTTGCGACCTTTACTAATTACAAATTTAATAAAATCACCCCTTTTTAGCAGACAATTTAGAAGCAATCGGAAGCACAAAATATCGAAAGGATTATCCTTAGCATTTTAGCGCCACTCTGAATAACTACAAAATAAGTCAAAGTCATCGTAGCGATAACATTAAAATAAAAATTCAGGCAATTACACCGATTGAAAATCGCTGAGCGGGTGTCGTAATCCGTTCGAAATAGTCCCCGAAACGAGTCGAATTAATTTTTTTAGTTATTTAACATGCTCACAATTCTCGGCCTGAATGGGGTATCAAATTGCTTGACCGTTGCCTAATGTTCACCCACCGTTATTTTATACCGTCTCACGATAACGTCTTGGCGGTTTGTAATTAAAATTAACATTTCCCATAAATAATCGATGATGCTGGACGATTTACCTTCGCGCTCGATTATTTTTTATTTTTTTCTTCTTTCATCGAAAGAAAAAAGGCAGCATAATGCAGGCGCAGTTCCCCCACTTGCAGCAAAAATTCCGCTCGCTTATCATCGCGCGCCAATGACTTTAACGCCTGCATCTGCATAAATGGGCGATTAAACGCGGCGAAAAATGCTTGCGATATCGCGATACCGCCCATTGACTTCCTTCGACAAAAGCACCGCGTTTTTAGTTTTTTAAGCAATATTTTTATGAGATAGCTTCCTCGAGAGATCGGTTGAGGCCTCCTCCTCCTATTGTCCGAATTTTGTCGTTTTTCTCTGCGGTTGGCATTTTAATTAGCCTAAAAATGTGGGACAATCCAAGTGATCATTGGTTTCACTTGCACGAGGTTAATTTCCCCGCTTAATGGTCCTCTTTAAAAGTGAAGGCCTGCAATTTAATGATAATTAATGATCATTAAAGATCATAAATGATCATCGGACCGGTGCTTTACTGCATCGCTATCACTTCCTTGGCCCCCAGGTGCATCGATCTTACAGTAGCCGCCCTCCGGCAAATGGGGCTCCACAAATGCCGGCGAAGTGATTATTTTTGGTATTTCCTAGAACCAAAACACTTCCCCCTGGAGGCAATAAGGAAAATAATTTTCGACTGAGTAAAGGACTTTCATCGCGTGCTCTTAACAATAGGCCATCAGATGAATGAGAAAAAGCGAAACGCTCTTAACCATTTCCATCATTCATGCGGTATTAATTTCTAATTAAAAAATTTAAAAAAAAAATGATAGCCACCTGACATTGGGCACTAACTCACCTGTGTCAATGGCTGTGATGCTTCGTTGGGGCCCCCGGTGGAAATTGGAGCGGCCACAGCAGCATATCGTGAGACCTTGACGATGCACCAGGGTCAAAGTCATAGAGAAGCTCCTAATTTTGTTTAATTAATTTCTTGTGTTTTTGATCACTTCCGAAGCCGCCGGCTAATATCTGGTGCTTGGGTTTTTAATTTTTTCATTTTATTTCGCTACCAGAAAGAAATTACCGCAGATGGAAACCGTCTTTTCTGGAAAAAAAAATCGTAAACCATTAGGAAACAGCGGAAGATGGGCGATATCTCACGGAATCAATTACCCAAAAATTCATTAGGCTTAAGGCTGATTATGCAATATTTTGTGATACTTTCTTATAATATATTCATGCCATGAACAAGCACATCTTAATTTATTTATCAAGTTGCTCGGTTAATAACTTTTATTAATAGAAGAAACCTTAAGAGATTTAGGGCATTTTTGATTGCCAATATTTCATCCATCTTTTTGAAATATCGCACTGCGTTGTAAACAAAATAACAAGCTGTAAGAAAAGAAAAACAGTTTTAAAGTTATAAACAAAATTTAAAGCTTAAACTTTGAGGAATTGCAAATTTACAAACGCATTGAATACGGAAGTTGATTTTTCGCAAGTCTAATGCCTCATTAAATCTGAATTGTTATTCTCAGGATTTTCTATTGTATTTTATTTACTATCTGCCTGCCGGAAAAGTCGGAAAACTTATAATTCATTTTTTTAATGTATTAACCTTTATAACTATGGGAATGTTTCTTAGAAAATCTTTAAATTTGTTACGTTTTTAATTGTTAAGTTTCGCTACAGTGTAAGATATACAAATAAAATGTGTAATTTAAAGTTGTAAAAACTGTCGTCGTCTTTTCGAATTTGTTCCAATTTGTTTTTTTCTCCAAATGTTTAAGATAAGAAAATTTCCAGGTTAACAATTACGCAGTAATTACTCCACAAAATGCTGACAATTTCACGCTATTTAGACATTTGTGTCCAGAAGCCTATTCATAAAATACTTTTCCCTTTAAGCCCATTTTAGAGAAAATGTAATTTCCCAACTACGTAATTTCGCACTTGTACGTGATCTGAGTAACTAAATAAATTAATAAATTTTACGAAATGTTACAGTACCACAAGAGTCTAATGGTAGGACCATTGCTATTTATTTCAGTGGAACGTGTGCCAGAAATGTCCAACAATCATCGCTCATTTCTTGTTCCATTTGTGGTGGGCCGGGAAACATCAGAAAAACCGCGAAAAAAAATATTCAAATGAACTCGAAAGCGCGTAAACCTTTTGTGTTTAAACCTCCTGCATAAATTGGCTTTGTTGCAGGAAATCTACAAAAATATGTTGAATGTATGTACAGATCAGAGACAATATTTCTTCACGGGCGTGACACGCGAACTTTCGCGTGATATTTTCCCAAGCTGACTACCGCCACAGTGGCGATATCGCGGGATTGGAAATGTTTTTCATTTCTGACCGAAGTAAAATTGCGGGAGCCTTTGTGAGTCAATTGTGTTACGTTTCTGGCTTTTGTTGCTCAATCAAAAAGGCGGGGTGACACAAGTTGAAGGGTGACACTTTTCTCGACGGACAATGGGTGTCCTTCGGGTTTGAGCGAGTGTCTGAACAAATTATAGACTACATATAAAACAGACAGTGCACGCCGCTGGCCATTTCTTAAGTCTGGTGCGTATATCTCAAGAACAATCAGCGTTAGACTGGACTTCGATGACGGAGCAGAAAAATTATAAAATGTTCAAGCCGACACATGTTTTATTGCACCGTGCCTTAATAAAAAAGAGTTACTCACCTTTTTGAGTAGTTTGTCCGTCTTTAATGGCGAATTAATCTTTTGATGATGAGGCAAATGCCAAAAACCACCAACCTGCATACACCCACCTGGTGGGAGTTGGGGATCCGCGGGTTATTTAAACTTAAAATGGGAAAATGTCATCACGACTGCGAGTAATGAAAGACAATTGCCGAGAGCTGCCGTAACTCATGTATTCGCCTTAACTACGACTTTTAATTATGCCATAACTCACGCCCCGTCTTCTGCCCGTTCGAACCGAGTTTGTCGCTTAAGTCTTTCGTTTTGGCCTTAACATTTGCTTGAGTCTAGCGATGCGATGCGCCTACCGAGTTTTATTTTAAATTTTTGTTTTAACATCGTTATTGCGTTTCTTTTGCATTCAACTGGGTGCAAGAATGTAAGAATGTAAATGCCTCACTTAAGCGAAATTCTTGTTACATTGTGCACAAAACAAATGCGGACTCATAGAGATTTTCCGAATAAGAGAAACCGTGGTTTCAAGAAATAGAGACTTGGAGCTCTGTTCCACACCGATCGCAAGGTATGCATCTTACACACCTCAGATCAGGTCAGAAAAGGTTATTCCAAAGATTCAAGATTTTACGCCGTCTGAAGAAGAATATCGAAGTCGCTGGGTAAAGACTGGTGAAGAGTAGAAGAATCACGTAACCCCGTTTGGAACGATGTCGCCGCAAGGTTACCACTGTAACTCCGGCTACCATTCAGATGAGTTAATGATTCCACACCGCCTCTTTGAATACGGTAAGAAAAGTTTTTTGGTGGCTTTTTGCGATTGTTTGTTAACTGCTATTACTATTTTTGGATTACTTAACGAGATCTGCAAACTTTTGAAGTGCCGAAGTTACTGACTAAAGTGGCAAATCAAAATGTCCATTACGACGACTCTTGACCTCGCGGGCAAAGACGTTTAAAATTCAAAGCTTCCTTACCTAAGCAACAATAAATTTTTGTGGTACTTTTATGGTTAGGTTAAAAAGATGGGAGAGGTTTTTGTTCAAGCAGTAAATTAAAAAGTTGGTTAAGAATTGCAGCACTTGTGTGTGTTGCAACAGAATTCCATACAAAAAATAATTAACTTTAACTTAAAGTAACAAATTAACTTATAAACTATAGTTGTGAAAAATACCTGAGATTTTCTGTATTTTATGAACATGTATTTCCCAATTTGATACTTTAAAAAACAAGAAACGAATTTTAATCTGCAGTTTAGGCCGTGTGCGAAATATGACTAAAGTCAACTAGCTGGCTATAATAGACTAAATTTCCAGTTACAAACAATACAATATGCACACCAATCAACAATTCTAATATTTTTCAAAGTGATATAGGTAGGTACTCATATGATTTCACTATGAAATTTTGAAAGGAAATTTTAAACAAAATGTCTCGATCAGTTAAAAAAACCTTACTTTATTTAGGTGTTGTGTTTGTAGCCAAATATGGATAAGCTCATACTCTGCGATGAGGCAAATTCTTGTTGAATTAAAGCATAAAAATCGGAACGATAAAATCTTAATTGGCATTCCAAGGATCATATTTCAAATTTAAATTATGTAGTCATATTGTAAGGATCAAATTTCAAATTTCCTTCGACAGTCCCTCTACAGAAAATAAAGGCATGATAAAAACTTAAAACCTGATCAACAGCGGAATTTCCAGTTAGCAAAAGTGTCAGCGAAAATTGTTTTTTCTTCCTTCTCAAGGAATTAAAAAGTGAAATGTTCCCGAGTCCATCACTCACTTTCCGGGTGATAATTTAGCCACCACGCACTGCAACCGCGCAATGCTTCAGATCTCGGTAAATTAATTAAATCGCCACACACGCACTAAAAAAGTATAAATGAAAAGTAACAATAAAAAATAAGTTGCTCAGGACTTTTGCACAAATTAATTTCTCCGAATACCTGGCACTGGTCGCGGTGCTAAATGACACGCTGATCGCATTGTTTATGCGCCTTTTTTTCTTATTAAATGTTTAATGCTTCGCGGGATTATTGAATCAGCGGAAATTGAGTGTCAGGTGAGTTAATTAAAATTTCTCACTCTTTTTTAAAGTGAGGAAAGGCGTGCACATTACGATGGCGCTCCGATCGCGCACGCCAACATAACGTGAAAGTGAAGATTTACTTTCGCATGTATAATCCGGAGAATGTTTCGCGAGATCGTTTTCGGTATAAAATCTAATTAGTTGCGCTTTTAGATGAGGGAATTGGACAGAAGGTTAATTTTATAAAGTTAAAACGAAAAGGTTTACTTTGATATTGATTTTAAATATCAAATCGATAATGCAGTTGAAGACTTACCACTGATGATATAATTACATCATTATTATCATTAGATTAAATATGTATATTAGATTTAGTACTATTCAAAAAAACTTAAATCTAAACTTGGATAATGCAGTTCACTTGCGGTAATGCAGTATACACTTACGATAATGCAGTTCAGTCTTAGGTAAATAAAGTTTATGTAATTGATTATTTCTATACCACTATGCAGCAGTTATGTTGCAGCATAAATTTAATTCACTCTTGAAATCGGTAATGCAGTTCTGGTTTTATTAACCCCCATCATTTTAAATTAGTAGTTATATTTTCCTGTCCATAAATTAGATGAGCTCATTGCTCCCTTTTAAATAGTTTTTGTTTTATTTCCGATATCAATTTTTCTTTTGTTGCAATCAATAGATATATTGAATAGATCCATCGCTGATAAATGCAATGGCCTTTTTACTTTCAATTCCTGCAATTCGGCACCTTTTAAAATATAAATATACTTGCCGGAAATTAAAAATTTACGATCATATGCTCAAATGAAAATCGACAAAAATCTATTCATCAAAATATTTACCGGAAAAATTGCCTCCATCAAAACCCTCTTTATGATAAATCGTAGCCGTCATTGTCGATGAGCGTTATCCCAATTATAATTTGTGAAAACCGATTAGCATAGCTGCCGTTTTTAGCATAATCCGGCACATTGTGCCCAAATCGCGAAGTCTCACACTCAATACTTAGTTTAGATACCTCGCGATTTTTTGCTAAACGGTAATTAATAATGTGCCCATGGATATCTATGTCCATCCGATTTAAGAAAAAAAAAAATATATCTCCATTTCATCAAGATCTCAAGAAAAATTAATTGAATACAGTCAAAAGAATACCGATGACACCTTCCTGACCATTTGCATAATCTCAATTTTCGGTTTATTCTCATATTTGGCCGCGATAATGCAGTAAGCCTGTAAGCTTCCGAGGGCAATTTTTCATAAGCGATTTGTTTTCTTTTTTTTTTGGTAAGGGTAGGCAAACGTTTCAGTATTTTAAACAAAGTTAAAAAAAAAAAGATTATCAATTCGACCCGCGTCTATATTTTTAAAGAGCATAATTTAAAACGAATTTGAATGAATGAATGAAAAGAAAGTTAGAGTACAATGGCTTTATTTAGGTTTTTAATTTTAAGTTTGTAAGATATCAAAGCAAATAGTTTTTTATTTGACTATGAACCAATTTTTCAATAGTCAAATTTTATTCATTTTATTCATTAAATAAAAAAAATGGACCAATACATAGGATATGCTATTTTTATAAATTTATAATTTGCATAAAAAAATTGTTATTATTAAAATTAAGTAAAATTTGTTAGTGCATCTGTATATTTGTTGGCTTGTAACTCAAGAAATAATGCACTAAAAAAAATTATCATTTTGTAGAAGGGTTAAGTAAAATGATAGTTATATCAACCTGGCAATCTATGGTCAGTCAACTACAGTCTGGAAAAAAAAACACCGAAAAAATTTGCTGTTGATTACGTGACAAAAGATAGGCACTCTTCACTCACTTTAGATAAGATAGAAAGGCCACAGGTAAGAAAGAATTACATGAATCCAATCTCCAACCGTAAAGATAAGTTATGACTGAAATTAATCAGCGTGAAGAATAAGTTTTAAGCTTGCTAATGGCTGAAATTGACACGGTCATACAGAGAAAGTAGAGGCGGCTTAATGGCGATTACAAGGTGGACGATTTGCCAGGTTAAAAGGGTCAAATCAGTGAAAAATTTAACGTATGTGTACTTTTAAGTGGCTTCCATTGTTCACTGAAGACACGAAACGATAAGGAGCAAGGCTGCGCAGATTTCGTAACCGCTAAAATGGACCTGTAAAGCAATATTTTAGCATAAACCGCGAATATTTCTTCTGGTAACAATTGCGCCTCATTAAAAGCGAATTCGTCGCGCAAGAAATTCAATGATGGATTCATAAATTGACCTAAAGATGGTCATGACTTTGCTCATTTTTCGGCGCACTGACTTTGACCCTTTTCGAGTTAAAAATTTGACCAATTCGCAAAAAATAAAAACGATTCATGGAATGCAGAGTTTGTCAGGTCTTAAAGACGTTTAAGAAAAGTTTAAAATTTATTACACGACAACGCCAGAGCCCTTCTTCCCTTTCACATTTTTTAAATTGTTTTCGAAAGAAGCAAAATCATGATCATTTTCCTCGGGCTTCGAGTTGTTAACATGTTCCATACTGATCACATATGGGACGATGTTGGAGTCCAGCTAAGTAATTGCCTTGTTGACAACATTTTTTACACTTTCCCTGAATTTTGGCTCCTCGCCGACGCGAGTTTACTTTCTTCGCTGGACCGCGCCCCGCTAATGAAGGCCTTCGTCCGCGAAACAATTCAAAAATGCCCCCCCAACAAAAAAACCATCTTGGCAAAGTAAACGAATAATATATTCATGGAAAAGTGGAAAAACTGTCGATTTTCGCTATTATCACAATTACGTTACCAATTGACGACACAAAATCTGAGTAGTTGGCGTTGATGTGGAGGCTGTTTTAAGACCTACTCAGAGGGGGGAAAAGATTGCGATGTAATTTTTGTGATTTTTCATTTTCATGGTCACTAGACCCCATAAACCTGATGCCCTCAATTCTGGTCTATTCACGCATGCTTCTTTCATTGGTCATCGCATTTTAGCAATATTTTTGATTTTTTAATCTTGTATCTTACACGGTATTTAGCTGGCCGTTTATTATTTTGCTCTTAATTATCAACGGCTGTTAATGCGACGCCATAGCTGATAATAAAAATGAAGCCGTGGACAGTGCGGCGGCGTCGTCGAGACATCTTGTGATAAACTTCAACCGGACCCCTAACTTTAGTAAGTCGTATAAACCAGAGAAGCTTTTTGGCGGGTAGATAATCCGACAAATGTTTTCACACAGTTGAGGTGACTACCATTAAATTATTCTTCAGGTTATGTAGGATGACAAAGAGGCACAAGGCTTACGAGTGTAGTTTTGGTTTCTTTTTCTTCAAATTTCAACTGAATTTTATGGACTCAATAAACCTTACGTGTAACTTTACTCCATTTTCCTTCAGCGAATTGAATGTGTGGCCTCGCCTTTAAACTTCTACTGTCCACTGTATGAATTTAAGATTAATAAATTCCACGTCCTTCTCATGTATGGTCTAATTAACTCTAGTAATATTCATAATTCTATTAAATTACATGTTTTCTACGACTATGAATACTTTAACTTATAATCAAATGATTTTAGTTCAGTTTTACTGCAATTGTCTATGCAAAATATACGAATCCTGTATAATTGAAGTTGATCTCACACTAAAATTTTAAATAACTATGAGAAAACCACATATGTACATATCTATGTATAGCATAATTTTGTTAAAACTTATCATCAACAGTTTAATTTTTAAAAACTGCACGTTTCTGCACGGTAATGTACTTTTTTTTAATTATATTTATAATTCGAACATACATATAAATCGAAAGTATAGTTCTTAACATATTCGAATTTCAAATTTCGATTATTATAATTCTCCTCTATAGTCAACGGTTTGAAAAAAATCGATTTTTTTACACTTTTTACCCCCAAAAATATGCCTGCAAATGGGTTTTTGAAAATTCATTAAATTAAGGGAGTTATAGGGTCTAGAAGTTCGGCTCGCATAGAACGGTGTTATTGTAATCCAAAATATTAAACCCGAAAACACGCACCTACCGAAAAGACACACAGAAAAGTTGCCTATTTTTAAATAAATTAAGTATAGGTACATATTTTAGTACAAAAAGGTTGTATAAATGTATGGAAAAAAAACTACTCTAAAATCGTTTACTGATTCCAAACAAAAAGTTGGTCAAATTACCATCCAAAAAAAGCCGTCACCATAGAAGACACCCCTGTTTTTTTATACTATAAGAAGTAAGTATGATCACAAGGTTTTTAATCCTATAAAATAAAATACGAAAGATTTGGAGTCCAACCCATTTACAAACTGGCTGAATAAACGTATAGAAAAATTTTGATCAAAATCGATTAAGAAATGCGACCGCTATCGTATCCACAAATTTTCAAATAAATTTTATTTTTTAAGTCTACGAAAAGCCTAAAACGAGTTTTGGTATTATTCATTTTCATTAAACCATAGGTTTAATTTTAATAATAAAATCGAATTACTAATACAAAATACAATATTCTGTTGATTATACAACTTTTATTATAAAGGGTAGTTTTTTAAGCCTTTGATTTTAAATTTCAAGAGAAAACACAGAAAAATTGGAAAAGAGTATAAAATTATATTATTAGAGAATCAATTCATGCCATTTACTTATTAAAGATTATTTCATGTAAATGTTGGCAAAGACTACTATTACGAGAAGTCCAATTTTGAGTGACTTTTTCGAGCATAGCCACTGGTATCTCACCTCAATGATTTCAAACTTTTTATTGCCAAAAATACACGAGCTGAATCTGGTTGACATGTGGTTTCAACAAGACGGTGCCACATGCCAAACAGCACGCGGAACGATAGATCTATTATCTCTATTGTTCTCGTTTTGGACCAGTGAATTGGCCACTGAGATCATGTGTGACACCGTTGGACTACTTTTTGTGGGAGTACGCCAAATCTCTTGTTCATGCCGATAAACCATCATCGATTAAAGCATTAGAAGACAACATCAGACGTGCTATTGGTAAGAAATGCTCGAAAAAGTCACTCAAAATTAAACTACTCATATGAACCACCTGAAACGCAGTCGTGGCCAACATTTACATGAAAAAAGTGAATGGCAAAGATTGATTTTTTTAATCTCCAATAAAAATTGTATACCTTTCTTCCAATTTTTCTGTGTTTTTGTTGAAAATTAAAAACCCAACGCTTAAAAATCACCCTTTAATATCATGCATTAGTCAAGTTACTTCTGAATGTCATTGTGCACAATTCTCAAGCTCCAGGCGAACAATGTCAATTAAATTTTCTTCTTAACAAAGTTTCTTCGCCAGAAGTCGTTCTTAATTAGAAATCGTTCCCATAACTCCTTCTATCCTACAAAGAAAGCAATAAAAGACGCAGAACCCGTGGTGCCACTATTCTTCGCCTAGCTGCAGATAGTTGGTGTTTAATTTGTCACGAGCAATTTTCTTGAGCTCCAGCCGCGACACCAAACATCCATCAACTGCCCCAGTGCACTCCGGTTCACACGATTGCAAGGGATATTGCTTCTAAGCCAACCCAAGCATTGGGGCCCTCGGGCTGGGGCTCGCAGTCGCAGAGAGTGCCTCAATGTCACCGATTGTGTCAGCACTCGGCGAATGCGGAAATTTTACAATCATAATCCACATATCCACGTGAGATCAAAATAAAGTCCCGTCTCAAGCTGTTTCCATGATTTAGCGACCAGTCAGACACTCACTCGCTTGAAAGATATTGGGTCTATTTGCGCCTGTAAGAAAACTGCATAATCGGCATTAAGCCGCGTGTGGCTATTTATTCAAAATCCCTATCCTATTAATTCATAAAATTTACGATTTACACTGCAACAGGAGTCTGATGACAAATAATTTTTAGTTGCACTCGCCGTTACACGCCCATTAAATTCATATTTTATATAATTAAATGAAATTAAAATATTCCACTGCAATGAATTTACTGCGCAAAATTATTTATACCCCAGCGAGTGCGCACTTAAAATTCCAATCTTACGCAGATCTGCAAGATGCGAACATCTTCATTATGCTCGATCGCATAAGAGAGCTGTTCATGAGCATTATAAAGAATTGAAGTTATTAGTCGGGTAATGCGATATCCCGCCAATAGTACCGCGCGTTGAATTTCTTATTAATTGGTTAAGATTTGTTTGAACTACTGAAAAAAAAATATATAAGGCCTATATAAAGATACCAACTCCACCTCTCGTCGGCCGTGTCGCCGCAAATTTATTAGATTAAAGAGGAAGATCTAAAGTTACCCATTTCGTGTCTAGCTACCGAGGTGCGAGCATGGCCAGGGTTTTTCTGGAACGGCTATAACTTTAATAAATTACTAAATAATTTTTCGCACCACTACCCGTCCTCACCTCAATCGAAAGATATTTGTTTCTGTCTTCCATAGTGTTGGACGATATAATTTTATAAATCTTTAAACCGCAGCCAGGTAGCTGTCGATAAAAATTGACCTGTCCGCGATTTTATCGGTATCATTACACCACAAACTAAGCAGGCTAGATGAAATCTAATTAGTCACCTTATCTCCTCCATAAATTTTCTTTAGTTGCGAGCACTTTATTGCTCAGACCCATAAGAAACTGTCCATACAATAGCACAATTATCTCAGACGAAATAGCATTCTTTGGATAGAATATCTTTGAATCGAGTATCGTGCCCGACTAAGTTTAATTTCACACAATTAGCCTTTTTGAGCCACTTTTCAGTGGGATCAGGTGGGTTGTGCTTTAAAATGGCTCACGGTAGCTTATCAAATTTACCTTAATTGGGCGGTGAATTTCAATTAGTAACGAGCTGCTGAGCACGAGAAATGTCTGAATTGCAACTGCTTTAATTTCCTAATATTTTTACTCCTTCTAACTTGCTCGACTCTGAGGTCTTTGAATTTTTCAAGGACAGGGTCAGAGGATTGCTGCAGCAGTGCATGGTTAATTTTTATTTTATCGTTGCACGGGCAAGAATTGTTGTGGAAAGTCGTCGATTTCAGAAACGCACACTTCTTGAGCAAGCGTAAGTGGCCAATGCAACAGTTTTTGACCTAGTTACGTAGAGAATTTTCGTATTTATAATTCTTGATAATTGTGGCAATTACTTAGATTATATTAATTGAATTTGAAACCGGTCAATCGATTTATATAAATTTAGTCAGTTTATATTAGTCATACAAACTATGATATTGTATGCCGTATGGTAATATAATTTAAAATGTAACGTATGTTGAGAGAAGCAGATACTTATAGTTATTTCTTTGTCGGTAATACAGTCAACTGTTGCACTAAAACTGATGATAAAGTAGTTTTTCAAAAAATTTACAATTTTTATTTCGCTAATGCATTCTAATTATAATTAAGATTTTATATAACCCCAGTTCATAAATGTAGAACTGTATTCACCATAAATTTATGGATTGACTCAATTTTTGGTTCGATTTTTATTTTTCTGTTCTTGTAATAAAATGTTCGGAGATTAATTGATCAATCGATTCAAACTTTTTATTCTTTATCTTTATTGTTTTATTTTCGAATATTAATTTCTTAATTCTTTAACTATCGTCACATGTACGAATTTACGAATTTTTTACTTCTAAAACATTGAAGTATTTTCGCCTGTTCGACTTTTAAATTTATTCAAATATTTCTGAAATGATTTACTATTTCAGGAAATTGGCTTCATTAGCCTCCAAACAATTTTATATAGCAATTTGAAGAAGCCTCTAACTCTTTTTTATTAGAAAAAAATATCATAAAAATTGCTAGATTGCTCTGAAATTGGTAAGCCTGCTGTGAAGCCATGACCTTCCATGCTTGACACATTTTGTAAGGCTGGCTTCCAACAAATTTGTTTTCTTTTTTTTTTTCTCCAAAAATATACCTGCAACATGGCCAGGGCGTTATAGTTTCAAGAAAGTCATTAATAATAATTTTAACGAGAAATGCTTTTATCAGTTGCACCACATCGGATGGCGTTTGTCCTTGCCCATGCGCGGCCGGCTCTTCACGGGGGGTAATTCGATTAGTGCGCAACCCAGAAAACCCCAAGATGCCTCGGTGAATAAGCTCTAAGAAAATTTTCTCATTAGTTTTTGATCGACTTGCGTCGCCGCAGCTGTGGAATGGGACCCTCCTTGACGATGGCACATTTAAATCAATCAAAGTGGGACGGGGCTCTGTGGGCTCAGAGCAATTAGAAAACAATAAAAGTCTTAAACTAGTACTCCTCGGATGTTAGGAGCTAACATCAGTAAGAATCGTGCTGCTCCTCATCATTAATATGCACCTCTTCGGATCGCGGATGTTTAAAGTCTGAATGGGGCCCGCTGAAAGGAGGAGATCAAGGCGGACTATGATCTGGCTCCTCAGGTGCTAAATTCTACCTGAAGTTTGACTGGCATTTAATTAAGTCCAAGGCGACTGGTTCAGTGCACTACAAAATGCGTTGCTTCCACGGTTGGCTGGTGCATTCGCCCCCCTCGTGCACAAAGGTGGATGCATGCCAGAGTGGAATGCAACCTTTTTTCTAGGCGTGCGCTGACAGCGGCGGCGTCTCCAAGAACTAGGCCTGATAGCTACAAGACACCAATCTTATTGGTGATCATAGTCTCGGATTTCCAAGTGACTAGTAGTCTTGTCCAACAAGGGTACCCTGAAGAATGGGGGCCCCTTGGGCATTCCTTTCTTAAAGCGAAACGGCACGGCACGCGTGTCAGATGGGATTAGGTCATATTATGCACCGGATAAGGCGCTCCAGCGGTATAAAGCGCCCCAAATGCACCCACAGGTATCAATTAACTTTTCAACTTTACGTTCGACCCGAGGGTTGACAGGTCGGATAATGAAAATTAATTGTGGCTGATTCTGCGGTCGTGGACTCACCGACGAAACGTATTTAATTACTCCTGTAATCAACAGAGATACAATCAACTCAGATATGATTTATAGTGCAATAAAGCAGAACGACATAAATTCTCTATGTTTCTTAAAAAAATAAAAATAAAAAACAAATCAGGGTTATTCCATATTAAAATTATTAAATAAGACAAATATTTGGCAGTTTTACCATTTTTATGATTTCAATAAAACTCGTAATTCATTGTAAGTCAACGTATTAAATAAATTCATCAAACAACTAGCAAAACTTATGTTTATTTTATGAAATATTTATTGAGTCTTGTAAGTACCTACTTTACATATGTATGTATATGTACGTTTTCAAATTAAGGTTATTTAAAATCACTATTTTAAGTTTTTTTCGGTGAATAAGCATAATTTCCATAAAAACTTAGCTTATTAATTTTAGCAAAACATAAATTTTAATAATAAATCCGAACCAATTCAAAAATTATTACAACACATAAAAAGAGGAGAGAAACGCGTCGCACTCAAATCAAAAATAAATTCTTTATTTAAGTCAACAAGTGTTTTAGTAAACTATGGATAATGTAAAGAAGTGCCATCTACAAATTCCATGAATTATTTGAGAAGCTTCGACATAAGTGATTTAAAGTTTTACTACCGCTCGCCGGTTAAAAATCAAATTAAAATGGACGTGCAACCATCTGTGGTTTAATATTTCGTGTCTGAAAGAAAAAGTGTTCTAAAAATACTTAAGTACATCTCGCAGAGCATGTTACGCATCTCGAGGGAACAATTATGTAATGTTCTACATTTTGTTAAAAGAAAGTGGCTCTTATACGAAATTTATATACATAATACCTATGTAGGTATATAAAAATAAAAAATAAATTATAAATGCTCCTCTTTACCATTATGTTTTCAAAAGGGGAAATGAAAAATTAATCTATAGGTTTTATTTTTTGAAAATGTTTTTTTCTATAATACATTTATTAAATAATTCACTTAAGGGGTAGCTTGGCATAGAACCAGAACGCCAAAAGCAAACACTTTTCTATTTACAATTTTTTCTAAATAATGATTTTATACTAAATGCAGGTATATGTTGAAAGTAATTGAATATCGAGAATTTTGTGAATTATCCTGCGCGCCAGTTTAAAAAACATGGTGTTGAGAAAAACGCATTTAAAGTTTCCAAACAAGGCATTTTACTATTCGGCGTGCTCGCGTATGCGCACTAATCGAGCTAATTTCGCCCCACGAAAATAGGAATTCATAAATAGGACTTTGAGGGCATGTTCTAAGGATATTATATGTAAGTACTGTCGAATTAAGCAAAAAAAAAAATAGACATGTAAGTATATGTACTACTATTTATATAAAACTACTACAGAGTTTGGTCGAACTTCACAAAAATAGTAATTTGATATGAAATAGCAAAAAAAAAGTCGCTGCAATTAATAAATCAGAGCTCATGTTCAAGTTCGTGGGATTAATGAGGCCCAGTTTAAGTACGGACCTCGCCACCGCCTGGGCCGCCCAGAGCGACCCAAAGATACCTTGCCGAAATAAAGAAGCAATTTGTGTCCGGCTAATGAATGCAGACCGGGGCCGCCAAAAGCGAATGGGGTTCCCACGGCGGAGGCCCCGTCCGCCATCCGCTCGTTAATTAATTTCAAATTTTGTGAGATAATCGCTCCGCGTTTTTGGCAGCTCATTGATTTCCGAAATCCTCGGAACAGTCCGGAACCACGGTGCACATTCGCGCGGTCGGGGGCTCCGTCGCGTCGGCTTGCTTCGCGTAATACCTGAGGAAGGCATCAATTAAGGGAGGGCCAGACAAATTATGTCTTGCGGCAGAAGAAAAATTCCTCAGAAGGAAGTTTCGGGCGCAGACTTTAAAAGTGAATTTTATCTGTGCGCGCGCTTCGACTTGCGAGTTGTTAAGTTAATTGTACCTACGTGTCCCCGGAGCGCCCAACTAAAAGAAAAGAAGAAAGCGCCACTTGATGACCCAGCGATTAAATCATCAAAATAAATTGCGATCGGCCCCTACAAAGGCTCCCGGGGGAGACTCGAATAAAGAGCGTAATTACGGCGAACAGGCTCCATCAGTCCCCGATAATTGAACCCGATTGGGGCATTACGAAAATTCAAGCCTGCCTTTTTGTTCATCGGACTGATGGCGCGCATTTATTTTAATACGCCGCGGCAGCCGCGATGAAAGCAGTCCGTTTCCGGGATACGCGCTGAACTGCCCTGAGTCTGAGTAGGCTAAAAATAAAATCACCGGAGTCTCAATTGCGGTAGCAATTTGCCGGCTAAATGACGCGTGCAGAGATCATCGACTCTTTGCAAATTGTTCGCTATTAGCAGAAAATTGTTGGTGGTGGGGTGGGCAAGGTACAAATATGAATTATATCTTTTTTTTAATTTTTGTCCACATTCGTTATGTGGTTTTTGTTAGAGTACACCATAAATATGTAAGTAAAAAACAAATTTTTTTCCATTATTATTCTAGAAGTTATTGATATTTAAGGGGCAAAACCATATTAGGAGGGTGAAAAAAGTGTCCCTGTAAATTTAAAGAGTCACTGTGGTAATTGCTTTCTTGAATCCTGTTTAAATTAAAGATGTTGAAGTTCTTTTAAACAGTACCACGTCAAAATAATATGTATGTATATTGTTGAATTAAACCCAAGTTTTGAATAATTAACATGACTAGTAAAAAATATATGTTTAACCTTAAAACGTTTTTTAATTGTTCGTTCGCCCTTATGTTTTCGATTTGAATGGAAATCTTGTTAGAATATGAAAATAAACTGGAAAACCACAATACAGTCCTGTTTGAATGACAAGAAAACTTACATAGTTGTCTCCTAATTGTAGATACATATATTGTAAATATTTTCAATGGTATTATTGTTAACTGAAGATAGTTTTGTAACAACAAGAAATCTTCTTAAATCCAACTTATTTCCTCAGTTATTTAGACTATAATAGGAATCTATCAGGAAAAAGTGTTTGCATTGTCATTGTCAAACTAGCAAAATTCAACCCAAATTAACAAGAAAAAGCAGTAATCTTATGTCAGGTCAAAAGAATTAATTTTCTCGTGGAAGTTTAATAATCCTGAATTCATTTATAACCATTGCTTGAGATTTCAATTATTTTCAAAATTAATTATGTAAATATTAAATGGACTAAAAGAATTTTCCCTAAACCTTGTTGTCTGTATAATAAACTTACGTTTGTCTTTTTCAGTGAGGACTTAGAATTCGAGCTATTATTTTGATTATTTTGATTTTTAATTTAATTTATTTCATTTGTACGCTTATCTCTTATATTAAGGGCAAGATATACCAAAAAACATTTAGAAGAGCAAACCTTAAAAATAACTGATACATTATTTAATAATAAAATAACTTAATTGCTCATTAAACCAAATGTTTTTATGGTTTGACGATTTCAGTATTGATAGTTCAATTATATCTTTAGAATTAAAATAACTGGCTATCATAATTCAACATTTAAGCTTTTTTAGGAACTTAGGTCCATCCTGTAAATGATCAAGATGAGCCTAAATTCCGAGAAAAATCTTGACTGTTGAGTTATGATAGCTAGTTGTTCCAATTTTAAAGATATACTGTTAAATTGACAAAAGTACATTCTAAAAACTACAAAAAAAAAATCGGTTAAATTAACAAATATTGATTTATATTCTCCATTATTTAACTTAACCAGAATAGATAGGTTTTTTTACAAATAATATTTTAACTAGAGTTTCCTGGTGAATGTTATAATACTAGAAAGAAAGCATTTTAAGTCAAAATCAGTACGAAAAATTGTTAAAATAACCTGAAAACTAGTGGTTTTAAAGAATTTTTTTTCAGATGAGGGTATTTGGGATTTTTTGTTTTTATAAAGTAGAACTCAATTGAGTATTTTCGAACTTTAAGAATATTGTACTGACATTCTAATATATATTTATGATTTTTATTAAAATAATTTCAGCCAAAAATCGCCGGGTTATCCGCAGTTTCTCATGAAGGACCTGAACTCACTGTATGTTTGAATTATGTTCTGGTGATCGTAATTTTTATTCAAAATAAAAAAATTGTTGTACATTATTAAAAAGTTTTCCAAGAGTATGATCGAATTCTAGCTAAACATTTAATATTTTATAGACGTTTAAAAAAATATCAAATTAATCACCTTTTTTTGTTTTTGTATCTGTATGCAAAAACAAAATATGTAATTTAAGCAATAATATGACTTCATATTCTTGAAAATTGCATGAGATAAACATATATTAATTTTGAAAATTATAGATCAATTTTATTTCTTCAATATCCGCAGTTTGAAAAAATATCAGTACGAGAAAAACACTTTTAAAGTTTCCGACTCTCCCAGCGACATTCCAACAATTCAAAAAGTGACATTTTCTATTATAAAACGAAAAAATTCAAAAATATTGAATTAGTACGATTAGGTATAAATTCAACATTCATACCAAAACACTGGATTTATGAGATCCATAACAATAAAATTGATCAACCCCTAGGTCTTAAAGGGTAATAAAATACAATCAATTAGAAAATCTTTCCAAACCAGAAAGCAATATCTGGGACTCAATCTCAGTTCGTGATACCATAACTATCTCATTTCATCACAACCCGCCCAAACATAATTTTCTTTTTCACAAAAATTCCAAACCGCATCCGCAATGGGACCACAAAATGGAAAACCTCCCAGCTGGAGTCATACCACAAATTCAGGGTGGATCCGGTTGTTTCGGTATTTAATGTGGGTAATAAACGATTTTCGCTGAAAGGTCTTGAGATGCTGTGCCCCGTCGCAACTGTCCGCCCATTGCATAATTCACTGCAGCAGCGCAATGTCGACGAAGTCGTTACTTCGTTGTTAGCATAAAACAAAATCGGCCAGAGCCGGGTATCGAAGACCCACTCTACATTATTTTTCTTGAATTTTCTTTTAACAGCTGAAGCACAATCGATCGATGGTATTCGGGGCTTAGCAGATAACTCGGCAGAATTTTGCAACTTACAAAGAAGAGACCACCGTAGCTTTGCAATTGAATTAAAAAATTTTTAAAAGAATTTAAGAAACTTTGAAATGTCGAAACCTCCTTGACCATTGCGGTCTCTGTATGATTTATGAGAAATCTCAGTGAGGGCTTCTTCGAAAATTGCAAGGCGACAATACCACAAATTGGCAGTGTGGTCCTCGGATTATCTAGGCTACATCTTCTCGACAGGGGTCTCAGCGAAACGCGCGTGGACTTTTAAAGTCTGTCGATTAGTTAAATTTAATTTATTTTTAACACAAAAAACCCTGTATATGGTAGTCTCCCTGAATGGGAGAAATTAAGGCCCCACAGGTACCCCACAGTGCGGCGCCTTACAGGTCGATACAAAAGACTTCCTCTTCCACATGTGTGGTGGAGGCGAGAAATTAATTTTCTTGGCTTACGGCACAGATGTAATTAATCTAACGAGAACGGAGATTCCCGAGGTTGTCACGGATTTAATGCAATGACACCTTCATTAGCTTAATCCCTCCAGGTACGACAGGATGATGAATGGCTCGCTTCGGGAGCTTTTCTCACCTGCAACTCTGCATCGTCCTGTGTTTGTTCGATGCACTTTGAAAAAGAAATTATGTTTTACACCCTCTATTGACCGAATATTTTTCTGAACTATAAAAAAAAGAAATACATAAACTTAAAATAAAATTAATGAAGTGGGACCTTTCAAAATATTAAATAATGATTTCAGCAGTTTTAAGAATTTTATAATAGTGACTTCAAAGTAACAACGGCTTACAACGTTCGCACTTTTATTATTCTAGTGTAAAACTGATCAGCTTTTGAGTAGGTACTTGCAAAAAACAATAAAATATTGTCTTTTCTGGTAACACAGAGAACAAGTAAGTGTTAACCTGCTAACTGGGGAATTAACGCTTGATCAATTCGTTTCAAAATTGGCGCTTTTTCCTTACACCTAAAGTAATGGTTTTTCAATTATTGCTTATTATTTCGACAACAATGTGTTTACAAATGACCACGCTATAGAATTTAACCAGTTAACTGTGTTTGACGAGTATACTCGCCATGAAAAAAGTGCAAAATTTTGTGTTCTGAGAATGTATACTATATACTCGTCACAACAAAAAATTTTGCCCTTTTTTCATGACGAATATACTCGTTAAACACAACATTTTGCACTTTTCATGACGAGCATACTCGTCAAACACAGTTAACTGGTTAAATAAATTAGAACGATCTAAAACGTAATGCGTTAGCTTTTTTTCCAAATTGGTTCGGGTTTTAGGCGTTGCCCTGAATTGAAATTTATGAATTGCTACCCATATCAATTTTTATTTCGGGAAAATAAAATCAAATTGCTTGAATATGTGTACCCACTTTGTGCGAACAACTTTATCTCGTTCAAGGTCTGAAGTTTGGATGGCAATTTGATGCACTTTTCTCAAATTTGAAAATCTTCATATACACCTTCATAACGACCTTTAGAGTTCAATCCAACCCAAAATTTACTATAAAACAAGAAACAGATTAAAAAATTAAAAACACCCCGCTATTATGTTTACAAATCTCCATGGCGAAAAATTTCGTCATGTCCACTGAAGTAGTCTTCCGGGTATGACGAAATATTTCGTCATACCTAGTTAACAAGTTAAGCTTATTACATTTAGTTTTTAACAAATTTTGTTTTAAAGCTTAAAAAAGTTTTAGTTTTTGTATTTTGTATTTATACAAACTGAGTAGGTATAATATTTGTCCTTTCATTGTCCCAGAAAAGAAAATATTTTGTTTTTGTTTTTACATGAACCTACATTTAAAAATGGCGGGTGAACTATTTTGCATCAGGGTAGTACAGCATTACTATTAGATCTGTTATCGTTACTGCTCCTTATTCTTATTTTTATTTTTATTTTTGTATAATTTTGTATCCAGTTTTTAGGTTTCTACATACATATGTACATAAATCTAAAATGCAAATAAATCTCAATAGTTATCACAAACACAACGAACTTTTTCATTAGGCCATTGTTACTTGAGAATCAAAAAACTTATGACATACAAATAGTAACAAATATTATTTATGAAATGCAAAATAAAATATATTTTATTATTAAATATACTTATCACTAATATAATATGCTCTTTTTTGGTTTATAAATATATCGATAGAAGAATAAAAATAATAACAATAATAGCACACTTCTTCCGACTAACTAACTAATAACGTTGATTTTTCAGGTTAGAGCTAATAGCGATTATCAAGAATATTAGGAATAAATAAAGAGATATTGTATAAGAAAGTGTATATGCCATCGAAAATCATTGAATTATTTAAGAAAATATCGGTTTATTAATATGTAACTTGAAAGTTACACGGCTCCCACTAGAGGATTAAATTAATAAAATTGTTTCTGAAGTTCTTCTACTTTCTTCTTTAATTAAGACATCGAAATTTGTCGTATATTTGAATAATAATTTTTTAAATACAAATATTTAGCATAAATACTTTGCAGAGATGGTGAATTATAGTCAGTAAAAATAACAAATTGACTATAAATATTTAAAAGCTAAAACGTTAAGTTAAAGGAGTCGATTTTACAAATCTAACACACACACAAATTAGCATAATTAAGAAGACTATAATGTCGAAAAAGAAAATAAAACCGATAGTTCAACAAGTCGATAAGCCAATAAAATCGAAAAGACAACTATTCAATAAGCAGACAAGGCAATAAAATCAAAAAGCCAGTAAGACCAATAAAACGACAAATGGGAAGATTGCAAATCACATTTAAATCAACAAGACGAAGAAAGCAAGATCATACACTTTTTTGTGTTTTTAAAAGTTACTTCTCTTGTTGAAAAAGAAAAACATTTCTCCGGTTTCTGTCGTTATGACAATTATCTCTAATCTTTGGAAATAGTAAAATTTTCCTTCGGTAGTAATTCAAATAAATTTATGCTGATGACCCTCTATTAATATTGTTTTATGTTACGTTGCAAGGTCTTAAAAGGTTAATTTCTTCGAAAACGCATAATACCTACTTTAAAGAAATGTGTTGTTGTCATCTTACATAAGGAACTTATTTTTCACGAGTTTTCAGGAAAGCCGCAGACGTAGAGGATACCTTTGCATAACGCGACCTTTGCCCAGAGCTGATGTTTTTTACTCACTTTCTTCAGCGTCGCCAGTAGACAGCCTTTCGAAGATCTTCGCTACGTCTTAACGATCTCCTGCATGGTGACAAATCGAATGAGAGAATTAACAGATTAGGATAGCTTCCTCGAGGCTGTTTACTATAATGAACTGCAACCGGACCCCCATAGGATTAGGTAACGAGCCTATTTACCCCCAGTACCCCTGTCGCTAGCGATCGCGGGCGTAATGGGTAGTTGAGATGTTCATGTTTTACGAGACAGCAATCTGTACGATCGCTGTCTAGCCGTCTTTACCTCCAGACGCAATTTATTGACCGTGCAAGGGCCCGCCAGAATGATAATCCGCCGTGCGTACTTCAAACGCAATGGCGAGGAGAGCAATCAAAGTCAAAAAGATACAACAGGTCCGTCCGGCGACACAACGATCTTCATTTTGCAAGACCGCCTCATAGTCGTATCATTTATCCTGCGAGACAGATGATCTTGTTTAACACCGGACAGTAAATTTCATCTGTCCAAGTTATCTTAGAGAAGTATTTTGGATCCGGCCGGTTTACAGCTCTCTACTTGTTTTTTTTTTTTGCTACAGAGGCTGAAAAGCGCGAACTATCCATTAGCCGCCTTCGGGAAGAGATAGTGAACGCACCTTTTAACAGCCCCAAGACGGCAGTAATTAATCGAACTGAAATGCTTACCCATGGGAGCGTTTTCTGTATTTGTCCAAACAAACTAACAATCTAATGGCGATCGACACCCAAAGCCGAAGGCATTTGCTTTCATTTACCTGTCTTATGCTCTGCGCCGTCGTCGCTGTACAAAAAACACTTTCATTCCGGTGTTCGATGATCGAGGACTGGAATTACGCTGAATATTATCCAGAGCTTCCTCTACACGATCAATTTCCAGATCAGTGAAAGGAAGCTGCACCAATTCTAAGGCTTTATGCGACTGCAGATGATGCAAATCGATAAAAATCAACATTCACCTGCAATTGCTTGTAATTACAGAGGTACCAGGGTGGAAAGTATGAGACGCAACGATCAATTAAAGTCTAAAGACAACTCGATCGCGAATGATCGACGCAATCGTGTCCGCCCTGAGTACCAACTCGTGTCGGAGCAGGTCTCCTGGCAAAATAATGATCTCTAGCAAGATATCAGCGTCATCGCTGAATGTGATCAAATAGTTTTAGACTCGTAGAAGGTATTAGATACATATGCTAATATGGATAATCTATCGGCTAAGACAGTCCCCAGCTGGGGCTTGTTCTCGTCGAGGATCTTAAAAGTGTTCTTCTAAGATCTCTAGATCGGTCGGAGTGCCAATCAACAGATTTCCGCATTCCGCCAGATGTTTCTCTCTGAATCATATGTAATTTATAGCGCAGAACAGCTTTCAGCTAAAATGCAAATAAGCTGAATAAAGCATGTCACACTCCATTGTGAACCACCGCCCCTAAGGCTTAATTCTATTATAACATGTGGCGTTATCGATGCATCGAAAATATGATTCTTTCGGCGGCTAATTTATGTGTCATTCAAACAACAGACCCACTTTGAAGGTCAAGCTCCTGTATTTTGTCTGTCAAGTCTCTTTTGCATTTTTATTTAAAATTTTTTTTTATTACTTGTCCGTGGCAAAGCAAAAAGATTTTTAAGAACTATTGCATCATGTGGACCTCAATTAAAATTACAAAAGTTAGGATGACCGATAGATGCTTTGTGGGTTTTTCTGTCTAGCGTAAACTAGTTATCATTAAATTTTCTTGTACCTAATGCCTTTCGAGACAATGGACAGGTGTGGACATTTTATTGCGAATTTGCTTGCAGAAGTGAGTTCTTTTTTATTTCTTGTCTTATAAACAAATGAAAGAATAGATTTAAGTGGGATCAGGCACATCATAAGCAAAAATAAAATATGCGTTTATTGCTGACTCACAATTAAAAAACTTCGTAGCTAAATTTAGAATCAAGGAATAAAATACATGTAATATTGTTGTCTTCAAAGCTTAAATGATAGGTGGGATCGGAGTCAAAATTAAAACAGAAGAGATTAAATTATTTTAAGATAATCAAATTATTCAAATAAAATACGAACAAAGTTTTGTCTATGACTATAACTTGTCTAGCAAAGTCCTTTCCTAAACATTTTATTGTTATAAATCAAATACACACTTAGATGCTTTATTAATCTTCATATTTTTTATTATAGACAGTCTTTATCTTTTATCATTAGACCGCGGATTATATGCTACGACGGTTGCATTGGCATTACGAATACTTTGTAAAATACTTATTTTTGATTTTTAATTTAATTTGTATAAGCATATCAAAATATGCAAGAAATATGCAAAAATATGCAACAAATATACCAGAATTTAAAAAGATATACGGAAATATGCAAAATATGCATACAATAATACCACAAATTATTAAAGGATTGTAAAAAATTAATGTTTTCTTGAGACAGTGAATCTGATATACAGTATATCTGTCCATGAATTATGTACGATACTCAAACCGAAAATTTTGTGAAGAAGGAGCAATATCACGTGAACAAACTTAGAAAAGAATTTTTCGAATTCGTGGCATTATTAAAATGTACGTAATTAATTCAGCCGAACTATTCTTTAAGAAATATTCTTCCAAACTGGAAAATAATATGCTCTTGTAAATAGTAAATAGAACCAAACAAAGCTCATATAGTTGTAAGTTGAGGAATCGAGAATAAGAACAATATTATAATTACACATTTTATTAATTGAGTAATAATAAAATGAGAGCAAATATACAAGAAATATGTAGATATGCAAAAAATATGTTATATGAAAAATATGCCAAAACAATTATGAATCATTCAACTCTAAATTTATTACAATAAATTCTTTTAAAACCCCCAAAACGATATCTTGAATAACAAAAAATATGCATTTGCATATATGTAGTATAATTCGCGGTCTTATCATCTACTTTTTCTAACTACCTAAAAGCATAGTTAAAGCACTAACAAGTTTTAAATAAAATAGGTAACTAAAAAAAAATTAGATAAGATCCTAAAAATTAAATTAATTATTTTATATCTTTATATTACAGGGATCACATCCAGACACACTCTACCGCATACCATCCCGCGTACAAAAGACCTCCAGTAATAATTCTGTAAACAGTAGTAATCACATAAATTTCTGGAAGGCTGGTTCCGAGTCCCCAATGACTTCATCAACGACAGAATCTAGAAAACGAAGACAGGAGATCTACAGACATCTTAAAGATTTCTGGAAGTATGCAAAATGGCCCCTTGTCCTTCTACTTTGTTGCATTTTCCTCGGAAGTGTTGTAGCCTATTTAGTGGCGAGCCAGCAGAATCTAGAGGACGACAAAATGACTGAGGCCAACGTTACAAGTCTTCAGCCTCCGGACGGTTTGATAGGCGAACTGAACCACTTAGACCAAAATAGTTTGGAGGATAATGTCGAATATGATGAGGCGAATCAAGAAAATCAAGATAAAGAGTTAAAAAATGGGAGTAGAGAAGAAGATAAGATGCTAACTATTTATATGAGAAATCCCAAAGTAACTACAACTGAAAAACAGATTTTTACTGCACCAGTTCTTGTAACGACAACTGAGGAGGAAGAAGAATCTACTATTTTTAATATAGGGCTTGAAAAAGATGAAAATGAGACTCCTCATTCCTCAGTACCAGTCACTACAACAAGTCCTTTTAGGAATACGCAAATATTAAAGATTATTAACCAGGATAAAATGAGAATTGAAGATGATATTGAAACTCCTACGACAGAGCACATTGATAAAGATAAAAAATTTGCACAACCCACTAAAGAAACTCTGCAGGTTATTGGTTTCACTTCAGGGCACCAGAATAATTTTGGTGTGCCTATTGAAGAAGATGAAAGAATTTTACGAATTTTGAACGAAGAACTTATAAGGCTGGAACAGAATGAGGTTTTTACTTTTGTATTTTATTCATATATTTAAAATTGGTCAGTTTAACAAAATTCCATTTAGAATTCTAAGTATAGCATTGGCACATTGGCTTAACCTATTCACAAATAATTTAGCCGCACTAAAAAATGACTGTACTTAATGTTTAGTAACATTTTCACATGAAGGGTTTATTTTATTAAATTAAAATTTTATTTAGATCCCTATATGTATTTTAAAAGTTTAAATAAATTTGGGAAAAGATTAAATTTATTTTTATTTGAGACTGAATTGTTTTTGAATAGGTTACATATATTTGCATATGTGTGTATGTGAATGGTTAGACGTTAAATCTATTTACGCATGGGTTAAATATATTTGCGTTTAAATAAAATTTATTTGCGAATGGGTTAAATATATCTGTGTTTAGTTTAAATTGTTTTACTAAAGGATCAAATTGGATTCTTAAAAATGTCCACCCATATTTAAAACAAATCTACGTTTTATAAATTATTTTTAGACTACTCACCGCCCAACAACTGATTCCAGTGTCTACAAAGCCCGCGTATCTCCAACTCTTCCCGTAATTTTTCACCACAGGGAGAGTACGACTGATGGCAGTTTAGAAGTATTCAACACCACGGATGTGGGCCAGTGCGAGTCGACCTCATTGGGAATTTGTCGAGGAATCCTCCACTACGACTTGACCATATCCAAAGCAAAACGGAGACTTACAGTCACCGAATTGGAGCACTTTAGATACTTATTCGATTCGAAATGTTCGACAAGAGCGGCTGAATTTGTATGCTCCGCCCTTGAACCAGAATGCAGGCCAACTCAGATGGGAATTCTTCAGCCCTGTAAGAGGATTTGTAAATGTAAAAACCGTAAAAAATATTTCTAATTTAAATAATGTTTAATAAAAAAAAATCTTCCAGCAATTCTAGAACCCTGCGCCAGCATCATAGCTAGTTCTGAAATCCTAACCATGACCTTCGACTGCGATAAATATCCAGATTCAAGTGATAGAAACGTTTGTGAAGATCCTACCAGAAGAGGAATATGCCACGATAACGAATTTAAGTGTCTCGACTCCAGCTGCATTCCACACCAATGGAAATGCGACAATATCAAGGATTGCTCCTTGGGCGAAGATGAAGACAACTGCCTCTTTTGCGAACATGAAGAATTCCGATGCCAGACGAACGACAAATGCATCCCAGACAAGTGGAGATGTGACCAATACGACGATTGTTCAGATGGATCAGACGAAGCTGACTGCTTCGATTACGAGGAAGAGGGCGATGGAAAAGAGGACTTTGGAAGTCCAAGAATTTACTCATTTGCAAGCATTCAGTCTCCAGACAATCCAAATAGCAGGCCATACCTAACAATTTCCGAAGAGGAAAGACTGTCCAGCGCTGAAAAGCTGACTGAACAGGAAAAAGATAAGGACCAATATCTGCCCAGCGCAGCTGAAAATATCGAAAACCTCGATGAAAAACAATCGAATGAAGCTGCTAAGGAAGAAGATGAGATACAGACTGGCGAAGCTAGTGGTAGATTAGTATCTAGTCTTCCAAAAAATATAGGTTAGATTTCAATCTACTTAAAACAATAAAAAAAAAAAAATTATAATATTTCTTTTTATCTTCTAGCAAATTTTCAAGACAGTAAGGAGATTATGATGACGAGCGATTCAGAAAATGATTTTAAATATTCAGCCATTAATAGAACTGTAACAGCAACAACAACAGACCAAATGGAAGAGACTACCATAAAAAATCCACACTGTCCAGAAAACCAGCTGAGATGCGTGAGCGGGAAGTGTATCACAGTTGCCCAAATATGCGACAGAGTATGATTTTTAATCTTATGGTGAATGTTCATTAAAAGAAGCTTGTAGAATTAAAAAATTCTTGAAATTCATTTAATTCAGCTAAATAAAACCAGTTGCTGAATTACAGAATCCAAAATTTAACCTTGATTTTTAAAAAATCACAGAAGAATAAGTATCTTCAAATATAGTGTAAATTGTTTTAGTCATCTGTATAATTCAGCAATTGCTTTTTAAAAGCTACATACATATGTACTGTATTAATGTAAATTAAAACGGAAAGTAGAGAAAAACAAATAAACGAAATTAAAATTTACAGACAATCGACTGCCCCGACGGTGCTGATGAGGCCATGTGCGTTTACAAGGACCAGTAGAAGAACAACGTTCTCGAAACACTGCCAGCTTACCGCCAATAGTATTACTCCGTAGAATTACGTTTAGGCATAAAAAGAAATGATTTGTTTTATACCTTCAGCAGAAAAATTTCGTACTTTAAACTTAACCTTAATACATTTAGCGGTCTTTAGTGTATAGCCCATAAAGCGCTCCATAAGCATGGATCATCCCTTTCTGCAAACGAGAGAGTGAATGAATGTGATAATGCCGAATTACTTCGAACGAATTTCTCCACCCACATACCCTCCCTTCAGTCCTATGTAATTTTGTTTTAATTTCGGATATTTTTTCATTTGTATTATTATGTTTTTATTTCTTTGATACTTTTTGTACATAAAAAAAACCTATAGACGCCAGTACTTCGCACAAAATATTTTTCATCTTTAGGTTCCAAGGCGTGGCAGGCGAGGAGCAAAGCTGGAGTTTATTTTTGGGGTCAACGTCGGTTTAAGTGACAACAGAAATACTCCAGTTGTTTTCTCTGGCCTCATATAAACATCTTCGTGTAATATTAATTTGTATATAGAGATACTGTTTTGTATTTTTAATAAAACACAAAAACCAGAAAGAGCAGAGTTTTTGTTGCATGCAAAGATAGATTTGTTTTTCCTATAATTTTGAAAAACGTTCCTAAGAACTAAGGAACTAATGAAATGATAGAGTTATATAACTCGTTTTGAATTAAATTAAAGAGAGTTTTAACAGCTGAATGTACAAGATTTAATTAGAAAACTGTTGCCAAAATGTAAGTGTTGATCGAAATGCGATAAAGCTTTTCCGGACTTAAATCGCAACTAAATTGCTAAATATCGTGCGGAAATTAACTACAAAACAGTAACATGTAATTTAGCTGTTAAACACTTTTCGAGTAAGCCAAATCGAAAGTAATTTGCTTTTTCTTAAAACTACTTCTAGAACTTAGTTTCTCATTGCAAAATAGTAGCTATGTATGATAGCAAAAGCAAATTAGTTATATAATTATTCAAACGCAAAAGTAGCAAGATAATTTACATTACATTCTCGTCATATGTTATTTTAACATATCGCCTATAAAGGACAATGGGAAAAAATGTATGGGACCTGGGCCCACTTTTCAATAGTAATAGTTGGATAAGGCATTTCAAGTACATAAAACATTAGTTATTATTACGACTAAGGTCAAATGTTACTATGTTCGGAGTTACGTCATCATAAATGTGATCTCAATATAACATTCTTTTATTAGATATTTCATAAATTAATTTCAGTAACCTTTGGCTTTGACTTCATTAATTTTTCCGCACATAACGTCAAAATAATGCGATTGGATTTTTCTATCGGATTATTTTAACCACACTGCAAGAAAAAATAATTGAAATCCAAGGTTACTGAAATGGGTTTATGAGAGTTTTAGCAGCATAGGAATTTTTATACAAAAAACGCTAATGAAATAAACTGTGATCATTAAATGGTTTGATTGAGATCATTTTCCTGACAGTCTAACTCGGAATATACTCTTAAAACTAAATTATATATGTAGTAGGTACTGCTTAAAAATATTTATTCAATTCGCGTGTAAATTATTTCTATTGAGGGGTGGGCCCAAAGTTTCAAATTGACATTCTTGTAATTATAATGAGCTTTGAAGTCTGTGAAATCTTTAAATTTTAAGTTACATATCCATTGCCGTATCTTAGTTAGTAGTTTTAAAACCGAATTGCATATTTATCAGCGCCAAAGAAGTGTTAGATTATTAGGAATTCACAAACGAAAATTCTTCCGCTTTCGAATAAAAATAATAGGTGTGAACATTGGAAGTAGCTTCATTAATAAAATTTGTTTATAAAATAATCTCATCTCGCTTATCTTGTTTTAGCGTTATTTAACCCATGGCCTCAATCAAAGAAACATGCAGCAATAATACGCTAATTAGTTTCCTTACCAAGTCACATTAACAGCACAATAAGTCACTTAATGCAGTAAGAAGCTGGTCAAAAAATAGGTGTGTTTGTAAAGCGATTTTGTAGGATTTTTAAATAAATTGTTTCATGGTGGGTTCTTCAAAATTACAAACATGTGTTATTGCTGCATGTTTCTTTAATTGAGGCCATGGGTTAAATAACGGTAAAACAAGATAAGCGAAATGAGATTATTTTATAAACAAATTTTATTAATGAAGCTACTTCCAATGTTCACACCTATTATTTTGTCCACCAGTGTAGGTATTCATCTGCTTACCCTTTTATAGCGAACGATTTCCACTAATAAATTAAAACACATTTTAATGAAAAAAACTGTATTTTTTATTTGAAAACAGCTTATACAGTTTTCTGTCACAAAATAATCAAAATGAGACGCAATGAAATCCGTAAAAAGTAGGTAGGTAGTTCAATTTCAATGGGTAATATTCGCATACACGAAAGCAATAACTCTCTATTTATATTCTGCAATGGATGAAAATTCGTTATAAAGAATTTTTTGACAAATGTATTCGTAATGGAAAGGGCATTAGCTCTTACGGACAGTTCTAGGGGATTTCGAATCGAGAAAATCGTTATATTGTGGGTCTTTATATTAAGGTTACACTGTGTTTACATGCAACCCGAACGTTTCCCAACAGAGTTTAAATTTTAATTGTTCGGATTATCGAGACATTACTGTAATAGCAGCGACACACCAACCGAAATGTAGAATTTCGAGTGTTTTTAATTTCAGAAATATATCATATCACTTCTGAATTTCTTAAAAAGTTTCAGGCAAATATTCTATTAAAAAGAAATGTTGACATAAATTTGACTCTAATTTCAAAGCAATACAATAATATTTATTGTGAAATTGAATACGCTCGAAATTCTAAAATTCAGTTGGTGTGTCGCTGGTATAACGTTACTTTACGATGGCTAATTTAAAATCTATAAGTTAAATTCAAAATATGAGCTCATTATTCTTTGAAGAATAAATATTTAAAGGTGAAAACTAAAACCTTTATATTTGATAGAAAAATTCAGAAAGACGGTTCTATTCTTTTTAGCTGCAAAAAGTTTAGCTGCTAATTAATTTGTCGTCGGCTAATTAGAAGATTTTTAACTTCCGGTTGAGATGTACCTACCCACGAAGTTTCGGCTTCTCTTTTAGAATTTTTAGAAGTACTAAAATTCTTTAGAGCAGCTTCAGGGTCAAGAAAATGCTTTTCTATAAAATTTTTTGTCCCCGTAGCTTCCACCGTCGATTCGACTTGGAAAAACAATTCGTGGCTGAAATCATTCCATTCTCGCTTTCAATTCATAAAAATCAGAGCCTCCACCTGAAACTCACCTCGCGTCCTTGCCCGACACTTTTCATGCCAAAGAGCAGGTGACTAAGCGGCTTTTTGCCGGAATCGCCCCCCACACCTCGGAGCCCGCCTTCGGTGGGTAGCCACGACGCGGTGACTCACCGGCGACCGGGCCCCACTCGCTGGAAGACCGCAAAATTGAGAAATTCGAGCCGGTGGGGCGCTTCTTCTGGGGCATAAATCGTAGAAAAGCAGGACACCGACTTTTCAGGCTATTTTCCATTGCTCCCGCTGTTTCCGGCGCTGTTTTTCAAACGGTCTCACCGCGTACCGCCCACGCTCTAGTTGGGGATATTTTCAAGTCGGTGGAGGCTATTTTGAGTCAGACCGGGAAGGGAATTTTGCGCGTGCCTGGAGTCGAGGGGGAGCTAAAAATAGGGCCCCACTGGCTGCTAAACCTGATCCGGCCGGAGCCCTTCGCCCTGCCCGCAGCTGGTTCAAAACACCCCCCGGCCGGCCCCGCCGTACCACTGGAGCACCCGCGGTTTGAATGGGTGACGGGCTCCCGGTGCTCCGCGCGCGCGGTGGTGTGAGTGCGTTCGTTTCGTGTCGTGCGGCCGCCGCGTCGAAGGCGAGCAACAGAGCAGATGACGGCGAATCGGCGAAACGGCGAAGGCATGTGTTTCCTCGTCAGACAGAGTGACTCATCGGCGATTACGGCGAAGAGGAATGCCCCCGCGACGGAGGAGATTCCCTCGGTTCATTTCTGCCGCTGGCTCGCGGCCAGTTGTTGTTTTGTTGTTGCCGCTGCTGTGAGTGGCGCTCCCGCCCCGCACCCCGGGCTTTTCCCTTATCCCGCGTTAAAGCCGTGACGACGCCGAAGACGACGACGGCCGAACGGAACGAGCTGTAAGAAAATAAAAAATAAATAAATCAAAACTCACCACTCCTCGGAGCAATTCGAACGCGAAACGGCGGCTGCCTCCATGGCAGCGAACTGATGACGAATTCTTTCGGGAGCTTCTGGGGCTCACTCTTCTACGGCGCGGGCGACAGCGGCGCGCCGACGGGGCGGTGTGTTTTCGCGATTTCGCCTTTTTACGGGGCCCCCAGTGAATCAGCCCGGAGAATGCTCGCAAAGTTGCAGCGCGTCGGGAGTTTCTTCTTCGCCCAAAATTCAGGGACCAAATTCGAGCGGCTCGACAACCTGCCGCAAAACTAACGATAGCGCGAACAGTTCTTTTTAAATCAGCAAAATTAAAATCGCGGACGAATTCAATTTATTTTTTCTTAAAGGAAGTGCAGTGCTGCGAAGGAAATAAAATTATGAAAATAATTCAGAAAAACGAGTGACCGTAGAAGAAAAGTTGTAAGTGGAGTGAGTGAGAGAAGTGTGTGTGTGACGGCGAAAGCGAAATTCCTCAAAAAAGTCAACATGACGTCACAGTACATTCTGCTGAAGGTAAGAGGGGGACGGGCGATTGTTTACATCAGTTAAAAGTCGGGACGACGGTGATAACGTTTTTATGGGGTCGCGGGAGAATTTTGTTTTCATTTTGTTTTATTTTATTGACCGCCCCAAAAAAAGCTTCACCCGCGATTACTCACCCGATCGGAGGAAGTCGTAAATTTGATTCGGGATGAAGTCACATGGAGCTGAAGTAATTCGGGCGGGCGGTGCGAGGGCGGCGGGCACACTCTCCGGGGGCCCCACGAAAAGCCGCAAACTTTGTTTACAGATGGCAGCCGGAGGGGAAAGCTTATCTTAACAGAACCAGTGGCGCAGTTGGTTGGTGGACGAATTTTACTTATATTTACTTTTGTGATAAATAACTTGATAAATGTGAATCTTGAATAACCCGTGGATAAAAAGGAAAATAAAATTTAATTTTTCAACAAGATAATGATCCCAAGCACACAGCTAAAATAAAATAAAATGTTGTGATAACTCTAGAATTAAGTTAGTGAAGTGGCCACCTCAATGTCCTGATCTTAATGCAATTGAACATCTTCAGACGGCTCATTAAGTGGAGCAAACCCTCTAAATTTTTCAAAAAATCGATTTTTTTTCTCATATTTCGGAAGTATAATATATCGGGAACATCCCGGAAAAAAGAAAAAATCCAAATATTCTATATTTGAACCGTTTATTTTGAAAGTGAAATACGATTCTTCGTGTTAAAACTCATTGTACTGGAACTTTAAACGCGATTATCTCGAAACCGCGTTTTCAAAAACTGCTGCTGCTGTAGCTCAAAAAGTTATAAATCGATTTGGCTGAAATGGTGGGTTTCTGCCTATATTATTATCGGTAGGATGTACCTATAATTTCAAAGATATCGCGAAAATAAATCATATTTTTGGGGTAAAAATAGCCAAAAAAATATCCGAAAATTTGAACTTTTGATTAAACGGCCTACCTAACTTTTAATTTTATATATTTTTTTAATTTTAAAGGTTTAGCCTTCCCTTACACATGTCAGTAATAGAAAACTTTTTTTTATTTTGATCTTAGATCAATAGAAAAAATATGCCAGATGCAGCACTTTTTACGTCACACTTGAAACGCCGAAAAGAGTATACCCTAAAAAAGCTGTTATTTTGAATTTTAAAATTTAACAAAAATGTTTGCCTACGCCCTACACCTTTAATATATAATGAAATGATATTTAGAATTTAAAATGATGCAGTTATTTTTTCACCTTTATAAAATACTCATGAAAAATGGCTTATTTTCAGGCATTTTACAGGGTTTGCTCCCCTTAAAGCAAGGATCAAAAAATATTTTTTTTACTTGAAATTTAAATTGAGAAAAGGCAAAAGTAGACGGATAACCAAGTTCTTGGCACATCTATTATATCCGAAGTTTTTCGATTTAAGAATGGTCCATTTTTAAAATAAAAAGAATATGAAAATGCATTTAAACTTTTTATAACTCCATATTTACTGCCTTTTGTATAAGGGAAATCCACAGTCAATAGAAGTATTTTGTAAAAGGAAAATATAATTAAAATAAGTTTTTGTTGTAAATTGGATACTATTTTTACGAATATTTCGAAAACAACGGGAGGAGGATATTTTTCATTATTTTTCCCTTCTCCCTTACTACAAAGTGCTTTCGAAACTGTTCTCAAATGGAAAAACCTAGAATCCCTAAGTTCATTCAGTCTAGAGCAAAACAAGCCTCAGAACCGAAGATCTACGGCCCTAATTACCGAGTCTCTATGGCAAAACCACAAACCTTTTTCAAGCAGAGATCGTAGAAATCCTCTATTAGATTTATCTTGACCAAACGTATTACCATTTTTCCATCTCCCCAAAATCTCGAGATTTAAAACAAGCGATTTAAAAAGTGTTTCCATCTGATAGCCAGATTTCATTTGATATTTTGAGTATCATATTTTAATTATTTAAAAAAAAGTTATTGTGCATAAAAAGGCTAAACGGGCACTAGCAGTTGCTCCTCACTTGAGCTCCACTTTGTGTTTTGCTTATATTTTCTTTTTTTTTTTTTTGCCACTACTTTTTCCATTGTATTCACTAAATCAGAAGTTAAAAAATTAGTCAATTTTAGCGCCTTGTAACGCCAAAAGGATGGGGGTGGCCTCTCAGTGACCTCACCTCTTCGGTGATCTGGCGGAACTAGATTCTGTCGGGATCAAAAACCTGGAACAGTTCATTAAGGACTCCAGGTTCGAGGAATAATGTATGAGGATACTAGTTCCATTTTGGTATCACAACGCCCCTGTTCGTTTGGCGTAAGTGTGCCCCCCTTGTGGGCAGCCACTACAACCTAACCTAGCGCCTGGTGAATGTGCTGAATGAACACCAGAATGAATTTATGAGATTTTGATTGAAATTTTATCGAAATCTCAAGATTTTAAAATCGCGTGCTTGTATGAGAAATCCAGTAGTTGTGATATGAATTTCGCAAAATCTCACAAAATCCCGAGATTTTAGGGAGATGGAAACATGAAGACAGTCGAGCAGTGCTGAAAGTGCCAGCGAGCTTGAAATTAAAAATTTTAATGGAACTAATGGAGGTATTAAATTTTCTAGGGAAGTACTAGAAAATAACTCTGGCTTGGATACCAGAGGCTTGAGTCTGAAATTTTATCAGCGATTAAATACAATTGAAACAGAATTAAATCGCATTAAACCTTATTTGAAGAAACAATATTTTTAAAACTTTTATGTATGAATTCAAAAGCAGAAATATGCCGATGCTGTTACAAAAGACAGCTGCATTTCTTCTAGTACGCCTGGGCGCAATTGTTCTAGTACAAAAATAAATAAATTCCTGAGATGTCAGTCGTCACGTCACTGTCATCGCTCATTGTTCAAGTGGTGCTGGTCGCGCAATTTCGTGTTTTTGTTGCTTTCCGAGCAATTCCTACAAATTTGCCGCGAGAAATGAGTGCCTGTTGATTACATCGTTGTCAGAAATCAATATATTTTTATAAAACGCATTTTATATTTTGTTTACTCAAGTTCCATAAACTCATTTTGTTTTGTTCGGTCGCCCGCAATAAAAGAAAAAAAATGAGCTTTTCCCAACAATTTCTGAGAATGTAAAGACAACCGTAGACGCCAACTTAGTGATAGCATCTGTGCCAAGAGTGAGTAAACTTTTGCTTCCGAACTAGAACTATAATTAAATTTTTCTTAATAAATCGTCCGCCTTCCGAGAAATCCGCAACGTTTGCCCCTTCAATTTCCGTCTTCGACGGCATCGCATCGAGTTGATAGTGCTCTTCCATTCGAGTGATAGTGACACACAAATTGAGCTTAATTGGCTGCGGTGAGGAGGTCTAGAAGAAAACGACAAGACGGCCGCCAAGATTGCCCACAGCTGGGGCCTTCCTCCGCCCCATAATGAAACAAAATTAGCGCTCCTGCTGCCGATTTGCCGCGGGGTCAGTCGACCTTTGAACTAGCTTTTGTTTGCAAGAGGGCTGCGATATGTTTTGTTTATTTTATTTTATTGAAGCTAAATTGGAATCGGGCACACGTTTATTTTCCTCCTAGTTCGAAACTTTCAAATTCAATCGCTGGCGAACGGGAGAAGGGGCTGCGCTGGACAGGGTCGGTGACTGGAGTAATTGCAATGTTTAATTGACCGGATGATGTCGATGTGGCTGCAGATTTGCGGATTGCACACTTAATTCAATTTAGGAGCGCAATTTCGAGTGGCTTATTTACAAACGAAAGCGGACAAATTCCCAGAAAGAATCATCCACCTCCAGTGGGGCGGAGGGCAAGTCTTTGTTTACTTTTAGGGTAATGTAAAAAAAACCTCAATGCGCGGTGGAAGCAACAAGCCGTGGCCTTGAACCTTATCAATTCCCGAAGCATGAAAACTTAGCTAGCCGCCGAGGTAATCCACATGCGGTTTTATTGCAGACTTTTAAAAAAAATCATTTTCATGCTCAGCCAGGCGCAACGACAAGTTGCATTCCATGAGATAATTGCGGGCATCAGGCATATAATTAGCTTCGCTTGCTGATATAAAGATTGTCCCTGTGATTCTGGCCCTACAATTAGACCAGAACCGTCTAGCTTTTTAACTGATTTTACTAGTTAGGAATTAAAAATCCTATGCAAAGTATTCGAGAAAAATAAACGCATCTTCTTTTTAAAAATTGCAGAATCTTATTTGGGCTATATCGCTAAAATATAAAAATTCGCTGTACTGCAAAAAATAAAATAAATCGAATGTAGGTAATTGTAACAAATATTTTTATGGACGAATCCCAAATTTATTTGGGTATAGCGACAATCTTCACTTTAAGTTTCTTTCCTTCAAAAATTGGTAAGACCGAAACGGTTAGAAAATTGCTTAAAGGTTAAAATATATAAAACAGAAGAGTTTGTAACAAACATTTTTACTAGAAAAGCCTCGAAACTCACCATAGCAAAAAATTGTTTAAAGAGTCGGTTATTTAACTACATTAATTTTAATGTTTCAGACTAATTCTTATATAATAAGAATGAACCGGGAGGACCACTTGTGCTGGTTTCACGGGAAAATATCCCGGGAGCATGCAGAAGAAATTTTACGTAAAGGTGATTTGGCAAAACCGTATTTTTACTTCTGTTTCTAAACCTAATATATCGAATTACAGAAGGAAAACGAGACGGTGTCTTCCTCGTTCGGGAGTGCTCGACATCCATAGGAGATTTTGTTCTATCAGTTCTCCATCAAGTAAGCTAATTTTTTTGCTCATTTCAAAATTCACAAACTCATCTACAAACTTTTAGGGCGAGGTTTGGCACTATCAAATCCGTCGTCACGGAGAAGATGCCTTCTTTTCCATAGATGACCACACAAAAATTCACGGCCTTGACTCGCTGATTGAACACTATCAGCAGTCGTCCAACGGTCTAGTGACTCAGTTGTCTGCAATTGTTAAAAGAGACCTTCCTCCGAACGATTCAAGAAGCCATGGCCGGACCAATCTGTTGCACAGAGCTACAAAGGCTGGCGATCAGAAGGTCGTCTCTGAATTGCTTAAGTCAGGGTATCGAAGTTTTGATGCTAAAAATCAAGAAGGGCAAACTGCAGTACATTTAGCCTGCCTCTACAGTAACGAGGAAATTCTGAAGCTACTCATCAATGCTGGAGCGAATGTTAACTGCAGGGATACTGCTGGAAATACTCCGATGCATGTAAGTTAACTAAGTTTTAAATATTTTAGAAGTATTACTGAATTACATGTTACAGTATGCCTGCCGAAATAAACCAGCCAGCTTTATTCGCACCCTGATAAATGCTAAAGCGAATATTCAGGTGAGGAATATTGAAACCGGCTGTGTACCGCTCCATGAAGCTGCACAACACGGAAATTTGGATGCTGTAAAAGAGCTCCTAAACTCGAAAGCGCCACATTTACCTCGCACAACCATGGGGGAGTTTCCAGCCGATTTTGCCAGGGGTAATGGGCACAAGGAAATTGCCGATTTTCTGCAAACATACAATCCACCACCTGCGACAACGTACCAATTTCAGTGGTATCATGGGACCCTCGATAGGACTGAAGCCGTTAAATTGCTGCAAGAACATGCGGCGACTTTAAAATTGAAGGAAACTGCAGAAACTAATGGAAATTCAACGACTGAGGATGAGGACGGGAATCAAGTGGACAATGACCAGAAGGAAAATGGGAACAAGAAATCCACTGGCCCCTCTGGGGTATACCTGGTCAGATACTCAAATCGGTCAGGATATGTTTTAACATTGCTGTGCGAGGACCAAACGAAGAATTTTCAAATTCAAAAATCGGTAAGTTTTAGGATACTTTTACACTTTTTTAAAAGAGAAATTTTAAATTGTGCGATTCAAACTAACTTCCAATTAGTCATGTAGAGTTAGAACACAATAAGCTCAAAGCAGACATTTTTACTAAAAGATTTTCACACTCTTAGAAGTTGAAATTTTTGAAGAACATTTCTGGGTCGTCTTATTTAAAAATATAAATACTCTGGCAGCTTAAAAAATATTTTACATCTGCTCCTAGTTATAAATAAAAGAAATAAACTAAACAAGGTGTTTCACTAGAAATTATTATTTTGTTAATGTTTCCAGACAAAATACATGTACATCGATGAGGGACCATTCCTACCTTCTCTGGAGCACCTTGTGGAGCATTATTCAAATTTTTCAGATGGTTTACCAGTAAACTTACGCTATGCCGTCCCTCCAAAACCGAAACCACCTCTTCCACTATTTTCGACGATGCCTAAAGCCGCTTCAAAGAAGCACGATCCAAACTCACCACACGTCCTCCGATCGCCGAATTCAAATGAGCCCAGTCCACACATTTTACAGAGGACTCAAAGGATCCTCTCCCACCCAGGAGACGAGGCAATGAATCGTGTCGGATTATTCGAAAACGATCAAGAGGAGGTCAAGAAGAAGCGGGAAAATCATATCTTCCGGAGTTTAAAGCCTCGATCTCCTAGAAAAAATGTGATAATTGATGGAATGAAAAGTCTGAGGAAGGCTAAGCTAAAGACTTCGCCTCTTAAAGGAGCTGACAGTAAAAGGAAGCTCTCATCTGAAGAGGCTAAAAAGGAAGAGAATCAGATCCCAATGGTTGAATCCTTGATAAAAGGATTGTCCTTTTCAACAGACTTCCTCAACCAACCGCCTGATGGTTTCTATAATATTCCGACCAATAATTGCGCTGTGGTTGATATTGATATTGGAGAAGGTCCAGCAGTGAAGAAGTCTATCGAGCCAGTTCAGAGCAAAGTAGAGGAGAAAAAAGTGATTGAAGATAGTCCTAACAAGCATAAGAGTGATGAAGCAGAAGTTGAGGATGATTACTTTACAAAAAGCGATACAGTGATAGGCCGGGAAAGGGAGTCTAAGGAAACTAGTTATTTTGTGGACGCTCCACCACCAATTAATATGAAGTAAAACCACACCACTCATTTATATAAATCATTTCTAAACTCATTTAATTCTCCAGAACATACCCACTAGCGACAGGAAGTGATGAAAGCTCTCCAAACTTTACTGGATACGTTCCAACCGTCGACGTTCGGGTTTTCTTGGAGGGAAACCCTAACAAAGAAACCTCCAAACTCCTCGCTGAATCATCAGCTGAACTTCGGGAACTCTCAAAGCACCCAGAACGTCTAGAGTCAATAATCTCAACGACTAGTGCAGATATTGATTTTACAAATTTGCTGATGAGGCAAGGGAGCAGCCCTTCTTCTGGGGAAAACAGCAAAACCAGGCTGAACTTCTTCATCCCAAGCGAGTGTCTTAATCTAGAGGAGATTATAGGCGAAGGTGAGTTCGGTTCTGTGTTCAAAGGAAGTCTGATTAGAGCTACCAACGAAAGCGGGGATGAGATTCGGTACCCAGTAGCTATTAAGACTTTGAGAGATGAGCACTGTAGAAAAAATAAACAAGAATTCCTGAGGGAGGCAAGTGTGATGATAAGGTTACAGCATCACTGCATTGTGAAACTCATCGGGATTTCTAAGGAACAAACGCTTATGATGGTGCAGGAACTGGTTCCTTTAGGTTCAATGCTGAATTTTATCGTTAATAATCCTGATAAAGTGAACCCGAATTATGAGCTAAAAATTTGGGCATCCCAAATTGCATGTGGTGGGTACAAAAAATCTAGTTTTTATGCATAAAAATTAATATAAAAATCCTTGCAGGGATGAATTATCTAGAATCGCAGCATTTTGTACATCGGGATTTAGCTGCAAGAAATATTCTTTTAGCTTCGAGAAATCAGGCAAAAATCAGTGATTTTGGACTATCGCGTGCTCTAGGGTCCGGAAATGATTGCTATCAAGCAAGTCAGGGAGGAAAGTGGCCTATAAAATGGTAAATTTTATTCTTAAATCAGTTTTATGTAAACACTAATTGCTTTAAAAAATAGGTATGCGCCAGAAAGTTTTAATCACGGCTACTTTTCGCATGCAAGTGATGTCTGGTCGTTTGGAGTAACACTCTGGGAAATGTTTTCTTTAGGAAAACCACCCTACGGTGATATGAGAGGAGTTGACGCTATAAAACTGATAGAGGAGGGATCCAGACTACCAAAACCCCCTCTCTGCCCGGACAACGTTTACAAAATCATGGAAAATTGCTGGAACTACAAACCGAAGGACCGACCTACCTTCAAGTACCTCACTGAATATTTTGCAAAGGATCCCGACTACCAGAATCTAGTGGAGCTCATTAAGGCGGAGCATATAAGCTAGAAAGATCCTAACTGAGATTGTAAATTATTTCATTTGATCTGGTGGATGCCTCCTCTAATTGTTAGGACCCTCTAGACCTCTTCCTTTTATGTATTTATTTCGAGGCTGTTAGGCTACTTTCCTTGTGTATCTGAATCTTCCCTTAGTATTTCCCCTTTTATCTGTTTTTTTTATCATTAATTACGTTAGGCTGTTTAGTTGTTATGTAGGAAAATATCTAGATAAAAAAAAAGTTACTAACCGAAACGCATTCATTCCGCCAGGTGCTTTTTATAATTTTTAGAAAAACAGAGATGATGACCCGGAGAACATGGTAGAAGTTCGTTGTTAAGTTTTTAGAAAGATTTTGCAGCTTTAGTTAGAAAGTTTTATGAAAAAAAGCGACTTGCCGCAATTGTATTTTTTTAATTACAGAGAACGGATATGTTTAATTTTATTAAGCAAAAATCTGGAAAAAATTCCTTTTAAATTGGAAGCTGTTTAAAGTGCATTTTTAGTTTATTTTATCGAAATAAATTAATTTAAATGAGAAATTTTGTGGTTTTCTTACGTCTTTAGATTTTATCTTCCAGGCGTGGCCAAACCCAACCCAATTGTTAAAACCAAAACAACCCCTTCGCTAAAATTACTGTGGAGTTTTTTTTGGGATCTTTTTAAGTAAAGAATTTGGTAATTTATTAAAATGTCTATTTACAATAGAACAAACTATTAAGTCCTATAAAATTGCTCACTTTTTACGCTCAAACGGGTCCGACCACACTTTCATGTCTGGAGGAAAAATAAAACGAAATAATCAATTAACCAAATTTTAGGTGTGATTTAATAAGACAAACTTACTTCCTGGTTGGATTTCTTCCTGTCGAATTCCCGACCTGGTCACTTTTTGTATTTCTTCTGCAAAAAATTTAAGATTTTTCATTGCACTTGGTCCGGTTGCTTGGAGCAAATTCACTCACTGTATTTATCCGTATTTATCATTGGATCAATAACTATCGGGTACAGTGCCAATCCCGTGAAGCCAACAATCCCTCCGATGAAGCCGACGTACTTCCATCCTTTCAGGAGAACCATTTTTTCGCTTATAGGACTAGAAAAATACAAAAATTGCTCCTCTTAACAGAAACAGCTGATTCAAATCAGCTGCGTTTAGTTGTCAAATTGGAAATGTAATAATAAAGTTTTCCGGTAGAGGTCACTGCGAGAGTATTGTTTTTAAAAAGACGACGGTTATTTTGTTTAGATGATTTTTGTTCAAATGGATAAATAAAGTTCTTCTGTTGCTAAAATTATAATTTGTTTACTTATATTTTAATGCATTTAGATGATAAAATACCGAGCCAGTTCTATTTACGAAAATTTCATTCAATCGATCAAATCAAAGTCGACTTCGTGCGCTTCTCTCAAAAGTTTGTTGAATCGAATTCTGCTTTTTTTTCTGGCAAGTTGCGCAGATCCTTTTATTTATTTATTCTCTTGCAGTTTTAACAATTAGAAAAATTTTCACAAAATCAAATTCAAATTGAAGTGAAGTGAAACAGCAGATCCAAAAACGTACGTATAATGTTGCTTCATAAACTATTTTGCGTTTATTCAAAGAGAAAATCGTGTTTGGAAGAGAGCGATTGTATTTAAAAAATTTTGCTAAAACGTCACTTTTTCGGGTGAAAGAGAGCAGTTCGAAAGAGAAATCTGTCAAAAGCGGAAAAACCATGTGCTTTCTTGCCCGTTGCTATACCGTTACCCAGGTGAGTCGATGTGGTGCCATCTCGCTCCCACTTACTCTGACTGCCGGGAGGAGCTGAAATGCGCAATAAAATAAAAAATACAAAAATTCGCTGAGGTGCGAGAGATCCGCACACCTGAGATCCACCCGATTAACAGAGAAAATAGCCGTCGCGGGGCGATTGTCGCTGTCGTCGGCGTCGCCCCGCCGCCGCCGCCGCAGTCGCAAAGAGCCCCACTGGGATCAAGTCCGAGCCGCCCGACTTCCGTCAGTTTTTCGATTGGCGAGGCGGAGAGTGCTACTGCTCCTGATTCCTTCCGATCCAGCGGGATTTATTTTTTTCGCTTTCAGTTTTCGTCCAGACGACAATCGTTGGGCCGTGTGGAAGAAAGTGTTCTTGAGTGGTTTTCGTTTCATCTCTGTTTCATAAAAACCCAGTGCAGGGGCTCCCCAGAATAAAATTATATTTTCAAAAGCGACTTTATTGATTGCTCCGAAAATGCGCCCCGGGGGCCTCCGCTGCGTGGACTAAGGAGCAGAATTGAGTGCGTCCTCCTTTTCAATCTGACACTTGGGTGGGTGGTGAAAGCCCCGTAAAAAAGAAAATCCGAGGGAAAAGAGTTACAAAAAGAGGCCCAGAGACGGATGCTGCCGGTGGGCGGAAGCACTTTGCCATTTTATTCTACCGCGTCCAGAGGAAGCCCTTAAAGACGTTTGACCGGAGCGTGCACTCGTCACCTCACAAAAACTCATGTAAGTCACCCTTGTTCCCTTTGCACCCGAAGAAAAAAAAGAAACTAGAAGAAATCGCTTTGTAGAAGGTGCTTCCTGCCGTGCCGTGCCCGTGGTCCGTGTCACGTCATCTCGCGGACAGGAATTTTGGGACTTACATAAAAAATAAAACCGTGCTGCGGTCGTCCCCATCCTAGACTTTATCCTCCTCCCTTTTCGGATTTGATCACAAAAAATCGCTGGTTAAGGAACTCATTTTCTTGAGGTTGGTGACTTCTTCGTGCGGCGCCCCAAGAATGCAGTTTGCAGCAGTTCGGGGAGTGTGCTCCGCTCTGCCCGTGGGGCGACATCAAGACGAGCACATTTCTCAGATGTTGTGAAATGCAAAGCTCGACAGGAAGAAGTGCTTACACCTCGATTTATTTTATTTTGTTTCTTGGCATTGCATCGGCATCAATTGAAATTCGATTCTAAATAAAATAAACTGGCTTTGTAGCCACACGTTTTACTTATTTTTGTATTTTTAAACTCTTATGGAGGGTGTGCCGATTGGTGAAATATAATCATCTTGTTTCCATTTAGTGAAACTACGAAAATGCAATTTATAACTATGTATTTAGAATATATATATTTTTAAGGCGGAACTAACTTAATTCATAAAACCCAAAAAGACAAGTTTTAAAAGTTAAACAGACTTGTATAAATATAAGCCAGGTTTAAACTAAACTCAAGCTAAATTAGGATAGTTTTAATCTAGATTTATTCTATAATACATAGCTGGATAATCTCTACCACTTTACTAAATGAAATTCAAGTTTTGAGCTAATCAGGGTAGTATATTCAGACCATTAAAAATGCTGTTACAAACTTGCCTTCGCTTATAATTCACACTTGGTATTGCAGGTAAGTATTATAGATATAGGGATTGGCGTTCGAGCCATGCTTTCGGACATCTGTGGCAAGAACACCATACCGTAGCTACGCTGATAAGATCAAAATGCTCACTAATTTTGAGGCTCAATTGCTGCAGTGAATGAAGTATTTCTGATCAAGAAAATTTATCCTTGATCAGATGAACCTGATGAAATTCAAGTCAGGTAATCCTAATCAGAACATACCTGAGTACATTTCTGCGTTACAAGCTTTGCATCATTCTCTTTAAGCACGCCCATTCTTATCCTGAGATTCAGGCAATTCTTTCCAAATTGTCGCGATAAAACGCTCAAATCTTTTCAACATTTTAAAAAAGTACTTAAAAAGTGCTCCAGAGAAACTTACAATAGTTTAAAGGAGTCGCATAGCCAATGTTGCCAATTCAGACGATTGGAAATAAAAATAAATTAGCAAAATATTGATTATTTTACCGCTTTTCACTTAAAATCAAACTTTGGCTGTTTGCCATGATACCAAAAGTACTTTTTGAATTTATCCAGAAGATTAAGTGGTTACGACAAACATATATCATTTATTTGGAGCTAGAAATAAATACATGTTTTGTTGATTTTACTCTTAATATATTAATATTATATAATTATTACTTTCATCATTTAATGATTGCTGTAGGACCTCATTCACTGCCAAGAGCAAGTTCAGCTTAATACAATTACTCGTGGATGGTGATGATTGAACTAAAAACATCATATTCAGAAAATCGTAAAATTGCTACAGAGATTTACTTAAATAATCAATTCATTACTGTGTTGTTTCAATCAGAGCTTGAATTTATGTGCAATCGTTAAATTTTATAGTTGCTCAGAATATTGAATTTTTGAATTCGTCAAGAACAGAATCGGAAATCTTATCTCTTTTATAAACAATAAACAAAAATAAAAAAAGCCGTCAGCTCCTTTGGGAAACACTTGGTTTTAATTACTTTAGAAAGAATACAAAGTAAAATTATTAAAATATACCAAAATTATAAAGTTATAAATCAACAATAATCTTGGTTTCATACAAAGAAACAAATTAGATACGTTATTAAGTCGAAAGCTATTGATTAACGACTAATGAAGTATAGCGCCAAGGTCCAATTATTTGGTAATCTTGATTTTTTTATTTGGAACTTGTAAGATTACATCAGCGCAAAAACTAAAGTAATTAAAGCTCAAATTTCTTTTTTAGTAGCCCCCCACGTAACTTTTATTAGTACTTTAATCTCATTCTCAGAAAGGAAGGCCATTAACTGCCTGAATTTAGAAAATTTCCTCGAATTCATTTGCTCGGAAGGAATTTCATTTCTAAGGAAACCTCATTAAAACGCTCTCCTGCTTCGAGGTAATGAAGTGATTTTCGATATTTTGCAGAAATTAGCAGAACTGTATTTTGTTGTAATGTCTAAAATTGTATTTTAACTATAGAGGTCTTAATTAACGACCATTCATTAAAAGTAAGTACACATGCTCAATGTGAACGGAAATAGTTTGAAGCGGTCAGTGACTTGCTAAAGTGAACTGCAAGATGATTCAGTGGAAAATCCCAAGTGACAATTTATTTATCTATCTTGGAAAATTATCGATTATCGTTATCTTTTTACCTATCGACCACTTTCACTCGGACGTTCAGCACGTTCCAGATTAAGACGATTGATAGACCAGCACGCGGGCTACTTTTATATTCTTGGGTTTCACAGAAGCACTGATTCCGCGAATATGCGTAACTATTGTCCAAGGACGTTTAAGTCTCGATAGTTAATAAAAAATCGAAAGCTTGTTTTTTCCGCGTTTATATGTTTTATCTGCACGCGACAAACTTAGCTTGATTGAGAAAATTCCGAATGCGGAAGGAGGAAAAGTTTAATTCAATTGCACTTCCAATTTAGTTGTTTTTGTCATTTTACGTTAGCTTACTAGAATCGTATTGCAGTCGCATTGAAACCATTTTATAGCTTACAACTTCAACAACAACACAGGTCAACACCAAATTTACGGCTGAACAAATAGCATATCATTTCTATAGATTTTTTTCCGTACACTTCGAATTTGGAAATAAAAATATTCAATTGACTTTAGTTTTCTATAAAAATAGAGTAGAAAATTAGAAAAGGCCATATTTTTGTCATTTATGAAAGGTCATTAAAAATAACGAATTGTTTTCAGAGTTAATAACATACAAAACTCAAGTCAAAGCTTGATTTTTTAGCTATTGCATAAAAATCCAAACAACTTCAAATTTGTCGAAAAATTCCTTGAAAATTATATTTTCCTACAAACCGATTATTTCATACTAGTGGTCGCCCTGTGGTCGAAATTCGAGCTACTGGGGTTACTACGAAAAATACGAATGAACACAGCTTACTATCTATATGTGTTTGAAATTGGCACTGTCAATAATAAAATTACGACAGTTTGACCACAGACTACTATGCGTTTGACATAGACAGTATGAACGTAAATAATTAATTTATTTTATTTTATTTAATGTATTTGTAACACATATTATATTTAAATTTTAGCTTTCTGCACTCCATCTCTATGTAAACTTTAACGATGCCAAATCTCACACTGCTCCGTCTGTCCAATATGCTTAAAAAGGTGTACAAAGTTTTCCCTTCACGTATTAATATATAGATATTAAAAGGTAAATCAAAATTATAACAAATTGTTCAGAAAAATTTAAAGAAATGAATTACTGGTATTTCATTTTTTTCGATTACGATTCAGGCTTTCAAGTGAGCCATATTAGAAGCATCTAGATAAACCTTTGTTGTTTAATTAATTTCCAAATATAGATAAAATATGATATTTTATACTTTCTGACTATTTTTCTGGGTGGGAGCCAATTTAGAACTTCTGTTTAGGGATTCATAAACCATGGAAAAAATGCTCTGGAAATGACCTATAATTTGCCCTGCCGCAACAAAAAAATAACAATTTGTTCCTCTGTGTAATTTATAAATATTTATGTTAAATTCAAAGTGGACGATATTTTCCTAAAGGAAAAATTTTTTAATAAAATATGTGTCCTATTTAAATAGTCACCTTGCCGTGGTGGCTCAAATGGTAGAGATCATCAAATTTTTATTTCAGTGTTTCTGTCATCTGAGGTTCGATTGTGAGCTATTTTATTCGTTTGGTAATGGGAAAGGTTCTAATCTAAAATTAAAACTCTTATAAAATTAGTATTTAATTTTAAATAGCTTTAAATATCCGTGATCTTTAAAAGATAAAAAAATAATACAAATTTATTTTAAGTAATTAAACGTCTCTTTCTATGGAATTAAATTACATGTTCGCATTTTGCGCTGCAATTTAACTCCAAACTAAAGTGTGAATGCAAATGCAGTGACGTATGAGTTACTAATTGTTCAAATATGTATATTTGCAACACTTTCGTGTCTCTTTCAAGGTGAAAACTTAATTTATAATGTTTTTGGTTGTTCGTTATTCAAGTTTTTTTTTTTTTTAAATAGCACACACAAATGAGTTTCAATGAACGATTTTTAAAAATAATTTTTTTACGGCCCAGAATTTAATTTTCCATGAAAACTCGGCTTTTTATTTATTTAAACGTTGAAAAATATACCTACACACAAATGAATGAGAAAAGCACGGTTTAATAGGGCTGTGAAATAGTAATTTTCTGTGACGATAAAATAAATAAAGATATCGAAGCGATAGTAATTATTTAAAATAAATTAATTATTATTTTTAGGGCAATCATAAGAAATTATTGTAATATGTTGAGCAGGTGGTATTATAATTTTTTTTTAATTTAATTAATTCCAATTGAAAATCTTATATATTATTTCTACTGTCAACATCCCTTTTTTCCACTTATACTTCACCAAACTAAATAAACCAAATACCAAATGATGCGTTTTCGTTTCCGCTTCTGATATCGCATACTCACTTAACATTAAAATGAGCAATTTTCCTTAAAAGTATGTGTGCGAAATTTCGCACGGGTCCACTAATTTTTAATATAAGCCTTTTTTAAATTTTAGCAATCTACGTTATATGACTTAAAACAATTAATTAAATAATAACTCTGAAGTAAATTAACCCCTTTCGCTACGTATTTAAGATTATAAGAACGAAGTCACATCCCTCGTCATTTTATTTATTATTAATTACAATAATTTTCACGAATATTTATAAAATAACTATCCCATCTTGCCTTATCTATGAAACCTATAAAAAGAAACAAAATCATTTTTACTTTTGTTTGATTATGTCAACTATTACCACTTTTATTTTATTTATTTTTAAATTATAAATAAAAGTATCTAGCTATCTTAAAAATTGCAAGTTTTAGGAGCCTATGAACCTTAATTACCTCGCTTTGCCCATCTTTCACTGTACACTAATGTAAAAAATAAATAATAATAAAAGTAATATCAATAATAAAATTAATAAATAATGAAAGAAAGTCTACTTGCATTCATTAATTTAGTGAGCAATGCAATACATACATATGTATGTACATAATTCAAATTAATGTCGACGCCTACAGTCGGAGGTTAATTTATTATTTTTCCCTAAATCTTTTATTCTGATTAATCACTAGGGAACAGTATTTTTGTTGCATGAAATATTATATGACTAATATACATTTTCGGGGTACTAATTTTAGATCTGAAGTCAGAATTTTTGTATCAGCTTTAGTTTTTAAGAAAAATAGGATTGAATACTACAAAATGTGATATCATTAGAAAATAACGGATTGACCCAGAAGCTCATAATGTTGGTCAAATGATAGTTGAAATCTTAAGCTTCTATATAAAAATAGTTTTATATACATATATTAATACAAAAAGCTTTGAAGAATTTCGAAATAATCAGTGAATTTTACTTTTTTCCATAAACTGATTTTTTCATACAATTGATGACGAATAAAGAAACCTGCAAGTGCACACTCTTGAGAAACTTGTTCGCCAAGTGTGTAATAAGGGTTATAGAGATTAGAGTTGTACTTGATATTCATACGATTAGGACTCAGGCTTTCATTTAAGCCATGTTAAAAATGTTTACGATGAACCATTATTTTTCAATGATCTTTTAAAAACGGCCAAACTATGTATGTTCTTTTGAATATTTTGACTCTATTTTTCCCGAAAACGGGAGCTGCTAGAAAAAAAACTGAGAGTAGATTCGAAATCAGCGACCTCGAATTAGTTAACAACCGTTAAAATAGTTCATACAACAGAAAATTATTAGAAAATTTAATTTTTTTCCCTTGTGTTATGTTTATTATACAGAGCATCGCAAATATTTTTGCCATTACGCTCTATCCGCGTTATAGCAGTTTAATCTCACTTTTCATATAAAGATTTCTTTTGTTTGTAATTATCATAATTCTTCCAACAAACATATCGTCTACAGACGTTGGCACCCACATAAAATATAACTTCATGAAATTCCATAATTTCGAGATGAAAATGAAAAAAATGATGAAAAATATCCAATCAGACAGCATGTTTCCAACTCGAACTGATTACTCACCGTTCATATGTTAGAGGTTCTAAAAGTGGCGCTGATCGAAGGCTATTCGGACGTAAAACGCTTTAATTACAAAAATAATTATTCTGACGATTGGCCACACATAAATAGAGTGACCCCATTAGGACTGGCCCGTGAAAACTACAAAAGAAATCGAGCTCACCTGCGTGACTGTAAATTGTAAAAAGTATAGGTGTACTGTTTACTTTTCGTGAAATTATTTCGCAAACATTGCTTCTCGTAATAAAGCTGTCCGACAGATGAAACATGCTTTGAACCACTGAAGAAACCCTCAGATCTTTTTTTTCTCTGTTTGCAATACCTGTTCTCATCTCATCGGGAGGAAAAAAAAAATCTAAAAATTTCATGATATTCTTAGAAATTAAAAGCGTCCCGCCAAATCATTTCTACCACCAAAAATTCTCTTCCCGAGAATTCGAATATTTAAATTTTATAGCAATCAGCAGCGCCACGTTGGAGATACATTTCTTGAGGCTGGTTCTGCATCTCGTTGAACTTGAACGAGTTGCGCAAGATGAAGAAAACGCGGTTATTATAGTTGCCAAACGACTTTTTCGGGGGTTTTACAATTTTTACGATCATCGTCTTAAAGCTTGTTTTTATTGGTGACAGCAGGAAATGTCGTCAGTCAGAACTTTTCCTTAAATTTTTATTTATTTATTTATTTTTTTTATTAAAGAACGTTTTTCTTGGCGCTTCATGATTCAATATAATTGGATAGTTGACCTACAAAATTTTCAGCGGGGGAGAAAAATTTAATTTTAGAACATTTTCCACCATAGTGACATAATTTCGAAGACAGACTTTTCGCCGTTGAGGTAGTCATGTCGCATATAATATACAATTTTGAGAATGCGTCTAGACTAGACTTTTACGAGCCAAATTTTGTGGTTTTTTGGTAAAAGGCAATAATTTCATTCACACTTCGTTTTCTGAATGAAGATTATATTTTAGGCGCGCTATTGTTGCTAGACCATGTAAATGTGTTGTAAACAGAGTTTGTAAATATTTATCTTTTTATTTTTTGCAATCGAATGAGTCTAGTCAACAAATTGGTTTTCGACAAAATTTAATGCAACCGCTGATTGATGATAACAAAGATTAGATAAGATTTTTTGTCGATAATGCTATGACCGATTGTAACATATTTTATAGATAGAATTTTATACCTTTCCTTAAGTTCAAATTATCAGTTTTTTCAGTAGAGTATCTTTTCATTTCAGAATCAAAATTGTCGAAATAAAAAGTTCAAAATTTAGAGCGAATAGACTTAATTGGATAAAATGTAATTTATAATTATTGAAGTTTACAAGGGCTTTCCGACTTTAAACGAATTATTTTGAGACGTCTTAATAAATTTGTTTAATTATATGTACATATAACACTGGTTTACAAAATCTGCCGAAAATGATAAAAAAATTGGAAAACCACGTTTAGACTAGTAAAATACAACATAAACGGTATTGGGGACATCTAATGAACATGTAATAAGAAAATGTACGCAAGTAAATTATTAAATATTTTGAAATCTCCTAATAAACATCATGTTATATACAGCTACCCGCTTTATTTAAATACTAGCAAATGCCCGCGTTTTCGTTTTTTTTACACCTTGGATTACATTATTGGAATTTCAGTAAGGACCTCTATTTTTTTGAAAATATAATATAGCCTATGTCACCCGGGGATAGTGTAGCTTCCCAACAGTGAAAGAATTTTTGAAATCGGTTCAGTAGTTTCGGAGCCTATTCAATGCAAACAAACAAACAATCAAATCTTTTCTCTTTATAATATAATATTGGTATAGATGACATAAGTGAACAATTAGAGCTAATTATCATTTTTAAGTTCCATAAATAGATTCAACGAATCGAAAACTACAGATACAGTACATATTTATGTAAATGGCAATTTTTGTGTAGACCAGTGTAATTTAAGGGCTTTAATTTATGTACGTATTTTTAACATCATGACGAAAACCATATAATAAAAGATAATGCCCTTCAATCATTAAGATGGGATTCTCCTTTTTTAATGCTACTCAAATATAATAAGAAAATAATTGTCTCTCAAGTCTTTTCAAAGTTATTAAATAATTCATCACGAAATTCGAACACGTGTGAATTTATAGCAGCCACCTTCGCAATAATCCTTAAGATAAAAATTATGAATGGCATCAAAAAACCTGGTTCCTCTAGAACACCTTAAAATTAAAATTTCAAAAGAGACACATGTGAAAAGCCCCACATGTTCACAAATATGTATATAGCACGAAAGTGCTTCAAGGTCATGTAAATTTCGCTGTACAAATTACGTGAGGTTTTAAATAAGAACGCAATAAGACTAAACATTAACTTTTATCTCCCTGAAGACCCTCTAATCGTATCGATTTCCTTTTTACTTGCATTTGAATAATTTTCTAATTTAAAGTTGAGATAAAAAGAATCAGAAAAGAAGTGCTATTTTCCCAGGTCACGGTTGCCTTGCTCACACCGTAAAACCTAATGAACCGGGGTGAATCATCCGATCTGTAACCTAGATGCAATCAATTACAAATACTCTGAATCTCGGAGATTCCTTCCATTTTTTTAACTCTTGGCAAATGAAATAAAAATAAAACTCCCGGCGACGACAATACAGCTAGCGTCGTCGCTATCGTTTAAATTAATTTTTAAACTTTATTTTTCTTACCTCCCACAGCAGACAATATTATGGGAAAAGTTTCTGATTAGTATTATTTTTTTTCTCTCTGTTTCAAAATTACTTGGAAAACACATTTTACCTCTTTTTTTCTTTCTTGTTTTATTGAAAATTACATAAACACTGGATTCGAATAATACCCGAGGCGAAACGTTTCTTAGAATGAGCGCCAACGTCTTAATGCGGTAAAAAGGAAGGCTATGAATAATTAAATTTTTCGGGCCCACTTACCATATTCGGAAAATAGCAGCAAACCTCAGGCGGTTTGTGAATGAATTTGTTAACTTTCTTAGCGATAAGGTAAAAGAATTTGCAAATTTTCAGTTCTTTGAACTTTAAACTTTGAACAATTTAATGAAATTGAGAAATGAGTTTCTTAAGGAGTTATATTTAAAAAAAAAATTTTATTTTGTGTAAAGGTCAGTTGTGTTATACTTTTGTTTGAACTTTCTTTTTTAAATTACGAATTCGTTAACTATAATATTATTACTATTATTATATTACAATCATAATTTGCATGAACCCATGGTTAATGCATTGTTTTTATATTTTTATTTATAAAAGATATTTTGTTACATATCTATGATACGAAGCAAAGAATATATAAAAAAAAATAACTAGTTTAATTTCAATATTATTTTAATATAACAGGTATGTTGTAGATCTGCAACACTATATATTTACGTTTAAATCTTTAAAGCAATTATTGGTCTTATTATAGCAAAGTATTAAGTACATCACATTTTTCGCATTCAGTTTGCGTCTTTATTTCTTTAGTGAAGAAGTAGGAAAAACAATTGTGGGGTGTTGATAACTACATTATTTCATTTTCAGTAGGCAAATCACAGATTCCCTTGAATGGTTTCAATTCGAAAGAAAAATAATTATTTCCAAGGTATTTTATGGAATTTCTGGGAATTTCACCTCCTGGAGCTGATTCAATTTCTTCTAATAGTAAGTTTTCTTCTGAATCTTGAGCAATGGGAGAGTCTTCCTCCTCCAGGAACTCGCGGAATAGTCTTCGGGGCGGAAGGTATTCTTCATCATCATCGTCTGATCCCTAACTATCAATTTCAGATAAATTTCCATCAAATTTAGCCAGAAAACTTTCTATATCCTGATTTTTAAGACCTTGAAATGAAAATAATAACTCATGTTACATATTCAAAAAATTTTACTCTTAATGCAAACAAAGCGAATTTTGCGTTCATTTTACAAACTATTGATTGCATCTCATAATCAAAATCGAAAATTTTTAGGTCAAGTTATCACCAAATGATATTTATCAACAAAAAAGCGCGCGCTAATTTATTACACTTCGAAAATATCATTGCGGATATCTTTACAAAGCAAGATATAAAGAGATTTTATTAATTTAAGTTCCAAAAATAGGAAACTACTGATTAAAAGGTTTATTGTATTTCTACAAGTCAATGCATTTAAGGGTTAAAAATAATATGGCCATCACATATTATTTGATAAGCTCAAAAAAAGTCTCAACTCAAAAATATTGATTTAAAAAAGTTATATAATTTAAGAAAAATGTAGGTAATTCGAATTTTATACTTCTGTTAGCGTGTCCCAATTTATTTTTATACTCCAATAAAAGCGAGTAAAACATTATTTACTGGCCTTCTGATTACAACTATAAAATTTGATAAAGTTTTCCATTTTGCGGTAATGAACTGTTAAAATTAACTTTCCTCGATAAAACCGCATTAAGTGATAGCGTTGATTAATAATAATCAGAGTCACTTCAAATTAATTTCCGTGCTTAGTGAATTCAGCGATAAGTTTATTTGCGTGCATAACGCATCCTTGAAACGGTTAGGCCCCTGAAAATTGCTTATATTTTATTTTGTTTTTTAATTCACAAACATATTATTATCAAAATTGAGTAATATTCCTCTTCAGTAATAAAAAAAAAAATTTAAAACGCAATTTCTTGCTATTTGGGGCTGATTTAGAATGATCTTGAAATGCAGGTTTTGTGTCTGTACTTGTAGAGGTCTTTATTCATGATGGATTTTGGGGTCCAAAAATAAACAATAGGCGCAAATATGAACGATTTCGACAACTGCCACCGCAGTCATTGTCTGCATTATTTGCATGTGGCTAACGAGGGTATTTTGCATCCCTCGACGCATCCGGCCATTACCTAAATAGAAACCACCCGGGCTCAACTTGCCATTGATTTCGTTCCTCATCATTTCAATGATGCGGTGGATTAGTTTAAAAATAGTCCTAAACATTTGGATGCATTTTCGTTTCATTCGAATTGCAAAATTTGTTTACTTGTCTTGTAATGGTATAAATTATTTCGGTGAAAAATATGATACAAGGGAATACTTCTAAAAAGATGAATGTGGGAAATTAATAAATCTACATATTTAAATTACTTTGAATAAATTCAAATCAAATTTTGAGACTTGTACTACCTACTTGAGATTGAAGCTTGTATAGCAACTAAAATAAATCTCATTAATGCGACGTAATTCTTTTTTTTTATTAATGAAGCCACCAAAACAATTATAATCTAAAACAATGCTCTAAGTAAATTTCAAATTGAAATAAATAAAATTAAATTAAATAAATAAATTATTTACTTAACCCTGATTTTAGTAAAGAAACGAGAGTATGTCTTTTTGCGCGAATGTTTTATTTTAAATTTATTACTTAATGGGTCAGTAACCTCGTATCAACTTTAAGAGCAAATTTACGTAACTTTCAATTTTTTGTTTTTTTAAAGTTAATTAGATATCAAATTCATTGGCGTTTGTAGGAAATTTCTAATTGGTGATAATCTGAAATAATTTTTTTTCTTGAAATCCTTAACCCCTGAAAGGTGGACATGGTTCGAACGCGTCTTCCACTGATATCATGAATCGACTTCACCCACTCGTTTCTAATTAATGCATACAACATTTTTTTTTCTTTTCGAATAAAATATTATATTTATAATTTCGGTAATCTCCACTTGACATTTTCAAGTTTTTCATGGAGATTAGAAAACGTCTGGCTCACAGACAGATAGGCTAAAAATGCGGGAGATGATATAGAAAATGTATGATACGTTGGTCTTCTATTTCGGTCTTTAACCATTTATCGTTTTTATCTAATAATGTAAAGTCACCCCGACCACCCTTGTAATTCGGACCACTTTTTTACATATTTGTTAATAATTATTTTTTGGAGCATATAATGGAGTTGAGGTTTGTTAGAACATATATTTACATTTTTTATGCCAAGATTATTAGAAATAGCAAATAGCTCACTTGCATATGTTTCACTTATTGGAATGATTAATAGTGAAAAATCTATTCAATAAAAAAAATCATCTAGAAATCCTTAAATTTTGAGTACTGGTTTTCAGCACTTTTTAACTTTGGTATAAATATTGTATACATATTTTATATCTTCGTATGTATACATCTTAAACTATTATAAGATGTGGTAATAATTATTAATTACTATGATTTATTCTCAAAAAACAAAAAAAATATTGTGGTCGGAAATGTAACATCGGAATTATGAACTTGACCATATTTCCGAATTTTTGTCGGTATTAGGTAGAAGACGGAATTTTGTTTATTGAGGTATGTATTTCCGACCTAGCAATGCAGAGTGGAAACCTTTACGCATTTTTAAAATAGTGTCGACTTAACAATTTTATCGGCAGAATTCATTCATTTTCATTGTAATAAAAATAAAAATTATAATAGTTGCAAACTTGTGGCAATTCCGTAAGATACGACGGCGTCAGGATTTTCTAGTGAAACTTATTGTTAGCCTTTCGTCCTAGAAACAAAATAAATAATGTCTTTTATCTAAGACAAAATGTTGTGTAATAATAAAAGAGGATTTTTATCTTCTTATTAAGTTTAAGTAATTGTTTTTATGCAAAGTCTCCATGGTTTTGAAATTAGCAAATTTTATAAATGAAATTATTTTGTAAATGTGTTGTTTTTTGGATTCGAATTATGTATAAACATTTTCAATATTTAAAAATTCAGTTATCCATAAGTAAGATGAATTTTGCGGTCGATTTGATCCGGTCGGGGTTTACGTTATGTTATACATATATAAATATGAATCAGATCATAAATTACAGCTTTTGTGGTAAACGTTTTCCATATAAACAATAATATGTATCTTCATATATTTGCAGAAATACCCACTCACTTGGAAGGTTAAGTTTTCCCAAATGAAAGCGATAAAATAAGAGATTCTAACTTTTATGCGACAGGCGAAGCATTGCGTCACATGTCACAAGAATAAAATCAATCATTGAATCAAAAACAAGCACACGTTTATTGAGGGGTTTGACCTTTAATTTATTGCCGACTCGACGTGTCCTTTTCGCATGTCCTTCAGAAATTTGTTACACAATCTTCTACTTAAAATATAATAGGCTATCTTACTTTGATATACCTTTTTTTTCCATTTGACCTCTTTCTATTAAATTCGCACTTAATTGGCTAGAAGTAGGAGTTCAAATGTCTGCAGGTGCGTTCATGTACATATTTCATGCTCATCGATCCGATTCTATTCAATAATTTTTTTAGATTTATTTTTAAGATGCCAATCAAAATTCTTGAGGCTAGCAAAAAATGGCCTTCCAAAAATTGAGGCATTGATTAATTACCTCATACCAAATTTAAAAACTAAAGTGTGCGAAAACCAGTACAAAAAATTTTATATGTTCTGGACAATTCTTCCAGTGCCACTTGTTAAATATAAATTAGTTGGAGAGCAAAAAAGACGAGATTCCAAGATGATAATTTCAAAAATTCCTTTCCAATGAGAGTTCAGAAAAGAGGAGCTGTTGTCGGGAGCTCTGCTGATTGCACTTAATGGATATAAAAGCAAACTTCTTATTATTCGCGTACAATTTCAATTAGATGGAACCAAACAAACAAACAAACCTAACTAGCCGTGGATCTGAACTCATTAAGTACTAAAATTGCGGGTGGAGTCGTGGAGTTTTCCGCGACTAATGCCTTTCAATTGAATCAGTCTTTTGAAAAAAAATAAAAATAAAAAATAGGAATGTTGTGGATTTTTAGTTCCTATAGAAACTCCGAAAGGGATGGGCTTGGTTAAGCGTTACAATGTACAAACGATGTAATTTGCTCTATTGATTTTTCTTTGTTCAGCAAATAAAATTCTTAGAAAATTAATAGAGCACTGCGGCTTGTAGCAAAGGAGTATTTCATGAGTGGATTCCAACACCTATAGATAATATAAAATTTCTGTATAATTCTATCAAATCTGGGATAAGATTTCATGGGTTTATAAACATAAACCGATATAATTAATCATGGGAGTAATATATAAAAGGTTTTTGCCTTAAGACAATCTTCTTTGATAAGATGCTTTTTAATTATTATTCCTATGCTAAAAGATAACATTTCTTATTTTTTGCATTCAATGATTAATTGATAGTCATTTCCGCGCAGTTATTAAAATATTGTGCGATAAAACATCAAGCACATTGCTTATCAAAGCAATTAAAACGCATTTAATTACAAAAATTCAATTCACGCCTTATAAGTATAGAAATAAAAATTAAAACGTAGCATGACAGTAACTTTTAATAACTGCTACAAAAAAGTTACTTCGAAAATTAGAGCAAATTCAAATTGCATTTATCAGAATTAAAAAATAAAAGTTTTAAAGGTTTACTACCTGCAATAATGTACATATGTACATATGTCTATACATATTTACTTAACTTAATTTACGTAAATCCAGTTTTTGAGATATCACGCACACCAGTTTGAGAAATTGCGCGTTATTTTAATTTTTTTTATTACAGTAATTTTTAAAAGATTATTCAGAAATTATTATATCGAAAAATATAACATCAAATTTAAGCGCTAGTTTTACTGCTTTTACCAAAATGATTTTTTGCTACAAATAAGAGCAGGGAAATGATGTATTTGGATATTTTCTTGTACTTTCATCACCATTTTTTCTCTTTCTTTCAATGTACAAAAAATGCATCTTATGCAACCATCAGCTCCTTCTATTTCAGTTTTTATTAAACCTTATGCGTAAACAATTTTCTCATTTGGAAAAATAACTAAAACTAATTTCTAGGTACTGCACAAACCGTATGAATTACGTCATTAAGTTTTTATTGAAGTCATGTTAATTATACTTGCATAATATTGCAATTTGCGGTAGAAATCATGCATTTATCTAAAAAGTAATTAATTGAATCATTATCTGGGTTGCTTTGTATACAAGGCCGTAGTAAAATATTTATTTTGAATAAAAATTTCTTGATTGATTTTTTATTATTGCCAATATAAAAATTAAAGTTAGAAAGGATCTATTTTGTAATAGAATAGCCATGCTATAGTCCTCAACGGCGACAGGGAATAGCTGAATATATGGCTGAATAACATCTGCCAGTAAAATTTTTGATAATTAGAATTTTTAGGGTCTCGTTCCTTAAAAGGAAAAAAGGAACCCTTATAGAGTCATTTCGTTGTCCGTCTGTCCGTCTGTCCGTCTGTCCGTCTGTCCGTCTGTCTGTTTGTCAAGGCCCTTTTTCTAGGGGAACGTGTGGAGGTATCAAGTTGAAATTCATATCAGATACTCAGGTCTGCAAAACCTTGGAGTTTGAAAATCGAACTTCTAAGTTAACGCCGTTTATGCCGCATATTTTGACACTCGTAAAACCTATAGGGTACTTCCCTTTGACCTAGAATCATGGCAAGAAGCAATGTCTTACAGCATAAGAAAAGGGAATAAAGCCGAAAACCGCAAATTTGTAGTTACATTACAAAAAAAAAAAAAAAAAATTTTTTTTACGGAACCCTCGGTGCGGGAGTCCGACTCGCACTTGGCCAGATTTTTGTTTATAAAAGAACAACATAATAAGTGTTACAAATGCAACAGCTTTAATACTGCTCTTATTTAGTGTATTCAAATAACATTTTTGTTTTCAGTTACATTCTATTGTGCAAAACATAAACCAGATATGTAATGTAATTTGAAGAAAGTTTAGTTTAGTTCATTTTTCTTGGATCTTGAACTGATAAGAACGTTGCGAAATTCTGTTCTATTTATTTAATGCATTCTCATCACTGTCTATTTCACAATTTCTTATCTTTGAGAATACCTTCATTGTCATTCTGCCCAAAATTCTTTATCATTCTATTGAATGAGATATTTGCTTTCTAAAAAAAGGTCTTCAACACTTTTCGCAACCTTCGTAAATCAATGACAAAAAACTAAACCCATGCCCTTCGATGAATTGGTACAACCGAAACTAAATAATTTCCTCTCTAATCAAAGCGTAAGCGGTTGTAAATATGCCTAGAAGGCATGTCGCAGCAAACTAATCACCTTCCAGGTTTTAATCTTACGAACGTATCTAATCGCTGTTCTAATTTTGATCTTTTTGTAGATTTCCTCCAGCCGATAAGGAATGCCCTCTGAGGACGTTATCAGCCCCACTGTCAGCCGGCACTAAGATTAGCACCGATGACTTGCGGAAAATTCATCTTCTGAACTTGAAATCCAAATAGACGACGAATGCTAAAAAAAACTTTATAAAGCGATCGTTTGAAAACCCGCCCGCAAATCGAGTCGCTACAATCCAACTATATATGCTCTAGGGTATAAGATAGAAGACTGAAGCCGCCAAGCAGCTTGAGGTTTTTTTTATCAACTCTTGATTATAGCTTTTTGACTCGATTGTGCGATCGAGAGAGAACCTATATATAGTAAGGCGGTACGTCAAGGTTGTGAACCATTCAGCTAAGAAACGCGAAGACGTCGACTTGGCTCGGAAAAACGTGTTTCATTCGCAAATTATACCGGCCGGAAATCTTACGAGAGAAGATCAAAAGCCAGGAGTTGGTTGGCTGAATAAAGATAATCACTTATTTTAAAAGCACGCGATCACATCGTCATCTGGTCAAAGTTCAGGACGATTTTTTTGGATTATAAAACATTTATTTATTGGGACATGTAAAGCAGCTAATACACAAAAATGAAGGATTTTTGTGTACGAAACATTCCTAAAGATGCCATCTTCAAGGAAGTAGTGATCGTTGGTGAGTATTAAAACTGATTTCTAGAAATTTCTCAAGTGTTACAGAGCATTAAGATAGAAAATGTGATCAGAGCAGAAATAATTGTTAAGTCACCCACGATCGTTTGGGTCTTACAATGCTACTCAAATCTCGCGCGGCGTGCCACTTAGAGTCATATCTTTGAGTTGAATAACTTAGTGATCGCGGATAAAAAAAAAATTATTAATACAAAGCTTTAGAGATTATTCAGTTGCAGTGCAGTGGGTAACTGGTTGGTGCAGTGTGAACGTACTTCTTGAGAAAATCACGTGCAGTGCCCTTGCTCCGCAACATGTGCGATTATCTTGCTTACAGAGATTTGCCTGCTTAGTCATCTCATAAAGATGAACAAAAAGAGCAAAGCTTTTCTAAACTCAGCGGAGATTATATTTTATGCTTCACATCGTAACGATTTATTACCCATTGACTTTGGCAGAAGCATGCTTTTGAAAAACAAAAAAACGTTTTGCCGCCAAGTTTTTCTTGGAATAAATAAGAAATTCACGCGATCTTTTCAGGAAGTTTTGTTAACATGTGTTTTTAACCTGTGCTAGCTGACTGACCTTATATTTTTTATCTTTTTCCTTTCCTTCCTGATAGTGAAGCACTGTTGATTCATTCAGAAATATTAAGTAATATATTTTCCTACTTTCTGATTGTCAGTGATCTTCACTGATAGCAACAAATTGGAAAAGATCAAAAGAGTGGAAGACACATAGTTTCTTAGTTTGCCTTCCGACGGATTTTTTGGCAACAGCAAAAATGTACTCTGACCTTGTAGCAGTTTATAATTGAATGCGTCGTTCTCTAGATAAATAGCATTTAACTACGACCCATTTTTTTATGTTTTAGGTCTCAAGGTTTGACCTATTTGATCAGAAAAATAATAGCATTTCTCGCAGGGGTCGATCTCAAGGAGAACTAGATTTTTTCATGCAATTGAAGAGAATGTTAGAATAATTGAATTGAATATTTGTAAATGTCGTGTTATCATATAAATTTAGAACAATGTGGAGTGATCTCACTGTACCTTAATTAAAAAAATAATTGTCTCTTATAATATTGCGAAATGATTGTTGCAGTGATTTTGCACAAATAAGATCTGCGATCTTGGGATAGGAGAAGATTTTTTGCATAACAAAAATCTATGTATGTGTTCTTTTTTACAGACATCGAAAGCTTATAATTTAAATTCCGATCAGATGGCAATTAATTAACGTTGTTTAAAATGTTTATTATAACAGCGTAGTAAAATAGAAAGGCTTAATAGAAATATAATTCTTTTAAAATTCACAACAGAACCCATTAGGGATTACAAATTTGAATTCTTATAAATTTTTTTACAATGAATTAAATTAATTTTTGTTCAAAACGATTTCTTAGATTTATTGTTTAGGTCATCATTTTTTTTGTACTTTTTGTACTATATAAATATACAATCAAAAGATGATTTATTAAAAATGAAATTCGCGTTACTCACATAATTTCAAAACGCTACATTTACCTTAAAAAAGAGATTTTTTTGTTGGATTCAAAAGCATAATATGTATGTGTTATTTAGGTAACATAATATGTATATGTTATGTAGGTAACGCCATAAATATACATTTCGTCAGCTTGAATTACTTAGAAAAATGATTGGGCGAAATTTATGAATTATGGAAGTGACCTTGTAGTTTCTTGGAAACCCCCAGATTTTGCTGATATGCTGTTGGGATCTATTTATAAGCATATTTGGTGTCGATAGTGAATAGTAGTTAACCAGAAATGCTCTCCAAATTTGCATGAATAAAATAGAAGTTCCCCTGCTCGTTTATTACAATTATTTTGACTCTTGCACTCGAAATTTTCTTAGTAATCGTATTCAGTCCTATTTCTAGTCACGTTTTGGGGCAATTAACCCAAAAACGAGGTGCTATTGTTGAAGGACATCCCACTTATGAGAACTTTTACCCTTTTCTAGGTAATGGCCCAAGCGGCATCTCTCTATCGTACATGCTTTCTGGAAATTGGCCCTTCTGGGACACTGAAAAGATTCAAAAGCATCCCGATGAATTTTTAAGGGCACGACTTAATTATGCGGATAGTGGGAAAAGTCTTGTCGAACAAGACCTTGTCACTCTTGCTGATGGGCTTGAGGGGAGAAGCACAAATCCAATTTCACTTCTGGTGAGTTATTTTTTCCTTTTCATAAAAAAGAAATACTCCTCACGTGTAACCGTCACGCGTTTCTATTTTAGTTAGACAGTTTAGAACATCCGTGCGCTGATTTGGGAATGGAATTACCCTCAATGCTCGAGTACAGAGACTGCCTCAATGCCCAGGTAAGTTATAAAATATTTTTATATTATGTCTATTATCACCAGTTATCACAGAATTAGAAGCTTTTCTTTACTCTAGCCGGCTTAATTCTAGAACCATAAAGCGGTGCTTGAACCAATTTAATTTGCACGGCAACGTGCTCATCGCACGAATACCTATAACAAATTATTTTTTCGATTGAATAATTCATAACAGCGCTCGGCGCACCTGTTGCGCTCTCTGAGCATTCAGAAATAGCTAGAAAAAAAATCGCTAGTCATTCCGCCAAACCGCCGTTGAGTAATCTTGCTCCGGCTAAAAGCGCGCGCTAGCACCCAAAGTTGCTTTAATTTAATAATAATTTGTGTAAACATCGATTTTTCGGTTTGCCGAGGGAGATTTAAGATGTAATTGAATTTTGGTGCCCATTCAGCCCATCCAAAAGCCTCTTTTTTGAGGGGAATTCATTTGATTATCCCCTCATCTTAAAAATAATGAAACTGACCATTTACTTATTTTATTTATTTTTCGTTAATTAAATGGAGTTGGTAAGACACTCATCGTCTTATTGATCAACAAAACGATCACTTAAGACGCTGATGTAATTCAAGGAGTTATCTCTGTCCATTGATCCATGTCTGGTTGAGTCTGAATGGCGGGTGTGAAAACTGAAAATTAACCTTGAGCGTGTTGTTTACTCCGCAGCAAATCGAACTAATGGTGCGTGAACACTTTTAAAATGAGTTCAAAGGCAGGGTGCCCTTTCGGAATTTTCTTTTAATTGCTTTTATATTTCCACCTTTCAAGGTGATGACCATCGGCCACCATGGTGAGAGTGCTTTGGGTTATTTTCCTTAATTTTTTTTTCTCCTGCTGATTTATCCCCAGTTCTTGTTTTTGGATCCATGTACATTAGTAAAAAGTTGTTCAGAAATTGCTTTGTCATACGCGAGGAAGGGGAGAGGAAATTGGTAAATTATGTCTTCATACTCATAGAGGTTTGGAATGGACGTACATTTAGGATATGGGTGAGGCTTAAATGGTTTCGTTGATTTTATTTATGTTAGGTCACTTTTATTTTTATACCTTATTACGTAAAATGGTAATAGTGTGGGCCTTGTTTTAACCTTGTCCTATATGTAGAAAAACTGCGTAAAAAGTCCAGTGTATTTGGGTTTGGGTTTGGAATAAACTTTTCTATTATTTTATACTGGCTACAATATATTTGATTTTTTTCTAAAAAAGGAAGGGCTGGCTATATACATATAATTAGGTAGGTGGCCAGCTCATTATAACCACTTTGATACTTTAACATTTCATATAAATTGGGGTAATTTTTTCCTTGTTTAAATAAACTGAAAAAATCTACTTTAGAATTTTATTGTTATTATTTAATATATTTAAAACTTGGTGTCCCCACCATTATTTTTGTTAACGAGAGCAATTCTGGTGGATATACTTTTGAAGCAATTCTCGATGCACATAAATACATATTTATTTCTTCTGCACCGTTGAAGCCACAAAATTTGTTAGGAAATAAATAGTTTTTCAAATATCTTTAAAGAATTGTTGATATTATATACAAATGTATATCCATCTAACTATATATAATTTTTTTAGAAATGACAATTGGAAAATGCCACTAGCTGGCTTATACCAGCGACACACCACCTGAAATTTAGAATTTCGAGCGTACTCAATTTCACAATATTATTGTATTGCTTTGAAATTAAAGTCAAATTTTTGTCAAAATCTCGTTTTTACAGAATATTCTCCTGAAACTTTTTTAAGAAATTCAGAGGTAATATGATATATTTCTGAAATTGAGAACACTCGAAATTCTAAATTTCGATTGGTGTGTCGCTGGTATTACAACGAAATTTTGTAAGTGGTTATAATGAGCTGGCCACCTACTGTATAGTAACTACTCCCGAACAAAAATTCAAATAGATCAATGATTTGAATGGAAAATTCGATTGTTACATATTCAGCTATTGTTATATGTAAATTCGGCACAATTCTTTTTAGGGCTTAATAATTACTACGTATAATATAACGACAAATGGAGAGATCGAAACGAGATTGGATTAAGTTTTCGACTCGCGTTTTTGACTATTTGTGATTGGGGGATCGAATCGAAAGTGAACCCAAAACGGATTGAAGCGATATTTTAACTAACAGAAGTTTTAAATAATTTAATAATATTTTGCTTTTGCATTATATTAAGCATTTCCAAAATCTTTTCATGCTCCCTTACGTTCCTCTTCGATATTTTCCTTTTTTTTTTATAAAATAATTTTTACGGGTAAAACTAAACTAACCGAGATTGGATCCACTCGGTCCAATTTAAATTCAATCTGCGTATACATGGGATTAAATCTGTATTCAATCCAGATTGGATCCTACATGTATACGTAGAAATTGGTAAGGAAAATATATGTTTTTACATTTTGCTCAGAAAAGTCTTTTCCAAGAAGCATCGATAGTTTTCGGAAAAAAATATTCAAATCCAAAGTAGAATTTAAAACCGAGTAGTTCTTATTGGAATTAGAATAGTATACTTCACTTTGTTGGCCGGTCACGAGATAACTCGTGTTTTCAGGCCCAAACGATGTTGACCGGTCACGAGTAAACTCGTGTTTGCACTGGCATTGTCTATTTCAATTTATGAAACCAAGGGCGATATAGAATATTGCAAAAACATTCTCTATCGTGTTTACGAAATAATATCTGGCGAAAGCTTACTGAAAAAATTACCGGTCAACAATGTGTTTAAATTGCGAAACTCTAAAAAACTAAATAGAAACTCTAAAAAACAAACGAGAAAGATCTTGAAAGAAACTAGACGCTTTTTATTATTAGCTATCATATCATTCTAGACAAAATTTTCCAAAAATATTTACTACAATTTTTACTCATCGAAAAGTTATTTTACGCTTACAATTTTCCACTCTAAATGAAGCTATAAACAACTTGTGATAAGATACCACAAATGAATCAATTTATCATCATAAAACAGCCCCTCTGTAACTACGACGCACCACATCCTGATAAGCTCTCATTAATGAAAAAAAAGTACAATGTCATGAAAAACAATTTTATTTTTACATAGATTGATCACATTGTTTTGGGACAAGGACCTCCTGGCGGCTCGTGGCATCGAATGGACCCGAATTTACGAACTCTTTCCCTGGCAGCTTGGATGTCTTTGCCTGGACTAAGTTTTAGTGACTGGGAAACTCGTCAGTTGAAGAAAGAACTCGAAGGAAAAATACAGCAGAATGCTGCGGAAAATAGTCGACAAGGACAACAACCAAATCTTCGGCGGGAAGCAATTTTAAACTCTACATGCCACAAGTGTATGGAGTTGCGTAACAAGCAAAATAACCGGGATTTATCCGATGGTACAAGCACAATGGAGAACAACAACGAGTCAGAATCTGGGGCCTTATGTTGTAAATGTACAAAAGCGTTAACAATGGGAACAGATACTGCCGAAACGGCTGCAATCAATCCAAAGGAGCCCCTATTGCGGAGCATGCCACCGAGAAGGAATTTATCTTTAAAACGACAAGTCTCAAAAGAGGTTCAGACTAGAGCTCTTGTATCAAGAGTGGCTCAGTACTACGAAGATTACGTCCGTCTAATGGGTTTGGATAAAAATTTCGTTAATGATATTGTCGTAACCCTGGTCGCACCTCTTCAAGATGGATGTGATCTAGGGAAATTTAAATCAGCACGATGGATCGTAATGGGAATTAATAAATCAACTGGTCGGGCTATTTACTATGCCTGTAGAAGCGTTGTTCTTGCCAATGGTGCCTCAGACTTGGCCAATCGGCTCGGTCTACGCGGAGAAGAAATGAACTCCTCTTGGGTAAAGCATGAACTTCCACAATTGGAAGCAGCTCTTGATTCGCTTGGCGAAGAGGAAAGAAGCCGTAAGTGTATCGATAAAGTAGACCCTCAAGTTTTTTGTTTAATCGATTTCTTTTTTCTTATATTTAAGGATTGAAATCAGTTTTGGTCGTTGGTGCTGGCCTGAGTGCCGCCGATGCCGTAAGCATTTGTAGATCGTCTGGAATTGATGTCATTCACGTTTTTAGGAATCGTACGGCTGGACTAGATAAAATGCTGCCAGAAAACGTCTATCCGGAATACCATGAGGTATGTACTCCCACTCTTAATGCTTAATAATTTTACTAATGCCCGATTTCAAAGTGCGCGCTTAAGTTCACACTCAGTTAAGCGCGGGGCGAAACTTAAGTGACGACTTAAGTATTTTTGATTTCACAGTCCTTTTTTATTTCACGTTTAGCTGAGCGAAAACTTAAGCATTTTACTTTTTTATGTAGGACACTGCATTTGTTTCAGGAGGATGATGAAAAATGTTCAAATCAAATCGAATCGAAAGGAGTTTCCAAAAAGCCCTTTCTGTATAACATTTCCTTAATAGTGTTCCAAAATGTTAATAAATCATATCAATAACCTTTGACTTAAATTAATTTTTGCGTAACTAAAATGAGTTTATGAACATTTTGAAAGTTTTATAAAGGAATTTGTATCTTAAGCTCCTTTCAATTCGATTCGAACAATTCTCATGTTAGGATCCGTTTTCATCAGTATTTACAGTGAAGAGTAAAACTGAGCCAATTATGCTACTTGAGCGTGTTCCTCACCTGAGTTGTAAAAAATTGCATTCTGCACAAAATTGATTATAATCATTTTTCTCGTAACTTCGACATATTTTGAGTTTATTTGAGGATAAATATCGGAAATTTGAAAGTTTTGCTTCATAAATAACTCAAAAATTATTTGTCGAACATCAAAATGTACAAATATGGGGTTTCCAAAAAACAATTTTAACCTCCACAATATTACGCAACCAGTTTTGCGATTTACAGTTATGCTCGATTTCACAGTGCGCACTTAAGTTCTCATTTAGCTAAGCGAACGGCGAAACTTAAGTGACGACTTAAGTATTTTCGGTTTCACAGTCCTATTCTATTTCACGCTTAGCTAAGTGAGAACTTAAGTATTTTACTCATTTATGTAGGACACTGTGTTGGTTTCAGGAGAGTCCCTCTCATGAAAAACGAATTATTTTGACGTTATTAATTAAAGTCAAAGGTAACTAAAATGAATTTATGACAATTTTAGGAGTTTTATAATCAATATATCTTAAGGTATGGAATCTTTTGATGTGTGTAAGTCGAACAATGACTTCATAACATTCTTCATCACGTAAATCAATTAAATCTTCCGTATTAGTATTCATTTTTAAAATTAAAATATGTACTAATTTTTAAAAACAACTTATTTAATGGTTAAATTTTCCACACGAAATGTCAAAAAATTTCTCTAAGCGAGACTTAAGTGGCCAATTTTGGCGACTTAAGTATAGCAACCACTTAAGTCGTAATGTACACTTAAGTTCGCACTGTGAAACCGAAAAATGACTAAACGGGAACTTAAGTGGCGATCAGAACTTAAGTTTGCACTGTGAAATTGGGCATTAATGAACAACTTGCAAAATCCTCAAATCATTGGTTTAGTTTTGCTCTTCACTGTATTTTTAAAAGAAAAATACAAATGTTCGAAAACAAATTGCTTACGTGTTGAAGTTTCCACACGAAATGTCAAAAAAAATATCTAAGGGAGACTTTTAAGGGACCGTAATTTACACTTAAACCAGCATTATGAAACCGAAATATGATTAAACGGGAGCTTAAAATACGATCAGAACTTAAGCTCGCACTATGAAATTGGGCATTAGAAAATAGTTTGCAAACACTGCTTATTTTTTACATAATGTTTTAGGTTTTACAATTGTATTTTTTATATGCTTTATAGTAATCCGTTGAAATTTAAAATTTATCGCCATCGATTAGACGGATAGATAAATAAACCGTTGCTGTCTGCTCTATAGCATGTAACTCCATAACTAAATTCCAAAACAAAAAAAATTTTTGCTTACATAATTTTATCCTTTACTGATTTATTTAATAAAATTTCAGGTGCACCGAATGATGAGGGATTCTAATAATCAGCATGAATACTACACCCCCATCCCTGAGCACACAATTTCGGATCTCTCGAGTGATACCCAAGGAAGGCATAAGGTCACAGTTCAGAATCTCTCGACAGGTGAGACAACAACCCACGAAGTCTCCTACTGTGCAATTTTAATCGGTTCAAGGCCCGATCTTCGATGCGTCTCAGCAATCACCAAGTGCCCTGCTCGAAGCATTTCCATCACAAGCTCCTTGCTAAACGAAAAACTCATCAATACAGCTGAACAAATCTCATTGCCACAGAACAAGAAACTCAACTGGCTAAAAGCGATTTGCGCTAAATGTAAGCACTTAAGTCTTTGCGATTGGAGCAATCGTGGCGAATATAAAAAAATTTGTGGTCATACCGCATATAAAACATGCTCCTGCATTAGGGCAAATTTTGAAAAAGATCTGCCTGAATGCAGAGCAAGTGAGTCAGCCGTTGGACTTGGACTGGACCCAACAAAACCTGTCGATTGCAAATCGAATCAAATAGACGTCGATAAATACACGAATGAAGTTAAACGAGCTCCCAGAGGACTTTATGCCATGGGACCGCTCGTTGGAGATAATTTTGTACGATTCATCCCGGGCGGTGCTTTGGCCATAACGGCGGCGCTCAATCGCGAAAATGATTGAAAGATGAGGTTTTAAACCATTCCAAGGCTTTACTCCACCACACCATAAACAGACTTAAGCTCAAAATATCGGAGGAGTAGGATCGATCGCAGTACCCTACAAAAGTACTCGTAGAAGGATGGAATAGTCGCCGAGCAAAAGAAAGAGCCAGACGATTTGAGCAAGAATCCATTTTCCACAACATCAATGCAACTTTTTTCGCAAACCGTTTGTTATTTTACCTTTTACAATTTTTACTTAAAGAAACATTTTTTATTTTATTTTATTGGAATAAAGCCGTGCCCTGGTTACTTACTTAGGAGGCGAAAATGATCGTTAATTATTTTTTTTTATCGTTTAATACATGTTTGTACATTCTAAGCATTTAGAGGTTAATCTCTTTATTCGTGGCGTATATTTCCTGTGTCGCACTTAAGTACTAGGAATTCCCCAATCCTGATATTATCCCTGTGATAAGTTTGTTGAATTTAAAGTTTAAGGATTTGTGAAAACATTTCAAAACTTGTTTGTTATTTTTGTAAGAATAAATTAACGAGACTCGAACAAAGATATTGCGTTCATATGTTTTTTTTTAAATGAGAGAATTAAATCCCACTGCACATTCAATTAAACACTACTGGGGCCCTGTGATTGAATCTGTTCGAATCGAATCGAAAAGAGCTTACAAAAGCCCTGTTTGGGCAAAAATTCATTTTCATTAAACCTTATCAGTAACCTTTGACTTCAATTAATTTTTTCTTTCAAAGTGTTAAAATAATTCGACTAGCAAAATTCAATCGAATGATTTTAACGTTACGTGCGGAAAAACTTACTCAAATCAAAGGCAACTAAAATGAATTAATGATAGCATTTTAAGAACTTTACTAAGGAAGTTTTATCCAAAAAGGGTTTTTGTAAGCTCCTTTCGATTTCATTCGAATTCAATGATCCGGCCGCTGAACATTCAGCTATTGAATGTTGATGTCACCCATATTAAACAACATTTTCCAATTTTGATATAATTTAACTAATTTTGTGTATGAATTTCAACGTTAAACTAAAAGTTTTGAACTAAATACATAGTTGCAAGATTGAAAATATGACAAACCTCGGAATAGACCACGGTGTTTAGTAAGCTTGAATTTTTTTCTTGATTTGTTAACGATTTGTAAATGATAAGAAGAAACAAAATCAAACTGAAAATTCATATCGTGCTCCACTGGCGGACTTGCATACTTTTTGGCGTCTATATTATTGAGCGTAGTGGATTACAGAAAAGGTTTTTAAAATACTTTTTTTTAAATATAAATGTTTTTTTTTATCGGCTTTAATTTAGTTTTAAAAATCACGTGAGAGAAGCAATAAATTAAATTATTTTTTATTGTCACTCTACAGAGCCTTTAATTATTTACTCTTCATGTCATGCATTATAATTATGCCGCGAAAAATGCCAATTAGTGAGAGGGTGATTTATTTAACCAACCAACGTACATATGTGCATAATATAAACAAACTGATCTAAGGAACGAAAAAAGTTATTTTATTTTTTTTAAGTTAAAGTTAAAATTGCTACATCTATAATACATATTATTAGTAGTCTCTGTTTAAATGAAGCTGTTTACACTTTTGGTCATTCAACACTTTTTTTGTTTACTAATTCCACTTCTAATCTAAAATCTTACAAAAATCTGTCATTAGGTACCTTTGATCAAAAAAAAGCGTAATTGGTGGTATAAATACTGATGTTTACATCGAAACTGCAAAGTGTCTGGTTGCTATTTCCATTTTTGATTGTTTATTATTTTGTTTGTTTATAATAAAATAATAATCGAAAAATATCCTGTAAACATTAGTATCGCCTTCATAAATAATGTTATTCAAAAACATCTGTATATATAAATAGTGACCACCTTAACCAACCTTTTTATCAGTTTTTGTGAAGTTTGCTTATGGTGTAAATAGCTTCTTTTGATACACTCCGCATACAATATCTACACATGGACTCGAAAAAAAACCGAAATTGGTGTGACGACTTTTAAAATAACTACTACTAACATTTAAGGAAAAATATGAAAGGATGCTTGGACAGTCTATAACACCAATTAGGACTTTATACAAGAATAAATGTGAAAGGCAAATGCTTTCTTTCAATAAGTTAATATGTATAAAAAGGAAGCGCAGGTCGATTTTTTAAAAAGAAATTATTTTTAAACTGAAAGTCGAGTCAGTTTCATTCACTTCGTAATATAAAACCGCGCATTGAAAGTACTTTATTAATTATGTAGTCCACACCAGATGCTTTAAAAATGTCAGTTTTGGATCTATACGAGTATATCAAAATCCTTAATTTCATTTGGAGAATTCAGGGAGACACCATTTATGAAGTAAATGAGACTACTAAGTTTATGACTAATGATAAAGACGCTATATTGTTAATATAATATAATTAAACATAAAGAGCGTTTGCATCACATACACTTATGGACAAAAAAATTAATAGTGTTATGTAAAACAGTAGCAACCATTCCAGTACAAAACTTTGTAGTTTTTTCGTCGTTTTATTAAGTGGGGAATAAAAAGCGATATCCTATTTTTCTCCTTTCATGAAACATTACAAATATTTGGTTTCGGAACAAATTCACAACTCAATTTAGTTTAAATAATTAAAATAAATAACGAGCTTCGTTACATGTTAATGTGTAAAATAATAAGCAAATTGTTAGTTGTCTCCCTAGTATTGTATGGTATTCTTTATTTTGAATAAACTCAGCACACATTTGTTCTGCTAGACACTATTAAGTTCATAATAATAGATTAAGGTGTGTTTTCCCATTCCTTTTTTTCCGTGTTTATTTCGGAAACTCTGAGCCGGCAAATGAAGAATTTTAAGTCCATTCCCATTTAACAGCTTCGATGTGTGTTTTGGGTCATTGTCATGCTGAAACACCAATCGAAGCGGCTTTTTCCATTCTCAAAATATGTTTGCAAATAAAACGGTATATTATTTCCTTTATATGAAAAATAATAACCACCAGCGTTCACCTAAAAGCCAATTCAGAAAAAAATAATTTCAATAAATATTTTGAGATAAATTAGAATGCATTTATTGTTTTGTCTAGTCAAAATTGCACCATTTATAAAATTTTGTTTAAATGTCCATAACTATTAACACAGGGATGATGTTTTGTATTTTGATAACGTCAGCGCGTTCAGTAGTTATCTTATCACAGTTCAGAGTGTGAGTTGTGGAATTAGTTGAGTAGAGTTTTTGCAAAAACAAGTGGCCACTAAATAATTTCACCTTTAGTATATTTAGTTTTTGTCCATAAGTGTATGTCGGTACTAAAAGCATCATTCGCTCCATAACAAAGAAAAGTCGTTATAGTTATTGATAACTTCTAAATGTAACCTTAAAAAAGTAGAAGTACAATTAGTACTCAGAAGGGCAGGAAAAAAAGGAAACACTTTATGAGAAATTTTGCCAATATTTTTGTAACATTTTTTCTCTTCCCCACATGGAAGACACTCGATGAAATTTAAAACTGAAGAGATGGTATTATGTATAATTGAAAAGAAATTTCTTACAAATTGTGGACAATTTCGAAAAAAAAATGTTTTTTTTATATGTTACATACATATTCATTCTGATATAAAAATTTGTTTTCAGCAATTTTTATAAATTCTTCTTCCATAAAATAAATTTTTCGAATGACAGAAATCAGGAAATTAGATCATATTATCAAACTTCAACTTCTACAGTTGCACAGTTCCAGAAACCGAATTATTTATTTCATTTATTTATTGGATTTCATTATAAAATTGGCGTTCGGCGGCTCCCTGTAATAACTCAATTTGGACTGAAGGCCCGATTCCCTTTGCTTCTTTTATTTATTGCGTTTATCTTACAGTTTTTACCGCTGAAAATCAAATCGTCTCAAGGCAATTGGCCTAACCGACTTCGTTTGGAATGCTTTTTCTGTTTTTTCTTTTCTGAATTCAATTAACCGCGTCATATTGGGTATCAAGCGCCAACTTGCAAGAAAAAATTCGGACTTAAAAAAAAAAAACGGATTCACCAAGCGATCGATCGATCGATCGATTGCCGCGATCTCTAACTGGTAATCGAGCGTTTGGGGCCAGGTGGTTGACAAAGGAAGCCGACGGGCCGCATCACGCCAACAAATTGTGTAACGGAGCAATTTACGCAGGTTTTAGGGCAACATCGGCTATTTTCGGGCAAAGCGACTTTATCATAAAAAGTGCGATTTTTCCTCGCAACTTTCATGCAACTCCGCTTATAAGGAAGGTGGACGAAGCGCGGCTAAATAGTTGCCTCTAACCAATGATAAATAAATAAATAAATATAAATAAAACATGGACCTGGAACTCGAAGGTACCAGGTAACAGCGATCGAAAAAAATCCATTGTTACCTTTTTGGTAAAAATTCGATGAAAATTTTGCGAAATATTCGAAGTGGAACCTACGAACCAAATGTGGAAAGAAAGTGGTTTTGTAGAAAGGTTAAAGAAGGTCGCACTTTACCTCTGGGCTGTTGAAAAACAGTAGGTAAACAGTGGCCCATAAAAATGACGGGAGAATGCCGTTTCCAGTCCACCCACGTAGGAATCTGCCACCATCCGAATGGGAACCGATCTCGTTTTAATATCCTACAAATCGGACAAAACATACATCCATATGCTGGCCGCGTTCATCTCATTAATCCCGCGGCGACGGGGTGATCGCCGATCGGTTGATCGTGATTCATGACATAGACCCCACCGCTGATCCTCGTATTTCACCCAGATAGCTTAAGACCTCAGTAAAAGTAAAATCTGAGCCGGTGTTTGGATTACCTACGTGCACTGCAGCATATGGGACACGTTCGCAGGCGATCGTGTCATAGGGGCCCCAGAACCTGTGGCTCCACAAGTCGTCACCGTAGGCGATCTTGCTGTGCCCTGTTGGGGCGAAAAATCCGATCGCATGCGTTCAACAAATCATAATTAATGCGATCATAATTCAAAAACCGTGACACTCACGGGCCTCGCTAATGGCTGCTGCAGCCGCGGATCAGTTACCCAGATCAGCTCTTTTCTTAGCAACTCTATTTAGAACCCACCTGAGGAGATCATTTCTCGATTTGGGTAAATTTTTCTCAGTGACCAAAAATGCTAGATACCTACATTTAAATTCGCCTGATTTGGATAGTGACACCGATCGAGTGGGTGTCGCCTCGCTGAGGAAGTAATTGAGAATTTTGACATTGAGAAGGCAATTACGTGACCGTTCATTGCTCTAAATGGGCTCCTCGAATTGTTCTTACCACGCTCGCTCAGGTGGGAGAGGTGTCACCTGTAAAATTGGTATTTTTACAGCGCAACCGCTGAGGTGTGAGAAGAATATTGGTGAAGATTTTAAGACCTTGTTTTCAGGTAATTCACAGGAATTGGTGGGATTTATGGGTGCGTTGGGGAAGAGCAGTTAAATTTAATTTTATGGTGAATCGAGAAGCTATCTTTTGGTTATTTTATGGATAGTTAAGACAGCCCCATTTGGTTATGTAAATATTGTTTTTTTTTCAGATAGTTTTTGGATTCTCTGGTGTTAACCATTTTTGCAACTTTATTGATTCGAGACATATTTTGATTTGAGGCTTTATTCTTTTTTAATAATTTTGCTAATAAGCAATCATACTGCTAGATTTTAAAACTCATTTTACCCTAACCAAATTCTAAGCAATAATAAAAACAAAGAAAAAAAATCAGAGTAATATTCTGAAAGTTTAATTAAAAATTTCATAGCCAAAGAGGCTACAAGTTTCAACTTTTTACAAACACTTTAAGGGGACTTAGCACCTTCAAATTTTCAAAAAATCCATCTTTGTTTTTTGATAGAATTGGTTAGAATGAACCTTTAAAACAAAAAAAGTTAGGTATATTGTATGGTCCAGGACTCGCAGATTACATTTCGCTAAGGTTTATTGCAAAAAAATATTGAATTTTAACTTAAAACGCAATTTTCTCGAAACAATGTGTTTAAAGTTGGCGTGCATGATTAAGAAAAAAGTATTTATCCAATCGTTCTGAAATGTTAACACGTTAATCTACACATTTTACTGCTCAGAATGAACTACGGATGAAAAAATCGGCATTAAATTTTCTGAGTTATAACCGATTTTCGGGGAAAAAATACATCGATTTTCGAAAAAACGCCGCCATTTTGTTATTTTCCAACCAAATTTTTTTCTTTTAGTTCATTTCAAGGACGCTTTGATGCTGATTAAAACCCCGTTTTTTGTTTTTTTTTCGGACTTTTCTGAGGGCAGTTATCATGCACGCCGTGGTTTTTTGATGTTTTTTTAATAAATTTGTAGCAGACGACAGTGGGCCACAAAAAATATTTAAAAAATGTTTTCGTGTAGTTTCAGTGTACAGAGTTTCATTAAGATATGTCTTTTTATTCAATTTAAAATTAACTTTTGAAAAAAACAATTTTTTGAAAATTTGTAGGTGCTAAGTCCCCTTAAGTGATTTTCTTCAGCCACATATTCAGCTATTGTATTTCACCCGTATACGTTAAATTGGCAGTTAAAGTGAAGAATTCTTAAAGTGACCTATTAAATTAGTAAGGTAATTTTTAAACAAATTCGTCAATTGTTCTTATTTATAATTGAATTGAAACTCAGCAAATGCCCATCTTCAGCTGCATTGAAATTTAGATGCTTATTGAGCTGAATTGTAGTGTTAAATTGGTAGTTGCTGGATTCTCAAATATTTATTTAATAAATAATACTTATGGTAATTTCCACAAGTGTTGAAAAAATCGAAAATATTAAACAGACTGCACAGAAGCAAATTATTCCTCATAGTTAACATAAATTGAACGGCCTTTTCAAACTTTATTAATCAAGACCGCAACATGAAAAACAACAAGCTCCGTTAATCATTTTTTATGGATAACAATATTTCAGACTTAAGTGACCGATGAACTCATCGCCAATTACGCGAAAGACATCAGCAGCACTGCTGCTTAAGATTTTGTCAACAAAAACAAGACTTGTAACAAGATAATCAGCGATCTTTTCCCTCTACAAAGTGCATCAGAGTCGTTCTAATTATTCAATTACTCCTCGATCTGAGTGAGACTTGGGATTTTGCTAGAGCTCTGGCCCCAGCGGAGCAGTACAACCTGCAGCTTTGGGGCTCTCCTCTCGTTTTTTTTAGGTAACTAAACTACCTGAAGTCACCTGGTCGAAGGAAATTGCATAACATGAGTCACTTGAAGTCCTCGCATTGCTGAAAGTTGAAAAGCAGGCGGAATGTCGATTGCCCACGGTGTTAGCTTAGCTGGAAAACGAGCTCTAATCAAGGAAAGTCTAAGACAAAGCATGACGTCACCATTTTATAAATAAAAACTAGCAAATGCACGCACAAGATACTCAAAGATACTGAAAGGCGTCTTCGACTTTTATGGGCAATTGATTGGAGTCGGTTTAAGTTAGAATCGCCCACTGATTTCTGGCTCTGTGCTGGCTTGTCTGAGTGCAGCGGAGGCGCGGGGGCGCCAGGGTGCTGCAGACCAAGACTGTGCCTTTAATCGTCAATTTACGATAATTGTGGGCTCCTTATTGAATTATCATCAGACAGCGAATTAAGGAAACTGTCTTAAACAAGCGATTTGATCGCGGCAAAGATGTGGGCTAGAAAGATAGCCCCAGGAGCGTACACATTTAGTGCATTAGCCCTCCCTCGTCTCCAACGCCCCAATGGGCATTTTTATGATAGTAATTATGTTCACTGTCGCAGGCACGACAACAAGATAAGGCATACCACGAAAGAAGAAGCGACTTAATGGCCGTCTTTCCAGCTAAAAAGTTTGAATTTGGTCTAATTCAGTGGGAAATGTGCCGGCTTACAATAACAAGACTCAGCCTCGATCAATTGAAAGCGGGCACAGTTCACCTTGAATGAATTTTTTACGAAGGTGGAGCCATTTCCGCGGCACAATTAAATGCGTTTTTAATTCGATGAACATAATTAAGTTTGAAAGCAACGTGGCAAGAGCGTGGGCTGCGAGGGGCTTTTGTGAGGGCCATTAACTGGAAAAGGGATCAATTTGGGAAAATCCATCATAAGCGAATGAAACTTGCAGTTGAAGTAATCAAGTCTTTCACACCAGTAAAGTTTTGAAGAGGTCTTCTATTCTGTGTTCAACGACCCAAAGGGTATTAAATTTTGAATTATTATCAAATCTGCTGGCGAAGAAGACGTAAAAGAGACTTTATCGTCTCTTTTAGGGCTAAAATACGCATAAAAATTTAGTTATTTTTAGGTAACAATTCAATATTCAGCTCAATATTACCAATTGCTGAATTACCTATAAAAACTGCATGCTTGGATAGAAATTTACTTTATAAGTTTAAACAGACATGAATTATACTATGTATTTTAAATTTTTAATCGAATACATATGTGCAATAAATAACTTATACTTACCAATTCTTTATTTTACTAAAAAATACAATTTCGAAAGAGATCATACAGAGCCAAATCTTGTTCTGAAAATAAAAATAATAACTCATTAAATTATTACTTTTTTAAGGATTTGTAGCATAAAAAGAATGTACTATTAATGCAAAATACGGTAGGTATTCTGAAAATTTTTAGGACCACTTCAATGTTTTTTTTCTTAATTTTTTTAAGCATACTTTTTCTATAGGTTCGACAGAGGAGAGAAATCAATACAGGGCTAAAATAATCCCCAAAGCGTTCATTTCCATTTTGCATAACTTTATTAATTTTTAATAATTTATTAAGAAAAGGGAAACAATTTTATTTCAATAGTCACTGTGAAAAATTATTATAGTTATAGGACCGTAAATGATGAAACAAAATCTTGATTGTAATAAGTTGTCTCAGGGAGGGATTAGTATCGGTCTGAGCGATATACAGGGTGTCCCAGAAACCAACCTGCTAACGAAAACGGATGACGGGTCAACACAAGATTGTTTGAATAAGCTAAGCTTGACTCTAACTTTTCAAAATAATGACACTTCTTTGAAATTTAGGAAAGTCGTTAACTTCGAGCAATTTTTTTGGTGTTATTGCCATAACTTTGATATTTTTTGTCCTGTTTTTTTTTTAATCACCCGAGGGAGCCTATCAAATATAACAAAATTTATTTCTAATGTGACTGCGGTTTTCTCAAAACAAAGAAATCCCCTTAATTTAAAGTTTATGAGTATCCAAAATTTTTCTTTCAACTTTGACTATTCATTTCCCAAAAATACATATAAGCTTGATTAACCTGTTAACTGATTAGTTTTTCTTACAAAGCTCGATTTAATCTGCTGAATTAATTTCAAGCAAAGACGCGTATTTACGACATAAGCAAAATAAGTAACACTTTTAAATTGGGTTTGACTCAACATTAAAAGTTTTATAATTAAAAACTGATAATTATGCAAAAATATAAAACTATTAGGTAATCTATGAATAAAATAATACAAATTTTAATCCATACAATGAAATAGAACAAAAATGGACTTAAATGTTTATAATAGTTTATGGCAAAAAGAACTAAAAATATAATAGGCATTATCAGCAAATTTAGTGTTAATGCTTACCTACTTTATAATATCAAAATTGCAAGGAAATTTTTATTTTTGGCTTGACTTTAAATTTCATAGCAAATGCAATTTTTTTTCGAGCATGACGTACATATACGACATTAAATAAAAAATGAGGTTTTGAAATTGACGCATATATAAGACATAATCAGTTAACAGGTTAAAACCAGTTATTCTAAATGTTTTATAAAAGTATCACTCCTACTTACCACTTTTTTTTACTTACGAAAAGAATTATTACTCTTAATAAAAAAACCGGCCAAGTGCGAGTTAGACTCGCGCACGGAGGGTTCCGTAAAAAAATATTTTTTTTTTTGTGATGGAACTACAAATTTACGGTTTTCGCAATTTTTCCTTTATCTGTGCTGTAAGACGTTGCTTCGTACCAAATTTCAAGATTCTGAGTTCACGGGAAGTAGGTTTTGATTCCCTTGCGAGTGTCGAAAATTTGCGGAAATTTGCGGCATAAACGGCTGTATCTTTTGATTGCGTTGGCTTAGAAGTTTGATTTTTTCACAGCTCCAAGGGACAGTAGACCTGAGTATTTGATATAAATTCCAGCTTGATACCTCCACGCATTCCTGAGAAAAAGGGTCTTGAAAGACAGACAGACGGACGGTGGGATAACAAAGTGATCCTATAAGGGTTCCGTTTTTTCCTTTCGAGGTACAGAACCCTAAAAAGAAATTACTTAATTCGCTAAATAATTTGCTTTGCAGCCTTTATTTGTACAGCGTAGCTAGTATTGTAAAGTATGTTGGATAAAGCATTTAACGTTTTTGGGTGCACTTTAATTTTATCACAGTGTTCACAGTACCTATCTGTTGAAGTAAAATTGCTTTATTTTTTCTATTTATTATTAAAAATGAATGCAGTTATGTAAAATGGAAAAGGACCCTTTGAGGTGTATTTTAGCCCTGACCCCATAAAAAAAGTCATGGTTCGAAAAAATAAAAGTTCCCGAAGGACTAGGGTGCTCCTGCTCATTTGCTTTATTCGTGAAATTTATACAGAAATTACCACTTAAGAGAAACCGACAAATCTGTAGAGAAATCAAATTATTCTAAAAGTGTTTTTTAGCCCCAATATTCTATGCACCTCAAACACCCCCATAAGTGTCAGAACGAGTTTTTTTCACGTGTCAAATCCAATTTCCCATCTTCCAAAGAAACCCAGAAAACAAACAGACATAAGAAGAAAACCTGCCCAAAATCTTTATCTTATTTCTGATGCGGGACTGTAACATCTGCCAGAAAACATCCATTTCCTTTACCGTGTCAAGGTAAACAATTTTCAGGTAAACGAATGAATGATATTCTTTCTGGTCAACAACAGAGGGAACGTTTTCGCATGCAATTTTAATGATAGTCGAAACCCTAGCCCACTTTCCTGGACTGGAGGGATATGTCCACTTCTGACAAAATCTCTGACCAAACGAATATAAATTGTTTTTCGGTTTGCTTTTTCAGATGGGGCCCCATAGTCCAAATCTAGCTTCAGACTGTCTCCACATTCAGCTGGAGACGCAATCAAATAAATTGCATTGTGGGTGGTGGCGTTCAGAATCGAACAACCCCAGACCACTTTGGGCTGACAGAACAATTTCTGGATAGTCTGCACAATTCGTCCTCACCCTCCGCGTTTCGCGATGCAATTTTGGCTGGAGTCCAGCAAAAATTTTTGCGCATTTCATCAAGGAAGAGTTCGGTAATAGCGTCAGAATAGAGGAGAACTCTAAAAGGTTTTGCGACAGCGATAACAAGTGTTTCCTGCAATGCAAAAACCTTTTCCAAAAGAAACTTTTCCAAACTTTTTGGCTATAGACAAAATTAGGACAATTTTTAGTCCGCATAAAGATGGTTTGTCAATTTTTGGTATGTAAGGAAGGATAAGGCTGAATTGGGAAAGAATTGTTTGTGACTCTAGCCAAAATTGTAAACTGATCCGAAGAAAATGTGAAAATATACATAACAACTTCTAAAGAGTACTTTTACAAGGCTTATAAAAAAATGTCGCCGGTTTACCGCCTGCTTTCCGAACCAACAAAACCTCAGACACCCTTCAGCGTTTTAGAGGCGGCTGAATTTGAATAAGACCTCATTAGGCGACCAAACCAAAGTAAAATAAAAAATCTCAGAATTTCCGGTGAACCTGGCCGCAAAAAGCGAAATGCATCCACAGCCAGCCTTAATTAAGTTTTGCCTCCCACACTGCCCGCCGCACCGACGCGACGCGACAGTACACTCAAAGGGGGGCACCCCGGGCCAACTTTAAGCACCTTTTGCTTGGCCCACACGCCCGCACCGAGCACCTTTCTTTTTGCTCCCCCAGCCTCCGATGTTTTGTTGTAAATAATTATGAGGTAATAATCGATTTCATTTGCCACCTAGCTCAGGTGAGTCACACAGTTGAAATGTTTATGTTTTTTCGAGGATTTCTGTTTTACACGATGGTGCAGGAGAGTGATTCACCTGAGTCAGGTACCTGGTTTCAGGTGCTCACGCGACGGAAGTTATTATGATCCCGTGCCTCGTGTCGCAAGCGAATTTCTTTTTGCATAAATTGCTCCAACCAATTTTTAAAGATGAACGCCATGGCGTCGTTTATCTTTTAGTGCATGCTATTTACGTTTGAATAAATGATCAGGAGAATTGCGTAAGACGGCGCATTGAGGATGCCTTTGAGTCAATTTCAACTTCTGGGCGGTCTCATTTAGCCTGTAATGAGTTTTAAATTGTCCGGAAGATTGATAAGACTGAATCTCTCTTGGCGTCTTGAATGCATCAGTAAGTAGCTTTGTATGCAAAGATGTAAATACCCGCTTTCTTCAATGAAATATGTTAACGTATTATAAGAACTTTAAAGAAATATTGATTGGCTTTCAATTTAGCTTTAACAAAAAATAAAGCAACTGCTGAATGACAGCTGAAACTAAACTATACAATTCAGCTATTAAATTTGCTTAGTTTTTGCTTTATATTTCTCAATTCAGCTATTGTTTTTTTAACCTAAACTGAGTATTTGTTGTAAAAGTAAATTTTTTTAACAGAGGGAAGAAATGAATTAAAATTGCATTGGTAACTTTGTGCTACAAAGCATTTTTATTGAACATACTGCAAAGTGTATGAAATGGTATAGATAAATCAATGACACTGCCGTTTTTACACTCGGGTCGATCGGGCCTATGCCCAGCGCCCTGACATTCATAAGGACACCACTTTTTCCAATCAAAATGTATTTTTACTTAAAAACTATTTTTTAATTTTTTTTGTTTTTTTAGTCTGCCATCCTTATTTCTCTATCAATATTTATGTATATTTATATTTAATTTATTTAAATTAGAATTCATTTGTATAAAAAATAGGAATTTCTAATTTTAGTGCTAGAAATACATTCTTCATTCATCTATGATGTTTTATAATTAGGCTAGCAAAAGTACAATTTTACAGTAATCTAAGATTTTGGGAAAAGTAATTTTAATTTATCTATTAAATGTCCTGGTTTTTAACTGTGACCATCTACATAGTATGTAACACTAATTGAGAGTTTAAAAATTTGCAGAGCCCATAGGCCTCTTAAAGTGTAGAAACGACTCTGATCAAATATAATAGAATGAAATTTTAAAAAAAAACTCCTTGTACGACCTAACTTACTTAGTTTTTACAATGAACACTAACAAGACAACTTTTAATAGCTGTCGAAACACTCCTCCGTTGAAAGCAGAAATTAAATTCTTTAAAAAAACTCATATCTGTTCATGGTATTAATTTCGATTAAGAACATCAATTTGTCAAGCCTCATTGAAACTTCCAACTCAAAAGTGCAACAAAGTGCACAAGTTGCGCGCGCAAATTGCCAATTGCTACACTGTCGCGCCGTATGTCAGGGCGGATGGATTATGATTAATACGCAGTCAATCAAGGGAAATCTTAAAAAAGATAAATCTATCAGATCAACGTGGAGAGAAGCCCACATCTATTGCCTGAACGACTAATTCATTGGCTTTGACTCTGCGCCTTCATCTTGAGAGCCCGTGAATCTCGTTAAAAACCGTCACAACAAAAGAAACGTTGGCGTAACTCACTCTTTCTGAGCTGAACTAGACAGATAGATACTTGGATACTGCCCTTTCTGGGGCCATTCAGCACTACGGGTGCCCTCGAGAAAGCAAGCAATTCTCAATGTAAGGTCGCATTGTCTGGAGGAGGTAGAGGCATACAAAGCAGCCACCACTTTTACTGAGAAGTTGCTGAAAAGCAGTTTTTACCTCCTATGCCATTTCGCTTCCCACAAGGTTCACACCTTCGTCCTATTGTTTTTCACTACCAAGTAGTTTGTTGTTAACTAGATTCATATCTACTCTAGTAGTCAAGGTGCGCAGTTTCCCACCTCTGGTAGTAGGTGAGAGATGTAATTTTCATAAATTATAGCAGGGTATCCTTTAATTTACCAAGTACCTCTTCAATTGTTATTTTTGTGGGGCACACCCGTTTAAAAGAAAAATTCCCAACATACCAGAGGATCAAGGAGTGGTGTTATCCAACCAGATGTCGCCACATAATTTGATAAATTATGTGTAATTGCCCGCAGATTCGATCATCCGCAATTATTTCCAGTCCATTTCACCAAGACGATGACGACGTCGTCGTCAGGAATTAGATGGATAATTGAGTCGGAGCGCATAAATCTATAGAGGCTGAAGAAATCTCTGATGGAGCCCGGTTTTGGCACGCTCCAAAAGACTGTACGCCAAAGCCCGGGCCACTTGAACTTGACAACAAAATTCAAGAGTTGATCTACTCTCGTATTGTGGTCTAAATTCGTATGCGTCACCAGCTAGATACCTCCAAAATTATATTTAAATAAATTTTGGAACCTCCTCTCAATTTGGCTCGGCGGAAGATGGTGAACCATTGTAACCCGAACTGATTTTGCCCGTTATGGCGGTAACTAAAAGAAAAACTCTAAGGCGGATATTTTCTAAAAACAAAATTCATTTATCACTGCAAAACAGCAGGAAAGGAACTTAAATAGGTATTATTTTTTAATAAATAATAAATAAATCTTAAAAAATCTTAAGAGGTATACGACTTTAATTTTCCATAGTTCGATGAACCGCACTCGCCCGTCTGAAGCATGTCATGCGAAGAAGAAAAGTCTTTGACTACTACGACAACGACAGCGATTAAGCCGGGCGACGGAAATAGAAAAATTCGAATAGAAGCCCGTAGAGCATTGCGATGCATACGCGGTGCAATCGTATATTCCAGGGACGTCTTCGAAGGAGGGGAGGTGGTATTATGTAAGCCAAAACTAGCGTCAGAAGAGCCTCCTCCTCCGCTTCTTCATTAATTTTCTGGCTCTGATTATGGAATTCAGCACGGGTTTGCCCTTCACGTACTGTGGCTCATAGACGACCGTTGGTACTTCCTCCAGGGGGCCGACGGTATGCGGGAGAACGTTGTACGGGTAATTCGGTGAAGTGTACGCAAATAGCTCACCACTGACCAACCTAAATAGGAAGTATGAAGAAAAGCATTTATTTTTAGTTTTTAAAAGTCTTGAAGAAGCTATTTTCCTTGGCCTTAAGATCATCTTCTACTGGCCTCTATTAACATCCAATCAGTAAGAATTATTCGAGTCTTGTACATATGTAGGTCACTTGCTAGGTTATATTGTACAATTTTTATAACGAAGAACATTTTAATTTACCACAATATTGTAAAATTTTGTTTCGTATAATCATGATAATTTTGTTGTTTTTTGTGATATAATTTCAAAGTAAAACACTAAAAAAGAGTTTAAGTCCATAGCCCATTTAAAAAAACATTTTTATTTTTTAAATCTACTCACTGTTTTCTATGCTCCATGTAACCCATCTTGAAATTCTGCGGCCAAAAGAGCGCTTGTCTCTTCGATGAACATCTGGGAGGCATCTTCGTTGCATAGAAGTCATGATCGAATGCGCTTACATAAAAATACGGACAAAGTCCATGTGACCCTCGAGGAGGCTCAATTGCTGCAATTTGACTATATCCACAGTTGCCCAATCTCCAGTCCTGGTGGCAGTTGTAGTACCTCGTACCCCTATCACGACTCGTATGAATGCATTGGACATTCTGAGCAGATGTACGATGATCAATTTGACTTGCTCTGTAGTCGAATCCAGGACCAGCCATATCGCATGCTAAAATCAAAGGAAAATTAAGATGTAAAAAAAAAAATTTCGACCAGTCGTATCAATGCAATGGCTGAATTGATATAATCCCTTTTTTGTAAGAATTTTTCCGTTAATCTGTTAACCACCAACCACGAATATTGTAGAGGTTACCTATGAAGGAATATAGCATATAACAGTAAAACTTTATCCCTCGAAAACAGTTTTCTTTCATTTTAGTTTCATTCAATTTCTTTAAAGCTGAATTGTATTTAATTAAAACTTTAAAACAAATTTTAAAAATCAGTTTAAGTCTCTGAATACACAATTCAATGATTGGTGATAGTAAACTAAATTGTTTTTGAAATCAAATGTTTAACCCTATCAACTCTTAAAACAGTATATGAAAAAAATAGGCATACAATTTTTATACTCAAATAAAGCCCTATATTTTATATATGTATGTAGATAAAATCAAACTTACTATCAATTTCCTTAATGATTCCTGGACCAACAGTCCTTCCTACAGCAGTAGCTAGTTGACCTCCAAAGCTGAATCCGAATATAAAAGTTTGCTGTGGATCCACCCCATACTTCATTAAATATTTTATCTTATCACTGACGATGTCCACAATTGGCTCAAACTTTCTTAACAACCGGACATAAGTGTCTTGAGCAAAAATTGCATAGTCGACGCAAATAACGCATCCTCCTGTATGTGAAGCTAACTCTAAAAATTTATGTTATCTCATCAAAATCAAGACAATCAATTAACCGGCAAGTTAATAACCAAGGAAATTACGTAAATACGCAACTATAGCTTACTTGCTATCAGCAGAGGTACCCACTCCGTTTCGCAGCTCTGCCTCCAGCCATGCAAGATAAAAGCGAAATTTTCGCCCGGTGTGCAGCCGGTTTGTGCCAGGGACTCGCTGTTAACTCCCGTTCCAATGTAAGTCATCTGACCATTTCTGTAAGAAATTAAAAAAATGAAATTTTTATGTAGCGTGAAACTGCATAATTCAGAGGTTATTAGTTCCACCACCTACTTGAAATATTTGAAGTAGACATATTTCCCGAAATCCTCAGGGCTCGCCTTCCGAGTGAGATTTCTCAGCTCCTTTTTAGACAACTCCAGACTGTCTAAAATTTCCAAACTGTCCTTTACCTCCATGGAGCCCGCCGAACTTTCAGGGACTTCTTCAGAGGCTCCTGCAGCCAACGATAGGACCCCAAAGAGTATAACCGTGGTATATTTAACCGCCAACATGGCCCTGCACCTGGTAACGAAATTCTGAACTGGAGAATTTTTCTCTTTCAGTATTTATACGGCGATTTTTGCCGACCCAAACCATTGCGCAGGGATTGGAAATAATTTTCGTTTTTTTTTTTTGCGACACACCGCGCAACTCGATGGTATCAGAGGTGCTGTAAAAAATAATTTCTTTTTCTTGTGCGCACTGCGCTTGATGTTGTATGAAGAGAAAATGGGTTAATGCGTTCCGGACCTACTTGCAGAACCCCGAAAATTTGATATGTATATCTGTAAAGTTCAGATAAACATATCATGTCCCGTTATATAACCTGGTCTTACCTGGGTCCAAGACAAGGTAGTAAAACAGCATGGCGCGACGAAAACCACATTAATTGATTGGAAAGTGTCAACAGTCGTTTTGTCTGAATGAAAACAGAATTTTCTGTTTGTTCTGAAACAAAATATCTCAGAGTGGGTCATATCCAGAATCAGACGATACTGCGGAAAAAACGCTAATTATCGCGTTTTCAGTAGTTGATGATGCAAAAGAAGCCAGCCCATCCGACTGCTACCATTAAATTGCATGCAACTGAAACTAAAAGTGAATTTTTTTCCGATTGACTACCATCGAACGCAGGTCTCTTAACAAACAGGTACGATGTCTTTTACCATACGATCAACGTTTTCGACATGTGGTCAGCAATGCATACCAAGACCAGAGACCTCCAGTGGGGCTAATGTAATCCTACCTTACTAAAATTTACTTACCTCACTCTCGTTGGTAACCTTTAGCAGCCTCCTCTAGCTGCATTTTTGCAATTTACGCAAACCTTTGGCGACTTCGATTGCTTGAGTAACTTCGAGTGTTTAACGATGAATGATGAAGCTGAGAAACACCCAAGGTGAAGATTATCTGTTGACTGGCGTAACTCTAATTGTCTTTTAGGAGGTGCAAGGCTTCAAAAGTTCATAGTTATAATTGTCGTCTTCTTACACGGTGAAATGGTAAAGTGTTTGGCATTAGAAAGAGGATTGTTAAGCCATAAAATGACTCCCATTTAAGGCACCGCTAAGAATTGTAATTTGGATGAGTTTGAGCATCTCAAACTAGGGTATTCTATTAGCTTATACAATAGATTTTTGGTGAAGTTTTCTTTTTCCGTAGAAGTAGACAATTATTAGTCAGTTTATTATGCTAACTATAAATAATTAAATAACGCTCCTATGTGTTAAAGGCCATAGACTAGATTAGTTATAATTCTGCAAAAAAAAAAAAAAAAACATGTAAAACATAACACTTTTACTACAAAATTTTATTCGAGTTCAGCTATTGCCCATATAAGGGTCATATGGCAGTCAAAATGTTGAACAACGTTCATCCAATTTTATTTAAGGAATGAAACAAACATTTGCAAAAACAAAAAATCTCATTGCATAACTTATGTGACCACTCGTCCAAAAACTTATTGTTTCACTTCGCCATCGTCATGCTGCCGAAATAACAATGGAAAAAGGAAAACAAAGCAAAAGTGATACTGCCTATGGTGGGTGCTAAATTATCCTCGTCTTACGTAACCCATCTTAAGAAAAAGATTCTCAGTAGCACTGTGCGGCACTGAAACTCGTCAATTTAACGTTATTGGCAATCAATAAGAAATTGAAGGCTCGAGACATATGAGGCGAAGATTTGTCTTCGTTATCTGTCCTCGCGTGGATGGATAAGAAAAACCCGGGCTATAGGTAATCGACAGCGGACAGCTGAAAATGCATCCAATCAAAACAATTGATGATGATGAGCGAAACATGCTGGTTTTATTGGGATTTGAAAAGCTGAGGAATGGACTAATTCGAGGATTTTGGGGATTTGTTTTATTGTTGGTTTTATGGACTGATTCTTTGTCTGTAGTAAATCTTATTTCGAAATTTATTTTATTTTTAAAGCTACATTTAAAAGCTGGAAACTTACGATCTATTTTTTCCTGTAGTCTAAAAAAATCACAGATTTGAAAGCTGGAAACCAGAACTTTGCACAGAAATAGTATTTTTAATAGCTGATTTAATGCTTCAAGAGTCGACTAAAAACTAAATATTAACCCGGGAAAAAAATGGTTGCAGCCCTTTCGTTTAGAGTTAAGTTGAAAATAATTTTAAAAATATTTTGCGTTTTATTGAGAATTAAATTTCCTACAAAAAAGACTCTTAGCGACCACAATGGCGCACCGCACTGTACATTTCACCGCGCACTAGACGCAGTGTGCGATAGTAAAAACTCACCCTGTATCTCAAATATGTTCACAGCAACGCACCGCACCTTTACAAAGGATATTTAAGTGAAAATTGAAACTTTAATCGATGTTATGGAAACAAAACCTTATAGTAGACATTTAGGTATTGAACCAAAATTCCGGAATATTATTTTTGAAAAACAAAATGTTAAATTGATGAGCACTTGGTGACTAAAATGCTTGAAAACATGAATTATAATTATCCGATTAATTTAATTTAAGTCCAATGCCCGCAAAAATATATATTTAATAAAATAAAATTTGGGAAATCGGTTTAGTAGTTTTCCTGAAATCGCGCCCGCCAATTTCAAAAATATTATTTTGAGTTTTAACGCATTTAACGTTTCGAGTAAGATTACATACATACATTACATACATATACATATGTATGAAATGCGGTCCTCGCTTTAATACGTTACAGAATCTTTATTATTAGCGGGATCAACTCAACCAGTTTTTGAAACATTTTTGATTTTTTGAAAATGTTTGCATCGCAAATGTCCTCTTTTAATTAACTTCAAATAAAATTTCGATTGGTTTTATGTTATGCTATGCGCGGTACGTAATTGTGACCATACACTTAGTACTAAATCCAGTAGTTTTAAGGACCAATATCAATTTTAACAGCACCTAAGGTTTGAAAGAACATTTTCTTGAAATTAATGGATTTACGAATATAGTACTAAACGGACTTTTTTAACACGCTTTTATTAGCTTCCCCTGTAAGTATGTAACTATGTATATAAAAAATCTTGGAAATTAAAGACCCATTCCCCGGTTTCCAATTAAGCTGAAATTTTGCACACACGTTTAGTTTGGACGAAAATGCATGGTTAACAATTGAATTTGTTATAAACAATTGAAAAAAGAATCTATGCAATGAATTCGAGTTTTTTCAACGGAAAATTGTTTCTGTCATATCGCAAGCGTCAACTCAAGAAGCGTGTTTTTTAATTTTTTCAAACTATAATATTTTATTTTAAGAAATTTAATTGTCAACAAAATGCTATTGAGCTTTTTTCACGAATTATTCAATCAGAGTAAATGTTTCCATGTTAGTTATAGGGGAACCAAACTCCTTTTGCCGTTCATAGAATTGATCTACATATGTATGTACATACATATGTATGTATGCAGAAATTTCGTGCAGATCTGTTTTAGTACCTAAAAATGTAGGTATGTGAACATTTTACTAATAATATACTACTGCTTAGTCCTAGGGAAGGGAGGCCCCTCTACAAACCTTCTTAACCCATTAACGCCGAGGTGATCAGAATTTTTATTAACTTTTCAACGTGTTTATTTATTATGTTATCGGACCAAAAAAATAATGTAATATCTCTATTCCTTCGTGAAATTTGATGCTCTTTCTGAATCTGAGCTCAAAATTTCGATTAGACACAGAGAAAAAAAAATATGGCCGATTAAAACGTGAAAAACTTGAAAATTTTCGAAACAAAATTTTTTTCGCATTTTTTTTCACAATGATACTGCAAAGGTATCAACTTTTTACTATGATCAGAGGTGATCATGGCACTCGAACATTAAGAGGAATTTTTTTCAGAAAATTTCAACGACGCGTTTTCTCAAAATGGCGGCGAGAATTAAAAATCTTAATCTATCGTTTTCTTAGAAACTATAAACTTTACAAAAAAAATTTTAAGAAGAAAAATGTCTTTAAATTAGTCAAGGAACACTTTCAATTTTTTTCAGAATTTTTGGAGACAATTTTTGAAAAATTTGATTTTTTGAAATTTTCGAAAATCAAAAATTGCCTCCAAAAATTCTGAAAAAATTTGAGAGTGTTCCTTGACAAATTTAAAGACATTTTTCTTCTTAAAAATTTTTTTCTTAAGTTTATAGTTTTTAAGAAAACGATAGATTAAGATTTTTAATTCTCGCCGCCATTTTGAATAAACGCGTCGATGAAATTTTCTGAAAAAAATTCCTCTTAATGTTTGAGTGCCATGATCACCTCTGATCATAGTAAAAAGTTGATACCTTTGCGGTATCATTGTGAAAAAAAATGCGAAAAAAATTTTGTTTCGAAAATTTTCACGTTTTTCACGTTTTAATCGGCCATATTTTTTTTTCTCGGTGTCTAATCGAAATTTTGAGCTCAGATTCTGAAAGAGCATCAAATTTCACGTAGGAATAGAGACATTTCATTATTTTTTTGGTCCGATAACATAATAAATAAACACGTTGAAAAGTTAGTAAAAATTCTGATCACCTCGGCGTTAATGGGTTAAGGGGGGAGCCTGCTTTAGGGTACCTAAAAAAAGCGTTTTTTGGGGAATCTTTTTAGGACAGAAAGAAAAAAGCAAGGCTAATGAAATTTTTAGGTTATTATATTGCATATTTGAGCATTACAAAAAAAAATATTTTAGTGAAAAATATTCACACGCAGCCGATTTTTATGGACATTTGTGCAACACCTTTTAATTGCAGTCTGCAATTGACGGGACAAATGTTTTTTTTAATTTTCGTCTGAAATAAAAAAACCAAAGAAAATGTTAATTTGCATATTATTTTCTTCTAGATGAACCAAGAAAAGTAAAAAAAAGAGAAATTAAGGAATTTTCTGAGGTTCGAAAAAAAAAGTGCATTTAAAAAAAAAATCATTTAAACTTGCGAAAATAGTTGTTTAGAAATATTTTTCGTGAATTTTTTTTAGTTCAAATAGAAGAGTATACAAAACTGAAGCTAACAAGCCTTGTTTCGTTAAAATTGGTAGTCTAGTTTTTTGCAATTACGCCCGCTAATTTAGTAAAATCGTAAAAACAAAAACTCGAGAAAACGCGCTTCAAAGTTCACGGCAGCTGCTCGGACGCTTGTATATCTGCTCGACATCCCACTGCGTTTAGTGCTGTATTTTTGAAAATATTGTGAATTAGCCTCTATAACTTTGGGTACATAGTCTTAGATACATTTGAAAAGATTTAAGGAAAAAAAATCGATTTTTTTGAGCCTTGTAAAGCAGGCTCCCCCCTTAATCCGCACTCTTTTGGTAGCTACTTTATGGACATTTTGGCGCAGAACAAATATTATACATTCCTAGTACCTAATCATTATAAATCTGTTTTTATTTTACATCTCCGAGTCAGCTAGTTCTAATAATTTAAAATGTATGTATACCGCTGACCTACTCCACCCCCTGATTTTTTCGGATAAACCCAAGAAATCCCCCTGGTCTATGAGTAGGAAAACCTTTTGAAACTTACCTGAACCTTGCGGGCGAGAGAAAAGTCCGGTGAATGGGACAAGGCGCATTGATCAGGCGACACCTGCTCTAAAATTCATGGCTCGAAAATTCCCTCAGCCCTTTTTGGGTATTCTCCACCGGCCGGAAAAGGACACCGAACTGAGGTGCGACCGGGCGGCGACTGTTCACCTCCCGGCCCAGGCCCAAAAACCCTTCGTCGGCGCAGCGTCGCATTGCGACGGACCGGACACGGCCCAGTGGCCGACACGACATTGGCGGTTCTGCACAAACCGGGCAACTGGAGCAGGGGAGAAGTAACGGCAATTTAACAACAACAACAAAAAGCAATGCATCATCATCAGAATCTAACGGCGAATTGTAACAGTTTCGGGTTTGCAGAAAACCTTTTCTGCACGAGCCCTGCTGCATGCCTCGCCCCTGCCGCCGCCGTGCCGTCGCGTCGCGTGCTCGATCCTCCGGTGGCCATTCGTTCATCGCGAAAATGCGCCGCACCGCGCCGCCGAGGGGAGCGTGCTGCCAACGTGCATGAGCGAAAAACACGCGTGTGCCGGGCGAATTCGTGCCAGCAGCATGCAATTGACCGGCTCCCCCTCCCCCTGCTGCTGCAGACAAAATCGCTTTCTTTGTGGATTTTATTTTTGCCGTCTTATTGTAATTCCACTTTCTTGGCTCGATATTTCGAGGAGGAAGGCAGATTTCTTGTTAATTTCTGGCCAAAGCGATTCGATCGCCTTAAAAGTGCCTTCCCCCACGCCGCAGTTGTCCCCAAACCCCCCTAACAGCGCCCCACGCCCCACGGAGGAGCTTTTCTGTCCTGCTGGAGGAGGCTCGGGTTCTCTTCTTGTCCGTTGGTTTTTTATGCTTCTTCTTTCCTTTTTTCATGTTCAAAAGAAAACCGTCGCCGAGTCGTCGCAGACTGCCGGTGAGTGTGTGTGTGTGGTGGCCGTGGTATGGGGAGAACTACTTTGCGCGTTACGTCATCAATTCGATTCAAAGTTGTTCAGTAGTGCCATATAAGGGAATTTTCTTACACTGTAAGATTATTCGAATTAAAAGGAGTTTCAGATGATGATTTTAAAAGGACTTTTTCAATTTATAAAGGTCTATCTGGGAAATTTCAGTTTTGTTTCGATTTTAAAAATTCTAAGGTCTTAATTAGAGCTAAGAGTATCACTATCCAGAAAAAAATATAACAAACTATGTTCAGAATAAGAAAAAACTGGGCAATTGCGAGTTGGACTCGCGCATCGAGGGTTCCATTAAAAAATTATTTTTTTATGATATAACTACAAATTTACGGTTTTCGAATTTTTCTCTGTACTTGTGCTATAAGACATTGATCCTTACCAAATTTCATTATCAGAAATAAGTTGTTAGTTAACCCGGGTGCAGACAGGCCAAGTTTTATAAAAATCTTAGAGTGTTCAATTAAATAATTAAAAGAGTTAAATATTTAATTTTAAATTATATCGACAGATTAGCTATTAAAATAAAAATATAAGAACCATTTGGTGCAATACATAAAAATATTTCCATCACTTCCGATCAAAACAGCATCCCCCATAAAATTTACAGTGTACAGAAATTTCTCAAATCCCACCGTAAATGGTTGAAAATAATTCGATGACCTTATATTGGCAGCACTGAATATGACGTCGCATTTATGACTAAACTTCAGCCAATCAGCGACGAGTATTGGGCGTTGCCGGGCCTGTAAAATCCGTTGAGCCGCTTCGTTTTCTCGCAGTCTTCAAAAAGTAAGCGACTCTTGAGGAGGAAAGTTGTGTGTCTCCAGTCGTAATAAGAAAAAGTAGTTTTGTGTAATTTATTTAATTCAAAGATAAAAATAATATCAAAATGAGGGAAATCGTTCACATTCAAGCCGGACAATGCGGAAACCAGATTGGAGCCAAGGTAAGTGGAGAGAAAAAACGAAAACACCCGGCGCAATTGGATTAAATGCCGTCGAGGAGAAGAGTGATGAGATGAAATAAAAATATCGGATTTTTTTTTCTGCGTTGAATTAAAACCCAATTGGGCCCCGTGCTATTTTATAAATTAGAAAGTGCCGAAACGGCGAAGAAATCTTGTGAAACGAAATCTCGCGGAGAACATTTTTCGGCGGTAGCTGCACATGCAACGGGCGGCGTAGCGGGCATCAATTGGAATTAGGACGAGCAACGGACGGGGGATGTCGCGGCATTCCTCCAAGTGCCGCCGTCTACGCGCTAATTTTAGCGTTCCGGCGGTTGGAGAATTTCTCAAGTTCTTTGCCGTCGTGTCGTCTTCGAAATTCGCCGGCCGGCGCGACCCTCGTATTTTTTATTTTTTTTTTCCCATCCGCGAATTTCTCTCAAGCCAATTGCGCTTGCTCTGTGCTGCGCGGCAACAAAAAGTGCCGGAGGAAACGACAGCGGCGCGGCGGCAGAAAATTGGCAAGAAATCATTTTGCCGTGTCGGACGCGGGCATTTACCCCGCGCCGCTCCGAAAAAAATGACCAAAAAATTTTCCTTGAATAAAATCGATAGTGGCGATCTTGCGCCATGGAGTTTCCTTTTTTCGTCAAGTGACGCCTGGGTTTTTCCTTGAGAATTTTCCCGATTTTCCCAGGATGAGTGATTTATTGGCCCCAGGGCGGATAATTTTCTCAGAATTTTTTAAAGCGAAGGAAAATGAAAATTTGCCCGAAAAAACTCCGTCGCATCGGAACGCGATGTAACGCTGAAAGTGCGTTCCGTGTGTTGGTGTGAGGGAGACGACGGCTGGCATTTTCGTCGGTTCGACGTCGCGTCGCGGCAGATGTGCTGCTGGAAAAAAAACTGCCGAGAAGAGCAGATGGGCGCCGGGTGGGTTTACAAAGTAGAAAATTGAGACTAGAGGAATTTTTGATTTTCTTCAATGTTATGCAGGGAAAAATGTTTTATAAATTCCGTATCTTTCTTTACCCTTAAACATTTTCAAGTAATTTTTCCTAATGCGCATGTTATTTTTTATTTGTAACATAAAACTTTGAACAAAAATTAGAGTTAATTGATTTTTGTTTTCATCAAAGAATTGCATTCAGAAAATGCTTAATTTGCATTTTGTGGTTTTTACCACACCTAAATCTTATTTCGATGCATCGATTTTGCTCACTGTTTGCTAGTTTTTTCAAGGACGAACTGACCACGCCTTCAGACGAATCAATTAAAACTTTTCTTGTCTTAATAATTTAAATAAATTATACAATATTAAGCAGTAGAAAGAATCACATGAATAATGTAGAATTCTATTCTCCTGTAGTCAAGAAAATAATAAAAATAAAACTAAAAGAAATACGGATGTGTTTCTAGTTCTGAAGAGAAATCGATTTTTTCTTTTAAGGGAATTGCAAAAATTATGAAGTAATGTTTTTACCTAAAATTACATTGAAGTACTGGAGCAACTCTTAAAAGAGGTACTGTATAAGAAGGGAAGATATTTTTGCTACTAATATGTTCCCAGCTCTTTAACATAATTCATTTATAGTTGTCTAGACCCATTTCGAATGTGATCCAACAAATTGATTGGGGTTTCACAAAAATTTACTTCAAATATACTTTAGGACTTACGCCTCCCTTTGGTTTACGTAACTTATTAACCCAGTTTCCTTTTAACGAAGAAGTAAAATTTAATTCACAAAATGAGTTAGGGGGGTTGGTTTCATTGCCCTGCCGAAGTCAGTTTAGGTCTATTACAACAATATTGTGTTACCTTTTGCAAGGGTTACAAATTCATTACCTTTAGGGCTTCCCATTTTGGTTGCCATTCCAATTTTGTACCTACTAAAGTGTAATCAATTGTAAAGGGATATCTTGAGGAGCTTGGTGTAGGATTATTTACATAGTGGTTGAGGAACAGCAAGCCTTTATAAAGAGCAAGATTTATTTTCAAGCGGTCGTTTTCATCATTTAACACGACCTTTTTGTTTTTTTTATATGTATGTTAATTTGCTATCTATAAATAGCAGTGATGTATTTCGGTTTAATGTTTTTCAATCAAATAATAGCGGAAGAATAATTTTTTAAAACCATTTTTGTGATAATCACCTGACTGTGTTGATTATCCTGATATAATATCAGGCTCCTGGGTGTCTTAATTTCATTTTAATCGATACCGGAACAGGTTTTCTGATAGAGAAGATAGTAAATAATGCAGCATAGTTTATTCAATTTGTACACTACAATGTTTTGCAAAATACATAAAATTCGATTTTTGGTTCTCATTTTTTCTATCTATCAATCACAATTATGATCTCTTGTGATTAATGTTCATTTTCTATTTTCAATTAAAATTGAAAAGTATCCGCATTATCAATTTTCATTGATTTGATTATTTGTCAAGTTAAATTGATCATCTGTATTACTCATGCGTTCAGGTCGCGTCATTGCATATCAGAAGGCCAATGATTACAAAGTCCGCATTTTGTTATTTTCTGAAGTGGTTTACTTATATTTTAAAGAAATATATTAAATGCCAAGTTTATTTACGTTGCAAACAAAATTGTACATTAAGTGTAAAAATTCGTTTTAAAATGCTCCATTTCTTCATATAATAGAAATCTATTAATAGCAATTTTTTAGCTTTTTTACCTGAAACTTTCTTTCTAACAATTACTGATATCAAATCAACTGATAAGAGGGGAATAAAAAGAAAAAAAATAATAATAGCACCACATTGAATTTCACAAATCTTGATACGAAAAAATAGTCGTGATGCAATAAAACCATCAAAATGCGTTGGTGGGCAGTAATTTTCTATATTCTGCACAATTATGTCATGCCGGCAGTGGGCCGACAAATTTTCGCTTTAAAAGAGCCTGCATGTGGTGGTTATCTTAAAAGCCCCTGTGGTGAAAGGTGAGTAATTTATTTGGTCAAGTTCCGAGAACAGCAGAATTTGCCTTGGTGTGTTGTACAGCAAAACACTGTAAAGAAGCTTCTTTTATTTGATGATTACTAATTGACTTAGCACGCAACAAACATCGTCTTGAAAGACTCCGATTAGTTGGATTTGTCGGTCAATTGATTCATTTTCGGACAGAATGTCGTTATGAATAATCGCTGAGAAAGAGATAGTCTTTTCCGTAGACACAACTGAAAACTTATTGATTTTAAATCGAGGCCTCTTAAAGTGGTTTGAAAACATTTTTTTTGCACATTTACAGCTTCTAGTGCTACTGCACAGCAGTTACTGCTTGCTGCCGTTTATATTTTTAGACGGATATGGCATCGACAAAACAATTGAGAAATTTCTCAGGTGTACTGTAGCATGAAGACAAAGTCTATTAAGCATATTTTTTTATTATTCAGATTTTTGCCATGTCTCGTGTGGGTATGCAGTGCGATATAGAACGGAAACAAGAGACAAACCACTGAGCGAATAAATTTTTTTTAAATTTTATTTTCCTATCCAAAAAGTGTTCGTTCAGCATAAGTTTCAGCGCGATACGGTCCACAAGTCGGTTAGGTTTCAGGATGATGATTATGCGAGAATATGAAAAAAATTGCGGCTGGTTGCTTGCCTACCATGGAAAATTATTATTTTTCCATGCTGAGGGTACATCAGTAGAAAAAAATGAATTGCTACCTGGCTGGCACTTTGGATGCTGCTGATGATGAAGCCGTGTTTGTGTCCAGGCAAAAGCAATCAGGTGTTCATTGCAACTTATTGATAGAGTTCCGGGGGACGGATCTGGGGGAAATGAGTAGGCTGGCGCAGATGGATGGATAGTCAAGCAGAAATATGTTGGAAGTTTTTATTTATTTTTTTGATTTTAAATTCTATTCCGAGAATTATTGAGGCGAGCTTAATTAGATCGCAATTCGATTTCGTGATTGAAGATTCGCTGGCCTCGACCATTTCTGCCGAATAGGTATGAGTTATTGACCGTGCTCTCGGTATTTAGTTTTCGTAAAAATAAAGGATAAACCTAGAGAATGAAAAGAACACGTGCAGGCATACTTTTAACGTTTTTCACTCAATTTTGTTCAGCCATGTATTCAGCTATATTCAAATATGGATGACGGGGCGACGAACGTGTTAATATAATTTTGTAGCCGTGATTTCATCATAAAATATTTACATTTCCCGGGGTACTAAAAATAAAGGCTTTAAAATTTGCACTTTTCTTCATTAGTGTCAATAACAAAATTAAATAAAAACGTGTTCTTGAAGCAAAGAAACTGCTGTTTACAATTTTTTAAAAGATCTACTACAGAACGAATTATGTAGGCATGCTAATTTAAAATTTGAAGAATTGAAGTTTGACACACCAATAAAACAAATAGAACCGATCGTTATGAAAAATACAACAAATCGTTAGTCGGTACCATTTCTACTGTATATAGGCTACTATTAAATTTAATAACCTTTAAAATATCTTTGATATAATGATTTTTATGCACTAGTCCGGATCGATGGTTAAGAAGTGCTTTATTGAATATTGAATTAACATTCCAAAAGCATCATAAGGAGCAGTGCACAAAGGCTTTTATAGCGTAATTGATTCACAAACCATTCCATAAATTAAAGCAATATCCGTTTTAATGGTTGCATTTTGTGCATAACGAGGCCGCGAAGTAATTGGATCCCTACTGCATAGAAAGGTCCAATATGCAAAACTATAAAATTTGCCAAGCAATAAATTTCATACAGTACAAGCAATTTAGAATTTCATAGCTGGCATTTAAATTTAACATGCCTGTTTCTAGTGCACTTTAGAAAACTGGATGCGATTTTCTCCGGTAAAAAATCATAAATTTTCTACTCTCGTATCATAAAATATGAAGACTCGTATTAAAATGGAATTCTTTCGACATCTATTGACTGCAAGAGGTGTTTTTAATTTCCTCTTTGGAGCTGTTCCTGATTCTTGTTATTTGTGGCTCTTCTCTGACACTGGATCTCATGATGGAAATAAATTAAAATTAGAAAACCGTGCGCACGAATTCTAAAGGGATTGGATTCGATTTGTCTTTCGTTGGCATGGTGCTTAAAATGGGCGGTTGGGTCAATAACTCGCAAAGGGAAAACCTTTTAAAAATATAATGAACGCGCTGATAGACGCAGGTTCTAGTGGTTGTTGAAGTAGGAAGGAAAAATGTGTTTTTCATGCAACAACAGCTGTTCCTTTCGGAAAAAGGGAAGAGGAAGGTATTTTAAAGGGTATGAGTGTAGGTTTAAAACGTTTTTATTCCCCTTCCTTTCTCTGAGGGTTGAGCGAGAAATTTAGGTTAATTTCCGGAAGTTGTTCCTCTTTCATACAACACGGCTTGGGCTATCGATTTTTTTCTTAAGCTGGTGTTTTTGTTCTACGCACAAAATTAGAAAAGGCCTTCAAAGGAGAAAAAACATGTCAGAGGATTTGGTTTTGGTATTTTTCTTAATTAATGCAGCACATCATGAAAGCCGGGCTAGGCGACAGAGGAATGAGTCATTTTTTATCAAAACCATTTATCACTCTCCGTCACACGGTTTTGCTTTTTAAATCCACGTCAATTCAGCTTATGTGTCATATAGCTGAATAAACGTCTTGAGCATCAACTTGTTAAAGTCGTCTTGTGATCAACCCATTCAGCCAAATTCGGTCTGTCGCCTGCGGTGGTAACGAGACATTTTTCTTGAAAAAGACCAGACGAAAAAAATTATGACAAAAAGTTTGTATCTCGTTTAAGTTGAGAAAACCCAAGCCCTACGGGAATTGGGTGTAACAAAAATTGCAAAATCGTAAAAGAATCATCTGTCGTCTTGTGTGAAGTGAACGAACCATAAAAATAAAGCGCTTCATTTTCCAAGCCAACCTCTAACTCGACATACTTTTCTTTCTTGTGAATGGTATCTGAATGGAGAAAAGCATTTCTTCTACCATTTCTCTTTTAATAGAAAATATATTTTTTTCTTTATTTTCTGCTGTGCTGCTTCTTTTGCCGCCTTTGTTTTTTGTTTGTGTGAGCATATTAAGGTACAGAAGCAGTCTATTGCAAGCAGACATAGTCGGGGATTGTTGGCATCTAAGAATTTTCTTTTCAGATTATTTTAGAAGATTATCTTGGGTTGGATATTTTAGAAGGATCAAAACCATGTACACTGGCTGGTGTCGTGTCTTCAGGTCTTGCAGTTATGTTCTCTTCCATGCTCTGACAACTCTGCAACTTTCTAACTGAATTTCTTTTCTTAGTTTTCTTTTTTTAACTTCTAATTTTTTTAACTTCTGCATGCTGTGCTCTAGCCAACAGCTAGAAGATGCTATTTAATTTTAAACTGAATGGTCGATTCTCTCACGCGGCTATTGGTTTGTTCACAGCGGTGCAGGTTGACTGGAAGTGTACTTAGATTTGCTTTGATTCTTTTTCACCTGGCCGTTCGTTATCAGCTTTCATGTAACTCTATATACCGGCGAAAGAAATTAACTGTTAAAACCTGTTAAAAGCTATCAACATTTGTCCGCTTGGGAATGAGCGGAATGCTAAGGAATTTTTATGATGTTGTCTGAACTGTGCGGTCGATGGGAAAATACAATTTTTCGTTGTTTAGTCGATTGGGAGTGGCAACTGTGACTGAATTTATGGCTTTTTGTTATAAAGACAGAGTTTTGTTAGTATAAACGACTACTAATATTACGACTTCAATTAGATAAGAAAATCCATCTGTCGAATGTATCGAGTAAATTCGTTGTTGGCGTAGTTGGCAATAGCTGAATATTTGGCTGAATATGCTCTCGGCAGCGATTGGGTTAAGTAATTCGTTAGCCGATCACACCATTCCCAGGCAAATGGAAACAGGCCTTGCGAATTTTCGCTTGTTAAATTATCAATTCCCTTGGCATTTTCCAAATTCAAAAGCATGAGCTCATCATGCTTCAGTCAGCCGTCCAATGACGCCCTATAAACAAAATTGTGACTGGAATCTAAAAAAATTCAATTATGACCCTTATTTTACAACTGTAGTCATAAATATTTTGTGTTTTTGTAGCTGGATTACATGCCAATTGTCCAAAAAGTTCTCTAACTATAATTAATAAAATTCGTTTCCCTTTCGTATTTTATACTGTTTCAATTTAGCATCTCCTTTTGTTTAGCTCTTTTTATTGTCTTTCTAAAACTATTTGAGAGTTCGCATACATGACGGTCGTGAAAAAGTTTTTTATTTCATTCAATTTTCTTCATTTTGCGGCATTCCTTAAGGCTCCATTCTTTGGCCTTCATTGTTTAGTTTACCAATGTTTTGCCTGTTTAAATTCGTGAAGAATGATTAAACAGCAGCTCTATTTAATTCGTGTTTCAACTTCTTTTTTATTCGTCTGTATCTTGTAGTAATGTAGGTAAATGATGTGCAAACGTTGTAAAAAATAAACCGATTGTTTGCTGATTGAGGACATCGGCGTTCGCTTGAATTAAGGTTTAACTTTGTATGCGGCAAACTGTTTTCATTTCTCAGTTCATGCAAAAGTGACTTTTCTTTAAAAAATAAATGCTTTTAGGTGTTGCCTTTGATACCTTTTGCATTGTTTGCACTATTTCATCTATTGTTTAGTTAGAGTCATGTATGACTAAAGTTTGTCAATTGTACATATTCCCGATCCTTCAATGTTTTTCTTATTAATCCTAGTCAAAATCAAAATTTTAAATTAAAGCGAGAAACTTTGAAATTCAAGTAGTATTTCATGTCTTTATTTGGTAAACATCCTGTTCAAGCATAAAGTTCTTAACAATTAGCAAACCATTGCCGTTCATAATTTGAATTCTTTAAATTCAGAAGAATACAATGAACCTCCTGTCGTTGGTCATCACGTACATCCGACCAGAAAGAAGTCGTTGTTCTTGCTGAACAAGAATTAATTCATTTGCATACTTCCTCTACTTAGAAAACATTTTTATTTTTACTCTCTTCTCTAGCTTCACGAGCCAATTTAAACCTCTAATTACCCAGCTATAATTATGGCAGAACATTTTGCGACCGAGCATCAACAATTAAGTTCGTTTGTGAGGGAAAAATGAGTAACAAACGCCAGACATATACTTCTGCCACAAATTTCCACTTTCATTTCCCTTCTATTGTTGACAAAAAAGTAAAATTAATTTTATGCGCCCCCGCAACGACGAACCATTTTTGCTTTTTTAACTATGGAGGAGCACCCACCCACACTTTTGTTGGGCGCTCTTTTCTAAGCCTCTATTCAGCATACGTGCGCTTTCTCATTATATTGGCATTGTGCGGTGGCAGCGGCATACCTAATTTTGTAATTCAAATTTTTTTCCTTCAAGCTCTTGTATAGCCACGTTCAGTTCTTACTCCTAAAAAGCCTGACGTGGTTCAGGCATGAATGAGAAATTTTTATTCTGGTTCTTAAGATCACGCTATGCCATCTAATGCTTGAATGCTGTACACGTAGTCGACGCACACATGCAATAAAATCAATTTTTTTTAAGTGACACGCATGACATCATCGATTAAATCTGAATATTTTCGGATTAAAAGTGTATTTTCTTGTGAAATTGATTTCTTCTTTTTAAAAGAAGTCCTTCGCTGGATTGGCAAAGATTAATAGCTTCAAGATGATGGAGATTGAAATTTCAATGTGAAATCTGCTTTAGTCGGCTCGATTTAAAGTTAGCAATTCGCGTGCGGTCAATTGACATTAAAACTTTTCGCCTCGTTATCTTTGAGCGATTGTTAGTTTCTAGAGCGTCGGACGTGAGCTATCTATAGATTGCGTTTGCATGCCTGAAACGAGACAATTTTCCGTGATAGAAATCCTCATTTAATTGAACCTTGATGGTAAAAAGGGTACAGACAGAAAACATAGACACTTTTAGACAGTTTGTTATGACGCCGCTCTATTTGTAGCTCATTTCTCAAGGTCTGGCTTACGCAAAATTTCAGGTAGAAAAAAAAAGATGTATATTCTTCGAACATTAGTAATGCAGGAAAGGTGTCGCCGATGTTCGCTTACGTGTACTGTACCTGGCACAAAAAACATTTCGCTGTTAATCATTTGGCAAACACTATTCCAGGCTAAGCACTAGCACTTGAGAGGAAAGCTAGATTATCTATCTGTGCTGGTGTGCCGTGTTTGATATATTTAATCGATTAATATATCCGCAAGGCTAAAAGTGTAAATGCCGCGGTGAAACTGTCTCATGACGACACGTAAATTGATCTGATGTGAGGCGGATTAGATAAAAAAAAATAAAAGTATATGTCTGCAGACTAACATACACAGTCTTTGCCCCGCGAGAATATGTAAATTAGCTGGGCGGGAGTGTTGTTTGTTAAATCGCTGGAAGATTGGGTTTTTTTTTCTGCGCTAATAAATTCTACTGCTAAAGGCATAAAATTAGAAAATTAAAGCCAATGAAAGTGACAGGGATTTTTAATGAGGCGTTTTTGGTTGATTTTAAATTTTATGATATTTTCATAAATATTTTTCGATTGGGCTTTTTTTTATCATTGTTATTTTTATATAGGATGTCATTGTCTTTAGAGAATTTTATTTAATGTGTTTTTGATTTTCTGTAGGGGGTCTAAATTTTTAAGATATTTCTGCTCTACTTTTTAGAAAAGTGTATAAAATCATCAGCATTACTCTTCTCCTTAGTTTTACTAATGGCGTATATTGAATGTCCAGGTTATTAACGAACAAAATTTCTTTTAATTTTACAGTTCTGGGAAATCATCTCCGACGAGCATGGCATTGATGCAACTGGCGCCTATCATGGTGATAGCGACCTCCAGTTGGAACGTATCAATGTCTACTACAATGAAGCTTCCGGTGGTAAATATGTGCCACGTGCCGTACTTGTCGATCTCGAACCAGGTACCATGGATTCAGTACGTTCTGGACCATTCGGACAAATTTTCCGGCCAGACAACTTTGTCTTTGGACAATCTGGTGCTGGAAATAATTGGGCCAAAGGACATTACACAGAAGGTGCTGAATTAGTTGATTCAGTCCTTGATGTTGTACGTAAAGAAGCTGAATCATGCGATTGCCTACAAGGATTCCAACTTACTCACTCCCTGGGAGGTGGTACTGGATCCGGTATGGGTACCCTGCTCATCTCAAAAATCCGTGAAGAATATCCCGATAGAATCATGAACACATATTCAGTTGTACCATCACCAAAAGTATCAGATACTGTCGTAGAACCATACAATGCCACATTATCCGTACATCAATTGGTCGAAAATACAGACGAGACATATTGCATTGATAATGAAGCCCTCTATGATATCTGCTTTAGGACACTCAAACTTACCACTCCAACATACGGTGACTTGAATCATTTAGTGTCGCTTACAATGTCTGGAGTTACCACCTGCCTTCGCTTCCCTGGTCAATTGAATGCTGACCTCCGTAAATTGGCTGTTAATATGGTACCATTCCCGCGTCTCCACTTCTTCATGCCCGGATTCGCTCCACTCACATCCAGAGGATCACAGCAATACAGAGCTCTTACAGTTCCAGAGCTCACACAGCAAATGTTCGATGCTAAGAACATGATGGCAGCTTGTGATCCCCGCCACGGACGTTATCTTACAGTAGCCGCAATCTTCCGTGGACGCATGTCGATGAAGGAGGTCGACGAACAGATGCTTAACATCCAAAATAAGAACAGCAGCTACTTCGTTGAATGGATTCCAAACAATGTTAAGACAGCCGTTTGCGATATTCCACCACGAGGTCTTAAAATGTCCGCCACATTCATTGGTAACTCTACTGCCATCCAGGAACTGTTCAAGCGCATCTCAGAACAATTCACTGCTATGTTCCGGCGCAAGGCTTTCTTGCATTGGTACACCGGCGAGGGTATGGATGAGATGGAATTCACCGAGGCGGAGAGCAACATGAACGATTTGGTATCCGAATACCAACAATACCAGGAGGCGACAGCGGACGAAGACGCCGAATTCGAGGAGGAGCAAGAAGCTGAAGTTGATGAGAACTAAGAATAAAGCCGAATAATTTGAAAAAAAATCAAAAAAAAATATATAATTTCTCTTTAGACTCACTGCCAAGGTCCTACCCAGGTCCCAAGCCCCTCCTTGTTTCTTCAACTCATTCCTAACTCCCTGCTCGCCTGTCCCAAGAACCCCATTATTCCCCGGTAAGTGTATTTTTCATAATCAAATCTTATATCTGTAGTAACAAGACCTGCTGCTGATCCTGTTCAACTGAAACAAAACAAAAAAATACACACCGGTCCCCGAGACATTCGATGCTTCGTTCGTTGATTTTATTATTAAAATGAAAGAGAAAAGAGAGTTTAGTAACAAAATGTTTATTTATATTAAAATGTTGGAAGAAACCTTGTGTCTCGTAACTTTTAAGCCACACCACTATTCAACCCCTCCGCCCAAAAATACTTTGTGTAATGTTTTGCGATGCAAGGCAACAAGACAATTTTACTCTCACATTCCCCGGCTGAATTGGCAATAGAACTGAGCGAATAGGCATGACTTAAACTGGAAACATAGTGAAAAAAACAGCAAGAACTGAAATATAAGCGGAAAGTTCGAACATACTAAAGACTGACTTTTTCTTGGTCCTGTCCTTCCTATAACTTTTTGTTCTGTAAGTGGGTTTTCGTTTGGTAATAACTCGACTCAAAATGGTCGGTTGGCAGGATCCTTGCTCAATTCTTCCTATATTTTACGAGTTTACTTCGCAGGCGCAGTGATCCCGTTGTGCATAGCTCTCTTTATTTAATTTTAACATCTTTCGTTTATAATTTAAATGGCACTCAATTTTTAAGAAGCGAATTTAATATAATTTGTAAAAATTATCGCTCTTTTTTTTTATGCTTTATCCTTTCCTGGCACTTCCCATGATACAAAATTTTTAAAATTGGGATCCTTTATACTTTATACGCACGAAAGGAGGAAGGGATTGGTGGGCGGGACAGTTTTTAACTGTCATAAGGTCTGGGACTTAGCAGCATTAAAAATGTCTTTTCCTAATTATCCTGCGATTTGTAAAACAAAAGAAATTTGCTTACCTTGAATACTTAACTGCGGTGGAAATTTGGACTTTTCTACAAGACTATTTCGATGAGTTTTTGGTTTGGAGTTTTTGCAAAATTACATATTTTGGTATATCGTTCTAGAACGGGGTCTCAGTTGCTAAAGATTTCAGTTTTTGCAGTAGGACGTACAATTCACCTATTGTGCTCAAAGAGTTGGATGCTCCTGTTCATTTGAACTTTACGAATTTTAGAAGATTAATAAGAAAACAATTATTAACTGGTCTGAGGTTCTCATAATAATTTGGTTGAGCAATTCGGCTACAAGGATGGAGCGAAATCGCAATTTGTATTTAGAAATAGACTAAGAAAAGTATTCGTAAACAGAATGATTTGCGGCACAACAAAGAGAAATTCTCTATTAATCACAGATTATCGAGATATCTTGTAGAGCATCTTAATTGCGTTCCATGAGATAAAAAGAAGCAGACTATAGAAGACTTAAGTCCCAAATCACGATTTTAATCAAAAAGCACACCAAAACCCAAACTTTCTAGAGATAGCTTCAGGAAGATAATCTCTGGCATTTTCGCATGCAGCTGCACCCATTTCCCAAAGGTAATCCAGCTCGTCTTGAAATACCCCAAAAGTGCCCTATAAAAATGATTAAAGCCTGCATCGAGCACAGCGGGCTTTGGGTGAATAATGGCGAATGGCTCAAAAGTCGCGAAGATCCCAGGCCGTAATCTTCGGTCAAACATATATCCGCTGCCCACGATCTTTAAGTCTACCTGCTGGTGTTTTTAAGAAAAAATTTACTCACGATTATTTGCCCAAAACAATAAATCCCGAACGCATACACCTCGCCATGATCTCACTCGAGCAAGACGAGCATCATGAAATTGACCCCGGTGTGTTTCAGAGGGGCTCCTTTCTAAAAACAAAAAATTATAATATAATTTTTGTCAACATCTTCAAAGAGTGATGTCATGTTGCGGGATAGTCCCGACGTCTCAAGGTGATGAATGTCTTCGAATAGAGGTTGATTTTTATTGTTACTACTACTACATTCTTGCGTGAGTGGGGCTGCTGGCCTAGTGCCGGGTCTTTATGACTAAATTGAGGCAATTTTAATAAATGAAATCGGTGCCTTTTTTTGGACACTAATTTGCAGCTGTCGTCGCGCGTGGATCATGTTCTATTTGTTGATGTTATGGGGCATGGTGGCCGACTTCCTGGATCGCGAGCTGAGCTTGAGCATAACATTGATTTTCAGGGTCAGGGAGCTCATGCGATAGATCAAAACAGAATGGGGCTTACAAATTGTGGTCTACCTACTGTCTCAATTATTTACATACCTAAGGGAGAGCCTCGTATTAGGTCACTGGGTGAATTTTAAAATATGTCTTGTGTGTTGATCTTTTGAGATTCGAACATATAAAGGAAAATTATTTTTTCAATGAAGCATTCTGTGTTGTTTTAGTTAGTTAAAAAATCAAGAAAATCTTAAATTATTTACAAGTTAAAATGTTTACAAAGGGTATGAAATTATCATTTGAAAAATTTAAATGTGCTCTGTTATGGAAATTGTTTGCTTTAGAATACAAAAAATTACTCCGTTCACAGCTTATCGTTTTTTTCTTTTTTTTAACTTAATAATGATTTTATTCATTTTTCTGAAAATTGTTAAGTTCAAGAGTGGAAGTTTTGCATGAATAAATATCATGGCAATTTGATGCGTTGTTGATGCAACATGATAATCCTTATTCTGAGGAAGTATGTATTAATAAACGTAGTTCAAAATAAAATTTTCTATTATTCTGGAGATACGAAAAGAACGCAGCTAATTTATATTTCGCAAAAATAAAATCAAATTTCCTGGATTTATACCCACTTTGCGTCAAAAACTTAGTCCAAAAATTGATCTTTTTCAAGTTTTGAAGTTTGCATGGCAAATATCATACCAATTTGATGAGCCTGTCGCAAATTTTGAAATATTCATATCATATAATGTACGTATGGTTTATAAATTTCAATTCAATGCAAAACTTTCTGCAAAGCCTGGAACCGGATTTCATGTACATACAAAACATATCTATTTTAAGCTTTAACCTTTGACTACTTGACTTTATTCAGCCAAGTATTCAGCTATTGCATGTTACCAATGTCTGGGAAATTAAGGAAATTGGGGGTCTTAGCATTAAATATATTCACAAATGAAGTTTTATTATGGGAAAATTTATAACCAGGTAGCTAAAGAAAATCTTCTAAGATTAAGCAAAACCAGAACGATAATTGCCAAAATGAGTAATAGCTGACCCCACAGACCGCAAATTAGTCAGTTCCCAGTTTAAGTGTATTCAGCACTTAAGCTAGATCTGGTCGTAAAATTTCGAAATAAGAGGTACCTACCTCTAAAAAACTCGACATCATGATTTGGTGAAAACTTTCTATTTGCGAAAACTTAGCTATTAAATTCGCGCGTTGCAGTCTTAGTTGCTAATGCAATAAATCCGCTCTACCTGTAAAAATAGAATGCCTTCGAAGTTAAGTTTCTAACCATGGTCAGCGGCTTCCTACCTTTGCCTGGCGTTATGTCCGCCACGGACAGAGGAGAGGAAGTAGGCGACCCACCTGCCTACGGTAACAACATTAAAAAAATTGCTTGGCCAAAACCATGTGTGGGATTCGTTTTTATTTCAATTCATTTTTAAAATGCTTCGTTAGCGATCACGCGTGAGCCCTTCTTATGCTTCCGTTTAAGATGAAAAATTTGTTTTTGTCAGGCGGCCATGAAGAAAGCCTTTCGGGGGGACGTCGTTTAGATTAGCGTTAAATCAATTAGAAAACGGGTGCTCAATGAGTGCGCGGGCCCGCCCAGTTAAGCTCGGCTTAAGTTTTTTATGTGCTAGAAAATAAGAAACCGGTGCAATGGGCTAGGAATTAGAGAACGTCTTGAGATTCTTTTCGAGAGGTGTTGTGGCTATTAAATTGTGACGCTAATTGTCGCTGTCGGAAGACCGTTTATAGCTGTTAATTTACATTCATATTATGCCGTGTGTCATGCGGGACTTTAATTACTTTTAATGCGATCTGTTTATTAGCCGTAGATTGCTGAAGGGTTATTTTTCATTCAATTTTCTTGAAAGCTACTTAAATTTGAGAATTAAATTTAATTACTTTTCAGGCTTAGGGAATAGAAAGGTCACAATGCATTTGATCAACATACGAACATTTCCCGGGTGAAAATATAAGACTGAAAAAGGACTGAAAAGAGACTGAAAAATGAATTTTAGAGGACGGAAATTAGAATTCAAGACAGAATTCAAACTGAAATGAGGAGGACATATTTTTTCACTCTGAAGTGAATCTGAAACCAGACTGAAAGTTTTATATTAGAATAGTTGTGTCGGAAAACAGACTGAATCGAGACGAAAATATCAGTTACCCTTGATGGGTATGAAGAAGAAACTGAAAGGAGACGGAAACAAGACATAAATTTTATCATTTTTAGACTTACATAGAATATTTTTAGGACTCGACATTCCTTGGGATTAGAAAAATTTTCGAATATTGGACGTAACCAAAATAATTTCAGTATCATTTTAGTCTAAATGTTGCCGTCTAATTTGCGCCTGATTACCGCCTATTCTTCAGTCGAATTTACATAATTTTTTGTACATTTTCAATCTCTTTTCCATCGATCACTTTCCGTCTCTTGTTCACTACCTCAGTCTAATTTCCGTTTGTTTTTCGACTGCTCTTAAAATGTGTGACTGGAATCTGGAACTATCTAGAAGATTTGAGAAATTTCTCGAAAGTCCGATTATTTTCTGGAACTTTCTAGAAGATTCGAGAAATTCCTCGAGAGTTCGATAACTTTCTGGAACTTTCTAGAAGATTCGAGAAATTTCTCGAAAGTTCGATAACTTTCTGGAACTTTCTAGAAGATTCGAGAAATTTCTCGAATGTTCGACAACTTTCTAGAACTTTCTAGAAGATTTCAGAAATTTCTCGAAAGTTCCATAACTTTCTGGAACTGTCTGGAAGATTCGAGAAATTTCTCGAATGTTCGACAACTTTCTTGAACTTTCTAGAAGATTTCAGAAATTTCTCGAAAGTTCGATAACTTTCTGGAACTGTCTGGAAGATTCGAGAAATTTCTCGACAGTTCGACAACTTTCTGGAAATTTCTAGAAGATTTCAGAAATTCCTCGAAAGTTCGATAACTTTCTGGAACCTTTTAGAAGATTCGAGAAATTTCTCGAAAGTTCGACAACTTTCTGGAACTTCCTAGTAAATTTGAGAAATAACTCGAAAGTTCGACAATTTTCTGGAACTTTCTAGAAGGTTTGAGAAATTTCTCGAAAGTTCTGCTTTCTGAAACATTCTAGAAGATTTGAGAAATTTTTTAAAAGTTCGGGAAAATTCGAGAAATTTTTTTACCGTTCCATACACAGGCCAACGATGAAAAAACTTTTTCAATAATTTTAGCTAATTTCTGTGTAATTTGATGTGCTGATTCCGAAAAAAATAATAAAAAAGTCGTATCACCCACCAATTTCTAACATTTCAATATTTAATAAAAATAAATTGTATAACAAATATTTTTAACAGTTTGAATTTTTAGGTTGGCAATATATTCTAGTGTTATAGGTTAGGTTAGGCAAGGTGGCTGCCTCTAGGGCACACTTAGACCAAGCAAGGCCCATTGTGGTACCACATGGGACGAGTCCCCTACTTGTAACCCTCGAACCATTTGGAGTCTTTAAGGGGTTAGGTCTAGTTAGAATTTTCAAGATATCGACTTTTTTTTGCGTTTTTTTGAAGTATTAAACCTTGAAAATATTCCCTAACGATTTCAATTCAATCCAACTAATAGTTTTCGAGATATCCCATATTTACTGGAGGGTTCTCTGCAGCGCGCTAATAAGAGCATTAGAACTTTAAACGTGTTTTTCTCGAAACTATGTTTTCAAAGTCGGTGACAAATATAATTCAGAAACAACTTGACGAATTTGGATGAAATTTACACAGCTTATTGTAAACATAAAAAACCTGCCCTTGATCGATGGACTTTGATTTTCTCCAAGAACTTCTATTGTTTTAATACAAAAAACTAATAATTTTTGATTGAAAATCGGCGATTTCACTTTGAGAAGCCGTCATTTTGACAATTTAAAAAAAAAACATAAAAAGCTTCGATCAAGGGTAGAGTTTTCTATTAAACTAACGATTCCCTTAATTTGATTGATTTCCGATGAACCAGTAAGATGTTTGTTACCGCAAAACACTGCTTCCGGAACAGGGTCCAACAAGATGGCGATAACTTCTTTAAAAATTATATATTTTTTTCAAATGTTTCTAAAGTCAAGTTAAAGTATGATGTAACAACTCTACATAATTAGTTTTGCAAAATAAATTTATTTACCACAAAAAACAAATATTCAAAATAGTCATTTTTTCAATCCAGTCAGTTTGATGTCATATTTTGAGAGAATTGTAGGTGATAAAAAAAAACTGATATCGAAAACGGTTTCAGCACCCCAAAATACATGAGATTTAGGTAAATTAGTTTAAAAAGTTTTTACAAACATGTATTTTGTTGACCTGTGTAATTTTTTCAATCTTCCTAGAAAATCCCAGCAATGTTCATTGTCATTTGAAAAAACACTTTAGTTCAAAGGTTCCAGAATATTTTTATGCTGGTTTAGAATGCACTGTTCCAGTGTTTGTATGTGGTAGTAGTTACAAGTCTCCCATCGTGCACTAAGGTGGTTGCGAGTCGATAGCTATAAGGGTGTAAAAGATATGGGGGTTGAAAAAAGTTAACTTAAAAAATGTGTGTCACCGTTACCCTGTTAGATACCATATAAACTATTAAAACTTTACTTACGCCACTATTATTCTCAACGGCTCAATTGTTCTATAATGTTCTGGAAATTTCGAAAATGATCTGGAAAGTTCTAAATATACCTACTGAATGTTTGAAATGACTTAAAAATGATTCGAAATGCTCTAGAATGTTCTGGATTGTTCTATAAATTTCAAGAATGTTCTGGAAAGTTCTAAAATACATTTAAAAATGTTTAAAATTGGTTAAAAATAATTCTAATCAGTCTAGAATGTTCTAAAAAATTCGAGGATAATCTGAAAAGCTCTAAAATAAATTTAAATGCTTTAAATCACTAAAATTTATTCTAATCGGTCTAGAATATTCTGGGTTATTAGGGAAATTTCGAAAACATTCTGAAGAATTCTAAAATATATTTAAGTGTTTTAAATCCATTTAAAATTATTCTAATCGGTCTTGAACGTTCTGTATTGTTCTACAGATCTTGAAAACATTGCGAAAAATTCTAAAATGTATTTAAAAGTTGTAAATCACACAAAAGATGAAAGATGATGATGAAGGAAAAATTATAAAATTGACTTAAAAAAACACGTGTCCTTAATAAAAAAAAAATTATGAAATATGTATATGTAATAAATAAATGTAGTACCAAAAAATAACCCAGCGAAGCGGGTGCTTTGCAGTTAGTAATAGTGTAAGATTACGAAATTTAAAAAACCTTTTAAGTTAAGCATACCAACTTAGTATAAAAATTATCTTAGATGGTTAGATGCTGATTGAAAATTTTAAAACTGTAGGTAAATAGAAATTTAATGTTTTGCTGTTTACGCCTGTAATTAAGACCCTTGCCTTTTACAATGTCGCTAAATTTAAAACTTTCTATGATATATTTTTCATAACTTAATTTATAACTGAAATAGATCTCATATTTTTAAAGAATTACTGCGGTTGCAAAAATTATGCGAATTTTTCGACTAAAAATAGTTTTGCGAAAATCTTCTTGCTTCAATCCTAGGGGGTGCTCTTGGAGGAATACAAAAAGGACGAAAGAGCCTTTCATTTACACAACGCTGATGCAAGAAAAGTATTTTTAGGATGAAAGCTTCTCACTGTTTATATTGTATATGTAATAGAATATATGAGATGATCCCCCCCGTACCCCCGAGACAGAATCACTCTAAATCTGCCACACCCAGCACGAAGTGAGTGAGACGAGTGCATGGTTTTCTTGAAAAAAAAGAACCTTTAAATTGCCTGAGGTGCTCGGCTTTAAAGTTCAGAAAACTGCTAAGGCGCACTGTTTCTCAGCCGCGTTTTCTTGCCTGACTAACTTACCTGAAATAATCTCGCGATTCGATGGATGTCGAAGATCTGAAGAAGTTGAGATTATTGGCTTGGAAATGGCACCTTGCCTTGTGGAGTTGTGGAGCACACCTCCAGAGCTTGGACTTGTGCCATTTACCATAAAAAGGCATAGAACCTCTCTCGAGTGTGTTGACTTTTCGCATGAGCTGCTTGCTCTTGTTGGTCGACTTGGAAATTGGACGGTGGTGTTGGTTGCTCGTTGGCCCCGAGAAGGCTTATTTATGCAAATAACGAAAAAATGCACGGATTACGTCATTTGAGCCACATCCAAACCGAATGTGATTTAGAGCGGCGGTGAGGTTCTTTCCATCCTCAAATTTGATGAAAAAGTATGCTTCTGAGGAGAGATCTCGATCTTGGTGACAAAGCTGGTCAAATTGAAGTTGTCTTGCCACGCCACACGGGGCCACATAAGGCACGCGAGCTCTGTCCGAGGCAATTTTCTTTGGTTGCGCGGCTCGAAAGTCAATCTCTCGAGCTCGTCACGGGCAATTAAGCGTGAAATGTCGCCTACGATCCTCCGTTTTGCCTTTATTTGAATGCAATTAATGCTCTGAGATTCTGCTGCTCCAATGAGCTGGCCAAGTTTCTTAAGAAAACGAGAGGGAAAAAATGTTGAAGGGAAACGCAAAGACTTTTTAATTGAGTTTCTTCAGGGGATAAGTGAAGTCATTTGGATAATCTGAAAGGTTTCGATGACCGATGATGCCACCAAATTTGGGGTACTGCTCTTTTAAACCACTTTTTCTGCATTTTAATGGTTATGGCGTTATGGTATGGATTGGTTAGGGTTTTTGGATTCCCATTCAAGTGTTACTTCAACTGCTTTCAGTTTAAGAAGACAGAAACCTGAACTGAATTAAATATACATAAAATGCACTGTAATTTTAATTCCTTATCTCCTTCTAATTAAAAACGTTCGGAATTAGTTTAGCATAGTAATAATAAGAGACTTCAATATTTTTAAGTCTATTTTTATTTTAATGAACACAAAAGCTTGAATACTGAATAATCATTCAAGAAGTTCATTTCGACAATTTGTTTGACGAATTAGTTAAATAATTAATTTGTAATGTAGACTGTTTTATAATGCAGTGAATTTGAATTGATGTTTACTTTTCTTATTTTTAACAGGTTGATTATTCAATAGAACTATCTAGAATTGTTGAATGGAAACTAATTTACACAAATTAAACAACACTTTGTGAGTATATGCAATATGCAAGAAAACGCTTCCGAAAATATGAAACTTAAATTTAAAGTTTATTTAAAACTTCTATCTTGTTTACATATTCATTAAACTTATAATGAGAGAACTTCGAAAGGGAAATAAAAGTTGTCGAAAATAGGAAAATAATGTAGAGTAAAGAAAAATCTTTCACTTTTATACTTTGACTCGAATCTACTTATGTACATATAGGTAAAAGCATTAATATTTTGTTATTATTATAGTTAATGCAGTCTTCAAGAGTTCAGTTCCTGCAGGTGCCTGCGGAATTCAGCTATTGCTCTTATGAAGCTGAATTGAGCATGCAACTCCAGAAACTGAGTTTTTGAAAGCCGCTAAAGAATGGACAACTATAAAAAACCAAAAAAAAAAATCAAGCCCAAAAGGTTGTAACCTATGACCTACCGAATGCTAAAAAGATAACGAAATAATTAATTCATGACTTGTCTCAGTCCAAGGATTTCGCATTAAAATCTTACCGAATCTTCCCGAATCTTGGTAGGTAGTAAGGTTGAAATCCGGCAATAAAATTTATTTTTAGCTGAAATATTCGCATAAATCTTGTAATCGTATCAGTTCTCTTCCTCAAAGGGCTTTCAGGGGTCATTTACGATTTGAATCTGAGCAAACATTTTCCCGCCCCCCTGGGAAGCGAAGCGGCAAAATTAATTGAGATTCCCTTTTTAATTTCAATTTTATTGCCGCGGATTTCCCTCACCTGCAGAGTGCGCAGGAAAATCTGTATAAAATTTCGCAGAGTTTTCCTTGGCGGAAAATATCGATTTTTTAGAGGTATATTTATTTTCTTTTTTTTTTTCGCCAAAAACATGCTTGGAATGGAAATGAGCCTGCCGTTGTCCCGCACTTAGCAATTCATTCTGTTGGAGACGGGGCTGAAAGGGGGCTGGGCTGGTTGCAAAAGATGAAGTCATCGCTGTGCCCCGGCTGGAAACGGATGACTCATGCATGTTCCTGCCGCACAACTGCGAACTGAACGGGGGGCAGGAAAAAGGGAAAACCTCGGTACGTTTTCCGCCGACTGCAGCAGCAATTCCCACAAAAGTCTGCAGATGTTTTCCCCTCGCCCTGTGCGCCCGCCACCGGGAATTTCAACCCGGCTGACGATAAGCTCCACCGCCAGGGCCTAGGAGTTCGCATGCCCCGTCCGTCGGGCTGGGAATGGAGCCAGGCCGGGTCTAACCCAGCCCGACCCGACCCAAACCCCCCGACCTCCAGGCGGGATGAGTCACGGTCCCCCCGACTTTGGGACACGGGCCAATTATTATTATCTGGGAGAGGCTCGTTATCCCGGGGCAAAAAGGATCCGGCCCGGCAGTCATCCGTCCCGCATTTTAAGGATTTGGTCGCAGCCACATGAGGACATGACCGGAGCCCCGGATTACTCATGCAGCGTGCAACACACCCGGCGGTGCTCCATTATCGCTGTCCCCATTATCCGGGTAATTAGAGTAATGGAAGGCTGTATGCATGCGAAAGTGCGATTATTTTTTTTTCGGGGCTGCCCGGGCCCACGGTTAGGGCTTTGCTCCAGTGGCGTCGCCAGGTAAGGCGTCACTCGCAGCGGATTGTGTCACCCCATACGAAATTCAAAATATCACGTTCAATTCCATATATGAAACTTACCTAATTAAAATCAAAATCTTAGCCCGCTTAAGCCTTTAAAATTATATATTTTATATTTTGTTCATAGTTCTTTCCAAGGACATAGATTTTTAAGGATTTTATGTCCAAACCAAAGAAGATGTTTTTATGATAGAAGCAAGGTTTGGTTTATTTCGGTCCAACCTATAAAGATGTTTTACTAAATCGAGAAATAGATTTTTTTGTCAGACATTTTGAGTGCTGGGCAGAAGCTATGAATCTTATTTACAGGATCTAGGTCCTAGGGTTTTGCCGGTAAAAATAGTAAAAATAGTAAAAAATCTATTTATATCTGAATTTTTTAAAATTTATATATACTTTTCAAAATATTCAGTTAAAATATCATTCAAAAATTCCAAATAACTACAGATAGTAAGAGTCTTAAACACGTTTATTTCAAAAATACATTTCTTTTTTGGTAAATCAAGAAGTATTGCTATGTATTAAATGAATAAATCAGATATGGTTGATAGAAATACATAAATATGTACATGTTTGTAAATGCCAGCAAAAGTGAAAATTTAAAAGATTTTCTGGAGAGTGTTCAAAAATTAAACTTACCATGTAGTAAGGGTAAGCCATAGGTTTCTGCAGTCGGCTATTCAATTCAGCTTATGAAAAGGAAGCGCTGAATTGATCAGCTGACATGTAGAAACTCAATTCTTGAACAGGACATGCTCATTGAAGAGTTAACTTAAACAGGAATTACTTTTGAACGACTGGTAGTTAACATCGTTATGGCTGTGGAAAGAAGTTCTGTTTATTTACCAATTATTATTTAAAATAGTTTTTGAATTCTCATTGAATATTAGCAGTGGCTATAAGTATCATACATCAGTAGAACATTTTCATAAATCTGATTAATATTTCCTCACAATTTTACTCAAATATTTAAACAGTTTTAAGATGTTCTGTATTTATTTGCAATTTTTTGAGTAAAATCCTTAAGTACATTGAATCATATATTTCCATTTTATTATTTGGCAAATTAGCGAAGAACTGGCCATCATTTTTCCTGAAAAAACTCATATTGTCCGTTGTTTATCTTAAACAAAATCTTTAAAACCAAAAACAAAAATAAGCCGACTCTGAGCTGTTTCTTCTTCTTTACCTTTAAATGTGTTTGTTAACCATGGACTGACCATACTCAAGGACTACGATAGTTTATGTACGGCAAAAAGTTATGCTCGTGATTATGTTGTGGTTACGAATTTTTGAATGGCAAATTTTAACCATAGTTGACTATGTTCAAGTATTTGAACACGCTCCTGATCAGACTCATCTATGTATAGTTTGGTTTTGTTTTAAAAATTATTTTTGCGATACAATGTATGGTTTTGTAAGGGACAATAAAAAAAAAGTTTGTAGCTTCCTTATACCCGCTCTCCAATACGGAATCCAACCAACTAAGAACCATCCAACCAAAGTGCTGAATTGGTTGAATCCCGTGAAATATACAAGCAGTTGCCTGTAGTTGTGTCTATCGGCTGCGAAAATGTCCTGGGGAAAATATTTAATATTTATAACTTTTCGAGTGGAAAAACTGCTCAATTTTATTTTGAGTGCGGGGCTGGAATTATTGCATACATTTTTATAAGAGCTTATATGGAAAAATAAGTGCAATGATGTTTTGCTGTCACCACTATCACTAGTTCAGAATGTTTGCTGTATGGTTAAAACGTACACATGAACTAGCTGAATTTCAAAGTAGAATATCCTCTTAAATATGGAGACACAAAATTAAATTCTGTTTAGAAATATGTAAAATTTTTGGAGTTAAAATGGAATTTGAATTGAACTAAAATCTTAATTTAATTTACTCTGATGTTGAATAAAGTTTACTCAATTCAGATTTTTAAATTTACGTAAAATTTAAATTTTAATGTATGGGAGATATCGATTTTTTTTTCTTATAGGTAGGATGAGTGATAGTGTGATGACCCGCCCCCACCCTTAACCACACCGATGCGCTGTTCCTATTTTTATATAACAAAAGCGCCATTGTTCGCGCATCCGGCCACGACAAATGCACGTAATTTAAGCAGATAATTGAGGGATGCAGCGGCGAAAAACGAATACGAAGGGTTTAATAAACCCAGCGGAAGGATCCGACTGTTGCTAAGGGCTCCGCTGATTTCTCTTCGAACCTCCGCATAGTTGCCGCAAGACCCCTCCGCGACACCACAACGAGGCGCTTGAGTTCAAGGAGACGACAACGCGCGACGACGGAGGAATTGTGAGCTGCAGTGGCTCTGAAGAGTTATTGACTTCCTTTGGATCCGCAGGAGTCACGTTGCTCCAGCCGCCCCCCAGGAGTCTTATGCAACGCGGGGGGAAATTGGCTGGGTATGCGCCTCGAGTGTGATTTTTATTTGCTCAGACAGCGATAGAACCAGTGGCTCTTCTCGTTGCTTGTCCTCAATTTCTGTGGAGTTTGGTACTTTTGGCCTTCGGTGAAATCAGACTTGGGTTTTTTTAATTACAAATCCTTGCGCCAAATAGTTTCTAGGTAGTCTCTTTTCAAGGAGATATTTTATTTTTGATTAATGTAATTTGGTAAGATTTAATTATGTGAAATTTTGTCCCTGTGGTCCCATATGCATATCTAATTTTAAAAGCCTTAATTCTTATGTGAAAATTCAGTTCAAAATTCTAGGTCACATATTTTCTTAAACAGCTTGGTAGAAAAATTGATATAAAAATCAATAACATTTTAGGTACATGCCTATGTAGCACTGACATATAGAAACTGGACTGCTGGTCCTGGCTAAAAACTCACTTCAAAAACGAGATCAAATTTTGGCCGAAATCTAACTATCTCGCTCCCCCGTTGATACCCCAAGCAGACAACTTAATGGCACTTTATTCTGGTATTCGAATGAAAATAGTGCATCCCCGATAAATCCATTCCACTTCATAAAACTTTTTTCTTCGTATTAAAATTATTTGTGCTGAAAAAAACGCAAATTACACAAAAGTAATAGAATAAAACCAAATTAGAATCGGCTGTTGCAATAGTTTAACGATGACCAACAGATGGCTTCGGCACTTTGCGTGGCATATTTTAGATTATGTTGGCATATACGTGAAATGTGAAGGTTAGACAAAAGTAGCAACACTAACTTTTATATCTATCTCTGTTGTTCGTTGATACCCCGTTGATTATTTTCAGGGGCCTTTTTATGAAAATACTAAAAATTGAGCGAGATTCAACAGAAATCGATTTGTGACAACTTAATTATTTATTATTTAGCTGTGTTTAAACATAATTGTGCGGGTTTTTAGAGCATTTTAATTGCCAAAATTTTCCTGAAAGATTTGAGCCTAGGCTAAAAATGGTCTCATTTTTCAGACGCGTGTTAGCAGTCCAGTTTCTATATGTCAGTGCTATGTAGGGACAACAATTCCTAAAAAAATTGATTTTTTCCCTATTTATGTATATAAATGAAAACTACAAAGAGTAATTCAAATTTTATACATGTACATACATATATCGTAAAATTAAAATTAACTATGTAAACGCTAGATAATTCATGATAATATACTCGTTAAAATGAATAACTTAATAAAATAAAGATCCAGACGTTCAAATATTGCGGCCGAGAGTTTTTATAATTGAACTTTTAAGCTTTTTTGTAAGCGAGGGCGCCGTCTTTTACTTAGAAAGCACAACACTAAGAAAACTTTAAAGCTTGAAAGCTCAGTTTAGCAAAGCTGCTTTTAAACTTTAGATATAAAATTATCGTAAGATTGTAAACCTGGAAAATTTATCGAATGTATTTTCACATAAAAATTAATTCGTGTGCTAAAAACATTTTGTAGACAAAATTCTAATTTTAATTGTGGTTAATGTTTTTGATATTTTATATTTTATTGTAATGCAAGTTATCCAATAGTTAAAATTAAATTGTTATATATGAAAATCGAATTTAGTCTACGAAAAAAGGTTTTCCTCTTATAAACAAATAACATTTATTTTGAGTTACTCTAAGAAAAAAAAATTAAAATTATAAAAGTGCGTCATGTCGCATCTTCTTCCAGCTACAATAGGTTCATGAATTATTTAGTCAGAGAGCCAATTCGTTGCTGGTAGAGATTAGCATTATTATCTAACCCGCGTTTAGTCAGAATGCTAATTACTTTTACCAAAAAAAAAACAGATTAAAATTGCAGCAAAATATCAAAGAGGCAAAGAGATCATTCAACTCGGGTTTTCTACACTATTCGCGAATTTGGCCAGCCCTGGACGGTATAAAAATAGTATTTTTCCTAGGAGTGTGTGCGCTGAAGTACCACCGCCCTTTTGATCCGAGCTGATCACCGGGATCACCCCATGCCAGGAGGAAAGTAAATCATCCTGAGATTTTCGGGAACGAGTTTCGCAAAAGAAAAGTGAATGGAAACTCGACTGTTCGGGGGCCAAATCTTGGAAAATCTTTAGCGATTTTGGTGATCGTGCGCGCGAGAAGAGTTCCTCTCAAGAAAATCGTCTTGCGATCGTCGCGTATATTTTTATACGACGAGCGGGAGCATGCACTATACAGGCTGTACCGTTAGTGATGGTATAGTATAGTCTAAAAGAAGAGGATGAACGTCTTGAAGAAGTCCGTGCTCGCTCTTGTTGAGGAGTAGAAGGCGAATTGAATCACCCCTCATGTGATAGGCATGTTTTTCATTTGGTAGCTCCGCTCCGGCCGGGAGTTTCCGATTTCATCCAGAGCTGATTTATTCCATGCAAAGTCTACTGCTCATGCCAGTTGGTAATTGAACGCCGATAAGAGTGGTGCTCATTGCTCAAGAAGTGTCGTCGTCGTCGTCGTCCGAGTCGCCAAGATAGCCGCATAAGAAAGCCACAAGGGGCCCCCAAGATACACTGCCAGAACGTCCAGAAGTCTCATTCAGGCAGAGACGCTCCTCCAGTTCGCATCGTGCCGCCGTGTGCCCAACTCTCAGCTCCCCCTTCAGAACTATATCGATCGCTCCTGGTCAGTGTTTTTGTCGTGCCACTAATTAGTCGTGTTTTGTTTTTCTCGTTTGTGCTCTAATTATCCACTGTCCGCGACAGATAGCGACTATCTCCTTATCTAAAGTAACTATAAAATTCAGAGTTTGAACGCGATTTCGGCGGTTGATCCCAACGTCAAAGATACTTTTTGATACCTTGTGACTGACCTTTTTTTGAGCCAGAATGAGGGAAATCGTCCACTTGCAGGCCGGACAGTGCGGAAACCAGATCGGTGCTAAGGTAAGCTAATTTGCACGTTTTTTTTACTATCCACTGTTCTTGTGAAATAAGACGTGAATTGGAGGAAATTGCATAAAAAGAGTGCGCCCGAAAGGAAGGAAAGGGTAATCAATTTTTGAAAGCGATATCCTTTCATGTCGACAAGGAACAGAAATTGCCCACCCGGTGCACCCTTTTCTGTTCGCGACTAAAACGTGCAATTTTTTGAGGCTTCTTCCTTTCGAACGAGCGCAGGGGCACACCTGGGCAAGGACACGTGAGATACGTGCTTCTGGATTTGTGTCGGTGCACCGTCAGGAGCTGATAAATTGCGACAAGAAGATTATTTCCTCTTGAACATTCTCTGAAATGGTTCAATTTAAGACGTTTTAGGTTTTCAATTTTCCTATCGAATCTAGCTGAGGACAAAAGGAAACTCTTAATCTTTTCATTTTTAGCATACATGGACAGTGTCGTTGTGTTTTCGGCGGAATGTTCTGGCTCAAAATTTATTTGCATTTTGACTATAAACATTTATTTTTAGTTTTTTTTCCAGTCTCTCCAGCGATGGAGATGTAATAGAATAGGCTTCTATTTTTTTTTATCTATTGTATCTTTTTTATTCGTTATGTAGAAAACCAGTTTTTAACCAGGCTAGTTAATGGCCCTTATGTATAAAAACTAAGCAAAATCTCAATCTCAATTTTTATATAGAAAATCTGAGTTTTATCTCATGAAAATTGAGATTGAGCTCCAGTTTTTTATACAAAAAAATTAAGATTGAGCATTTGCTCAGTTTTTAAGCATAAGAGCCAATATGTTGGTATTCTTAGAATTAAATAGCTTAATTTAAAATTTTCTTAGGTTTGTTTTGTAGGTAAATTACACTAGAATAGTCTTTTAAATGCTCTAACTAAGAAATTTATTTCGAAATTGCTAAATGTTTTAAAACTGAATAACTCAAAATATGTATATCCGTTGGTTATTTTGTAAAAGAATTATTGGGGATATGTTATGTAAAACAGTGGAAATGTAGAAATTATTGGGCCCTATTTTCTAGTTATTTTCAGTGACCAGTCATAAGTCACAATCGAATCACAAGAGTAGGTACGGCGATTAATGAAAAATCTTATGACTTGTGAGCGGTCATAATGCTCTTAATAGGGGGTTTGGCTACAGAAATATAAAATAAATAATTTGTCCAAAAGCTGGAAGTATGTAAGCAATTGTCAAACTTTTTATACATATTCATAACTTTTGAAATAATAAAATCAAATCAAAATGCGTAAGAAAACTTTAAACTCCTTAGGCCTTCATAAATTCAGAGTTATTCTTTCTGTTTCAAATCTCAAAGATGTATCTAAGCGGAAAACCACGTTATGTAGATCGATTTTACATATTTTATGAATCGTCATCAAAACATCTTAAAAATTTTCAGAACGAAACTCGAATTCTTTCCTATGCTATTCTTACTATAATTAACGCTTTTGTAATCTAAGGGAATAACTCCAAAAATAATTGATCGATTGTTTTTGTATAAAGCTTCAAAAAAAGGAGTGAACATATATTCTTTGAAACACTCACAAATAATTAAATTTTCAACTTTTTGGGCCGCAGTTTAGTTCATATTATTAACCTTAGTAACCCTTAAAAGGTATCAGGGGTGAATTTTCACCCCAAGTGAATTTCGTTTACTAACTTTGTTCGTTCTTACTACTGTTATGCTTATGTTACTTTGAAATAATTAAAAACAATTATGTTCATAAGTACTTTTAAAGTACATAGTATTGAATAGTCATAAATGTTTAATAATACATTTGTATACTTGTTAGTTTGTAAAATTATATAATATTTATTATTGTTAGAATTCATCATTTCGGATGATATCTTTTAAGAGTTAATAATATGCAATATTTTTTTTTTATTTTAAAAATTAATACGACTCCCAGAATTCCCGCAGACAGCGAATTCAAGTGAAGACCTCTCATTGAAATATCGAATCGCCAAATCCTAAATTTTGAAATTTACTCATACTTAAAGTTTGTAAAAAAATCCAAAGACATCGCTAAAAGTAAAAGATGTTTTACAAGAAGTTCAAAATTCAAAAAGGCTATGTACAATGTATACTTATACTTTTCTCGAAAAAAATTTATTTGTTCGGAAATATGTTATTTATATTTAAAACTATACTTTATTCAAAAAAAAGATGACAACCCTAGTTTCAGACCTTGTTGGACCGTGTCGGAGGCTTTTGACTGTCCGGACCTGGGGCCCTTCTTCGATCATATCTTACGACTCCGGGAGGCGAAAGTACTGAGAAAGTGCACTCGAGCCAACTAAGACGGATAATTGCTTTCACGGTGAACAGTTACCTTCTGTTCTTAAGACAGTCCCGCCGCGACCCAGTCGAGGTCCATAATTATGATGACACGGTTATTAGGGACTTGTCAGACGATAAACGTCTAATTTATGTGCTAGGAGTCCCGGCGACTCCGGCCCAAGGAGGCTCTGGGGCTCTTTGTTCCCGACCTCCTCCTCCACCGCCTCCTTCTGGACAATGTCTTAACTTTTTGCTGTCCGCCTTCGGAGCTTTTTGTCCGTCTTGGCGGCGGGCGCAAGTGCTCCGCCAAGTGTCCGGCGCAAGATCGGACTGCCGTGGTAATGAACTTCAATTAGTCTCCTTCCCGGCCGTTGTTATATTCATTATCGCGGCCGCGTCTTGACCCCGAGAGGAATTTCGATAAAGGCCCCCTCCTTCGCCCCGATTGTGTCCATTAATCAGTGAATAATACAGCGAATTTTGATATCCCCCTCTACCCACCCAGAAAGAGTACAGTTACGATCATTCCCGGAACGTCTTAAGAAACCGATCACATGAGGCCGAGGTGTGCTCGCAATCTTGAGGAGGAAGAAGATCGTGGTCGAAGTCGGTGATTATCTTCTTCTAGGTCTGGTTACCAGGATTCCGCCTGATTAGTACGCGGCGCAAATTGGACCTACTTTGGAGGATCGAATGCACGAATTAAGATAAATGAAAGCGTCTTGCGCCTGCGCACGATGCCCATTGAATTAATTGCTCTAATGGAAATTGTGACGAAACCTGTCAAATTAATTAGTGGGCATGACTTAATAATCGCATGGAAATTAATTGCTGCCCTCCCATGACTCAGAACGCGGAAAATTGTTCTATCCTGCGTACCGTTCGAGAGAAAGCATAACTCTGCAAAATAATAAGCAATTTTTTTAATTATTGACTGTAACGTCTTTAGAAATGGAAACAGTTTACTCACTTATTTACTGTTGGAATCGTCACATACTTTACATAGAACAGCTAGCAATTAACAATTAAATTAATTAACAGCTTCCGCATCTTAATCGTTCCCAATCAACAAATATGATATAAGCGTTGAAACTTCGAAATTAGAAATTATTATTATTAAAAAAGTTGATGAAATATAGGAAGAAGTTAACAGGCAATAATTACTTTTAACACGTTGACGCTCATGACGTTTATTCAGCTATAAGCTATATAAGCTGAATTGATGTGTATTGACATCATTTGAGTCAATGAGTTTTAAAAAAATTGACTTCTTTTTTCTTTTCGTAAAGTGTAATATTTTTAATTTTTGAAAGTCATATGTGAAAATGTCTAGTTGATTAATTTAATATTTTCAAAGATATCCTATAATAACTGCTGGACCTTCTTTCTATGGAAGGTAGAAAGTCAAACTTAAGATTAGTTTTTCTTAAAACTACATTTTCAAAAACGATGACTACTATATTTTGAGAACCACTCGAGAGCATATTTAAGGCATAAAAAAGTAGTGCCTGGTCAAAGGATTTTTATTTTTAATCACCATAAGCATTATTTTTTAAATTGCGTGCAACCTTCAACACATTAATAATCAAGAATTCATACTTTGTTTTGAAATTATCGTTAACTATACTTTAAATATAGTGTAAAATACTTGGTATAATATTTAAAATAACAAAAACATATAACAGTTAAAAATAAATTAAAAAGAAATGACTATTTCTTTACGCCTCTGACTAGTATTATTTAATCAAATTGTTGATATAATAATTAAGGTGAAACTTTGTTACTGCTATGCATTTTAATGAAAATTAGCACTTTCAAGGAGTATCCATTGTGTCAAGTTTTTTAGATTCCATGAAACTATCAACATCAAAATAACTTTGATTTACATAATACATTTATTTAAATACTATTTTGCATTGCTATACAGCAAAAATTAAAATCTATAATATTTTTCTGCTAAACTGGTGTTTTTTTAAGACCTTGTTAGCAATCAAAGAAAATTTATACTTATCTATTTATATACAATATAAACATTCCTGAACAGTTCTGAATAGGTTAAAAAAAAAAAAATACATATACATATGTAGGTATTTTGCATACGAACTTCACTTCATTTTTTCTAGTAGTAGGTATAAAATATTTCTTAGTATTATTAATTACAGTACGGTTGAACATTTCTAGCAATCTAGCCACAATGGGTGCAATCTGCAGTTATTAAGGAAGTCAGCTCAGCGACTAGATCAAAGATCTAATTTGGGGCTCTACAGCACCGTGCAGTTCAACGACTTTAATTATTTTTTAAGGAAAAAACAATGACTCAGTGTGCGCACGCGGGGAAGAAAAAAAAATTATGCGCACAGCGTGAAAAAAAATCAAGCTCACACATTTGAACACACACCTGGAGAAAAGAAGATCTACCGTGAACTCGGGCTCCGCCCCAAAAATGCTGCGGAAAATTCGTTCGATTTGAGGCCAGGAGTGCTCTAGCGGCTCCCGGGTGGGTAATTGAATAATCCGCGGCCCTCCGGTGCAGAAATTGAGAAGATACTGTGTAAATTCCTACCAAGAAGTTTCGTATCTTCGCGATGAAGACGGCGCGAAGATGCGCACCTACCGTGCCGTGCATAGGCCAACGACCGAATTTCTATTTCTGATCCAGGGCGGTGCGATGAGACCAACTACAGGGCAAAAGGGAAAATGCGACATCAGTCTAGATTCTAGAATATATACTCTAGAAGGTGTCGGAGGGGGTTTTTTTTGTCTATTTGCCCCACGAATCCACCATTTCATAGTTAAATTGGTTCGCCGCCACGATCCCGGGTGGGATCAATCTTAGAAAAAAAGGTGAATTCTAGACCTGTGTTTTTTTCTGGACCCAAGCACTTTTAGATCAATTAAGGCCACTGTTGCTCGTGTGAAATCACTTCCAGCGTCTGCCTCCATTACGCTTCCTTTCAGCGGGTCTGACCGTCTTTACGGTTCAATTGCGCCTCGGTTTAAGAAAAACCACCGAAGATCGCACCGCGCCAATAGATCCGCACTTAGACTGTGGTCAATGGTCCGTAAAGACGTTTGTCGACTGGAATTGTCTTTTTGTTTCTTTCTTTTTAGAAAGAATCTGCTGTCGCTGGCTCTCGGCTAAGGCTCCTTTTGTATCCGATGAGGCAATAAAATCCATCGACCCATTGGATCAGCGAAATCACCGCAAGGACAGGTATTAACGGTTGGCAAGGAAATCCAACCATTCGCGGATTATTTCGCGTGGCGGAACTATTAAAAGTTAATCGGGCAGAAATTCTCATTTAATTAAGATAAATCGATTATTGTCTTGTAAGGCCGTTGGTAACTGAGATCAGGTACTCGATTTAGCATAAGAATCTCAACGGCAGGAAGTATGCTGATTTGGGCAGATATGGCCTTCATTCAGACGAAGACGATTTAGATCGGTTACAAAATAATTGGGAGCAAAATAAACTTCCAAATTGTTGTTATTTAAAATGAATAATGATTAATTTCTTCTACTTTAATCGTTTATTCAAAATTTCTTGTGGCTTTGCTTTGTTAATGTTTATCCAATTATGTTTATAGGTTGTTGTCTTAAATCTTCATAGTGATTTTTTTCCAGATTTTAATTCAATTTGTTTTGAACGGTTTTTCATAAAGGCTTGCCTGGTAAAGAGTGACCCTAAAAATAGGCCAAAATTAGCCTAATTGGTGGACCTTCATTTTAAACCAAAATGTGTGTGAAATCAAAGTTTATGATGAAATACATACTCCAAATTTGAGAAATAAATGGTCAACATTTATTAAATCGAGTTGAATAATGATTTATTGGGGTTGATTTTTAGGGGCTAATTGTCTACGAAAACGAACCAAATTTTTGAGAGTTGCCATTTAATGATCAGTTTAATCTGAAATTCATGGACCCAATCATTTTCGGATACTTTATCCTCGTAATTTTTTATGCTTGGGGGAGGTTTACCCTCTCTGAGAGATGTATTTAACAATATTTATACATTTTCTTATGTTACTGACATTTCTGATAAATCTTTTTATCTCTTCTTGAGATACGTATTAGATTTTGAAAGTCAAAACTCTCATTTTACTGAAACACATTTATTTAATTAAATAATTGGAAGAATCTAATATTGCTCTGTAATTCATATAAGCTATATAAGCTTGAATATATATCAATAGACGTCATTTACGTTAACGTGTTGAAGAAAAAGATAAATAAAAAAAAAAATTTCGTATTATGTAATACGAAATTAAATCTTTTTTAAAATAATTTTCTAACATTTTTCTAGGTGTATAACGACAAAATAGTACCTAATTATGCTTTTAACATATCATAGTGATAAACAGTATAAGTTCTTACACGTAATAAAAATGGCCTGGAAAAAATTAAAGCAACTTTTTTTCAGGTCAGAGAATACAGGGTGTTTCGTTAAGGTCTGCTAATCAATTCTGCAAGGTCTCCTGCTCAACGTTTGTTCGTTTTACATATTTATTTTTTTAGGATCTCATGAAAACTATACAACATTGAAAGTTCCAAACAAAATATCTACAAAGTAGACCTTGTAAGTTAAAAATGAATCTAGAAAGGCTAGAAAATTCTTAAAATACTTAAGGTGTCAAATTAGAGCTGAAAGTCTAAAATGATTTAGTTTTTAAGTTTTTGCTATCAAAATCGGGGTCAAATTTTGAATAACTATCAAATAAAGTCAACTTCTCAAGCAGTAACATGAGACGCTAGGCAGTCCACTTTGAAAATAAAAAAAATTGTCTAACGAGCTAAGAAAGCAAACAAAAACTCCCTAAGCGATAGAAGCCGCTGGCGCGCCAGTTAAGATAATTAGGGATGCGATAAATTGGCGATAAGCATCCTCACATGCATCCACCAACTTCCTGTTAGAATAACTGTGCCCTCGCTGAATTTTTCGCATGTGATCCTGAAGCATAAAATCAGATCACTTGCGGCCATAAATTTTTCTCGTCTTTGCGTTTTCTTCGGTGATCACGAGCGCGCTTCAGCAGCGCCACAAAAGTCGCCGGCTGGGGCTTAGGTGTGCGCGAGGGGAGCAGCGAAAAAAGTCGTTCTTTTCTGAAAAATTTTAATAATGATCAGCGCACGCCATGCCGCAGCCAGGCGAAGATCAACAGCCAGAAAGAAAAGAAGATCTTCGTGTCACACAAATCCCGCGGGGAAAGATTAGGGGGGATTTCCTCGATCCGCGCTATCGCTAATTTTATCAAAAAATTACTCGGAAGTATTCGTAAAATGCATTAATGGCCGGATGATTCCGAAGAAATTCTCTCATTGGGGAGTGGGGCCGGGGGCTGAGACCGGGGCTGGGGCCATTGGAGTCAAGCTATCTCTGGCTGGAGTTTCGTCCAACTTTTTTTCTCGCCAGTTGGAAGATGAGTGACATTGGCCTTGCCCATAAGAAATCGCTGAAAAATTGCCTCGGCACGTTTTAAGGCGTTCGTATTTTTAGCACTTAAAGTTTTTGAGATGCCTCTTAAGCTAGAAAGTGGAGATGATAGCGAGCGCCGTCTTATGCACAAAGATAAATTGCTAATCCATTTTTCGCGCGGATCGAGAGGTGGAGATGAGGTGACCTCTTAATTTCTCATTATCTGGCTGTTATCTTAAAAGGCGTGTGCAAACACGATTTGTCTTGTTCAAAAATTTTTTACTATGACTAAACGACTAAGTTAGTACTTGAGAAATTAATCAGGAAAGAAAAAGAAAGACGAATTGCTTGACAGGGTCAACAATTTTTCAAAAATTTTTGTAGATATTTTTAGAGGAAACTGATCTTAAAAGAACTCTTTTATCAGTATTTAAAGATTATGAATATCTATTGTATTTTATTTTGTATCATTCAAGAAGCAATTCAGCTTTTACAGAAGATCCTGGGAGTCTTATCAATTTTGATAGACATTCGTTTTTATAAGTTACCTACTCATTTGCGATGAGAAAAGGCTTATAAGAAATACTATATTAAAAATAGCAAACTTTTTATCTCTTGTTTCAGTAGATACGTATAAAATGTGCACAATACTTCATTTTAAAATCACCTCAGCTGCTTTTTAATAAAATATCACTTCTCTGAGAATCTATGTATTTTATAAAAATTAAGCATTCATGGACGCTTCAAGAAATTCTGGAAATTAATTTTTATTCAAAATGTAAAGTTTTTAAACCTTCACAGAATTAAAACATGTTTGAATGAATATTATATATTTAATTTCTAAATTTGACTGACTTTCTTTTTGTAGATAATTGTTAATTTATAGAATATGTTCGATATTACAATTTTCAAGAATTCTTTATACCAAATTCAAATTGTTGTCAACATTTTGAATAGATAGACGAGTACTTTATGGGTTAATTTTCTAAATAAAAGCTGCAATTCTTTAACCGTCAGATATGGATTAGATTTAGAAGGAAATTTTGCATTGAATTGAAATTTAATTTTAACATGGGTAAAAAGTGCACTTGACGTCAAAAAGTTAATCCAAAAAATTTTTTCGATTCAAGATTTGAAATTTGAATGATTAAAAATCATTGCAATTAGATGTAATTTTCGAAAATTTTAAAAATTTTTTATATAAGAGAGGGCTTAATTTCCTAACTAATCTGATTCGGATCCGATTGTGAAAAAGCAGCTAATATTTCTTTTCGAGCGTGTAAAATTAAAAATATAATAAATGAAATAACGAAAAACGATAAATTTGAAACGTTGAATTTGTAAGATGTATATCGTACAAAGCCCTATCTTTAAGTAGAATCGAATTACGAAACACGAAAAGGTGTAATGTTTTCATTGCTTAACTGATTTGTTATCGAGAGTCTTTTGTCGGTGGGTGTGAATCCACTGCAAAACATGATGTCTAAATATATTTTGCAATGTTATCAGATGTCTGTCTTCACCTTGAACTTACCCTGAGAAAACAAAAAGATACAATGAATATTGCATCTCAAGGTATATATACAATTAATGTTGTGACAATAAAAATAATCTGCAATTTTCTACAGAAACAGACAAAAATTCAACTTTTCTGCAACTCATATCAATTAATTAGTCACCGCAAAATGATTTCTAGAAAAAAGCCCCATGAGTCGCTCGCTGTCGTTCCACTTTGTTTATTATCGAGGAACTGCTCATGTCCCATGAAATTATTTTCATTGCGAAAGATTGTCGCGCCCCGCTCGTGTCACCGGAGCCTTAAACCTGTGGGGGTAGTCACTCCACTTATCGGAGTTACTGGGAAGAAGTGAATAAAAATAAAACGATTACCCTGGCCTCGACTGAGGTGTTCTAATTTTTGTTCAAAGCGATAAAATCTTAAGAAAAAATGAAAGAATTCAACTGTCCAGGGCTAAGAAAATAAGCGAGCGCGACTGTCGATTCGATGGAGGAGCACAGGGAGGCCGTTTTATAACAAAAAGAGACATAAAAATTGTTGGAGTCTCAATCTCGAATTACAAGGCATAAACAAAGAAGGACTCAAGAAAGCTAATATTTACCTGAAGAGGAACTAATCGGTCGACTCACGACAGAAGACATTAGTCGAGCGGAAATGGCATGAGAATCGCCAGTTCGCCGCTCGTCGCTCGCCGAGGAAAATAATTTTCACTTTGCCCGAAGAATTGTGTAAAAACGCGCGCAAGAGCTGCCTAATTACTGGCCGTTGAACTTGCATTGCGCCGGCCGCATCGCATCGACACGCGGCGGATCCCGAACAATGGCCGCACCGCGCTAGTCATCCTCTAATCTTCTAATCTTCTAGCAGCTAGCCCGGCTAGAGTCTAGAGTCTAGGTCTAGACCATCTTTACAATCGAAAGCTTCTGGTTGAGCGGTTTCGCGGTCGGCGGCCGTGCAAATTTATTAATTCGGAAAAGATCTGATGAAGACGTTGGGCTTTAGCTTCTAAGTGCGCTAAGATTGCGGCTGATTCTTACTTTGGACTCGATGAGATAACGACGATTTTTGGGGAGCGCCTCGGGAAGAGTCCCAAGTCGGATGACCGATAATTTTTTATGACTAAACAATTTCGGGAGCGGGAACCGCAATTAGATGTGATGGAGATTTTGTCTTTTTTAAAGATCTGAACTTAATAATCAAAGCTATTCTTGGAGGTGTAATCGGGAACTATTTGTCTTATGAAATTTTTGAAGTTAGACAACAGTTCTGAAAAGTTGTTTATTGCAGTAAAATCAGCATATTATCCTTTCCGACACCTAAGCTATCTTAAAGATTAAATTAATAAGTATATTAAAGATTGTAGACAAATTGACTTTACATTTATTTTAAATGGAATCCGGTTAACGAATAAATTAGTCCTGCAGTCTTATTACCCTTCAAGATGTCGTTATACTTTATACGAAAGGAAAAGTCTTCCGATAGTTCTATTTATTGAAATAAATGTCTTAAGTCTCTTAATCCTACAGCAAAAGTTTTGCAGATGCCTGGCAACGAGTCAATTTAAATGAAAAAAAGATGCAATTCCCGCGACTGGAATTCCGTCAATTTATCATCTGGCCAGTGGCCGGAGAGCCGCGGAAGCCATTGGCTAATCATATAACTGCGTTCGTGCGTTAATAGAATCATTAAACTCCCCGGCTTGGCCTGGACCCCATAAAAATTAATTGAGTGCTGCTGCTTCAGCTAAAACGAAAAGACATCATCTGGGCCTCTAACCCGTTTCTGTCTGGTGTGGTAGCCCGGTGCGTCGTCCATTTTCAGTAAGAAAAAAATCACTTCGTTCAGAAATCCCATAAAATTGGAATTGCCCATAAGAAACTGGACCAGAACCATTAAGGTCTCGTACAAATTGCAGAAAAGAAGCCTCGGACCGCGAAATTAACGCAATACTGTTGCAAAAGATACAAAAAAAAAACATCATCTCCGATGGCTGTTCCAGTGTCTTGGAACGGTGAGCTGTAACAAGAGCTGACCGTTGCGCAGGCCGCTTAGAGCATCTCATCTCATTAAGAGTCTTAAGACTGGCTTCCTAATTAAATACTTTTTTTTAAATTCTTAATTGATTAATTAGAGCTGACTGCGCAGCCACGCGGCGGAATCGGGATGGTAATGCACTACATCAGACGTCGATTCTGCCACCCGCCAGATTTCTTAAGATGACGACGCACGGTGCGATTTCTTCGCTCACCGCAAGACAATACCTCAGGCCACACGTCTGCAAAATGTTGCGATCGTGACAATGCATGGATAATTTTTATATATTTATAGGCGTCTTCAATCGGAAGCGTATTGAAGCTACATTCCGCTTTGTTGGGCGGAAAATTTTCAGCGCCGGTTTTATAGAATTTTGTATATATATGGCTAATATTTAAAATGAAAATTGTTTGTACTCTCACGATTTTATTAGAACTATTAATTTTTGTGATTCAGTTTAGGCTTTTTCGCTTCTAAGACCAACATCTCTTCACTAATATGGAAAAAACCAGAAATTCCTAAATTAATAATTTATCTTTTACAAGTTAAGTCTTACGAAATTTAGTTTAATCGTTTGACACCCTTGGTCGCATATGTGTACTTTTACTTTTTTAGAGATTAAAGTTATTTTAACTGGAAATAAAATTAAAACCTCTTAAAGAACTACTCACTAGATTATATTTCAACAATAGAATCAACAAATTTTTTCAGCTTTAATGATTGTTTTGTTTTAAAAACATAATTTACCACTTTCTTTTTTTATACTAATTGTTTTTCAAAATTTTTACTTATTAAGTAGCTGTCGGTAAAATGTAAGTAAATAAGTTATGAAATAAAACATGAAACCAGTTTTTCACTTTTAAAAAATTCGTTCCTAATTAAGTTAATACCACATTATATGTATGTACATACCTACAAATAAATATACAGAACATGATCCAATTCTTTATTAAGCAATTTGAAATTCGACCACATTTTTTATATTCTGTTCTTTAAAATTTATTTCAAATTATAAAAAAAAAGAAATTAAGGTTTATTATGTCGGATCAGAAATTCTTTAAGCGTGGCTTGATCCTATATTTTGCCTTGATGTATATATTTTTACGAACTTCAGATTATGAAGTAGCGCCATTCCGCCTAATTTGCAGCTACCGTATAATTGGCATTTTAAGGTATCACGAAAGAGGTAAAATACCTCCGGGGAAGGTGCTGGGCTTAATGATTCCAAAAGGCGAGGATCTCCTTCCAGGTGGCTAACGAAAAAACTGCTTACCTGAAGCAAGCATAATTAGTTATGAAACTTATGCTGCTCCTCTTCGGCTTCACTCCGCTCCACTCCGGAGCAGAATCGTTAGAGCCCTGAAAAAAAGACGTCGTCGCGTCGCCGCCACCGCCAAGTTGAGAGTTAAGACGCTGCAACAGAATCTTACTTAGCTTAAGACCGAGACATTGAGAAATGCTCTTTCAAGGGGACCACTGGGCGGGCAGATCATGCACGAATGCATTTAATAATTATCAAAGATTAACGTGCCCGAGACTTGATTCTTTTGAATGCAGACGGTCATTAATTTTCGAGTACATTGTACTCGTTTGGTCCACTTTGGACGGAGGTGCATTGCTGCGCCGGATCGAGGAGATTTCGCTGATTCAGCACTAAGTCGGGTTTAATCGAAAAAAGTGCCGAAGACATTCAACAACGGCTTGATTGGACCGAATTGAATTAATCCATTCAAACATTTATCCGTCCATCCGAGGCATGCTTCGACAAGTTCCAAGTGATTCAGCACGGTGCCCACTGAAACCGCGCTGAATAAAAAAGCAAACCACCATCAAAATCCGGGATGGGAAAGAAGAAGACACTCTTGCAGATGAAGGAAAAAAGAAGAAGCGTGCGCAAATCATCGCTTTGAGAATTTTTCCAGAGCGTCTCGAGTTACTTGGCCACAAGTCTCCAAGAAACGCTACAAAGTATCTTCTTGACCAAGAGACAGACCGTCCGTCTGTTTTGTCGGTTTGTCAAGAAGAAAGGAAAACATTCTTGAGGGGTTCTTCCAATTAGGAGGTATCTAAAGAGTCCCGTCCCGTGCGTTTTGTTGCGTTCTGATGGAACGTGTAAACAGCTCCGGACGAAGACTTTCTCGATTCTCAAGGCGGACGAGTAAACAGATGTACTCAAAGGCAATAAACAAAAGAGTTCTCAAAACTCTGTGTGGAGTTGTTTTTCAAAATATTTTCAATTCGTTTTTTATTTTTATAAAATTCTTGGTTTCGCTGGTCATCGTTCAGCACATGTGCTCCAGTGGCTTATTTGAAGCGTCTGGGAATTTTCTTAAGCGCCCACTGAGACTCGGCGTGGAGAAAGCCTTTGGATATCACTTTGTGGCAGTTTTAATGGGCAGCAGCACATTAAGATTTCGCTGAGGGATTTAGCGCCAGCTTATTCGCTTGTGGGTTTTTGAACGACCCCAATTAAATGTAAGGCTTTATACCAAGAAATCTGTAGGAGGAGGATTGCTTTGAGTATAATGTGCAAATAATTCTTACTTGATATTGAAATTTGGAAAGTATTGCAAATGGATGAGGTATTTAAAATGTGATTTTTCTTTTAAATTTACTTTTCATGTAACAAAAATAGTTGTTTTTTGGGTGAATACCATAGCTCTCTAAGAACTATAAAATTGCATAATTTAGCTTAGTAATTTTTGAATTCGTTTAGTGTACCTCCTCTTAGGGGATTTTGCGTGGTTTCAAAACTAGCGTACCTGACCGATATAACAAAATATGAAAAATTTCAAACTAAACTTTATAATCCGACCGAAACGTAAAATGTTTGCCACGAAACGTTTCCTACAAATTTTGTTGACTATAAACGTTTCATTTCGGTCTGACGCTAACCGGACCGAAAAAGAAAACTCAAAAATTCCAACCAAAACGCTTCAATTAGACCGAAATTTTTTCGGTCACAGCGATTTCGGTGCAATGTAATCGAAATAATTTTGGTACAAAAGTATCGTTCTTTTTTATGGAAAATGAACCGGTATAGTTCTGACCAGAATATTAACGTTATTGTAACGTTATAATGGTTCCCTGTTCAAAATGGCGCCGTCTAGAGATATTTGGACCCAACCAGCGGTTGGGTCGCCACTCAAACCAACCAAACAACCAATCTTTGAAGTAGAATTATGTATTCAGGCAGATTTAGGCCTAAATACCTATTCAACAGCTTTTTTAAAATGAAACCTAACAATTCTATTAAATAAATAAATTACATTAAATATTACGTCTTGTCTCCCAAAATTTCTAGAAAGGTTGCTTAAAATTACAATCTCTCTAAGAGGTTGCATTCTCTGTAAAAAAAAAATACTTAATTTTACTTAAAAGTTATGTTGTATTTTTTGACTAATTTACTTACTGAAGATGAATTTATTATTTCCTAAGCTTCACATTATTTTATGTTGTCTGCTACATACGTTCTGATTTTCTTCTGCTATTTTTTCTTCTAGGTGCGACCTTTTATACCTTCATTCAAATCGCTTTATCCTAAAGTAGTAAAAATTTATTAATTTCGATTTATTCATAATCTTAAAAAACCTGTTTAATTGAAAATTTAACTAAAGGCACATAAAAGAAAATTTGAACTTTTAAAAATACCACCCAAAATTCTCATTAGCTACAAAAAGCGTCCTAAATTCGAATAAAATTAATCACCAGTTCTAAATAAAATCAGGAGCAGTGGCATCCAATTCATTAAAAATTACCGAAAAATTGTGGATCTACGCGGAGCACCCCGGAGTCCTTTCCCCCGCAGTGCTAACGACATCTACTGAGCCCAATTCGAATATCTCCTAATTATAAACGTTCGCCTGTCGACATTTATCACCTTAAATCATTTTAAAAATACCCCAGAGCGGCCAAAAAGTATCTGTTAACTGCGGAGCACATCCCTCGGGATACGGCGACAGTTTGGGGCGCATTCAGAATATTCAAGCAAAATATACTTTCTGAATGCGCTTTTCTTTTCTTAAATGTTCTTTTCTCAATTTCTGTCTAGCAATTGGTCCTTGTATCTTCTTCGGTTGCAGACTGCTCCCCTTTGGAGGCAAAGCGGGCCCCAAAAATAGAGCAGCACTAAATTAAATGAACAGCGCTAGAAATCTTTTGCCACATGCCCACCGGAGCCCTGCTGCACGTCGGGCTGTAAACTATAAAACAGCGGCGAACATGAATCCATTTCGACGGAGCGATGATGGAGCCTAACCTGCCGGGGCTCACCGGGCGTTCCGTCGTCGTCGTCGTCGTCCCGGGCAATTATTGGCGCTGCGCTTTTGAGTTCCACTTAATTATATAATTGGGCGTGAGTTTTAGGGCCACTAGGCTGGAGGTATTTTCAGAGTGCGGAAGTCTCTAAATCTTTTGGCTCCTCCGTCCGTTCGACGGAATATTGGACATAATCAGATCATTCGACCTCATAAAAAAGTTGCTGTGAAAATAAATGGCCTCGTCTTCCTGCGCTGGATATCTCTTAGGCTGACGACCGATGACGCCCCAAAAGGGGGCACCAGCAGCGGCAGCTGTATAGCCGCAAGGCAACAGATACCAGAGCCCCGGTGGCGATAGAATCTCCTAAAATGGTCGTTTTTCACGCGTCTTCATGCGCCGCGAGAACTATATTTAGTCAGCTGTTGGCTGGGCGTGTTTTTGTTGGAAACTAGCGAGGAAGACACATTCGTCTGGTGGATGGGAGATGGGATGCATTTTGGATATTTTTAGAAAGGATTCCTCCTCAGCCAGGCCGAAAAGACATGAACCGAGTTTGTCAAGACGGTGATGAAGTTGCATTTTCTTGCGGGGAGCTCTTAGTCACTTGGGCTGCGCATGAAACGCTATTTTGTCTTGGCAGCAGCCACTCTTTTTAGGCCCCACAAAAATGTGGAGAAGCGTGCTAAGGAACGTAAATGGCCTTCTAAGTCTGTTTGTGACTCACCAAAAACTATTTAATGGATCTCCGCCCCTTGAGTCTTGAGTCATGTCGTTTATGCACAAGACGACCAGATGAGGGATTTTCATCTTTGGGTTCTAGTGCTTATAACTAGGTTTGCTTTTTTAAACAAGTAAAGGCAAATCACTTAAGAAAATAAAACATGACTGTCGTAAAAGGCAGACATTTAAATTTAATTAAACGAAAATTAAATTATTGAAAGCATGTTCAAGTTCTTGCAGTCGGCTCCTCATAGTTTAGGAAAAGTAAGTGCTCAATTGCATTTGCTGAATTCAGCTTAAGAAAGAAAGCACTGAATTCGGTAATTTTATCCGGTAAAAAACGTTCAATTGGAGGAATTGAAATATTAATAAATGGTATGATAAACACAGTATTAAAAATTAAATAAAGTAAAATTAAACTATTGTTTTTTTGCTGCGTTCAAGTTCCTTCAGTCGCCTTCTTAATTCAGCTTAGGAAAAACAAATTGCATCTGATCAATTCAGCTTAAGAAAATAAGGCGCTGAATTGGGCAGTTATATCCGGTAAAACACTTTCATTTGAAGAAATCGAAACATTGATAAAATGTATGATAAAAAAACTGAAAAAGCTATGATAACTCGAGCTATAAACACTAACTTGCAAAAATGAATGGCATCCGTAAAACAGTCACCAGAGCCATGCGGAAACCGATCAATGATCAGGACCTCTCGGTTTACCAGCTCCAGCTCACTGGCTCCACCCGGCACCGATTATCGCCCGGTTCGCATTTTTCTTCTAATTTTATGTAATGACTGCTCTTGTGGCTGAGCAAAATGCAAAATATTGAATATCACCGCAAGTGAAAATTGTAATTGATCGCACTGGGTGAGGTGCAAAAACCAACCGCCTCTAGGAAGTTCTGGGGCCCTCGGCGGTGTTCGGGGCTCAAGTTGATTGCTCTCCTGCCAGGGTCCCACTAATGCGGTCGTAGATTTTTTGAATTCCATTTTAAGCGACAATTTGTTAAGTCAGCGGGGGTGAATAAGGTAAAGAAATACCGCCAATTTATGAGATCATTAATAAGCGTTGATGACCCAATAGCAACTAGCTTAAGGCGGGAGAGCGCCAGCAGAGGGCAAAAAGGCGCCAATCGCAGTTTACCGTACTTCCTTTTACAGACAAAATTTATTGTATTTGAGCTGAATACCAATTAAACCGATAAAGCGTCGATTTGGAATGAATTGTTGCGGTTAAACGCTATTCTATCGCAATTTGTAATTTGGCTGAAGAGATTATTTTTGATGGGAAAAGAATCCACCGCCTCAATGTGGGTCGCAATAAAACTTTTGGCGCGTGAAAAATATTAACCTTGAACTGTATCTGACAGCTAATTAATAACTGCTTTTTTGAACCCGTAAAATATAAAACTTAAACGTTGTTTTAAGGAATCCAAAAATTGAAGACCATATACATACATATATTGGTTTTAAAAAGATACCTCCTCATTGTTTTTAGCATTTTGATAGCAAAATGAACGTTGGGATTTTATTACGCACTGTTTGAATAATTTATTTTCATATAAAAGTTGTGTTGTCTTTTTTAAATTTAATTTCCTTTTTCGTGTTTTTTAATTATATTTGAATTTTTAATGATTTTTCATAGCTGAATAGTATTCATTAGTACATTGGCTCAAATGTCGGTTATTCAGCTTAATAATTCTTATAGCTGAATAGATATTATTTTTTGTAGAAAAGTATTTGAATTAATATTAATTTATTTTAAATAAGTGAAATACGGACCAAGAACAATCAGACTGGTGAAAGTTATCGTATGAAATCTTTTAAAAATTCTTAATCTTTGTGTATTATTAGACTTACGTAAAAGGCACGTCGATCACACTTTTCAGAAACGTCCATCATCCTTACAAAAGACGAAAACAGCATGAGTCGCAGCAATGCCGCTTTCGAAAAAAAATGAAAAACGATTTATTGTGACGTCAAGACGTTTGCCATTGTCCATCATTTCCTTTGCTTACATGCGGACGTCCCCGAAAGCGACTGGATTGGGGCCCAGCGGAGCCGCAAAGAGGCGTCTCTTGAAGTCGCCTGACAGTCTGGGGAAATTTTACACGATCGATCATGCTCTTCCGCTGCTTTCCATCAACGTGAACCCTTTTCACGTGAAACGATCCATCACGGTCGAGAGTGACAAAACCTGCGGAATTAAGTTGCTGCCAATTTGCTCTAATTCGGCGATCACTGATCGTGCTAATTCCGCAATTTTGATGTTCCACTTCGCACGTTCTTTCTGCGATTCTTAAGAAATCTTGTCACCTTGACTCGGATCCCACCTGAAGAAAGGTAATTAACGAGTCAAAGACCGGTCAGCTGATCGACCGATCGTCACGATCCAATTTAAGATCGGAGCTTCACCACATAGGGGGTCAGAAGGGGATCAGGATTTCGTGTTTTATTGCTGAAATAATCTCTCCCGAAGTCTTGTGAATCACGGAAATCGACTATCATTCATCTCGTGATTTTCTGAGACATCCGCGCCTGAGCGTGGAGGCCAAATTATCGCCCTGTTCATCGGTGCGAAACGGGCTCTCCCCCTATACAGCGGAGTGCCAGGAGGGCCCCGCGCCGCCGCAACTGTAACGCATTTGATCGCTATGAATCCCATTCATCTGAGAAATTTCGAGCAATTAATCATAATTCGAATTTCTACGTCTTGTAACAGAAGTAGAACTACTCAATTATCGCATCGGCTTATCCGCGCGGCTCCTTGCCACCGCAGCGCCGGCCGCCGGGGGCCCTAAAGCCCCTTCTTCTTGCATGCGGAGCACAGATCGCCGCGGCCCCAGAAAGTACCGACGTGGAGCGGTGCTGCGGTCACGGTCAAGTGATTTTTCAGCCCGAAGTGGCCCCATGCAAGCGGTTGCGCGGCGGCGCGTACTTCAAGACGCGAATTCCTCAGGGTTTGCAACGTCTTACATCGCGTACGTGTGCAAGATCCGGCCAAGGTGTAGCCCATGTGATCCTCTCCCGCTGCAAGACGGGGACCCCATGTACGGAGTGATGTACAACGGCCGGAGCGCTGGGGCTTCATAATTAATTAAAGCGAAAATATTGCTGCCTTCTTGCCACCCTGTGCCGCTGCGATGGCCTCTGAACGGCTGCTTAGATGTTGCGCCGCGAGCGTTTTTGTGCCGCGCGGCGAAGGGAACCAAACCGCCGTATTCCCACTTAGGTGGAATTTATAAATTTTAATAGTTCGCGTCCATTTGCATTACTTTTCCGCTAATTCTGTGCATGCCCCTGAACGGCATTGTTTAAATTTTCATTTACTGAACTCTTCCTGCTCCACCGCGGGCCACTCGAAGGCCCGTGAATCAAAATTTTGCCCCCCACCGGCGGTGCGGCAAACGATCGTGCAAGGTACGTACGGAACCAGCCCGAAATTCCTCTGTTTGCTCGGCTAAATCTCTGTAATTAATTCCTGTTAATTTATGCATTTTATGCGGTGCTCGCTTCAAGCGGCCATGTCTTTCACTTGACAAATTATGGGAAGTGAAGATCGGGCGATCAAAATTAATTCGAAAACGAAAATTCCAAACAATTTCTTCCGACGAGTGGAACGTACTGTATGACACGATTTGTGCCGATCGACAATCTCCACTTTTCAACTTTATAATGTACATGTACATATGTATTTTTATGTTTAGCAAATTATTAAAACAGAAAGAAAACTTTATATATATACAAGATACAACACTGCTGAATATTCATTAGTACAGGTTAATGCTAACAATTTTGTTTAGTTTTAAAACCACTAGACAGAAATTTAAAATTAGAATTGGGCATGCTTACAATAGTTTCTATTTAATTTTTAACAGAAAAATCTATACCTTTTCAACTTCAAATTGGGAATAAACAACTTCAAATTGGGAATAAACAATTTCAAATTGGGAATAAACAATTTCAAATTGGGAATAAAAAATTAACTGATAATATAAGAAATCTAACCGTTGTGAAGTGCACAAAATATATCGCCCATATACAAAGATTCATACCTGATGCGTTAAATATGATGGACGTTTGTTTTTAAATAATGTTGTGTTTATTCCATTCCTTTCCATTTTAATAAAAATAACTAATACTTTAATCTTTACTGGTAGTTTCATTTACTACTTCAAAATTTTTATTCCCAATTTGAAATTTTTTATTCGCAATTTGAAATTGCTTATTCCCAATTTGAAATTGTTTGTTCCCAATTTGAAGTTGAAAAGGTATAGTATTTTCTACTACAGGGTTATAAAGCTAATAGCTATATAAGATTTATAAAGTTTTGAGTCACATTAGGACAATAGAGTCTGGGAATACATAAAATAAGAACCATTTATAAAAACTGTCAGGTTTAAAATTAAAACAAAAACATAAAAGTTATATTTTCTTTCCGTTTGGTACGGAATCTTAAAAACAAAAATTTTGTTACTCGTTTTCAAGCAGACGATTCAGCCATAAGCTGGGCAGAGTTAATGTCTATAATAAAATAAAGTAGCATAAAACGAAATAAATAAATAACATTTGACCACAGCTGTGGTTATGTATAAAATATATTCGCCGCACAAGCGATTTAAGAGAAGAAATTTAAGATTTTTTGAATAGTCTTGCGCGGGTTGAAGTAATTCATGGATGGTTTTATTGCAAATTTCCTGTGGTTTCTGGTGGAGTTGTTTAAAAAAAAATCAATTTACTCTTCTTTCATTTGCGAAAAATTGCAATTTTCTATTTTGTGCAAAACCACAGACTGGCCAAGACAAACTATTTCCTTCCTTCGTCCGAGCACGACGCACTCTTCTGGTGCATGAGCTCCTTAAATAACATCAGGGACCCCCTCAAGAATGCCTTGCTAATTTGCGTCTTCTTCTTTTCTTATTTTTTTTACAGTTCTGGGAAATAATCTCCGAAGAGCATGGAATTGATTCGACCGGCATCTACCACGGGGACAGTGATCTTCAGCTGGAAAGAGTTAGCGTGTACTACAACGAAGCCTCAGGTGAGTAGATTTTAAGTTCTATCTTTTCTTTTTAAGCAAATTAAACAGAGACTGATCAGTGACCGTGCCACTTGTGCAAAATTCTAATTGCCTGAATCTTGACACACACAGGTGTGGAAAAGTTTTGTCCATGTCGAGTTTTAAAGGCCCCATAACTGATCTCGGGGTGCTCTTGTGCCTCGGACACATTCCATCACATGCTGTGAATGCCTTTTGCGTGGAACCTTGATTCGAATACGCAACCGTAGAACCCCCTTTTTGTAGAAGACTCGTTAAGTCCGACCGGCGAGTGGTCGGTTACATCGGTCGACATCAATTATTCGAATCCGACTATCAATAAAATCGATGGATCGATAGACAGAAGGCTCTCTAGAATGCTCCCTGACGTGTCTAGAAGGTGATAATTGCAGCCGATCGCATGCCATCCCGTAGGGGAGCCTCCTCAGAACACAATGGGGCCCCTTAATGGTTCCTCGCAAATCTGCGCGCCCCCAGTCACCGAACTGGCGACGTCGCTCACCGTCGTCAGCACAGCGACGCGCGCACTTGTGATGCAGTTCACCTGCGATGCTAATGCGACTAGGCACAGCTCACTTCCTCCCATTTTTAGCGGCTGGACGTGATCGCAATATCCGATCAACTCCGATTTCGAATTAATCGGCCGTGCCGGTGAACTGCTGGAAGTGTGCGGTTTTTGCCAATCACTTTGGGGATTTGATTTTGACGAAAAAAATAAATAAATCAATTTTTGCGCTCTCCCGTTTTGGGTCACAGCGGGTTATATGCGCACACGTCAGTCAAAAAGGTGCTCCCCGGATGGTTAATATTTATATTTTTTCATTTCAAGCGGAAACGGACAAAATTTTATGCTTCTTCAGGTCGACATGAACAGATTTTACGGCTTAAGTCAAATTAGGCTCAGTTTTCGTTAACGGTTTTACAGCTGAAAAGGTTCTAATTAAATCAAGATACATGTCCGGCACTTTTAAAACAGTCTGTGGGTGGTTTCGAAACCTTTTTTTCCAGGTTGAGCAATATTTAATCAGAGGGCGTGTCTTCCTCATCGACCTCTTCCCAAATGGTTTTGACTTTCAGGAAGAATCCGTGCTAATTTAAAAATCATGTTTACATCACTAAATTGAACCCATTGATTTATTTTCCCACAATACCACAAATTAACTTTCGTGGGAATGAATCTTTTCTGCCAACGGGGTTCCTGATACTTTTTAAAATTCTGACGAATATTTCGGACTAAAGAAAATAAAATAACGAAAGGCAAGAGAAAGTAAATTTAGTTCAGAAATAATACAAAAGGAAACTCTCAAAATTGCAATTAATAGCTGAATACGGTAAAAACTGAAAGACTTTAAAAAATCAGTTGTTAATAGTGCAAAGCAATTAGTTTATATAAATTGAAGTTCTAATTTGTCCCAATTCTTTTTAGCGGTTACAAGATCCTCTGGAGGAAAATATGTTCCACGTGCAATCCTCCTTGATTTGGAGCCAGGTACCATGGAAGCAGTCCGTTCAGGACCATACGGAAAACTCTTTCGACCGGACAACTTTGTCTTCGGACAGTCAGGAGCAGGAAACAACTGGGCTAAAGGACATTACACAGAAGGCGCTGAATTGGTCGACGCTGTCCTAGACGTTGTCCGTAAAGAATGCGAAAATTGCGACTGTCTTCAGGTAACATTTTGCTTTATATTCAATGATTGAAATATAATTAAAAAAAAATATATTACAGGGTTTCCAACTTACTCACTCCCTGGGAGGTGGTACTGGATCTGGAATGGGTACCCTGTTAATCTCAAAGATCCGCGAGGAGTACCCCGACAGAATTATGAACACATACTCAGTCGTACCGTCGCCAAAAGTATCTGACACCGTCGTAGAGCCGTACAACGCCACCCTGTCAATTCACCAGCTAGTTGAGAACACCGACGAGACCTACTGCATAGACAACGAGGCCCTCTACGACATCTGCTTCAGGACTCTTAAAGTACCAAATCCCAGTTACGGCGATCTGAACCACTTGGTCTCTCTGACTATGTCTGGAGTAACAACATGTCTGCGATTCCCAGGTAAATATTTAAAAAAAAACTAAGTATTTTTAAATTTACATATTTTCACCCTTATTCCACACTTCGACGTAACGAAATTATTTTCCCGAATCCCGAAAGTGGCATTCCGCAATTCAAGTATTTTTTTCGTAATATTGCTACTCTTCACTCCGACGAACTGGCAATTTTCGAGGGAAAACTTCAGAAGGGAATAATGCGTCGGAGAGCCTGATTACTTATAGAGTTTTTACGCATACGTTATCTAAAAAGTCAAATACGTTTTAAAATCGTCAGAAGAAATTATGTTATTTATTAATAAAAAAGAAACTTCTCAAATAGCAACAACAATAACAAGCAATTCAAAAGAATATGAGCGGATGGTGAAATTATTGAATACCAGGAGTAGTATTGCCCAATGATAAGGATTCAGCAAGGTATGAAAAAAAGAAGTAAACAGATTTTGGTTAACATTTCCCGAGGAATTAAATAGGCTTGGTCCGCCAAAGAAAGGTAGGGCAGGTGACCCGGTTCTGGCCATTTTAAGAGTTTTTCACCCACTCATGCATTTGGTTATTCATCTTTTTAGTTATCTCGGACTTCATGTCCATCTCAAGTCATCAAAAATATATTAATCTTACCCTATAGAACCTTGTAATTACAAAACTCGCAATAGATGTTTTTTTAAAACAAAAACAAAAGTCAGAAATGGTGTTAGAGCCACTTTTGGCCACATTTTGCCCATGGCTGCTATCATCTCAGTGATGATCGCTGACAACTCTATTAGTGTTGCCACAATTCGTGATTGTAACTCACATACTATAGACTTGTTTAGTTATCTGTACCTTGTTAGCATCGCTTTTAAAGTTGAAAATGGCCAAAATTGGATCAGTGGCCAGAACCGGGTCACCTACCCTACTTCAGCTTGGAGAAAAGTATAAAAAATAACTCAGAAGCGTTAACAAAAAAAAAAAATGAAACCAGATCAACTAGTGGTGGCCCCAGTCCCCAATAAACTACAAACCTTCAATGCTAGGGAGGAAACGATCATTCGTATAATTGGGTTAGATAAACGATGAATTCAGGAATACCAACACGCAATTGTTTGGCCTTGCTACCCAGGAACATACCCAGGATCTCCGTGCGATGATTTAAATTTAGAAATTTCAATGTTATCAATTGATAACTTCCCATCCAGTTAAGGCACGGAATTTATAGATATTACACGAGAAAAGGAGTTTATTCCCAATTTATCAAGTTTTTCGAATTCGTTAAAAATGGTTTTGACTTTTGACAACTGTTTTTTGGAATGAAAATTCCGATAAACATTCCGTCGTATCGTAGTGTTGACATTCAAATTTCGAAATACTATATGTAGGGAACTCGGCAGTAATGAAAAAAAAGGCTACTGTTCGCTTTGAAAGTCAGAACTTTACTCTTCTCTTAGATAGCTAACAGCGTACAGCGGTATCATACCGTCAGCACCGATAACGGCATCGTTTAGGCTCACAGGCAAAATTTTGCCTGTTAATAGATCGGAATATTTTCTCCTTACAGCTTCGGCCATCCTGATCATAATCGACCCGATTATGATACTAACTACTTTATCGGTGCGTCAGGCTTACAACCATTATAACGTATGAGTAATACTTAAAGCTTAACTAAGTTTAGATTACAAAGCTTATATGTACCTGATTAAATTACAAAATTCGAAAGCGCTTTAACGCAAAATTTATTTTCTTTAAAGTACAGAAAGCATTTATTATAAGATTTCTATTTTATCAGAGAAAACCTACCAAATCAAATTGAGATATATAAAACCTATACATATGTATATACAATCATATTTTGATATCGAATTAAATAACTTTCTTTTTCTCTTTTTTATTTTATTTTAATTACAACAGTATAAATGTAACTACCTTTAAACTACAGCTTTTAAAATAACTGATTACATTACAACATTCGAAAGCGCTTAACACAAAATTTTATTTCTAAGTAGTACATTAATCATTCGGTATAAAGTTTAAAAATCTTATCAGATAAACTCTAATTGAAACGCACACAATCACATTTTAATTACTGAATTAAGTTTTTCCTATTACAACGATATTGCGACCGATACGACACCTACCTTATTTTATATGAGGTGTTTATAACATAATTTTACATTCACTATGCTGGAGGCTCATGCAACAACGATCGGTTGGGCTTCAGTATTATTTGCAGCCTCAGGGTCGGACGCACTGCTATTATTAATTACATTAATATATGGCCTCATATTGGCAACGGAACAAATTCCATGATAAGGCAATCGGCTCACTTGAGCATTGTCAATATCAGCTATCCTGTACCTATCATTTTCCAACACTTCAACGACCTTGTAAGGACCACGGTACTTGGGCAATAATTTCTTATTAACACCGGCAGTTGTAACGACGTTCCTGATCATGACCAACTCATCTACTTTATACTTTCGGGGCAATTTGTGGCGACTATTAAAATAGCTCTCGTTATAACTTTGACCCTTAATAATTTTTTGTGCAGCCTTTGACCTAACATCAGACAAATTCCGGGTAGGATCACTAACATTACGCTCCTGCAAATACTCAGCTATCAGATCACAAACCAAACCCCTTTGATTGACACCATAGAGCAATATACTGGGTGTTGTGCCTATACTTTTGCTAACTGTATTATTAAGTGCAAACTCTATTTTTGGTAGACTCTCATACCAATTTCCAGTCGTATCATCCTTAGTCTCCTTTGCTAACATTGGAGTAATTACCCTATTAAAACGTTCAACTTGACCGTTTGATTGTGGAGAGCCTGTCGCCACTTTAATATGTTTTATATTATTCTCCATAATATATTTGGTGAATTCGTCAGACGTAAAACAAGTGCCTCGATCGGAAATAAGCTTACTTGGCCTGCTATACGAAGAAAAGTACGAATTCAAACAAGATATAACTTCACGGGACTGGGTGGTGCTCACAGCGTACAATTTAATAAATTTGGTGAATGCATCCACGACTAAAAATATATATTTTTTCTTTGTACGAGTGAGGGGCAAGGGTCCAAAGTGGTCGACATGTATAACGTCAAACGGTTTATCCCCTTTCGGTATGCTGTGCAAACTGCCTTCTACCTTTCCTGAAGATGGAGAATAATAAACGCATTTGAGACAATCTTTAATAGAATCCTTTATTTTTTGCCTCATACTAGGGAACCAGTAATACCTTTTTAGATGTTCATAGCACTTTTCTGGTCCTAAGTGGCAAAGAGCCTGATGATGAGTGTGAATGACTTGCTTTTCCATTCTTTGCGGAACATAAAATCGCACGTCTCCCTTCGATTTTCTATAGACTAGCCCATTTACCAATTCAAATGTTTTATTTTCTTTTTTTTCTAGCTCGGACGCAAGTTTCTTAATTTCAGGATCATTACTTTGAGCTGCTGCTAATGCGTACTCAAATGTGCTTTCCTCAACGACAAGAATTTCTGGAAACCTGCTCAAAGCGTCTACGTGTTGCATTCGGTTAGATGCGCGATGTTCAATAGTGTAATCGTAGTCTTGGAGCTCTAGGGCCCATCTTGAAATTCGGGGGTTAAGCATTTTCTTTTGTAACGTTAAGGTCAGGGCTTGACAGTCGGTTACTATTTTAAATTTTATTCCTGACAGGTAGATTCTAAATCGTCTCAGCGCATATATAATAGCTAGAGTTTCAAGTTCGTAACTATGGTACTTAGCTTCAACGTCAGTCGTCCGTTTTGAAAAATAAAACACAGGATGGAACTTTTTATCATCCTGACGTTGAAGTAGAATAGCCCCGAATCCTGTACTGCTAGCATCGCAGTGAAGCTCAGTCTCACTATGAGGACTATAAATCGCAAGCGTAGGCGCTTGAAGAAGCTGAGATTTTAACAAGTCGAAAGTTTTTATTTCTTTCGGGCCAAAATTAAACTGGACATCTTTTCTAACCAAGTCATACAAAGGTTTAGCAATCACTGCGAAATTTTTAACGAATTTTCTAAAATATGAGCACAACCCCAGGAAACCTTGCACATCCCTAGCACACTTGGGTATAGGAAAATTTTGTATCGCCCACAAATTGTCGCGATTAGGTCGTATTCCTTTTGAATTAACTATGTAGCCTAAATACACTATCTCCTCATACAAGAACTTACATTTATCGTATCTCAGCTCCAAAGAATGCATATTTACCAATTTCATAACCTGCTTCAAAACATTAATATGTTCATCGATAGTTTTAGTAGCGATTAACAAGTCATCCATGTACGAATAAAGCTTATCAGAATTTATCAACGGTTTAAAGATTTGATTGACATACCTCTGGAAAACTGATGGGGCATTTTTCAGCCCAAAAGGCATTCGTAAATACTCAAATTGTCCTAGAGGGGTCACAAACGAAGTATACTTTATAGAATCTTCTGCCATTCGTACATGATGAAATCCGCTTCGCAGGTCCAATATAGAGAAGTAGCATTTGTCGTGCAGACGATCCAACAAATCTTCAATAATTGGTAGGGGATAATTATCTTTTACAGTGTGCTTATTCAGCTCCCTGAAATCTACGCACATTCTAGTTTCCCCATTCTTTTTTTGCACTAAGACGATGGGACTTGCATAAGGGGAGCTACTTTCCCTAATAATATTTCTTTTCAATAGATCATCTAAAACCTTTTGCAACTCCTGCTTTTGAAGATAAGATAAACGTCGCGGTGCACAATAAAAGGGCCTATCATTGTTTAAATGTATAGTCATTTCGTAAGAAATTTTAGGATTAGTACAAACATTGTCTTCAAGCTGATTATTTCCTAGTACGATATTGGTTATTTGTTTCTTTAGGTCGTATGAAACATTCTCGTTAATATTTAAATTTATACTATCCCTATCGTCCATAACATTAATGCATAAAATATCTGAATCAAAACTTACACTTTCGTCGTCTTCCTGTACGCGATCCTTGTTGCATGGCCTTTCTCCTGTATCATTTATGTTGACTATATTCTCTTCATTTTTCGTCCAGTTGAATTTTAAGTTTCCTAGAGTCAAAAAGTCACGACCTAAAATTGCAGGATATTTCATACTTAAATTCTTAACAACATAAATCTTTAAATTTACAGTTTTGCCCTTGAACTCTACGTTACTTATTATACTACCTACAATTTCTAATTTGCTGTTGTTGATGCCTACGTAGTTTTTGTCAGCCGTCCTCGAATTGGCCCTCGTTATGTGGTGAGATGGTACAAAGCATTCCTGGACGAAACTAATAGCACTTCCTGAATCCAGTAGAGTTAATAACAAAATATTGCAATTTCCAAAGCGGTATAATAATTGGAATTCAAAGTCATTTTTTGTACAATACCCATGATCAGAAGAGCGTCCCTCAACTGCCGCATCCTGGATGTTCATGACCTCGCCTGACTTTGGGCACTCACTGATGCGATGACCTAGCTTGCCACATCGGAAACATGACCCTCTGGCTCGTTTGGGTTTCGTACATTTGTTGCTGAGATGCCCCACCTCGTTACAATTAAAACATTTAAATTTCTCCTGCCGCACAGCCGCCGATTCTTTAGAACGATGATTACTTGCCACATAAGTTGACGCCGGTTGACTAAGTTTTATTTTCTCATATTTTCTCAGAGCTTCCTTTAACTCGAGGATGGAGTTTGCGCCATATAATATAACCTTATTGACAAATGAATCCGGTATGCCGCTGATGATGTATTGTATTAAGTCGGCTTCTTCGATGTGACCCAATAATGCTATTTCTTGCATAGACAACAAGTACGTACGGTAAGACTCATCCTTTTTCTTTTTGCGGTTTCGCAATTCATTGTGTACATCCGCGTTTGTGACTCTAGACGAAAACTCTCTAATTAGCAATTCTTTGAGCTCGGGCCAAGATTTAGGTGTAACGGTTCTCAAAAACAGTTTTGCTGTACCGCTTAGCAAGCGTTGTGCGTAGACGAGCTTTGTTTTAGAGTCCCACCCAAAAATACCAGCGGAATCTTCAAAACTTGCCACCCATTTTTTGATGCAAAAATTATCATCCCCAGTGAAGCGCACAAAGGATTCCTCAACGTCTTTGAAATTAAAATTTACTTTATTGCATGCGGCCTCACCTTGATTGGTTAATTCGGCAAGTTGTTGTCTAAGGTTTAAAATTTCTTGCTGCTTTCTAACCTTTTCCCTCAAAGCTGCTAGTTCCACATTTAAGTCTTCTTCAGCCAACGTTGCGATGCCATCTCTCGACGTTAAATTAGGCATTTCAGGTGTTTCGTTAGAATCGCTCTGCAAATTGTCGTCAGGATCACTTTCCACAAATAAGTTTCTCGGGAAATATTTCTCCAACTCAACTAAGGATAATTTTCCAACAGCCTCGGTCAAACGCAATTTCAATACCGGTTTTAATCCCGTAGATTCCAGGCCTAACTGCTCTAATTTTTCTTTTAAAAGTGGCACAGTAGCTCCTTCTATAAACTGGTATACGTGAGGCTCCATGTAACTCAACCTTTTGGACAAAATTTACAGCACAGCAACTTAGGGCAACAGACTATATGAAAAGTTTTAAGTTTTAACACACTTTTTATCGATAATGATCGTCCGAATTATTTCCGATGCACTTATGCACGTATTTGAGGTACATATACCCGACAAAAATGTATAAAACTTTCGATCACCGATGATCATAAAAAATAATTATAATGAGGGTTAAATTGTATAAGACATTCATTAATAGCCGATTTTAATTGCCACTAAGTGCTAGGGTTCACATATCCCACTTCTGATAAAAACTGTAGGGAACTCGGCAGTAATGAAAAAAAAGGCTACTGTTCGCTTTGAAAGTCAGAACTTTACTCTTCTCTTAGATAGCTAACAGCGTACAGCGGTATCATACCGTCAGCACCGATAACGGCATCGTTTAGGCTCACAGGCAAAATTTTGCCTGTTAATAGATCGGAATATTTTCTCCTTACATATAGTTAAATAAAAACATTGTCTATCCGTCCAAGGGCCATTTTGTGGCTTTATATGTATAAAGTTATGTATCAAAATTTCAGAACGATCAGTATCGCAGTTTTTTTGTACTCATGCACACCGACGCGGAAAACGTATTTTTGGGAAAATAAAGTTTAAAGTTTCATAACAACATTTGTTGAAAAAACATTACTTTCATTTAATCTGCAATGGCTGCACCGCACAACAATTGTTCATGAATTATTGATTTCTTCCTCTATGTGAGCTGTTTGACTTTTTAAAAATTTAAAAATGTCACATCCCCTTAAAATTTTGAAACGTATAACGAGTTTAGTTTAGTTTTGAATTCTTCTCTCTTAAATCAGTTCAATATTTAATAAGTAATACTGCAAACGCCCCATAGTAAAATTTATTTTATGTAGTCGACTGCTCAATTCAGCTGTTCAGCTTAGCAAAAGCAGTTGCTGAATTCCGCAGTTAGCTGCAGCAATGAAATTCTTGCAAACAGTTATAAGTTGTTATTACAAAATAATATATTACGAGTTTTTTTCGATCGTAATTTCGTAATTAAAACATTCTTTGACAGAAAAGAATATTTAAAATGTAGAATGTTTTTAGAATGACTGTCAGTTGCTTTGTTTTTAAATATTATTTATAATTGTAAAAGGCGAAATATAGGGAATTTTTGATTTAACATGTTCTTCGCCCAGTTTTATTCAGCCATGTATTCAGCTATTGGGTGTCACCCAAATATGGGTGACGGGGCGACGAACGTGTTAAATTTGTATAGTAGTTTTATAAGATAAGAGTTTACTTATACCTCTTCTATTCTCAGGACAACTGAATGCAGATCTTCGCAAATTGGCTGTTAACATGGTGCCGTTCCCGCGTCTTCACTTCTTCATGCCCGGATTTGCTCCGCTCACATCGCGGGGCTCCCAGCAGTACAGAGCCCTCACAGTTCCGGAACTGACCCAGCAAATGTTCGACGCTAAGAACATGATGGCTGCCTGTGACCCCCGCCACGGAAGGTACCTCACAGTCGCAGCGGTCTTCAGGGGGCGCATGTCCATGAAGGAGGTGGACGAGCAGATGCTCGCGGTCCAGAACAAGAACAGCAGCTACTTCGTCGAATGGATCCCGAACAACGTGAAGACGGCAGTTTGCGACATTCCTCCGAAGGGTCTCAAGATGTCCTCGACGTTCATCGGGAACACCACAGCCATCCAGGAGCTGTTCAAGCGCATCTCCGAGCAGTTCTCAGCCATGTTCAGGCGCAAGGCTTTCTTGCACTGGTACACCGGCGAGGGCATGGACGAGATGGAGTTCACCGAGGCCGAGAGCAACATGAACGACTTGGTGTCCGAGTACCAACAGTACCAGGAAGCCACCGCCGAGGACGAGTTCGACGCTGAGCTGCACGACGAGGTCGAGGGGGAGTGTGTCTAAGCATCTTCTTAAATTATAAATAAAAATAAAAAAATACTTTTCTAATTTTAAGCAAGAGCGAATCAAAATTTGTTCAGCGACCACTTAGGCGTAATCAAATTGTATACCAAGATCGTAGAAGGCACGACCTATTTATTAGGATGAGTTCAGAAAACGCATAATAACTGCATTTATTTCTTATTCAGCGCAGTATTCTGTGAAGCTGAATTAGGTTGCGTGCAATTGAATGCACAATTCAGCAAGTAGTTTTAATCAATGCAGTAATTTTAATGCGTTTTTCGAACTCACCCTTTTCCGTCTTCATCTGCAATAAGTCCACCCTTCCCCTCACCGCCCTGAGACACAAAGTGTTGATTTCATCTAACCCTTCATCGTTTCATTCATTTTTCATCCCCTTACTAAGCACACTTTGAAGACTGATCGAAATTCATTTCACCCCAGAGGAGGGTGTTCTTTATCATCGGCTTTTCACCACTTTTTTTTGTGACTTTTTTTCGTGCCTTTGGCTCTTTTAGTGGGATTCACTGACGTCGGACACGCCCACGGAAATCATAAACAGTGGAAAGTCAAAAATTTTCGTACTTTTTCTAACTTCCATCCGAATTGTATTTAATGTTTTCAATAAAATAAAATTAAACTTTTACAGAATTTCTGGTGTTTTAATTTACTGCTACGATCCTTATTTTAACAAGAAAACTACTAGGAAATTTAGTAAGCTGAAAATTATTAGATTCTTTTTTAATATAATTTTATCTAATTGGTATAATAGGTATATTAAAAAAAAAACAATTCATCCAAATATTTAAAAAAAAAAGAGATATAAAAGCTGAATTGGTTTTCGAAGAATAATAAATTTGCTGTGCTAGATAAAGCAAATAATTATTTAAAAAAAAAATACTTATAAACCTAAGTTATTTTTTTTTACTTGATATGAAAAATTTAAATTGGAAATACTTTTGTCTGAAGGCAAAATTAAAACATGTAAAAATTTAGCGCACGGGAACAATGCTGAATTCAGCATTAAGAAGGTGATTTTAGTTTTTTTGCTCCAATGAAGTTGTAGTAAAATTTATTTTGAATTACTTTCAAACAATTACAATTACTATCACGAATTATTTTCGCAGTTCGAGAATTGTATTACGCCGTGATCATTTGGACAACCATGCCCTGTATAAAATGTGAATTGCATATCGTGAGGCGCATATCTTTTACAGTGGTGCCGATTTGTAAATATTTTCACATTAATCTTTTGGTTATGATATTCTATTTATTTTGAATAACTTGATAATTTACAGTCTAATTAAATTTTTCTAAGTTTAGCCCTTTCACTACGAAGTTTTTATTTTATATTCAGCATAAGCTTAACAAATTTTAGTGAATTATATCATCATATGAATAGAAAAAAAAGTATTGTTGTACTTGAGAAGTCCTTGAGAGATAAAAAATCGCAGTAAAGATTAACGGCCAATGAAACAAACTCAGATTTTTCAAAAAATGTATTATATATAGGTTTAAAAATTATGTAGTTGTGAAAGCTGAATGCATTTTGGAAACGCTGTGGGACATATTGCCCCAGTAGAGGTGAAAGGGTTAGCTTAACAATTTTAATTAAAGGCAGAAACAGTGAGTCGTTTTTAGTAGTTATATGTTTAATTCGATTGTTTATTATTGTTGGATTTACGTAGAAATGTCTAGTTATAAATTAACATTTGGGCGGATATACATATATAGTAATAAGTAGTAAAAATAAGTAGAGTTATAGAAGTTGAATTTTCACCTTCACCTCTTATTTCCCAGGTCTATGCGGATAATTTGTTGAATAATTAAAGAAGGTGGATGCAGTTGGAGTGATTCATTTTGTCTAATGAGTGCGCAGCTTCCTCAGAAGGTGCGGCCAAAATAGCGACAGCGCTGTCGAAGAAGACGCACCACGCGCTCGAAATGAGGCAGCGACAAGCCCGCTGGGGCTCCGCAAAACTCACGGGGGGCCCAGGGGGCGATCAGAACGTGAGCCACCACCACGCAAGTGCATCAACTTGAGAATGGCACTGCGCGTGATTAATGCGCATTCTAAGCGCAACTGGACTTATGCTGATCGCCGCGTCTTTCAATCCTCGGCTAATTTCAATAAAATTCCTTCAAGATAATGGGGACCGCGGCTGACATTTGCGGCCAGCGAAGCGCCGCCGCGCCGGACTATCGGCTGGCCTGGACCATAAATCTTCAGGGGTGCTGGGGACATCTTGTTCTTGCGTGACTGCTGATAAGCGCCGTGTGTGCTCCACTGAATGGGGCACCTACGTGTCGATGACGACTGGATGCCCACCGCCACCGCTGCGGATGCACCCAGAAGCCGACTCGCGAGCTTCACACGTTCTTGCGCCTTCTCGCCCGCAGCCAGTTGCGCGATTTTCTTATTTCATTTTATTTTTATTCACTTTTATTTTTTTAGTTTGGGCTCCCAGCGGCTGATTTGCATTCACTGGAGCTGGAAGCTTCCCAGGCTGAAAGAAGGTCGTCAAAGTGTTTTATTATGCGCGCTTAGTTTACATTCAGCGGGCAGAAAATGTCTCGCGGACCGTCGACGAATGGGTTCAGCGCGAGCCGATGAAAGCGAAAGTTTTCTCGGTCGGTCTCAAGAAATTGAGGGGCTTGCGCGGGGGCCTTGGGGCTCCTAAGCAAAACAGATAGAGGTATACGAATCTTGCGATCTAAAGAATGAAAAATAAAAAAATGAAACTTTAAGATTTTATCTGTAAATATCCGTCCATCTCGCGCTGAACAACTTTTGGAAAACATGTAACATTTTTATGCTTGTCTGTTGGTTTGTGGTTTAATAATATTTCAATGATTAGATCGATTTAAAGGCATGTTTCTTTTGCAGGGGGAAGGGGCTGAAAATTTGGGACTTAGATACATATCCATGTATTTCTTATCATGTTGCTGAATTGCTGAATATTAATGGTAAAAAATTAAACGGTTTTTTTTTTTAATTAAGTTACAACAGTCGCTTTCTCAGTCCAGTTTAATAAAAATAATTGCCAAGTTTTTCAAATTCAGCTACTTATTTGGCATTATTCGGTTAAAATTAAAGAATAGATCAGTAAAAATTTCATTTGTAAATAAGTTTCATTAAAAATGTAGATAACCTTTTCATAGTCTAGTCTAGTATACAAATAATAAGATTTGTTCATAAATTTCGTTTCAGCGTTTGAGTTGTATGCACTAAATTTTGCTATTAGAAATAAAAATCAAAAAGAGGTACCTACTTATTTTTTAATAGTCTGGCCTGATTTGGTCTGGAATAACTTAGCCACTCAGCGAAAATATTGGCCCATATTTGGTCTGCACTGGTTTTGAGGAGAATCTCATTTTACCTGAAAGCAAAACAAATGTTCGTATAAGAAACGGTCGAATCCAGAGAAAACTGCCTGTATTAAAAAATGGTGATAGTGAGTAATGTGCAAAGAACGTATGTACATAATTTTGAAAACATCAGAAATATAAATTAAATAAAAAAAACTCCTTGGTTCATACTAGTTGGAGTTTACACTTCCACCTAATTTTAAAGAAAAGATAACGAATTTTTATAGATTTCAAATTTTTTTTCAACATAAGGTCCGATATATTGTTTTCCTAAAATTTCAAAATCATACTTAAAATATAACCCCAAAAACTCTTATTTTTATAGGAATCTTATGTACCTTATTTGTTTTTGCGGTTGACTATATATATAACATTTAAAATTAATTCGTTGACTGGAATATTCTATTAAGCCACGTATTCAGCTATTACGCATCTTCCATATGTGGCGCTACACTCAAAGTGTTAATTTTTATAATTTTAGGTCTTGGTCCATGTTTTTAGAGAGAAGTAGTGAATATAGCCTAATTTTTTTGAAATTAGAGGTCTTAAATCATGGGAAAATATTTGCCCTTGCAGATCGAGCGATCAACGATCGTCAGTTAGTCGAGTCTTTTTTGTCGGCACCTCGCGTGGATTAGCAAAGCCAACTTTGGAGCTGCGGGTCTGCGGCGTCACGACGTCACGACGTTATATAACTCCATTTGAAGTTTCACTTTCTTGCCCACAGACCCGCGGAGCTCTGCGATAAAAAGAAGAAAAAAAAACGACAGCCGCAGAGAAGACTCCGGCGCGGCCTACGGGAGCCGCAGAACCGCAGATCCGCAGTCGCAGCCGCCGCAGTCGCGCAGTGATCTCAGTTGACCAAGTTTAGAAAAGATGCTTCTTGCCGATGGATGGGTAGGGTCCACGGCGCGCTCCGGAGGAAGCAGCCTCCGGAGGTGTTAGATCGACTTTGGGATTGGAGATGCATCCAAAAATAACTAAATGACGAGGCTCTGGTTCGGGTTGCTGCTTTTTTTTTTAGCGGGCTACTCACTGAATATTCCGGGCCTGTTTCGCTATCTAAGCGATTTGTTTTGAGACAACTTGTTTTGGTCGAAAGTAGGTCAAGACGTGCACCGGGGCTCCTCTGGATGATGGTTCGGCAGTCGCTGCACCACCGACTTCGGGGCTCAATCAGCGGCGGAGTGGTGCGGGCCGCGCGTGGGCGTGGGCACCAGCTCGCCGTGGAATAGGAAAAAGAAAACGAAAGGTTGCCGATGTCGGATTGCACCCATCGCGATCGGCGCCCCCGAAGCCCCCGATGGGTGCTCCAAGCGTGCCTCAATGGAGGAACCTTGCGGCGCCCGCGAAGAAAACGACGAAGACGTCCGCGGTTATTTATGGAGCGGGTATTTTCGATCGGTCGATCGATGGCATTTTTTACTATAAAAAACAGGATTTTGCAGCTTTGAAAGGGCTCGTTATTGCCGCAGCGTTTGATTGGGCTAATTTGATTGATTGCTTAATTGTGGCCTCGCAGCTGGGAGGCTCCAATTAGTCTGGGATTGGAGGCTTACTACAAACACACTGGAATGCAGTTTTGGAGCTCGATAACAAGAGTTATTAGGAACCTGCTCGCTTGTTTTTAAAACATTTTTGAAAAAGCAATGAACTCTGAAATTCACAAGATTCAACATTATCACTTTAAGTTCTCTAGTTTTTAGTTCTGTCTTAGTTTTTTTGGCTTAAACATTAATTTACTATCCTAAAATGTAATGGACATAGTTAATTGCAAATGTTTCATTTTATATACGAAAAAAGACACGAAAAACTTTAAATGCGTTTTTCTTGAAACCATCTTTTCAAAACTTGTATTTCTCAGCCAATTTTCAACCAACCAACTTGATATTTTAAGGACTTATTCTAAATTGAATTGTCCATGGAAGCGTGTTTTGCAAAATTAATTAGTTATTAACAATTTAGCGCATAACATTTTTACCCAAAAAATGGAAAATTTTGTTTAAAAAAGCGTCAATGTTTTCTAGATCGATCTTTTGCTAAAATCCTACGTCTATCTACAATTCAGATAAACTTTTTTAAAGTCCTCCAAGTCCAACCGTTTTCATGGAGTCTTGCATACAACTTTTTATAAAAAAGAAGTGTTTTACGGAAATGCCTGAAACAAAATCGGCAAAATATACTTACTACAAATATCCATACAAAATTGCCAAAAAATCGCTTTAAAATAGTCTCGAAAAACTTTAATATTCCCTTGGACTATTAATTAGAACTTTAGTTTGCGCGGGGCGGGAAAAAGCGAAATTAAGTTTGAATTCGATTTTAATTTAAGCGCTTGATTACATAAACCTTAATAGCAGAATTTTTGAAGAAGGAGGGAAATTATTTTTCAAAATTCTCAAAATCAAATCAAAAGCTATAAATAAGTACAATATTTAAAAGTAATTCTTGCAGGGTTTTAGGGTATGGGAAAATACCAATGTCATTATTGCTAACGATAATTTATTGTTTTGAATTGCTGCTATTAATGGTAATGGTAATGATTTATTTTATGGCTTTGGTGAGAACCAACATATTTTTGCAATTCTTTACGTTTATTGTGTAGTATATGTATATTGAAGAGTTTAAATTAATGTTTTAGTGTTATTATATGCAAGTTTAAACAAGTTTTTTAAAGAAAAGGTGCCCCCGAAAATAGTTCTTTCTTCATAGTGTGCACTCTAGCACCTAGTATAATCATCTTAAAAAAATACATATTTTTGTAAAGTTTATGAGTGTAGTTTGCAGATATACCTAAAATATTAATTATTTCATCATGAAAACATTTAAAAAATCCTGATTTGAACTAAAAATCCGGTTTTTACATGAATTTTGCACGTTGTTTTTTTTTAAGGCAATTTAATCATCTTTCTTTTAAAAAAAATTATTTTGATCCATTAAGAATTTTTTTTAGTTATCCTGCATGCCAATTTCAAAAACATGGTTTTGAGAAACACGCGTTTAAAGTTTCCGAACAAGGCATTATACCATTTGACGCGCTTGCACATGCGCACTGATTGAGCTTATTTCGGCCTGCGAAAATAGGAATCCATTATTATGCCCGATTTCACAATGCGAACTTAAGTTCTGATCGTCACTTAAGTTCCCGTTTAATCATTTTTCGGTTTTACAGTGCGAATTTAAGTGTGCATTACGACTTACAAACAAGTTGTTTTTAAAAATTAGTATTTTTATTTACAAAAGGAATACTGATACGGAAGATTTAATTGATTTAAGTGATGAAGAATGTTATGAAGTCATTGTTTCTAGTTACACACATTAAAATTTTCCATATCTTAAAATATATTGATTACAAAACTTCTCAAATTTTCATAAATTCATTTTTTAGCATACCTTTGACTTTAAAAAATAACGTCAAAATAATTCGTCTCTCATGAGAGGGCCTCTTCTGAAACAAAAACAGGGTCCTACATAAAAGAGTAAAATACTTAAGTTCTCACTTAGCCAAGCGTGAAATAAAATAGCGCTGTGAAACCGAAAATACTTAAGGCGTCACTTAAGTTTTGCCGCGCGCTTTTAAGTGAGAACTTAAGGCATTGGATGTTTTTCTAGGGATAATATAATATCGATTTAAGCAAAAAAATTCTTACCAGGAAATTAAAGAATATTTTATGAAGTCTTATATTAGGTCCTTGAATAAGTTCTCGCTGTTTACTAACAGATAGCATTGCCAGGATTTTGTGCATGTAATTTCAGATGGTAACGCATCTAGAAAGAAGTACTATTAGTAAGCTCAAACTCCAGTATATGTTAGTTCGTCACAGTGTAAACGAGGTTTTATTTTCTTAATTCTAAAAATGTCAAGTCTTGTGTCGAATAAGCGTCATTTGCGGGAACTTTTGATTTCACCTTTCTAATTTAAAAAAATCTTCAGCTGCGGCGCATTGATTGCTTGTGGAAGCATATAGTGGGACTGCTTCAAGTAAGACAAGTTGTCCTGAATGATTCCAAAAGTTTAGGAATGGGGAATTTGACATGGAAGACATGTTGTGTATTTGGAAGGATCAGCTTGTTGTCGTGTATTATGAGTTGCTCAAACCGGGCGAAACCATTACCGGAGCTCTCTATTAAACACAATCAATGAGATTGAGCTGAGCACTCAAGGAAAAACTCGTCCATTACTACTCCAGGCATAACAAAGTTATTCTTCTACATGATAAATCTCGTCCGCATGTTGCGGTATCAGTGAAAACCTTTTTAGAAATACTTAATTGGGAAGTCCTACATCCCCCGCTGTATTCATTAGACTCCTTTCGACTATCACTTATTCCATTCGATTGCACATGGCCTGGCTAAGCAGCGCTTCTATTCTTATGAAGATACCAAAAAATAGGTCGATTTTTGGATAGTCTCAAAAGACGAGTAATTTTTCCGAGATGGAATTCACATGCTACCAGAAAGATGGGAGAAAGGAGTGTTAAGTAATAAACAATACTTTGAGTGATATGTTCTTTACCACATACTTTAAATAAAACATTGAGTTTTACTAAAAAACAGCGAGAACTTATTCAAGGACCTAATATATTGAATAAATAAGTAGTTAAAATTCCAATTCCACACCTGGGATGGGATCACTTTCACACTCAACAAGAAAATCCAGCGCAGAATCCAAGAGTCCTCATAGTCGACTTTAGCATCGAAAACGAGCAAATTTCCACAGCCTGAGCCCGTTCGGTTCGCGCGCTTCTGCAAGCCTTCGCTGATTCTTAACTTTTCTTATTTGGTAATTGGCTGGTCACGATTTCTTGTGCCGCGAGAGTTCCGTTCTGGTTCCTTCATCACATGCGATCACCTCGAGGTGACATATCGCCGGCAGCGGCGAAAGACCCGAGCCACGCTAAGTGCCTTTTCCACCGCGGAATTTAATTCACAGGGGCATATTAAAGCACCGTGCCACCTCACCTCAATTTCCCGCAGCTCCAGCACCGTGGTCCCCAGAAGCCAGTCGACGGGGCTCCGTCGCAAAGAAATTTTGAGATGCCGCGGAGGCTTCGTGAGATCGAGACTCAATTATTCGCAATTTTTCCAAGGAAGCCGCATGATTAAGAGTTTATTGCATTTCGCAATTCGCGCCTCGATGTACATTCTGCGGGGCACCGTGACGATCATAACTTTTTTTGGGAAAGATATACGAATTTTGAAATGTCGTGGATTTTGTGGTCGCTCTTAAACAGCGATCAAGAAGACACCTTGAGCGATCAAGGCTGCAAGAAGCGAAGGATTCGAAATGTTGGCTTGGTTAGAACTCTTAACTGAAATTATGCGATTGAGAAAAGACCTCTATTAAAGTTTTATTAGCTGGATTAATAATAAAAGTCGAGTTAATAACACTGTAATTGAGAACAGGGCAATAGAGGTCTCATTTAAATGTTTCTTTGTTGTTTTTCAGCAATGTAATCCAAATACCAAATAAGGAGGTTTTTACAGGTATCCCTCGAAGAACACGGAACAAATTGGTTCCGTGTTCTTTGAAACCTTGTTGTTCGAGACTACAAAAAATTGGATTCCGTTTCAAGTGTGAAAATAAAAAAATAACATTACGTTTTAATTTATGTTTCTTTGTTGAATATAAAACTAAACATTTTTATTTTTTGAATTCATATTAATAAACACTTCTAAGAAATCTTGTATTACAATTACATAATTCAAATTAAGTTTTTAAAACAAAACAAATGACATATTTGAAAATACTTTTATATCAAATAATATGTATGTATATGTATGTATTTTAATCTTTTTTAAAAGAATTACTCGAAAATCATGTAGTTTGCAACAGTGTAATTCGGGGGAAGATATCCGTGTTCTTCAAGTACCGTGTTCTTCTGAGGTTACGTGTATTTAAGCCCTCTATGGGGATCCGTGTAACATTCAAGTCACACATTAATAAACCTATATTTTTTAAATAATTCAATTTTCAACAATATGATATAACGCCTTATTATACAATATCTCGTTATTTAACAATAATATTCTTGATAATCGGTATTAGTTCTAACTTTAAAAATCAATGTAAATACTTTCGGAAATTGCTGCAGATAAAAGTCGAAGGAACCATTTTCTGCTTTTATCATTAGTTTTATTCTCCTATCGATATGTTTATAAAACAAGTGTATTTTATAAGTGAAAAGTATATTTAATAATATAATATATGTATTTCATTTTGCGTTTCATAATATCTGTTACTATTTGTGTGTGATAAACTTTGATAATCTCAAGTAACAATGGCCTTATGGTAAAGTTCGATGTACTCGTATTTATGATAACAAATTGTTTTCTTTACTTTTTAGTGTTGTGTATTTAGAGGCCTAAAAATGGACACAAAATCATATAAAAATAAAAAAATAGGAATAATAAAATAAGGAGTATTAACAATAATAGATTTAGTAGTAATATATAGTTTTTGATACATGTAAAAGAAAACATAAAATATCTTATTTACTGGGATAATGAAGAGACAGATATTATACCTACTCAGCTTCAAGTTTACTATATAAATAAAAACATAACATATACAAACCAAAACTTTTTCAACCTTTACAACAAAATTCGTTAAAAATCAAAAGTAAATATATTACGCTTAACACTAGGCATAATATTTTGATCGTTATTATCGCAGAAAAGACAATATTTTGTTGTTTTTTACAAGTATTCATTCAAAAAATGAGTAGGTGAACTATTTTACATCGGAGTCGTAAGCCGTTGTTACTTTAAAGTCAGGATATTTATTCGCTATTATAAAATTGTTAAAACTGTTAAATTCATTGCTTATCTATTTTTACAGGTTCATCCATATCGATTTTATTGTAATTTAATTTAATTTTAAATAGTCAAGAAAAATATTCTATACTTAGACGGTTAATCAAACTTTACTTTTATTTTCATTTAATTTTTTTTTTTAATTTAATTTAAACTTTTTAAATTTAAATTTTAAACTTCAAGATGGGACTCCTTTGTTTAGTATAGTTTTTAATAAACTTTAGACTTACGTCCCCATAAGTCATAAAATACCATGAAGAGTGGATGTTAATATAAGTTAACCATCATTTAAAATATATATGTATAACATTAGAATCGGAAGCCCGAAATTCGGAACCAGCAGCATTTTCGTTAAACACTATAAGTTAATTTCTTTTGGAGAGTTGTTGCTCATTCCTTAGAATAGTCATGTGCGTTTTCATCGACTTAAAAAAGGAATCTTACAATTTATTGAAAAATTCTATCTAAGAATCTTTTCTTTTTTTGGATTGATACTTCGTATTTTTATGAAAACTGATATTGTTAAAAGTATATACATATATCAAATGAAGAAAATACATAAAGAATAAAAATGCCCGTTTTATTGAAATAATAATTTTTGGAACATATTGAGGAGTGGGTAAAAGACCAACCTCATGGTTTAAAATTTACTCCGTGCAAATCGGTTGAGAATTGGCTGAGTACGGTGCAATTGCGTGATATGGGCCCATTTTTCGGCTCGTCGCCATGCAATTGGATAGAAGTAAGACAAATAGTGTGTTCAAAATAGCCCTCGCACTCATCCATATTTTGTGTTTATGTAAGAATTAATACTATTAAATATTTAGTCATAAGTTATCCACTTTCAAAATTTGTGCAGTCAAGTTAGGATTCTAATTTTAATTGCAGTTGCATCTGGAGATAAAATTTAAAAATACTTAAGAAAAATATTGTAGGAACGACCAATCAAAACCCAACCAAAATTGCTGTTAAATTAAAGAAAAATTTGAAATTTGACATAATTGTTTTGTATTCTCGATAAATATGAAATTGCAATAGCCTTTATAACGTATGTAATTTCGTTTAAAATTTAAATATATTATTGTATGGCATCTTAAAACTTTATTTTTCTAAATTTTTTCACAAATTCAGTTTTGTTGTCTTAGGACAGCTAAACGACATAATGAGGTCAGGTAGTCAGAGATTTATGGACCAGACCATAGCCGATTGATTTCGAGTTTTTAACATTTCCATCTTATAAAATGGAACGAATGAGTGCAAAATGAGGCGAGCAGCATAAAAAAACAATAATTGGCGAAGTAGCCTATTCAAATTGCATAACTCGAGCTCATCATGGTCAGGCCGGGCACTTTGGATCGCTGGACCAGAGCTCCGGCGCGCAGCCAATCGCATCGCGGGATACGAAACGGCGGCGGCGAAAGAAAACGCGGCTCTCGTCTTCGCAGATTCAGCCGCAGATTCAGATATATCACCGCCGACCGCTGGATGGCCGCCGCGGACCGCTGTTAGATAACCTGTTGTCACCTTAACACTGCCGCGGGAGCGGGAAGCGGAAAGCGGGACGCGCCGTTGGTGGTGGATGTGTTTTTCTTCGGCGGCGCGGCGCGACGCAGGCACGGCCGCGATTAGCCGCCGCTGTCCGGACACCGCGTCTTCGTCTGTCCGCTTCTCGCGCCACTAAAGTGCGGAAAGAAGCGGCATTAGCAGAAATGGGAAAAGCGAACATTTCTTCGCCATTTCGTAACATCTGACTTTAAGCGAAGACAGCGGTTATATCATGCGCACGGCCATTTAAATACGATTGACCCAATTTCGCGATTTGCCCAGCATAGGAGGAGAAAGACCTGAGCGGGGAAGTATAAAAAAACAAAAAAATTGAAAACGCGCCGACGAGAAAAACAAAAAAACTTAACGACTTTTTGTCTGTTTTAGGGAAAGACAAAAAAATTATAATAAAAAATAGAAATGAAACGCTCAGGTCGCGGTTACCTAATACCAGCCGGCGGCGTGTGATGCCGCGGACCGCGAACGCGCCTGGACGCTGGCCTGCGGCTCGCGACCCGGAAAAGAGCGACATTTCGGCACGTAAGAAGTTGCGAAATGGACCAAGGGTAGAGTTCGCGCCATCGCCCGCCGCCGCTCCGCCGCCACCGTGGCCCACCGCTCGGAACAAATCGCACCAAATTAATAATGGTTCCCGGTTCCGTCGCCGTATCGCGACGCAATTACATGAGAGAAATTATGCACTGTATTTCACAACTTAGGAAACTTTTTCAACATTTTAAAACCTATTTATTTATCCACGATAAATTTTTGCACGAGGTACAGTATGAGGATATTTAGTTTTTCATTCGAAATTATTGCACCATGTTTAAAATCCTACAAGATGAAATAGGATTTATAAAAATTGATTAAGGACACATTTTTCTATTGTCAGATATATTTATAATAGACTCAATTTTGTATTAATGCGATAGCAACGTTCACAACAAACTTGCGTTAAGAAAATCGTCCATTTTATTTAAAACTTTACTTAAAAATGCATACATATACCCAAAATAAATCATTTTCTTTAAAGGGTTAGGCCACTCTAGAAGTCGAAAAAATAGCCCTTTTTTGGACTTTTTTTCCAGAAATACTACAAAATAAATTGAGATTCCAATAGATGGTATTTATTATATATATTAGTGACTACATAAAAATTTTTTTGAAGCGATTAATTTCAAAATGGCGGCTGCGCAACGTTTTTCCGATGACGACAAAACGATTGTAAGGGTTCACGGCCGGACAAACTGCGGCTGTTATTTTTGAATTATAATAAGCAAATATTGTTTTTCTGATTATAAACTATAACAGCTAGAGAAGTACGTAGGATTTTTTCAATATATTAAGTTTTGACCAAATGGCGCACTTTCAAAGTGAAAAATGCAAAATTTGCCTAAAAAATCATCACATAATTGTTAATAACAAATGAACTATGCAATATAAAAAAAAAATCCTACGTACTTTTGTGGACAATACATTTTTCGAGATATATTCAAAATTTCAAGTAAATCGGTTGAAAATTGCCTGATTTATGTTTCCGGCCAACTTACAAAATGCAGTTTTGAGATAAACAGGCTTAATGTTTCAAGTTATAGGGCGGTTATATAGGCGGCCTTGTGCTATACTTTAAAAAAGAAGTACTTAGAGATATTTCCGGGCCATAATCTTTTGGGATATCATAGTTGAGGTGCTAAGAGACCATTTAAAGCAATAAAAAAAAATCGATTTTTTTTAAAATCCTACAGTGGCGTAACCCCTTAACAATAATAGTAATTCATAATTTTAGGAATAAAAAGTTCTGAATTTAAAAATATATTTTTAACAACAAGCTTTTATCGTATTCTACTTTTCAAACCCTTTCATTTGATACCCATATCATGGGAGTGCACAAAAAAAAAACTAGTTCGCTATCTTGGGCCGTCCGCCATATTGAATTTAGAATGACGTCACTTAGATAACCATGCATTGTCATCAAAACTAAACGTGTATGTAAAATATCATCTCAATCGGTTGAGGATAACTGCTTTAAAATTCTGTTGCAAGATTTGACCCGAACATACATACATACAAACATTGCAAGTTAAATAAAAGCTTGTAAAAATAAAAACATTTATAATTTTAGAAACAACGCAAAAAAATTATAATTCAGTCAAACTAAAACTGGCAAAACATATCATAAAAATTAATTTTTAACTACTGTCACATCCTGATTATAATTGCATTCGTTTATGACAGACTTGAATAAAAAAAAAAAAATCGCGTAAAAAAGGGATAAAATATGTTGTTTTATTCGCGGTTAATCGAATTCGCGTAAAAACAGAATTAGGTGTAATAATAACTATCAGATGGACAACCTTATTCGCTGCTTAATATTATAGATATAGATTTTTATTTGTTACTTAACCCTTAGCTGGCAGAACTCCGCAGAAACGCATAGCTGGCACTGTGAGATCCGCATGACCCCAGTCACAAAAAGCTACTTAGTTTTTTGATTTCAAAAAATTTCCCTATATTTTTATTATATGCTCTACTGATATAGAAAAAAAAAGATAATTTAAGATATATTCTATATTAAGATATGAAAAAGGAATTGAAAAGTCGCAACAAAACTTAAGGGGTAATATCACCTTGTGTTCTCTAAATTTTACGTGATTTTTTGAGACGTCTCACGGACGATTGGAACTAGATAGAGATATGAGGTTTTGGGCATATGAAAGTACTGGTCTTTAGCCACAAAACATATGTTTTATTTTAATTTTACGATACAAAATGGCGGCACAGCAAGGAAAACAAAAAATTTCTGACTTTCGACATGGGCGTACCGCTACAGGTCACAATTTTTAATCTGGAACAAAAAACTAAAAAGTTTCTTAAAGTATAGTTCAAAATCTAGTGAATGTCGTAGGATTTTTTCAAAATATTGAATTTTAAGAAAATGGCGTTAGTTTGAACTTTATTTTCTTGTTTTCTCGAACAACATTTATCGAAAATCGCTTATAAAATCTATAAAAATCAAGTTATCAAAAAAATCCTACGACATTCACTAGATTTTGGACTATATTTTAAGAAACTTTTTAGCTTTTTGTTCCAGATTAAAAATTGTGATCTGTAGCGGTGCGCCCATGCCGAAAGTCAGAAATTTTTTGTTTTCCTTGCTGTGCCGCCATTTTGTATCGTAAAATTAAAATAAAACATATGTTTTGTAGTTAAAGACCAGTACTTTCATATGCCCAAAACCTCATATCTCTATCTAGTTCCAATCGTCCGTGAGACGTCTCAGAAAATCACGTAAAATTTAGAGAACACAAGGTGATATTACCCCTTAAAAGTACTTAAGTGGGAGTGGGAGTTATGAGGCTGAGGTCAATCTGACCCAGCTAAGGGTTAATTTTTGACAAATACGAATGAAAAACAACACCGGTTTACAAAAAAAAACAAAAAAACATTTTTTCTTGTGTCTCGGTTTATTTCGTACTTTTTTATTTAATTTATCGTGTATTAAAATAATGAAAAAACATCCACAACCTCGTAAACCAGGACGAGTATACTCGTAGTTGGCAATAGCTGAATATTTGCCTGAATATGCTCTCGGCAGCAGATGGGTTAAAGTTTGCTTTTGTAGCGTTGGTAGTAATATTACAAATTTTGAAGACCGCATTTTGACCATTTTTGAATCATCATTAAAAAACAAAAGATCATCATAGAGTTTTGTAACTGAACTTAAATGAAAGCCGAAATCCTAATCTAAGAAAATCGATAAGATTTTCATGAGTGTACACATAGCAAATATTCATTATTCGTCATTTATTACATATATGAAACATGTAATTGGTTTGTGGAAAGAAGTGAAATTCATGGATTATTTCGAAATATTTTAAGTCCTTTTTATTTTTAATATACATAAATACATTATATTATATAATAATATATTAATTTTAGCTATCATTTAAAAAAAGTCCATTATTTTTTCTTAAAACCAAGTTGCTTTTTTATCTGAAGTATAAAGTTATCAGCTTACTGAAGAATCGTTCCGAAATAAAATAGCATGATATTTTATCAAGACTAGTACTCTAAGCATTGCTGCAATAGTAGGTTCTTATACAATTTTGCATTTCTCCGACTTTTCGTGATAGTCACTGTCCTTTTTGAAATCGTAACCTAATCGAAATAAAATAGGTACTGAATGAAAATGCATTGGCCACTATCAAAGCCGATTCCTGCTATGTTACAAATTTAAACAAATTTTGAGGTATAATAATAGGAAAACTTAATTTTAAAACAATTGTATAATGTCTTTAAATTAATATTTGATTAGATACATATGTATTTGATTTTTCGTTCTGTGCATTAATTGAACAAACGCAGACAATTTTTTCGTAGTTTATTTGAAGTGAATAATTACCGCTTTTATTTATAATATATAGCTGAATTGCGAAGAGAATTTCTAATAAGGATCAAACAGGTTATTCAGCATATAGCTGAATGTTAAGATTAAATGCTGTAAGATTGGCAATATTTTTTTTCAAGATATTAAATAATTAAATTTTGAAACCAAAACAAAGTGAACTGAATTTGAATTATATAAACTCGAACTTTATGGAATTCTCCATTTACAGTGGAAAGCAGGGCTGAACACCTGAGTTCAGCCGGTCTGGGTTTGGAGTGCGTCACGGACCATAAACTTACCCCCGAGGGGTTTTCGCTAGGCGGCCCCAAATTAAAGGCGAGGTGATGACGTCCGGCGGCGTGCAGCAGGAAGAGCTCTTCAAGCGCTGGTGCAGGCCCAAGAAGTGGGCCTACCTTGCGCGTGCACCTCGTCCACCTTTGCCCACCTGCGCGAGGGGTGGACCGCTGCACTGAGAGTAGTGCGCGCGGTGCATTGTCTTGTTGCATTCACTCCCACAGTCGTAAATCCACGTCGCGAGACCGCCGGCCGCAGATAACATAACTACTTGGACCAATTGTTCATCGGACCATGGCGCTATCGGTTTCTTACCTGAGTTAGTTGATTTACCTTTTTCGTTATATAACCAGCCGCCATTCTTTTGTTCTAAGACGCCAAATCGGGGGCCTTTTGCCACCTCCTCGGTGGCGGCGGCGAGTGCCCCGGCCCGAAAGTCCCCACAAAATTCTTGTAGCAATTGATGCATGTTGATAGCGTGTAATCGGCCGTTCGACTGTTCGCAGAAACAAATTTCGCCGCTTGTGTTACCTTGTGCCCGTGCGCTGATACACCTGTGATACTGCGCCACCAGGTAATTGGGGAAAAATTTGGTGTAAGGAAATTTTTCCCGACTGTTTTGCGGCGTTTGCGCTGAAATCGTGCATAATTAGGCTGCTGTTGCCGCAATTACATGATTTTTACATTTCTGTGGGTTGCTACAGCCGCAGCTCTCGAAAGGTAAACGTGCCACAGCGCGGACAGTTGAATGGGTTTTAGACTCCTGGTTAGCGTTTGTGTGGTCAACGTTGGACGTGCGGATTTCAGAGCTGATTTTGATGAAGATCTGAAGATATAAACCAAAGAAATTTGCCTATTATTTTCAAATATATGACGTTAAGTAAAAAGGAAATTTTTTCTCATACCATGAATGCTTTTAAGAATCCAACTAATATAATCCAGCTCAATTTAACTCAGTTTGGCTGAATTCAGCAATGTCCAATTATTCAGTTTATCCCAATTCAGCTAACAAGGAGACGGCAAGGATGTGGGGTATTCAAATCGAACGGAGATTTCGCGTGTAATTAGTAATTAGTACTCAGTAAGTGTACATTCATATGCTCAAACTGTAGAGCGCAATACTTGGTCATTGCTGAGAAAACAATTTTTAAAGTTAATATTAACCACATGCGAATTTTCAATTTCCATGTGTTCAATGTTTAAAGAGTTATAAATTATTAAATTCGTAGTTCAATAATCTATAAAAGTCGAAATGAAATTGTTTATAAGGAATTATGAAATTTTAATAAAAACAAAATATATTTTAAGTTTAGGACTTTTTTTTCGTTAATGACCAAGTATTGCGCTCTACGGTTTGAGTATATGAATACACTTACTGAGTATTAATTACACGCGAAACCTTCGATCGATTTGAATACCCCACACCCTTGCCGTCTCCTTGTAAGATAAATTCAGCTGCGATATATTCAGCTCTATTTCACTCAGTTTTGATCAATTCAGCTTGAAAGATAAAATGTTGAATTTAGAAGATGGTGAAAAGAACTGAAATCTTGAAATTATATTACACTAATTCAGCAATACATTGATTGGATTTACAACCGTAAAAATCGTGAATGAAAATAGTTATTTTTAACCATAGGGTCCTAAACTTGTTATTACAGAGGTGTGGTTTTTTAGAATTTCCGGAAATGGTGGGAAGTTTAAACAGAGACTCTTGTTTGTATTCAGATTTAATTTATGATGGAGGTGTTAACTTATAAAAATAAATTATATGAAGCAATTACTTGCTTTCTCAATTTATTTCTAAAGTACTACAATTAATATCTGACTCGATTCCATTAAAGTGGTCTATAGGCACATACAGAAAATGACTAAAAACCCTGCGATTTCCCAGGACGGCTGTAGGTTTCCTCGATTGCATAACAAAAACTGGGCAAAAAGCGGAGCTCATGACTTCGCTAACGATTGGCCCAATTTCCCAAAGATTCATTTCTTGGCTTGGCTAGAATAAGGAAAATTAAATCATGGACAGCATCAGCACGATGCGGAGTAGTGGTTCTCTCGTTAGCCCGCGGCGTGATTTACAGCGGCAGCGGCAATCAAACAAAAGCACAAGCCGCGGCCGAGCAAATTCGCGGCGTTTTGGGCTTTAATAAAAGAATAAAAAAAAAATAGTAATGAAAGAAAATAATACAACAGGTCTGACTGATCGCGGAGTTCTGCATCGTAAAGCAATCAGAGGCTACGCGAAAGGTCTCGTTTTTTTGTTGTGGCCAAGTTGGTCAGCGATTCGAGCGATGCACTGGAGGAGCTCCGGATCCATCGCTTTGATGATCCCCAACAGGAGCCTCAAACCGAACAAAATCCCCGTGATCTAGCCGTGTGATCTGCGCGCGCAACTAACTGCTCCGTCGCGGCCAGGTGAGCGGGGAGGAGGCGTGATGGACGCGGAGCAACTACGAATCCAGCAAAAAACGAGAAATTCTTCAGGTTGCATAAGACGCTGGCTTTTCAGGCGCTGTGGTGTGCTGCTTTTCTGCAAAAGATGCCACACGCTTTTGTTAGCAACGAAACCACCGCCAGGGGGCGATGCAGACGAGGGACTCCTCGTGCATAATAATCGCTTGGCTAGGGCTCATCGGGGGCGCGGGGGTGCCGCGGTGTGCAGGGACAGAGACGGGGCCCCCAAGACCAGAAACGTCTTGAATGGCAAAACTCTTTGGAACTCGACAGATACTCCCATCGCGCAAAATCGCAAAATGATAGTGAGAGTTGAGTTGGTCTAGCCAACTTGCTGAATGGAAGAAAACTGGGTCATGCCGCGAATCGGCTTATTCAATGCGCGGAGCCGCCGCGCCGCCGCCGTGCCGTGCCGCTGATGTTGCGGCGCGATAGTTCCGCACCGGGCCACGTTGTGAATTTCAAAGTTCGCGATGGTGCCTTAAGGTGTACTCAGGGTGGACTTGGCGGTGGTCGATTTAAAAACAAAAGTTCTAGAATAATTTGAAAATATTAGAGATAAAATCTTGTTTAAGAAAGCCTGTGGGTCTTTTTACAGAAGTCAGATAAACGAAACTTACATTTCAAATTCTGTAAGCAGCATTTAACATTTTAATTCACAGAATTTTCCCAGCTACATACATATTCAGCTATTGCATTTCAGCAATTTGAGTAAGTGAACTTGCTGAGAAGAATAAAAAAAAAATTGATACATTGAACGTTTTGTTTTCAGGATATGCCAATTTTGTTGAGGATTTTATAGGTAAAAAAAATTTGTTTTATGTCAAAATCGAAAAACGGTTCCTTTTTGTTTTGCTAAAAGAGGCTTTTCTCTCCTTCTAATTTGGACTTACCATATCTAGTTTGAGCTTCAAAAAATAAATTAAGAAAAATACATCACACGTTAACATAAGTAATTGATATTCAGCTACATTTGCGGCAACGTGTTAAATAGCTGAATTGCATATCAAAATTGGTCTTGGCCTGGTAATCCAACATACGAAAATTACCTATTTAAATCGTTTCGATTCAAGTTATGAATTACCTTCTAAGCTTTTTACTTCTTTCCGGATCTCATTCAATTTGAAGCAAAAGAAAAGTAGTAGATGAAAATATCACTAATTTTAAGCAAAAACAACTGAGGCATTGTAGAGCTAGAAAATATATGTTAAGAAGGGTAAATTACCAGCAATTGCTTTCTGAAAAGAGCCATTCTCTCCCTCACCTGCAAATTTACTTAAGTCACAGAAATGCGCTAGCTCAGTAGAAGAAAAAAATGGGCAAACACGCTAAAAGTGAAAAGAAACCAAAAATTACCCAAAAATTCGCAGAGATACCTCCTCTTTATGACCCGAAAGTGGGTCAGCATTGTGCTCGAAGACACCTCTACTGCGAGTCGGCTGCGCGGTTTTGTCCCCGCGATGGCAGTAAGTTTCTGAATTTCTGCAGCTATTTCTGACAATGCTGGTGATAAATAATATTACCATCCGGACATGTAGGTGTAACCAGCCTCTCGCGGCTGCATTGGGGCCCTCCGGAGCCCCAAGTCCCCGTCAGCCTAGCCAAAGTCTCAGTGCCTCGATTCGGGCTGCCAGGAAAATCTAAAAATTTTCATTTCAACTCGACGACGACGGAGGCATTGTGTTCGGGGCTCTCGGGAAATTATAATTTATCTATGTAGCTGGGAATGCATTTTAATGTTATAAACAAATTCAATGGGCGGATTATTCCTGGTATGGTAATTTTGATATTTCGCGCGGTAACGCGTTGGCGGATGTTCTGCTGATAACGAACGCGAGTAGTGGAGGTTTGGGTTAATGTTCTTTGGCCCGGCAGGGGATTGCTTAGACGTTATTCTTTTCGGTGTCTTTAATCGATAGTAAAATAAATCAATGACTAAAAAGGAGCTAATGGAATTCAGCGTACGGTTCACTGCATTTGTGCAATTTCGTGTCTAGCAATACAACAATAAATTAAATCTTGAAATTCCTTCCATTCGTCCAAGACAAAGTTAAAAATCTGCGACCCTGGAAACCTTAAGACATAGCTTGATCTGATTAATTTGAAAATTCTGATAGTGTATTTGGAATCAGCGATACTGACAAATCTTTTACATCATGTTTACAAATTACAGGTAAACCTCGAAAAACACGGTTTCGAAGAACACAGATGACTTCCCCGGAATAACACGGTTTCAAACTGCACGATTTAATTCTTTTGAAAAAAAAATACATATATTATTTGATATAAAATTGTTTTGTTTTATTTTTTTTTAGTTTGATCATAAAAATTTAAGATAAAATGTTTTTTCAAAACTAATTAAAAAATTAATTTGAATTACGTAATACATACAAGATTTCTTAGAAGTGTTTATCAATATGAATTCAAAAAATAAAACTTTTTAGATTTATACACTACTCCAAACAATTAATGGAACAAAAAAAATCTGAATTTTGTAGTGGTTTTTGACGGGCTGTATCTAAGCGAGAAATGATCTTATCGAGGATCTAAAAAAAGCGCCTTAAAGCTCCAAAAATCTAGTTTTTGGAACTTTCAGCCAAACAATTTTCAAGGCCAAGGTTCTCACGCATTCGAAAGAAATACCGCAAAAAAATGTTTCAATGTTTTTTTGATTTGATCACCCTCACCCTATTGACCAGCTAGCATGTTAATTCAGCTTTAATTGTCTTTTTTCAAATCATTGTTACTTTGATTTTATAAAAAGTCTCAAAATCCTAAGAAATTGTATCATTATAAATATAATTATTTTACTAATTAATATTAGAAAGCAGTCAAAATTACTTCTTTACGCAATCTAGTGTTAAATAAATCAGATTCGGCTTCAAGACGAATTTATAAGTTTAAATTATTTAAGATCAAATATTTGTTTTAAATACGTACAAAAAGAATATTTAATGGATTTTCCAAACTAAGTTTCTACGAAATTAAAATGAACGTCTTTAGTGAGTCTGGTTTATTTCAATTGTGATATGATTGAAATAGAAATTTCGGCATTTGTTTCCTAAATTCTTCTTTATATATATAAAAAAAAAGACTTGTCAAGAGTAAGTGACATTCTGTGAGTAAAAGTAGCAAATAATTCTTATTTCGAACCTACATGCGCAGAGCTTCCAAATATCATTTTAAGAGATGCTGGCTATTTTAATTTATTTTGCTGCTCCAAAAAATTGAAATTTTGTAATGGATATAGGGTTATATTTCTTTTAACAATAAGGCCCATATCTAAAGATGGAAAAATGAAATTTCAAAAATTTAAATTAAACTTTGATAATTGGTAGTTTTTGTCAGCAACAGTATAAGAATGCTTAAATGTAATAAGCTCGAAATTATTTCACGCTGTTTTATTCAATAAATAAATAAATAAGATAATAATGCGCCGAACGCCCGCGGGGGCATTTGCCGAATATTTTATTCCATACATAATCGGAACATGTCTACTTTACAATGCAATAAAAATATCATCACTTGATCAAAAAAAAAAATCAGTTTTATTTTTAAATTAAATCGTGCACTCTTATTGGGTCACCCTTTACCTTATTAATTGTTAATAAATAAATAATAAATAACACAGGCCAACGACAGTTTTCCCCTTCACAAGTGGTATGTACTCGCACTGCGCGTTGAACTGCGCTACTTGCTAAGTAGTGCTCAGCTCTGCTAGCTTTAGTAGTAACTTGCATTAATAATCATACATATGTATGTATTTTTGAAGTCATTTAATTATTTAATCATTAATTAATTTATAGTTTGAACTTTATCTCAAAAATTCCAATCAGAACGTTTCAATTGGACCGACATTTTTTCGGTCACAGAAATTTCGGTTCAATGTAAGCGAAATAATTTTTGGTACGAAAGTATCGTTATTTTTAATGGAAAATGGACCGGTATAGTTCTGACCGAAATAATAACGTTATTATATTGTTATGATGGTTCCCTGATTTAAACAAATTTTCGTAGGAGTTTTTAAGCTTTTCGTATTTCTATTTATTGGCGAAATGTTTGAATTTTTGTTTAGTAACGTAAAAGGCTCCTACTAGGTTCCGATATTTTTTAAAGAGCAACAAAACTTGACTAAAATGTTTTTTTTTCTTTCTGATCAGCCAAATTTCGTCGCCCTGTGTAATTGGTCGTTTTCGAATTTATTTAAAATTCATTCACTCAAATAAAGTAAAGAAAAGAAAAAGATTGGTGAGTAAGGCAAGGACTAAGGAGCATGTTAGACTTAAAACCCAAAAGAGTAAAGACCGAGTTCGAACTAATCCTAATCAAAAATGCTTAAAGTGGAGTTGGAACTTTTGGTTGAAACTAGTATAAAACTTGGAATTAGATAACTACATAATTTTCTTTAAAATTATCTTCTAAAAATCTTGTAGACTCGCTACTCTGAGTCAGAGTACACTATTCCGCGATTATACCGTTTCCTAGTCGCTCAAAAACAGGAGCTGAAACGGTACTTGAAAGTTATTAGCAATTATATCCAAAAAAAAGAAGACAACGGCCAAAATGTTTATTACAAAAACAAAGAGTCCGCGGCAAAAAAAATAAAAAACCAGTAACGCTAACGAGCCGCGGTAACAATTCACGAAATTTTTTATTGCTCGGGTTAAAAGGCCGCGAGTTCTTGAAACGACGGTGACATGCATCGCGGCCGCAATTCCGCCGTCTTTCGACAAATTCCCGAGCTCCGTGGGTAGCACTTTGCGGTGCAATATATCTTTCGATTTTCATCTCATTTTCTGGGGTTCGGGGGTCTCGGGCTCGTTATAAGAATTGTTTCCGTGAGGCCCCCGAAAAGGTTCCCAAGTAAGTTTTCTGAATCATCCTTCTTTATAAGAAAAAATGAAATTCTTCTCGTGTATTTCTGGAACTCGAGAGAAGTGCTCAATTAAGGGCTTATATTATGACTCTATTTAAAAAAATTTCCTGGAGCCTGGAAGAGAAATCTTAAGATCTGGGCAAGTACCTTTAAGACGTTCCTCCTCATTGGCAGAAACTCCAACGATAGGGCAACGCGGAGCACCGCGACGATCACACGGCGAAAAGTCGTAAAGTCAGCGCAAAACCTAAAACCTGGGGACCGAGGAAAGGCTCCGTCGACGTGACTGATGGCATAGCTCCAAATTTTGGGGCCAACAACCGACCGCCGCAAATGTCAGGAATGTTCCTGGTTGGCCCCAGCGACAGGGTCGACCTGGCCAGGCACAGGTAAGCCACACATTAAAGCCCATCCGCACGACCGGTGGCCGAGGCGGTCGCGATGATACCGTTCACAAATTTTCTGCGGCCCCAGCAAATTTTCTTTTGTTTTATGGGATCGCATCGTTCCTTCGACCCGGAGAAAGCATTCTTCGGGCAGAGTGTCCACTGTCCAATTCAAGACACTTGGAGTCTTAGACCCGAGCATTGTTCTCTGGGAAGAAGGCAACCTTTATTTCTTTATTTATTTATTTATTTTTTTTTTGTATCTTCTTCTCCTGGCCGCATCAAAGGGCAACGCCATCAGAAAGAATACGTTGAACCGTTGTTTCCGGAAATTTTACGGGGATAGTGCCCCTTTCTTGGGGCATTTCTTGTTATCGTCGACGTCGTCGGTGTCGTCGACGTCTCCATTTGGTTTTTGATGACCAGTGCGGTTCACATTCCGGCGGTGGGCCCCACGAGGGTTTCCGCTAATGAGGACGTTCTGCTGAGTCCAGCGATCCAGATCTGCCGATCTTCCCGAGTCCGTTGCTAATTTCAAACGTGTTTGATTACCTGGCGCAATCGCAAATGTGCCCGGCCACGTGATCCTGCTCCCACCTCGGGGAACTCGTTCGTCGGTGACGCACGGCCTGGAATGATTTTATAGCGAAATTTATTTTTAACATGACTAAGGAATGTGCTCGTTCGAACATGAAAATTAATACCCCCAATTCGATGTGGCTTATATAATAAATAGTGCACAGCTGGCGCATGCGTCGGCAGTTTAAAAAAAATTACTCTTTAAATTTAAGGCGAGCGTTTTTTCATATACTTTTAATATTGAATTTTTGGACGATTTTATGAAATTGTAATTCTATTACATATGTAGAGAGGTGGGGAGAAAACTAGAAACACAAGAATGTTTTAGACCTAGACCATTTTGGTAAGGACCTAGTGTTCAGCAGTCCATGAGTTCTATTATATATTCTATAACTCTGAGATAATAAAGATTGAAAAAACCAAGAAAGTTCCGATTTTAGAACACATGTACAGAAACAAGAAAAAAAAGAATTCAACAATTGTTACTAAACTGAAAGAAATAAAGAAAAACTAACTACTTTTTAAGCCTACTAATTAAATTAGTTGAAAGAACTAAAACAGTGGGAAAAACATTTACAAAATTAGTTAGTTTCTCAACTATTTTAGTTGATTTCACTACTTTAAATTACATATAAAAACTAATTCAATTAGTAGGCTGAAAATCAATAACAGATTAGTTCAAATTGCTAATTTTTTTTTAGTGTAGGAACAGTCCCAACATGTTAATTTTAGTAAAGAGACCTAAAAGTAAAGTAACCCTCATACAATAAACTTTTTAACGTTTATCTGTATTTCTACAAGCTGCTTTTCCATCAAGTTGCTTGTTTGTTTGAAAATTCAAATGACTTTTTGAAAAGACATGGATTTTTTAGGGAGCAAAAGAAATGCAAAAAAGAATAAATCTATTAATATTTAACAAATAAATCAATTTCAAGTATGCATTAATCTTAAAATCATACCAAATATTAAAATTTAAAATTAATGTTACTATATCGTTGCACAGCCGCGAGACAACTAATATTATAATACTATATCGAGAGGAAATTTTCGTCATTCAACTGTCTGGGGATTGTGAAGGCCAGTTTAAAACTATAATTTCTTTTACGAGAGAAATTCCTTAATGCCCCTACCGGTAGGTCATTCTCATGTAGAAATACACATTCTGGAGTCATTATTCGCTACTGTATGTAACTGTAATAAATTAGGTTTATGACAAATTGTTTATAAATATACATATTTCATTTACCGAGTTGTTCGCGTTTCTTATCATTACACTTTAAAGGTTTTTAATTTTTACTCAGACATTTTATGTAAATCAATTGGCAATAGTACAGTGAGAGAAAAACTTTAATAACTTGAACTATTTTATGTAGTTATAATTGCTATTTCCTAAAAAAACTTGATAAATAGTAATATCAATTAACATTTGAGTTAAATTTAACTAACAATTTTTACGATTTACTATTTTTATAAGCTCGACTATTTAGAATAGCCATATTTACAATTTCTAGAATTGTCAAGTCAACTTTTTTAAAATAATAAATTTTAATTTGGCCAAAAAAATTATTAAAATACCGCGGCATAAAAATCTGCAAATTAACAATTTCGTTGGTTAAATTAACTATTAAAAATAGTCAATCCTTTAGCCACACATCGCTTTATTAAGTTAAATTGCTCAAAACCCATTGGCTCGAGGGTAGAGCTACGCGCTTGCCAATTCAGAGTTCCTGGGTTCGAATCGGTGGGAATGAACACAAATCAACTTTCTAAAAAGACATGTCATGGTTCGATGGGTACAACAGCCAAGCTGCTAATCCGCAGGCCTAGGTTCAAATCCTAGCTCCGGTCGGAAACGTCGGAAAATCAACTTCTTCTCGTCGTCAGCAGATTAACTATTTTTCACACTGAAGAATTTTAAATGTTACTAATAGTTGTAGTTGACTTAATTAATTCAAATAGTTTTTTAACTTTCTTCATAGTAAATATAACATTTTTGAATTTATAAAAATTATTTACCCATTGACGTAAATGACGCCTATAGACTTCAATTCAGCTATATGGCTTATAGCTGAATAAAAGTCGTGAGCGTCAACGTGTTAAACAATAATTGGATGAAAACCATTGCTGTAAATAGTTAATTTTGTATTCGTTTATAGTAAAATGAACTATATTTTTCTTTCAGTGCAATATTAGTAAAATATGGTAAATTATATTTAATAAAAAAACGGAATAAAGCAGGCAAAAAATTTGTCATAGCAGCGTTTTGTTGAGAATTAAATGTACTGGTATTAAGGTCTTAAGGACTAAATTCGTAAATCTAGTATGTATAGTAAAAATTCGGAAAGTTCATGATGATGAAATTCGACTAATCTGTACGTTTTAGCTCAAATATTTTTGATTACTTAAGTTAGTTAGTTTTTAGATATTTGTTACCCATTTTTGCGTAATTCCTTCATGATGTAAACCACGATGTTAGTCGGACAGACAGTCAACAAAAACTTCTTAGAAATTATGGTTTTTGGATCCTGAAGTATTATATTAAAACGTTTAAATCGGCCGAATTATTGTGAATTTTTTCCGTAATGCTCAAATGAACATAAAGCATTGAGACCATTTGATTTACGATTAAGTCTTTGGGACCTCTTTGGTAGTAAATTTAATTTTCTTTGGTTTGAATCTGGGTAACCAGAAAAACAAAACTGACTGTATGAGCAAAAGTTATGTTAGATAAAAATAAATTGAAACATTAAAGAGGAAAATTTCAATTAATTATTCTATATAAAGCTACATACGTATACATGACGGATTGAGAGATCGAATCGAAATTGGATTGAGTTTTCGATCCGCGTATTGACTACTTGGGATTACGGGATCGAATCGAAAGTGAATCCAATGCCAATTAAAGTGCCACTTAACTCCTGCATTATCTTCAGCATGTTCCCAAACGTTTTTCTTCAACATTTTTTTATTTAAATAAGATAAATTTTATAGGCAAAACAAATCCGACAAAGAGATTAATGCCTTGACAACATACTTAGCGGCAATTGTAAAATCGATTAACAGATCCGCGTTTGTAGCTTATTTCGATTCAATCCAGCTAACTAAGTGAAATTGGATCCACTCAGGGACTTTAATGACTGTGTTAAAAAAAACATACATATATATAAATTATAAAATAACGATTATGAAGTAATTTTTATTGTTCGATCGATCGACAATGATTATCAAGTACTTCTTATTCTTTGATTGGTGCCCTGATCAAGTAATAATTAAGTATTGTAAATAAAAATAAGAAAGGATTTTTAGCTGACTTAAAAAAAGGAATAAACTATCATTCCGAATGTTGCCTACGTTTTCTTTACTTTTAACTCCTTAACAGAAGGAGAATTATGAATTGATTTTTATGTCAAACAATTAAAAAATTAAAATTAATTTGTAATCATTATCGATGATTATTATTTCGCCGAAAGAAAATTAAACATATTTTATTCTAAAAATTATTAAATCTGAATAAGGCTACATATGAATTAATGGTATTGCTTAATATAAAGTGATGACTTTCTTTTCAATATAATCATTATTTTCGGTCACTGGATCCACTTGGGTCGATTTCAATCTAATCAAGAATCAATCCAGATTGGATCCTGCATGTATAGGGAGTAAAAGATAGATATTAGGTATTTTTATTAAATAGAGAATGAGTTTAAATTTACATTTGTACGTCATAAATAAAACTGAAATGAATTTAAAGTAGCTGACGATGAGTTTATAAGTAGTATGCTGTGTGAGTTGGAAGGAAATGATTTTGTGAGTTTATTTATCGTATACTTATAGACGTAAAATCTACTGTGTCATATTGAGCGAAGTCAAAATACTCTATTACTAATGTGGTTTAATAGTCGCTCCAGGAGAGAACTTTGTTGAAAAAAACATACGAATTCTTACTTAGATTTGTTAAAACTAATATTCAGAGAGTCTGTTGTATCAATATTTCGTCTATATACGGATCAGAAACTGAGATTTGTTATACGATTCAGTGTTAAGAGATTATAACTTGCCCAATTTTATATTATATGTATATATTATATATATTATAATATTTATTTTTCAAACATTTTTAAATCAAAATTTTACAATTACACTTTGGGAGAAAAAGGTATGCATGGATCTTAAAAACAAAACCTTGAACTTTGAATGATATTTTATAAATTCGATAGTTAGTAGGTATCACTTCTCGATGTTTGTGAACAAATTGAATTTTTTTTTTCATTGAAAAGTCGAAATTTTATAATAAAAATCGTTTTCATTTCTCGCTTTGGTTCTATTTTTTTTTGATTTAAAGAGAAACTAATTGGAAAATCTCTGTTCCGTGTATATTGCAAAACTGGTTGTCAGAATCAGAATCAACCAGTCTTGATTATTGAAAAAGTATATAAAATATTAAATAAAACATCGTTCAAAAGCTCTTCCTTTTCATTCGGCATTATGGTATATCAAAATATCTACTTATCAAATTTATTTAATAAAAATTGCAATAGTATGCATTTTTTAAGTGCAGCCGCCCTTAGAAACAATTTAAAGATCTGCTTACATAACAACCTTAGCGCCAGGCTATCAAAATATCGTCGATCGCGGAAAAGAGAAGGTTTGCAAAAATTAAAAATAAATTCAGCGGAGCCCTGCTTGAGCTGCTTTTGACATCGATAGCATAAATTTTTGTAAACATTGCGAAAATCCCAAATTCAGAATGCGGCACATGTCGAGGAGCCGCAAAAACTTTGAACCCTAAAATGCAACGCCGACTTGGCATAAAAATTTGTTCAGGAAAACCTGCTGAAAAATGTTTTCTTCTTGGGAGGAAAGATTTTGGGGTTCAATGACTCTTGAGGGAGTCCCAAGCTGTCTCCAGGTTGGACAGGGGAAAGAATTTGCATAGTGCAGCTAACTCGCTTTTTTCGTACCCTCAAACAAAAAGGTGGATTCACGTTTTCAGGCTGATGGACAGATGAAGTGCATCGCGATATGCACCACGATCTGTGCAACAGATGCGATCGCAGTGGAAAAATGTAATGAAAAAATATAAAAGAATAAATAAAAATCAATTTGGCACGACACACACCTGAGTCGTGTGCGATGTGCGGTGCAATCAAATCAAAGCTGCAATTATCACACATCGAGCGATACCTGTCGAGCAGAAGCGATCGATCGTTGCATAATCGCGATGATCCAACGCGCCGAGGGTCGCTTCAATCCCGGCCATCCGCGATATTTTTCATGATAAGCGCGGATCGCGAGCTACCTGAGGGCGCGATAAGACCCCTCTTGAGGTCCGATCGAAAAAAAAATGTGCAGTGTTTGTTGCACTTTTTCCAGAGATAGATCATGCACTTGGTGCAGTGTTTATACCGCTTAATCCGCGACAATAAGTTTTATTTTTATATTAAATTCGCGACAAGAAAAAACTTCTTTATTCGCGGTATGGGGGCGGCGGGAACGTTATCGGAACGTGCCCACCAATCTTATCAGTTGAGATAAGACCACAATGGCATGGCATGGCTTTGATTCAAGGAAAATGCGCCAGCAGAAAAAAAATATTGACCTTAAGAAATTGCGCAATTGCGAGACCCAAAGAAATGAGGGAGGAAGACTGCAGTCTTCTGAGACGGCGGATATCTTCGTCAGGTGAGAGACAGGGCGGGGGGTTTCGGGGCTAGAAGAAGGTATTTTTTTACATTATATTGGGAGGTTAAAGACACTCATCGAAAAACACACAGTCGTCGCAAATTTTTTTTGGGGTTGTTGTTTGGGTGTGATGCCACTGAAATGAGGTGTGACTCAATATCTTTTTTTCGGAAGAACCGATTGGGGCTTGGGGCTTCCGGTGATACCTGCCTTAATTTCGTGATTGTGGAATCAAAATAGCAATCAAAATAGGAAACTAATAACTTGTAGATCGCACCGTAAGATTAGCGTTTGTAGCCGGTGGTTTCCAGTACGAACTACGCTTTATTTTGTTGATTTCATGGACTACTGCAATTTTTTCCTTGTTTTTTGGGTGACAAATAAAATGATTACGTCGTCTGTATTTAAGTACGTCTACGAATTTGGTTTGATTGCGCCTGAGGGAGCTGCGTGGGTACTCGAGGTGGCTTTATCTATTTTATTTAATTGAGGCGTAATCGACAATCTACTAAGGGCTTAAAGCTACAATTCAATTAAAATTGATTTCATATAGGAGAATTTAAGCCTCTTCAACGCAATATTGTTGATACTGCTCAAAAATATTCCAATAGATAACAATGCAGTTTTAGAGATTTGCTATTTTTGAACAAAGTAGAACACTTTTTAAGTAAAACTATTTGTGGTTTGCACATTTGATAATACAAAATGTAAAATATTTTTTTAATCAAGAATTTATTTGCTTTATCGAAGATATTCATGTTTTAAAACTAATTTCGATTACCGATTTCGCTGAACCATATTTCCGGTTTCGTGAGAAATGATCATTTAAGGATAACACATTTTTTAAACGGTAGGTTTTCCCTATCAAAAATTATTTCCTCAATTTGTAAGAAATTTAAAATTCTGAGACTAAATGATTTTGTATTAATATTTTTAACACTAAACTATAGTCGTTTGTGTTACAGAACAACTGATAAATAATTTCAGGAGTTTTTTAATAGATTGCGAAATTAAATTTTTCGAGAAGGTTCATTTGCCATAACTAGGCAATTAAATTATAACGAAGCTCAAATAAAATTTTAAATCTTAAACTATTTCCTTAAATTTTGATCCCATTTCTTTTGACATAATCATTTTTGTTTCCACATTAACAATTTTTTACTACACAAATTAAAGAGCATATACTTTTATGTTGCATATTAGGTTTTTTAGAAAAATGGAGTAGAAAAGCAATAAAATTGATTTTACCCATTTTTGTATTTATTTCAAAAATACAAAACATTTTCATGTTGAATGGAATTCTGATTTTAAATTGCTGTGTGCTAAGAAAAATTTGCTTCAAGAAAATTACGATTTAAGTTTTATAAATTACTTTACTCTTTTATTGCCTCCACAATTTAAGCTTCCTTACGTGTTGTGCTTTAGTATTTACGTTTCCAGATACGTAATCTACATAAAAAATGCTATCAAAATTGCCTATCACTTGATTTCTGTTAAATAAAAAGACTATCGAATAGAAAGTAACTTAATGGAAAAACAAAAACAAGTATTTATAAATTAAATCATGAGTTTTCATATAAAAAGTATTCATAATTTTCAATTAAATTTAATATTAAACCATCAGTTGTACTTAATTAATTTGCTTTAAATTAGTGATGTTACGTTAACGTGTTTGTGTAAAATCAAATAAAATATATCTTGTTGCAAAATTGATGCTATTTTTGTCATCGTTATTGCAAAGCAACCTAATTTTGCCGAAAAAATATGTTTCCCAGAAAACTCTGATGTAATTTTTAGTGGCCAAAATTGGAAATTCCAAAACCCCCCCACACCCGCGATTCCCACGAATAGCGCCTTCTGACGGAGCTCTCATGTAACAAAAAAACTTGTTTTTTTTTTATTTTTCAATTTATTAAATCAGCCATTAGGTTCGAATAAAACGGAAATTGGGTTTTGAGTGGCTTTTTGCTGGATCAGCTCCATCTTTTACGTAAATCGAGCTCGAAACTGCAGCAGCAGCGACACCAGTAAGGATAAGTTGCGTGCTTTTTTCAAATAAATTATCATATCAAAAAGCAGGTTGTCACGGGGTGCAATTAAAGGTGATGTAAATATTTGAACAAAAACCCCGAGCTCCTTCCCGCCAAGGTGTCCGCTTCCCACATAAATTAAGTCAGAGACGATCGGGGAAAAAAAATGATCGCATAATAGTCCCTTTCTTGCCGCCCAAAACACCGATAGTCTCAAATCTTAAGACCTTTTTTTCAGTGTCTTGGATCGAGAAAGAGAAAAATAATAATAAGAAAAGAAGAGGAGGAAAAAATGAGAAAAAAAAAATAATAATAAAAAAAAGATCGCCTGACGGAAAAAACAACTCGAAGACACGAATTTGGGTCACCGTGTCGGTTTGGTTGGTTTTATAGAAAGTGAAAACAAGAAACGCGAAAGGTGCACATGTATTAAAAGTGGCTGTTTGCAGTCGCCCCGATTGGAGTTTGGAGCTCGAGTCGGTCGCGCATGCGCCGTTGCTCCCAAGTCGAAGTATCTGAGTATCTTCGCGGCTTGCAGCAGCCCGGCGAGGTTTTCTTCGGTTTCTTCGTGTGCACGTGGTTCGAATCAAACCGATAATTATGCACAGGCTGCACGTTGTCTGTGTGGGTTTCCCGGATCGCTGATCAAAAACTGCAAAAATTCCCCACACATGCCCCAAACGGACGATCTACGATGATTAACTTTTTCGAGAAAAAATTCATCGAAGCAGAAGAAGGAAACGATCGTTGAAAAAGCGAGAAAAAACGCTGAATTCCTTCCGCGGATTTTTCTTACATAGACCGCACTGCGCACCATCGTCGTTGAAGGTAGGGCGCGACGGACTCGGCCGCAACGCAACGGATGGACAAGTCCGCGGGAGGAGTTAATGTCCGTCATTAAAGAAAAATGCTCGTTTCTTGAAATCGTAATGAGAATGTTATTACCTGGCCGGCCGTCTTCGATCGACAGGTACTCGATAAAAATCGACGCAGGGCGCTGAAAGCCCTCTCGATGAGGTGCCATGCGGAATGGATTCAGAATGCGAGGTTAATTGCCGTTAAGTGCCTCAATGTAGGGTTAATTCATTCGAAATGATTTCTCCTCATTACTTTCGGAAATTTTCAATTTAATGGTACGTGGACCCTGAGGGAAAGCCCCCATCAATTTCGTTTTATTTTCATAATTTGATTTGAACAGTCGTTGGGAATCGAATTTTAATTGTAAGGACTAACGATGGAACAAACAAATCAACGAAATTGGTACTGGGATTGTAGGAACATTGTAAAAATGCACTGATCAGTTCCACGATCAATTGTTTTGATAAGAAGGCCTTCTACTTCAATATTATCTAAAATCATGGAATATTGCCGAATTTTTCATTTTAACTATTGAATAATCAACAGGAAATATCTAGGCCCGTCCAAGAAAACCTCGAGAGGAAAAGATCTGCAGGATTTTTATAATACTTTTAATTTAGTATGGCATGATGCCTTTCTACACAAAATGATTTCCCATTCATGCAGTTTATTCCGAAATCCTCAAGGAAGAGTGTACTTAGCTCCTGAATCTTCCACAGATAAAAAATATGTTTGCAAAAGACCCTCAAGTATCTGTTTTGGGACCGAAATCCGTGCACGAGTTTTCTCGTGGATGGGTAGTATGATATTTTTTAAACTCCCAGTTAACAAATGCAAATATGGTTGCGTAATATTGTACCCCCTACAATATTGTAGATTGTCTATTGTCTATTTTCTATAAAAATGGTCATATTTTGACGTCTGATTGACCATTGTTGAATTATTAATGAAATAACATTATAAAATTTCACTACTTTTATCCTCGCAAACAACTCAAAAAATATCGAAGTTACAGGGAAATGATTATAATAAAATTTGTGCAGAATTTAATTCTCTACAAATTAGTACTTATTTCTTAAGTACCTTAAGTACGATCATTGCTTCAATCTTGGTCGTCACTGTGTATTATGAATTACTTAGTTTATTTGATAAAAATATGAACTCTATGCTTAGTTTATCTTGGTTGATTTTAGTCTTAATGAAAATAATTATGTGTATGGATTGAAAATGGAAAGTGCTGCAATAAGTAAAAAAACAGCCCCTATTTTCAGCGGGCAAAAAATTATTGATTTCCTTTATTGACAAAAATTCAAAATTAAGAAGCCATTTTTTAACGAATATTAAATTAAAACATTTTCACAAAAGTTTAACTGGAAATCTTTGTAAAATTTGACGAATTCGTACTAACAAATATTTGATTCGTATCTGGTGAAAATAAGTATATCTAAATGAATTCGATTAAATTTTGGAATAGGGTACAAAATAATCATTCGAAAAGGAGCGCATGAAATTTTTTGTTCACAGATTTATTGCACACCTTTCAGGAATAGGCCTTCAGTTTTAAACAATATATTTACATCTGATTTTTCAAAAATACCTTGTTACTTCTTGACCATATGATTAAACTCAACGGATCTGATATAACACTGCTGCCCAAAACTTTTAATAAAACTCTCACATACCCTGAAAATATTTGTATTCATAAACAAAGGTACGGTATTGAATAATAAATTTATTATACGTATACCCATTTATTAAGCGGATCTTCAATTTGGTTTCAGTGCGATCATACCCATATAATAAAATTGCGGACTACTTATACAAAATAAAATCCTTAATTGGAGTTGCATAGCATCGCAGAAATAAACCTTGAAGAAGCAAAAGCAAAGAAAATTACAGTAGTAGTCCTAAATTTTAAATACTTGAGATATGTAGATAAATATGTTTGTTTTTCATACAAAAATTTTTCTCAAATATACTACAATATCATAGTTGAACGAATGAAATATTATTTATTGCCAAATCTAATTAATCTCAGCCGGGTAAACTATTGTCGCTATTTTCATTTCTAAATATTGCTCAAATATGGATTTTAGGTTTTTTTTAAAAATTGGTTTTACGAAATATTGTTTCACTAAGATGACTTGCAGCAAGGATTAGAATTTAGTATACGAATAGACTAGGGACATTTTAGAATAAAATAAAAAATAGGTATTAAAAATTAAGTAAAGATGTAAATATAAGTAAATAATCGTCATTATTTGACGGGAACGGAAAGCAAACGCATTAAGCAATTTAGTAACATCCCATGACACGAAGGCCCTTGGTATCTCGGTGCTCCACTGTACGAAAAGGGCACCAGCGGAGCTCATCCGCGCGCGCATGTAAAGATAATTCGGGCACATACTCGCGGGTGACCCAATTTCTAATTCCTCCGGTCGCAAGCTGAGAGTATAGCGCATTTTTTCATCGTAAATTCCCTCCAAAGAACGAGCCCAAGCGGCAGGGCGGACTACTTAAAAAAATCCCAGACCAGGAGAAAAGTAGGCCACGCACTCACCAGACGTAATGAAAACGTCGTTGATAACGAATTTATCGCATGAGCCCTACGCCACCAAATGTGCACGTAGCGCACCAACGCACCAACACCGCCGCAGCCCTAGGGCGCGTCGGTGGAGGCCAGAGTCGGTCTAAAAAAGATTCCAAAAAATCGTTTTCTTTTTAGATAAGGCTGGGGCTCTGGGGGGGGGGGGGGCTCTGGGGGGCTCTGGGGGGCTTTGGGGAGCGATCGGAGTCGGGTCGAAGTACACTTGCCTTAGGACCATTTTGCTATTTCGGACCACGCTCTCCTCCACTTGTTCGGCCCCCCCGAGGAAACTGCACCGAAGGGACCGGCTGCTGCCGTCTTCTAATTTTAGAAGATCGCCGAAGATCGATGGATGGAGCGATCAATTGGTCGCGAAGAAATTGGGGCCTACACGAACGTCTTGATCCGATTAAAATGTCAGTCGGCCAATTAATCACTTTTAATGGCTTAAAGTAGTCACGAGGAGCCTCAACAAAGATGCCCTGGATGGTGGTTTAAAATTTACACATCCCTCGACTAAGGAAGGGCCTGAGAACTCATCTTACTAAGCAAAATAGGTAATAAACAAACAACCGACAACGTTTATTATTTAGTATTATTGTTAATTTTCTTTTATTGTACTAAAAGCGAATTTCGAGAAATCTTATAGAAATGCTATAATAAGGATATCGTTTCAACATTAGATTAAATATCCGCAATCTCTAGCATTTCTAAGCGCCAATTATCTTGGTATTATTTTCTGCACGACTTTAAAAATTTTACTAACCAGATCAAATAAACTGAAACTAATAAGGTTCTCCTGATCAGGATTGCCTGATTCTGAAGTGATTTAAAAAGGTCCCTAAATTACATGATCAATTGGTTCCGTGTAAGTGGAAACTCAGATTTAGTAAATAATCAAAGATTACATACCGTGTAACTGGATACTGTTCAACTTGAAACTAGACATTCATACAAAAATATGTATTTCGTTCTTGGAATGAAAATAAAGTTTTTAGTGAAAACGAAAATGTTTTTAATCTTCTAATTAAATTGTTGATAGTTTTATAAAAAAAAATATTGATACATAATATGAATAACTCTTTGGAGTACTTAATAACTTTATTAATCACTGTTACTAGTGTCATCTAAAAATGTTGTTAATTTAATAATTCTTAACAAGCCTTTTCGAGTCAGGAAGGGCCTGTTTCGCTCGCTAAAGTTTTATAATTTAAATTTCTTGGAATTTACAGACATAAAAAATAACTATGTACATACTTCTCACTAATTAAAAAATTCATTCATTATCTCATTTTTCCAGCCTTATCACACGCAGTTTTACCCGTCTGGATTTTATCACCTGCCTAAATTGCGTATCATAAAACTGAAGACGACATATTCTATGATTGCATTCTAATTACTGCCTGCGTAGAAAAGGGTAAATTCAAAAGTGCATCAAAACTGCATCGATGCACAATTCAGCCCCAGAGATTACTATGCTGAATTGTGCATCGATGCAGTTTTGATGCATTTGTGAATTTACCCGAAATTACGTTGGCATACATCATGGCGAATTAACGTAATTAATACATATGTTTAACGAAAATATTATGGTAATCCTGCGGTTAGTGATCTGTATATTAAAACTTTTCAACATCAGAACGCTTAAGGATTCTGCAAATAGCTGACATTGACGAATTTATTTTTTTCGTGTAACTAGAAAATCGTTCAACTCAAGTGCTGTGTATCTCGATGAATACTTGTACTTTAAAACAATTCGCTAAAAGATTCAAGATTACCAGCCGATCTCATTACTGTTGCTACGGCTTAATGTCCGTGTCACAAAAATCGAAAGTATGAATCGAATGCCAATCCGTGTATCTGTTTGGCTATACCAATTGAGAATTATAAGTGAAGGAAAGTTTGGACCTGAGTATTATATGTATGTAGAAAAACTTCATGGTGCTAAGACTAGGTTATCATGATCTGAAACTGAATTATTCCGGAGAAGATATACATTTAATGGCAGCATGCTTTACAAAGAGATTAACAGCTCATGATATACTCTAAGGGTTTCCTGAAGTTAATTCTAGACGGATTATTTATATTTAACAGTTAAGTATATTACTTAAATGAAACTGGCAACATTTGAATAAAAAAAGAGAAATCTTAATAGTTTTGGTGATTGATGTAATTAGTTTGAAAAATATAATTTTTATTTAGAGATAACAGAGATTGCGTTTATCGAAATTAATAAATTGATTTGAATTTTTTGTTTGTAAAATAGACAGACGATAATATTGAAGCATCATGTTTAAGTAAGTATACTTACATTTGGTTAAATATTAGGTATATGCACATATATTTGATGATGAGTTATTATTGTGTGGGTATACCTGTTTTAGTTTTTGAAAAGACTTTCTTTATAGGGCTAAATATTTTGTGAAAAAAGGCGATCTTATAAAATATTTAGGTTCATTCTAAATTCCTCAAAAGAAATGAGACTCCAAAATCAAAAGCGTCATTGGGACGTCATCAGAAAAACGCGATCCGGCGACGACGTGAACGATCTTCTGAAATATTCGGCGAAGCAAGGACACTGGACTCGGTGAAAGACCTCTCCCCGAATTAATTCCCGCCCCAATGAATTTATTCAAATCGCGGGAGCAACGAATCTCGAGATGATCGTCTTAAACGCGTCAAATTCAAACAGGTACACAGGGCGACATTCGCTTCCAGGGTCTGGGCCCATTCAGCCAGAACACCTGGAGAATCGTCAGAATATTTTTCTGGGACTTCTCCTGCCGATCGAATTCTAGCGAAAATGCAGATTAATTGGTTTTTCCTGATTCGATCGAGGTGTAAATTAAAACAAATCTTAGGAGCGCGTGGATGAATTAGCAAAGAGGATACAGAGGTCACAGTACGAGGCCCGTGTGTGGTTTGATTTTTCTGTTTTACATAAAAACAGGGAAGGGACCTGAATGTCGTCAATTTCGTCAATAAAATTCCGCGAAGGGGTCAGGCTTGATTCACCTGGTTACTGAGGTTGCCCGCGGCACCAGGATCAAGGAGCACCAACCTCTCGCCATGTAAACTGGACGTGATCACCGGACCCAGTTACTAAGGGCAGCCAATTGCGTTGCGGCTTTGCGACTGATCCCCGATCTCATCGATCGCGATCTGATCTGAATGCCGCGGATGATATTCAACGTATGTACATAAAATCGATTTCATTTCTTCGCGATTTAATTTCCCTGCCGCGTCGTGGCCAGGTTTCTTGGAATTTTGAACCCTTCTGTTGCGAACGGGGGTCGGGGCCGGTCATACTTAATTCCCTTCTTTTCGTTAACCCCTGGTGGGGCGTGCATATCGTTGCCCAAGGACACTTCCAAGATCCACCCATTCGAATACTACACTAATGTCTGGAGGTGTCTTATTGCTTCTTTTTGATTTTTTTATTGAATTATTCAAGAGATCAGTAAGCGTCGACTTCTTGATGGCATCGATTGGGCTTTTACCATTCGAATAAATCTTAATCGGATTCCATACTAAATAGCATGTTAGAAATAAATGCAGAAACAAAATCAAGACTATCTTCTCTTTTTGTTTGCTACGTGCTAAGAAAATTTTTTTTTTAAATTCTATATTTTTATTATTAACTTTACTGCAGCATTAGCATTTTTTTTTGCATTTACCATCTTAAAATTCGAAAATTCTTAACATTCTCACTTCATCTCTATGAAAATGATTTTCGAAAACGATCAAACGATTTTTCCTTAATTTTTATTTTCAATTTATGAACTTTATTTTTCAAAAGTGATGTTTCAACAGACAAACTAACATTAAATTTAATATTTATATCATATAATAACAATTTTGAAATCTTAAAATTATGATCGTAAAAATTGAGTAACATTTTCATGAAAATAGCTAAGGAGTTGAAACAACACCTTTAATAAATTTTTAAGTCTTTTAACTAGAGTGCAACCTTTCATTTAGCTTTAAGAGTCGCACAAGCATAAATATGTATGTTCCAGGTCGTCATGTTTAACGACAGTAAGAAGGCGTTAGGTATGCCTTTTTTATTGCCAATTAACGACAGTCATAAACGATTTCAAAATAATTTATGACTACACATTCATAATTTTATTATGATACACAAAACATATTTTCTCTATTATGACAGTCAAATGCTGGTTACAAATTTAATATTATTTTATGATTTTTGTTTACCAAATTAAATTTTGGAAATTTTCTAAAAATTTAAACGTTTTACGTTAGTATTTTTACACAGCTTCTTTTAGAAATTACAAGAATTCAATTTTGGAGGTTGCTGTTTGTTTTGGTTAAGGTTTAGAATACTTATTAGAATTGAGAGGATATTTAGTAAATTTGTCTATTATATTTATATTTTTATATTTATTGACTTATAAAAAAGAACAGACTATCTATAAAACTTAAACTAAACATTTGCAATTGCAGATTTTAAAAATTGTGTATTTGAGTTTATACGATTCGTATAATAAATTTTACTATTCATATTATGAAAAAAGTAAAGATTGCCAGCTTTGTTTTCTACATAAGTTTCTCATATGTGGATTTGCATCGCCTTAGAACTAAATTCGCGGTGAGAAACGGCGTTTTCTCACAAATACACCGCGAAAAATCTCGCGGCCGCTTAATTACGACATGGCTAAGTTCAAATCTTAAGCCAATCAGCCGCTAGATTTGGACGAGCCCCCCGAGTTAGAAAAGCTCAGTTCTTGCCAAAAACGTAAAAAACATAAAAAAAATTCGCACATTCACCCACTCGCGGTTCTGTCGAAAATGTGAGAAGCGTGCAGGTTTCCGCTCAAGCTCTGCGGTGCGCGGTCGTCGCCGTCGCGTCGCCGGCGCACAGCGGCCTCAGCTCGGTGGCTTAAACTCTAAAGTGGCCCGGGGGGCCCCCGATCGCAGGTGATGGGGCCCACTGGAGCCCGGGCGATCATAATGAGAAATTATTTGACTGAGGTCAGGAACCGCAAAACAAATGATCTCTTTCGCAAAAGGGCATTCTTTCGTGCGCGGCGGCGCGGCGGCGACCGCTAATTGCGGAGGAATTCGCGGATTCAGGTGAGAGCAGCCTCCCCTGGACCAGAAAGCAAATCGGCGGATTGCGTAATGCCCTCCGTCCAGATCGGAAGCCGCCGGTGGTCGGGTTAAGTCCTTTCGGAAATGAGTCAATCAATTTAATTAAAAACCCGAAGGTGGAGGTGCGGAGAGGTCTAATCAATTCTCGTTTTTCGCTGCGGCGCGCGGCGACACCGGCTTCCGTCCCCGCTGAGAAGTCTTGGGGCCATTTCGCGAGATTTCCCTGCAGATACGCGTGGATCTGATTAATGTTGAACTCCTGCATTTAATTACTCCTGTTGCCCGATTTTCGAGAATTGTGTAAAGACTTAAAGCGTGTAAGCGCGCAGCAGTCGATTATTTACGTTTTCAGATTATTTAACTAAAGTACGACGCACTTTTATGGGTAGTTGCTTCGGCCAGGTGCTCTGAACCGACTCCTTCTCGAAGTTTGAATAATTGGCTATTTAAATTAGCACTCCTGTTTGGACTCAGTTTATGGCCCATTAAAAACGCAAACATTTCAATCGGTAGCACTTTGTTAATAAACGCACTTAAAACGCATACTTTTTTGAGTTATTTTTTATGTCTTATCTCTTAAACGGGTATGTTCATACTCAATTTGGCGCGAAAATTAATAAAAGGCATGAGACAATTAAGTATTTTAAATTCTGTATTTAATATGACTTGAAATAGTAAAAAACGATTAGTTTTGTTAAAAATTACTCATGTTTATTTGAAAACGCTTCAGAGCAAGTCGTGAAATTTGGAATCCTTTTTTAAGAGTACCTTTTTACTGAGTATATATTTTTCAATTCGGACATTTAATGAGTAATGACGATAACGAAACTACTTTCGAGCCAATTTCAGACTCATTGGGAGCTCCATTTTAAGTAAACATCTTTTTTAATTTTTGTAAGTGGTACAAGAATTTCCTATCTTTCAAATTTTGAAAAATTTAAAATGGTTTTTTTTCTAAGTAGAGTATAAAACAAGTTTTTATTATTTTTAGAGTGATATTTGAATTCAAAAATTATTTGTGAAAGTATGTATAAAGCGGGGTATTGTGGGACAGGATTTCTCCTTTCAAAAACTTAAATGCGTTTTCTTGAAACCGCGTTTTTTGCATTCTTCGGCACGAAAAAAAGTTCCTTCTTACTTCAATACTAAATAATTTATTTGCAAGTTTTTGTTTTAGATGATCCAGTCGGCCGAATTCATGGACTACAGTAATATTTTCATGCTTTTAAAAAAATAGGAATGCTCAAAAACGCCGATATGTATAAAAATGTTAAAATTACAAAATTATAAAAATTTTATAAGGAAAAATGTTTTGAAAAATGTATTTTTCAAAATTTGTAAGGTAGAAGACCCCTTAAATCAAAACAGTTCAATCACAAATTCAGTTTCATGCAAATGCATCGTTTTGATGATCTATGAGGATATTCTAGACTATAAATTTGAAAATATCGATTTGTTTTCCATTTCTATGATTAAACGTTCAATAATCGATTAGTTTACTATTCTCTATTCAAAATAATTGATCAATTATATATTTACCAATAGGGAAAGTATAATGTACATAATTATTCTATTAATTAAATAAAATTAATCGGCTATTTTAAAGTTTTGATTTTTAATACATTAAATAGTCGAACTAGCAATTACCTAATTATCTTTAGATTAATTATAGTACATTCTTGAAGCTATTGAATTTTCAGAGAGATGATTATAAAGAGGCTTTTTTTACACAGCGACGGAGAAGCTTCGTATATAATATTAAAAAAAATCTGACAATAAACCGCAGTGGCGAGTCAACCAAAAGCCGCGATGCTGGTAGAAGTTGAAGCGGTTCGATGGGACCGCAGCCACATTAGACCTAGGGCCCGTCGATCGTGTGACGTAACTTTTGCAAATCCTCAGTCGGTGGATTTGCCGCTAGAGGCCCTGCGGCCACAAAAACCGATTCTGGAGCCGCGGGGTCCGCGCACAGCGAAGAGGCTCCCCAGAGTTACAAGAAAGCTACCGTGGGGCTGCCGTTGTGAAATTCTCGCGGAGGCTCCACAAGAAGCATTACATGCAGCACACGTGTGATCGCGGAGGCTGGCGGGGGGGCAGATCGGTGATCGTGCACCGCTCGGCACGTCTAATGGCCGTTACGATGGAGCCCGTTTGCGCACGCCGCTCACGATCAGCGGGCCGCGCGCTGTTGCATCGTCGTCCGTCGCGGAGCCCGCGCTATCGTAAGCCGCCGATCGAGACAGTTCGAAAAGCGAAAGTGTGACATCTTTTCACTTTCAAGGCCGCCGAACGTGGAAGATAAAACCGCTCAAGAAATTTATTTACTTACTCTTCCTAGCCGCCTCGAGGAATTCAAGCGCCGCGGCCCGCGGCTAGCGCTGGCTGCTTTAGCACCTGAGGCGGGCTATCGGAGGAATGTTTTGGGCTACTTTTGGCCACTTGAAATTCACCTCCGCGCCACCACCGCCACCGTGCCGTGAGCAATTTCAGATTTTCTAGCTAAAGCAGCGCGATCGGGGAGCGAGGGATTTTTTGGTGAAATTTACGAGACGACCTTGGACTCGATACTTTCAATTCCGCGTTTAGTCCCGCGCGGACGGACCATCCCGCCCGCTCCCCTCTACGCGGCGAGAGAAAGGCGCTGCGCCGCGGCCGCGCAAATGCCTAGTCAGGCAGAAACGCAAAGTCGAGCTCTGATAACCGCGCGGTTGCGTCACCGCGCCGCACTATCACCCACCGTGCGACGTGCACCTTCGACCTTATCCGCGCGCGCAAGACGTCGATGATTTTCGCGATTTTTTGGGGTCTCTTTTCTGTTTTTCATCACGCACCTCTGCCGCGCGATGTGATGCGGTGGTGCGGTGCTGCGCCTGGAAGAAAAGGTGACTGAATGCCGCCGTGTTCCTCTCTGCGCGCCGCACTGCACCGCACCGGCGCCCGGGGCAATCGTTGACACAAATTTAAATCATTGTGCAGCGCAAAATTATGAGGCGTCGTTTATTAGAGGATTTACCCAGGGCGATTTCGGTTTTAGCATGTTTCACCAGAAAGGAACTGGTGCCGGAGTCACGGTTTCTTGACCACCACTTGGGCTCTTTTTGCCAAGATCTTGGGGTCCACCTGAGGCTAAGTCGTTTGTTCGCGGCGATCTACATAGAAACAGTTCGCGCCAAGGCGGGTGCGATTCAAAGGAGTCTTTTGTTGCGCCAGCAATTTGTAAAGTGTTCTAAATGTCTGCACTTTAAAACAGTCATAATTAAAATAGTCATGGAGGGTGGGCCACTTTATGGCAAATATGTTTTAAAATATCTTTTCATCTTTCAAAGAAAACTTGAGAGCTGCGTCTGTTCAACAAGCCTCTAAAGTTTGTAAAAAATTTTTAATGGCCAGTTATTTTCACGATAATAAGTTATAATACATAAATTTAAAGTTGGATATTTCTCTACAGTAATTAAATTCGTTAAGTTTGACCTATATTTGAAATTAGCAATTCCGAAAAAAATCATACAATATTTGAAATCGAAGCGTTTTTTTGTTTTTAATTGGCAATCTGAGGCCCTATATTTTATTCTATAAATAGTAGCCTTAATAGTAGGGGAAAGTTTCTTTAGTCGTAACCACAACCTGAGCCCAGCCCGTCGGCTTTCGTGATAGAGAAACAATTAAAACGTAAGTTTTTTACTGTGTCCATTAAAATTGCTTGCTCATTTGTAAGGCATATCAGAAAATAAAATGATGTTAAAATTATACATACATATATTTGTGATTTTCTTCCATTTATTTAAGCATAATCAAACTGCAGGAACTTTTAAGGTTATGTCAGCTGTTTTGGTTTGAAACTTTGAAGATCTCTCGACTTAAGTCATATCTGTGGAAAATTCCTTAATCATATCATAATCCTGTTTATAAAATGTTAAGATTGAGTATCTGCTGGCATGGAAATTAAAATAAAGAAATATGTCTGTCATATCTGTGTTCAAAACAATTGATTTTCTATATATTTTCCTTAGGAATTTACTTATGTTTTGTTTCCTAAGTTTACATATAAATTTAAGTTTAATTCAAACCTAAGAAAAATGTAACTTGATCTCTTAAGAAAGTATCAATTTGTAGTTTTTGATTTGTTATTCTGAAGTCTTGTTAGATTTTATGATATTATCGTTCACGCCTTATTCTAAGACTTAGTTTTTTTAATACCTTAACAATTAAGGTACGACTTGAGCAACCCTACCCTAGAATATATGTATAGTATATTATACTATACATTAGAACTAAAAATAAAAATATCGAAGAAACTATTTAGACGTACCTAGGTATTTGACCAATTCAAACAAACAAAACTCCAATATTATTCATTTTCTTAAGAAGGAAATTATAATTTGTTTGATCTTAAACCATAGGGGATCTTAATTAATAATGAAAACAAAATCAGAGATAAAATTAATAAATAATTGATCATTTTAATTTTGTTGTATTTTTATAATATATTTTTTAACCATGAACCTTGACCAGTTTATGCAAACGGAAAAGAATCTGAAAATCTTTGTTATGCATGAATTATTATTTGTTATTTTATATTTTGTTTGTAAACAAGTGAATTTTTCATTCTAATGGTCATATAAAAAATATATATATAATGAACTTTTTATATGAACCCGAAAGATTAGTGGTCTTCGAAGAATCGTCTGTACACATAAGAATTTATAAGAAAAGAAGAGCAAGGCCTATTTTTGTCAAAACAAATAATCCAGAGATGAAATAATAATAAAACACATGAGGAAGTAATGATTTGGTAAAAATAAGTAGAATGCTAAAAATTTCTGAAGCATAATCTTAAAGCTAAATATGATAATTCTTTGATACAATTTACAATGGATTTGGAATATGAAAGAAATTCCTTAATCATATATTTTAAGGGAAAGTGTTTTCTAATATTGTCTTTTACCTATGGTTTAAAGGGAGTGAAACTTAAGACACACATCTTAAAAACCAATTTAAAATGAATTACGCCTTTTAAACAAAAATAAAGCTGTTTAGTCGGATTCAGTAAGAGAAGAGTTTAACGAAAATTGATTCAGAAATTCTAAAAATCAGATAAGGTTAATAAAAGATGAAACTAACTATACCCGTTTAATGTCTAGAGAGCAAAAGCATGCAATTATGCATCCGTAGCCGAGCCTTTAAAACCTTAATAGGAAATGCGGGCTAGCCTTATTTAAGTTTTCTTCATTGTCGGATGATATTTAAGCCATAATTAAAAGTAAGGGTTAAAGGACAACGTGTGAGCTATCTATAAAAAATAAAAAAACAGAATGCCATTCCCTCGGCGTGATCGCCAAGAAAAAAATCACGCTGAAATTTTGCCCTCGTGAAAAAATGACAAAAACAGCGACTTATTAATTAATTCTTCCTTGACTGATTATGTGACTAATTACCGAATACTGCGCGAGATTTGTGAGTATCTGGGCACGAGTTAAGACCCCTGTCTGAGCTGGCGGCGGCGGCGACTCTAAAGCTAAAGTCCGCGAACAATTTTTTGATACGCAAAAAAAAAAAACAACAAAAATATAATAATATAAAAATATCACCGGCAAGCAGAAAAATATAAGCAAAAATATCAGAAACATTGAACTTTAAGTAACTTAAACGCGGATGAAATTGACACCGCGAGTCCGCCGCCACCGTCGCGCGCGATAACGCGGCGGTCCAGCGCAGACCCAGACGCAGCATCAGACGACTGTTTGCCTTTTTTTATTATTATTTAATGTTTTTTTATTTAAGTTTTTTGTCTGCAGCTGCGATTCGGGTGCGTGATTTCCACGACGTGTAATTCTGGCACCGCAGTTACATCATACGCGACGGAGACGGTCCGGGGTCAGCCCCTGCGGATTCCCAGCGTCTTCCTTTTGTGCCGGGGACAATTTTAAAGTCTCTCGGCGGGTGTAAATCACGCAAAGATGAGACTGTAATTAATAACCGCCGCTGAGATGACCGATCCTCCAATGGACCGTCGTAAAATACGTTAATTGCGCCGCGTCGCGAATTTATCTGCGATGGCCGTGTGTACGCACGCACGTGCGCTAAGTGCTTTGCTCCAGGCGAAGAGTTTTAATTTTAATTACCAAAAAAATGCTAAAATGGGGTCTATGAAATCGAAAGTTAGTGCGGCAAACAGATTTTAGATATAATTGATATTAAATAGCCATTTGATCACATAAATTTAATTTAATTTAATTTAATTTGTTCTTTATTATAATTGAGTAACTTACATATTTCAGTTTCAGAGTGCCTACTATGCTCAATATGTTCAAAACTTAGTCAAATTACTGCAGGAATACCTCGAGGTTCTGTACCAGGCCCAGTCCTCTAAAATATTTACATATATGTATATTTCTGATATTTTTCATATTTCTACCAAACAGGAACTTGAATCTAAACAGATTGTCTGACATTCTTTGGTCTAACCAACTAATATAACTAGGAAATTATTTTAACAAAACACTGATCTATTTCTACGGAAATAAACTCATCTTTTAAAAATTTATTTCTAAAAAAGTGCCCTTTTCTGAAATCTCAGAGCTGCATATCTAGACTTAATAATTACTACAGGTAATCACTTACCTATTAAGTTTTATTAAAAAATACAAAAGTTAATAGTTAGATAAGAAGATTTAGGTTACGTGGGGATAGAGTAGGTTATAAAATTTAACCGATTTTTAGAAAAAACTAAAACCTCTTTTCCTAATATTCCCTAATTTTGAAAAAAAATTATACTACATATTGCCAAGCTACTTATAAATATTATAATTGAATGAAAAAAATTAGGTCTAGCACTAAATGTAAAAAATTTTATTATATACATATGGGAACGATTTCAGCTTGGATAGAAAAAAAAATAATTAAATAAAACAAAATAGAATTAAAGCTAACAAGGAGAGTTTTAGATGTTGGGATAAATAATTTTATTGAATTTCTTCAGATTTATAGAGAACTATACTTGTACCTATAAGATCACAGTAAAAGGAGTAAAGCGAACTTCTCAAAAATAAGCGAAGCAGAAATTAAACCATATCTTAAACTACTTTGCTGTGCTTTACAAAACTGAAATTTAAGCATACATTATTCATTAGTTATTTATGGGATTTCAGATTAAGATTTTCCCATATTTTTCCCAAAATATTGGTTACGTATATATCGGAAGGTAATGCACAGAAATAGTACCTGTAATTATTTAAAAGACAAAAGTGATTCAGAATAGTCTAGAACAATTTGCGGCAATTGCCTTCGATGTTTCCTCTTATCAGGAAAAAGTCAGAAATTATAAAAAACTGTTTTGAAAATAAGGATTAAAGGCAATTATATTAAGACTGTTTATAATTCCAGAAGATATTACTTTTCTATAGTTTCCTTTTGATTTCACCTTAAATAAATATTAAGAACAATATTTTAATTTGTTCTTTTAAGGGCTGGCCTAAAATGAGGAAAAGAGAAATGTTTTTAAAAGAAACTATTAGAACGAATGTTGCCAAACTTGGGAATGTATTTGTTTATAAATGAGGTAGATACAAAAATATTTTGATACAAAAATAATTGAATGCAAGCGACTTATGCGCCACCTGCTGAGGCTCTTAAAAAAAAGGTTGCTCCACTGCTGCGGCCGTTAAACTAAGGGTTTTCCCGTATAAAGAACCAGGAATTTGAAAAAAATGTTAAAATTTGACAAAATGGTGGAATTTTGAAAAACAAAAAATCGAATTTTGCCTAGAAAATCGCTGTTTGTGTTTGTGTGCCAAATTAAAAGTTTTCATCCGATCAAAAATCTCCTGGTTTCGGATGATTCGTTTTTGTGTTAGAGCTGCAGCAAATACGAAAAACGCGGTTTTTGCTGCTCTTTAGAAGCCTACCATTCGCGAACTATTTGAGATGCAATCTTAAAATTTTAAAACGATATTCTCAAATATATAATCTTTCTAAATAAAGCAAAAAAAAAAAAAAAATTCGATTTTCCGATCGTGTTAGATTATATAGCCCCTCAATTTTGGTAGCCTAAACTAATTTTGTTTTGGAATTTACTAATTTTTAAATATTTTTGGAACATCCCCCATTTATTCGAAATTAAAAAATAATAAACATCTTCCCACTGTCTTAGGTGCGCGCACGTGCGCCAAGTGCTGTGCTCCGGGCGAAAAATTTGAATTTTAATTACAGAAAAATGCTAAAAAGGGCCTACGAGATCGAAAGTTATTGCGGCGGGTGGTGGCGATCGTGCTCCCGCGGCCCGCGGAGGTGAGGGGCACCTGTCGCGGCTGCCTGCATGCGCTTCACGCTTTTTTTCAATTCAAAGTGCGTTGCCAGATGGGGGCCAAAGCGAAAGTTGTCCAAAAAGTACAAAATAAAATTTCGGCGATGCCCACACATTCGCAGGGAGTTGTGGGGCTCGATCTATGCGTGCTCGGGGCCGTGTGGCCCGTGCCTAGGTGAGAAAAGTGTGCACTACCTTAAGACGGCGTTGCGTCGGTGTTGGGCCGCGACACGCACTTCGATCTCGCGGAAGAGTGAAACCTTCGCGGCTTTGTTCGGGCAGTTGGGCACAATCCGACAAGAAATTGACTTTGGATCTTTGGAGATCGTGGCGTAGGGCTTATCGCCGCCGGAAAAGGTGCGCTGGAGACTTTCGTTTCTGTCGGCCTGTCTTCCAGCGAACCTTTGAGGGATTTCCCCGTTTTAATCTACGCGGTGTTGACCACTTTTCGGCTATCTGTCATGTGATTTTAGAGCCAACACATAGACAGACAAGATCAAAAGGGCGATAATCAGCAGAGATAAGCTCGATCGCTTTGCTTTCCTTTTCTATATTTTTTACTTTTTCATGCACTAAGAAATTGAAGAAAATGAAAGCTTTGAGTTATTTCATTAGTTGTTTTCAATTATAATTCAGAGCTCACTCAGAAATTCTGTAGATTGTAGTGGAAAAATCTCAAGAAATGACCTTAGTTATTAAACAACAAAAACACAAACAAAATGACTAGGTGGAGGTTTCTGGGGTAGCCAGTTTTTAATGAGTTATACAATTTTAAGATTTGAATAAAACAGCCGATACAAAATTTTGTTTGAATTTTGCAAGAATAAGTTTATCTACACTTGAGATTTTTTTTAGGATCACTAATTTCAAAATCGGTGAATCTAAAAAAACGGCAAAAAATCACATTTGTTGTATGGGAGCCCCCTTAAATATTTATTTTATTCTGTTTTTTAGTATTTGTTGTTATAGCGGCAACAGAAATACATCATCTGTGAAAATTTCTACTGTCTAACTATCACGGTTCATGAGATACAGCCTGGTGACAGACGGACAGACAGACAGACAGACAGACGGACAGCGGAGTCTCTGTAATAGGATCCCGTTTTACCCTTTGGGTACGGAACCCAAAAAAGTAATAGACATTTGAATTCCTGAAAGGTTCTTTTTTACTTTGTAATTTGTCTAACATTTGAAATTCAAATAACAGAAAAAATTACAATGATGAGCAACAGCGCTCACTATATTACTAAAACAAATATTTAAATAAGCTATGTAAATTATTTGAGTTTTGATGGTTAGTGAATAATACAACAATATTATCTTCTATTGAACCCAAGAACAATTTCCATTGTGGTGCTAATTGGTAATAATTGTGCCAACATACAAATCTGCTTATTATCATTTTTTAACCGAGTGAAAATCGTTTAATATTTTTAGCTCAGAATATAATTTGCTATGTTTATCGTAGTCGTATAACACCAGCTTAGTGATAGTTATGGTAAGTTAAAGTTGTTCGCGACTTTTGAAATGTTTTCCACAAGAAAGTATTAACAAGCAGGTATTGACAATTTCTGCTTTCAACAAGACAATGCCACGGGTCACACAGCAGCAGACACAATCGTTTAAATTTTAAAAACAACTATATTATATGTATATATAAAAATGGACGTGTGTGCCTACATTTCACTCTGCAGCTAAAACTACACATCACAGATGAAAAGTGTTTGTGTGGGGTAGTAACCCCAAGCTTCCCATCTTGCACTATGGTAGTTGCGAGTCGATAGCTATAAGGGTGTAAAAGATATGGGGGTTGAAAAAAGTTAACTTCGAAAATGTGTGACTCTAATTGAGCATATGAGAATCATAGTGGCGTAGAAGAGAAATTTCTCGAAAGTTCGATTTCTTTCTGGAACTATCTAAAAGATTTGAGAAATTACTCGAAAGTTCGATAACTTTCTGGAACTCTCTAGAAGCTTTGAGAAATTCCTCGAAAGCTCGATAATTTTCGGGAACTATCTAGAAGATTCGAGGAATTTCTCGAAACTTCAATAACTTTCTGGAACTTTCTAGAAGATTCGAGAAATTTCTCGAAAGTTCGATAATTTTCTGGAACTATCTAGAACATTTGAGAAATTTCTTTACAGTTCAATAACTTTCTGGAATTGACTGGAAGACGAGAAATTTCTCAAAAGTTCGATAACTTTCTTTAAAAATGATTCCAATTAGTCTAGAACGTACTGAATTTTTCTATAAATTTCAGAATGATCTGGAAAGTTCTAAAAGATATTTAAATGTGAATTATTTAAAAAAAGAATACTAATCGGCCTCTAGAATGTTCTGGATTGTTCAACAAATTTCAAGACTTAAAAATGATTCGAATCGGTCTAGAATGTTTTGGATTGTTCTGGAAATTTCGAAAACATTATGAAAAATTCTAAAATATATTTATAAATGTTTTAAATCAGTGAATAATGGTTCTAATTGGTTTAGAACGTACTGCAAAATTCTAAAATATATTTAAAAGTAGTAAATCACACTAAAATTATCGGAACAATCCAAAACATTCTAGAACGATTAGAATTAGTTTCAAGTGATTTACGGCATTTAAATATATTTTAGAGGTTTTTAAAACGTTTTCCAAATTTTTTTAAAATTATGTGGGTAGTGAGGATGGCTTCTGAGACTATATAAGACGAAATGTGATGCACATGCTTCAGTTTATAAGAAGTGGGCGATGAAAGATAATTTATAAAATTCATTAAAAAAAATGTGTTCTATATTGTACTACCAAAAAATAACCCAGCGAAGCGGGTGTTTCCAGCTAATATTATCATAAATTAAGTCTCATTTTCTAGAAAACAAGAAAAAAAATATAAAACCTGCATTTTTTCTAGTTCTCCATAAACAAAGTTTCGCCTTATGCAGTACCTATATCGTATTGCTGGGAATATTTTTATCTAAAATATTTGAAGGTTCTATTTTTAAAGATAAATTCACAAAATGCTCGCTTATTTGGGTCACCCAAGGGCCATACACAACCTTTTTTCGGTTGTTTGGGAAGATAAGCTCCACTTAAGTAGTCCAGAATTCTCAGCTATTTTAGGAAAAAATGTTAGTCGGAAAAATATACTAGCAAATATTCTTCTCTTGAACATTTGGAAGGCACTTTTACTTTTGAATTTTTATTCTTCTGTTGGTCAGCAGAAACAGGCAGTACAAGGCATCACCGCTGTAAATTGCTCCCCAGGGGTAATGAAGATTTAAAGACGGGGCTTAAGATGATTAATCATCGTTCTTTTGACGGGAGGCTTTCATGGCTAATTGTGCACTGCTGCACGCAATTCTTTTCCATTTTTCCGCCTCTTTGCCCATCTAGTGAATTTTCATGCAATTTCATAAATAAATTTATGCGCTGTTAAGACTGTCGCGCAGCGCTCAAAATTTTGCGAAATCTCAGATAGCCACGGTCCTGCTTGAGAAAAAAAAAGATATACCAGGCGAATTGCCCGTTGCCCAGTTTCTTTGATGGAACTAATCCGCGAAATTGGCGAGGCTAGGAAATGTAAAAAAGAGCAACAATAAAGAAAAAAAAAATCGAAATCTCTTTATAAATTCAAAATCTCGGAAAAGTAGGAAACCTTTCTGGGTCACAGTGGGCTTTCGTTTTGTTACATCAGAGCCCGAAAAAATGGACATAAAAATTTGATCACAGGCCGCACGGTAACCGCACTCTAGCCGATTAAGTAACAGCCCGGCTAGATGCAGAAGGGGCTCTCGGGGCAATTTTGCGGGTCTCAAAAGTGGGATAATGGCGGCTGGTGGTTCGGCGGCTCATTAACAAAAGCGGAGGCTCGCCACAAAGGCCCCAGAGTGCGAAAGGTAAAGAAAAATGACACAGTGCGCAAGGGGGCCTAATGAGCAATTACCCGAGAAACAAAAAGTGAAATTTTTTTCCGCCTTACGCTGCCGGTGGCTGTGCGGAGCCCCACCGATAAAAGCGCCAAAAAATCATGTTCCTCATATGTCGGATTATATAACAACATCCCGCGGAGCTAGGCGAACTGAGCGCGCGCAATTCGTCTTACCTAAAAATCTTTAAGACGGCGAGATTCGCTCGGATCCCGCGCTCAACCGGTGGGAATCCGAGCCGAGCCGTCGCCGCGCTGCACAGCCTCCGAGATTCAGATCTCCGGACCGAGACTCAAATCTCGAATTTAGATGCCATTCTTCCAGCCCTTGTCGAGGGAAGGGGGCGAAGTGGATCAATCGATCGAACGATCTATCGACCACGGATCGCAGCCCGACAATAGAAGCAGCCGTGATAAGTCCGGCGGCAGCGGAAAGAAAATCAAAATCACTTTTATTTTCACGATCCCGCCGCTTACCCGCGGACTCCCCGCCGCGGATTTTATCGCGCTGCACACTTGGGGCGATTTTTTCTTTAGCTCGCTGGATTTTTCGTGGTTTGAAATTGGGTCACGACGTGATTGAAGATTTTACAACCGTGTTGTTTTTTATTCATCGTCGCTGTTTTTAATAATAATAAAACAAAAATTCGAATAATAGTCCACGGTTGAGGGATTACGCCGCACGGTCTGCACCTTGTGTTGACCGCGACGGATGGAAACGGCGGTGATCGCAATCCGCCGCTATCCTTCAGTAAGTCAGATGCATTTTTATTGAACGATCGCTAATTAGTCATTTTTGCCCTTTCAAAAACATTGTTATTAATGTGCAAACCTGCGAACCTTTCTGCTTGACGAACGACTAGGCGAGGTGCAGATGTTTGGAGATTGTAAAAATTTTTAGGAGAGAGGAAAATTGTTTTCAGTTTCGCAGATTACGTCTCATAATTTTAAAGAGTTCATATAATTTTGAATATTACAATATATATGTGTTATACATCCATAGATCAAATAACACAAAATACCATTACGGTATTTATTGGTTTAATCTAAATAAAATATGCATTAGAGGATTTAGAGCTAAAACATTTGTAGTTTTATAACAAAGGCTATAAAATTTTAAATTCAAATATTTCACCGCCAGTAACTCTTATGCCTCTTAATTTAATGTCATAATCAAATTTATTTGGTTTTGAATGTTTGCATCAATAGGCACTAAATAAAGAAAGGTATAGAAAAGGAGGATCATACGCAATTTTCGCAAGGTAACCTGCAGTTCCTTTATGTTTTGAAGGCTTTGAAATTGTTTTTTCAAAATTATAATTCTCTTTTTTACCCATAAAAATAATGTTATTTTAAGCAAACATAGGTATGTATATATTAAAAATTGAGTTTTTTTTTTTAATTGAAGATTGATTTAAATTTTAAAAGAATTTAAGAGATGTTTTTCGGCATAATGCCATTCAAATTTCAAAATTTTAACTACGAACGAATTTCTAGTTTAAAATGGAAATGAAATTAATTTTTAAATTCATTGCCAGCATATTTATTAGTGACTAAATTAGAATCAGTCCACTATAGAAATATTGGATTGTAGTTCTATAACTGTCGTAAAAGAAAATTCTTCAATTTAGTACTTATCTAAAATAATTTTTGTGTGGAACAGCACGCATCAAATAATAATTACACGGGATAGCATATTTAATCCACCACTCAATTAAGTTTTATACTGTCGCAGTAAGATTCTTTTAATAAGTATGTATTTCCATTTCTATTTCTTTGTATTTCTCGAATAATGCATATCTAGTATTTAAGATAAATGCAAACAAATTTAGTTTTACCCCTTTCACCCAAAATGTTTTCAAAGAAAGGTTTAATTTTAAAATCGTTACACTGCAGTGAATGATGATTTAAACAAATATTTTGTTTTAAAAGAATTTGGACTGAAGAGTAGCATTTTTTTACCGAATAAAGCTAGTTGTTTCGATCTTACCAGGCTAATAAAAAGGTATCACACTATAGTCCAAAAACGATTCATCTTATTGTAAGACAATTGTCTTAAAGAAAATAATGCGATTCAGTCGCATTCCTCCCAGAGATCGTGGGATCCCAGAGGTTACGTGACCACTAGCCAAAAAGCGTTGAATACCGCGCATTCATTCGATTCTGCACCCAAAAAGGCTCCGATTACGCTTCTGATGCCCAAAATTGATGCACTTACCAGTGCAACGGATCGCAGGGTTCGCACAGTGCACCGGTGCAATTTCCATAGAAAAGCGAGAGCGGTGCGGCGCGGTCCGTTCCCATTGTGATTAATAACGCCGAACTCTCGCGAGTCGGCGCTGTCTTCACCTGGGGGATTGCGCAACCGTTCACCTATTTTTCGAGTTAAAGAAAAAAAATTATAACATTATCGCGAAATTTTCACATCACCGAGAGATTTTATAATCAAACATGCGCCCTGAAGTGCACCCGAGACCATTCAGGTATTAAAATTTCCAAACCGATCTGGCGTCGGAGCCATTCTATCCGCCGCCGAGGCAGATCGGTAGTTTGGCGGGCATACGGTACTATGGCGGTTATTTTTCGCGACGGTACCGTACCCGAACCCACCTGTACCCCTCCTATCCCCTCCCCGCCCCCGCTCATTTCCGATGCATTTGCATCGCGCGGATCGCGCCTGCTGCAACGCTCTGTGAAGCAGACAGATCCTCGGCGAGTGTGAGAAGATAAATTTATGGCTCCCCTGGTGTTGCTGAATTTTTAATTGGCTTAAGTTCCCCCGAGAGGCTTTTCATAATTAGCTTTTCACCTCGCGCAAGATTTTTGATTAACTCGAAACTCGAAACTTGTGGAAGTTGGTGAAGTTTAATTGTGATCTTTCCAACCATGCTCCGCTGATCAGTTACGTAAGGTGACACAGTTTTCAAACTTTTGTGCAATCCGCGGGGGGATTGTTTTTTTTTTTTTTCTTATATTTCTTTCCTTGATTTTTCGCGATCGAACTGGAGTAGAACCAAAAATTGTCTCGACGTCCGTCGTTAACTTGCGAAAAAAAAAAAATTGGGCTTTCCTTCCTCATGTCGCAGGTCGCAGACGTGACTCATGATTTTTGGAGGAATTGATGCCGAAAATGGAGCACTCTGGCATCGAGTCGTAAGGCGGAACTGCATTTTGGGAAATTTTTTTGAAATACATTACCAAATTTACATTTTAGTTCATTATTTCTTTAAAAGAAACATAAGCTCCATTGAAAATTGAATCATTCCTCCAAGAAATTATTTTGAGTGTCTTAATGAACATTATTAAAATATATTTGTAACACAGCCTTTTGAAGGCTAGGCTTTATAAAACGTAATTCCACTGATTTTCAGGATCTTTTGAATTTGTCACAGAACTTCTTATGGCCAGCATGAACCTTTTGCTTATTGTTCAAATGAGTTCAATTCTGTCTAATGTTGGCTCATTAATGAATCGATTCCAGTTTAAAGATCTTATAATTTTACATAACTTTACGTAGTTTTGGTAGTTTAGATCATTTCAATAGTATGAAATACTTAAATTGTACTCTGTAGAGGTAGACTGTATGTAGTTATTAATTTTATATTTGCTATAATGGTTGAACTAGGCGCGACTCAACTCATTTATGGAATTCGTGTTTCGAAGCATTGTTGAACATAGCAAATTTCATTTAGTTGTTCAGTTAATTTTACTTATTTCAATATGTAGTCTATAAGTTTTGTATTCTGTAGACTGAATAAATAAATATAGAAAATGTTACTATAAATTTGCCAAACAATTATAAGTACATCTGGAAAAAATCTCTTCATGTGACTACATACTTATTTTGTAGTAACCTTTACAGTATCTGATAAATCATATGCTTAGACATATGATATTTTATTTAAGCTTTTATAAATTGCGTTCAGATCATACCATCCTTATTTTTCTTGTTTACATCTAGGTACATATGTAAATATATGAGAATTTGTTTAAGTTCAAGTGATTTATTAGAAATTAGAGAATTAAGAAATGACCGAAAAGAAAAAACTTTTAGCACTTTTAAGTGTAATTTAAATTATATTTATTTACAAAACAAAAAAATTTAAAATAAAAGTAGGTACAAAGAGGATAAAGTGGAGTAGAAAGTGGCCTTTAATGAAAAATTCTGGTTGCGACATAATGCAACTTTTAATGAATGAATTGCAGTTTGAAGATTTAGATCGTTTTCATATAAGAATAAAAAAAGATACATTCTTTAAATTACTGAAAAAAGTTGAACCAAATATATTTTTCCGATTTCATTCTATCTGTAATATTTCACAAATTTCATTTATTTATGGAACAATTAAATACAAGTATTTAACTTCTTTTCAACAAATTTATTGTAATATGATAAATATAGGTGAATTTATACCTACCATATGAGTTGACATTTTTGAGAAGTCATACGCTCTTTCATATGATTTATCAGGTAGTGTAAAGGCTACCTAATTTAATTTTAAATTGAGCACACAACTGAGGTTAACAGTTATACTTTTCAATATCTAGGAAATATACATTTTTATTTGCTATCTGAACTACCGATATTTCTAAACCTCTTTATACCTTTCAAAATTCGGCCAATTTTTAAAATTCAAACTTTTAAAGCTGCTTTTGTTGGTTGGCGTGTGTATGCTTGACGGTGGTTTTAATTTTAATGTTTAGAATTTAGAAATTGAAAAGTGTGTAAATTTTTTGTATGACCTTCTTAAATATAACTACAGATTCGGATTTAATCGGATTAAAAATCAGACTATTTGTCAAAATCCAATCAGACATTGATCGTAAGTCGTCATTCAACTTTGTGACAAATTCATCAATATTATTTTTAGAAGCCATCGAAAAAATCTGAAAATTTGTTGTGGGAATATGCAATCTGGCACTGTTCTGTTAAATAAGTCGAATGCTTTAGAAAAGTTAAGCAGAGTTAATACAGTCAGGCTATTTTTGTCAAGTCCTAAACGAATTTTTTCAATAACGTTCAAGAAGGCAGGTAGATCTTTTTTTGTAACCAGATTGAAATATAATAAGCATCTTGGAGTTAAAAATACATATACTCGTTAATTTGAAGAAATAACACCTTTTCAAACACTTCTGTGGACAAATAGATTAGAAAGCTTAATGGTCTAAAATTCTGGAAATAATTTTTCTGTTCACTTTCAAAGATAGGAATGAACTTGGCCATCTTCTAATATTTGGAAAAAGTTGAGGTCATCAATTAACAATTACCTGAACATATTTATGAGATTTTATAGAGTTCTTTTTATATTATTAAATAAAATAAGTGGTTTTGCGACAAGTTTACTTGCAATGATCACTGAATCATAAATAAAGTAAATAAAAAAGAAAGTCTAAAGTGTAGTATTTACACAAACTTATTGGCTTTATGTTCCCGGTTCAAATAAAGACATCAATTGAGCTTTTTGGCCATGGAAGTGTTAAATTTCACAAGAAAGTGCGATCGCTATGGGTGCATTTTTTTCATTTTTTGAGAAACATGAGAAAATTGTTGAAGTTGCCCGAAGTGAAAATTTATTAAGGAAAACAGCAGATGCAAATGACTGAGTCCAGAAGCATTACATAGTTTAGACAACTGCTGCGGGTACATCTAATTATTTTGGTTGTATGTTTTGTCTCAAATAATGTCAGCTACAGCCACAGCACCCTAGATAAGGGCCCCAAAGATGCGATAAACGAAAAAAAAACGCACTTTGCCTCTCCCCAAAAACGCAGAGGGGGCCCACCAAAAAGCCCGTGGCACACTTTCTCGCCTCCAACTTTTGCCCTATGAATACGAAAAGATCATTCGCTCGATCGTTGAAAGGCAAATAGAAAAAAAAAAATCGACAAATCTATGTTGTAGTAGTGCTGTACTTTGCCACAGTCTTAGAAGAAACTTTTCGGCGCCCAAAGGCCCTTCGAACGAATCAACCAAGACGATCGGCGTCTTAGATCGGTGTAAGATCACTTGACGCACACATGACGATGGGTCACGCACACAAATTCAGCCCTTAAGTAGGTCACTCAAAGTACTGAGTTCCTTGTTTTTTGCTTCTCATTTTTCTTCGAGGGCTTTTTGATGGTTTATTTCTTTTTATTGCTAGCCGCTGTCGTCGTTGATGTCTTCAAATTTCCTCGCGACTTTCGGTGTCTGTCTGCCGCTTTTCTATGTGGAAAGGTTAACTAGTGGGCACTTGTTTGCGCCGAACGTCTTAAAGGGCCTCGGCTGGGCGTCTTTGCATACCAAACGAGCACCGAAATTATATATGGGAATTATTGTAGAGAGCGTCGACATTTTTATTTTTATTTTTTCTTACTTTTTCTCAAGAAATTTATTAAGCTCTGGCAGGCATGCGACCAGTGTCCTTGGCGGAAAAGGTTGGCTGCTGATCGTGTCGCGATCGTGATCCATCGTTCGATCCATCCGCATTTCGAAATTTCTTAGCGGTACATGTCCACTTTAATATCATTGTCTTATTTCTTTTCATTTTTTTTTAAATTCTTCATTCACACATCTTCGCCGCCCTACGGGTGATATTTTTCTTAATAAGCAACAATTTTTAGCTTTCAATCAAAATTTGAAGTTTATTCTGAGGACAACGTCAAGGCTGATCGTCTTCTTGGAACTCGAGAACTTTATTTAAAAAAATATATCTGTTCAAAAGAAAACAGCGCAGCGCCAAAATCCCATTAATTATAAAAGAAAAAATTGAAGGGAATATGTGTGCCAGTAATTTTCCTTAAATATTTTACAGAAAAATTAGATTTTATAACTAAACGCCCTTTTGCCATGTCACACAAATCATTTTTCGCGTCACAGTGGCATTTTGTGTCTCTTGAAATGGGTAATTTTAATTTAGCGCCGGAATTTGTTTTAATCGTAATTAGCGCGGTGACAACTACACCGGCTAAGTGGTCCCTATTGTTCGAAAGTCGACGGCATTATTCTTCTTGTTGACGCTGAGCACATTATTTTCTTTGCAGCCAATTTTAATTTTAGATCGTTTTATTTTCGAAAAGTGCAATTGCTTGATGTCGCAGCGCAAAAATATGGAAGGTGCCAAACGAAACACATTCCGGCGGCACTGAGGAAGGACCTTGGCAATGATCAGTTTTTTATTTATTTACTTATTTAAATGGCATATTGTTGACTTACATACAATTATTTTGCCAGGGAGGAAACGTGGTAAAGGTCTTAAAAATTGTAGAGATCTTTTTGGCAGTGATTCTCTCTTGTCAAAAGCGTAAAAGAAATCTTATTCAGGTATAGGAATTAAACGTGTACTATTCGGCGTTTTTAAAAATAAAATCTAATTTTAAGAAATTAGGTGATTAGTCAAATAATCTTACGATTAACAACCAAGACTTGTTCTTTAATTAACATAATCGGGACAAAATTCCAGTAAGTTAGGAAATCTGATTTATTTTTCATTAACGAATTAAACAATACTGCCCAGCAACAGTTGTTCGTCTGTCCTGTCACTTATTATAATTTTAAATAAGTTTTCGACAAATATTATAAATTAAATCTAATTCAAAAGACAAAAACATTTGTGCAATTATAGCAAAGAAAACAATCGATAAGAATTGGTTTCAATTGGGTAATTTTGAAGGCAATATTCAGGGGAATGACGAATTTAGGGAAAAAGCAATATAATTTCAACATTTGGGTATATCGCAACTATTTTTTGCTAAATAAATAGGTCCAACAAAAAAATAGTAACAAAGACTTATAAAGTACTAATCTCAGAATTAATTGAAAACTTATTTGCCAGACGACGGATATTTTGACTAGCATAATTGTAATAGTAATAGAGTAAGTTTTAGGTCCTATTTGAAACCATAACATTTTTGGTGGAAAGCGATATTGTTTTATATTCTGATAGAAAATATGTCGTATTTTAAAATCTTTGTCTCACCATGGACTGATATAGAAAAATATATGTTGAGCAGAAAATCTAGCTACAAATTTTGTGAATTTGAATTTCTTAAATTACACATATGCATATTATCTTAGAATTATGAAGTCCTGCGATAACAATTCTTTTCTTTCTTAATATTATGTTAACATTTTCAGGGTGATTATCAATATTCATACATCTTTATTTGAAAGTTAAAAATCTAATTCAGAAAAGATCCTTAATACTTGATCTTGATAATGATCTGATAAATGCAAACAGTTGGGATGAAATAAAATAGACTAACCGAATCTGGCAGCGTAATTTAATCTCACTTAAAAACGCTAGATTCCAATATTAAAACAAGATGAAAAGCTATTCTGAGCGATTTCTTTGTAGGGGAAAAAGATAAATCTGTCTAAGTTTATAATACGACGGAAATTAGTACGGAAGTACATATACAAATAGCATAATTTATTTTATAATCTTAAATAGTGATCTTGCCAACAGAATGTCTTTGAAACTCTTAGCATTTATTGGTATCAAAATCATTCGTCCTAGAGATAAGACATCAAGTGCTGTATGCGATTCTTAATTTTATTTACAAGTAAAAGTCTCTTCCCACTTATTTATTAATTTAAATTGAACATTAACCACCTCCCCTGATGACGACATCATAAAACCGCCCATTTGTCGCGGTAGTACCACTTTTCGGTGGTTATTAATACCCCGTGAAACGCCAGCGCATCTAAATTACTTAAATAACCGCGAACACAAAAATTATTAATTATGATGCCTAGAACCACAGCCGCCTCAGACCAGAGGTGGTGATTATGCTGCGAGCGCCTGCCCCATCATAATTCAAAATTTCCCAAATGCAATGAAATCGGCGCAACGACGGCGACGGCGCGGCGCGCATATGCGACGACCTGCGCCAACTGCGATTACCTGTCCTCAGAGCGCGCGACGCAGCATTCGCCCATGGACCAACTCGAAGAGGATTAGAATCTGCGTGATCCGAGGGTCTGCGTCGGTATAAATTTCCCGCGATGACTATTTCTGAGCCCCTAATTGCAGGTAATTAGCAGTACAACAATAAAACTGTCGCGGACGAAAGACAAATGGACAAAAGCGGAAAATTTACTGTCGCCGAAGACTCTTGGCACCGGAGGCCCGCTCCCGGCGGCGCGCTCGAATCAGAAAATGATTTAAAAACGCGGTCCACCGAGGCGGCTGCTGGGGCGCTCTGGGGGCCTAGTGCCAATCTGCAGCAGCCCGAGCCGGGCGCAGCCTCCCCGAGGAGTCGCGGTGCCGATTGTTGGCCATTTAACATTTTCGGGGACAGAACAAGCGTCGCTGTGATTAGTGGACATGGGGCCGCCAATTCATTGCGAGGACGCCAAATCTCGCGGTATTAGCGGATTTGAATAAATAATTACCCGATCGGGTCGCTATTGATTCATGAACGGCCCCAGGAGACGTTCATTGGTGCTAAATGTCTAGAAATAGACGCTGGGTTTAGGGTTCCTAATTTTTCTGATTTTCTTAATTTTTAGAAACAAAAGAAAAATATATTTTCTTTTGTTACCTAGTCATAACGTTCATTATATGAATATCGAAATATGGAAATCCACAATGGAGTAACGAATTTCAAACAAATAACACGATCAGAATTTCGAAACTTTAAAAATACATAATTTACGGAAATTTAAAATCAAGAATAGTGCTCCGAAACTGCGACAGAATTCAAGGGATTTTAATGAAAATTGACCTTTGAGGGTTTTTCGAATCGCTGATTTCGAATGCTTTATTAAAAATTTTTACGGATATATAGGAATAGTTTTGTAGGATTCAGTTGTTGATGGTAAATAAATGAAATAAATAAATAAGTAAATCAGCAAACATACAGAAGTTTCTTTACACTAAGTTTTCATTCTAAAAACAGAGAGTAAAATGACGCTGACCTTAAGAGCAATTTTAAATTTTCTTCCACAGAAAAATTTATCACGATTTTAGATTATTTTTAAGCTTCTATAGTGTGTTATTCGATCAATTCTGTAAATTTTATGTGATCTTTATTAAATATCATATTAAAGAAATTTCAGCAAAATTATTCTGTGAAGGTATTTTTAGCAGTTTAAAGACATGCTGCCAAAATTATTTTATTTGTTATGAACTACTCATCAATTTTGAAAAAGTGTTAACTCATATGTTTAGCTTCGTACATTGCCAATTCGTTTTTTTCAATATATGTGAAATATTGGGCTCTATTCCACTAATTTCAGGAATAGTCACTTTATAACTTTATAATAACTTTAAAATCATTATCTAAAAATCATAGCCACTGCGAAAACTACTGGACTAAAAACTCGTATTCTACAAACGCAGTGATTATTATTTATCAATGGAAATTTTGTAATATAGCCATTGTGACTATTAGAACTTTAAAGAACTTTCACAAACTAATGATGATTTTGTTTCTTTGGAAGGTTTTTGGTATTTTTTATGATTTTCTAGAGGGTAAAATGAATTTGTTTAACCATCGTGAATTTCCAATTATAATTTTAAAAAATCGATGTTTAGGTTCAATCCCAGAGGAAATTTCAAAGAGTCTCGAAATCTGGAACAGATTTGATAAAACTTTGTAAGAGTGTTCATTTGAAGTCAAAAATGGCAAATATGTATGTACTTCTGAGATGTTTAATTTTGAAACTTCGAAAATTTTGCCTTAACGATTTTTTATAACCAGAAAATTCCGTTTTATCATATAAATATTTTAATTGTCTTTTTTTTTGCTTATTCGTCAGTTTTTATACTAAATTGACATTTCTATACCAAATTTCATCAAAACCCATGAGGAGATCACAAACTCAATTTCAAAAAATGTAAGCAATTTTAAAAAAATTTATCATTTTAAAATTGCAGTATTGCTGCAAATAGGTAAATGATTTCAATGAATAAATGCTTATTCAGAGCTTGTACTAATTTTTAAATCGAGATTCTACCCTCAGGGCACGTTAAGGGATGATAAAAAGTCATGAACCCTCAATTTAAAAAATTGTGGCTACTCGTAGCAACAGCTTTTTGAGAGTAGCTGCGTAACCACTGTGGGCGGGAGTGGCCACTTTCATTGGTGAAATGCAAAATCGGGCAAATGTGCCAATCGTAGTGGCTAATCAATAATAGCCATACTTTAAGCCAGTGGTTAATGTTAGCAGAATAAACCCCATTTTATGTTTAATTTGTCGCCACTGATAATATTAGTAATATTTTAAATTAGAAAAATTGACTTTTTTACTAGCATTTTTGCAATTTTTTGATGTGTCATTTTACTACTACGTATGTATTATAAACGATTTTCGATTTCGAAAAAGATGATAAAATTACACCAAAAGTTTAATAGTGTAATGTATAGTTTTTTTGGCGCTGTTTTTATTTCCTGTGCCCAAAAATCTTAAACCCCTTATTCCAGGAGTCGCAAACTCTTAAAATAGGTGAAATTCCCGGGACAGAGATCCGTCCGCATGAGTCACACTATCAATGCACCGCCAAAAGACGAGTGACACCCTAGCGATGATTGATTTTGGCAGATGGTCACCGCAGCGCCCACTCCCTGCCCTGTCCAACGAGCCGAAATTTGGGCCTATTCAGCGGCTGGTCGCGCCTGTCCGAAAAGTGAAAGTTTTTCGGCTGCTAACAATGTGATCTATGCGACCACGGGAAAGTGAAAATGACCAAACCCATTACCTTCGGCCAGTTGAGCCCTCGGCCGGAGGTGATCTTCGTCATGCCCCGAAATCGCGGGAACAATGCGCCTCTTGCGAGCCGCGCTATTTCCGGAACAAGGGGCTTTGTGTGGGTGCTGCTCGATCTTAAGACGCTGGCGATTCGTCGTCCGTCCAGCCAAATTTCGACTATTCGACGGATGCTTATTAAATTGGCCCTTTGAAATCATCGACCGATCGGCGGCATCATCGTGCGCTTTTTGATTGGATTCGATTGATTAATGATCTAGGCCGCGGATTAAACGAAGAAGAAGATTCAATGATTCGAAATATATTTTGGATTCTGGAAGTAATCTTATGAATGAGATTCAAATCCAAATTCATCATATTTATTGTTTTTTTTTTTAATTTTTTTAATATTTAATTTTCAATCGACTTACTAAGTGCCTTATACCAGCGACACACACCAATTGAAATTTAGAATTTCGAGTGTTCTCAATTTCAGAAATATATCATATTACCTCTGAATTTTTTAAAAAAGTTTCAGGCAAATATTCTGTAAAAACGAGATTTTGACAAAAATTTAACTTTAATTTCAAAGCAATACAATAATATTGTGAAATTGAGTACGCTCGAAATTCTAAATTTCAGTTGGCGTGTCGCTGGTATTATGAAGTTATATTGAAAATTTGCTAATAAGTAACTGTTGAAGCAACATTGAAAATGGGCTAAGTGCCTTTATAAAAGTTCTCAGGTTACGTTTTCTCTGAATGTTTTGATCAATCGATGACGTAGCATCCATTTTTTATCGCGTAATTTAGTTAACTAACCGCTCAAAAAGTAAAATTTTAAGAGCAATCCATTTGGATATTATTAGGCTTGGCATTTAGATCGTATTTTCGTAAAAATACTGATTTTTGATTTTTTGGCACTTGGATCCTTTAGGGCATCTTTCACCAAGTACAAGTAAAGTGTTGATTAGTTACTTTTCAATTAACGCTAATTGGCAAGTAAAGGTCACAATTATCTTCTGTCAATTTCGCAAACGAAATTAAAGTTTCGAATAACAACTTACCAGTGAATTTCATAGCAAATCAGATGTTCATTCATTGAGTATTCCGTCAAATGCCGCATTTCTAACTCAAAAGTGTCGCAGATGGCGATGGAATTTTTACTCGCCAATTAAATACGCTAATTGGCAGATGTAGTAGCCAGTAAGTTACGGGTTAGAAATTCGTACGTTTAGCTACCGGTGACTTTAACTGGCGGTTAGCCTATTTGATAGCTTACTTGTAGGTCGTGAAAGAGGCCCTCAGACTTACAACCCTTTAATTATATAATTCTGGTATCACTTGATATGAAAAAAACGCGTAGTCCTTGGGACCATCGACAGAAGTGGAACTTCATACAAAATCTTCCGTTTTTAGGGTTCCGTACCTCAAAAGGAAAAAGGAAAACCTTACAGGATCACTTCGTGGTCCGTCTGTCTGTCTGTCATGACATTTTTTCTCAAGAACGCGTGGAGGTATCAAGTTAAAATTAATATCAAAAATACTCAGGTCTGCAATTCTTTGGAGCTGTGAAAAAATTAAACTTCTCAGTCAATGCAATCAAAAGATGCGCTCGTTTATTCACTCGCATATTTTGACACTCGCAAGGGAATCGAAACCTATAGGGCACTTCCCGTTGACCTAGAATCATGAAATTTGGCATAAGCAAAACCGTAAATTTGTAGTTACATCACAAAAAAATAATTTTTTACAGAACCTTCGGTGCACGAATCCGACTTGCACTTGGCCGGTTTTTTCAATACATAAGATTCTTCGTCATTTTTTAATAATTAGTTTGGCAAAAGAAATAATAATATATGTAGTATATGTTATATAAAGGAAATTCTGACATCAGAATCTGGTGCGATTTGTGTGCGAGACATCGAGCTATTTCAGCGATTGGTGCAGTCCTTGGGATCGAGTTGGCATCACAGGTCGGGGACACACCGACTGCCAAGTGCGGCCAGAGCTTGTCGAATTCATGGAAGTACCTACCGATAAATTTTTTCGTTACATCGATTTTTACTACCCCCATTCTAATACGCACAACCATACAAAAATACGTTCAACACAAATTAGATTTAAAACTTTAACCTAAAAAATTGGTTTAAGTCTGGCAATCTTAAAAAAAATAAAATAAGTGAAGTAAATGTTATTACTTATGAAATATATATGATTCGAGCGGGCAGTCACGAAAACATGAGTTTGATGGGTCTTTTTATTGAAAATGTGGTATTATGGGTCTAATTGTAAGATCTATCAAAAAAGATATGTTTCGGGTTGGTTCAATACCGTCCATTGTTTAAACAAAAAAACTTATGAATAACAAACTACGCCCCATAAAATTAGTAAAAAAAGACAGTTTATATAAAATGTTATTATTACTCAAAATTCCTGAAGCATTGTTAGTACCTTGTACCAATTACTGAAGTGGCGTTCTCATGGTGGCCCCGAAGTTGACTTAGGTATGCGCCAGAGCCGCCGCGTTGGGTGGCTTTCATTAGTCGACAAAATGAGCCCCATTAAGGCTGGGATTAATTTTCGTAAATGTTATCGCACGCCATACACACGGCATCTTATCGAAAACGCAGGAGAAACAGAAGTTTGTTCACGATCAAAGTCGTGTTTGGACCGAAAACAACGGCAGGTACATGCGATTTACATGAAAATAGCGAAAAAAAAGAGAAGAGACGTAACAAAACGAGTAACGAATATAAGAAAATTGCGCAATAGTACGCGCATGCATGCAGCCAAACAGCGTGATAATGGCGATTTTGCCGCGTTTCGAATGCGCGGTTTGTCCACTGTCCGTTAAAAATGGGGAGTGGTTGGACCGTGACAGGATCTAAGGTTTAAGGGTTTTCGGAACCAACCCTTTTAGGGTTAATTAATTTCATCTCGTCCTACTTTCATAAGCGCTAATTGAGTCAAATCCGAAACATTTGTTTTAACTATCAATCTATCTTTCATGGCATTTCGACATCAGATTAATTTTTGTTAGCCTCAACTGTTGCCTCTACAAACTTATGAGCGTTGCTCTCAGGTGATTTTTCCTGTTACGCATGACAGATTTTAGGTTAGAAAGTGAAAGGAAACTACCGTCCGCGAAGGAACGACGGCGGGAAGCACTAAGCCAGAAACACGTAAACAATTTCAATTTCTTATATAGCGTCTAAAGCCGTAAAGCGCTAGCTCTAGGCTCAGCGGTGCAGCTAACTAGGCCCTTAGCCAGCTTTAAAATACCTTTCGCTGAGCCCTGCTGTGCTCGACATAAACCAGTAAACCTTTTTGGAATTTTATAGATTCAATAATTGAGCAATACCCAGACAGCAACTCAACATTTCCCCATCGTCTGATTTTTATCACTTTTTTCCCAGTGAGACTTCCTCTAGAGTCTAGAGTCTAGAGTCTAGAAAGGGGCATTTTTCAAATTAACTTTATAAAAGCCATAATATTTCGCACAATAAAAATAAGGAATAATTTCGTTTTAAATACAGATAGGTATTTATGCTTTGCTAGATTTTCCCACCGCATCTTTAAAGATCTTGGTGATTTTGCACGAAAAAGTAAAATCCGATATTGTGCCCCACTAATGTTAAAACCCTCAAGAGCCTGCACACAAACTGTGGCTGAGTTCCAGCGGAAATTTCCACATTTTGAGTGAATGTCGACGCTTCCTGGAGCAATTGCCAAGCGGATTTTAACTGATATACCTCCACTTTTCGTGGCATTTTGTCGTGGTCCAATTGACATTTTGCATTTTAAGGTAAGGACGATAAGGCCAAGTCGCGTTCGCGGGTAAGAAATATCCGAGACGGGAAGTTTTTATTGTAATAACTTAATGGGGACCACGATAAACTGATCACTGGAAGATGCACGTGGATCGGTCTTAAAAGCCAAGACGAGTAGCTACTTAAAACGAGAGGTTGTAAAACTGGAAATGTTCGGATGTTTTGCTCATCAGACAGGAAGTCTTTTATAAGATCCAAAGAAACACTTTTACTTCTAAAAGTAGATGTGAAGATCAATTAAACTAGATAAGATCTATTATAGTGGTATGTAAAAATTAACGATCACATGATCTCTACAGCAAAAGATAAATAAACTTATTGCTGAGCGAATATTATATAACAAAAAATATATATTATTTTTCGTAAGATCGTCTAATTATAAGCCCTTTGTTTTGTTTTTTTGGAAAAAGTATTACAGAAAACCTGATGTACAACTGCGGTGTAATATCTTGAAGAATCACCTTAAAATTCTAAATTTACAATTTTTAGTCGGTTTTGCATATTAATTTAACACAATACAAGTAAAAAAATAAATACTAAAAAAATTTTGTACAAAATAAAAATCAGGCGAGATTCGCAATGAACCGAGAAGATTCCTCAAAAATATGACTTGAAGATTTCTGATGTAATTTTTGGATGATAATGCCTCAGAATGTTTTGTTTTGATAATACTTTTATTTATTTTTAAAGAACATTGATAACATTCAACAGCTCCTGCTTCTGAGGCAGCAACCACTTTTCAAAATCCGAAGGCGAAACGATCACAGGGTGATGGATCAAGGTGTCGTCCGCACCTTGTGACCATAATCGATCACATCGATCGCCAGAGCTTTGCCCCACGCTGAGACTATTTATTTTTGTCATTAAATCTATCAATTGATTATGTATGCACATTTGCTTTGCATGATTAAAAACTGAAAGGAGCAATGGGGCAGGTTAGCCGATTGCTTATTTATTAGATAAAAACATTCGAGAGAGGAAGATTCAAGTTGGATACGAGATATGTATTATGAAATTTTTGGACATTTTAAATGATTGTTTCTTTCTCAATGCGTTTTGTTTGCTGGAAAGATATAAATAAGATGAATCTCGAAAAAATTTAATATCTAGGAACATTTTAAATATCTTTAATTTGATTGCGAGTTTCTTGTTTTCGGCCTTTTAAAATTGACTAATTTGCCGGGTTTTCTAATCGAAGATTAACTGAATATTAAAATGAGTAATTAATATGCATCGTTTGATTACATAAATCAGGGTTTTTTAAACTTAAATATTATTATAGGTAAAATGGATGGATATGATCGACCAAATATTAATTAATCCCTTAAAATTTTTTTTCAATTTCAAAACTGCGATCCTTTCAAATACGTTCGAATTGAATCGAATAGAGAAGAGCTTACAAAGTCTATTTTGGACAAAATTATTTAATAAACTTCAGCTAATATTGACTTCAGTTAACTTTTGCGCATATAACGTCAAAATAATTCGATTGGATTTTCCTATCCGATTATTTTAAACGGATATAAACTTGTTAAAAAAGGACCTTATTAAAGAATTTCAATTGAAAAAGGCTTTTGTAAGTTCTTTTTGATTCTATTCGAACGGACTCAGGATCTATTTATTAAATAAATAATAATAAAGTGTACTTCAATGAAATTTTAAAACCTTTCTGACGAATCTTTGTAAATACAGAATTTTGAATCAAACAGCAAACTAATTTGAGCCCCTCAAAAACGTTTATATGAGTTTTAACTTAACGTTAGTGGGCCAGTGTGAAAGTTAATGAAAAAAAGGATTTATAGGAGATTTCGAATTTATGAAAAATGAGTTTTAGAAATTTCCAGCCCTTGATAGTATAGTAAAATAATTTTTTATTCCATTTTTCTTAAAGATGAATTTCTAAGGGATAGTGAAGAAATAAAAAAAATGTGTTTAGATTTTCAAAAAAAGATCTTTATTTTGAACGTTTTATTTTTTTGTTTGCATCTTTCTTTAGATATTTTACGAACTATTATCAGATCCATTGTTCACAATCAGCGCTGAGAAATATGCGGACACAGGTTTAAGTTTTTTTTATCTATTTATTTATTTATTTATTTTTTTATGCGAAAAATACTACAAATACGTATGTGCACGATTCCTTGTATAAAAAAATTCTACTAAAAACTAAAAGATATTCCACTTGCACCCGGACAATAAACGATTTACAAAAAGAAAAAGAGTAAATTGTAAAAAAAAAAAAATAATAAAAATGTCTTCAAATTAATAAAAATTTGTTAATTACATAAAAATTAAACAGTTCACAATTTTTTCACTTGTCTAAATTGTCTAAAAAGTAGTCGAGTCTTAGAGCAGTGTAGTTGAGGGGATTTTTTATGTTTGTATGCTTAAGTAACAGAAGAGGAGGGGATTTTTAAAACTTTTAGCGGATAATAACCGATAGAAGCTGAGAGAGATGAACTAACTAACTTTAGGCTACAACCTCTAGAAGAAACGGTCTCTTTGGCTAATCTTAGATCGTAAAAGTCTCTTACAAAGTATTTCCTCAAAAAAAAAAAAAAATAGTATGTAACTCTAATTAACACAGGTAATATTTACACACACACATACTCGCGGCGCGATGCAGCTTCTTCGGTAGATCTTCTTTAAGATCTAAAGTATCTACAGGTTTTTTTTTTATTATTATTAATTAAGCTTAACGCATTTAGTGGTAACTTTTCGGACTTCGAACACGCCGCCTGAGTTCAAGAAAAACATAATTCAACATTATCTAAAATATTTACAAGAGAAATTTTGGCTGCTTATTTTTTTATGTATAAAGGGGATAACCTAGCAGCAGCCTTAAAAAGGGTGGGGGGTGAGGGGAGGTTAACTATTTAAGATTCTAAGCCTAGATTCCGTGATCGCTCATATTGAGGAAACTTCTGCATATTCTCGTGATTTCTGGATTGCTGTGATTCATTAGTTGCATGTAAATTTGCTTGTGGAGTTGAATTTCATTTGTCATTTCTTCGAGTCGCCGCAAGAGGGCTTCCTTCTCCTTGAGTAGGGTCTTAACTTTTTCTTCGACCTCCCGAGATCGGACCTTCGCTTTTTCTCGACTTTTTCGGACGGCGATGTTGTTCCTTTCCCGTCGTCTTCGGTACTCGTCGGTTCCCTTGTCGATCACTTTGCTGGACTGCTTCCTTTGGGGCATCATCGGTTTGTTGTGATGTTTCAGGGAGGCGAGATGAGCCCCCGTCAGATGAGGAAGGGCCTGATGGTGGAGCACCCCGGCCGGGGTGAGGGTTGTGAAGGTGTTTCCATTTCCGGATGGGGCGTAAGAATTGGCTGTGATCGGGTAAATTCCAGCGCCGTTCCCATTCCCGTTTGCGGCCACAGTTCCAAGAAAAGGTGCTCCGCTGGCTTGTAGCTGCCTCCGGTACTCCTGCGGGTCGATGGGTTCCTCTTTGATAGTCGAAGCCTCCGATCCCACCGAGCTGTTCTCGTCGCTGGAATTATTTGTGTAAGTCGCTCCAGAATGAACCGCCTGAGGCATGTACGCCAGGGTTCCTCGGGGGTACCCCTGATTTTGTTGGGATCGCAGATTTTGTTGGTGTTGATGCTGTTGCTGAAGTTGTAGAACCTTTGCAGCCGCACTAACCACTCCGTTTGCCTGTATATTTCCATTAGGGTTCGTTGGGTTTGCGACCATATCCCCGAAAATCCCTAAAGCCTCCTGCTCACGGAACTGATCATCGATGAGATGCTGCAGGTCCAGAGTGATCTCCTGCGCGGTCAGCTCATCCAAATCATTCTGGGTGTACTGCTGCAGCATATGTTTTTGCAATATGCTATTATTATTGTTATTATTGGCAGTATTGTTGTTATTATTATTTACAGCAGCTGCCTGCTGCATATGATGAGCAGTTTGCTGCTGTTTAACGACCAACGCGTTGTGATGTATCGATGAGTTTGTATTGTTATTATTGCTACTATTAACAGCCGCATTATTATTTGTTCCATTATTGTTATTATTATTATTATTTGCCATTGCAAGCGATGACTGTCCAACCGTTGGCTTTTTTAGGTCTAGCTGTGATAATGTTTGAACCGTATCATACATTTGCGGTGATTCCATATCGAATAGATCAGTCACGTCGCACATTTACAATTCATAATTTTTTAACCGATTAACCAGAAAAATTAAATTATTTTGTTTTTTTTTTTTTATAAATTCCACCAAAATATCCAACTCGAGTCACTTTTACTGCTTTATCACAAATTTATTTAAGATTTTAGTTCAACACAGTCCAGTCCTTGTCGTTGTATAATCCAAGAAATAGGGTATTATTGCACAAAAGTGTCTTTTTTATCCAGAAATATATCCAGTTTATTCAAAAAATAATAAGTCCAAAAATATATAATATCACAAAATAGAGTTCAAAAATTTTCCCGCCACATTTTCGCACTATCAGTCCAATAATTGGTATAATCCAAAAAGGCAAAACGACCAACAAATATAAGTCGGCGAATATTTTTTTTTTTGATATTTATATATGTATATATAAAATAAACAACAAAACTCGAAATGCAATTTTTTCACACGCCTTTTTTTTTAAGATGTCGTCTATCGTCCAACCTTCGACCGACTGAAGTCTCAGTACAGTGATGCAACTGGTTTTATATATTTGCAAGAAGAGTTGCTTTTTCTTATAAAAATAGACGGATAAAAAAGATTAAGTCCGCATAGAGGTCTGTGTCCCAAAAAGTAGCTGCTCGGTTTGGCGCGCTACCGATTATATTTTTTTATATATATATAAATATATTTTGTTGTAACTAGTACTAGACCTTTATTATTTGAAAAAAATAATTTCGCGTCTTGTCCGAACCGTGGCTAAATGGTAACTGAAAGATGTCTAGCTTTAGGGCTGGCTCAATAAACACAAAACTTGGTCGATGTCGACGACGATGACGACGACGTCGTCGTTAAAGTCGTTGTAGTCTTCGCGCGCGCGGTCGCGGACACTCAAGAAAAAGGCAAAACGCGACCGTGTCGCGTCCAACTTCTTCTACTCCTCTAAGCGCCAAAAGCAGCAACTGAAACAGACATTCAACTCTTAAAGACGGGGGACCGCAACCAAAAAAATACTGTCGCTATCAACATCAGTCGAGTTGAAAAAGACAAGAAAACACTTTTACTCTTTTGCCACAGCAAAATGTATAAAGCATGCATCGAAATCGGTGAAGTAATGGGAGAGCTCTAGGAAGCCGACGTCGCCGTCGCCGCCGTCTTCGTCCGCGTCTTACACCTCGCAAAAGACAAGAAGAAACAACCAAACATACGTCACTAGTAAATACAAAGATACAATGTCTTTTTAATAAAAAAAAAACAAAAATCCGCACACCTCAACAGCCCGAAAAGACCTGAGGAAAAGTGAGTGCCTGAGAAATAACCCAAAACCCACCGCTCGAATTGCCAAGGGAATTAATACAAAAGTTTTCAATTGCGAACGGAAAAACGACTAATGGGCACTTACACTAATGATAATCGTCTTCAGGTCTATACAACGACCCGAAGACGATGACGTCGAACTAACTGTAGTTCCACGATTTTGTCGCGTCCTCTCCGACTTCTTCGTTTTCTTATCATTCGCGGGTTTTCTCCTCCAACCACTTGCTGGACTCGGTGCCCACATGGCCCCAAACGGAAAGCGCGCTGAGCGGAAAAATTCCGCGAGAATTTCAAACGGTAGTGTGGTGGGACGCGAGTGCCCGACTCCCACTAGATCAGTCCAGAGCTTTTTATGATCGCTCGGTCGTTGTCAGGTAAGAAAAAGCTTCTTGATTTTTAAGGCGCAGACGCCTTCTCACGCCGCCGTAGAAGCATTACCAGCTTTGGAAAATTGAAATGAATCTCAAGAAAATACTAGTAAACTTAGTATTGGTGACATTTAGGACTAATTGGCACTATATTTTGAATACAGATCATTTTTTTGAAAAATACAGTTGGTGGCGATCATTGTAACCACTTTGATATTTTAACCCTTTACACTGAAAAAAATACCGCATTGTAATTTCAAAAGTGCGAGTTATTGATCACAACGATGTTAAACTTCGTTACAGAAAATAAGATACGATAGTATTTAAAAAAAACTTTGAACTAATTTAAAAAATATATTCAACAAAGTTAATTTTGGATTCTAAAACCTTCTTGTTAAAACTTCTATTAATATAGAATTTGTGCTTTCAAATTTCAAATAAAAATACACTAAATGAATTTTATTTTAATACAAAATGTGCGTCTCTAAATAAAATATAACAGAATCAGATTGAGAATTGCTATATACATATGTACACTACTCCAAACAATTAAGAGAACAAAAAAAAAGAATCTAAATTTTGTAGTGATTTTTGACGGGCTGTATCTAAGCGAGAAATGATCGTATCGAGGATCTAAAAAAAAGCGTCTTAAAGCTCCAAAACTCTAGTTTTGGAACTTTCAGCCAAACAAGGTCACGGTTCTTACGCAGTCCAAAGAAATAGCGCCAAAAAAAAAATGTCTCAAAATTTTTAGTATTTTTTCTTTCCATCCACAGACTCGGAAAATTTTTTTTTGGTTTGACCACCCTATGGACCAGATAGCCTGGTAATTCAGCTTTAATTTTATTTTTTCAAATCCTTGTTACGTTGATATCCAATATCCATAATCCGATATTTAGTGAAAAAGGACACAGATGTCCAAAAACTGGAGTTTTGGAGCTTTAAGATGCTTTTTTTAGATCCTCGATACGATCATTTGTCGATAGATACAGCCCATCAAAAATCACTACAAAATTTTTGTTCAGTAACGTAAAAGGCTCCCTATTAAGTTCCCATATTTTTTAAAATGCTTTTCAAAAACTGATTGAAAAGACGTTTTCTTTTTGCTTTTTAACAGAATTTTTGATTTTTGATTTTGGATTCCTATTTGGCGCTCCAAAAATTACATGACAACAGTGTTAAAATTAAAAAGGGCTCTGATCAGCCAAATTTTGCACGCTTGTGTAATTTATTTATTCTCTATGCGAAAACTGCTACATAAATATTTTGCGAAACTAAAAAGATTTTATTTACAACATTGAACATATCTGTGGGTTTACACAAAGTTATGTAGGTACTAGATAACACGAAGAAATACTGATTTTTAATTTCCAATTTGTACAGAGTTTTTGACAAAATGTGTAATAAAGGATCAGAGAACGATTCGTACCTGTGCTGTAACGTTGGATTTAAAATGGATTTAAGAGCTTGTTTTAAATTTTGTAGGCATTGAAATGGTTTGAAACAGAACTATCACATGGGACTATAAAGGGTTAACATTTCATATAAAATAAAGCTAATTTTTTCATAAGGATTCAATAGGATTGATATGGTATGTATGTATGTAGTACAATATGTACATACTTATATACATATGTATATAATACTGAAAAACCCCAAAAGTCTACTTTAGGACTTTATTGTTCTTATTTAAAATATTTAAAACCATTATTTTTGATAACGACAACAATTCTGTTAGGTATATTCTAATGCAGTTCTTGATGCACATATTTGATTCTTTTACACCGTTAAAACCTTGTACTAATTTACAATACAAAATTTGTACGGTAATAATAGTTTTTCTAATTTCTGTAATTAGTTGTTGATGTTATGAGTAATGAAGATCAATAAAATTTATACATACCGAACGTTCTAATAACTTTAGGCACTGAAACTCAAATGACACATCACGGCAGAATGCTTTATTAAATAGCCCATACATATACCTAACTAATGATATATAATTTCTTTAGAAATGACAATTTGAAAATGCCACTAAATGGCTTACAACGAAATCTTGCACGTGGTTATAATGAACTGCCCACATACTGAAGGTTTCCAGAGGTTATTCATTATTCGTAACTGGTAATAGCTGAATACTTGGCTGAATATGCTCTCGGCAGCGAATAAAAATAAGAAATTTTAGTACCTAAAACTTACGTGGAAAAAAAAAAACTAAAAAGAACTTCTTATTCAAAGTAAACTTATTTTAACATTTTATGCAATTAAAATTTATTATCTGCCTTTAAAACAATAGTATTGCATGAAACCAACCATTAATACTTTGTTAAAATTTAAATTCTTAGAGGTTTTTTATAACCAAAAAGCAGCGGAACTTCATGCAAACGCATATTTTTTCATATATTTACATATTTGTAACATAAACATAAAAATGCATTTTTTTAAAAGCGTATTTGCGCATATTATCAGTTAAATACGCATATTATCAGTTTAAGAGATACATATATGTTTTCAAAAATATCGATGCGAGATGCCAATTAAGCCCTGGTATTTGAAAATTTTAGTGGATATATGGAACTTCATTAATTTAGTTCAAATGCACTACTAACTAACTGATATTAACTAAACTAGCATCAGCATAAACCTAATCTTTCAATGCAATGAATTAAAAGCTTATCTTTGTATTTTTGAATTTTTATAAATTAGAAAATTTTTGGAAAATTGTTTTGTTACATTTTTTTATTAAATTTTTTAATCTTAGATATTATTTAAGATAATTACATATCTTGAATTTTATATTCGTCGCTTTAAAATCTAACTTCAGTGTTCATTCTGATATTTGGTCAAATTTACGTGCATGTTTATGTGCATATGTTATTTCGCTTATTTTAAATGCACTGGTTATAACATAATTTACAACTTAGCCATATTGCTTTCAAAGCAATTTTTTGACGTCCTACTGGTATGTTCGGGATCATTATCCTGTTGGGGCATATATTTCCTTCTCAGGGCCTGTCCGAATCCAAGTCTTCGTCTTCGTCTTCGTCTCGTTATTACAGTTTATGACGTCAGCAAACAAGCTGATCTAGTATTCCAATTAAGACGAAGACAAAGCTAACCCGTTCGAATTCGTTTGCTTAGCTCGATATTTTATATTTTAAATTAATCAAAGTAAACAAAAAATGCACAATTCGACAGTATTCAAGGAATGCTCCTACAATTTTTCTCATTCTGTCTCACGAAGTCAACCCAGGCCCTGACTCGCTAATCAAGCTAAGCAATCTAAACTGTTATACTACGTAGCTAAGCTCACAGCATAGTCATGAATTCGGACACAGCTTATTAGCTCGGTGTGACGTCATGAACTGTCATAACGAGACGAAGACGAAGACTTGGATTCGGATAGGCCTTCAAAGTAGGATAATGCTATGGACAGACTACAGCGATTGAACTAGTTCCTGACGTCAGAATGACGTAGGCCATGCAAAAGTCCCATGTAAACTGGATCTCAAAATCCGTACAATTGAACTAGTTCAAAATGAATTTTTACAACCTTTACTGCTCTCAGCGCGAGTAGCGTAAAAATAGCGTACTAAAAATATGAATATTTTGGCATTTTCATTATGTTTGTCGTAGTTTTGACTCGCCTTCTTATCACTTCAACCTGTATTTGCAAGTTTTTTGCAATTAAATAAATTATTTTCAGGTCGTAGCACTCATAGAATAACTGAACCAGTTCAGAATCGAATAGGTGACACACTTCTAATTGAACTGGTTCCTAGATATCGAACGTGACGTCAGGAACTAGTTCAATTGCAGTAGTCTGTCCATAGCATAAGATAACATTTTGCATGGTTTCCACGTGGATTTTAGCATTCGTATTGACTTATATTCAGTATAATAAATTTTTGCTCCAGCTAAGTTCTAACGAATAAATACTAATTATCATTTTGAAAACTCAGTTTAAACCTATCAAAAATGAAGCATCTTGAAAATAATTTAATTGATATGATGCAAAAGTTGACCAAAAATATAGGTAGACAGATTTTGATTTTAAGTTTTCTTGCTTGCATTTCTATTATTATCCATGAAATTGTATATATATAAGAAATTATAGAATCTTCCAGTACAAAACCTGAGATATTTTGAGTAAAAGTAAAAATTTTGAGCAAAGTAAATAAACTGAAATTTTTTATTTTGTATTTTGATCAACAATTTTGCAATATGAAGGCGAGTAAAGTTGAAATTGAATTTTTGAAAACTACAACTCCTTGTTAAAATAACTAGTAAAGGAAAAGCATTTTAATTTTCCTTTTAGCTTATCAGTTCGAGTAGGCAAAATTAGAAGTTTAGAAGTAAGATTCCCAAAAATTAATTAATGGGCAAAAGAATCAAGATATGAGTATAATAGGATCAATTATACCGAGTTGCTGCAGGTGAAACAACCTGAAGACACCGCCTAACTTTCGGCCTTTGTTGTTTGCTGACATAACCTTCCCATGGGGGCCCCATCGTTCCCCCGTGGAGTCTCGGAAAAGTCTCGATTTTGGCCATATATGCACCGCTGCTCCACACAAAAACTGGAGCACTAAAAACCAGGGTTTTGCAACGGCGGCTTGTTGTTCCGCGCTCCAAATACGTTTTTGTTTCAGTCAGCGCCGCTAAAATCGATCGACCTCTTGAAAGTGATGGCCTTGCGAAAATCAAAGCTCCTCAGGTGGAACAGCGCCCCATTGTCGTCGTCTGCACGGCGCGAATTAGGAGAGGCAGAAGATCGCACGGCCGCCATTCCCTGGCCCAAAAGAAAAGTAAAAAAAAAATAATAATAATAATACCTGGCCGAGCGGTGATCGCGCGAATCACGGCGATCGCAATGAAAGTAAACAAAAGCAATTCCGCAGTGTGCCGCAAACAATTTGTGGTTGAGGATATTTTTTACACTATCGGGCAAGCCCAGCTAAAGTAGGAATTTTTGAGCTAAGAGCACTGTAGAAGTATCTCCGTGATCAATCAAAGCGCATTTGTAAAGTATCTTGCATGCAATTACCGCGACCATTGTCTAAGATCGGCTGCTGGATCGCGCGGATCTTAAGTGCTCTTGTGACAGTTTGACTTATTGGCCGATTGTGCTCCATCAGCGGGCTCAATTAAGACATTAAGTCGGGCTTGCATATTCTGGGGCTCGGCTGCGCCACCAGAAGGCTCCGCTAAAAAAGAGGTGGAGGTGTGCAGCAGCACCACTTGCAACTCCCAAAATCAGGGCGTTTTATGAGACAATGGTCCCAAGCACCCGGTTGCACCATAAGACGATTTTTTAATCGGTCATTTTGATAAGCCCCAGGTTGCGACTCTGAGGCTGCACTAAAAATCCAGGCCAGATCGGAGCGGTCGATTCAGATTCAGAGTGCAGTTTTCGTCTATTGTTTTGCAGCCCCCTGGCGACGGCATTGGGCTGCTTTTGAATATGATCAAAAGACTCCAGATGGGGGCTCTGCCCACCGCTAGTGCGAGCCCCAACACTGTAATTATTAGCGGGCGCAAAAATCGTGGGTCTTAAGAGCTTAATTGCCACCTTTCCCTGAATTGGGGCAAAATGCGGAAATGCACGGGGCCCTGTAGCGGCCTGCGGTGTCTAGCGTAAAAGATCAACGCCTGATAAAATCGGGCGGAGCCCCAACTCTGCGGCTCCGCATTTACCCGGGGTGCGGTACACCTTGATCCTATCTATCGTTATTGCGCCTAATTGGTGCCAAAATTATCGCACCTTTCGGTCAATCCTTGCCTGATTTATGAAACTCACCGGTCAGTGCACGGGTGCAAGGTGATAAACTTGAAATGCGTCAGTGCCCTGTTTTCTGGATGCAGTCAAACATTTCGAAACAATCGATCGCACTTTGTTTGATAAAAACGGCATTTTTTAAATGCCTTTTACCAGTTTTGTACACTTTGTAGTTTGCCACAAAAATTATTATTATTTTTTATATTTAATATCTAAAGAATATACCTCCCCAAAATCTCATATCGTAATTTAAAATATTTAGTAAACAGTTTTGAGTTTAAGCAACGTCTCTGAATGCTTTGCCGATAACTTCTCAAATTCCAAATGTGTTTTTCTCAAAATTCGATCGGAACGATTTCAAGCAAAGTATTCATCCAACTTTGATTTCTTTTTAAATATTCGTAAAAGGTTTCTCTACAGAACGAAGTAGGATTTTTCCGATGAAATTATTTTTAAAAATTCTACAAGCAGTTACTTTTCGCATTTTTAACTTTGACAAGCCGCCATTTTCTTAAAATTGTTCTTTAAAAAATCCTTTTTTATTGATGATTTATAGTTAATACCTCTTTAGTACCAATAACACAGGCCTGCGAAATTGAACTTTTTTTTCCCCCTTTAAATAATTTTGTTATTTTTTTAGTTGTTTAGGTGTGTGAAATTAAAATACATCGCTGTTTTTTTCACAGCACATCCAGATTTTTTTTTATCGATGAATGCATATTGACAGATTTTTGAACAATTTTTATGAAAAACTGAGATTTAACGCATATAAAATTGAATGTTTAGGGATAAAACAAATAGTATTAGTTTTAAGGAAGGCTTAAAAGACTAGATAAATCAAAAAGACTCATGATATCTTTGTCTACTTTCTTCAAAACTGGATAATATAATATTTTTTTGATAACAAAATATATTTAGGCAAATAGCTTTTTCTTCACAAAGTATACCGTTTTTCGCGCGCAGACAAGCACGCATCTGTAGAGCAGATCATATTTCTTTAAAACATATCCAACTATGTTCCCCGTTAACTCGTAAAATCGTAACATGTACACCCGTTAGTAGTGTCAAAGACACTTCCTTTATATTAATAGCCACCTAACTAAATTTATGTTTTCTGACCATTAAATATACATATATGTTCTTCGTCCATAATACGGATCTAAAAGCTTTCATCCTTTTTCCGTTTAGTTTATGCTCAAACTTAATTTGTGAAGAAACCGTTTTCGGCCAATTTTCTGTTTTATGTCCGAAAAACATGAATGCTATTCGAATATCTATTTGTTTTATATCTAAAAAAACTAAAGCAGAGTTAAACTTAAAAAAAATGTTTTCCAAATGTATGTATACAGTGTATTACCAAAGAAATTAGAAGTTAACTCTAAGAATACTAAGAAAATTTAAAAAAATCCTATTCTCAGAAAACTTACGTGATGGAATTTTTTAAATATTTTTTTCATAGCTAAGTACTCAATACCTACCGAAACTACTAGTCAGTTTGTTTGGGGGGAAACCATCGCAGGCCTGTGTAATTCACGTATTAATTTTTTCTTTCCTAACAAAAGAGTATTTTTTATTTATTTATTTATTTATTTCCCAACAGGCAATTACACTCAAAAAGTTCAGAAGGATAAACAATCATTACAATCTTAATTGAAAATCAAGTACTGATTTAAAAGCTGCTTTGTCCAACGTCAAATCGAAATGTTTATATGCATACAGTGGCGACAAAATAAATAGCACGCTTATAAACATCAAAATACTTTTCTCGAAAGAATACAACTTTTCTATAATTAGGTGATACCGTGTTCTGAAATATAATCTTACAGTGTTTAGATTCTAACTATACTTACTGCTGCTGTAATCAAATTCTGTAAAACGGACTATTAGTATTTCAAATTTACAATTTCATTCAATGAGCGACAATATATGTAAATAGCACATCTTAATCTTGCTACTTTTTTTTTTTATTTGCAACAATTTGTAGCGTAAAATTGTATTAAAGATAAAGTAAGTTATAGTAAAAAATTCACACTTTTATTTAAGACTTATGTATTATGATTATTTTCAATCGCACAGCAATACGGGACGAGGACTGCATGTGATGTCAGTTTTTAGGAAATGCGTGGTCTGGTCAAAGAGGGTCTTTCGAATGCCGAAATAAGACGAAGTTTGGGTTGCTCTAGGAAGAAAGTCATTAATGCTATTTGCCACTACGAAGCAACTGATTCACTTTAAATAAAAATACGCAAAGTTTGCACTCAAAAGACTACTCCCAGGTACGACGCTTTAATTGTTCGGACATCTAAATCAGATCAATTTATGACTGCACTGCAAATAAAATGAACATTGAAAGGGAATTGAATGTAGTCGTGTTAGTAAGTACAATTAAAAACCGTTTACGCAAAAATAATTTGTTCGAGAGCGTTGCAAGAAAGAAGCCACTATTGTCGAAACGCAATATCGTGAAACGTTGAAATTTGCCAAAGAACATGTGCATAAAGATATTTATTGGTTGAAAAATATTTTATCTAAATTGGATTCATTACTCCATAAGATATTTTTCCACCAGAGACAGATTGAAATTTTGTTGGAGAGAAGAAATTTCACAAACTTTAAGTTAATTCAACACAGGATATCCAATAATAATTGTTTCTTATTAATTTTATATAAGTTAGATGTAAACTACATCTGTATTTATAAATTCTACAATATCTATTTCAATTTATATGTATTATAAAGGCAATTTAAAAAAAAGTACATTTTTTCGTCGCATTTCCCAACTTTTTGTTTTATGGAGTTAATCGATTTGTGCAATGAACGACTCAATTATTAAAATATTTTTCAGTCGACGTCTCGCAATTGCATAAAATGTTTAAACATTCAAAGTCAAGTAAATTAAAACCTCTTTTAAATGACTTCTAAAAGAGCAAAATCTGAGTAGTTGTATTACGAAACTAGCAAAATAATTCAGTTTAATCTAATCAGATTCCGATATTTTCCATTTTTTGTTTAATTAATATCCTCTGATTTTTTAATAAAGATATTTTTGTGAGTCCAATATATTATATTATTATATGTATGTACATCCTTGCCTTGCCCTTTTGTTTTGAAGGAAATGCTTAATCTCATCGATTTAATGATAAAGAAAAAATATCAAACTTTATCAGCCAGTGTCCTTGCATTGCAATCAGTTTATCAAATATTTTATTTGTCCAAAATTGGCTACTCTACTCCAACCCTTTCCTACCACACCCATCGAATCAATTTCCAAATTCCTCGAAATGCCACTTAATTGTAACTGCGCACAATTCATTCGAAAATTGCCATACCGACCTGTGAATCACGGTGCATCGCCCTGCTCCGATTCTTTTATTCGGGGTTTAATAACTTCTTGAAGCCAGTGTGCAATTTCAAATGACGTTCTGCGGCATCTTATCAACGTCCAGAGATATCGCCAAAAAAGCCAATTTTTGATCCGATGGAATTATCTGCAACTCCAGGTAGACTGCAGCAGACGAAAAAAAAAATTAATACCGATAAGAGCTAGCTCCGAAATTACTAACTAAAGCAAATGCAGTTCAACGGTCGCTTATCAAAACCCTGTCTCCTCCTTTTTACACTGTTTCTTTTTCCCGCGCTTTTTGGCAAATATTCGCTTTTGGAGATTATATCATTTTTACTGTGCAAACCAAGTGCACTTTTCGGGTGAGTTTTTATTTTATGACCCTTGAAGGTGAAAGATTGTAAGTTACGCAGCTAAAATATTCGAGTTAGTCGATTACGTTTTGGATGAAATTTTTCATTTATCTTAAAATATAGTCACAGAGATAAAAATAGATTAGAAATTTTTGTCCACAAATTACGAATTCAAAAAAGGAAATATTCAATTGGATTCTGCTTTAGACAATAACTGGAGTAAAAAATAATAATCACTATACATATATCGAAAAAAAACTGATTGGTATAGTTGTTTAGATAAAAATTTGATCGTTAACTTATTTTTTTAATGATTCTTCAAGAAAGATCAAAATACGAAACTTTAAAGTTTACTACTTAATGATTATATAATATTCCTTCAAGATAGACTACAAAATTGTTGAATAACTGCTATTATTCTTTAGGCGCTATTCCATTACTGGCATAGAGGCGACTAGAAAAATTTAGCAGTCATTTATTACAGGATGAAACTTCGGAAATTATTCCTAAAAGTTTCCTCGTTTAATAAATAATAAGGAAAATTTTTCGATTAATCCCTCGAAATTATAATAGAAATATGAGCATGGACCCGTTAATTTTTTGGTTTTAGAATTTAGGATGGAAAGTTTATCATTATCCTTAAAAAAATCTTATATCTAATTACAAAAGTATATAATACTACATACAACTTTTACTTTAACTATTGATTGTTTAAAATTGAAAGTGTAATGAAAACAAATCTCTACCAAACTTCTACTTAACTATACCTGCTAAGGGGATTGAAACTTCCATTTTATCAAGAATCCCAATTTTCTTAAAAATATTCTCGTGCCAAAAACATAGTCCCATATCGTGCTGCTGACACCGAAACCTCGGTCATGGTGAACAAAATGGTGCTGATAATGAGATCTCTTCAATTGGTAAATAAGCGACATTTTGGGGTCTCCGTAATGCAAATAATAGTGCATTAAATCGTAACAAACATATCCGCAGACACCACCGGCTAGTGTAATTTTTGATAGTGCTAAAAGGTAGTAGCATACCACGTATACCACAGAGGCGATTAAAATGGCAGGAAACACCGGGAATACCAACCGGTGGTGGTCGAAGGGAACCTATAAATTAAATAATTCATTCAAATCTATTTTCTTTTTGTTATAATAAAAAAAACTTTACTACGACAAAAAGTGCCACATTTTTTATCGTATTAAAGAAGATACCTTATGATGAAGTCCATGTATCATAAAATGCAGTGTACATAGCCATGAATTTTTCCCTTTTAAATTTATGTGAAATATCCACCTGTGCAAGATATACTCAATGAACGTCCATAATAAAATTCCACTTAAAAATTTCATTGCTATTATACTGGGCTGAAAAAAGATTTAAATAGATTTCGAAACTAGTGAGTTACTAATAAAAAAAATGAGCCTATTCGAAAATTACTGCAGTAATGGCTAATGGTACAATTTGAATTTAGAAATTATGAGATTAACTCACTGCAAGAGAGAGAATTTTTTCAAACAAGCTAGATACCTTTAAGTGCAAGTTTTGATTGATGAAAGACTCCTGGTATATTAAATGAGCTGCAATCGGTATCCAGAAGAGTGGTATTATCCACCAAGGGGTCCTTGTGAGCATTTCGAGGTACCAGGATTCAAAAAGTTTTAACGGCCGGTCCACTGGTTTATTAACCCATTCGCTGTAGTGCTCTGCAATTTTATGAATTTGTGGTACCATCGCTTTAGACCAGTCCACCATGTGCTGAGTGTTAAATTTCAAGAAAAAAGATTAGTTATTATCGCTGCATTTATATTTGGTTATTATAACGTTGGTTTATGATCTTCACCAAACAATAACTAAAACGTGCTAACTGAGAAATCCCTCTAAAAAGTTTTATGTAAATAAAATAACTTAACATTTTTTGAGGAATTAAGTGCTTTTTTGCTCTTGTCCATCACTATAAAAATTATTTTGTATAAAAACGTCCCTTTACTAAATTTTATGATTTTAAAGTTTTGTGATGTTTTTCAATTTTTATTTTACTATTTTTAGTATTAACTTTTTGATTTATCCCAAAACTAAAACCGGACCACACTACTTAATTAAGATGATCGGAGTAGTTGAAAGCAGTTGTGATTTTGAAATAAAAATCAAAATCATTTGCTTAAAATTAAATACAACATTAATATTTGAAACACCGAAAAATTAATTCCAAGTTTTAGCCCACAAAGCATTGGTTTTCCTCCCTTTACTTTGGCAGTAACCTCATTATAAAACTTGGAAAGCAAAACGTTTTTAAGCCGAAATAAATGTTTTACGTTTACTAAAAATTGCCTCAACAGATAGAAGATCTTGTTATTTTCAAATTCCCGAACTTTTCATTTTATCATTTTTTTTAGCTGAGGGAGGGAACAATTTTAGATAACCTAGGATCTAGATATAAATTTTAACTTTAAACAAAAATTACAGAGCTTATTTTTTATATAACTTAATAATACTAGTTATTTTTTTAAAAATAAACCGTTTTAAACCGAAATAAAAATTTCAAACGAAAAATAACGTATTCCACCGTTTTCATACCTCGCAAACTGCCGACTGCTCGCATGAAGAAGAAGACTTTTTGTTTACCTTCGCTACCGCAAGAGCTGTCAAATTCTTTTACCGTCCGAATTTTAGTGCTAAGAAGATCCGACTTTTATGCTAGATTTAAGAAATAAGCGTAGCCTTTTATCGCGTGTAGTTTGAGGAAAAAGTCTTAATGAAGTCTCTCAGCCATGTCTATAAAAAATTTACCCACACTAAAAGGAGTTTTTCCACAGCCAAGTAATCGCGAAAACGGTTACCTCAATTCTCGCGCTCATTTAAAATTAATTCGTGGTTTCTTTATGATTTTTTCAGAGGTTCCACCAAAGCGGGACTTTCTCAGGGAAAATAAGATTAAGCTGAAGGAGCTGCAGAAGTTCGCGCACAGAAGAAGCCAGCAGAGTTACGAGGAACCGACGGATCGCAGACTGCGGAGGCACCAGTCTGAAACGAGAATTTCTTCTGGGACCCAGAAGCGTGTAGGTTCAAGTTGCTCGTGCGCATCGAAGAAAACCCAGAGTTCAACTAGTAGTACAAAAACCCTCTGTGATAAGGGCATTCAAACAGACGAAATCAACGACGAGGCCTTCCTTAGTGATGCTTTAAAAAGGTAATTGAAATTAAATGCTTCAAGTAATAAACCAATTGTTTCCTTCTCCTCCAGGTGCTTTTCAAAAGGTAGCAGTGAAGTGATCAGCCAGGGTTCACAATCCGAGCTTTCTGATAAATTTAGACAAAATTCACACATAGAATTTTCAGGGAAATATCCGTCCACTGAAAGAGTAAGTTGGCAATTTAAATAAATCTCATAATTGGATACTAATTCCTATTTAAAAGCTTCCGAATCAGTTTCAACCCACCGAGAAGTTCTTGCCCAACGAGGAGCATAATAACCCCGAACCAGACACCCCAGACTTAAGAACACTAAATCTCGACTTAAACAATTATCCAGACGACGATTTAATTTCATCGAATCAAGGAACTCTGGTGGACAGCTCAGTGCCGCTAAAAAGAAAGACAAAAAACATAGGATCCTCAGAGCAAAGAAGTAAATATTTCCGCCTACTTTACCCTTAACTAAAATTTTTAATATTGTCAAAAATTTTTCAGACCGCTCAGATATCAGGCTGCCAAAATATTTGGAAAGGGAAAAACGAGAACGAGAATTACAGCGTTTAAGAGACATGGAAAGGGATCCACATTGTCCGAAAGATCACTATGTCCTCGACGATAAAGATCGCCAGGACGCACTTAAAGCAGCGGAGAAAAGTAATTGAATTATAATTTTTAAATATTTCTATTAAAAATTAACTGCGATTTTTTTAGAATTCCAAGATCTGGTTAATGAGCTAAACCGAATGCCCATGAGCAGTGAGACGTTGCGAACTCGCAACAGAAAAATGGAAATTGAGAAGGCGCTCATCGAGCTGGAGCAGAGTATTAGAACCTTTTCAAAAAATAAGGTTTACGTTAGGAGCGATAACTGAGTTCGGGTGTTGTTTGTTATCAGGGCAAATTTTTAAATTGTGATTCTTGCAAATAATTTTAGTATGTTGTTTTATTTAGCACATAAAAAACAAATTTTGTGGACATTTTATCTAATAATGAAAAAGCATCAATATATTTTGTTTGCCTTAAAGCCCTTTCCTAAAATCTTTTACGCAGGCTTCAAACAATCCTGCATTGGGAATGCGAATTATTGCACCCTTAAAGAATTTGAACTTTGAAAACAAACAAAAAACTATTGGACAACGTCGTTCCTTTTACGATTGCCCCAAAAGTACACTGAAAATGCAACATTTTAAAACACTGCACTCGATAAATGAATTAATTAGATTACCTAGTTTCATAATATCGGATGTACCGGAATTATGCAACCAGCACACAAAACACAATTTTTTCCTGCTATTTTTTGTTAGCCAAATATCTTGTTTTGCATTTTATATTGAAATGTGCCTTGATTTTTTATTGAAGTTTTTATTTACATATTTTACTTTTTTTTTCTTTTCTCAAAATATGCTAATAATCTTGAGATAGATAGCCCTGTATCGATCTTAAAATTATAAGCTATAATACATTTTCTCTTTGCGCTCCCTCTTAAAGCATAATTCAGAAATGTAAAAAGGATGTTAGGCACCAGCTTTAAACGCTAAAATATTATATAAACTTGCTAATTTAACCCACTATAATTCTACTATAATTTCACATTTATCTCACTCCACTTAAGTCTCCTGTTTGTTAAACATCATCAAAATTATCTCGTTTTGTATTTTCTGTGATCCCAAATCAATTTTCAAACATTATGTTGCATTTGGTTCTGACATAACATGCGAACTAACTACCCCCATCCAATCTTGCTGCGAAAATAGTTTGAATAATTGGCTCATCAGCATGGTTCCGAATATAGAGAATCCGGAAATAAAGAAATTTCTCTCAGCCTGATAGAGATTCATCTTCTGTTCCATGAGGGTAATGGAGTCTTCGATTTTACAAGGAGATGACACCGGCGGGGCCTTGGAATAGAGCCTCATGTCCCGCAGTGAATTAAACCACAAAAGGAGCAAGAGGCTCATGTAAATGTAGAAATAGGCTTGAATTTGATGAATTATGAGATCAACGACCGGATGCCGGAATAAACGATTCCATTGCTGAAATGATATTATAGGCACAGTGAGGAGGATGATGATTATGATCTTGATATATAACAGGAATGAGATTATTGCCCAGAAGAAATTCATGTTTAATTTGCCGTTTTCGAGGAATTCGTAGAATTTAGAAAAATATTCAACCTAAATAATTAAGTGTATGAGTATGACGTTGACTTTTATGAATTTATTTCATAGGGTTCTTTTATATTTCGACTTTGATAATAAACAGCAGGATAAGTATTGCCTATTGCTTTTTGGTTGCAAAATTTAAAACGAAAGGAGAAATCAACAAAAAGTTATTTTGTTTTTTCTTAAAACTCAACTATAACCACAAATTTTGGAATACAAATTATTTTATGGGAAAGGTAGAAGAGAAAATTATTTAATAAAATCTATAAATTTACCTCCATACTCTCATCTGTTAATCCAGAAAAGTTGTAATTGTTGTTTGTCTCATTTTTCATTGATTTTTGATGGTGCTTCTCAGAATATTCAGTGTAATTTTCTTCTGCTTTCTTATTTTCCTTGACAATATTATGCCCATTTAAAATCTCTTTAATTTTTTCATCCTCCTTTACAGAAGCGGAACTTTTCAGCCGATATTCTTTCAAAAGATATTTCGCTGCCTCTGAGTGTGGGGGCGTGTTCATGAATCGGTTAGTCAAATCCGAGTTTTTTAATCCTATAAGAGTATTAACTCCTCCTGGATGTTTCAAAAGGAATTTGGATAAATCATAGATATCATTTTTGTAGCGGACAATGAATCTCTTATTTTCAACCTCCATATAAAAAGTATTGATATATGTATGTGCATATGCCCTTGGCTGAAAAAATAATTAAAAGATAATTAGTCTTAATTGTAATAATATTGATCGCTAACAGAATTTACGAGCGATAATATTTTTTTGTTTATCCTTGCTCTGGAAGCATAATAGGTGTTTTTGATATGACTTTTTTGGTAGATTACGAATCCGAAAATAAAAGTTTTCCGGCACATCAGGTTTTGAGCTCGAAATATATCACCAAAAACAACTTCTATAAGACTATATAGATATAGATATATCATTTGTTCTGAGCAAAATTCTGTTGACCAATGTAATTTGCCATATGGCACAAATGATAAAAAAATAAGCAAAACTTGTTAACAAAACAGAAAATGCTTTTTGAATTTTCCTGGGAATCACCAGCTATTGGGAGATCACACCTTTTAATAAAATATTGACTTAAGGCATTTACACTTAATTCAGCTTTCATCGACTTTTGTGCGGTTCACCTACTTTCAAGGTCTTTTTACACGAGGCGCCAATAGATTGGAAATCGTTCTATTTCATTGGATGTCTTTGTCAATGACCTGAAGACACTCCATTGCAATGAATTGTTTTGTTTCTATTTACACAAAGCAATTGGCTTGGCTTAGTGGAATGACTTGCAAAACACAGCTGGGTCGGAATCTTTAGCGGTTTAGTAGTTAAACACATATTACTATCTCCATTCCGTCGAGGGTAAAACTAAAAAATTCGAATTTTTTTGGAAATTACTTCTTACAAGTTCAATTCCTCAAATAGTAATTGTTGTTGACAAAAATTCCTTCTTTTCCAAATACTTCCTGAATTCCTTTTTGGAATGGAGAAAAATGAAATTACAAGTACGATTTTTCATGCTATAATTGAATTGCCGAATAGTCCAAGTCCATTGGAGTTGGTCATCATAAATTAACAATTACAATTTCTTCTACTAGAATCGCAAACTTTTTCAAGTTCAGTACTACATAACTAACATATTAATTACAAATTACAATTCCAGGGAATTAGAATGGTAATTGTAATGTAATTGAATTTACCCCGCTTTGTCGCCATATAGCCTTGTGTAAAAAGGCCTCACTTTTACAAAATTAGTGTTTACTTTTGATACACTAACAACATCTCTTTTACCTATAGGTTGTTCTATAGATGATTTTTGTTCAGCTGAATAATGAAATTTTAAAACGTTTTATTCGGAACAGGTGTTAGTAAAACGCTTCTCTATGTATCTCTATAAATAATTAAAATAGATCAATTTATTCAAACAATTATTGTATGAAAAGGCTTATCACTTTCTTACAGCCTTTGTGGATATCAAAATCAATTATTATCGATCCAACTTATCATTTTCCGGTTAATGGCGCTAACGCACTTTATCGGGATCACTTCACTAATGTTTATGTTTCGTTTTTTGCATCAATGAACCTTTTTGTACTGATATAAAATTTAAGATAAACTTGCTGCAATTTAAGTAATTGCAATAAAAGCATTAGCAATCGTCTAAGTAAATAGAATAATAAAGTCATATTTATAACTTTATTGATCATGCAATTAAACTATGTCGGTTTATTGATAACAGTTGCACTGCAGTAGCAAATTGTAAGTTATTATTTTTAATTTTTTTTTTATATATTATATATTTTACAACGATCTTGAAACGAAGATCTTTGTATATCACTCATCGATTTATTTTACTTTGAAAATTAGCATTCCTTTATGTTTCCTCTCAAGAATTTTCAGGAAGCTTTTGTTTTCATTGGATGCAATGCAAATGATTTATGTCTTCCATAAATTTTCCTATAAAGCGGATTGTTTGAACGATGAAATATTTTCTACGAATGAAACTAATCATTTTTATTCATCTACAAATTACTTGAGGACACCTGTTTGCATCAGCTTTATAGTTAGAAGAAATAGACTTATAATTTTCGAGATAAAATTGTTTTTCAAAAATTTTGCTCAATACCTTATGTTCTATTTCTGCAAAAAATCACTAATTTTTATTCTGACATGGGCAAGTGTAGAGAACTAACTAACTTGTAGAATATTAAATTCTGCACAAAATTGATTATAACCATTTTTCCCATAACTGCGATATTTTTTGATTTATTTGCAAAATAAAAATAGTGAAATTTGACAGTTTTATTTCATAAATAACTCAAAAATGGTCAATCGGATGTCAAAATGTATAGGAGCATTTTTATAGACAATTTTGTCCTCTATAATGTTACGCAACCAGTTTTACGATATTTGTTACCGTTAACTAATAACTTGCAAAATCCCAAAGTACTATCTTGTGATCAGTTTTGAGAGTCACTGTATAATGAACGCTCATTATTAACGCTTTTGATAAATTGCTGATATTAAATATATAGAAGTTCGTTACGTGCATTCACTTGTGGAATGTCGTGAAAATTTGAGAAAAATCGAGTGATGTTCCTAACATTTTGAGAAAAGAAGTTTGAAAAATCGTCTCTGCATGTTCATTGCAAAACAGCATTTTTCGAAAAGTTGATGAATGTAACTGAATAGTTCAGCGTTTTTCTTGTACTTAATTAAAAATAAATAAAAGTCACTTCAATAGATTTAAGTTCATACAATACAAATAAAATTAAATTTTAAATGAAATAAATGTTTTTTTGCACTATTATAAACAGACTTAAATTTACCACCTTAAGATATTTTGCTGAATTCACACCAAAAAGCACTAAAAATTGAAGAATGAGTGCACTAGCACAAATTCACTTCACAATATACTTAATGGAAAAATAAAAATTGCAGTTTGCCAATGCTCTTAAAAAATACTCAAGCACAGAAAAAGCGTTGCAAGTTGCAGTGTCTTGCAGTGTCCGATTTATGAGTGAACACCTGAAGAAGTCTCACGAAAGTGGTGCTTATTTGCCACAGCACCTGTTATCTTCCTTATCGAACTATGCAATTAATTCTTACTATTAATTCGGTATAGAGAGAAATATTATTTTAATTTATTGCAAAACGTAGGTACAACTTCTGCGGACTAAGATAGGCAATTGTTTTTATTATTTTTGCCTCCTGGGAGAAAAGGAGCTTTCGATTGCGTGCCCACTCCTACATAAAACTCAGAGAATTTCTGGTAAAACAATGGAAGCAAAATATTCTGAGGAATTAATCTGCATTATTGATCATGAGTTCTTTTTTTATTAAAAATTATTTCCCATAAGAATTTCACATCTCATTAGATAAAATTAATCGGAATGCATCACGATTAAGGGTGTAGACTAGTTGGTGATTTTCAAAAATTGTATTTTTTTTGTTTTTTACATTTGTCGGAAGTACATATATATATCTAAAAGTAGAGAAAGAAGGCATTTTGTAAGGTGTGGACATCGCTGATTAAGTTAAGATTTTTTTTTATAATTTTTCACTAAAAAAACTTTAAACGCGTTTTTCTCAAAACAACGTTTTTTCGGACGCCCTCCACGATTACTCCGGAACCCGTGAGCCGATCCTTCTGAAATTGTAACCACATCTTCTACATATAAGTACTCACAAAATCAACAATTATCATGTTTTTACAAAAAACTGCGAAGAAAAAACGTTTTTTTTTTTCAATGTATTTGGTTTTTGTTAAGTAAAATCACCAAAATTGGTTCAAAATTAATATCCATATTCATTTTGTAGCCATTGTCATACTGAATCTAAAACAATTCGATTTTTTAGTTTCAGATAAGACGTTGCCGAGATATCGTGTGGGAGCCGACCTGCCTCCAAATTATGGCGTTGCGCTCAACTACGAATTTTGTATAGAAAAATTGAAAAATATGAATAAAAAAAAATTTTGTTTGATACTTTAAGACCTCATTTATCATACTTAATAATTTTTTTTTTCATATCTCCCGAGTAAAAATGATCAGCGGCTGAACAGAGGCTGAAAAATGGCCACTCAGATTTTTTAGGGACGTACGCGGCCTGTACAAATGTACAAAAATCTGAAAGGCTGTACATTAGGGCGTACGGCGCCTATTTAGAATGAAAAATCCAATCGACCATAGTTTGGGTCTTACATTAGGTTGTACTAAGGCTAGAGTCTTGTAAGGCCAAAATGTCTTGCAAAACAACCTCGTACGACAGGTGTGCGTCCAAGAAAAATGTTGAAAACCCTTTGTTCAGCCGCATTTATAAAATTGATCATTTGTACTCGGGCTCCCATAGCATGCTCAAAAAAAAATTCCTGAAAATAGCCTTTTTTCAGCCTACGAACTGTACTACATCCTTTGGTGACCCCAGAAAACAGGTGCAAAATAATTCGTTTTATTAAGTATAATCATTTCCTCTGTTTTATCGAGAAGATTAATCTAATCAAATTTTATCTTTGGAATCTTAAATTACAAATTTAGATAAAACAAAGTAATTTAGGCTTTTATAAAATAGATGCAAAAAGCCCGAGGCCGGTTAAAAATTATTATGTCCCCTGAAAATTGCTCATTGATGAACTTTTTTACGTCATCAAACCAAATCGGGCAAATTTAGGTTAGTAGAATTGAATCAAGTAATAATCAATTATTTAAAAATCTTATATTAGAGCCAAAATAAACAGCTTAACAATTAATCTAATTTAAGTGGTTATAAGCAATTAAAATGCTGATAGCTCAATTCAAATTCCATATCAAAATGTATTTTTAAGCTTTGCTACTGGCGATTCCAAATCAATGTGACAAAAATAAATCTATTTTAAGGAACTTACTTCTTTGATAAAAACAGATAAGATAGTTTTTTGTGTACTCATTCAGAAATATGTAAGTTTACTACGTTTCAAAGACGAATCAGATCTTGCTTAATATACATATTTTTTTTTATATTGTTGCTGCAGGCTTAATTGCACTTGTGTTATCAGTTTCCGTTTTTCACTGCTGAGACATCGATTTAACTTGACAACATAATTTCGCAATTTTTATTACTACCTGAATGGTGCTTAACAGCTTTATCAAACAATTATTCAATTGCCAAAAGACTGGCGTCCTATAAAAGCAAGACGAAGATCGTCTAAGTCACCAGTAATTTTTTCAACTTCCGAAATGAAGCATTTTGCAGTAATTCTTTTTGCACTCGTCCTTGTGTTTACAGGGACCTCCGCGAAAGTTTTCTCGGTTTGTTCACTAGTTAAGACCTTAAGGTCCCTCGGGGTCCCCAAGAACGAGATGGCGGACTGGGTTTGCATAGCAAAGTACGAGAGCAGTTTCAATTCAAAGGCCGTAGGACCGAAAAATAAAAATGGCAGCCAGGACTACGGACTGTTCCAGATCAATAACAAGTATTGGTGTCAGGGCAGCATAAAATCAACGAATAATTGCAAAGTCTCCTGCAACAGTCTTCTATCGGACAACATTTCACAGTCGGTTAAATGCGCTAGACTCATCAAAAATAAGCAAGGATTCGGTGCTTGGGTTGCATGGAAAAACAAGTGCCAGAAGAATAAGCCAAATATTAGCAATTGTTAATTTTATATTTAAAAATTAAGAGTGAAACCTTATCCAAAAATTCACTTTGTTTTGTATAATTGCTATGTTTTTTTCTTCTTAAATAAAATAAAAGATACCTACTTAAAAAAAAATTTGCAACAACTTTTCATGTTTGAGGATACCACTCCAAATATGATAATTTCTTTCACAACTTTTAATCTTAAGTTTCTTTCGAATATTCAAAAAAATCTCCCTATAAAATGTTGTCGCAGAATCCTACAAAATATTAGAGTTTTGAAAAGCGGACATAATGAAGTTCAGAGACTTTGAAAATCGTTATTGGGTTAAGTTATTGAATTTACTTCATCAAAAAAATTATACATATTCTTTATTACATAATTATCGAATTTTGTTATAAATTAATTGGCTGCAGGAGCAGGACCAGGAGCGCGTGACTAGCTCGTCTTAGGAAACTCTAAACGAGCTTTTACTTGGAATAATTTATTTCTATTAAGGTTTTCAAAAGATCGCATGTACAAAATGTTTTTCGTTTCACTATTTAGATAGGCCTAGGCCTTGTGGTCGAAATTCGACTATAGTAGTCTGAGTACGACTATATACAGGTGTTCTGTGTTGTTGACTGTACACACAGTGGCGTATCTAAAGGGGGGCTCGGGGGGGCCAGGCCCCCTCGGCTTAGAAATACTCCTCTCCCTTTTCTTAGGCCGAAGTCCTCTGCTAGCTGACAGCTACCGAAAGTGAAAGACTACAGAGGTGTGAATAGTCACATCTTGGCAAAATTTATCACAGTCAGGTCAGTAAGTAAGCATACCCGAGAATTTTTCAGACCCCTAAAGGCCAAATTTCACCAAGTCCTCAATCATGACTTCAATTAAATCCCCGCCCTGTTGAAAAATACGAGACTAATCTTGCACTAGTACTAAAACTATCAAAACACTATAGTTTTCTTAAATTTAAACGATAGTTTATATTTTTCTCTGTGAAAGCTGTTCATTTATTAGGAGGAAAGGAATGTTATTTTTTTCTATTGTTACTCATAGCTATGGAAATTTACGTACAAAACTTGTATGAATATTTTTTATGTCAAGTTATTCATGGAGTATAAAATATTGGAATAAAATGTTTGAACGTTGATAAGCTATGTGTCTTGAATTCAGATTTTCTATAGAAATGTAGCCAGTTATTTTTCGACTATCTTAGTCAATTGCCCTTCGACCGCCTACGCTACGCTATATTTTTATTCAAGCGCAAAACTTCCCCTCTCCCCACATCTCCTCTTAACCATCATCCAAATTTGGAATTCCGGATAAATTTTGGCCACCCCATTTCAAAATCCTAGATACGCTACTGTGTACACAGCCTACTATGTATGTGTTAAAAAATGGCACTATGAACGTAAACAATGAATATTTTATTTTGTTTATTGATAATAAATAACGTAGTTACCAAATTTTTTTTATTGATAACACCAAAGCTCGTCAATAGCTATAAAACAAAAAAAGGAAATCGGTAAACAAACAGAGGAGCAAATGGTTCCGAACTGTGTTTTGTCTTTGCCTATTTATATTTAAAATATAAATAAATTCGCTGCAATAACACTAATTGCACACTCGGATATCGCTGTTCTGAAACAAATAGTACAACAGCGCAGTAAATTTGTAGATGTACAGTTTTGTTCGAAACAATAGCAACATTTCCAGTACAAAAACTTAATGCAGTTTTTGAAATAAAAAACTATATTAATGTTTTTCTCCTTTCATAAAACATTATAAATATGTAGTTCTTTTTGCAACAAATTCACTATTCAATTTAATTAAATAATTCTAAAAATGGTTTTAACTACAAGAATAACGAAATTTCTATACAAACCTTCAACCCCGATTTTACCCTCAAGGGATAAATTTTCAAAAGTCTTGAAATACATCTTTCTTAATTTGTAACTTAAAGGCGAAATAACAAATTTCATGCATTTTTTTCATAATTGAAGGATTTCCAATACAATTTTATATTCCCTTATAGGAAAAGAATTTCTTAAAATCCTTCGTTGGTGCATGTTTAGGGAGACAGAGGCAAAATGGGATACTTAAGATAAAATTCGGCATACAAAGAAAACTACACTCTTTATTAGAAAATCTTTTACATAGAAAGTAACACTCATATGTTCCTCTTTTATAATTAGATCTTAATTCCAATTAAATCACATACTTTTTCGGGAAATAGGAACTAAAGATAACATGGCAAATTTCCCATTTTGCCCCATGAACGGGGCAAACATATTTCAATGCGATTCTGCATGTTTGTGTGCGACTGATTTATATTAAATAGTAGTTATTAATTTAAGTTAGTAATTTTATGATTGGCATTATATAATCATTAAGTATTACATAGTTATAATTTATTAGCAAAAGTTAGTGTATTTATATATACATATATGTATACTTTTAATAAAACATCAGTTATTTGACCAACACGTGTTGATGATGCCATCCCATTATGCCCCGGCTGGCTGACATAGTTTTGAAAGAAACCAAGCATTTTTGACATAAAGCATTGAAGTCCCAAAAATCTAGTGAGACCAAGGCTTTATGTAAGTCGTTCAAAAGTTACATGCTGAGTGAGACTCTTCGTTTAAGGATCCAGAAGAGATAGATTTTCAATAGAATTAAAATCTGGTCATTGAGCTGGCCAATTAAGAACAATTAAGAACTTAAATCAGAGTCTCATTTACCAGCTTCGATGTGTGTTCTGGGTCATTATCATACTGAAACACCCATCTAAACGGCATTTTCCCACTCAAAATATGGCAATATGTATTTGGGTCTCCAAAATATTTTTTTTTAAATAAAATTACTCATTATTTTGAAAAATTCAACTTATTTTTAATGTTTCATGAAAGGAGAAAAATAGGATTAGGTATAAGAATTTAATTACAATAAATAAAAGGAAGGAACAAACTACATTAAATTTTCGTGCTGGAATGGTTGATATTGTTTCGTACAGCACTGTACATGGGCACATCATTCCCACTTTGCAATCAAATGAAAAGCGACGTGCATAGTACATCATTACAATCACAAAAGGTAAACTGCACTTGTGTTATCAGTTTCCGCCTTTAAATAAGATGCAAATCGTCAAAGTCAGCAGTAATTTTTTCAACTTTCAAAATGAAACATTTTGCACTAACACTTTTTGCTTTCGTCGTTGTGTTTGCAGGGAGCTACGCGGAAATTTTCACGGTTTGTTCCCTAGTTAAAACCCTAAAGTCCCTCGCGATCCCTAAAAACGAGCTGGCGGACTGGGTTTGCATAGCACAGTACGAGAGCAACTTTAATTCAACGGCTATACTTAAAAATAAAAGTGGCACCCGGAGCTACGGACTTTTCCAAATCAACGACCAGAGTTCGTGCCAGGGCAGCTTTAAATCAGAGAATTATTGCAATATCTCCTGCAACAGTCTTCTGTCGGACAACATTGCAAAGTCGCTTCTTTGCGCTAAACTCGTCAAAAATAAGCAAGGATGGGGTGCTTGGCCTTCATGGAAGGACAATTGCTTGAAGAGTAAACCAAATGTTAATGAGTGTTAATGTTAACATTTAAAAACTAAAAGTGAAACAACTAAATTTGTCTTTAAATTCATTTTGTCATGTTATGTATAATAAAAGAGACTTCAAATAAAAACAATTTTGGCAAGCATTTTTAATTTGTGAACATACCACTGAAAATAATTGCTGTTACAACTGGTCTTCCAACGTTTCTTGCGAATATTTAACTGCTTAAAATAAAAAAATCTTTATCACATAATCTTACAAATAGTTTGAAATGCGGACATAATGAAATTGGAAAAGTTTCTAGATGGCAAAAATCGTAATTATTAGTTAATATCAAAGTTATTACAGAAGTACATATTATTTATTACTAATATTTTATATTTATCATCTGATTAAGTTTAATTGTTGACAAAAAAAACTTAAAAAACTATGTATGATATTACGACAACGTAGTAATTAAGTGCATAATAATCATAAATTAATATTATACTATACATACCCTTAAAAGTAATTTATTTTGGGCCAGTCCAAATTACGTAGTTATATAAAATAATGTTAAGTACCTACATAATAAATTATTTTTCATCCTTCATTATTATTGCGTCGTTCCAGTATTATTCCCTGTATCAGTATCAAAACTTGTTTGTAATTTGAAACCTGGTAAACCGTAAAAATTTTGATTTTTGATATCAGCGGGAAATACACGCTACAATTGTTGTACCGTGTTTGGTTTAATTTATAGTCGTACGCCACAATTGTATCGTGTATGCGCTTGAAATTCTTGGTTGGGAATATAGCAACAAAATTCTAAAGAGACAAAACTTTGATGGTGCTTATGGAAAAATGCAAGGAAGTAACCAAAAATACAAACGATGATTTTGAATGGAAATGCATTTAAAATATTTGCACTGCTTTTAGTAGGCAATTTAAAAAAATCACAATGATTCCAAACAAACAGGTTGTAGTGCGAACAAAATTTACGAAACCCCTTTTTATTACTTTATTTGAGTATTTCTTTTACTTTTATTTTTAATAGACGGCGAAATTCCATGAAAAACGAATACTCAAGAAATAAATTATTTGCATTATTATTATTATTATATTGCACCAACAAATAGTAGAAAATTTTTTCTCATCAAAAATCATAATCATTCAATGATTAGGAAGCGAATGATTGTATCCTACCGTGTGGAAGCTTCAATGCACTAGTCGAACCGATATCGTAACAACACAAGTTGGTACAACAATTGTATCATGTACAGTGAGGAGCAAAAGTGTGTATAAGTGTAAATAACAGCATTCTTTTTATTTCCGTAGGCCTTTCCGTTTCTTTGTAATAAGTATTTAAAAGCAAAAGTGTGGATCATCTTTCCACTTTTGCTCCTCACTGTACATTTATTTTACGACCATAAATAGGCGACTGTGATGTCGATAATCGATACTGATAGCCATAGTTTGAGCGTGTCCTATATTTTTAAACTCAAAGACATTTTTATCTGAGTTACCATAAGTTTGAAAAGCTACCTGACATAATTAAATACATTCTACTATCAAAATTAATGAGACAACTGCCATTAAGTTATCTTTGAATCCGAAATGTTAAATATTCATTTCGGTGATATCTCTAAGTGATCACGTAAGGTTCTTATCACACAATTGGCAATTTTCGCATTATGGGATTGATCAGTTGTGATTGCTATCAAAAGAGATTTAATTTTATCCTATTCTTGTGGTATCAAGAGTTATCATAAATTTTGGGTTACGTACTTATAGATAAAAAAAAATTCGCATAGGCTATATAAAATTCGCCATTTATTTTTTCATGTCTTTCACGCAGTAAATTCTTTTGAGACGATACCTACAGTAGCAAAATGAAGAGTATTATAATAATTTCATCTGTTATTCTCCTTGCCGCGGTTGGTGGAGTTATCACGGAAAAACAATTTACAAAATGTGAACTGGCTCAAGAAATGCATCGTCTTGGCACTCCAATGAATGAACTTTCGGATTGGGTCTGTGCAGCTCGCTACGAAAGCAACTACAACACGAGTGCAGTTGGACCTCCAAATAGAAACGGATCAAGGGACTATGGAATTTTCCAAATTAACGATAAATTTTGGTGTAAGAATCCTGGAAAATCTTCACGTAATGGATGCAACGTAACTTGTGCGGAGCTGTTAACTGATGACATCCAGAAATCTGTCAAATGTGCCAAAATTATTAAAGGAATTCAAGGAATGAACGCCTGGGTTGCATGGAAGAAAAAGTGTCGCACTGTGAAGCCGACTATTGATGAGTGCTTTAAAGAAAATGATCGATAAATTTTTAAGTGGAAATTCCAGGAGTATTTTTAGATTTAGTTAACAAATATACGTACATATGCATTTGTGTGAAGGTGATTTAATTAAAATATAAATTTAAAAGCAGAAAGTTTTTAATTTTTAATGTTCTTTAATGTAATATATGAAAAAAATATGAAATTCTTTGGGTCAGATAACAAAGCACAAATTAAAGAGACTGACAAAATCCACACGGAAAAAAATTTGGATAGCAAAAATCCCCAACCAATTTACGAAAATTTTCGCCATAAAATCCACAACTTTTATTGAAAAAGCAGCAGATCTCTTTAAAAACTAAATAAATAATGTCAATATGTATTTTACGCTGGTCCTTAAATTTTAGTTAGAATCACTGTCTTTTTCACAAATATTACCAAAATAATGCACTATCCCAAAAACCAACGGAAAATACAGGTATATTGCCAGAAACGAAGCGATATTCCCGACAAATTTTTTTCCGTGCAATCATTATATGTTTTCAATAGCAAAAATTGCGTCCTATTTTAATGGACATTTTTATGGTAGTTTTACCCCCTTTATTCTTGTTATATGTAAGTACTTAAAATAATTTAAATCAAATCAAAAAAAGAAAGGAAGGAATTCATTAACTTAAAAAACAAATCTCAAGAATATTGCTTCAAATTTATAAATTGATGACGAAATACAAAAAACAATCATAAAAGCAAGTTTAAATCAAATAATAATTTTAGCTTCTTTTGCTTTTGAAAAATTACATATTTTAAATAAAAATGAAGAATTGATGCTGGTAAGAACTACTTTTTACCTTTTCGATGATTTTAAAATTTCTCAGTGACGAATTGTTGAAAAAAACCAAAAATTGCAAATGTCCATAAATATTAAGGTGATTAGTTTGTTCCCAAATGAACTAAAAAACAGAAACATCTGTAGGTTTATGAATAAAGTGAAAATGAGTTGCAAAAAATTAAATGGGATCTTTTGTTAAACAAAGACAGTATGAATTAAAAATTCAACAGAAGCTATTCAATCATTTCGATGAAATTCCCACGAACTCCAAATATTAAGCTTAAGAACTAATGAGTTTGCGGGGAACCCCTTAAAATATTATTTGCAAGCCGCAATAAGTCTTATCTGGATCGGAATCGAAGCAAATACTCAACAAAAATATGCAAGGAATTCGTTTGAATAATTCTCTTTGAGCTAATATTTTGGGATATTATCAAATTATTACAGTGTCTCTTATCAAGCTGTGATCGCAGTAAAATTATTATCAATAGTACCCTGCCTTTCTTGGTCTATGATATGCATATAGAATATTAACAAGCGAGGGATTCACAACTGAAAAAAATGTCTGTTGAATAAAAGTTATCATAAAAAATGAAGTAAAAATCGGTCTGTATAAATACGTTACACACCTTGCTGAAATCTTCAGACAGTAATTAGGCTTGAGAAGATTGAGCTGAATAAGGCCCAGTTAAAAATGAGGGCAGTCTTAACTTTTTGTAGTGTCTTCTTGTTCGTAGCAGCGTTTGGGGTCGTTTCGGGTAAAATTTTCACAAAATGTGAGCTGGCCAAGGAGATGAATCGTCTTGGGGCACTTATGGAAGAACTTCCGGATTGGGTCTGCGCAGCCCGATGGGAAAATAACTACAATACCAGTGCAGTTGGTCGAGTGAACAAAAATGGATCCCAGGACTTCGGAATATTCCAAATCAACAACAAATGGTGGTGCAAGTCGCCGGGAAAGGCGTCTCACAACGAATGCCATGTCAACTGCTCGGATTTGCTCTCAGATAACATCACAAAGTCTGTAAGATGCGCGATGCGGATTAAAAGACGCCAAGGATTTGAGGCTTGGTACGCTTGGAGAAGCCACTGCCAAACCAATAAACCATCCGTTAAGGAGTGCTTCTAAATATTATACCTATATGTACTAACATTTTGAAGAAAGTGATTGTGTTCAAGCAAAAATACATATTATTCTCTTTCTCATCAGAAATACAGCTTATAAAAAAAAAAAAACGCTTTTTCGAATTATTTTTTAGTGCAATCATACGTATAACCATTAATTTAGTATAAATTTTAATTAAAAAAAGCTATCAAATTCATAGCTCCTCGCACTTCTCGTGCTTGTGACCAAAATTCAGAAATAAATAAAGAAAAAGCATATCAACTTTAAAAAAACCGGCCAAGTGCAAGTCGGACTTGCGCACCGAAGGTTCCGTAAAAAATTATTTTTTTTTTTTGTGATGTAACTACAACTTTACGATATTCAGATTTACTTGTGCTATAAGACATTGCTTCTTGCCAGATTTCTAAGTCAACGGACAGTACCCTATAGGTTTTCATTCCTTTGCGAGTGTCAAACTATGCAACATAAACGGCCGTACCTTTTGATTGCGTTAACATAGAAATTTGATTTTTTCACGCGTTCCCTAAAAAAGACAAGTACGAGCAGAACTTGCGCTTTGAGTGAGAGTTTCGTATCATTATATCTATAGAGTGTAGAACTAGAAATTAATGATAAATAATATATTTCTTTGCCTTTAAAATGCTTTAATTTTCAGTAACCTAAAGGAAATTTGTTGGTGATTCTGAAATTTCATAAAGTACCTATCTAAATTTTAAATTTTAAGTTATAAAATTGAAGTATATTTTCCTTTTACTTAACAAAATATCAACTTCTTTAAAACATTAGTTGTTTTCATTTCACTCCGCACATGAAAAATGCTTCATGAAATATAAATCATTAATGTTATCGTAAATGTGTTAATTGAAAAATAATTTCATTCTATGAATTTTTTATAAATAAGTGGCAAGAATTTCATAAGAACTAAGAAAAGGCAAAGTTTTATTGAAATTGAATATTTTATTTCCTTTTAAATTAGATTGTTTTTACATAGATCTAAAAACGTACCTACTTTTATGTTTTTATGAAGAAAATTCATAAAATGTAAGAAATGTTTGATTATACAGTCATTATTCTGATTAAAGTGTAATTACTCCTAAATTATATTCATCGCATCAGTTTTATTGAAAACATTTCTTAAACTGTATACTGTAGTTCTTCGGCTTCCGCTTAATTTTTTTTTAGGAATTATGTAATTTTACTTTGAAATAATGAAAAAATTTTCTGGATGTATAATACATGGTATGTAATAAAATACACACATTCTGCTTTTTGTTGCACTGAGTTAGACATTTTTTATTATGAGACTCTAAACTATAAAATTTGGTAAAAATATCAACTCGAGCTGAGAAAAGGCTGTTGATGGACATACTTACAGACAGACAAATAACAAAGTGATGCTATAAGAATTTAGTTTTTTCATACCGAGGTACGGCATGGAATCTTAAAGAGGATACGATTTTAAGAAAAAGAGGTTTTAAATGTTTTACGATTCGTCTAATTGAAAAATACAAAAAAAACTATTTTGGGTCTTTTTTAAAATTAATAAAATTATTATAATTTGGTAAAATAGTTGAAATAAAAACTTGAATCCTTATATTAGTTGTATATACCACTTTTCTATATAACTTAAATAAATAAATTTTCATAAAATTATACCAACTTAAATTCAAAGGACCCCGCACAATCTCCATGGGAAATGGGTTTCGGCCAATTTTTTTGAAACTTTGCAAATTGATAGTTCTCAATACCGTGATTAAAAGTCTTAAAGGGCACGAAACCCCATAGCCTCCCCCCCCAAAATCACCCCGAAAGGTCAGTGGGATGCATTTCGCGGATTATTGTTTAATTGACTTAGCGAAGTACTTAATACTGTAGTCGAACCTATAGTCACCCACACAAGCCTGACATCCCCTAAAGATTCAAATTCTCCCCCCTCTCCTCCTTTCCCCACCCCAACCTACCAAAGCCTGCCATGTGACGTCTCTGTTTACGGCTTGTGAAGCTGTTTGATAGTGAATTATATCCCGCAGCAACCTATACGATCGCTAGCCAAACCCCTTTGACCCCAACAATTGAACCCCCTACCCCCCAAATCCACACCGCACCAAAGACTGCCATATGACTTTTTCTGAAGGGACCTACGGGTTGTGAAAATGTTTGATCATTAATTCCCTCCCATGTGTGCGTGTCACCTCGTATCGAAAAGTATCGAAAGTAGTGAAAATATCGAAAATATCGAAAGTATCGAAAATATCTAAAATTATCGGAAGTATCGAAAGTATAGAAAATATCGAAAGTATTGAAAGTATCGAAGGAATCGAAAAGTATAGAAAGTACCGAACGTATCAAAAGTATCAAAATGTACCGAAAGTATCGAAACTATCGAAAAATATCGAAACTATTGAAAAGTATCGAAACTATCGAAAGTATCGATACTATCGAAACTATCGAAAAATATTGAAACTATCGAAAAGTATCGAAACTATCGAAAAGTATCGAAATTATCGAAACTATCGAAAAATATCGAAACTATCGAAACTATCGAAAAGTATTGAAAAGTATCGAAACTATTGAAACTATCGAAAAATATCGAAACTATCGAAAAGTATCGAAACTATCGAAACTATCGAAACTATCGAAAAGTATAGAAACTATCGAAACTATCGAAAAGTATCGAAACTATCGAAACTATCAAAAATATCGAAAATTATCGAAACTATCGAAAAGTATCGCAACTATCGAAACTATCGAAACTATCGAAGCTATCTACAATTATCGAAACTATAGAAAAGTGAAAGTAGATACTTATCGATAGATTCGATACTTTTGATACTTTCGATACTTTTCATCAATTTGCAAAGTTTCAAAAAAATTGGCCGAAACCCATTTTCCATAGAGATTGTGCGGGGTCCTTTAATTCCTATATTTTTTGTTGCCTGTGCCGTAAAATAACGTTAGATGCATTGTTTTGTACTTTTAAAAATAAAGCGGAACAAACATTATTTCGAAATGAGATTTTTATCACCAACTTGATCAACATTATTTTTACCTCCCTAACCTAATGATCGAATTTTAATATAAAGAATATTTTATTCACAGACGGTACCGATTCACAAAAATATGAAGTCACCGGTCATCAATATGTTAATTTGTATAAATCAGCTATTGTAAACTTTTGAACGAGCAAGCGTCTACAATTCAGCACGTCATTAAATGCAAAACTAGTTTTTTTTCAAGGAAAATTACTGCGACAAATTCACCAAACAAAATCATTTTCACCTCACTTCAGTTTCATATTAAACGGAAACATTTTAATAAAGTAAGGTTATTATAATTAATATTGTAAATATTGGACTCTTGAAGTTTTTCATATTCGATTTTCTTAAATAATTTACAATAAAATCATCAAATTAATCACTGTCTGAATGAGAAATGTGATACCTATACTTGTTCCAATTTCAGATCTTAAATGTTAATTACCACAACCAAATTTCGTGAAATCTTGAACGATAGGGCAAGAAATATTGACCTGAAATATTAATATGTTCATATATAAAAAAAAATGCATAACGTATTTTCTTAGACATATACGAGTATATATGTAGAAGAAAGAGCTTCAAATTTATTAAGAAATAAGAAAATGGAACGGTTGTTGTTTTTTTCTTAATATTACCTATGCCTAAATTTTCTACCATAAACCAGAAATTGTTTTCTTTTTTATAAAGTGTCTGTCGGGTTTCTGACCATAACTCATGACTTAAACTAAATTTAATTGATTGATAGTAAAAATAATAATAACTAAAATTTCATATCCCAAAACTATCATTTTTTTATAATTTTGAGGAGTTGGATTAAATTCTTCTATACATACAAGAATAAAAGTACGCAATTTGGATGACGTTGCTCTTCCAATATACAAAAGCATATACCTGGGATTTATGTTCGTATGAGCAGGTGCATTTTAAATGTTAACTCTCTGAGATGAAGTACTTTATGCTCAATTACTTAGGATATCTTTAAGCAAAAAACAGGTTTCTTAGAACGGGGAAATTGAGCTAAGTTGCGAGTGGTTAAACCCAGTTAAAGACGTTGCGCGACGCAGATAGTGCCAAAATCGGAGAAGAAATCAAAAGTAAGAAACCCTTGAGGTAGGCCACTACGTCTCATGTGTCGTAGATATCTTCAAGAGGTTGAGGTCGAGTCCCCCAGATAGAGTAGGTGTGTTTTTACGCGTAAAATTATGAAATCCCATCAAAACTTACACTCAGAAAAAAACTCTGTAATTTCAAGAAAAAAGTTGTTGATTTCAAGAACTTTTCTTGGTTAAATCGTACCCAACAAATTGAGGTTTTTGTTTCAACAATGTTAAAGTTGTTGCTGAAAAGCTTCTGTGGACAACAGCGAATTTTTTCAACACAAAAACGGAATTTCTTATTTTAAATACCTATGTTGTTGGATAAGTCACTGCGTAAGTTGTTGGGACAACAGCGAATCTTTTCAGCACAAGAACGGAAGTTCTTATTCTAAATACCCATGTTGTTAGGTTATTAACTGCGTAAGTAGTTGAGGCAAATACTGAATGTTCTTCGGTAAATCTAGAAAAAATTCAAAATTTTATTGCAGTTGGTGAAGATGAATGTTTTTGTTAGATTTACCAAATTCTTCATTTTGGGAAAATTTGCATAACTTAAATAAAAGTAAAGTATAATAATATTATTCAAGAAATTTATTGCAAACTTTTGGCTTATTTTATATGTACAACATACTTAAATCTAATAACATCTTCACCATTATTCAATGTAATTTTTTTTCCCGGTATAGAAACATCTTCAATATTCTTTAAATGAAAGCATTCCAACTCATTTAGAATTTTATACGACTGATAGTGTTCCATAAAATTTTTGTTTTCGAACTACTCAGAATTGCTTAACTTTCCGATAATATTTTGAATTTTTGGAATTATCTGCTTACAATTAATTTCGTAAATGTATTCTTGAAGGAACATCCACACATATTTGCTCTTTGGAGAATACTCCAAATTAAAAACAAAACAAATTTTTATCAACAGATCTATTGCTCTGAGGAGAGTTGGTACCTTATAGATAACGCTGTCCATATACACGTAGAATTCTTTCAAATTCTGTTCACTTTCCCCAATAGCCAACACTTTGGGTTGTATTTTCAGTTTTTCTTGTATGGCCTGGTTTTTTAGTTCCTCTTCTTTTTGCTTCAAATTGTTTAAGTTGTGCAAATGTATAATCATGTCAGCTTGAGCGTCAGAAATAGATGGCTTGGAGGTTTTACTTAATCTTGGTGGTAATATGATAGTGTGCAAAGGATTAAAAAAACAAAAATGCCGGGAATCTAGAATTAATAGAAGTTTTTCAAGAGATACGTATTGAAGATCGTGATAACTACCTGTACTCAATCCGCTTGTAGTCATTTTCTCAAAAACCTGAAGGTTTAATTTGTCCTTAATACAAATTGGGAAAAATATTTGATTTATTTTGCTTTCCAAGTCATCGATCTTTTCAAACAGAAGTTTATTTTTACCAGGATGAATAGCTTCAAAATCAATATCAATCTAATAGGAAGAAAATGGGTTATATTGCGCACTTTGCATGATTTTTGAATTCCAACTTACAAGTTCATATCCTTCTGGATCCTTATATCTTGGCCAGTCTTTGAAAATATCAGCCACAGAATCCTTGTTTTCATTCATGCGAAAAACAGAAGTTTTCTTCCAATAATCGGCAATGTTACTAGGCCGGTTGTGACTTAACCATCGCTTAATAGTTCCTAACTCTTCTTCGTTAATGCATTCACTGGCTGTTTTCTCGTCTGATCTTTGGGATGCTGTTGAATCAACTGGGAATTCCGAGATTTTGCGTGGTACTTTTCTTTTATAAACAGTATTAAAATACCGATCATAAAGCTTGCCAGAAGGATTTTTCTTGTTCTTTCTGGGAATGTAGTACGTTAACTGTAAGTATGAAGACTTTTTTTTTTTACATTTTAAAGCTATATCATACTAAGCCAATGTTATTATAAGTAGGTACTTACTGCATTTTCGGTTGGAAACAGTTGAATAATGGCTTCTGTGACATTTATCATAGTAGATGGGTCCATATGAGTTTTGCTTCCGTGGAAATAATCACAGATTACTCTTACTAAAGTAGTTTGTTGACTTTCAGTTAAAATTTTATTGACACTATAGTCATTGAGAATTTCCTGCCCTCCGACAGTTCTTTTTAAAATCTCCTAAAGATTAAAAGTCATATTGTTTGGGATTGGAAAACCTGATTGAATTGATCTCGAGGAGGAATCCGAGGATAACCATTGTGATACAGGGTTAGATATAGTCTTATCACTTCCGCAGCATGTTAATAAATCGTATAAATCGTAGGAGATATAAATATATATATACGTATATAATAGTTTTTTATTAGAGCAATACTTACTTTATTTGATTCACGCCACATTTGGAGATGATAACGAAATTTTATATTTTCGCCAATAAGTTCTCTGGTATTGAAAATTTGATCCAAATCATGAGAGTGTATCATTTTTAATATTTCAATAGAATTGATACCGCACTCTGCTAGGTTTTTAATTGTTTCCATTTGGAGGCCCCACTCAATAAACAGACACACTACTTCCGTTGTTGCATTTGCAATACAAACATCAGCCAAGTCACTCTCAGGCACTTCCGCACAAGAATTTAAATTTAACTCCAAATTTTTTTCAAAATAAATTTCACTTTTCACTTAGTTATAAAATCTCGGCCGTCTGCACCTCTTCACACGCGTACGAGAAATGACGCCGGTAGTAATAAACGGTAATAAGTAAAAACTGCGTCCAGTTTAAAAGTTAAATTCTTGATTTAAAAGTAAAGTTCTTGGTTTAAGCGTAAACGTTGTTGTGTTTTCTAGAAAACCGTTGTCTGACTAAAGAACTGACTTAATTTAAAAAGTTCGACTGTTGAACCAAATACTTTTTTGTTGGCTGGTAAGAGTGTTACGCTTAATATGTCAACAACTTTTCCGTTGTCAAATCAAGTGCGGCACGCTTAAATTAACAGGGGAAAGTTTTTAACAATCAACAATTTCGTTTTTATTTCAAAACTATTTTTCTTGTTTCAAGAACTTTTACTTGTTGTAACATCAAATGCGGAAATTGTTGTTTTTAACAATGGATTTTTTTCTGAGTGTATTAACTTAACTTTTAGACGTCATGTGAGGTGTTTTGATTTCCCCATTATTTTTTACGTAAAAGTTAAAGCAGTTAAAGACGTTAGCAAAACGTCATAAATAATTCGAAGCTGAACTTCTAGCAATTGCCTACCGGTTTGCTAATTTTATCAGAATAGAAGTTCCAGACGACCAACTTCTCTCCGAAAGAAGCGATTAATTAGAAGCCGGTGACCAGAACGAAGACAACTTGTTTTCTCAGGAAGCCATTACTTCGGCGCCGCGACACCCGTAAAAGACGCTTTTATCGGAGATAGTTCAGTCTGTAAACAGCTGTTCGGAAATGAAGACTGCACATTTTAACGCTTATCTTCTTATCCTCGTTGCGGCGACTTCAAGTGGTGCTATTGCCGAATTGGTTCGATCAAAATGTTCGTTAGCCCGGGAGTTGTATTTTAATGGAGTTTCGATGAGAGAAATTCCGGACTGGTTGTGTATCGCGCGGGAAGTTAGCAACTATGACGGAAGTAAAGTTGGAAAGTTAACGTTTGGTGGAGTCAGAAATTATGGCGTATTTCAATTTAGCAATGAAATTTGGTGTAGATCGCGTGATAGACTATCAAAAAATTTATGCCACGTTGATTGCCGAAATATTGTTGCTGATGAATTTTCGGAAACCGTTAAATGTGCTAAAATTATTCAGAGACAACAAGGACTATCCGCTTGGCAAGAATGGAAGGATAATTGCCAACTTGAAAAACCCAATGCTGAAGAATGTTTTAAGAGTCAACAGATTTGCTTCTACGAAAATCGCGGAGGAAATTTATTGTGAAATAGTTTTTACTTTATTAATTTTTTAAATAAACCTGTTTTAAGGCAAAACCGCTTGGGAAATTTTATTATTCTTTACTTAAATAAAAAAAACATTCAGAAATATGTACCTCTACTAAAAGGTGTTACGAAAGAAAATCGGTCAAGTGCGAATTTAAAAGTATTTACAAAAATTTGAACTTATACTTTTATTTTAATTGCAAGATATTCTCAACATAATGTTAAAAATATTTTCTTCTAGGTGCAACAAAAATTGTCTCAAATTATCGATTTTAACCGAGAAGGTGGTCGTCATTTTACAGTCCTATGTTTTAACAAAATTTTAAGGACATAAATTATAATAATAATAATTTATTATTCATTAGATTCAAAGTAATATTTTGTAAATGGGTCAAACACAAAAATAATGTTCGGACAGTGTAAAAGAAAAAACAATTTTTTTTGTTCTTTTTTGTTTTATTTTTTATTTTTTGATGAATTACAAATAAAGCACCTATCAAGAGTAACCCTATCCATAACTTTGTTTAATTCTAAAATTTATTTTAAACTCATGATTGAAGCACAAATAATTTCGGAAAAAAAGAATTTTCCACGGAAATTTAGAAGTTATTTTTGTATGATTGGAGGAAAAATGAATTCATTATTGTAATTAAAAATAGGTAGTGCTTAAGTTATATTGCTTTTAATTGAACTAATTAAAGTAATCTTGTATAAAAGACTATTTTTCGTATTTTCTGTCTACTATTTTGTCTCTTCTGTGGTCAGAAAAACTTGAAAATCTCCGTTTTTTCAGTCAATTTGGATGAACGATTTCTATTTATTTTTTTCTAGTAACCAATATGTCCATTTACAAATTAATAAGAAACATAAAAAAAAGTCGGTGCTGATTTTAACTTATTATATTCACATCGATTGTTTTGCGTTTGACCCAAATATCAAATTAATTAATTTTCTGACGAGCTTGTAAATCCTGATGGACAAACGGATAAATTTTAATTCAAGTATTAATGTAGAAATTGCTCGAAAAAGCAAAGAATTTCACCAGGAACTAAATTCAAATCAGCAACCTTCGAATTGGCGTTTAGTTGCTTTTGAACATTTTTTAATTTCATTAAAATCCCACATGAAACTAAAAACCCTGTTTTAAACCCCGGATTCCAGAACATCTTTCTCAAACCACAGTGAAAGAAGATTCTGCCAGCGGTGACTAAGATCGTTAAGAGTTATGTATAAAGTGCGGGTAAACAAAATTTTCTTTATTTTCAGAATTGTGAACGAGTTATTGAAGCTCTCACATTCTCATAAACGATAACTATATACCATGAACGTCATTTGCTTTAACTTTACTTTTTATCCAGGTATTCGCCGACTATAAGAAATCCAAAAGTTGCAGTCAGATTGAAATTTTGCAGTGTTAAAATGCCTATTCTATAAAATAACAGCAGATAAATAAAAGAGTTTGGATTGAATGCCTTAAAATTTCAGGTTAAGAACTTGTTTAATGAATGTTACAATTTTCGGTTTTTAAATGGGTATTGCTGAAAATTTTATTGTATATCAAATGAAATGAAAAGATCTTTTATTTCGGTTAAAAGAGAACTTCACTTAACTGAAAGATGAGCTACTTAATAAAAGTATTAAATAAATATCTCTTACTTGAATTTAGGAAGTCGTTTCTTATACTTAAGTCAAAGGTTTTATTATTAAATTATAAAAACCACTTTAAATTACGTTCAAAATCTTGTATAAAAACTTGAAGTAGAAAACAGACAAAATGAAATTAATATTCCAATTCTTACATAACGTAATTTATAGGAATGAAAATGTGCAGAATTTATAAGTAACATTTTAAAAATATGCCAATAATATATTCTAAACAAGTAATTTTAAATTTCAATCAACGTTAAAAGTTGTTAAATTTCACATTTTTGAGGTTCCACCATACCCCAAATATCGTAATTTCAAAGTTAAAGTTAAATTTGTAAATTTACAAAGCAAAATTGTATTCCAGTGAAATAATCTTTTATTATTTTAATGCGCATTTCTTATAATTAATTACTTATCATTGCTTAAACTGGAAATCATAAATTAAAGAATTTCAGGGGAATTACCCTCATTTTTTTATTTTTATGGATGGAAACATTAAGAATTATTTACATTTGAATTTAAAATTTAACTAAAATAGTAATGATATATAAAAAGGAGGAATATATTAATGAAATATTTAAATTGGACTAAAAATTCATAGTTCGTGATACCAATCGCTCAACTCATTTCGGCAATTCCACCTTCATAGACATAACTAAAATTGAATAAAAATGTGAAAAAAATGATAGACACAATATACTCTCACGACTTATGTTTTATAAAATTTTATTGTATATCTCTTATAGTTCACGTATATGTACTATATGTGGTCAATTGTAGTTTTTGAACTGTTTACCAAATTTTCAGCTTCTTGTTTTTAAATTCCTTGTAAGGACATGGAGTTGGAGACAACAACTAATAATTTCCTCGCCTATTAGAGTAATTTCATAAATTTATATTGGAGATTCGCAACGTCAGTGCTAAAACTATCACTCATACAGAAAATAACAACCTCTGACCAAAAAATTAATATATGTATAAAACTTAATCATATAACTTGTTTTTTTTTTGTTTTTTAAGAAACGTCTTAGTTTGTTCAGTTTTGGGGTAGTTAGCTCGAAATGTACGTTGGTCAGGGAGTTGTACTACAATGGAATTGAGATGAGCAGACTCAAGGCTAAATATTCTAGCAGCTTCGTAAATAACTATGCTGGACCGTTTTCCGATCATAGTAGGGCAATTGGAATCTTCCGAATCAACGACAATTTCTATTGCCAATCGCCAAATAGAACTTTCTCGAATTATTGCAATGTGGACTGTGCAGAACTTTTATCAGATGATTTCAAGATCGTCGATTGTATGAGAGGATTCAATTACGACGCTTGGTACCAATGGAATGACAACTGCAAGGACAAGGATCAAAATAAACCCGATTATGAAGAATGTTTTGTTAAACAACAACTTTGTGTTTATACTTATAGTGCAGTAGTTCCACTCATAAAAGAAAACTAATGAGTAATGCTTGTAACCTGCTGTTTACATAAATAAGATAAGTAATGTGTAGAAAAATGTTAGTTTCTATTTCTTGTTTAGTTTTTTTAATTAATTCCTTTTTTTATTCAAATGAGTAAGTTGATCGTTCTCAAAAGCAGTCATTCTTTCATGTAATAACAACTGGAATTTTCCCTCCAATCTAAAAACTTAAATTTTTACTAAAAATACAAAGATCGAAACATATATTTATTTAATAAAACATTGTATGTCATTCTTATAATAGATTAACAATTAATAGGTCATTTTATACGATTATATTATTTATGGATCCGAAAACGTCCGTATATTTAGAGCAAAGCAAGATTAAATGTGACCTGATAAAAATTATTCTTTCCCGAATACCTTTAATCTGTAGAATAGCTTCTATAAAAATGAATATCTTAGACCCGAGGATTAGCAAACTTAAAGCTGATAAAGTACCTGGTTAACTAGTTGAGAAATCTGGTTTCACCCGGTATATCACAAATACTACTTACAATTAGTTAAATACTTCTAAAATGCTCAATTTTGGATCTTCCCTCAGATTATGAAGTTACTAAAATCTTTGGATATGGTGTAAAACCGTCGAAAACTCAATTTCCTACCATGGTTCATAACAGAAAGACTCCTAATTTATTCTATACTTATATATTTCCATTATTAAGTATAAAATAAATAAATAAGGGTATTCATTTTCTTCACAATTTCATCGTTGCATTATTGAAAACATTAAAACTGCAAACATTGGCTCTTATGCATAAAAACTGAGCAAATGCTCAATCTCAATTTTTATATAGAAAACACGAGTATTATCTCACTCAAATTGAGATTGAGCTCCATTTATCTATATAAAAAATAAGATTGAGCATTTGCTCAGTTTTTATGCATAAGAGCCCTTATGTTGATTGCCTATTCGTTATAGAAATTATAGTTTGCCTAAACGTTGAATTACATATGTACATACGTATTGCTTATTAAATCAACTATTCTAATTTCTTTCTCATGATATTACTTTGAATCGTGGAAAATTTTGTCGCCATATTGAGTCTAATATCTTGATTTTTAATTGATACCAGATTCACAATCGGCCTCTCCAAAAACTCCAAATACCAATATTCATAACAATCTCCTGAAATTTAAAATTTCCTAATTTTGATAGTAGATTTGAAATTAGTAGCCTCAAAATATCTACAGTAATAATTTTTTGAATTCAATTCTTTGAATTTTGAACAATTTCGGTCGCCATATTGAGTCTGCTATTTTGAATTGCCAAATTTCGAGCATACATTCGCAATCAGGAGCTCCAAAAACCTCCAAATACAAGTTTTCATGACAATCCTTTGAAATTGATAATTTTTGACCGCCATTTTGGGTCCGCCATTTTTAAATCCACGAGTAAAAAGTAGACTATATGTAAGGCCGGAATATGTAGTGCCATCATTCAAAAACTGAAAATGATCGAACCAAACGTTTAGGCGTTATTAAGCAATCAACAAACAAATTTTAGTTTTTACATACATACATACATGTATAGGAACTTTGGGCCTGCCATAATAGCAAATTTTGAAAATCGTACAGTTTAAATACCAAAGAAAAATTAAATTCCAAAGAACTTTTATTATTTCAAGGCGCACATCTTATAATTAATTGATTATTATCATTGCCTATAGCTGGAAATCATAAATTAAATTATTTCAGGGGAATTACCTCCAAGAGAAAATATACAATATGTATGTAAATGTGAATTAGATTTAATGGATGCAAACATGAAGAATTATTTTCATTTGAACATAAAAGATAACTAAAATAATCCATATAATAATCCAATCCACCATTTTGGCGACTTCATCTTCATATAACTGAAACTAAATTGAAACGTGAAAAAAGCTAGACATAATATGCTTTCGCTGCTTTTGTTTTATAAAATGTTATCGTATCTCTCATACTTCACGTAATATGATATATGTACGACTAATGTGGTCACAGGTAGTTTTTGAACTGTTTACCAAATTTTCTGCCTCTTGTTTTTAAATTTCTTAAAAGAACAAGGAGACAACAACTAATAATTTCTTTGACTATTAGAGTAATTTTATAAATTTATATGTGATCCTCCCAACTACCACTCAGGCAGAAGATAACTCGTCAGCATCTCACCAAAATATAAAAAGTTATAACTATATTGGTTATATACTGAGTATAATCATATAACTCGTTTCTTACGAGATAGAAACGTCTTAGTTTGTTCAGTACCTAAAAAGCTGTGGTAAAATGAAGAGTGTTATTTTGTACTCGGGTGCTCTTCTCGTCGTAGCTGCAGTATCCGGTGTTTTTTCTGGGGTAGTTAACTCGAAATGTACGTTGGCCAGGGAGTTGTACTACAATGGAATTGAGATGAGCAGACTCAAGGATTTGTTATGTGTTGCTAAATATTCTAGCAGCTTCGTAAATAACTATGCTGGACCTTTTACCGATGGCAGTAAGGCAATTGGAATCTTCCGACTCAACGACGATTGGTGGTGCCAGTCGCCAAATAGAACTTCCGCAAATTTTTGCAAAGTGGACTGCGATGAACTTTTATCAGATGATTTCAAGAAGACCGTCGATTGTATGAGAGGATTCAATTACGACGCTTGGTACCAATGGAATGATAACTGCAAGGACAAGGATCAGAATAAACCCGATTATGAAGATTGTTTTGTTAAACAACAAGTTTGTGCTTATACTTATAGTGCAGTAGCTTCATCGGTAATAGATAGCTAATGATTAATAGCAATGCTTGTAACCTGTTGTTTACACAAATAAGATAAATAATGTCTAGAAAATTGTTAGTTTTATTTCTTGGTTGGTTTTTTTAATTAAGACCTCTTAGTCAAATGACAAAGTTGATTGTTCTTAATCTAAAAGGTGCATGTTATAACAACTGGGTGTTTTTCTCCAATTTAAAAACTTAAAATCTTACTAAAAAAAGTTAAAGAACGATAACATTATTATCATTAATAATACAATGAGTTACATAAATAAGATTCAAAACGCTCTTTTCTTGTATATCATAAAAAAATAACAAGAAAAACCTGAAACTACATATAGATATGTATTGTAAGATGTGCGAAATGAAGTAAGTAATTAATTAAGTATGAAAATTTAAGCGGTATATTAAACTGGAAAAGATTCTACAAATTCACAAAAGGATCTCCAGTGGATCCGACTAATCATAATATTAAAAATTTAAAGCATGTAAAAACAAACTAATCACAGCATTTTGGAAAGCTGTAAAGAAATCACTCATTTCTGGTGATGGCACGAACTCGTGCTGTAAATTTAAATATACCTACTTATTAATAAAAACAAAGATCGAAAAAATTTAACAACTTTTTTTTTTATTATTTGAGCTCGATTCGATTAAGAGTTAACCTACCATCACATATTTATTTACTAAAACTAAAACAAATTGTATAATATAGTTTTCACAATTAATCAATTAATTTAAAAAATATTTATTTATATTTATATTTCGAGCGAAGTAGGAATAAATGTGACCTGATAAAATTTGTTCTTTGCCGAATTCGTATAATGTGTAGAATAACTTTTACAAAAATAAAGAGTAGGGGAGACTGGGTACGGTTGAAACACAGGACGGTTGAAAAAGTGCTAATATCTCTCGAACCGTGTGTGGTGGGGGGAGGGGTGTAAGGGACGAAAGAAGCGGATGACAAGTCCGAACATAAATCTGAGTGGCGCGTCGCTCACTACGCGTTGTGGTTGCTTATAGGAGGCCCCATTGTTATTTGATAAGCAAAAGCAAATATTTATGTACCAAAACTTTTTGCAATTACTACACTTTTCATTAAAGTGACAGTGTAGAGTGGTATAGTTGTGTTTGAATCAATGCTTTTAGAACATGACAGCGTAATTAGTATTTGTGTAAAATTATTTTTGCCATTACTATAAACTGTTTTGTATTAAATGGGGGCTTGGGGACAGTTGAAACATTTTTTGTGGGTACGGGTGAAACAATTTATTGATTTAAATTGCTTGCTTTATTTATTTAAATTTCTTGTTTTATAGATGCCGGGGGTACGTGCAAGAAAGGCTTCGCCTGGCAGGAGGATTAAAAAAAAATTAATAGCATTGTTAATAGAAATATTCTTTTAGTTTATATTTTCACATAATTTCACTATGCGAAGAGCTAAAATTCGGTTTTAAAATAAATCCTGTTAATTTTTATTGTTTTCGATAAGCGGGTACCTACTTTATGTGCAGTTGTTAAGTAGTAATAATGCCTAAGGCGACTGAAGAATATTTTGTATTATTTGTATGTGTTTCAATTGATTCAAACCACTGTTTCAACCGCCCCTGGTATGGGGACGGTTGAAACAATTTTAGTTTTTTTTTTTTAAATTTGATTTTACACAAATTACAAAACATCGGGCACTCAAATAATACTGCAAATTGGAAGATGGAAACATGCCCTTGAATTTAACATGTCTCAATCGGTGCTTGGTTCGGTGATAGCGATGCTACGGACAATAAAAGTTAAATTGTTTCAACCGTACCCAGTCTCCCCTACACTTATCTTAGACCCGAGGATTAGGAAACTTAACATTTAAAAACATCGACCTAAAGTACTGGCTTATACATATAAGTACATATGTATCTAATTTTAGGCCTGCCACAATGGTTTATCTCGAAAATCTCAAAGCTTGAACACCACTGTAACGATCAGTTCTCCGAGATTTCTATCTACCACGCATAGTTAATAATAGCAACCTCGTCTAGACGACTAGCTTTTCTTGAAATTGTTTGTTTACTGAAAAGACGATGGGAAATTATATGTTCTGAAATTTAATTTTAAGCTTTGGGTTTTCACTTTTGTACAGCAAAAAATGGATCTTACATCATTACAACTGGGAATCCCGATGAAGTTACAACTCAACTCTTGTTGTTGAATAAATAACAAGTACAACACGTAGTAATTATAGTATAGTCATAATGAAATAGCATCAAAGAAAATTTTTATTTGTGTATAAAGAAACAAGGTTTCTTAGTCATTTGAACTTCGGTGCATTTACCACCACTGGAGGATTTGATTTGGCTGCTGAATCGAAGATAACTAGTTATTTTTTTAATATACCAATGAAAAGTTATTTATTATGTATAAGTTATGTATAACCTTTATGTATATATAAGATTGAGCTTTAGCTGAAATACGTCTTAGTTAACTCAGTATCTAAGCAGCTACCGTAAAATGAAGAGTGTTCTTCTGTACTCAGGTGCTATTCTTGTTTTGGCGGTAGTTTGTGGAGTTTTTTCTCAAAAAAGTACAAAATGTCAGTTAGCCAGGGGACTTTATTACAATGGAATTCCGATGGAACAATTAAGAGATTTGCTCTGTATTGCAAACTATGCAAGTAGCTATACGCAAAATTTTGCTGGACCATTCAGTGATGGAAGCAGTGGAATTGGAATTTTTCGACTCAACGACGATTGGTGGTGCAAATCGGAAAATAGAACATCTGCGAATTTCTGCCAAGTGAATTGTAACGAACTTTTAGAAGAGACAGATTTTGCTAAAACCGCCGCATGTATGAAAGTTCTCCTCAGACAGGCAGGATTCGGAATTTGGAGTCAATGGAATGAAAATTGCAAGGATAATGATAAGAATAAACCAGAATATGAGGATTGTTTTGGTAAAATACAAATTTGTGTTTATACAAATAGTGCACAAAATTCATTCACAGATAGCAATTAAATTATTTAATCAAAATATAAATAAGAAAATATTAATACTGAAACATTAACTTTTATTTTTATATATACTTTTTCTTAAAAATCTCTTTAATGTGAAATGCCTTTCTACAAATTGTGCTACTCTGATGTTATAACGTGATCGTGACTTAGGTATTTATTTTAATAGTTGTTTGTAGAGCAAAATTAAAGGAAGATATTCGAAAATCGCAGCATTCTTGTTCCATACTTTTTTTATAATTATAAAATAAAATATAACTAATTATTATTTAAACTGTCGTGATTTCATTAACTCGACCTGATGATGTTTTACATGCTAGTCATTTTTGTTCTCTCGTTCTCATTCTATGATATGAACATAAGTTGATTTTCATATTTTACATTATTTAAAGCAAAACGATTTTCTATAATTCTCGTAAGATTACAAGTTATTTTAAATAAAAATTACTAAAATATACGATCATAACTCAAGGCTGTGTGTGGGGGGTGAGACAGCTATTAAAACATTTTCCGACATTGGAAATCATCAAAACAGCCTTGAATTTTGAAGAAACGTTTTCAATCGGGGAAAACTGTGAAAAAAGTTAAGTTTTGTTTCATCGACTTTACAAAAATAACTTGTATTATGTAATTCTGCTCTACATAAAAATTTACAATTTATTTATAATTTAAAAATATCGAAATAAAACTAAAATAAAACCTATTTAGCTAAATATGTAATTAATTAATTTTTTTTTTTTTTTGCTGGCAAGGAGATAGAATCAAATAAGATCAATAACTAGAAGATATCATTCGCCTCAGAACAATGTTTTTAAAATTGATGACTAAGTTGAAAGATCCTCTCAATGTAAAATGTTGTTAATATTTCTTTTTAAAACCAATCTCTTTCCTTGAAGTAACTTGTTTTAAAGATCGAATGCTTTTAAAACTGCAATTAGACAGTAGACTATATAAATTAAATAAATAATATAGGTGCTGATCTTTTTCACATTGAAACACCATATATAATACATATATGTATTGATAACTTCGTTTAAAATTTATATTTTTATTTATTTTATTTCCGGAATATTTATGTAATACTACAATACTTTGATCACATCATTACCATTTAGTATGATATCATCATCTTTAATTTCACCAAGACAGTACCCCTTACACAGCACCAACTACAAAATTACGTTTTCGATTTTTTCAATAATTTCATGAGAAGGCCTAAATTAAATAACCCAGATGATGTTTTCAACATAACTCTCAAACTGGTTTTAACTTTCCAAGGTCACATGAAAAGTAATTTTTTTTATTATAAGTATTTATGAAATTATCCTTTTCTAATATAGTATTAGCAATACAATTCCCCTCTTTCTAATTTTAAGGTTAAACTTGAAAATGAATTTTAATTAAAGATTAAGAAGAATTTTAATAATAAAATAATAATTCTGTTCAACTTTTTTCTGTGAAAAGTGATTAACAATATGTATGTAATGTTTTTGATTGAAGTTTGGATAAGTTAATATAACTTTCATTTCATCCATTGAAAGAAACTTCGATGCATTCTCCGCTACTGTATTTAAATAAGAATTAAATAAATTGTCCCTTAAGCCGAAGGGAACTGGTTATTGGGATAAACCAGTTGGTATACCTTATTTATCTTGTATATATACTGTAAGTACTTGGCAAATAAGACATTCAAACCGATATACGTCTTCGATTATTCAGTACCTAAGAAACTGCCGCAAAATGAAGAGTGTTCTTTTATACTCCGGTGCTATTCTTTTCGTTGTGGCGGCAATTTTCAGTGGCAGTATTTCAGAAAAAGTTAGTACAAAATGTACATTGGCGCGTGGATTATACTATAATGGCGTGAAAATGGATAAATTAAAAGATTATCTATGTATTGCATACTGGGCCAGCAACTATACACAAAACAGTGCCGGACCTTTCGAAGATGGGAGCAGTGGCATAGGAATTTTCCGATTGAACGACGATTGGTGGTGTCAATCCCCAAACAGGACATCCGCTAATTTTTGTAATGTAACTTGCGCTGAACTTTTATCAGATGATTTCAAAAAGACCGCCGATTGTGTTGGCCGACTAAATTTCGACTCTTGGAACCAATGGCACGAACATTGCAAAGATATGGAATTGAATAAACCTGATTACGAGGAATGTTTTATAAAACAACAAATTTGTGTTTATACATACATACAGTGGAGCAATTTCATCCACAAATAGCTAATATATTACATCTTCAAATAATACGTGTTTTTTTGTGGGGAAAATGGGTTTGGATATTGAAGATCGTATTGCAAAAACGTCATAATGACATTCAAAATTTTGAGACCAAGTTTTTTTGTGAATTAAAATCATTAAAGATTAGTTTTATTATTAATATGATCATTTGAAATAGTTTCAACCTTTATAATGCTACAAAGGTAGAAACTGGTTACAACAAAATATTTTTATTTGTTTAAAAAAATACAGCGAAATTTTTAAAAAGAATAATCGAAACTTTTGCTCTCAATATTTTACTTAAAAAATAACTCTTCAAACTTATTTATTAAGCAATAACTTGAAAAAGAAAAACAATACATATTATAATGAATAACCTCGCTACTGATTTTTGTGCTGATTTTAATTTTGAATATTTCAAAACTTATCTCTCAAGATTTTTGAAAATCTTAAGTGTAGTCCCATTACCACTACTATTACATATTTTAAAAAATAAATAAATAATCAAGAAACGTAAAGGCCAGTAAGCAAGGAGACTCTTAAACAATCACGAAAGTAAAATTTAAAATTTGGTTTTGGATTGAATTTAAAATTTTAGAAAATCATTATGTCCAATTAAAAAGTCAAATGTTAAGTGCTCTCAATGTTTTCGTAGACCGCAAATGTGACGAAGCTACTGAATTTGAATGTGGTAAGAAAGATTTTAAACGGGGAAAATTACACTGCATACCAAAGACATGGCGCTGTGATGGTGATGCAGACTGCGTCGATGCTTCAGATGAAAAGAATTGCTCAAAATCAGAACCTTGCGCGGAAGACATGTTCACCTGCGATAGCACCAAATGCATTAATAACGTAAACTTTATTTTCTTAATTTTCTAGAAAACTATTTCTTAAACAATAATCTGCTTCTAATGGACCTTACCAAATTGTTTCACCAGCATGATTCAAACTATTTTCTAAGTTGTGGAAAAGAATCCGCATGACATTTTCATTTTGTTAATGTAACATATGAACTTAAATGTTATCTTTATGTTCCTGGACTGGTGTATATCTTTATTTTTGACCCATCGCTATCAGTTCAGCTCAGATTTAGACGTTATTATAAAATAACAAGCCTATGTTTTTAATATGTACTTTCATCTCATTTATATGAGAAGAAAAATGAGGCAGTTTGAGAAGGTCCAAACGTTACAACTTTTTTCTATAATAAACTAAAATTCGATTTTGTACATTTTTAACCTCTTGGGTCCGAGAATCTATAGATGATTTCTTAAGATTATAAAATTGGGTTTAACAAGAAGAAGATGTTGATCCCGCTTAAAATATTTTTATTAAACTTTTTGGATCATAGTTCGCTAAAATGTAAAAACAATTTTTGTAACTTAAGGAAACATTCTAGATTCCCAAAAACTGTCTAACTTTTGGGAATTAAAAATGAAATAAAAATATGAACACAATTCTTAAAAATCCATACTTTAAAAATATTGAATACCGCCACTAGGACCCAAGATGTTAAATCAGTGGAACGATATACATAAAATCTCAAACAATTTTTGAAATATTTTTATTTAAGTCTGCGGTCTGTGATCATAAAAATGACTGCAACGACGGCACGGACGAAGGAGAATTCTGTGATTATGAAAACAAAACTTGTTCTCCTGAAAAATTTACATGCAACAACGGGCAGTGTATTGATTACAAATTCTTTTGTAATAATGTTTTCGACTGCTCTGATGAATCTGATGAGCCTATCGACTGTAAGTCTAAAGAGTGCGCCAAAATTGAGATTCACCAGTGTGAGCAGAATTGTGTTTATGCTCCTGAAGGATACCGATGCACCTGCAATCAGGGGTATAAGTAAGTATTTAAAATGTTTGTTTTATTTTAACTCAAACTAACACCCACCAAAATTTTATATTTTTAACTTGAAAATATGCATTCAAAAATTCCCTTACTCTAAATTTAGATAGAGATTTTCTAATTTGGGAGTTTCGCATTTCGAAATTGTTTAACTAATTCTGGCGGATATTTTACAAACCTATATGAATCTTAAAATTAATTAATTAATTTTTAATTTAATTTAATTAACTGATTAAATAAATTAATTAATTCATTTAATTATGATCTACCTAATACTTTTATTACGAATTAAATTATACTGAAAATATTGAATCTACCTACCTTTATAGATAATATTTTTTTTCTTTTCTAAAATAGGCTTCTTTCTGATGGAAAGGCCTGCACTGATATAAATGAATGTCTAGAGACTCCTGAAGTATGTTCCCAGCACTGCTCTAATACACCAGGAGGTTTTAATTGTACATGCGATGAACGATACTATGAGCTACAAAATGATGAACATACTTGCAAAAGAAAAGACGATTCTCAACCTTGGGTAATCTTCACCACCAAGTACAATATCGGAAATATGACAGTTGACGGACAAAATTACAATGTCATACACCAAGATCTAATGACTGCAGTTGCTCTAGACTTTGACAGTAAAGAAAACGATCTCTACTTTAGTGATATAACAGCCAAAACTATTTTTAAGGCAAAATATGGAATTGAAACTAACGAACTTATATCGCGAAAAGATGTTATTCAGCATTGTTCTGATGAAATTGAAGGAATAGCAGTTGATTGGGTGGGACGAAAATTATACTGGCTGAATTGCCATTCTGAAAGACTAGACGTATCTGAGCTAAATGGATCAAAGCGAAAATCTCTAAAAATTGGAGTGGTTAATCCACGATCAATAGTGGTGCATCCTGGAATTGGATATCTTTATTACACCTCGTGGCAATCGAACCCCTACATCGGAAGAATGGGAATGGATGGTTCGAACTCTATCATCATTTTAACTTCGGAAAATGAAATAGTTTGGCCCAATGCCCTTGCTATAGACTACTTTTCTGAGCGTATTTACTGGGCAGATGCATTTTTAGATTATATTGCATTTGCCGATTTCCATGGAAGACGACGTCACGTTGTACTAATTGGAAATAGGGTTCCTCACATCTTCGGTTTAACAGTTTTCGACGATTATTTATATTGGACTGATTGGAAACAAAACGCTATTTTTCGCGCCAATAAATTAACAGGGAATGACTTAAAAATCCTTCGAAATACCACGCATCGACCCTACGACATACACATAAATCACCAACTCCGGCAATTGCCTTTCACCAATCCGTGTGGAGAAAATAATGGGGGATGCTCCCATTTGTGCCTCATTGCACCAACCTCCGTGACCACATCTCTTAATTCTGAAGGTTACATTAAAAAAGGGGCGCTCCCTAGTTACAAGTGCGCTTGTCCTAACGATTTCTATTTGGGGCGTAACATTAAAAATTGCATCCCAAATTGCAAAGTCAATCAGCATCAGTGCGACGAAGAAAAATGCATCCCATTGTCCTGGAAATGTGACGGAAAGAAGGACTGCAGCGATGGGTCAGATGAGCCCGACTCGTGTTCCTTTCGAGAAAACAGAGAACAATCAAAAATCATAAAACTTATTGTCGCTGGGGCTAATTTACGTGCATAATCTTAATTAACCACGCATGTCAACGTAATTTATATTCGGAAAATCCTCAAAAGGTTAGAAACCACCAAATACTAATTTTTGAAATTTGTCAAAGTATAAAATTATATTTTGAATGTTGTGAAAGGTAAAGATTTGCTTAACAATTATTTACTGATAGAATTTCGAGCTTGGGAATTTCAAATTAAAAAATCTTAAAAATCTTCTTCCTCCAGTAATGTCAAGGAAAATATTCATAAGGGGCTTTCTGTGACTATTTTTCATTAATCGTATATATGGTTCGATCAATTCAAACAATTTCTTATGAGGCTTCTATAAAATTAAGTGAACTTTAAACTTTTATTAAAATTGGTTTTGTATTACTTGCACTTTATTTTAATTTTCTGTTCAAAATAGAATAAGACAGATATTTAATCTCTTCTCCGTCACTGTACTTTTTACAAAATATTTGTGAAAGTAAGACTATGAGGCAACCAAACTTAAGTTTCAAGGGTCACTGATGCGTGAGTAGAGCACGACCTTTTAGCGTTGAACATGAAATCGAAGTATGTACATTTTTCAGATTTGTTTCGCATATTTGTGATCGATCTAACATCGAAATTTAATTAGATTTTGTATTTAAAAACACCCAAAATGTTTGCTACTAATACAAAAAAATTTTTGTTTTAAATTCTATACAAGCCTACAGAATTTCTTAATTTGGAAGCCACTGTAGTGACCAGTTTGACCAGAAGAATCTTCAAAGATTCATGTGCAATCGTGTAAAGATTTTATCAGAAAGTTGTCATACCAGTTGGACGTTATAAATAAATGTTTAAGATTATTATAAAAAAGAATATTAAAAATATATATAAAGGAGGTTTACCACTCTGCGTCATTTCAAATAAGATTCAAGGCGAAGCCGAGAAAGATTCTTTGATTTTTAATTTTGTTTGCAATCAAAAGTAGATACTTTTAAATCCTATAAACATTTAAATTGACGTCACAATAAGCAGAATTTGTTTACGCACTCATATTGAATTCACTTTTTTTAACTACTTTTTTGTAAGAATAAATATTGAATTGGAATTCTGATGTAGGAAAAAACCCTATACTATATTTAAACAGAAGCTCAGAACTACAGAGTATTAACCTCTGGCCGTTCTTATAGAACTAGTTCGTAAAAGACGTTCGCTACCAAGAAAAGTATCAAACTGGTTATGTTGGATATCAGCATTTTGCTGAACATTTTTCTGGTGAAAATATTTCCTATTCGCATTGACTTAGTGTCAATAATAATAGGATGCATACAAATTATTGATATGTGATTTCTGACGAAATCATTACTGATTAGTGATTATTCCACAAAAACTATAAAATGTTTAAAAGTTATACAAGAAAAACAGGCTGTCGAAACCTAGATTAGATGAAAATTAATTTGGTTTAAATGTCTTTTAAACAGTGTACCTAAACATATTTCTATATTTGGAATTTGTTTAAAACCACAGAGAGGGAAAGAAAATATGAACCTCTTTAAAACTTAAAACAACGGAGTTGCAAAGCTATAGAAAATCAATAGACAAACATAACAAAATAATAAGAATTCCTAGTGACTATTATAAAGCTTAAAAACAGACAAGATTTAAGTTTAGGAATCAAGAAGAAATATTAATCAAAAATTTTAAGCATATGGTTGAAAAAACAAAAATCAAAATCTTTAATTTCGTGATATAATTTATTATTATTATTTTATTTATCATTTATTAATTTTATTATGCTCACAGCAGTTTGATTATAAAAACAAGTTCCAATTCAGTGCATTAAACGTTAAAACATGTGAAGATAACTTGTTTCAAGAAAGAATCATTTCACAATCAAAGCTTTCTGTTTTATATTGTTGAATTTTTGCTATGTATAAGAAAATAAAAACTCGGCAAGCTGGAATCGAATTCTTTGCTTCGTTCAGTCTTTAAATAGCTGCTAAAATGCAGAGTGTTCACTTTTATTCGATTATTCTTCTCATAGTTGTGACAAATCATTGCGTATTAACTGAACTAGTTCGTTCAAAATGTTCACTAGCCAGAGAACTATATTTTCATCAAAAAATTCCAAAAGAAGAATTATCTGATTGGTTATGCATTGCACAATTTGCTAGCGATTATAAAGCAAATTCAGTCAGTTTAAGTGACGCAGAGGGAACTAGATACTATGGCCTATTTCGAATCAGCAACGAATGGTGGTGCAAATCGGGAGATAGACCTTCAAAAAATTATTGCAAAGTTACTTGCGAGGATATCATAGCAGATGATATTTCAACAACTATGCAATGTGCGAAATTCATTAAAAAATCATCTGGATTCAAAGTTTGGCATCAATGGGCTATCTGCGAGCAAAATAATGGAGTGAATAAGCCCCGTTTTGATGATTGTTTTTAAGCACAAAATGAAATGTACAAAACTTTTAAAATACAATTGTAGTATTAGGTTTTAAAAAATAAAATAAATATATATGTAATATGACTTCAGTTTGCTTTTTACAAGCTTATTAACTAATCAAAAAAGAAAAAACAAACATAAATTATGAGACTTTTTATTTGTTACCTTATTGGCATCAATTACCTATATTAGATAGGCCCATAAAATTTTTAAAATACTTTAAAACATTTTCAGTTTTATATGATTGTACCTGACAATTGTGTTTTTAAACACTAGATATAATTACTCGATTTGAAAAACTGCATGATTAAATTTAAACATTTACAACCGCTTTATAAAGAAACCCTATAAAAGTATTGAATTAAATTTTCGTTTGAATTTTCCTGATAGTTCATAAATCCTTGAATTTCGATGAACCCATAAAGGTCGAATTCAATGAATTCATTTTAAAGTACTTTCGTATAAAATCGTTTTAAGATGAAGCTAAATATAAACTTATTGTAGCAAGTATATAAAACGAAACAAAAATAAATAAATATTTCAAAAGATCAATTTCTACAATCTATTAACAAAAACTATTAGATGAATCCAAAATAACATTCTTTAATTCTTATTGTAATGTTTTACCCACTGCAAAAAAAAAATTAGTCTAAAAAACTAATTTTTCTGATTAATAAAATAAGAAGAGTCGAAAATAATCTTGTTTAACTTCTTTAAAATAATTGAATAGAATAGAAGTTTATAGAGAATAATCTCTTTTTCTTGCAACCACTACTCTGAAACTAGACATGACTGAATCCTGTTTAGAATCCACTGCAATTACGAGTTTTCTGCGAAGAATACTTAAGTTGATTACTGAAGGTTATTAATTGGCATAGCGTGCCATAATATGAAAAGTAGTGGTGCATGAAACCATAAAATAACATCGAAGACTCAATGATAAGGAAAAAAATAGAACTTGTTCTGTTAGGCTCAAATTGTCCGCTGTATTCTTTTTACTCTGAGCTTAAATTCGGAATTGAGCATTTTTGTTGTATCTTACCCAAAACTTTTCGCAAGATATACAATATATATTGTATATGTATTTCACGGTTTTTCCCCAGAGTCTTAAATAAGTATTTGTAACACTTAAGAAAAGTTAACTAGAAAAGTTATTTACTCATTTAAAATTCTGCAAATCTCCCATCTTTATCAATATCACATATATAGAGATGAAATTTAAATTAATTTCATTGACTTGAGAATAACTTGTTTCTCGGATAAAACCAGCATTTTGCAGAGTATTTGCTGGGTAGTAAAAATGTATGTGGGTTTTTTGTTGGAATGCATCTGCTACTATGTACAAAAATATATATGAGGTTGATCGGCCACCTCTTCTCTTAGTTTGATCAGTCTAACTAGCTAGTCGAAATGCAAAAGGTTTATATTTTATCCGGTGCGCTCCTTACAGTGGCAGCAATTTACGGTGTTTTTTCTGAGCCAGTTCTTACAAAATGTTCTTTAGCCAGACATCTTCAAGCTAATGGGATCCCATTAAAAGATTTAGGAGATTGGTTGTGCATTGGAAAATTTGCGAGCAATTATTCAGGATATGAGGTTTCACCACCCTCTCGTGATGGAACTAGGGTTTATGGAGTTTTTCGAATCAGCAACGAATTTTGGTGTGATTCCCCATATAAAGAATCGAAAAATTATTGCAACGTCAAGTGCTCAGAAATTGTAGGAGATGATTTTAAAAAGGCTGTTGAATGTGCAAAAATGATTCAAAAACAGGCGGGATTCTCTGCCTGGTCGCAATGGCAAAAGTACTGCCAGGACAAGGAAAATTTGCCTGAATCAGAGGAATGTTTTGTTACCAAAAAAGTTTGTGTTGATGTAACGACTGGATCTGATGTACCGTGAAACAATTTATGTATATCTTAATTTTGAAATAAATGATTTAAATAATAAAATAAAATATGTTTTCTTTTTAGTAAAATTAGTCAACAATTTCAGGTTTACCGATGTAAAATAAAATAGGACCACTCTTTTGTTCATTTTTCAAATTCTCAAATATTTAAATATTTCTTTTTTTTGCGTTATCTAGATGAATTCATCAGCTAGTATATTTTAAAATTTAAATATTCAAAATGGTTGATGTACTATAACTGACCAAATAATAATAAAACAAATATAAGTTGGTATGTAAAGGTATTTAAAAAAAAAGACTTGCATAGTATTATTGAAGTCATTGGCATTTACTTAAAATAACCAAACACTTTTAAATAAAAAAGATCAAAATTTTAAATTGTTGAATTATATTTCATTTCTGTTATGGAAACTACAAAAAAAGATACATCGCAAAACAGAAAACTTGGAAATTTTAGTTTTACATTGATTTTGTAAATTCTGTTTCTTTTTATCCCTATATGTATGTATAAAAATTTTGTAGAATAATCCAAGCAATACAATGTAAAGTGATATCCTTTTATGATTTTATTTTTGATTAATTATATTTATACCAAACACATCCTCGTTTTGACGACACATGAAAATTTTGAAAATATCAAGAGGATTTCGAAAATTTTCAAAAATTGCGAAAGTATATAACGCAAATACATAGTTGTTTAGAAAACATTTATAATGAAAATTAAACTTAATCGTATTGTTAGTAAGAAATTTGTTTTTTAATGTTTACAGCAAATTTTCAAAATAACGATTTTAACTCATATATTTCATCCTATCTTCCTCGAAAACAATAAAATATTTTCGTTTATAGATTCTTACTTAATCTACTGAAACTATTCTATAGAAATCATTATATTCACGGCAAAAAAAACATTAATTTAAAATTTGTTAAACAGTGTAATCGAAAGCTCCTTTTCCAAGAAATAAATTTTTAACCGGTTTGTATACATAACTTCATTTAAAATTCAATAAATTGAACACAACTTCTCGTCTATGTATTTATGTATTAATATAAGGTATATTTCTGAAAGACACTTCTCTCAGTCCGGTCAGTCCAAGTATCTTCTCGAGATGCAAAAGGTTCATTTTTGCTTGAGTGCTCTTCTGATTGTGGCGGGAATTTACGGAGTTTTTCCGGAGGTGGTTCGCTCGAAATGTTCCTTAGCTAGAGAACTTTTTTACCGTGGGGTGCCGGAAGAAGAATTAGCTGATTGGCTGTGTATAGCACGTTATGCCAGCAATTACACTAGAAAAGACGACTATGACTACTTTGTACTGCCGGACGAAGATGGAACTAAGTACTATGGAATTTTTAGAATCAGCAACGAATTTTGGTGCGAATCGCCCTACAGGGAATCTGAAAATTATTGCAAAATGAAGTGCAAAGATATTGAGGCAGATGACTTTTCAAGAGCCTTCGCATGTGCGAAAATGATTAAAAATCAAGCGGGATTCGCTGCATGGACTCAATGGAAACATTACTGCAAGGAAGAAGACACCTTCAAGCCTAAATTTGATGAATGCTTTCATAAGCGTAATGTTTGTAATGAAATGATAATGGGTTCAGATGTACCGTGAATTAATTATTAAGTATAGATTTTCCAGTAAATTTAGTGTGGTTCTAAAGAAAATATACACCAAATATGAACATTTTGTTGTTTTATTAAAAGAGTGTTATTATAAACCTTTTAAATAAAAAACTTATATTTATAAGATACCAAAATGTCAACCAAACTTTTTCAAATAATTTAAAAAAAAAATAGCACACACCTTCAAGAAACTCGGTATGCATGTGATGAAAAACTAAAGTTAATTTATAATCTAAAACTAGATATCGTCTTTGTTTTTATTAATTTTTTTATATATTATACATATAAACCAGTTTTAAATATTTTTTTAAGAACATTCAGTTCCAAGGAGATTGTTTACATCAAGCAATTATCGTTTAATCAACGGCTGGTGTTTAAGAAAATACCAACGACAAAAAACATGTTTTTTCCATTACCTACGATGTGTAAATAATATTGATTTTCTAAATGAAACAATAAATTAATTGCCCGCTTCATATTAAAATAATATTGTCTTCATGCTATTCATGATCATATGATTCTTTCTTCAACTAGATAGGTATCAATTCACATAAATGACTCACGTACATATGCATACATTTACATATGTATAAGTTTTTAAATCGATTAAGAATTTCTTTTTTAAACTATGCCTAATGCCTTTTTACTACTTTTACAAAGGTAACATAATCACTAGTTTTTTAATTTAATCTTAGACGAATGGTTGGACGAGAAAACTAAATAATAAAAATTTTAAGTAAAACTCCTAAATTTTATAAAAGAAGACGCTAGAGATGTTTACGGCTTTAGGCTTTTTTATTTATTTTATTTTATTAAAACGGTTTAGGTAATTTCTTGGGATGACAAAAAAATTTCTTTAACGTTTTTATTTTTTATACATTCATTACTAGTTTTAAATTAGAGTAGTAATATGGCTATCTTAAACTACGAAATTTGAAACTAATTTCTCCTGAATTTACAAAATTATTAATTTTCGAAGTTTCATGAAACATACGTTTATAAATAAATAATTTGCTTAGCAACATTTTAATTAATATGTAATTTTAGTTTATTCTTGTTTAAATAGCACAAGAGTGTGTGATAAACTTTTAATTTATATTCCTTGATTTTGAAAATATTGTGTAAATATCTTTGCCGATTGAGAACCACTGTATTTCTATAAAGAGTTCTTTTCCTAGTTTTCGGCAGTCATTTTAACAGGCGTGGTATAAAATAAAAATTACTGCGATATTCAAATATCAACCCGGTTTGTGATTCTCTTTAAATTCGCATTTGCATATTACCTGAGGATAAATAGCATTAATTTGTATAGCAAAGAAGAACCAAGTCATAGAATCCCTATATGAAGGAGATGAAAATAAAAACCCTGCAGCAAGCTGCATTCTTTCAGATAAACTAGATATGTGCAAATCCATAGACAGAGATATAATATTTTTTTTCTTATGTTACTCATGCAAAATGATGTGGAGCAAAATCTATACATTACATGTCGCTTCAAAAGCACTTTTTTAATTAACAGTTGAATTAAATTTTACGAATTGAAACGACAGTTCAACTTAGGTGACTTCAGTAATGATCTTCAGAGCAACTTTTCTTTATTAAATAATATTATTTGTTCGATACATGTTACTTGTTTACTCATTTTAAATGCCGGTGCATTTTAACATAAATTCTGCTAAACTACAAGATAACTTGTTTTTGATTGTTAAACCAGTATATTGCCAGCATAGTGTTTGTAGTTTATTACTAATAATATCTATATGTATTAAAGTTATGATAGCGAACAAACTTTCCCGATCAGTTTCAGTTTGTAAAAAGATGTTAAAAGATGCACACTGCACTTTTAATCTCGTCCGTTTTACTCGTTGTGCCAGTAAGGTTTGGGGTTAATTCCGAAATAGTTCGCACAAAATGCTCATTAGCCAGGGAGCTCTATTATTATGGAATCCCAATGACGGAGCTGCCTGATTGGCTATGCATAGCGCGTTATGCTAGCAACTTTAAAGGAGACATAATTGGTCCATTCAGTTCGAGTTCGGGCGGAAGTAGAAGTTATGGCGTATTTCGAGTCAGCAACGAATGGTGGTGCGCATCAAATGATAGATCTTCGCATAATTTATGCAATGTTACTTGTGATCAAATCATATCAGACGACATTCGATATGCAATCGATTGTGCTCAAATTATAAAAAACGATCGAGGATTCGCCGCTTGGGACCAATGGAAAAATAACTGCCAAGGAAACAAACCGAAGCCCACATACGAGGAATGTTTTACTGGAGTCAATGTTTGCATTTATGAACATAAAGCAGTATCTGTTTTAAGTTCCTACGTATAATTTGTTATTAATTCTGTTTTGTGAAAATTAAAAAAAAAAAAAACATTTTGTCCTAAATATAATACTCAAAAAACACACAGCTAGAAGTTATCATAAACGTATTTTTTTCTACCTTATTCAAAATCACTTACCTTTAAAAGCTTTTTTCATGATCCAACTCTATTCAATTGCTTTCTCAAATGCAGGATAGCTCTATAACAACAAAAAAAATTTTATTATACGTACATAGTTTTATTGAAATTGCTAATGAACTTACAAAGAAATTCACCAATTATCTTTAATTTTCGCTCCAATTTAACTTCAAATTGTATATATATTTCTTAATTTCTGCATTAGAATCACAATCGATGTTAATTATATCATAAGGTGTAAAGCATTTATACATGTATGAAGTTGCCCATTTAAATTATTTCTAAAATTATAAAAAAAAACCATAATTTAACATTCTAGTAAAAGCTGCAATCCAGAAAATAAAAATCTTAATTTATTTTTTTCTTATTAATATTTATAGTTATGGATGACACAATTTTGTCCTCTCCAATAAATGACTAAAAAACAACAACGAACAAGACCAAATCAAGTCATAATTTCGTGGAATATAAAAAACAAAGTAATATTTTATGAAATTCAATATTAAAAATCAAAAAAATTATAAATGTCAACTCTTTTTTCCAAGAATCCTGTTCACTTATCAATTCAAAGAATATTGTCAGTTATTTTATTAAGTCGTTATAGCTTTTCAGAAATAAAAAATCATCTGTCTATTCCTGGAATTTAATTAGTTTATTTATGAATTTGGGGATTTCTAAAAGATACATGCACATAAACAATTTACGAGGAGAAAAAAATCATTTGAAGTTGTTATCAGCCGAAATTCGTCTTATTGGGCATCGAATTTTAACTTTTCAATCCCTTTGAACTACTTTTAAAGCGTCATAAAACCCAACGACAATTTAATTCGTCACAATAAACGTGTAATTGGAAATGACGCATAAAGAAATAACACAAATACATATATTAATTTTTGAGGCCGAGAAATATACATACATATGTGTATAACTATAAGTTGAAGTTTTTTATATTTACTGCAAATAGTTTTAGTTAAGAAGAAAAAAAAATGAGTAATGATCAACCTACATAAGTAATTTGTAGAAACAAAAACTGAAATTTTGAATACAAAAACTTAGTTCATTCATGACCCACATATTGTTCGAAAGGTCATTGAGATTATGCAAGATATTTTTGAGTTTGTTTTAGCTCAGTTTGAGAGACACTATCATGATCGGGCTCCTTCAGAAATTCTTGTAAAACTGCATTATGGCAAAATAACTCAGAAAGTAATCTTGGCAATTCCCAGCAGAAAGTTACTTGACCAGTTGGACTTGATATGAAAAAATAAAAATATTGAGAATTGTACAAATAAAAAACTATCAGTTTTACTTACAGGTGAAGATTCTCACAACTGCGCTATCATTTTACTGACTCAAAAAATGGAGGAAATATATGTAGTTAGCTACGCTCTACTGATTACTTTGCAAATAACTTTAATGTATCATCGAACGCAAAACAACTTATGCGAGAAAAGAAAGGCATTAAAAGTAAAACGATAAAATTCAGAAATTAATATAAAATTTGTATTTCTTACTAAAAAATACCTGTTATGATATTTTGTGATTTTTAGTAAACAGGGGACAGAGTTCATAAGAATTGAAATTGAGTGAAAACAAGACGTTAAAATTTAATATCGTAAGTTGGTTTGAACTTCAAATTTCTATGTGGTTAGATTTGAGGCTAGATTTTTTAATTTTCCCACTATTCTTTTCTCAGTAGAATATCGCATTAAAATTAATTCTTACTTGATCATCTTCTCGCAATAGAGCCGGTTAAAAGATAGCTTGTTCTAAGTCAGCTCATTGCTGAATCGAGTTTGGAGTCTCCCAGGTAAATATATAAAGAAAACGCTAAGTAATTTGTTGCTGAACCTGAAATTTAACTTGTTTTCGCACAAGAGCGGAGCAGTATTTGTTGCGTATTGATTGAGAATACCTGTTTTATGTACATAAGTTATCTCAACGACGATACCTCCCTCAGATCAGTCTTGAAATAGCTGTTCGAAAATGAAGACTGTCCATCTCTTCGCGATTGTGCTCCTCATTTTAGCGACGATATTGTCTGGTGCTCGCTCGAAGCTCGTCGTTACAAAATGCATCTTGGCGAGGGAGCTCCATCTTCGGGGAGTGGCCAGGGAGGAGGTTGCAGATTTTGCGTGCATCGCCCAATACACGACAAATTTCACCCAAGAAGCTGTTGGACCCTTCAGAGTCGGAGGGACCAGGGGCTATGGAATTTTCCAAATTAGCAACGAGTGGTGGTGCGAATCCCTTGACCGACCTTCGTCAAACGGATGCAAAATGCAGTGTAACGACCTCATCTCGGACGACATGTCCTACAGCATCGAGTGCGCCAAGCAGGTCCGAAATGAGCAAGGATTGTCGGCGTGGGACGAGTGGAAGAAATATTGCCAACTCGATAAGCCCAGTGTTGATGAATGCTTTGTGGAACAGGAGAGATGCATTTTTGTGTATGGTCCATCGAATGTCCTGTGAAAATTGAAAATTGACCATCAAACAGCATTATCAAAATATCTGTTATAAAATTCTTATTGTGATTTTGTGCAAAATCTTAAATAATAATAGTTTTAAAAACATACAGCTAATCAGCTATCCACAAGTGTGTTTATTTGTGCCTTCTTCATAAAAAGCTTATATATTTTTAAGTTGTCGACTTCCAGGTTTATGTGTATAGAAGTTATTAAACAATCACATATACACAATAGTTTGCTATATACTTTTATTTGCGTATTAGTTATATATGTATGTATGTATGTATGTATAAAAGATACGACAAGTTTATAAGATGATAAGACGATTATTTTTTAAATAATTAATTCCAAGAATACCAAAAACATTAAGCGATTTCTACAGAAAAATTATTCAATACCTATTATACAAGAAATATTTAACAAGTTTGTTAGTTTTTTATTATAAATAAGTAACATCGTGAACAAAACATCTCAAAGAAATGAATAAATTAACAAAATCTTCCCGTTCGCTTAATCGATTGACATCTTGAAAACAAAACACAACAGAAAATCTATCTTGGCGATTTATTTTAATTATTTAAAAAGTTATTATTAATTATATAGTATTTTTAATTAATTAAAGCTAATTTTTGCAGCTTGGTTTAAGAAAATTTCATTTCCAGGAATATTTACAAATTTTTTTAAGCAAGTCTTTTTATTACTGCTCATTTTCTTCAGAACTTTTTTATAATTTTAAGAAAGATCAGAAGTCGAAAGTAATACTTTTTTTCCAGAAACCATGACTTAATAATGTAAGTAATACTTGTTTACTTTTTTTTTTATCTAATTATTATAATTGTAATTACTTTGCACCATTTATTTAGACAACTTTAAATTTGTTATAAATAAAACAATTAAGTATGCTGAAATAAAGAAGACAATTTTTTTAGAAAATTTATATACCGTATGATATTTTTTTTAGAGAAAATATATAATAGCATAAATTTTACTCATTTTCTTGATAGAAACCAACTCTTAGTTTTTGTGTGTTTGAGCTTTATTCTCGAATCCGCCGGGAATCAAATCCAATCGAAATGTAGGAAATTTCTAATCAGAATGGAACATAAGAAGATTTTTAAGAATCGAGTTCTCCGAGAAGTGCCAACTTACGTGTGAGTCTCCTACAATTCGAACGGATTTGATTTCCGTCGGATTCGAGAATAGGGCCCAATGTTTAAAGAAAATCAATGTTTGAATATTTTGGAGGTCAATGTCCTAATAAAATTTTTACAAAAACTAAATAAATTTGCGCAGTTCTATTCCTCATATATTAAAAGTTTTTATAACCAAACTATGACACCGGTCAAATATATTTTTAAAGAGAATTTATAACACTTGATAACCATAAAAAGGTTAATATCGTTATTTCTTTTCTCTCTCGTATTTTTTATGGAATTAATTCGGTTTGGCCTTTTTGTGGTTAAAAATTAAAAGACAAGGTTTTGACAAACCTTTGAGTTTTTATTTCATTATAAAAAAAAAAAGAAAATTACTACTTAGCAAGTGATTTAATCTGAAAATTCGTTATAATCGCACGTGTATGATATGTTTTAAAATAAATGTTCCATTCCTACAAATTAAAATAAAAAAAAAGTGGAACTAAGCATGTTAATTCCAAGTAATGGTAATTCGATGGAAGTAAATATATGTAAATAATTTACAACACTACTACTAAAAAATATGTGGCCGTAGCTAAAAAATTAAGTTTATATTTACTATTATTTTATATGCAGGTACATATATAAGGGTAAACAACAAATACAAACGGTTATCGATTTTAGGGGAAACTCCCAAGCTAGCAAAATCAGTAGTTAATTATTGTTATGTAAAAAAGCCGCGTTGCATCGATCTCCTTGAAATTTGGCATTCATTTAATCATCATTTCGAATATACAAAGTTACTAATAAATTCTCCTTGAGGAGAAATATGATTTTAAAGATAGCAAGCAGTACAAAACATTTACCAAGAATTATCTTACGCTTATTACTTTACGTATGTGACTTAACTTTGTACCAGTATAAAAGAAAAGTAAAAGTGGCGCTTACTTTAAAAGATCTTTGAACTTTATTTTTCAAGTGCACTGGACTCAGATGACGACAGTTTTATAATCGTTGTAAGAAACCGGTCTTAAGAAAATCATCATCGACGTCTGTTAGTTTCCAGTTGCGTGTTCGCATGCATACCTTTTAAATCTGGTTTTTCGCAAATAATCACAATCACAATTAAGAAAATTATCATCGACGTCAGATAGTTTTCAGTTGCGTGTTCACATACCTTCTAAATCTGGTTTTTCACAAATAATCACAATCAATGTTTCAACTCAAAATCCCCGTACAAAAATAAATTTAAAAAATTTCCCGCTTGGAAAGGAGGTTTAATTGCAATGCCATTAAAGGGTTAATAATTTTATTGTTTTATTTAAAAAGGTTTTATTACGGACAGAATATGATTTAGTCATCATTAATTGCATCGCCAAATATGAAATCAGCGGCTTCAAAAAAACGTATTTTAATTTCGCTATTTTAAATTTTCAAACCGAACAGTAGATTTGAAATCAGTGATCTTAAAAACTAAAATCGTTGAAATTAGATCATACACTTCAAAATAATGCATGAACACCCACTTAAAAAAAATACATTCAGATTAAGCTTGTTAAAATATATCTAAACAAGAGCCTCATCAAACATAAATTTAATTCAAATGTTTTAAAAGAAAATTTCAATTTTATTTACAACCATTTGTAGACTAAAATTGCGTATTTTTGAATTTTTTCTCGAGCAGAATCATAAAGTTTTTTGAATACAGATCTGGTTGACCATCTTGAGGGCTATTTGGAGGTATTGGAACATGGCGGATGAGTTTTTTCATCTCGGCTTTGGGTTGTTCCTGTAGCACCGCTGAATCAGGTACAAACTGTGGCAATGGCACAATGTTAGGATTGAACGGATTTGATTGGGCAATTTTTTTCGTTATTAGATTTCCTAGATTATTCTCCAGATCTACAATTGGATTTGTTACGTCAATCGTTACATTATTACGAAGTTTCTTTAAAATTGAAGCAGTTTCCATAAACCGTGATAGAGAATTCCCACAAATAGCCTGTTGTGATTGAATGTTTAAAACTAATTTTGATGGCGCCTTTTGTGCACATATATGACCATAATCCAAACGATATGCAATTGGCTTAGGCTTTTCAAATGATTTCCCTTCATCTTCTAATACACAACCGACTTCCTGGTAACTTGAAAATGTCTCGGATTTTGATAAATGCTTAGATACATCTAATTCTTCATCGGACTCATCCTCTACATTTATATAAGCCTTTTTACGCAACCATTCGAGCAATGCCTGTTTTGCACGAGACACAAAATCTTGACGACACTCAATCGTCTTAATGTGCTTCTTACAAACTTTTCGAACAAAATTCTTAACTGATGGCATCACAGTTAATTGGCGAAGAGTCTTAAAATAATAATAGTTAAATATATGTTTTATTTAAAAATACAACAAATATTACTTGTAAACAATACAATTGCAAAATATCGTTTTCTCTACTATGAGCATGTTTCACCAAAATAATTGGGAGATCCCAAAATTCTCGACAACGCCACAAAGAAATTTTTCGGATAGTGCAATTTTTCAGTGCTAAAACAGTGTTTTCAAGTAGCATACCATCGACAGTTTCGTCTTTTAATAAATTGTAAAGTATTAGAACTGCATCGATTCGGTCGAAAATGTCGTGACCTTCTGCTGTATTTAAGAGGAAGGCTAAACACTTCAAAACATACGGCAAAAACTTGTCCCGGACGCAGAGTTTTGGGATTAAAAAATCAAAAGTTAGTAAATTCATTCCAGGAGCTGGAGCACGCTCGAGTAAGTTGGACAAATAAATATAAACATTTATTATATAGTCGACTTGCTTTATAAGATTATGAGTTCTATTTAAATGACCCTGAATAAGCATTACATCGACAACTGCAGAAAAACATATTTAAAGCTTTTTAATATTTCTAATTTAGATATGTAGATCTACCTGAGGGATGGGATGACATCAATTTAAGAATATTTGCTGCTTCATCTTTTAGGCATTTACTTGTTTTGATAAGCCAGTAAATAGCATCTATAAGTTCATATCTTACAACCAAACGAATTGCACCTTCATAATTTTCTGCTACAAATGCTAAAATAAAACGTTAAAACAAAACAAAAAAGGTAAAACCAATTCTTTTGAGTGAGACCAATAAATAATTTCTAATACTTAATGTTAACCTTGAAATTTAAATATGCCTTACCCAAATTACTTAAGATTAAATTAAGCACTCTAACATTCTCTGTTATATTGGGTGCCGCGTACCATAACAAAATAGCTTCAAGCCTGGAAAAACAACTTTTTTCTCAAAAAATTTGATTTTATGATAAATATAGACCTTTTCACAACATCAAACTCATAAATAGCCCTGTATAATTCAAGTGGATTCGCCAGCAGATCCCTCAAAGTATTTAGGGCCCTGCACTGAATTTTCAGATTCTTTACAGAAATTTCTTTTAGGACCCTCGGTAGAGTCAAAAGACCGAAAGACAGGTGAGTTTTGCACCTTTCGGCCTGCGAAATAATCGATTTTGGCTCCAAAGGGAGAAGCTGCACGTGTAGCGGCATTTTCTTAGGCATTATTTTATCGGATTTTGCCCGAGCTGAAAGTTAAATTTGAATATTAGGTCAATCTTTTCCTTAAATTGGATCTTTTCGTTGGACCTCTGTCGATGCATTTATTCAGGAGAGCGGGATCCATCACCTGTACCCTTGATTGGAGATAGGTGTTCTTTCGTCTGTTCGATACATTCCACATTTTGCAAAACTCCTTTAAAAAAAATATATTTTCCCTAATAGGAGGAGCAAAATTGAAGTTTTTGATATTTCGCTTGCTTTGCGAATCAGACGTTTCTACTTGCACAAATGAAGAAATGCGAAAATATTATGATTTAAGGAAAATATCAAAACGGATTAAAATTTGTACATTATTTATTTATTTCAAAAATTGAACTCTCAGCCAAAAAATACTAACGAGAGTGAATTTATTGGAACGGAGACTAGTCGAAGTGGTGTGTGGTATATTTGAGTTTATTAATTTGAGTCTAATTTTTAAATTTCCAATAAATATATCTTGTCTTTCTGAATAAGGGTGTATTTAACTTGAAATTCAAACTTCACCAATTTTAATAGTCTGCAGCATTTGCCACTATCTCTGACTCAGTTTGGTATTAACATTTAACTTTTTTGAATTAAATAATTGTTTTAGTGTTTATGCTCAAATTATAGTTTGCTCTCTTGTTTTAGATTGAAGTGTTCGAGCCTAATTTATTAAAATTTACTTTAAGCGTGGTTCAAATGTGCTTCAACCTTGGCTCCATCTTTATCCAAGGTGTACTTAAATCTTGTCTAAATCTAGCTTAAGCCTGGCTTAAGCCACTTTCGATAAATTTGTGTTTTTTAGTATTCTAGAATTTAATTTTTGAAAACAAAATAAAAGAAATTCGAAGAATAAATATTTTATGAACTCTTCAAAAGAAAAATTATAAAAATTAATGAAATTGTGTGTTTTTTTGTTTTTAACAATTTGGAGCACGAAATCCTAAAAACTTAAGTTTCCCATTTAAAACTTTTAACAGACTCCCCATCAGCGATGTTTAATACGGTTAGGCTGGGCTAAATTTTAAAAATACATATAAGAATTTTTTTTATCCCATTCATCAAATTAAAGCCCCATAACTCTTTTTCATAAAATAAAGTTTCAAAGTAAAATTATATCCAGCAACACCTGGCGCGCACCTTAATTTTTCATCTTTGAATTTCCCGACTCTTTAATTATATTAAATTGAACTCTTGCATCCTGCTGCCTTATTCTTTTGCATCATTTTGCCTTATTCTTACAATTATTAAAGCGTAAAATTCCTAGAGAATTTATGTAGCTTAATAATTTATTTAATATTTTTATTTTCTAGTATTTCAACTAGACGCGAATTGTGCTTATTAATTAAACTAAAGTGTGCAGAAACAAAATATCAGAAGCCATTTAATTGCTTATGTAGCTAAGTATTACCTTTAAAATGCATTCAAATTTAACTGCATAATAAAATTCTACAAGCCTAAAAAATTAAAAATTCCATGCGACTCAAACTCTCATCATCGAATTTACCTGCTTTTGATTTAAATTCCTAGGCCCTGCGGTAATTTGAAGCTTTCTTATTTCATGGACCCTGATGAGAACAGAAGCACTAATAAATATCTCGAATTAAAACCACAACTAAGTGCATTAGAATTAAATGAAATCATAAATTCTCGATCTTCGCATTTCACGAAACACCCTCTGCAAAATTCACGGCCACGGGTGAAATGACGTCGCTTTGGGCTGAACTTCGCCGCAAAAAAGGGAGAGGTTTTTGATGGAACGGTACCTTTGGTATTATACTTTTAATGTGGACTGTATTTAAGAAAAAAGTTTGTGCATTTGACTAATTTCCCAAAATAAAACGTTTTGTTTTTTAAAAAGCTGTGAGTTTTAATTTAATTTTCTTTTAGACAAATAATTTTTTAATCAATTCAAGTTTTTTTTTTGAAGGGATTCATAAAATCTTCTTAAGCTTTTGATTTAAGATAAAAATTGTTCGTTTACCGCACACCCTGGCAGCACTGTTCCCTGGACGCGCTGAACAAAATCCCATTTTTTGACAATTTTTTTCTCACCTCTGACTTGACAACGGAACGGATTTTCACCTCGGGGCTGAGTTCGGAAAAAAAATGCAAATGGCGTTGAGAAGAAGTCGAGTTTGAGGCCTGTCAAAAAGCGGAGACTGTTGGAGCAGGTGACGACGGCAAAACGACGGAGAACGGAATTTTTTCGGTCGCGATTTTGTCGCAAATTGCAGAAACCTCGACCGCGAGAAAGGTCCCGAACAGGCGGCTCTGTCAATTGCGCATCTGTGGAATTTTTGCGTGCCGAACCAAAAGAAAAAAACGAAAGGACGGCGATTGTGCGAGAGTTTCGGTGCGTGGCAGTGTTAAATGCAAAAACCGCCGCCCAGTTTGCGGTGGCCCCCGATGATTTTCTTCACCTGATCCATCCTGCCTCGTCGGACCGGCCGAGAGGAGCACCAAACAAAATATTTCAAAAAATTAAAATCGTAAAGTGCCCGACAAGTGCTGAACGCAGAAAAGATTCGCGAGAAGTGTTTTCCGCCGCGCGCTCTACAGTTTATTATTTTATTTTGTTAAAGTGTATCCCGTCGAATGAGTGAAGAAAATTGAGCGCTCGCCCAGCGCCGTGCAACAGAAAAAAAATTATAAAACGGGAGGAAAAAAGGCAAATTTTGTTTCGGGGTAACGCGAAATAAATTAAAATTTTACGCCAAATGTTTGGTCCAGCCCGGGGCGGCAGGGCACCGAAACGGCATCTGGGCGAAGAAGGGGGCAAGTGAAAGCTGTGAAAAATCGGAGAAAAAAAGTAAAAAAGAGGTAAATTCTGTGCGCGTTCCAGTCAGCAACGGGGCGCAGGTGTTTTTAAATCGCGCCAGCGGAGCCGTACATCGTTTACGTCCGCAGTTTGTTTAGCCGCTGGAGAGGACCCAGGAAAATTAGTCTCGAGAAAATTTAGATATATACCACAAGAAAAATGGCACACGGGGCGAATTTGCTGAGTTCGGACATTTCCAGGCGCAACCCGCAGGACGAGTACGAGCTAATCCAGAAGATCGGATCCGGGACCTACGGCGACGTCTACAAGGTAAGCTAGCGCCCAGGCTGACCCGATTCTTGGTGCTCTGACCAGGTCCTTCTCAGGGGCGTTCTGCTGCGCCCCAGCACGCCCTCCGCTCCGCCGGGTGCATCCAAGGAAAACAGCTTGCGCAATTGATTTCGTACAAGAGTCAGCTGGGAGCTACACCCTTCCGAATTTGAGGGTATCCCTCCCGGAGGCTGCGGTGGCGGCGGCAGCAATGGCATGCGTGCGATTTGTTTTTGTTAAGTACGCCAGTGGGTCAGCTCCGCGGAGGGTGGGACGGGCCAATTTCAAGGTTAAACTGGCGCTGGCCCAGTCGAGGAAGCGCCCCTCGCAGAGTGTGTGAGCCTCGTCAAGTGTCAAGGCGTTCTGAGCCTCCCCAATTAGACCAGCTGCTGGAATTTGTTCGGACATCGCAAATTAGAATGGCCGCCGTCGTCACCGGAGCCCCAAAAGTTATAATTTTATTTTGCCAGCCTGTCGTCGACCTAAAATGGGCTGAACAACTTCTCTGCTGTCTATGGCCGATGCAGAACAAGCCACTTGCTTATAGCTCCCCGTCTTCGCGGGGCCCACCACAAATCTGCTCCAACTTCTAGTTTTCTGGTCGTTGTTTTCTGTCTCGCACTTCCTCCTCTCCGGAGGCGCGCTACTTAGAGCTCTGCCCTCCGCGAAAACGTCGCAGAGTTTGCGGTTCTCGCGCGTGGTGGTGGCCTTGAACAAAATCCAGAGCACCGTGCGGAGGACGAGGAGGCTTTTAACCTGTTAAAAAATTCCAGGAAAGTACTATTCGCCCTGGGAAACGTATTTCTTTGAACGGGTGGTGGCGACAGTGGCGGCGGCGATGAGCCAACAAAACCCGGAACACGGCTGACGTGAATCATCCCCGCCTCGTATCTTATCTCGTTCACGACGCCTTGGTTCCAGCCAGGTCTACGTCTGGCTGGCCCGGCCCCAAAGATCAAATTTCAGGCTGGCTCAGACGGCGGATTTGCAGGGATAAAGTGCAATTGGGGCTAGATGGGCTGCCTGGGGCGATTAGGGGCTTGAGGTATCATGCTCAATGGTTAGGATGAAGGGCTCGAGGGATTTTCGTGAGATCTCACAGTCTATTCTTTAGGCGAATTTGAAATTCAGTAAACAAATTAAGGTTTAGATTCAAATTTCATTATCTTGTCTCTCCCCTAGAGAAAAAAATCAATCCTTTGAAAATTCAGTTTCCGAATTTTTGATTAATATATAGATTCTTATTTAGAAATTATTTTTATTACTAAAAACATTTATACCTGATTGATGTATTTTTAATTTATTTTATATAGTAATTTTCCGGTCGAAGCTGTTACGCTGATAGTGCACCATGGTTTTCAATATAACTTTCAAGTTTCAACGATAAGAATAAGAGTAACACTACACACAACCTTCTGCATCGATTCGCAACGCCGTAAGACCGCATTTAACATAAAAAGGGCCGGGATCCAATCATGCAACTGAATTTGATAAAAAAAAACTTTCATAATTAGTTGAAAATATACAGCGCATCAAATAGCGTTGAATTTTCTATTCCAGAAATAATTCGAATAACTAATCAATTAAATTCGTGTAATTGAAATTTAATTGGCAATTAAAGTATTTTAGACTTTATTATACTTTTTTAATTTAAGTGTTTGTATCGTGAATTAAATACTATATTCAAAGTAGTTAGTACTTTTGTTTGCAAAATTGTTCCTTTATTTACAATTTATTATAATAAATAGTACTACATATAATTTGAATTTAAAAGAAAAAAATTGTCCCCGAAAGAAGTTAAACAGAAGAAACTGAAATCTTACGGAGGAACTTATAAACAAGAAAATAAATGCAAATATAACCTAGACCAGCCTGATAAGTTAGTTCAACAATTTTGCTATTTACGAGACAAAAAGTTAGTTAAACTTTGAACTTTATTGAATAAAAAATAGGAAAATATTTCAATCATCCAAACAATGTGCAAAGATAAAAATGTCTATCTTATAGATTATTAAAAAGTAAAACACAATAAAATTGTATACATCGTATTTAAAAAAAAAATATTTATTATACTCGGTATTTAATAAGGCTCCGACCCGACCTTGAACCAATGTTCTTTTTAAATTACCTAACTTATTGCTCATTGATGTCCTGATTTTTGTTTACTCTATTTCATAATAATGGATAGAGATTGTTTAAAAATAAAATTTCAGTCAGAGACATGTCTCTTTCAGAGTAATTTTACAAGAGTGCTGAAATATTCAAAATCAAATTGCCAGGCACATTTTACTCCGAGGAGAAAATTGTTTTTGTTATTTTTTCTTCAGAAAACACGCGACACAACCGCAATTTGTTCGCCTCAGAAATTCGCGACTCGTCGCTGTTTGTGGTCATTGTGTAAACACAGATTCAAGCGATCACGCATCAATTTATGGGGCTTATTAACCCCAATGAGTCGACCTGCGATCGCATTTGAATCTGTCTATTAAAATCTAATCACCGCTCTACCGGAGCTTTTTTCATAGTTCCTCTCGGAACCTCTCATCCGAAGCGCAGTTCGTTGTAATTTCTGATCGTACAATTTTTGGAGCTGATCTATTTCTGCAGTTTTAAATAGAGCAAAAATAGGCTAGACGGCCCCGCGTCTCGCTTCCTCGTTGGAGGCTCCTCTGGCATTTTTGCTGCAACAGTCGGAATAATTCTGGGTCATAACAATAGAGGAGAATCCCCTCGACCCCGCGCAAGGGGCGCTAAATACCTTCGGCTCTTCTGAGTGAAGCGGCGCGGTTAATAAAAAGATAGACCGCGATAGAAATCGCTGCCGGGCCTGGATGGTCCCCAGACGAAGAGCCCAGGGCGATCGTCGAAAATGATCTCTAGCTAAAATGAACTGAAAGTGGCCAAGCCCGTTGCCAGAATTGCGTAAGATCACTTGAAGCACGCGCGGAATTGCTAAGACTATTTGAAAAGATATTCGAAGACCTCCGGTTAAATTTTCTTATATAGGCAGAAGCAGGTGGCTCGATCGCGTTAAAAAAACAAAATCCAAAATTGTGATTGCGGTTCATTAGAAGGGCGCGCTGAATGTGAAAGTGAATTTTCGAACTAATCTATCGATTTTCCAGGTCGTTAAGTTCGTGTACTGCAGCATAACTATGCTCCCATGTGGTACTTTAAATTGCTGGGTATGTTTTATGTTTATCGTAAGCAAATTAAATTCGGAAAAAGGTTTCTTGCTCGTGGGCAGCGCTGATTAGACAAGGTGCTGGGTACTGCTCGTTTGAGCCGCTTCAACCTCATGTTTTTATTATTTCCTGCCCCCTACATTCTAATTTTGAATTCGCTGATAGACCTTTTATTGCTTGTTGCTTAGAAGAATTGTTAGATAAATATGAAGTTTTACTGATTCAAGTTTGTGTTTCTTTGCTACAATGCAAAAAAAAAAACCTTAACTATTGTACATAATTGTTGCTAAAATACACATATTTCAATTTAATCATCGGAAAGTCGAATTGTAAGGTTTGAAGAAATTAGCCAATGAACTAAATTTTAGCCAAAATTCGCACTCTTTATTTTTAGACAATTAAAGTAAGTACGGCTAGCTTTGGAGGATATTTAAAATGTTCTTACTCAAGATATAATAAGGTAAATGAACCATATTCCGAACTATTAAGGCTCTTTGGTACTTTCAGACTAATTTATAATTTGTACAATAAATGTTATCATGCAGATGTTGTCTGATACACGATGAGTAATGAGTGACTTTTCAATCAATTGGTAACTTTATTCTTCTGATAAAAATTAAACTTTAAAATCAAAGCCCAGTTGATTATTGGAACAATTTTATTCGACAACTGAAGGGCCCCGGAAAGAGTCTATGGAAATCGGGTTTCCGTCAAATTGGCTGATTTTTCAGTATGTTGTGTATTTTAGCTCCCTAATCAAAAGTCTCTATGGCCGCTAAGTCCTAGAACCCCAGGATTTTGAGATACAGGGTGTTACAGAATTCTCGGAACGGTCGAATATTTCGGAAAGAACACATCGCAACGGAAAACAAAAAAATAGGGGTAAAATATTTTTAAAAGAAGTATTCAACTCTACCAATCCTTACACCCACCCCCACCCCTGAGCCTGGGGGGTGGGGGTAAGGGTAACTTTTTTTTTCAACCCATTTTTTTGCAGATTCGGATTCTTCATGAAAAAATACGTAACTTTTGCCTGAAACATTTTTTTGTATTCAGCGTAGGTGGCGCTGTATTAGTAAAAAGATGAAGAAACTCCTGATAATATGCTCGAATATTTCAAATAGGAAACTTCGCATCGAAAAACAAAAAAAAAATATGGGTTGTCTTACTTCAAGAAAAAAGTTACTTTTACCCCCTTCCCCCGCCCACAGCGATTGGAGGGGGTGAGGGTGTGAGTATTGATACAGCTGATTACTTCTTTGAAAAATATTCGGCCCCTATTTTTTTTGGTTTTCGATTTCCTATTTGAAATACTCGAGCATATCAGGATTTTCTTCATTTTTTACTAATACAGCGCCATCTACATCGAATACAAAAAATGTTTCAGACAAAAGTTACGTATTTTTTCATGAAGAATCCGAATCTGCAAAAAAAAATGAGTTGAAAAAAAAATTTACCTCCACCCCTGCCCTCAGGGGCATGTTTTGTTCCGTCACTCCTCATCTATTATAGCGTTTTAAATCAGTTACAATTCACACCAGCCATCCTATCTATATATGCATATATATTTTTACTCGGGTATAGTGTATACTTGAGCGTAATTAATGGACGTTTACCTTATTTTTTTATAGATTTAGTTAATATCAGACAAGATAAGATGTCTACTGTATCCTCTTTTAGCTCAATCCGATTATAATACATATATAACAATAATTTCACCGGTTGACAACCTTGATTAAGCTCAAAGTACATTTTCAGATGTTGTCTTTTCTCATTATACCCAAGAAAATTCGCTTAGCAGACGGTTTTCTTTTAACAAACTCAACCAAAATCATTCCTTGTCTATTTAGCGAAAAATAACTTCCTCCGAACTGGAAAACAGCTGTCAGGAAGATTGCCATTATGTGCAGCGCTAACAGCTCATAAAGAGTTTCCCATATGCTCCCGAATGGGAGCCTCATCCTCAGCCTTATTCAGCATAAATCTAGCGAATTAGCCCCACCCGTCCCTCGGCTGCTGGAGGAGCGCCTTCTGCAGAAGGAGGAACATTCGTTGTCCTTTGCAGCGGTGTCGAGTGCTGTGCAAAGCAAAAGGATTTCTCTTTTTTATTTATTTTTTTTTCCTCCATTGTGAACATTAATCCCGGGGAAGTCCCGACATCCTCGTCGACGGAGTCCCGCATCACCCCGACACCATGCCCGAGACCCGGACAACTTGTGTGACTCTCCCTGAGCCAGTTATTAATTAAAACTTTAATAAATCATGCGGAGTTTGAATGGCTCCGGCTTGGAACGGTTGGTTTACTTCGAAAGAGCCCCCGTCCGTATAAAAGACATAGGTGGAACTACTACGCAAAAGTCGGATCCGTCCCGAGGGACTCCGCTCTGAGGGTGGGGCGGAGCGCTAGATTTTTCCCACATTAATGGGAAATAAATGTTCGCGCTTCGGAAGCAGATTCGCAGCTCGGTTCGGTGGTTGGGTTAATGTGGCTTCAACCGGGGGATGAATTTAATGCGGGATAGCTTCCCACAAAAGCGAGACTTTGTTCCCAAAAAAACTTTCATAGTCCCAAAATTGGGGCAATGTTCTCGCACCCCCAAAAGCGGAAAGTTTTCGACAGTTTTAAATGACACAATTAGGCGGAACTTTGGGGGTCCTGCTGGATATTCGAGCTTCTACAAGATATTTCGTGGCGCAACACCGACTATCAATTATGGGTTTATAAATCCAATATGTGCCTTGAGGCGACGTCCAAACTCCAAACTAAATTTAGAGGGTGGGTCAATTGGGTTAGATCACAACTGATTTATGGCGGTTTCGAACTCGTGCGGTGGTGTGGCACAACGTGATCTTAAACCTCACTTTATCCTGCGGTCATACCTGCTGTTTATTGGATTTATTCATTATTAATATAAAAGGAACATTTCCTGGAAATTATGCTTAAGCTAACAATCCACACAGAACTTTGTTAAGATAAACTCTCAAATGTTTAAATTAAGGGGGTACACCTGTTTGGAGCTCGAGAATACGTTTTGGAATATAATATAAAGGTATAAAATCAATATAATATGTATGTATCGATTACGTACATCTTGAGTAATAAAAAACATTTTATCTTTTTTATACCAAATAGTGGCTGCGATCTTACAAATACTAAACAAGAATTTTCAAAGACCCTCTGCGGCTAACAGGGGAAGTCTCCTCCATCACCACCTGGAATAAACATTTTTTTTCATAATCTACACGAGTTTGACTAATGAAAAGTACCCATGATCTTAATTTTAGGATTTTTTTTTTCGCCAAATAGCGTGTGTTTAAAAAAAAAGTCGTATTTTTGACAAAAAATATCGATTTCATTAATTTTTAAATTTAAATTATTTCAATAAATTGTTATAATCTTAAATCTTAAGTCAATCCAATGAAAACTGTATGAGTTCTACTGCTAGCAGATTTTCAAAACACGGTTTGGAGAAAATGCATTTGAAATTTAAAAATGTAATGTAATATTGAAATTTAAAAATGTAAATGTAATAAATAAAAAAATTTAAAAAATGGGCTTAAGTCAAGCGCTGGAGAGGTAGCCGGATTTGAGTGAAATTTTGCAGAAACCTTCCTTTGGCCTTGGAACGTATAAATATGCAACAATTTTTGCTGGCTCAATTATTGTTTCCGAGATTTTTTATTAAAAAAAAATTTTTTTTCTCGGACTTTTGCCGTCTAAAAATGTGCATATTTATCGCATATTTCTGCAAAATTTCACTCATAATCTCACTTCACTTATGTTAAATTAAAATTAAGCACTTTACACTCACTCTTCTAATCACAAAAACCTGAAAAGATAAAGTTTTAAATTATTACTTAAGATTACTTACCTGCTGCAATCTGTCCCTCTTGTTTACATTTACTGATCTGTCATTTAACTTTTACAAAATGCCTACTGACGGAGGATTTTCCTTTTACAAAATGCCTACTGGCGGAGGATTTTCCTTTTACAAAATGCCTACTGGCGGAGGATTTTCCTTTTACAAAATGCCTACTGACGGAGGATTTTCCTTTTACAAAATGCCTACTGGCGGAGGATTTTCCTTTTACAAAATGCCTACTGACGGAGGATTTTCCTTTTACAAAATGCCTACTGACGAAGGAGTTTCCTTCTACAAAATGTACTGGCGGAGGATTTTCCTTATTCAAAATGCCAAAGTTAAATTGTACAAGTTAAATGACAAATCAGTAAATGTAAACAAGAGGGACAGATTGCAGCAGGTAAGTAATCTTAAATAATAATTTAAAACTTTATCTTTTCAGGTTTTTTGTGATTAGAAGAGTGACTGTAAAGTGCTTAATTTTAATTTAACATAAGTGAAGTGAGATTATGAGTGAAATTTTGCAGAAATATGCGATAAATATGCACATTTTTGTACGGCAAAAGTCCGAGAAAAAATTTTTTTTTTAATAAAAAATCTCGGAAACAATAATTGAGCCAGCAAAAATTGTTGCATATTTATACGATCCAAGGCCAAAGGAAGGTTTCTGCAAAATTTCACTCAAATCCGGCTACCTCTCCAGCGCTTGACTTGTTCCAAAAAATGTTCAAACATATAACTTGTTAAAATCGACAAAGTTAATAGGTAACATCGTAAAAGCTGTACATTTGATAATTCAGCATAATAATTTCTGAAGCTGAATTAGATACATATACTATAACTATAGCATAAAAACTCTACGCTTAATTCATAGAATCAGTGGTGCGTATACCATTGTCTTAGCGTGGTTCGATATTGTATAGGCGAAGGAGCTATACAATATCGAACCACACTCGTGGTCGGTCGATTGAATCAAAAATGATAATCACGAGTCAGGTTCGTGGTAAATCGATTGAGACAAAAGTGATAACCACGAGTCTGGTTTGTGGCAAAAATGATAACTACAAACTGTGTCATTTTGAAATGGCCTCATGTATAGCTGACCGAACTGATGAGTGAGTTGCGCGCTATTGAAAATAAAATCGTAGTCCAAGGCGTTAATTGGTTTTTAATTAAACAAAAAGAATTTTGGGGTTAATTTCAGTTTAATTTTTTTTAAATTAGATTTTTTTTTGGCACATTTGACGACTGAAACTCGTTATGTACATACTTGTTTTGCCTAAGCTACGGATGACGAATTTAATTCATCATTCAATTTTACACAAATATTTAAAATGTTCATTCTTGTTCATGCAATAGTAATTGGTATCAGTTGCAAGAGATCGTTTCTTACTGTGCTTAAATGAACCTTGTTTGTGGATACACTTGCCTATAATGTTAGAAATAAGTAATATCCCGAGAATATTCCGCCCACTGAATCGAAGTAACACCCTTCAAAAAGGTGCCGCGTTTGTTATTCGCATAAAATTAAGAAAGATTCTACCTGGCAGTAGAAACAATTGAAAAACTACACACCCTGCAAAAATATTAGTAGTTATGTAATTTGCTTTTTGTGATTCCTTTGAGTTTATTTATATTGATTTTGTTTCTTTCATAAACTTACATGTATTTGATTTAAAATTCTTATTACTATATATATCAGTTCGTTCAAATAAATTAATTCTCGCACAAAATCTACAGCCTCTATATGTAATTCCATGCATCGGCAAATTAAAGCTGTTTCAAACGCAAAAATATTTTCAAATAAATCGGTATCTAGACCACAAGAAGTTCTCCACGAATAAATTTTCATATTTTTTCTTTAGTTGTACATGTTGTACTTCGTCGGAAAGGTAATTAAAAATGCAGTTCGATAAAAACAAAAAGTAATTGCATTAATTATGTACATGAATTTGGGAGAAAATTCGGGAAAAAAGCTGAATTTTAGAAAACAAAACATTGTTTTTTCTGTTTCAGAAGAACTTTGTTGATAGTAGATTTTTGGAATACGCTGCGTTGAGTAAATCAAAAGATAAAAATAAAATCCGCATACCATGGAAAATGAAATTTACGAATAACTCTATAACTCCCAAACGGTTGAGATTGACATCCACCCGTGCCTATTTTTGTTTGCCTACCTCAAATCTTTCATCCCACTCATTTTGGCAAACTTACCATGAGACACCCTGTGTAATAAAATCAGAACATTAAATAACTATAGAAATTTAGCCATTGAAAGTCGTTTCGATTTAACTCAATATGAGTTGCATAATTTTCCACAAAACTCTTTGGAATTCATGTCTTTGTCTGAACGTGCACCACACAAAAACACCTGGACGGAGTTTGATGAAATTTTGCAGTTTTGCAAATAAGAGATCTGTTCACCATGTGCAACATGAGTGAACGATAATTTAAAATCTAATTTAATTAAAACCATGGAATTTGAAAATGTAAAGCATTCCTATTAGGCAAGACAAAATTTTAAAAACAATTTTGTGTTTTAAAGAATTCTGTCTTTGCAAATCAACTGCTAAATTGAGCTTAAGAAAAGCAAGTGCTGAATTCAGTTTCTGTTTAAGAAAATCAAATGCTGAATTGAAGAATCGTCTGTAGGAATATAAATTAATTTGCTCATTTTAATCTGTTTATTAATTAAGTAATAAAAGATGATAACAAAATAACTAATTATGTTGACCCCTAGAAAACGTTTTTCTTTTAAATAATTTTTAAGAAATTATAGAGCTACTTGATAACAATTTTTTAAATTATTTCTGAAAAAAGTTATGATTTTTTTAAGTTATTCGAGCGTTGTAATTTGGTTCAACAAAATGAAGAAACGTTCAAAAGTGGGGTCCGTCTTTCATAAGCCTGAAAAGTAAAATTTATGTCTTCTGAAGTACCCAGGCAATTTCATTGCGATTCCCTTACTTAAAATGCCACAAGAAAAGGAGATTGAAAAAGCCCTAACAAAAAGGGCGTCATTAATATTTGAGGGCTCCGGGGCCCCCTTTTCAATTGAAGCGAAGTCGAAAAAGGTCTCCAATTAGCCGATGTTTACTTAGTGCCCCCATTGCCCCCAAAGACTCCCAGACGACTTCTTATCGCTCCACTCAATCACCCGGATAATCAATGGGCAAAAGTTTAGAAGTCTGGGGAGCAGGTGAAGAGTCACTCCATTAGACAAATAGCGTTTTTGCAAGGAGATAAGACGTTCATTTCTTTGATAAGTCGTCTCAGCAGAAGTGCTCTATCTTATCCGGTCCAGTTTCAGTCTCACCCCCCGGGCGGAGCTCCCCGAGGACTGATGTAAAACTTACAGCATTTTTAGAAGCTGGAAAAGAAGGACCAAATGGGCCTCCCAAAAACGCCACTAAATTATCCATGACCCCAATAAGCATTCAAGGGGCGGAGGGTCCCCTTGTTATTGCATTATCATGGCCAGGTGAAAGAGTCCTGGCGCTCCGTGCGGCGGTGACGGAGCCTCAACTTGGACCAGAACCTGGCTATGATTATCTAAAACATCCCGACGAAGGTGAAGTTCGAATTTGAATATTTCATGAGGGTGGTCTGGGGGAAGGAAACAGCTGCCCCCGGAACGAGGAAAAGTTTTATCAAAATTGCTCAGATGGGGCGACGTTATGTGCCCGAAGCCTCCAGTAGTACACAAGACATATTTTGGGAGCTCCTCTTGCTAGGAGTTAGCCATCCCACTGAATCGAATTAATTCCCTTGCCGGCTCCGGTCGTTGGATTTCAAGATTAGAAATCAATAAGGAAACGAGGACAGAACTTCATTGAATATTTTTTGAGGCGGCTGGGGCTATCATCAAGTGCCCATTTAACGACCAACCATATCCCCGGGACCCGGCAGTTACGTTTTAATCGAGTTCCGGTACCGCAGGTCAAAGTTTTATGATTCCTCTTGATTTTCTGGAAGAAAGTTTTTAACGATGTCGTACTCTGAGCTCCTCATTTTTCACCCCTTTCCATAAGACTAAAAGTTGGGTCATTGCAGTTTTCAGATTTGTTGGCTGAACGTTTGTCGATAAATATGTAAAACAACTTTAAAAGTTTTAAAATTTAGGTTATATTGCTCATTGAAGAAACTAAAACATAAAAGTCATTTTTAGTAAATATTTTCCGGTTATTTCTTAAATTTTTAACATATTTATTTCCTTAAAAGAAAATTGGTATATATCTAATAACACTGGTTTACAATGAAATTGTCCTTCAAATAAAAATTATCATGGATATGAAGGTTTCAATGTGCTGAACCTATATCTGAAAATGAAAATTTTCAAGCACATCACATTTTCGAGAAGTATTGGGTTAAAAAGTGAAAAAAATCATATATTAGACATAGGTATTGCAAAACTTCTTCAAAAATAACGGGTTATAATCTAATAAAAGATTAGATCCTTAACTAATCTATATGAAATCAGTTATTTATGAACTTTCTTAAAATTTGCTTACAGAATGAGTTTTTCATGAATCTTTGCTTAGACCCTATGAAATAAATGAATTCGGGTCATAGGAGGACTCCCATGCAAAAATGTATTTTCTGAACAAATCTTGATAAACCTTTCAAATAACTGAAGGTCCCTGAAGTTAGCCGCACCATGGAAGAAATTTGGAAAATTTTTTGCACAGGAATTTCGAGCTATTTACAAGTTGTCGAAACCCGTGAACCTCGATTTTCGAGCTGTTTTCCTTTTCCCGGAAAATTCAAAAAACGTTTGGTGCGGCTACGTTCAGTGAAATTAGCCCCCAACTTTTTCTAATCTTACCAGAATTGAAAAATAACCTCACAAGGATTTCGAGCTATTTTCGACCTAATTTTGAGCAACTTTCAAAATTTTCCGACATCAACCCCTGATGAGTTTTCGCTCTTTGAGTTTTTCCGGCGCTGAAGTTAGCCCCCAGAATTCGGAAAATTATAATGTGGGAGATGAAAATAGTCTCTGATTGTCGAGCTTTTTTCGAGCTACTGATTGCTGTCAACCTGGATTTTCTAAGAGCCAAGATAATCACTTACCTACCTCAACTGCTTTATCGAGGGAAATTCACTTTTTCAGCTCGATTCCAGGAATGACCCACGAATCGTTCGCTTTGTGTCACACACAGGCGCACGCGAATCGAGTCCTCACCCCTTTCCCCGTACCGGCCTCTGACGTCAGAATTTCCCACACAAGCCAAGCCATCACGCGCCCATGTGCTGTGACTTGAGAGGGCCGATTTAGTCGGAATTAGAAAACAAATTTCTGAGCTAGGGAATTTTTTTAATTTTTTTCCTGCGAAAGGGCCAAACGGAAGATTTTGGGGAAAGGATCAAAAGAAACAGCGCATGCTTAGCTATCTTACAAAAATAACGGGCTATAATACGTTGCGGATTGGCTGAGTGAAGAAAGTTGTAAAGTAAAGGCAGCGATCGATTTCCTCGCATTTAATTCTGAGAAATTTTTTAGATGAGATGGAGATGTAGCATTTTGGTGCTGAATTTATGGGGAAGGAGGATTGTTTCAAAATTGGGGAAAATTATACAAGAGGTATTGCGAAATTATTTAAAATTTGATTGGTGAAAATCCATTAAGTATTACACGTATTGCTAAAGGGTAAGAGGTAAAAATAAAAACCAAATTTGTATTCAACTCAACCCAATGTATTAATTACTGAAATAGAAAAAGGTATTGGCAGGTAACACTCTTGTGCACAGGTAAAAAACCATGCACTTAACTCTTCTCAAGTAATGCGCAAGTACTTATCAGTTGCGCAGCCCTATTGCATAACATTCCCCTATGTAACGTCACAAAACAGAAATAAAACAACGTCGCAGACACCTCTGTGGGGAAGAAAGCGAACGATTCGTGGGTCATTCCTGGAATCGAGCTGAAAAAGTGAATTTCCCTCGATAAAACAGTTGAGGTAGGTAAGTGATTATCTTGGCTCTTAGAAAATCCAGGTTGACAGCAATCAGCAGCTCGAAAAAAGCTCGACAATCAGAGACTATTTTCATCTCCCACATTATAATTTTCCGAATTCTGGGGGCTAATTTCAGCGCCGGAAAAACTCAAAGAGCGAAAACTCATCAGGGGTTGATGTCGGAAAATTTTGAAAGTTGCTCAAAATTAGGTCGAAAATAGCTCGAAATCCTTGTGAGGTTATTTTTCAATTCTGGTAAGATTAGAAAAAGTTGGGGGCTAATTTCACTGAACGTAGCCGCACCAAACATTTTTTGAATTTTCCGGGAAAAGGAAAACAGCTCGAAAATCGAGGTTCACGGGTTTCGACAACTTGTAAATAGCTCGAAATTCCTGTGCAAAAAATTTTCCAAATTTCTTCCATGGTGCGGCTAACTTCAGGGACCTAATAACTGATATTTTGTAAGTGTAGTTAAACATTTAAGTTGTTTTTGGAGATATGTTTAGAGCTTCTACGTCATTCCATTATTTTGTAATAAATTTTCAAAAATGGCCCAAATAACGATTTTTTTCACTTTTCATACTATTATTACCCAAAAACCTAATGTGATGTTTTATTTTCGGATTCGTAATCTACCGAGAAAGTCCTAGCAAAAACACCTTTATTATGCTTCCAGGGACAGAAAAAAAAACAAAAAAAAATTGTTGACCAGTATTCTTATATGTGCCTTATAGTGTCTTATATTATTTGTTTCAGCTGAATTGCATTTAACACGTTATTAGCCCCGTCACCCATATTTGGTTAATACCCAATAGCTGAATAAAATTGGGAGAAGAATGTATTAATATATTTTATTTAAATTTTAACAGGCAATTAAGCTATAGGAGACCGAGCTGAAGATTTACGACCAATTCAGCAATTCAGCTATAAGAAAGGCTTACGAATTTCGAACCAATTTCCTGAGCGGAAAATCTAAGGTGCCTTTCCATTTATAAATTGTATGCATACAAAAATTTGTTATTTTGAAATCTTTAATATATCCAGGAAGAAGGAAACATTTAATATTCATTACCATGTTGTGATGAAGATTTTAATCCATTACCGCTCAGCTGAGCTTCGCACATGAAAGCAGATAGATCTGCATCTGTTTACGCCACGGCCACTGAGTTACTTCCTCCGCGGACCCGTTGCAGTTCACATTCCACAGACTGACCAGGTTTCAATCAACTCTTAATGAATGGCAAACGTTTGCCGAGGCGAGTCAAGCACCTTTCGCTCCTCCTCCGCCTCGCCCGCCGTCTTCCACTTTGCACTAATCGCAGAAGACAATGAAGCTGAAGTGTATTCATTCAGCGCCCGCGAATGTTCCGTTGCTAGCCAACTTTTATGAGTCAGCACCTTTGAAGTCGACTGTAATTGTTAGGATTTAAAAGTGGAGAAAATTCGCTTAATTGGTGTCTGTAATTTACGAAATTTCACTTTCCGTTTCATCGAAACAAAAAAGAAAGGAAATATACATGTACATTCAAAGAATGCCTGTTTATTTACAACAATTATAATAGTAAAAAAGCTATATTCAAAAACTCAATTCCGCAGTCATTTCCTAAATTCAGCTGAATTGAATTTAATATATAAAAAAATCCATTTCTGGAATCTCTCTATTTAGCTTAACAAGGACAATTGCTGAATGAAATATGTAATAAAAAGTTTAGCTAATCATACATACTTCATTTTTTTATAAAAAATTGTACATGCAATTCATCTGTACAAGAAACTGCAAAATGAACAAGTATAGAATTAATGACGAGCGGCTTCTGGCATTCAAAGGGTAAGATTTTAATTAATTTCAAATTAATTATCATAAATTGCCTCGCGTATTGAGCCAAGAGTTTGCCACGCTCAGCTCCGAACATGTCCCTGAGGGGCAGCAATTCAGCGCACATAGGTGTAGGAAAAAAATCGTTCAGATTGCAGCAGCAGTTTAACTTCCAAGGACAAGAGCCCTCCTCTCCTCGCCTGGGAGAAAAAATTTCAAGGATATAACCCAATTCGGGCTCGGATCCAAGTGCCCCGATCCATGCAAATGAATTGCCCCGAACCGAATTCGAACTCGGTTAAGTGTCTATTAAAAGCGGATTGACTGTCTAATCCAAATTCAGGCCCATTTCGGTCCAGTCGCGCCCGCCAAAAGCAGCTTAATTACTTCAATTGAAATTTTTAATGCCACTGAATGAAAATTTCTGTTATTCATGCCTTAATCAGTTTTCTCCACTCTGTGCGCTGTTGTTTAATCAGCCTTTTGAAGGTGCTCCCCATGTTTGGCCCCAATTTTGAGATATAAAACACCGGTCCGCAGGTGTTTTTTGAGCACGCCAAAGGAATTTCGAAGCGAGAACAGGCAAATCAATACGACGGGGCCTTTTGTGGATGCCGGGAAATGAATTAAGATACAAAACGACTGAATCAATTTCTGGCTCTCTGTTTGGCTCATGCAAATCAATTTACCAATTTAAACGAGAATCGTTCATTTTTATTGAATTGACGAATTGTTATTTTTTGTAGGAGAAAAACAGATGCACCCCAGCCCCAGCCAAATCGTTATTCATTTTGAAGCATGTTCAATATTTTCAAGATTATTTGTTTTTTTAGAAATATATATATATAACACAAAAGAGATTTTTCTCGAATATTGATTTTTATAAATATATGAAATTGTTTGCTTATTCGAAGTCGAAGAATCTTTGTTCTCAGGGTTTTTTTTTTATATATGTTTTTAATACTTTAACATTTGGAATGCCGGATTTTATTCAGCCACGTATTCAGCTATTGCATGTCATTATATACATTGTTTTTTAGAGTTATTGTCTAAAAGCAGAAACATGTAAAAGTCTGCACGACTCATACAGGCCATTTACAAGCATTTCATTTCAAAGTCTTTTATCAGTGCATTTTATTTTTAGTCGATTTCAATATTCAGAAAATTTTTTCTTCTTTAAGAATGTTTGATTCTGATTGGACTTTTAAGCAACCTAAGTAATAGAAAAATTTTCCAACTGTACTAAGTACATCTGATGGCGTAGGTTACCTGAGAGCTATGCGTTACTTGCACGCAAACTTCTTCAAACAAGAAAACAGAGGATTTGCACCGTATATCGACCTCTTCTTAGCCATTAGGCACTTAACGCAATAGGACCATTGCTTTTTATTTACTCTTAATGCCGATTCACAATATGAGCTTAAGCTTATGTTAAGTTAAACTAAATCCTTTGCTTAATTAAAGTTGAATGAATATTACAGTGCTTAGAATTTAAGCTACGAGAAAATATATTTTTTGTAAGCCTACTGATTGTAGTACTTAACGCAAAATAAACCATCCTCATATAGTAAATTGAAGACCAAGGTCTTTGAATAATTTTCTTAATTATGTTTACTACCAAATTTTATTCAGTCATGTATTCAGCTATTGTATGTCAGCCAATTCTAGCAATTACACAATGAATTGGAAACGGCAATGAAATGAATGTTGAGGATTTGCATCGCTGTTGTCACATAAATTAAATTGTTGTTATAAATTCTAACTTTGTTATAAAAACAAAATATAAACAATGAGCATTCAATGTTAAATTAATTCTATGATATGATAGTAGTTACTTTGTTTTTTAAAGATTAGCATACGAAATCACGTCGCAATTTTAGATAAAAGTATACTTTAAGGGGAGGTTCTCATCTAGAATCTTGAAATTTTCGATTTTTTTTTATTTCATATTATTAAAGTTTAATATGTCTAGAATGTTCCTTTAAAATATTTTGTTGATCCGAGCACTAGAACGGATTCTACAGCCCATGGATTATCGCGGTGTCATGATCGCAGCTACAGTTACATAAACTTCAAACACGATTATCTCAGAACTTACTTTTTCAAGATTTTACAAATTTGCGTACAAGATAACTCAAAAGCGGTTCAACCAATCAACTTCTAGTTTCGTGCATATTAAAGTAAACAATTTTCTTCATAGAAAGAGTGGAGCACATTTTGAAAATTTTAACATTAATTCCTTTTTGTAAGTCATAAACTATGAAAAAAACAGCCAAAAACGGCACAACAATTTCAAAATCGCGCCATTCCGTCAATTTTAAATTTTTTTTGAAAGTCGTTCACTCTTTCTGAGACAAATTTTATCTAGTTTACAATAATGTCATCATTATTTGATTTCAGGCTAATTTGCGACCCCTATATTGTACGCAGCTGGGCAATTTTCGAAAAACATGCCTTCGGAGAAGCTGAATTACGGGCGCCATTTTGTTTTTTTTTTTTGCATAAAAAAATTTTTTTTTACAGATAAATATACAATAAAAGATACTGCCAAATATCATTTCCCTATGTCTTGTCATTTTCCTTCAAATAAATCACGAACTTTACCTGCTTTTAGGCCCGCTAGATGAGAACCTCCCCTTAAGCTTCTTTGATAGGAGTGTTTAAAAAAATAAACTAGCTACAGAATGGTTGCATTTATTTTTGAAATATTTGCATTTACATACATATATGTTGATATATATATTTTTTTAATGTGGTTCTCATTTAAATTTCATTTCCAGTATGAGTTCAAGAAGGGAGCCCTTATTTTATTTTATCGCTTATATTTTTCATAGACGAAACACTCAGACCTGGCGTGTTAGGAAGCAATTCAAATTAGGCAGGTTGCGTGTTACGAGTTTGAAAATCCGCAGTTGGGGCCCTCATGAGGCTCCGTTGCAGGACTCCTCTAATAGAGGTGATGGTGCAAAGGGCACATCACGCGAAAACAATTCCTCAAATAGCGTCGAAATGACGACACATATTGAGCAAGGTGCACCCTTAAACCATAAATCCACTTACCTGCACTCGTCATCCACGTGCCACGGCCGTGGTACAATCAGTGCTCATTTGAACAATTTAAACTCTAAATACCTTCGCCTCTCCACGTGACCCAATTTTGGGGTCGCTTCATTTGACTCACTTAATTTGTAGATAGTGTTAACCGGGGATTTCCCGGAGGATGCAAAATTGATTTCCATTTTCAGGAAATTTTCCCCGCCTCTCCCTTAAATCAGGACTGTACAGAGGAACACATGTTTTGTCGTAATCCTTCGGGTGGGTGCCCCCCGGGCGCTCCCTTAGCACAGCAGCTGGTTTGATTTAACCAATTGCCTGGAAGTAATTTTGTTAGAAATCGGGTTGCCGGCGGATTGCCGAGTGCTTCCTTCTTCCACCAGGGCAAATAAGACACCCTTTTCCACCGCTCCACGAATTGAATTTGCAGGGTGGTACAAAAGCAGAAGATTCCGAACAAACAAAGTGTTCTCGTTGTCGTGGTTCATTTAACTCGAAATTCATTCAAAAGTGGCTCCACCTGGACGGGGGGCCACGGAGGCGAGACGTCGAAGTGTATTCCATCAGTCGCTTGATTAAACTCTATCAAAAATTCCGGGGCCGGGGCCACGTTGCCAGCCAAGAAGCCATTCAGACTCTACAGGGGAGTTGGGCGAAATTTGTGAGAATCAATTGGCAACTTCCCGGGTCCTCCTTGAAGGCCCTAATTCCCGGGATTCATTGGCACGAGCTATTACAGAGGTAATTAATTGTCTGGAGCAGATTGATTGAACCCACTCTGCCCAAAATCCCAGTCGACTGTAATTAAAAGCAAATAAAAAAGTTGGCAAACGGACGGGAGTGTGCCGCCGCCGCGTGATAAAAAGCGCTAAATGCTCCAGGCCACCCCACCCATTCTAAAAAGGTGCGCCTTCCCGCGGTTTTTCCTAATCTCAGCGCTCCCCGTGAGATCCGCGACAGAACCGTTATTATCCCCAGGTGGGCGCAAAATGTTCCCTTTTTCCTCGTATTTTAGCGCTAAGTGCAATTTTCACGGCACTCTGCCCACCGAACCAGCCAAGACGAAGAAAAGTCGACTGACTATCTTTTAAAGGTCCTCCATACAAGTTAAGAAATATTTAATCTTTGCTAACAAGACGGAGGACAAGCGCTAATCTGCCCAGACGATAGAAAGTATTTTTCTCGTTTCGTCTGCGACTGGAGTGAATTAACGTTTAATTAGATTCCACAGGGAGGACACATGTCCCCTGTTTTATTACTCCAAATTGATCAAACTTTCTCGGGAGCGTTGCCATCAAATTCGCGAAACATTTCAGAGTTCGACGAACTTCAATTCCGGGACGAGAAGAATTAGAGTGGTTTTGTTTTTGGGATGTTTTACTGATAAAACTCTTACAGGAGTTTGACAAAAAAACATTTCTTTCCAGTTTCTATGTGGAATTATTTTTTTTCCCAACTCTGTTGAGTATGGCTGAATCAATAGCAATTCTTCTGGAGGTTGAACATTTTTTTGTAAACTCGATAAAAGACACTTATTCCACATTAAATATTTCGAAATTGGATGGGAAAAAAAAAGAAAAACAAAAAAGTTCAGGTAAATTGACACCAAACAAATACGATGCTTCGAGTGGAGTTTTAATTAAACTTTCTGAAAATTAAAAAGCGTACTTTACGTGTCGCATTATTTCGACATCTACTTTCAACGATAATTTATGTAATTTAAGTCGACACTCATTGCGTCATTTACTTTTGGATGGGAATCAATTGAAATATGTATGTCCTCAGATTAAATTTAAATTCTCATGGAGGGGAAATTTTTCGAAAACGTATTTCACATAAAATTTTTATAATGACAATAAATTTTATAAATTGAAATTAAATAAGTTCTGAATTTAAAAATAGATTTTAAAAAACAAGCTTTTATCGTATTCAACTTGTCGAACCCTTTCATTTGATACCCATATAATTTGAGTGTACAAAAAAAAAAACTAGTCCGCCATTTTAGGCCGTCCGCCATATTGGATTTAAAATGATGTCACTTAGCTAACCATGCATTGTAAAATTAAAACATGCCATGGCAGTATACATTTTTGTTCTAATTATCTCTAATTATATCTCGTTTACGGCTTCTCTCAAACCGGTTCCGGTCGATATAGATCGACTCGAACCATTCCCATAAACATTTTTCGAACCGAATCGAGACTTTAAAACTGGATCGATAAGTCCTCATTTCGATCCATCTTGAAAATTTTCGATCCTCATCGAAAAGTGCCATCGCATCGGATCAAATTGAAAAGTGCTTATAAAATTCCTTAATAAAGTTTCCAAAATTTTTTTGTAAATTCATTTCAGTAACCTTGGACTTCAATGAATTTTTCCTCTTATAACGTCAAAATATTTCGATTGGATTTTTATATCGGATTATTTAACTCACTTTGAAAGAAAAAATTAAAAGTCAAAGGTTACTAAAATGAATTTATGAACTTTTTAGCAACTTAATTAAGGAATTTTTGTCGAAAAGAGGTTTTGTAAGCTTCTTTTTATTCGATTCGAACGGGTTTAAGAATAGGGCAGATTGAAAAGGGGCGTGGGCTTAAACACCTTTGAAGTAGGGTTGACCCAAGACAGTTTTTGATACGGATCAAATTTCAATCCGGATGCAAAAGGTCATAAACGGGGTAGAAATCTGAATTTAAATCTGTTTTAAATATGCAATTTTAATTCCACTTGTTATTTAGACAAAAGCTATAAAAATAATTTCGTTTTTCTGATTCTAAGAAGACGCTTATGTGAAAGTTTCATCGATATCCGTGTATTTATTATTATATTTTAATATAACAAATTAAACTAAGCGCGCATAGGTCAAACATAATTTAGAAGTTATGGCGGAACAGCAACAGGTTTATTATAATAATGATAAACGATGTACAAAACGTCTGTTGGTTATTGATTCAATATTTAATGTAGTTATATGAATTTTTCTTATCGCTGCAGAAATCATATTCAGCCATTTATTCAGCTATTTAAAACCAAGTATATTCGTTGTTAGTGAACGGTAGTGAATGGGTTAAAGTAAGAATAAATACCTATCTAAAATTTAAAGGGCTGTAACTAGAGAAATGAATTCATTAAATTTTATTTAGACAGCTCTACTCCACCATATGCAGACGGCGACGACGACATGGTGCAAATGCAACGTTCATTTATGGCACCAAGTTAGACTCCGTCGTCGTCCTTGTGCTTCGTATTTTCCGGGAGGATTCACTTTTAAGACTTTTGCAAATTCCCCTGCAATTACTCCTGGTACGCCTCTCAACGCCCAGACAGAGGGCGTCCCATACTTGCCTTTTATCCCAGGACTCTGTACATAAATAAAAATAAAAAAAAATTGTTTGCAGCCTCTACATTTTTTGAATAATCCCGCCATTCTATATCTTCTATCTTTTCAGGCGAAACGCATACAGAGTAACGAGTTGGCGGCGATAAAAGTTATTAAACTCGAACCAGGCGATGACATCCAAATAATCCAGCAGGAGATCATTATGATGCGGGACTGCAGGCATCCAAACATCATTGCCTACTACGGGTCCTACCTGAGGCGGGACAAACTATGGATCTGCATGGAGTACTGCGGGGGCGGAAGCCTCCAGGACATCTACCAGGTTACAGGACCGCTGACGGAACAACAAATTGCTTACATGTGCAGGGAGACCCTCAAGGGCCTCGAGTACTTGCATTCAATGGGCAAAATGCACCGCGACATCAAAGGTGCTAACATTTTGCTTACGGAAAGCGGTGACGTGAAGCTGGCAGACTTTGGTGTCTCAGCACAAATTACAGCAACAATTAACAAGAGGAGGAGCTTCATTGGTGAGTTTGCCACGATTTTATACTTCTTACAATCTTTTATGTCTTGTGTACATGAGATCACCCTCGCCTATTGATATTTTGTTTGTACGAAGCCCGCAAAGGTCAAGCTTTTCCGTCTTGTTTACGCGATTTATGCAAATATTCCGTCGAATATTAGTGGAATGCTACTAAGTTAAGCTCTTTTGATTGTATCATCGAATCAATAAAGCGGGCTCAATTTACTTCACGCGATTTAGATGCAAATCTAATAAGAGGTTCGAACTGTTTCCATTGTATTCTTAGTAATTTCATTATAATAAGAGATTTATTCCCATTAATTATACTACATATTTCAAAAGGCTTTTATCCAAAACCTGAACAAAAAGACGAAGTCACTTTAATTAACCTTAATTTCTTTCAGTTGAATTACGACAAACATTGATTATACGAATGAATGGCTTGTTACGCTCAATTCAGCTTTATAAATTAAAGCGCTGAATTAGGTATCCATGTAGATTATTATGATTGAAGTTGGGGAAACTATTTAAATTTTGGATATTTTGAACTTATTTTTAAACGTTGTAGTAGTTGGTTAATTATGGGACAGTCTGCCAAAATTTACTTCTTAGTAAGGTGAATTGTGTAATTTAGAATACAAGTACAAATCAACGAAATGTCCCAATATTAATAGCATTGACACACATACCCATCATAAGCACGAAAAGTGTCATTAACACAAAAAACCCCATCATAAAGACAGTGCGATAAGTACGAAAAATGACCATACTTATCTCGATAAGTACGAAATAATGCCATCTATATTTGGATAGAATAAATAGAAGCCACCTTTTGTAAAATTATTTGAATAAAATTTGGCACTCTTTGATTTGAATTTAAAATTGAATTTGTGTTTTAATGTCAAAAGGTGATGATTTCTGAAAAAATATTAATGAAAATTTGTTTAGAAATACTCCAAAGTATGAACCGCGAAAAAATAAAATCTGTTATATGGACTGATCGCATAATCAAAAATTTATTTTAAATTTTGGCTGATGCGAATAAAATTCACTCCGCTAAAAAAAACAATCATCTTTACAATGAGATAGCTCGTTACCTAGGTAACGATTCAAAATAATGAAAAAGTATATTTGTCACCCCGTCATTAGATTTTTTGTGTTAATGACACTTTTCGTACTAAAGACGGACATATGTGTCAACGCTATAAAACACATCAAATTTAAAAGACCAAAACCTTACAAATATTTCAATAAAATTTATTTAAAAACTCTTTTCAAGCAGAAACAAAAACCACCCAAATTAAAAAACTAAGCAATATTAAGTTCTTTTGTATTTATGTGTGATTTGTTTATTTTTTGATTTTGATTTTTTTGGTAACCTACATATATTATTGTTTACATTTTAACATGAATCAACTTTACTCACTCATTGTAAAAAAAAATTACAAGTTTTAATCCTAGCCTTCACGGTTTTGTTTGTTTTGTTATTTGAACTTAAATTGAAAAAAGACATGCAAATTTGTTCAATACGTTAAATCGTGTAAAATCACTTTAGAAAAAGTTATACAAAAAAAAACTTTTCCATTGTTATATTTAATGTGGGTTTCAAAAAGCCAATGTTTTCTTTTGTCATACATAATTTTTCAGAGTTTTCTACCTAAAAACTAAAAATGAATACTTAAGGCCCTAAAGTAGACTCTTGAGGTGTGTCGTTTAAAAGATAAAATATTATAAAAATTGTTAGCCCTTAATAAATTTCTCTGGCAACTCTACTTAGTACTAAGTAGCTGAATAAATGAAACAGAGGAATTTCTCTTCTGCTTTGGAAGGTGGTATCTTAAATTTTTTATGCAATCCTTAAAGTGTTCTTTTTTCCCCTTTTTTCGTGCATCTGCCATTTGACCAGCAAAACTACACAGTCACATTGTGTACCCAAGTTTCCTTGTTCAATATTTGATTAAGTTGAACTGAAAAGTTCTAATAAAAAATTCTGCAAGATAAACATTACAAAAAGAATTGAAGGTCTCATCTTCTTGAAAAGCTTACTTCGAAAAAAATTCTTTCAGATATCGCACTTCTCAAGAAATCCATAGTCACAAGAGCTCTTGTCTTGCAAAAACTCGATCGTCTTTAGAATTTTCTGGCGCTATGGAATCGAAGTACGATGTCAAGGTACAACAGTTTCTGAAAATTATTCAAAGAAATGCTTTTTGTGAATAAGAAAAGTTCTTTCACAGAGATGATTGCTCCAAATGTCGTGAGAAATCCCTGAAATTTCCTCAAATTCTTAGAAACTTTTTAAGAGCGCACTCCATCCGAATTTTGTGTTGTTATCACTTGACTGTTTGCTCATAGATTTATTTATTTTGATTACCTCAACAATTTTTCGCACTTCTGCAGGAAGTTTATATTCAAAGTATTTTATCGCTTTTTATCAAAATGTCCCGTGCTAGAGTGTTGAAAAGAGTAGATTAAATTTGATACGCCACCGGTTTTTTGCCTATTTCGCACTTTTTTTTCACGAAGTGGCACTCCTTCTAGGGAAGCCCGCCCACCAACAAGACGACGGTGGTGATTCTTAAAGACCGACCGTTTCGCAATTATTCTCATTTGCATGTGGAAATCTGTTTTAGCAGTGCTGCGCTAAATGTTCAATTACTCGAGTAAATTTTAATTTAAGCACTCTGATTCTCGCGGCGCTGCACCTTTTCAGAAAAATATGAGTAAATCTTTTGTTTAGATTTAGACTGATAATCAGAAAAAGTATTTAAAATTTTCAAAAGTTATAAATAAGTTAATAAAAATGAATGTTTAAAATTTTCTAAAACATTGTAAAAACAGCGAAAACAATTTAGTTTCAACTTGGTTGATTGGAAAACACATAAAGTTAAATATTTTCTTATAGAGTTAAAAAATGAAAATTTGTAATAAAATAAAAAAATGTGTTCATAAGTAGTTGTTATTTTAATTTTTTAATGAATTTGAACACGGTTTAAAAAGCAAGTTCGAAACAAATTTTACGTAATTTTTAAATCAGGAACCAAAAATTAAGCATCATATTGTATTTTTTAAATAAAAAGTCACAAAATTTTATTTGTTATTATACTTTACAACCAATAAAAAACAAACGTGACCGACTACTAGTAAAGTAAAAATATGATGGAAAATAATTCTTATTAGAAATAGAAATGAGAATTATAAAAGTTTGATTGATTACCCGGGTGAAAATTTAAGACTGAAGAAGGACTGAAAAGAGATTGAAAAATGAATTTTAGACGGAATTCAGTCTGAAATAAGACGGAAATTATTATTTGCACTGAAAATAGACTGAAAACGTATTATATGGACGTAGGAAAATTTTCGAATATTGGGGTTAATCAAAGTATTTTCAGTGTCATTTCAGTCTAAATCTTTCCGTTTAATTTCCGCCTGATTTCCGTCTACATTCTTCAGTCGAATTTAAATATGTAATTTTCTGTACATTTTCAGTCTCTTTCCCGTCGATCACTTTCTGGCTTTTATTCACTACCTGAGTCTACTTTCCGTTCGTTCTCCGATTTTTCTTTAACGCAGAAAAAATCAGTAAATTTTTCAGTCTATTTTCAGTCTTATATTTTCACCCGGGTATTATTATTTCATGTTCATGATACAGACTCCGAACAATGATTTTAGACCTTTCCAGTCCCAAATATATAAACGATAGCGTAAAATTATTTAAAATAATGATTTTTGCTTTAAATAATTTCCGATAGCGCATATGTGGCAAGGAAAAAAAAACAAATTTTAGTAACCGATTCGAAGGTTATTTTGTGACAAGGAAATCAATGTTACAATTCTTGCAACACGTTTTCCAGGCAATATGCAGAAATCTGTTTTCACAGCGTTGCGCTAAATGTTCAATTGCTCGAGTGAATTTTAATTTAAGCACTCTGATTCTCGCCGCACTGCAAAGCCTCGATCTAGGTCTAATTCTAGTTCTGGTCTGTGGTCTAATGAGCGAATTCGATTTGTTCAATTTGTCGCGGCGAGAATGAGTCGCCGCATCGCCAAAGAGGTCTTAATCTGGGGCTCTTGGTGGATATATTTTTTTTTTATTGAATATCCAATTCAAAGCGTGAAAAACGGTCGCTCTGTTGTCACGATGCTTGACACAGCACAATTTTCATCTTCTTTTTTTCGAGAATTGTGTTTTTAACCCCTTCACTGCGCGCTAACTAAGGCAGAGTTCGCCTTTCAAGTGCTTTCTGCAGTGCTCTGGTTATTTTTGAATTAAAATGTTTCCATTGCGAAAAGCTACGGACATTGTTCAGCAAAAAAATAAAAATAAAACTAGTGAATGACAATTAGGGCGGCTGTGTGTGCTAAGAACCACTTAGCCAGTTTCTTAAGAACCTTAAAACAACAGAATACCGCACCCCGGCCTCTTGAGGAGTTAGAAGTTAGAAGCCGGGGGAGGAAAAATTCCCCCATCAGGGCAACCTCCAGAGGCTTTATTTTGAATACAGCCCTTCTGTAAAACCTGCCGCTTTATAGGCGTTTTCTAGACTGGCAAAATAAACAGGAAGTAGGCATAAATTGAAATGTGAGACTATCCCTAAGGCAAAGGGCTCTTCTGACCCCCTGCTCACTTCGACCGGGACATCATCCCCCGTCCCTTGGAGATACGAAGGAACAAACCCATTGATTAAGAGGGGCTTCCTCGTGTGCACCTATGCCTTCGAGATGGCTCCTCGAAAAGAAATTCTGTAAAGATTTTAGCTCAGGTCGATGATCGCGGGTGACAGGTGAACGCACCGATTTCATAGAGACCCAATTGAGTGGGTGGTGAATCTTCACATAAATTTTGCTCCAGCAGAGACTCTGATTAACGATAAATTTTGTTTTATTCTTTTTCAGGTACACCTTATTGGATGGCGCCAGAAGTGGCCGCAGTAGAACGGAAGGGCGGTTATAATCAGCTCTGTGATATATGGGCCTGTGGCATCACTGCGATTGGTAAGTGACCAACTAATAAAAATTGCCAAGAGTGCAATAAATCTTGATTTTTATTTTGCCAGAAGAGTTTCAAGTCTCTATTTTCTCTTTATTCAAAATTGTAGTCAATTAAGCACTTTTTGGGCTACTAAAGAATTTAAGCTAGAAGGTTCTCTAGAACTTCTCCAAGTTTTTTAGAATATAATTAGTTTTAAATACTCTACATTCAATTTGAGTTCGCCTGTTTTGAAAAAAAAAAACTTAAAGACTCAAACCATTAGGAATAATTTTAAGCTATATATCTTTTCCTTGTGTTGACAACAAAATTTAGGCGATTGCTCCGCGAAGTGTTTTAGAAAAAAATTTCTTTGATTTTAGTGAAATTTCGCAGTATTTAAAGATTCTTTTGGCGAAAACCAAGCTTTAATTTTGACATTTTGTTAAAATTAAAACTTAAATATCTCTTAAAGTATAACCGACCGCGAAAAAATTCTTTTCAGGCCAAATGGAAGGTTCATTCAAAATTTAAATGAAATCTGAAAGATACACCTATTCCCCATTTATTCCAAAATTCAAAGTCTTCAGGGAACTTCTATCAAAATGTTTTTTAACACATTGCTGCGAATGACTGCTATTCAGTTATATATAACTATAGCTGAATTGCTGTTTTATCGAATAGTTTTAATTTGATTAATTGCAACTAACTCGTTTTATTTTCTTTCAGAATTAGCGGAATTGCAGCCTCCAATGTTCGACCTGCATCCAATGAGGGCTCTATTTTTAATGTCAAAGAGTGGATTTAAGCCTCCAACGTTAAAAGACAAGGACAAGTGGAGTCCAACATTTCATAATTTTATCAAAACGGCCCTAACAAAAAATCCAAAAAAGAGGCCAACAGCTGAACGACTACTAGCGCACCCTTTTGTCCAGGGCGAAATGTCGGTGCGGGTAGCAAAGGAACTTTTACAAAAGTACCATAGCCCGAATCAATTCTATTTCTACTCAGACGGTGACGATGATGTAAGTCGAAAAAGAACGTTTGCTCGCTTCTCACCTTTTGACTAACTGGAAAGAAAAAAAAAAGAGCGCTTCCACCTTATTTTGTTGTTGGGGCGCTCACTATCTGTTGGCTAGAATCAGCCTCGCCAAAACGAAACATTCATACACCGTCCATCCGGCGTTCTATTTATGATTATTTTTTTTCTTTTCATTTGCCGGGCGCTTCTTCAGGCCATCGCCAGTGTACCACAACGAATAGCCAGCAAAATGACGTCAAGGCCGAATGGTGTTTCGCCACACAACCACACGCTTAAATCAGGTAAACGTTCTTATGCCGCTTATGTTTCTTCCAGTTTTCTTATCTTAATAGGCCTGCCCTGGCCGCCCACTGAAGACGGCGGAAGAAATTCAATCAAATTGATTGAAGGCCGCGCCGCAAGTGATGGATTGCCGCTGACGGTGGCGTTTAGTAGCTAAGTTCCTCTGCTAGACCTAATCAAATTAGCCCCAAAATCGCATTGTAATTGCAGTCCGAATAGCATTCGCTTAAGCGTGTAATCGCTTTATCAGCTGCAGCTCCACTCGAGTGGGGCCCCCTTTTCCTGGGCACCAATAGCCCATCACGATTTTCTGCCCTCGATGACTAATGTCCGAGAAATAAATTTCGTTTCTCATTCTGTCTATCGAGTTCGGACATAAATTGGAATGTAATCGCCAGAACTGCGATGACGATTTGGGAGGGCCTCTGGGGCCTGATATTGAAGCATTTGAGTAGGTCTGCTGCGTTCGAAAAAAAAAAGGGAATTAGGGAACGATTCAATAGGGAAGGGATATCGCTTATCGAATTTACTATCTTATCAGCAGAAGCGAAACTGAATGATTCGGCGTTTTTTTGCCAATTCAGTTTTTGTTTTCTGTTGGTTGGTACTTTAAAAATCAGACTGTGGTTCAATGTGGAAAGTTTTTGGGATGGAAAAAACAAATCCAGGATATTGAGTCTAGTTGAGCCGAAATCCACTTTCGGATATTGCTATCATTAAGGTCTTTGCAGGATAAACAGTGTAGCAACTGAATGTTATTCTTTCTAACGATGATATTTTTTATGTAGGTAATTCGATGTTCAAGTTTTTGAAAGCTACTTGAAATTTATTATGTAGTTACTACCCCTTATAGAAACAAGCTTAATTAATTTTTATTCAAAATTAGATGATGTGATATCTGCTAAAAATTAGAGAATCTCTAGATAATCTGAATTTTTAATCAATATCCTTACACTTGAATACCTACATGATTCAAGTGCACTGCTTTGAAGGATTATTATTGAGGTGATTAAAATTTTCTAAAATAGGTTAACCAAAGAAAAAAACTTCTAGAGATTGAATTTTTATCTTTAAGAAGCTTTTTTAAACCTAAAATTAATAATCATGCAGCAATTTTGTAGATATGAAATAATTAATTCAAATTGTATTATTGTGTTTACAATTACAGATTAAAATACTTAAATTCAAATTTAGCTTGCAAATAAAATATTTACGTGGAATATTGAGGTCATTTAACTTATATTTTTACAAATTCGATATATCCAAAAATATACCTGGATTTATCTGCATTGACGGTCAAGTGTATAAAGAACAAAGAAGAATATATTGAAAATGAAAACGTAATATTTTCTTCTTGGAAACGAAAACCGCTTTTCATCCATCCTCGAATTGACAACCAGATTTCTCTTCCAGATTCCTCCTCCTTTTGTGTAACTTCTCATTTCATTTGCCCTTATTTTTCTCTAGTTGGAAGTATTTTCCTGGCAATTCCTTAAAGAGGAAGGTAATTCTTTAAAAAGGTATATCTCGAATTATATTTTTCGTTATTATTCCTGTTACTTGCTTCGTACCTTTTTTAAATTTGTTCAAAGCGATTATTGTGCCATTCACAACGATCTGAAATATGATTCCGAGAACAAGAAATTATTTCCACGTGCTGATGAATTTTTTAGTAGAAAATAAATATTTAATTTGTGAGAGAAGAGTCATTGGTCATTGAGGTCGCCTGAGGGAATATTAAAGATATAAAAATATTTTCATCCCATTTGGGATTTCATGTAGTAACCGGATGATCCGTAATTACATGTTTTAAATGTTTACTTAAGTCTGATTAACTCTCATACCATTTACTAAGTATACATGAATTAATGGAATTTGCGTTGTTTTATTTTATTTCCAGCAATGCCATCATCGCAGTGGAATGACCGATCATCTAGTCCAGAAACTCTGCCAAGTGACATGTATGTAGAGGTGCTATTTTGCTATTTAATTGTTTCAGTTGTTCATGTTATTACAAAATCATTCCGTTTTAAAAATTCCTGAATACAAAACAGCTGTCCCAATCTATTTCTGTGTAACGTACCTCTATATGTACATTAGTTTAGATTTAGCTGAAACACGTGGTTAATTCGAGCTAGGTGCATTTTTCTCATATTTATTCATCATTTTGTAACGCCTGTAAAGTGGACGGGTGAGTTTATAAACGCATAATACCTTCACGTTTAGAAAGACAGTTTTTATAATCGATTGCACAATTCAATTCCTGAATAGTGCAGGTGATAAAGAAAAATTGCTTTTTGAACATGAAATTCATTCGTAATTCAGCGCAGTACTTTCAATAGCTGAATTATATATTTAGATAGTTTCTATGCATTTCTGTGCTCACCCGATTATTATTTTCATATTTTATGTTATTTTCTTTTCTTTTCGCCTCTATTTTAGAAAAACGAAAATCCGTCCTAAGCTAACAGGGACCATGATATTCCACATGCCCCTCAGGTTAGGTAGTGCTGTGACAACTACTTGTCGTTGTGATTGGTGTTTCGCGTGTCGCTCAGCCTCGCTTTTTCTACTGCTTTAAAACTAATCAAAAGCTACGCGATATCTTTTCCATCCTATTCATAGAGAGTCTTCTAAAATTTCGCGTAATAAAAAAAAAAATACATAAAAACTGCATGTTTAATTCAGCTTCACAGACTTCTGCGCTGAATTGGGAATTAGGGCAGTTTTTATGCGTTTCTGAACTAATTCATACTCTGTGAATCTTTCTCTTTCTTTCTCGCATTCCGTTCCTTACTTTTGAGTTGTAATATTTTTTATTCGTACATAAAAAAAAAAATTTTGGGAGATTTAACTGTGGAATGTTAAATGACATTCTTCTGAAGTTGTTAGCCCGTAAGGAATGTCTGCCACTCTCCTTCGTGAGCACAATGAGCGCTTTGAAACTGCTCAAAATAACTCAAGTGCCTGGAAACTTACTGCGGACAGTGTCCCAGGAGAAGGGAGCAGTTGAGCTGCAAAATTCCCATTAACATTCCGGCGAAAATTCGAACTGTATTGTTATAATAAAAGACGGCTCGGGACCGCTTTCGAGGAGGAAAGAGCACCATATTTTTCGTTAAATTAAATAAGCCGCAGCACGTTCCAGACTCGGTTTGTTGACCTAGGAATGTTGCTTGGTGTAGAGCCGAGATAGGAATGGGGGTAGGGTAAATGGAGCAATTTTGGAGAATTGTAGCAGTTTTAAGGATGTATCATTTCGACAAATTCATTTTTGATTACAGAGAAGAAATAAATGGCGAAATTAATTTCATGTAGTTTAGGAGAATTATTAATTAGCACTCGCATTTCAGTAAGCCCTATTATCAATTTATTGCGACTATTAAACTATATAGTTGTATTCGCAAATAAACAAATCTCTAAAGCAAATGAAATTCAGAATTAGCAATTAATTTCATTGCTGCAGTTATCTGATTAATGTAACTCTAATATTTGTGTTTAAACTTTAGGATGTTACCCATTGGAAATGTTTTTATTATCAGATTAATGATTTATTGTCACTCCATTTCATTATTATTTCATTAAACTAGTTAACAAGCCGACAGATAATGTTCTAATTCGTTGTGCTGAATTGAGTTTCGATAAAAGCAATAATATTTTACTTTAATTCATAATTTAGTTTCTGCGACCAACAACGCAATTCAGCTATTGCATTCTTAATAGCTGAATTCAACAAGTCCTATAAAACCCAAATTTTCTTATAACAATATTGTTTCAATAATTCTTCTTCACAAAATTCAATAAAAATTATAATGGAAATCTTAAAACTTACTTATTCAGCTATTCAGCAGACTCTTACATATTAGTAAAATTTAATTAAAAATAAATTTATTTTCAATTACTATATTTTATGTATCGTTTAAAAATTGTTATTTTCTGTTTTTTCTATACAAAACCGTTTTTCATTCATCATTCACAGCAAAGGACACTCATATTAAAGCCTTTTAGCTGGTGTTAATCGATATAATGAATGAATGTTAAAATTGTAGGGTATTAAGCACCAATTAGTCTGAATGATAATACCCTAATTAGTTACTATCGTAAACTTGCTATTCCTGCAGTTGCCTGAGCGAGCATCATTAAGGCAGTTAAAATGCGATAAATTATGTGCTTAGTTTGTATGTTATTTAGAATCGCTGCTAATTTTTGAGGCAAGTTATAGCCAGAACTTCGTTTTCATCAGCTAGTGAGACATGACATGTCTACAAAAGTGCTAAACAATCCCTAAATTCTTCCTTTTATTTAAACCTTGACTTTTTTAGCTTTGGCCAGAAGCCCTAATTTTACTGTTCATTTTACAAACAGTTCCAATTAATCAACTTAAAACAAACATAATAATTTTGATGTAAAAAATAAACAATATAATAGACTTGATGTTAACCCTAAACGATTGTTTTTTACATTGGACATAATTTTGTTTTCCTGCGTAATTTAGTGTGGCATAGTTTTGGACAAATAAAAATTAGTAAACACAATTGCACGTAGTGTCTGTCCGAGGCGTTTGATAGTTTTACCTTGTTGCATTCTCAATTTTAATAATAATAATAAAAACAGAATTGTTGAAGCGTTAACTCACAGTCTCGAGTAGTTTTTTTTTCTTGTTTGTTTATTTCTGTATATTTTTGTTTTTTGCAATATTACTATTAAAATTTTAATTGTAGGAGTCTCTTACAATATATTGATGAGGAGCTCAAGCTCAGGTAATTATTTTGTGGAAAAATTTTGGAAAAAAAAATTTAACGAATTTTACCACCCATATGTATTGAATGTCCTGTACCTTGTAGATAATAATTGCACCGTTTTTTTAAATATATAGCTTTAGTAACACTTTGTTTGATATGTTTTTCCTTATTTTTTCTACTGCATCATTTCATCCTCTAAATAGTTGTAAGCACTTTCCTTTTGTAAATAATCAAAATTGTTTGTGGCTAATACAAATCTGCTTTTACTACGAAAGAAATTTTTTTGGATTTATACATAAATTGAGAAAAATTGCATGCAGTACACATAGACACTACATCAAAATTTTATTAAAAAATAAAAACTACACCAAAACGCCCCTCTACATTTATTTGCCCCATTTATTTTTGAAATCAGATTTCCTATTTTCGTTTTGTTTTGTTTTGTTTTGGGATAGAATGCTTAAAATTTTGATTTTCGTAATAATTTTTATGTGGCGTTTTTCAGAGCGACTCTTCCTATGTCCGATACCAAAGATTTACTCTCAACAGACTGTTCGTGTCCACATTCGATTAGTAATATTAACCAAAACGGTGGAAATTTAAGGACGACAACAACAAGTGAGGATAGTAACGGACTAACGACTACAAATGATTTCAGTAACTCAAATGAGTCGCCTGTCTCACAAACGTCGTCAAGTGTTAGAAATAATTTTGTTAATAATGATTTATGTAGCACCGAAAACTGTGATTATAGAAATGAAAGCAATCAGGTAAGCATAGAATTATAATAGTGTTATCAATTTTTGATATAACTACATACCTATATTGTAGTCCTTCTAATTTTAAATTTTCCCAGAACCAAGAAAGATTTAAAATAAAATTCGAGAAAAATTAATACACTATATTTTATGTTCATTTATTGTAAATAGACTTTTTAACTTTAATTACCGGAGTTTTTCGAGAGGTTTAAAATAAAATTCTTGGAATATACTTATGTTTGAAACGTGATATATATGTATATAATAATAATAATATATCAAAATATGCAATTTTTTAATTAACTTCAATCTTTATTATCAATTCTAAATTTTTCCGAGAAGCAAAAATGTTCAGAACCTGGGTCTTAGATAATGAAATTTAATAAATGGCTGCAAAGAAATAAAACGGGCACTCAACTGTTTTATAAATAATTTTCTTACATCCTATTTAGAATGGGGTAGAAGACTCACCACGAAGACATAGCTCCATGGACCAATTGATGGGATTACTTAATGAAATGGGTAAATCATCGCGTACAAGAAGCCTTAGTGATAGCGGAAAAGACGAGGGTACGAAAAATTATAAAACTTTTTAAAAAAATTTATGGAATTAATAAATGTTAATGGAAAATAGTTGAAAAAGAAGCTCAGCCGGATCTACTAAATAATACACCTCCTGTGCCTCCCAAACGTTCTCACCGACGACGGCATACTCCACCACGGCCAATTTCGAATGGTCTCCCTCCGACCCCAAAAGTGCATATGGGCGCTTGCTTCTCAAAAGTATTCAACGGGTGTCCACTAAGGATACATTGTACAGCTTCATGGATCCATCCCGAAACGAGAGATCAACACCTGCTAATTGGCGCTGAGGAAGGTGTCTTCAATTTGAATATGAATGAACTGCACGATGCCGCAATTGATCAATTATTCCCTAGAAGAACAACATGGCTGTACGTGATCAAAGATGTCTTGATGAGTTTATCAGGTGGGTTTTTTAGAATCTATAAGACAGAATTGAGCAAAAAGCAATTGCAAGTAACAACTACAACTAAATTACTTAGTTAGTGTTACAACAAATTTGTTGTCGGTTGATGTCACAACTAAATTGTTTAACTAAATGAGTTATAGTTGAAAAAAATTAGTTGTGCACATTCAGTTTAGAAATGCATTCAATGCATTCAAATTAAATATCGTAGATAACTTAAGGTTAGAATTTCCTTAAAATTCTTTTTGTTAGTATTATTCTGTATGTACTATTAGCGTAGTCTATTGGTTGTAACCGTAGACGAAATAAATAAATAAATAAACTAACAACTTATTCTTGAATTGTAGTTGTCAACTAACAACTAGAACTAAATTATCTCGCAATTTTGGAAAAAGAGATAAATCACCTTAGTTTAGTGGTAATGTGTATTTCATACCATTATCAATCAACCATTGTTGAGCAATATTTGTTTCATTGGTTATACTTCTTAAAATAACGCCAGAAATATATACAAAGTTCAATTGGCGATGATAAGAGTTATAGGAAAATCAACCCTTAAACAACACTAATTTTCATGGTTTTAACCTCATAAATGACAGAAGTCCCACACAAATTTGCACACGCAATTTTACCCTCTTAGGGCATGGTTTTCCAAAAACGCTCAAACAAGTCATTCGTAATTTTTAACCAAAACGCTAAATACTAATTTTTATAGTTTTAGCTATAAAAATAACGAAATTCCCATACAAAACTTCATCGCCTATTTCACCCGAAATACATATACCAATTTTCATGGATTTTTCTTCAAATACAAAAATAATCTACTACTAGCTTCAACGTTTAGTTTTAGTTATTAGTTGTTATTCGATTAAAAACTAAATTTTTTCAACTAAAGTTAGCTTTCTTAACACTTTAACTGTCATGTCAGCCACATATGGCTGACACCCAATAGCTTAATACATGGCTGAATAAAATTTGGCAGTTCAAGTGTTAACTACACAACTATTTTAGTTGAGAAAATTTAGTTGCACATTTAGTTGTTAGTTGTAGTTGTTATTCAACTAAAAATTTAATTAATTACGTCCAACTCTGTTATAAAAGATATTCAGCCAGCTGAATGTGCGAATTATTATTATTTTTTTAAAGGAAAGTCCTGCCAGCTGTACAGGCACGATTTGATAGCGCTACACTCGAAGCAAACTCATAGATTTTCCCTGCATATGAACAAAATTCCGGAAAGATTAGTCCCACGAAAATTTGCCCTTACGACTAAAGTCCCCGATACCAAAGGATGCACGCAGTGCTGTGTCACAAGAAATCCCTACAACGGCTACAAGTACCTGTGCGGTGCGACTCCAGGAGGAATTTTCCTGATGCAGTGGTACGATCCGCTGAATAAATTCATGCTTTTGAAGCAATGCGAGTGGCCAGCAACATCAGCGAATATTGGTGGGAATCCAATTCAAAATGGGGGACAAATGCCAGTGTTTGAAATGATTATTACTCCTGAACTCGAGTATCCTATCGTTTGCACAGGTGTTAAGAAGGCCTTGAATGGTTGTCTGAAGCTGGAACTCATCAACATGAATAGTGGTACACAGTAAAATCTCTTGGAAGCAAGGTGATTGATTTTAGATATATTTTTTCCAGGTGCAAGCTGGTTCCATTCTGACGAATTAGAGTTTGATGGTACAGCAACGATGGTGCCTAGGAGAGACTTTATTAAAGTCATTAAAGTGCATCAGATTGAAAAGGATGCGATTCTCGTTTGCTACGGGAATGCAATTCAAATTGTTACGCTTCAGGGTAATCCCAAACAACACAAGAAAATGGTGTCACAATTATCCTTCGATTTCAATATCGAAAGTATAGGTAAGAAAGAATTATTGACATATAGTATACAAATAGCTGAATACGTAGCTGAATAACATCTGCGGCATTTTGGGAAATTATGCATACGAAATTCTTCTCAGCTGAATTGTATAAACAAACTTTTATCTCGTTAATGATCTTTTTCATCCGGATTGAAAACTGCCTTAAGTTGAGCCTATTTCGAAGGTGTTTATGCCCTTTTTCAACCTTCTCTATTCTTAAATCTGTCGAATTGAATTGAAAAGAGCTTACAAAAGTCCCAAAAATTCCCTAATAACGTTACTAATACTTTCATAAATTAATTTCAGTAACCTTTGATTTCAATAATTTTTTTTTATCAAAGTGAGTAAAATAATCGGATAAAAAAATCCAATCGAATTATTTTGATGTTGAAAGCGGAAAATTGGCTCTATTGCTAATATTGTCATTTCTCCGATAAAGAGTCGATCGTACGGATCGAAAAGAGCTTACGAAAGCCCTTTGTGGGTAAAAATTCCTTAATAAAGTTTCAAAATTCTCATAAAATAATTTCAGTAAACTTTGACTTCAATTAATTTTTTCGTTCAAAGTGAAAATAAATCGATTGAACGTCAAAATATTCGATTGGATTTTTCTAATCGACCTATTCTAACCACTTGGAACTAATTAAAGTCAAATGCTGAAATGAATTTATGAGAATCTTGAAACTTTTATTGAGGAATTTTTACCTACAGGCTACAAAGGGCTTGGCAACTTTTTTAAGAATTTTTTGTCCAAAAAGAGCATTTGTAAGCTCTTTTCAATTCGATCCGAATAGAGCAGGTGTTTATGACACTTTTCGATGTGGATGGAAAAATTTCAAGCTGAATCAAAAAGAGGACTTAACTATTATGTATTCAAGCCGCGGTTAATATTTAATTATTACAGCGTCGTTTTTTTAATTATAGTTTGTTTGCCGGACAGTGTTCTAGCATTCCATAAAAATGGTATGCAAGGCAAGTCACTTCGGAATGGGGAGATCACGCAGGAAATTAAAGACATGAGTCGAACGTATAGGCTGCTTGGATGTGATAAGTAGGTTTATTTGCTATATGAGCCATAAATCGAAGCATTTACTACAATTATTTTTTAAATGTTTACAGGGTCGTGGCCCTCGAAAGCCAACTGCTGCGGACTGGTTCTCTGGGTAGCGAAGAAGGACACGATCTGTACATATTAGCTGGCCATGAGGCCAGCTACTAATAACTTTTAATTTAAATATAACTTTAAAAAAAACTAGCCCTTAATAGTAATTGTATAAAACAAAAATTAAGTTAGCCCTACAGAGTAAAATTTGTTCTATATTTTCTTTTTTAGGAGTAAATTCAGATATATTTTTAGTGAAAAAAAACTAATTTTTAAATAAGGGCGTGAGCATTGCGGAGGATGCACGTGAAAGAGTCGAAACTGTTTCTAGTAAAAAAAAAAACAATTAAATACAAGAAAAGTAAAAAAATTGTAATAATAAATACAAAACAAAACAAAAAAAAAAGAAACACGAACCCGTTTTTTGAATGTCGAGCGGAACTGAACGAAGATGTTTAACGTAAACTTGTAGCGAGAAGTATATAAACCTTGGTCTATTTTTTAAAAGTGAGCATTGAAAAAAATATTAAAATAAAAATTTCATAAATCGTAGCGTAAACGTCACACGTAAAGAGAAGAAATTATTTTTTAAATAGCACGTTAAGGTAAATTAAAAATGAATAAATAATAAAACAAAACAAAATGTAACCATAGCGACCGAAAAGCGCTGTTAAAGCTGCAGAGCATCTAAAGTATTGTCTAAGCACTTGAGATTTACATTGTACGAAATGTAATTGTTCACTTTTGTAAAGTACTATTTTTACACCATTTATGTTTTACATTGCGTCTGGCAAAGTTGATTATTATTATTATTTTCTATTTGTTCTTTACCCAGTTCCAAATTATGTTTACAAAATTTCTGTTGAAATACAAAAACTCTCCACTAATAAAAACTTTGTTTTTGACACAGGGAAATGGGGTGACTACGCTTTGAAGGTCGTTTTACATTCGCATTTTTGTTACATTAACCAGGAGAAATGCATTATAATTTAAAATAACTCATTACACTTTACTTAAAATTAAAATCTGGTATTCTTAACAGAAATGCTTAACATAAAATTATAGATTTATCCCTAGAAAAGGTACAGAGATTGCCAAATTCGCTATGGTTCTAAATGTACCTGGATATAGTTTATCTATGATAAGAAAGTATTAATTAATTATTATTAGTCAGTTTAGGAATTTTGTGTTTGTCTAGTTTTAAATTGTTGAAACCCTCATCGAACAACTGCCCTTAAAAAATAGAGTTAAAAACTCTTTTGGCTAATGCGAATTGAAATTTTAGTTTTAAAACTAGTACATTTGCTTGAACCATTTTACGAGTCGCTTTACTATTTATAATAAATAGTACGGTCTGCTCTTAAGGGTTCTAGGCTAAAAACTGTAAATTCGCGAAATAAAAAGTAGGAGGCCAATAGATAGTTTAGTGAAAAAGTTTATATAAAACTTTAAAAAAGAAATTAATATCTAAAGTCGATAACGATTTTTTCCAATTTAAGGTACGATATTAAAATTTCCCCTAAAAATGTTCCATAGAATTTTTTTAACTATCATTATTTTTCAAAATTACACTTCAAATTAATTTAAATTTTTAGGCATTTACCCCGCTAAATATTTATTTTATTTCGTCGGAAGCAATGTGTAAATTTGTAAGTTCGTTTTCATTTACATTTTATTTTCTGTTGTTTATTAATATTTACTCTCAGATTTTAGTGAGATGTAAACAATAAAAAAATTGGCAAAATTGAAAAAAATATTTAAAAAGATCTAATTAAAGTGTAGACATAAATTATCTGTGGTACAAATTACATAAATTGAGATCTAATAAAATTTAAAGAAACTTGTTAAAATTAATAATGAATGGTTTTGCGAGAAATGCGAAAAATCTGTACGACAGTATTTAACATTACATTAAACAATTTTCAATATTTTATTTATTACTTGAAGATGCACTCAAACGTTAAATCGTGCTGGACCACGAAAGTTTGTTGTTTTTGTAGCATCTACTTCTTGTGCTTGTCTCCTATACTTTTATGTAAATCCGATTGAATTTTGTTACCTTAATTTTCTGGAAATTTAAAAAAATTAAGTGGCAGTCTGTCTATTCAAGCAATTCTCGCAAATCGAAAAAGTATTTAAAAAAATTAAATTGAAAGTAAAAAAAAAGCTTAAAATTCCAATAAGAGCCTGAATATAAAAAAAAAGATAAATTAAATTGAGAAACACCCTCCTCTTTAGGAAAATTAAGATTTATCAAAATAAAGCGTTTTCTTGAATTTTACAAAGTAAAATCAAATTTGTAGGGGTTGTTTAAGAATTTGAAAAGGATCTTAAAATAAATTAAAATTACAAGAATTGAAAAACCAACGACAACCGGAACTAGGACCCGATTAGAGGCTAAGACAACGGCAGCGGGGATCAATTTAATGATGAAGATGAAGATTAACCAGAACCAGACGCCATTAATACAAAAAAAAACTACTACGAACTACGATATTCTGAAATAGCAGCAATAAAACTAATTAGCTAACTAATTTTAGCGCAAATAATAGAAGTATAAACGAAACCGAAATGTACGTGAACTGAAAAATAATTTCAATTTGATTTTTGAGAAAATAAAATAGAAATTCACCAAAACGATTTGCTGCCTTTAAGTTGATCCCAAGATTATGAGTTCATTATTTATTTAATTTTATGGGAACTCACAGTTTATTGTATTTGCTTGTTTATTTTTGAAAAATTGGGAGATATGATAATAGGACTTGGGCATGACTTGGGCCTAGAAATTTATTTTCTAAGAAATTTGTTATTCAATAGCATGTAAAAATATTTGGATTTTTCGAAAAGCTGCTATCCGAACAGTGGCGGCACGGGGTCTTGGATCACGCATGGCTATTTTGAAATATTTTCCCCACCTATCCATAATCCTTCGGGCGTTCCACAGGGGAGTCATTTAGGCCCTCTTCTATTTATTTTACTACTTATAAATGACGAGAGTTTTATTTTACCACACTAGACAATTCTTATGACTTCTGATGATGTTAAAATGTTTTTACAATGTGAATGAATGTTTGCTAACTAATGAGGAATGGTATTGTTTGAATTACATGCCTTTGAGTGTAAGTAAAGTGTACTAATGTCTTTTTAGAGAAAGCAGAATATAATAAAATTTCACTACTTATTGAATGGTTGCAACTGGGCGTTGTATTTAACTCAAAATTTACTTTTGATCACCGCGTTAATATCATTGTTAACAAAGCAAATATTCATTAGTGGGTTTTACCAAGTCGCCGGGGTAAATTAATTTTTGAATTTTGAGCTATATACAGTAACTCGTAAAAGCATTCACAAAAATTTCACTTTTTTGATAACTCCGCTGGTTACAGCCGGAGTTTTAAGAAATATCAGTGCATTATATGAGAAGCCAATAGTGTCATCTCTGCAGGTATTATATGATTTTAACATTTGTTTCATATTTGCCTTCAGTGATAGAGTTCGGCTGTAAATATGAAAATTTTAGCGTACGTTAAACATACACTTGAGTTGTTCAAAGTTTTTATTGTGTTTTTTGGAGGTAAAAAGTCACACTAAATGTTGTTATTAACACTTTATGGAAAACAAATAGAGTTTCCAATTTCGAAAATAATGAAGGTCATGGAAAAGTTTGATTTTGAAGAAAACAATTGTTAGCCAACGGAGATTGCGTAAAGAATTTAGCACAGAAATTTGCAGTTCCCCTTGGTTTTATTTACAAAATAAGAAAATAATTTTAAATCGCCAGCAAAAACAACAAATTAGGACGTCCAAAACTACGTTCTCCAGAGAGCGAAAAACGAGCGTGAAGATTAGTTAGATTAGCGTAGATTAAAAATAAATGTTTCAAATGATACTATTCACCGATATTTGAAAAGATAGGGATTTAAAGCAAAGACAGTAAACAAGACTTACTTAAAAGAACAACACAAAAGACCAGACTTAATTTCGCCAAAGTCCACAAAAGTGGGACTAGAGTGGATTGGAACTCTGTAGTATGGTCAGACGAGGCCAAAATAAATCAGTATTGGTCCAAATAGTCGGCGCTGGACATGAGTAGATTCGATAATCGGACTGAAAAATATAAATTGTATGAAAATGTTAAAATTTGGAGGAGGCTCTTTAATGATGGGGCTGTTTTTTTAAAAAATAAACGGAGAAAACTACGAAAAATGTATGGAATTATAAGTCATACGGACTACATTTATATTTTGGAAGATTCACTTTTACCTAGCAATGAAAGTTTTGAAAGATTGCCTTTATGCAAGATAAGGACCCCAAGCGTACAAGCAAAAATTACAACTTCGTAGTTAAGAAATAATAATTTTACATTGCTACCATGGCCAGCAAAATCGCTGGGCCTTAATCCGATAGAGAATTTTTGGTCCATTCTAAAAAAGCAAATTATAGTGGGTAAAAAGCTTCCAAGTTCTTTGGAAAGTCTATATATATTCTGGATAATTTAATCGATAATATGCCCAAAAGAATAACTAAAAATATTAAAGTTAAACCTTATACCAGCGACACACCAACCGAAATTTAGAATTTCAAGTATTCTCAATTTCAGAAATATATCATATTACCTTTAAATTACTTAAAAAATTCAGTCGAATATTCTATTAAATAGTGATTTAGACATATATGTATGTAAGTATTTGAATAAAATTTGAATAAAATTTCAAAGCAATACAAGAATATTGTGAAATTATTGCATACGCTCGAAATTCTAAATTTCGGCTTGTGTGTCGCCGGTATTACACAAATTACAAAGCGTATTTAAATTGATTAAGTTTTGTTATTTTGAACAGCTAGTAGCATAAATGAGTAAAATATGGCATTGTTATTATTATTTTGTATTTAATTATAACGAATTATATTTTTTCTTTAAAAGCAAGCATGTTTTTAAATATTTAATTATGAAAAGTGCATGTAATACTTAGTTACATTAGCTGTGTATTTTTCACAACACAGCCGACTCCAGGTTTACTAAGAAATTTTGCATTGAATTGAAATTTATAAATAGTTACCACTTTGACTCTATATATGTACATACATAGGTTGAAGATATCAAACTTTATTTTATTTAGTGAACATAACATCGAATTGCATGGATTTATACCTACTTTGCATCAAAAATGTAATCCAAACATTTATCTGGTTCAAGGTTTGAATTTGATGCGTCTTTCGTAAAATGTAAAATGTTTATATAGTTGACTGTTTTTTAATTCAATTCAATGCAAAATTTCCTAATGTATCTAGAATCGGATTCGTTGTGAAAAAAACACATTAGTTATTATGATATTTAACAACTACGACTTTTCCTGCTGGGTTATGCCGACCAGAAACAGGAGATATTCCAAAATTGATTCTTTGTGGCCACCGTAATTTTGTATTTACCTTAGACGTATTTACTCTTCTCTGCATTATTTATGAAGTTTTATTTTTGCTAATCTAAGTGATAAATTAGCCATAATTCCTTAAACAAAAAAAAAAAGGTCTTCGTTATGGAACAAACTTGTTTTAGTCGTTAGTTAACTTTCAACTTGAAGTGTACTTTAAATTGAAAATATGTGGTAATAAAAAAGTTAATTAAAACGTATTATGACGATTTTATTTTGACCTATTAAACACAAACGATTTAATTAAGATTTCATGTTGGCTGTTCGTAACAGGGTATTTTTATTATACAAAAAAATCATTGTTTTTATTTCAAATGGCAAGCAGCATGATTGTTTACACAAATACTAAAATGTTGCTGAATCTGTCAACAGCACTGAGAAAAAGAAGAAACAACCGCGACGCCATGCGATGAATGTTGCCGAGCAACAAATCACCCGTTCGCCTTGCGGAGCCGAGCGAAACCGACGAAATTTGCTCCGCTCATTGGACGATGTTGCGTCAGACCGTTCGGAGCTGTCGGGCGATTCACCTGTCAAAAATCGGGAGTTCTGAGGAAAATCGGCGGCCGCGAGCCATTCGAAGCGCAAAATAAAATCGGTGCCCGTTCTAAATTAGCGCGTAATCGGCCCAACTATCGGTGGCTGTCAGTGCGAAAGTAAAAATTGCCCGCGGTGACGTCATGTGCGAGTGATTTTTGCGGCCAGACGAGAAAAACATCGGTCGTGTGCGGGGAAGAAATCAATTTCGGGGAAGGTTGACGGCCACCCAGCGCGGCCCAAGGTTAATAATTAAAGAAAAAGCGCTTCTCGAGCGATTTTTCGCCGTCTGCGTGTGCGAGTGATTCGGCGAGGGAAGTGACATCGACCACTGTCCGGTCGCGGGGTCGGGTGCATTTTCGTGAGTTTCTTCGTCCAAGGAAAGATTCAAGATGACAGCAGTCCCAGAAGACGTCAGCCCCATGAAAGCCGAACTGTCACTTTGAGTCCTTTGTTTACAACAGTCCCCGAATCCCGTGAAGTTTTGAATTTTGGGGCGAAGTCCCGAGCGGACCACCCAGTTTAGTGCGACCAGTGCTATTTTGTGGTAGTTTGGTTTGAAGTAAACCGAAGCAACCGACCTTTAAAAAGAGTAAAGAACTTGCTCCTCTCCGGTCCCTGTCCGTCGCAGCAAAGAGCCTCTTCTCACCTGAGCGCCCCTCAAAATGGGCAGCGTCTGGAAGCGCCTCCAGCGCGTTAACAAGCGAGCAGCAAAGTTCCAGTTCACTGCATCCTACCACGAGCTGAGGGTGGAAACGACGGCCAAATGGTAAGTAAAAAAAAACGCCCCATAGCCTCTGCGGTCCCCATTTCCTGGACCATCGTATTTTGCCTTTTTTTCGGGGGTTCATAGTCTAGCCGGACTCCGGGACCTTATCGCTTCCTGCTTCCGGGCCACTGCGATTGAGACTTCTCTGAGTGTGATGAGTGGACCCTTTCTGATTCATCTCGGGGGAATTGTGAAGAATTTATCGACTGAAACCCCATTCATCCAGTTTAGCCTTTGCCCACGGCTCCAGTAAATTGGATAAGTGCAATTCCGCCGGGGGAGCACTGGTTACAGCTTCTTAGTAACGTGTTTTATTTTGCCAAGAAACTAGTTCCACATTGAGGTTACTGAGGCACCTCAGGGGTTTTGCTGTGAAAAATGTAAATCCCTTTTTTGGGTGAGATTCAACGCAATTACCTTACTCCTGTTTAATACAAAATAAAAGCTGTCTCCTCAGCCCACTGATCAGAGCCTTGTTATCGCTCCTCACCAGTGAGCAACTTCTTTAAAACAACGTAGGTTCAGGGCTCTAAAGCTGTCTTGAAGTTGTAAATCGCATTAGCTCCCTATTTCGTACCCAAATGCCTCCTTTAATGCTTTCTTTCAGCATCTATCCTTCGGGGAAAAAAATTCCATGAAAATGTAATCCTCTGGGGCGGTAGTAGGCGCCCACTGGAAACCAGGAAAACGCGCAGCGCCCATCGGGAAGATCAAAAGTTTTATGGAAAAGTAGAAACTCTCTCTGTTGGGTTTTCTGGTTAAGTATAATATTAATTTTTTGGAGGCCCCAGACTTGGCCTAGAGAGTCTGAGGTCAGTCACTAAGCGGATTATCCAATTACTTGCTCGTAATTAGTGGCCGGCATAAACGCTTTCGAGAGCAGCAAAAGGGAGAAACAAACATACGATGAGCTTCTGCAGTTATTTGTTATGGTCTCATTAAAATGGGACTCGACAAATGGAGTAGTTTACCCTTTTAGGCCTTTCAGAGGTTGTCTCGATGAGGAGCAATTAAAAAAGCCGATATAAAGCTGCGAAATTGTATTTTCATATAATATTATAAAATAAGACAGACCCTTTTCTGATTTTGGTACGAAATGAATTCGAATTGTGGTGAAATTTTTAACAAGTCTTAAGTTTCATCCAAAAAGTAGTGGGTATTGGGTATTGTGGTCTTAAAAAATAAAAAATCAGTCACATTTGTAAAGAAGGAGCTTCTTTGCTTACATTAATTATTGCGAAACTCTACTTAGGGAAAAAATATCCTTTGTTTCTAGTAATAATTTTAGATTAATTATATCCTATGACGATTTAAAAACTAAAGAGGCAAGTTCTATAACCACAAGGTTTTACATATTTATTTGTATATATATTTTTTTTTAATTGTTAAGACATCAACATCTGGACTGCCTACGAAACCCTAGTGAAAACAGATAGACGGACGGTAAAAATAATGTAATTGTAATGTAATGTACACCAATAAATTAAAATAAATACAAAATATAATAAGTACATCAAGTTTTGTATTAATATTTTTGACCCTATATTATTTATTTAAGCCTGCATATCAAAGAAAAGAGCCACCTTCAAATCAAATGTTATTAGATATTTTTAAATCACGAGGTCACAACATAGACTATTTTTAATTTAAAATACTGACCTCAAAATGATAAGGCATATTAATTAATAACAAAACAGAAATAATGAAAATAAGTGTCTATTTTAAAATCGTCGATTCTCTGTAAAAACCAACTTATTTCTTATTTTTCTTTAATTGAATCAAATTTTATTTTGCAAGCGCCGAATCATCTTACTCGTTGTGACCATCGTTTCGTTGCAATTGGTCACAGCGCAATTCTCGTAAACAGGTGAGAAAATAGCTTAGTGATTTAGACACGTTTCTTATCGTATCCAAACACTCTTATCAATCTCCAGATATGTTTATGGACAGCGATTTATGTAAGCGAAAAAAAAATTGAGGTTAGGAAAGATAACGAATATTCCACATAGTCGCATAATGTAGCCTGGAATTAATGTTTCCATGTTTCCGCATATTATTTGCGAATTTGTTCTCCAAACTGTTGGCTTCTTGAACTCATTCTGATAGCAGGAGCGGTGGAAAACAGCCACAGCCATAAAAATAAGACTAACAAACTTGCGGGGGTGGAAATTTCATGAACTTATGATTTGCTCTCTGCTTACACGGCTTATCTTTCTTAGCGCGCGACGGCTATTGCAACTCTCAAAATTTTTATTTGCCCGTGAATTTTATTTTATTTTTGAATTGTTAAAGATTATACAATCACACCAGATAGGAGCAAAGTATTTTTAATGACAGCTTCGATAGTCGAATTTAGACTCACTTGTATAATAGCTTTATACAAAAAAATTATAACAAAGTTTCATATTGTAGTTATGACTAAGTTTTATTAATATGGGTTTAAAAAACAAATGTCTTAAATATACAAAAGCGTCACTGCCTGGATTTCAATGAAATTGCGCAGGCGCCTTCCGTTTGCCTTAAAACGGAAGGATCTGAAGGAATTTTGGTGAGGTCGGCTATAGTTTCCGAAATATTCCACTTTTAATTCTGAGAAAGGGGTCAAAATTGGAAGTGACCATTTCCACCGCAAAATCCTTTTATTTTTTCAAAATTGCACTTAAATGCGATCAATTTCCCTAAATTACTTTGCACTATGTACTTTCACTTTTTACTTATACGGTTAAATTGTGAAAAAATTTGAAAAAGAACGATAATAAAATGTAAACAAAAATCTTCTTATCGAATCCGAATGACATTTAGGTTGAAACAAAAATGTCCGTGTAAAAAGTAATTTATTTTAAAAATATGATATCCACCACAAAAAAAATGCGCGAAAAGCTCATAGTGTAGCTCTCTTTAGGGAAATTGAACATAATTTAAGTGGAATTGTGCAAAAATAAAGGAATTTTGCAGTGAAATGGTCTTCTTATTCCCATTTTGCCAAAATTAAAAGTGGAATATTTCGGAAACTGTAGCCGACCTCACCAAAAATCGTTACCACTTTTTTTTTAAATCGTTTTTCTCCAGACTAGACACACGGTGCACATTAAGATGATTTTTTAAATAAATATGCAGCATCTTAAGGTCATTAATAAAAATGTTTTGCATCATTTAAATTAGGGCAATCTAAACGGACCATTTTTCAGTAGAAAACTTTTGTAAATAGGTTCTTAAAAAACGATGAAAGAATAAAAATGAGTGGATGGGGTCTTGGCGGAATGGAAATGCTAATTCGCAGGATCAATACCTGGAGGGAAAAATTCCTCTGGGCCTGCGGAGGGCTCCACCACAGGCCCATCTAAGTTAATTGGGGCCAGACCTGTGCATAATTTGCAAACTTCACAATGCGGGGGGACCCCGAAGATTTAATTGAAGCCCCGGAAAAACCGGAAACAGCCGCACGAACTGTGGAAATTTCATCCATTCACTGGACCGCTGAATCCACTCAAGTCGGACCTGTTTAGATGCAAATTTTATTCGCAATTTCTTGTAATTGTCGACGCCTCAACGATTCCTCAAAAAGTGCGAAACAGCCGCCGTTTATGCAAGAGCCCCCAGCCAATTTTGGTCTGTCTGTCTGTGGGGCTCCGGCTTAATTTCGTTTGCTGGATTAAGTCTATTTGGACGATGTAATTAAGCCCATTAGCCGCATAACGTTGCAGATAATTGCAGACATGCGGCTGCATTGCGCCGTGTAACGAAATATAAACAGAAAATTGTTTTACACTTTGTGTAAATTATGGAAATTGAAAATGCGCTGAGAATTGATTTTGTGGGTTGAAATTTCGGAAATTAGGTTTACTTTTTGCAATAGCAAGCATAATCAGTCAAAATTCGAAATTATTGCTGATTAAGTATTTGTGGCTGGTGTTCTGGTCGTTTTTAAGGACAATCATTCAATGAGAAAGCAAAATTTCATCATATCTAACAATGACGATAAACATGTGAATTTAAAAAAAATGAGGAAATCAGGAAATGATATTTGTATACGATTTTTATGTAGCAAATAAATTATGCTTTAATCTTTAATGTAATATTCTTTAAAGATAAACATTTTAATATATGTACTTTATATATAGCAAAAGTATGAAATAGCGAATCGTTTTCTCGTTTCTTTTTATTAATTTGAACTCAGCAACTAATTGGAGTTTATTTTCGATGATTCCTCACAAGAGCGCATACAAGAAGCACTTTCTATTTTAATTTATTTTAATGTTCTTATGTTTCTACACAATACATATATTTAAAAATTACATTGCTTCCATCCTGCTCTCAAATATAAAAAAATTTGAAAAGTTACTGAAAATGTGTCATTTCGAACAAAAATTGCAATTAGATCAAAGTTTAGCATCTTACAAGTAATATTAATTGTAGCTTTTTTTTTCTTATTAATATTTATTTCCGCAGTCTACTTTCAGGACATATAAAGAAAACATCAAATCGTATGAAAAAGTTGTTTTCGTTATTCTGGGTCCAAGATAAGGCCTTATCGACACTCCTCCTTTAGCCTCGCAGTTGTGTAAGTTATGCGATTTTGAAACGCCTTATTTTAACGATAATTTGAGGATTTTTTTTGGTGGAAAAACTAATTATTTATATAGAAGTAAATTTTAATTTCATTCTTAATAAAAATATTCTAAAAAATATGAATATTCTCGCCGGCTGGAGGTACAGTACCTGGCCAAAAAATTAGAACCACCATAGAAATTTCATTAATTCTCAGTTCCGATATGAGCTAAGTCGTAGGAAATGCAAAGATATTACAAAAATAGTTGTTATTTGGAAGATCTCTTTATTTGTGATGGGATATTGCACAAAATGAATATTTAATTTCTAATACTTAATGTTACCACCTTTCGCTTTAAAATCTGCCCGAATTCGTCTAGGCATGCTCTCTATGCAAGCTCTAATACAAATTTAATTTCAGGAGCTTCTTGCCATACTTCCTTAATATTTTGAATTAATACTTCGCGAGTGGGGTTTCGCCTTTCATAAACTAATTTTTAACACATGCCAAACATTTTCAATCGGACTGAGATCAGGTGAATTACCTGGCCAAGGCAAAAGAGGAACATTTTTGCTTAAGAGAAAATTTTTTACAGCTTTTGCAGTGTGGCATGGGGCTCCATCTTGTATAAACTTAAAAGATGAAGAGTGGAATCCGATTTGATCCAAATAAGGCAGTAAAACTGTTTCCAAATGTCTTAAGTACTGATCTTGCCTCATGGTACCTTCCCCTACGTAAAGAGGTCCAAGTCCTTCTGCAGTAATTGCACTCCAAATCATAACGGATGGGAGATGCTTTACTGTCTGTTGTATGCAGGATTGGTGAAACCTTTCATTTGGACGTCTTCGAACAAAGGTGCCAGCTTCCGTCATTACTTGCAACGTTGATACATTCGAAAATATGACCTATAAAAAAATTTGAAATTAATGAATTTTCATTCAAAGACTTCCTTACTAATTACAATTTTAAAACAGTATTACTTTTTTAGTTTTGCCTTTCCGCAGTCTTCAATGGTATATTTTGAATATTCCTTAGCGAAATTCAACCTCATTTTCTTCATCATTTCCGTAAGCCGTGGTCGCTTTGCCGCGGTCTGCAGTGAAAGCCAGATTCCTTTAATCGTCTTCTTAAACTGCGTTGGGACACATCCACTCCTGCTTCAGTTACAACTCTTGCTAGTTCTCGCAATGGTAAATTACGATGCGCACTAACTGTAGCAACATTTTTTCGCTCGTCTCTAGGCGTGGTTTTCCTTTTGCGCCCACAGTTTTGTCTCGTTGAAGGGGTAATTGAAGAATTTTCCCTAAACTATTTAAAAATTCTGGACATCACGCAAAGGGAAACCTGCTGAAGTCGTCCAATTTCCCGTATGGAATGATTGCCAGCCTTTAGAAGAGTAAATATAGCAACCTTTTTTTCGGCTAAAATATCTCCTTTTCTTCCCATAATGATTTTTGATAAAAATATTAACATTTTAATCATTATCTTCGTAATTCAATTATAATATTATTAAAATGTTTGTTATTACTTTACTTACGTACACAAATACACTTATAACTTCACAATACTCAAAATACAAAACCCTTAGATCGTTTTCTCTTCGATAACTTGAAGCGCGGTTGTAGTTCACTCAAAGAAGTCACTATCGCAAATGGTACCGTTTACGCCAAATTGACTATTTTATATAAGAGTTTACCTAAAACTGGGGTTTTCCTATAATTTAATGTCGCCACACAATTACACAGGGGTCAGTACTTGTTTAATTACCTTTAAAGTAGGTAAGAACATTTTTAAAAAAGGATTGAGCGTAAAAGAAGGAATTCTGTGAAAATTTTAATGGTGGTTCTAATTTTTTGGCCAGGTACTGTACGTAGAGGACAAAACGATCAGCTTCTGTTTTGTTGTGAAAAAATTATTGTTTGTGATGTTTGGTAAGCAATGATTTCATAGTTTTAATACACCTGGAGTAAACTCTGACTTTAAATACATAGTTGAATTTTACCATAAAAAAATGTTTTTTCAGGCTAAATTTATTTTATAGTTTTGTCCCGAAAAGGCACAACATGATTTTCGTTGCCAGAAAATGAAAGCGAGTCAATTGCCAATTGTGAGAATGTTTTGGGAAGCCTTTTTCGGAGGCTTCACAGTACTTGAAAGTGCTATGCCAATTAATCTGCATGCTCCGGGGGCTTATTGACACAACTGGGGCTGAATTTAAAACGTTTTGTCCAGCTTCAATTTTATCTACGCCCTCAGTAGCTAAAAATATTTCTACAACATCGAGTACAAAAAGCCCTTTTGTTTTTGGACTAAATCCAGCGGTGGTTCCACCGTACTGCGGCTCCAATTCATCGTCATTTCCGTTTTTTTATAGCAGAATTTGCCTTCTCTATTGGGGGAATAGTTTAACCAGGAAGGGCTGAAACAGCCCTTTATCTTTTCAATAAACAATTCCCTCGTCGAGTAGGCTCTTTATTTGAAAATGAACGGATAGAGGCTCCCCAGGGTCCGTTGAACTCCAACCTCCTCCTCGTTCCCTCTAAAAGAGCCTTCCTGCCCGATAATATCCCACTGTCGACGTCATTTTTCCGGAAATTTGCCCCGGCACAGGGTGTTCACATGAAATCCATTCTTACCCGGTGGAGCTATCCGGTCCAAGGTGAAAAACTGTTCCCATTTCAAAGCACTAAAATTGTTTACATCGAACCCGAAAAGATAAATTGTCTGGCATGTTTTCAAGATTTTGCTGGGCCCGGAGGGGGTCGAGGATCGGGATACAGGGTGTTCCATAACCAGCAATATAAACCTGGGAAATAATGCAGAACACCAGCCGAAGGATGAAAATCCGCAATGCGTTCAACAAAAGGAAGCGATCCGATCGGATAAGATTTCGCTGAGATACGACGGGTTAGGACGATAAATTCGGGACAATGGATTGAAATGGTTCCGATAGATTTCGAGTAACAAGGAGTACCTTTCCATGGCAGGGAAACAGCAGGTACTTTCGGGGTAATTTGGAAATATGACAAGAATGTGGGAAGTTCCTGATACGAAAAGGGAACATATTTCGTGGGAGTATCCTCCTTCGTTTGAATTATTTAGAAGTTCAAAGAATGAATGAAATTGATGAAAAATTCTTTGGTACTCTCCAATAAGAGATTTACTTTCTGGTATACAATTTTATAACAAATAAATTGTAAGAGAACTTTTCATCTAGACTACTACGCACAGTATTTTCTATTGCCGATTAAATTCACTAAAATTAAATTACCATAAGCGCCACTTTTTTAAACTTTAGTGTAGAGTTAGATTGAGAGAATAACATTTCGAAATATCGTAGTTATATATTTTGTTTTATAAATAACCTATATTTTCGGATAAACGTTAAGTTATTTTATCATTCATATATGGGTGACCTGAAATAGCTGAATATGTGGCTGAGTAAAATTTGGCAGTCAAACGGGATAAAGTTGCATATTTGCTTTCATTATTTAAAAAAAACGAGTGAATATAATTAAGAAATAATTAAAGGATGACAATAATTCTTCAGACAAACAAACCAAAATAGATAGTGAAGCTATAAATTGTTTCATTAAAATTACAAAAAAGCTTAAGTTATTTTTGTTATCGACAAATATCTGCTTCGTACTTGATTTAAAGAATAACGTTTCGAAATATCCTATATTTTGTTTTATAATTCACCTTTTTGGATAACCGTAAATAGCTGAATACGTGGCTGAATAAAATCCGGTAGTCAACTGGTTAAAGTAGTATATGTCATTCCTCAGACAGACAAATCAAAATACATATACTGAAGTTATAAATTGCTTTATAATAATTACAAAACAGCTTTGGTTATTTTTATTATCAACCAAAATCGGCTTCGTACTTGAAGAAACGTTTTTAATACATCATTATGATTTTCACCTTCAAAATCGATCTAGTTCGCTAAGCGTGTGATTAGGTGTGAATTGTCTTAATCATTCGATTCACATGGTCATTTTCTTACTTCTAATTTTTAGCACCCTCAGATAGATCGGATAAGAAAGTGACGTTGTCTGTTGGACTATTACCAAATAAGCGTTTTCTAGTACACATTTAAGAAAAGCATAAACGCACCAAAGACAAGTGAATCATTTTCACAATCCGAGTGGTAAGCAAATTCCACAAAAATCCCGCCAACAGCTCCGATTACAATTTCAACATTGGTTTTTTTCTAGAATTTCACTTAAATCGAGTGACCGTGACTTGCATCACGCGGCGGTGCCATTGACCACGAACGTTTGTTCTTATTTTAAAAAATTAGGCGAATTGCTTTCTGGGAGTTGGTGCTATTTTAAAATTTTAATTATTATTGTCACGTAAACCGCATCCCCCTAAGAGGGTTTTCCATTGTTGCTTTCTCGACGGTGGCGCCCCAAATATAAAAAAAAAATCGAACAAAATCGACCACAGAGAGGAAACTGCAGCACCGATTCAAAATTCAACTGGGTTAGCTCTGCGTTTCGTGAATTTATAGGGCAACTTAAGTAGGCTTAATTGTTTTTCAATTGAATAAGTTGCGTTGCATGCGGTGCAAGTGGTTGCACCCAGCCGCGCCTGCGTATGCGTTTCGGTTTCGGGCAATCAAGTGTAAAAATAAAACACCGCGTGTCCAACGCGGGGTCAGTGCTTTCGATTTCGAGGTGGATGTGGTACTTTTAATTAAAATTTGAATAACCGGCTCCCTGACGAATTTATAAAAGTAATTTTCTGGCAGCAAATAGGAGGTTGAAATCAAGTTTGAACAATAGAAAAAGAATCATGAAACGTTTTGTTTGTAGAAATATATTCCGAATCATACAGTAGGCTTAAAAAACATGAATAACGCTTGCTGTGATAATGTAAAAATTTCTAAAGTTGACAAAAGTCAATCTCGGCTGAAATAAAAATAAATATCTCGAAACTAACTAATTCTAGTCTTATTGTAAAAAATCAATAAAGTCTTTATAAATTAAAATTGGGATTGAATTGCACTTTGTTTCGATAGTTGTTGTTAATATATTTGTTAATTTCAAGAGGCAACTAGATTTAAGCTTCTGAATTTAAGTTTCTACTTTCTTAAGGAACGGACTTCGTGTAGATGGCTAAAAAAGCGAAATTTCATGATTTTTTTTATAGACATTTTATATGTGAGATTATTAGATTATATAGGTATTGGATAATAATGTTAGAGTTCTTAAAAATATTTTTTATTTATTTTTTTTTAACAAAATGGCGCAGATATACATATATTCCCTTTTCTCGAAACAGCATTTTTAAAATTGGGGTGCATGATATCTCAAAAACGACTTTATCTACCTATGGTGCTCCAATTTTTTGTATGTTAATACATATAATAATAATACCTCGAATATGAATAAAACTTTAAATATCTACTAAAAATCTTGAGAAAAAATGTGTTAAGCTCCAAATTCCTTCCGAAAAAACACTTCATTTTTCAGAACTTGTAATTTATAAATGTTCATCTTTTTTTTTATATTTCAAAGGTTCATCTAGAAATTATACTGATCATTAGCTTTGCCCTTTTGAATAAATGGACCACGATGCATTTCAAAGGATTTAGATTCTAGACTAGACTATACGGCGATTGAACATCACCGCTTCGACATGCTACGAAGAAATTCTGCATTTAAAAATTAAATAAAAAATATTTTTGCCCACTTGGGACATTTTTTCATAAGACCTAAAAACTTTAAAAATGTTAATAATGATATTTTTATGAAATAAAATCATGAAAATTAGCTTTTTTAGCCTTCTTTACGGAGGGGGGAACTTAAATGATAATTCATCATAACATCTTCAAAATGTTTGCAATATTGATTTAATTCATTCATCTTGGTTGCATAAAAATAAGTACCTAGAGAAACCTTTAGCGCTAAAACTTGTTTAGTAATTTAAATTTTTCAAAAAACTTTTAGGAAATTTATTCTAATTGTGCCCTTAAAGTAGAGTTAATAAAATCTTGAAAATTTACCTATGTGTTCCATCAAATTTTTAGAAATACTTTATTATACCTAATTATTATTAGTGTAGAAAGGATCTTTCCTTTTTTAGGGTTCCGTACCTCGGAAGGAGAAAACGGAACCCTTATAGGATCACTTTGTTGTCCGTCCGTCCGTCTGTCTGTCAAGACCCCTTTTCTCAGGAACGCGTGGAGGTATCAAGCTGGAATTTATATCAAGTACTCAGGTTTACTGTCCCTTGGAGCTCTGAAAAAATCAAACTTCTAAGCCAACGCAATCAAAAGATACAGCCGTTTATGCCGCAAATTTCCGCAAATTTTCGACACTCGCAAGGGAATCAAAACCTACAGGGTACTTCACGTGAACTCAGAATCTTGAAATTTAGTACGAAGCAACATCTTATAGCACAGATAAAGGAAAAATTGCGAAAACCGTAAATTTTTAGTTACATCATATAATAAAAATATTGTTAATAATTTTAAACTTACTACCCCTTTCCTCATGAACGCGTAGAGGTATTAAATTGAAATTCATATCAAATACTCAGGTTTATAATACCTTTAAGCTGTAACAAAATCAAACTTCTATGTCAACGCAATCAAAAGAAACAGCAATATTTCAAACTCGCAACTACTCGCAAGGGAATCAAAACCTGAAGGGTACTTCCAGTCGACCTAGAATCTTGAAATTTGGCATGAAGCAATGTTTTATAGCACATAGAAAGGAAAAATTCCGAAAACCTTAAATTTTTAGTTACATTACAACAAAAAAATTATTTTTTACGGAACCCTCGGTGCGCGAGTCCGATTCGCACTTGGCCTGTTTTTTTTTTATAATAAGAGGGAATCATCTTAGAGTTCATAAGAACATTGCAGATATTCTTGACTAGAGTAAATTAAATCACAACCCCTACCTCAAATCCTCTTAACCATCTCTTTCAACTTTAAACTTAAGATGATTATCGGCGAAGATTTACGCCTCCGTTCTTCCACCCCCGACGACACGGGAATTTTTTCTTTCTTCCCTAAATAATCTCAATGAAAAATGGAATCATAAATCACAATGAACCGTCAGCGGACAAAGCCCGAAAGGAGTGAAATATTAAAAAGGTGAGACCCTTTATTTCCGCGCTGTTACAAATGGAACCCTTTCAGTTTCTTCTCTCACATGTAAAATTTGAAATGGATAGGCCGCCGAAGACGCGAAGGGAACGAAGGGCGTGTCGTCGGCGTCGTCGGTCGTCTGGACGCACCTGAGTGCAAGAATCAGAGTGCCATGGAAAAATTAATTTGCAGGTACATTTGCTGGGCCTGGGAAAAAAAACTATTGTCTACGGTCACGAACGAACAATTCCGCCACTATTAGCAACAATGGAGAAACGCTGTTCTCGCCGAGAATCATCACTTTCAATTAAAAATGCAGGTCTGTCTGGAAAAAAAGCGCGTGCCCACCTCAACGCCAGGCCGCTTCGTTTGTCGATGAGATATCGCAAAAAAGGGGAAAAGACGAGACATGAGACCTTAGACACACACTTAATGATAATTAAGACTGTCAATTAACGATTAACTTCGGCACACGGAAAGAAGAATATTATTTAAGAATATTATTAATATTACTTAAGAATATTATTTTGTACTATTTTACATATTACTTTGGCAAGGACAATTACACCGAAAAAAAAACTTTGTTAATTTCTAGCAACATTGACCAGAAAAAAATATATTTAAAATGATTTCTAGATAAATTATTATTATTAATTCAACAGGATATTTAGAATTGCAACAACTTAGCTATGATAATTCAACATTTAAGCTTTTTTTAGGAGACTAGCCTAATTTTGGTCATTAAATCAATTTATTTTTATTAAATACACTCTAAAAAATAATCGAGTAATACATATTACTGCTATGTAGAGCAAAATTAATATTTGTATATATAGAAATGTACATACGCAAAAGCAGCCGTTCGGAACATTTCATACATTTTGAGATAACACACAAATGTACTATAAAACTAAATGAAAATTCTTCAATATCAAAGCAAAGAAAAGAAAATAAAGAATGGAAATAAATATAAAAGAATCTTTCTTCCCGGATAATATACAAATAAATATTGAACTATATTTTCACTACTAACTAATATTTGTACTAATTTTTTTCCTGTAAAGCTAAACTTTATTTAAGAATATTAAAATTCATGCATTCATGCAATTCCTTTATGTAATTATAATCATCAAATTGTACTACGATTATGCACTCAATTTTACCACTGATGTATTTTTAAAAAACGACCGTAAAAAGTGTTGAATATCGCAAATTTACTAGAAAATTGCGGATTTCCAGCTTTGTTATTATTATTAACTGTTTTGGCGAAATATAATACAATATGTATTTTTACTGAAAAGTTGTAAATTTACTATTATTACATATCGCAAAAAAACAGTTGAATATTACACAATTTTTTTAAAATGTACTCTTTCAGTTATTTTTAGGATTCCAGTGGTCGTCTAAATCTTTCAGTTTTCTTACCCAAAAAATAAGGGAAATGCTTACACTCTAAATCTTAATTCTGGGGAAATGTTACTAGACTGTATCTAGTGTTGACTTTCTTTGGGTTTCTAGTGCTATTTATTAGAAAATAAGTTAGTATAACTGAGTTTCTTTTAAAATTTCATTGAAATTTAGAGAAAACAAAAGCTCTCCTAGATCTAGCGAAAAAAAAAGCTAGAAATCAATGCCCTTCAGTGCACATTCATTGGGATATTAGCTCTTTGATAATGAAATACATATATTCGAAGCGAGGAGCAGCTCTCGGTATAAAACTTGTCATTTCTCGTTTGCTTTTCATATGGAGTGTAGGTATTGGGTTCTTTCTTGTGCTTCCAGAAAGTTTTTAAAAAGTAAATAAATAAATTGAAATTATTTATATTTTTTTTATATTTACACCAAAATTGTCGATACTGTGTATCATTTTATTCTGCAGTCATTTCAGCATTAAAAAATATCTTCTGAAGAAGACGGAAATCCAATCAGTGAATTCTGACGGTTACGTTTAGAAAATCAATGAATTTAGATATTAATCTAGTTGTAGGAGAGAAATAATTGTAGTTAAAACAAAGGCAAGAGAATTCCACCTTTCTTTATATCTGCAATTCTAGTATGTATATTAAAATAGAATTCTAGTTAAAATATATCAATCGATTTCTGGTATTTTTATTGTCACTAGATTATTTATACCTATGATACATATAGGGTAAACTATACCGGGTATTTAAATTAACCCATTTTTACTCCATACTATGAATATTCTAAAAATACCCAGCAAGACAAGCGAGTAATTTCGAGGTATTTGAATACCCCCAAAACTTGCTGGATAATTTCAATTACCTTTTTATTAAAAACTTCAAGCATGAATGCTGTCAAAGCGTCAATAAATTTGCAAAATTAAATATGTGAAAAACTAAGTAAATTTTCACTACACTTCAATGATTACTCGGTTTATGTGTGTCAGAGGGTTCTAATGCCTAAAGTCCATAGAAAACCAACTCAATCAAAATATCTGCAGCTCTTTCATTTGCATTGCAATTACGTCACCAATCTCGCTCATTTTAGTCATCAAGCGCCAGCTTATTTCTATGTGAGTTAAACCATTTTGAGTTGCCACAAACAATTCAGCGCATTTTTAGAAGAAATGCAAGAGCTGACATTTCACAACTTCGTCGCTTATAATATGTGCAGCAATTCAGCCAAGTGGTTTTTTAGTTTTGGTTTGGTTTGGTTGGAGATTAGGCATAATTAACTGGGTAATTTAATTACCCTGAAGTAAAATACCCGGTAAAGTTTACCCCATGTGTATCATAAGCATTACTGTAATTCCTAGGAGGCCAACTCTAGTTACATTCTAGTAGGAAAAAGGTTTTGTGTTCACAATTAAAAAAAACAAGATATTAGCTCTAATTGGAGCTACTACTACAGTTAAAAATAATAATCAAAATTGGGTCAATTCAGAAATGCATTAAAACCGCTTCGATGCACAATTCAGCTTCAGAGGCTACTACGCTGAATTGCGCATCGATGCGGATTTCATTAATTTTTGAATTTACTTATACATAGTTATATCTGCAATTATTTATTTATTTGCAGTGCATACAATATTTATTAGTTTTTAGCTTCCGGTGATATAGAATCTTAATTTTCAACTACATATATCTAAATTTACAGAGCGTATACGCATAGATGTGCCTTATACATATTGTAAATTTCGATGCGCTGAAAATATACTCCGCTCTCTGGCATAATTTATTCAGGAGAGACATCAGCACGTGAATCCTGCATTCCCTGACTTCCTGGACGTGATTGATGATAGTGCCGGGTTTGGAGGTCGGTCACTATTCCAGAAAATTGCCACGACACGGATGCATCCAACTGCATTCATTTCGAGGAATCAAACGTGCATGGACTGCTCCAGGGGCTCGAGAAAGAAGATTTTTCTGATTTTTCGGATTGCAGGTGCAGGATGACCTCCATCTTCCGTCTTTAATTACCGGGATGCTGTGTGCTGTGTCCTCTTTGGAGCATCCGAAATGAGACTTTCTTCAAATATAGACTCAGATGCTGTGGTGCACAGTGGGGAGTAGAAAATTGGATTCTTCTCCTTGAGCAAGGTTTTTATTGTCATTTTTTCGCACTTGGGTTCTTGTATTCATTTCATTTTGATTACTTTCATTTTTGGGTTAGAACATCGCAAAGGCTTTCGGCAAACAAAAGGGGAGCGCCTCGGTGACCTCGCCGGAATGATTCAGAGAATTTTCAATTTCCAACATCCGCAGAGCGCCTCCGTCCGGGCCGGGGTCACCCCTTTTTCCAGTTTTGCGAGCGCATTGCAAAGTCATTGAAACGTAGAGAGCCGCCGCCCCTTTCGGTCTGAAAATGAAGCCATGAAAGTCAAATGGGGCGAATTGTTGGAGTCTTGCAGAACAAAGCCCGACGCGAAATTACCATCGCATTCACCTTTAATTGAACCTTACCTGGAGCTTTGAATGCGCTACCTTCCCACAGCAGCTCCTCGTGAACTTGATCGATTCGGTTGTCTGCCAGACCCTGGAATACCTCTGGCGCCCCCAACAAATGCGGGTTTCAAATAATTTCCATAGTAACTACCTACACGGTTAAAAATTTTGGAGTGAAATCTAATCATTTTTGTATTGTATATATGACCACACCAGAAAAATATTAAAAACTAATAAATTGCAAATATTAAAACGAGGGATTTAATAATGCTGAAATTAGAACTAAGTACATAAAAAAATTAAATTTTAAGAAAGTTGATATTAAGTTTTAATTGATCAGGAGTACCTATGTATACCCCGAAATGCAAAAATTATTTAATCCGGTGTTGGGTTCGAAACCTGCGACCTGCGGATTGGCTATCATGACCCATCAACACATCTACGGTTTTACAGTTTAAGAGCAGCGTATTTGTTAGAAGATTTTTCTTCGCTTATACTTCACACTTCGAATTTCAATCGGGTGGATATAAGGACTGGCAATCGATTATACCGTTTTTAGGGTTCCGTAGCCAAATGGCAAAAAACGGAACCCTTATGGATTCGTCATGTCTGTCTGTCTGAGTCCGTATGTCACAGCCACTTTTTTCCGAAACTATAAGAACTATACTGTTGAAACTTGGTAAGTAGATGTATTCTATGAACCGCATTACGATTTTCACACAAAAATAGAAAAAAAAAAAATTTTGGGGGTCCCCCATACTTAGAACTGAACTCAAAAATTTTGTTTTCATCAAACCCATACGTGTGGGGTATCTATGGATAGGTCTTCAAAAATGATATTGAGGTTTCTAATATAATTTTTTTCTAAACTGAATAGTTTGCGCGAGAGACACTTCCAAAGTGGTAAAATGTGTGCCCCTCCCCCTCCCCTGTAACTTCTAAAATAAGAGAATGATAAAATTAAAAAAAATATATGATGTACATTACCATGCAAACTTCCACCGAAAATTAGTTTGAACGAGATCTAGTAAGTAGTTTTTTTTTAATACGTCATAAATCGCTGCTACGGAACCCTTCATGGGCGAGTCCGACTCGCACTTGGCCGCTTTTTTTAAAAAGTAATATATTGTATTAAAAATAAATACTAGAAAATTTATACTTACTCCGACTTAATGAAAGTCAATGCCCATCGATATTAGTTTCATAATTGAATACCATAAATATTATACTGTAATACAAAATTTATTACATGTACTTTGAATATTTAACACCGATTAAAATTTAATACAGATTGTATTGCATTTCGGCTGTAATATTAAGGTAGTATTAAAATTTACTCCAAGATTTTTAACCGTGTACCTACTTAAATGCGAAATAATCGGAGCCCCAAGATAGATTTCGTCGAGATAGAAGAAGTCTGCATGGCTAACTAACTAAAAAAACTACGGTATAATTGATTAATTTGATTTTATCAATGGAATAATCATATGATATTTTCGATAATTCCTCTATTCAAGTTATATCAATAAATCCATATTTGTAAGTACATACAGATGCAATTATAAACTGGTCCAAAATTTTTTTGTTTTTTTCTGTCTTTGAAAGGATTATAGGTGTTTTTGATAGGACTTTTTCGGTAGATTACGAATCCGAAAATAAAAATGTTCCAGCACGTCAGGTTTTTGAATATAAATACACACCTAATAATAGTATGAAATATGAAAAAATCCTTATTTTGACCGTTTTTGAAAATTTATTGAACATAATGGAATTCGGGTGAAAATATAAGACTTGTAGGGAACTCGGCAGTAATGAAAAAAAAAAGGCTACTGTTCGCTTTGAAAGTCAGAACTTTACTCTTCTCTTAGATAGCTAACAGCGTACAGCGGTATCATACCGTCAGCACCGATAACGGCATCGTTTAGGCTCACAGGCAAAATTTTGCCTGTTAATAGATCGGAATATTTTCTCCTTACAGCTTCGGCCATCCTGATCATAATCGACCCGATTATGATACTAACTACTTTATCGGTGCGTCAGGCTTACAACCATTATAACGTATGAGTAATACTTAAAGCTTAACTAAGTTTAGATTACAAAGCTTATATGTACCTGATTAAATTACAAAATTCGAAAGCGCTTTAACGCAAAATTTATTTTCTTTAAAGTACAGAAAGCATTTATTATAAGATTTCTATTTTATCAGAGAAAACCTACCAAATCAAATTGAGATATATAAAACCTATACATATGTATATACAATCATATTTTGATATCGAATTAAATAACTTTCTTTTTCTCTTTTTTATTTTATTTTAATTACAACAGTATAAATGTAACTACCTTTAAACTACAGCTTTTAAAATAACTGATTACATTACAACATTCGAAAGCGCTTAACACAAAATTTTATTTCTAAGTAGTACATTAATCATTCGGTATAAAGTTTAAAAATCTTATCAGATAAACTCTAATTGAAACGCACACAATCACATTTTAATTACTGAATTAAGTTTTTCCTATTACAACGATATTGCGACCGATACGACACCTACCTTATTTTATATGAGGTGTTTATAACATAATTTTACATTCACTATGCTGGAGGCTCATGCAACAACGATCGGTTGGGCTTCAGTATTATTTGCAGCCTCAGGGTCGGACGCACTGCTATTATTAATTACATTAATATATGGCCTCATATTGGCAACGGAACAAATTCCATGATAAGGCAATCGGCTCACTTGAGCATTGTCAATATCAGCTATCCTGTACCTATCATTTTCCAACACTTCAACGACCTTGTAGGACCACGGTACTTGGGCAATAATTTCTTATTAACACCGGCAGTTGTAACGACGTTCCTGATCATGACCAACTCATCTACTTTATACTTTCGGGGCAATTTGTGGCGACTATTAAAATAGCTCTCGTTATAACTTTGACCCTTAATAATTTTTTGTGCAGCCTTTGACCTAACATCAGACAAATTCCGGGTAGGATCACTAACATTACGCTCCTGCAAATACTCAGCTATCAGATCACAAACCAAACCCCTTTGATTGACACCATAGAGCAATATACTGGGTGTTGTGCCTATACTTTTGCTAACTGTATTATTAAGTGCAAACTCTATTTTTGGTAGACTCTCATACCAATTTCCAGTCGTATCATCCTTAGTCTCCTTTGCTAACATTGGAGTAATTACCCTATTAAAACGTTCAACTTGACCGTTTGATTGTGGAGAGCCTGTCGCCACTTTAATATGTTTTATATTATTCTCCCTAATATATTTGGTGAATTCGTCAGACGTAAAACAAGTGCCTCGATCGGAAATAAGCTTACTTGGCCTGCTATACGAAGAAAAGTACGAATTCAAACAAGATATAACTTCACGGGACTGGGTGGTGCTCACAGCGTACAATTTAATAAATTTGGTGAATGCATCCACGACTAAAAATATATATTTTTTCTTTGTACGAGTGAGGGGCAAGGGTCCAAAGTGGTCGACATGTATAACGTCAAACGGTTTATCCCCTTTCGGTATGCTGTGCAAACTGCCTTCTACCTTTCCTGAAGATGGAGAATAATAAACGCATTTGAGACAATCTTTAATAGAATCCTTTATTTTTTGCCTCATACTAGGGAACCAGTAATACCTTTTTAGATGTTCATAGCACTTTTCTGGTCCTAAGTGGCAAAGAGCCTGATGATGAGTGTGAATGACTTGCTTTTCCATTCTTTGCGGAACATAAAATCGCACGTCTCCCTTCGATTTTCTATAGACTAGCCCATTTACCAATTCAAATGTTTTATTTTCTTTTTTTTCTAGCTCGGACGCAAGTTTCTTAATTTCAGGATCATTACTTTGAGCTGCTGCTAATGCGTACTCAAATGTGCTTTCCTCAACGACAAGAATTTCTGGAAACCTGCTCAAAGCGTCTACATGTTGCATTCGGTTAGATGCGCGATGTTCAATAGTGTAATCGTAGTCTTGGAGCTCTAGGGCCCATCTTGAAATTCGGGGGTTAAGCATTTTCTTTTGTAACGTTAAGGTCAGGGCTTGACAGTCGGTTACTATTTTAAATTTTATTCCTGACAGGTAGATTCTAAATCGTCTCAGCGCATATATAATAGCTAGAGTTTCAAGTTCGTAACTATGGTACTTAGCTTCAACGTCAGTCGTCCGTTTTGAAAAATAAAACACAGGATGGAACTTTTTATCATCCTGACGTTGAAGTAGAATAGCCCCGAATCCTGTACTGCTAGCATCGCAGTGAAGCTCAGTCTCACTATGAGGACTATAAATCGCAAGCGTAGGCGCTTGAAGAAGCTGAGATTTTAACAAGTCGAAAGTTTTTATTTCTTTCGGGCCAAAATTAAACTGGACATCTTTTCTAACCAAGTCATACAAAGGTTTAGCAATCACTGCGAAATTTTTAACGAATTTTCTAAAATATGAGCACAACCCCAGGAAACCTTGCACATCCCTAGCACACTTGGGTATAGGAAAATTTTGTATCGCCCACAAATTGTCGCGATTAGGTCGTATTCCTTTTGAATTAACTATGTAGCCTAAATACACTATCTCCTCATACAAGAACTTACATTTATCGTATCTCAGCTCCAAAGAATGCATATTTACCAATTTCATAACCTGCTTCAAAACATTAATATGTTCATCGATAGTTTTAGTAGCGATTAACAAGTCATCCATGTACGAATAAAGCTTATCAGAATTTATCAACGGTTTAAAGATTTGATTGACATACCTCTGGAAAACTGATGGGGCATTTTTCAGCCCAAAAGGCATTCGTAAATACTCAAATTGTCCTAGAGGGGTCACAAACGAAGTATACTTTATAGAATCTTCTGCCATTCGTACATGATGAAATCCGCTTCGCAGGTCCAATATAGAGAAGTAGCATTTGTCGTGCAGACGATCCAACAAATCTTCAATAATTGGTAGGGGATAATTATCTTTTACAGTGTGCTTATTCAGCTCCCTGAAATCTACGCACATTCTAGTTTCCCCATTCTTTTTTTGCACTAAGACGATGGGACTTGCATAAGGGGAGCTACTTTCCCTAATAATATTTCTTTTCAATAGATCATCTAAAACCTTTTGCAACTCCTGCTTTTGAAGATAAGATAAACGTCGCGGTGCACAATAAAAGGGCCTATCATTGTTTAAATGTATAGTCATTTCGTAAGAAATTTTAGGGTTAGTACAAACATTGTCTTCAAGCTGATTATTTCCTAGTACGATATTGGTTATTTGTTTCTTTAGGTCGTATGAAACATTCTCGTTAATATTTAAATTTATACTATCCCTATCGTCCATAACATTAATGCATAAAATATCTGAATCAAAACTTACACTTTCGTCGTCTTCCTGTACGCGATCCTTGTTGCATGGCCTTTCTCCTGTATCATTTATGTTGACTATATTCTCTTCATTTTTCGTCCAGTTGAATTTTAAGTTTCCTAGAGTCAAAAAGTCACGACCTAAAATTGCAGGATATTTCATACTTAAATTCTTAACAACATAAATCTTTAAATTTACAGTTTTGCCCTTGAACTCTACGTTACTTATTATACTACCTACAATTTCTAATTTGCTGTTGTTGATGCCTACGTAGTTTTTGTCAGCCGTCCTCGAATTGGCCCTCGTTATGTGGTGAGATGGTACAAAGCATTCCTGGACGAAACTAATAGCACTTCCTGAATCCAGTAGAGTTAATAACAAAATATTGCAATTTCCAAAGCGGTATAATAATTGGAATTCAAAGTCATTTTTTGTACAATACCCATGATCAGAAGAGCGTCCCTCAACTGCCGCATCCTGGATGTTCATGACCTCGCCTGACTTTGGGCACTCACTGATGCGATGACCTAGCTTGCCACATCGGAAACATGACCCTCTGGCTCGTTTGGGTTTCGTACATTTGTTGCTGAGATGCCCCACCTCGTTACAATTAAAACATTTAAATTTCTCCTGCCGCACAGCCGCCGATTCTTTAGAACGATGATTACTTGCCACATAAGTTGACGCCGGTTGACTAAGTTTTATTTTCTCATATTTTCTCAGAGCTTCCTTTAACTCGAGGATGGAGTTTGCGCCATATAATATAACCTTATTGACAAATGAATCCGGTATGCCGCTGATGATGTATTGTATTAAGTCGGCTTCTTCGATGTGACCCAATAATGCTATTTCTTGCATAGACAACAAGTACGTACGGTAAGACTCATCCTTTTTCTTTTTGCGGTTTCGCAATTCATTGTGTACATCCGCGTTTGTGACTCTGGACGAAAACTCTCTAATTAGCAATTCTTTGAGCTCGGGCCAAGATTTAGGTGTAACGGTTCTCAAAAACAGTTTTGCTGTACCGCTTAGCAAGCGTTGTGCGTAGACGAGCTTTGTTTTAGAGTCCCACCCAAAAATACCAGCGGAATCTTCAAAACTTGCCACCCATTTTTTGATGCAAAAATTATCATCCCCAGTGAAGCGCACAAAGGATTCCTCAACGTCTTTGAAATTAAAATTTACTTTATTGCATGCGGCCTCACCTTGATTGGTTAATTCGGCAAGTTGTTGTCTAAGGTTTAAAATTTCTTGCTGCTTTCTAACCTTTTCCCTCAAAGCTGCTAGTTCCACATTTAAGTCTTCCTCAGCCAACGTTGCGATGCCATCTCTCGACGTTAAATTAGGCATTTCAGGTGTTTCGTTAGAATCGCTCTGCAAATTGTCGTCAGGATCACTTTCCACAAATAAGTTTCTCGGGAAATATTTCTCCAACTCAACTAAGGATAATTTTCCAACAGCCTCGGTCAAACGCAATTTCAATACCGGTTTTAATCCCGTAGATTCCAGGCCTAACTGCTCTAATTTTTCTTTTAAAAGTGGCACAGTAGCTCCTTCTATAAACTGGTATACGTGAGGCTCCATGTAACTCAACCTTTTGGACAAAATTTACAGCACAGCAACTTAGGGCAACAGACTATATGAAAAGTTTTAAGTTTTAACACACTTTTTATCGATAATGATCGTCCGAATTATTTCCGATGCACTTATGCACGTATTTGAGGTACATATACCCGACAAAAATGTATAAAACTTTCGATCACCGATGATCATAAAAAATAATTATAATGAGGGTTAAATTGTATAAGACATTCATTAATAGCCGATTTTAATTGCCACTAAGTGCTAGGGTTCACATATCCCACTTCTGATAAAAACTGTAGGGAACTCGGCAGTAATGAAAAAAAAAGGCTACTGTTCGCTTTGAAAGTCAGAACTTTACTCTTCTCTTAGATAGCTAACAGCGTACAGCGGTATCATACCGTCAGCACCGATAACGGCATCGTTTAGGCTCACAGGCAAAATTTTGCCTGTTAATAGATCGGAATATTTTCTCCTTACAGACTGAAAATAGACAAACATTTACTGATTTTTTCTGCGTTTAAGAGCAGTCGGAAAGCGAATGGAGGTAGTAAAAATGGACCGAAATTGAACAGAAAATGATGTTAAATGATTCGACTGGACAATGTAGACTGAAATCAGACGGAAATTAGATGGAAACATTTAGACTGAAATGACACTGAAAACATTTTGACTAAGTCCAATATTCGAAAAAAAAGTCCAAGAAATGCAGATCTTAAAAATATTCTAAGTCTAACAATGATAAAATTTGCGCCTTGCTTCGTCACCTTTCAGTCTCTTCTTCACACTCATCAAGGGTAACTGATCTTTCAGTCTTGATTCAGTTTGTTTTTCGACACAGCTATTCTTATATAAAATTTTCAGTCTGTTCAGTCAGTTTTACTTCAGGATGGAAAAATATTTTTGCCTCATTTCAGTCTGAATTCCGTCTGTACCTTCTCCATGTAAATACGTTTTCAGTCTATATTCAGTGCAAATAATAATTTCTGCCTTATTTCAGACTGAATTCCGTCTAAAATGAATTTTTCAGTCTCGTTTCAGTCCTTTTTCAGTCTTTTATTTTCACCCGGGAAAGCGTATGTGGAAGCTCGAAACATATGTATTTCCAAAAACAACTTAAATGTTTAACTGCACTTGTAAAATATCAGTTATATGAAAGGTCTATAAAGATTTGTTTAGAAGCAGATTTGTTTTGCATGGGAGTCCCTATGTCCCTAGTTCATTTATTTCATAGGGCCTAAAAAAAGGTTCATGAAAAACTCATTCTATAGCTAAGCAAATTTTAAGAAAGTCCAGAAATAACTGATTTTATAGAGATAGCTAGTTAAGGAGGAGGTTTATTAGAGGTATGTTTCGCAATCGTACGATAACCCTTTATTTTTGAAGAAGTTTTCAAATATGTCTAATGACTAATATTTATATGACTTTTTTATCTTTTCAACCCAAGATTTCTCGAAAACGTGATGTGTTGGAAAATTTTCATATTCAGATATGTATACATAACATTCGTTGTAACCCAGTGTTATTGATTATTTCTTACTTATTTAATTGTGATATAAATATCGAATTATTGTCCATAATTTCTGCCATCTTTAGTCGAGATAATCTTCAGATAGTCTCCTTCAGTTTCCCTAGACAAAAAAGAAAATATAGAAAAAGAAATTTGGAGCACTACAACTCGCAATAAGATTTTAACGGAAAAGGGATCAAGAGCTGTGCCGCATTTTTCCCTGCGCCGGGAGTCTAATGGGGCCCTTCATTCCGCACTACTTCTGCGGCAGCATCTGAATGTAATGGCCCCAGGAAGCAAGTCCCAGATGCTCTTTTTAAAAGAAATGTTTCTTCGAAATCATTTAGGGCGGAGGACTTTAGGGTTAGTGGATCATTTATGGGTGGATGGCCTGCAGAACCAACTGTTTCAGTTCGAAGGGTATTCGAAATAATGTCGTTTTTTTGGTCTTGGAGAATTTCATTTTTAAAGTAACTTTTCTTTCCAATTTTGTTCAATGCTATAATGTTCATCTATAGGGCTCCACATTGCGAACATTTTCTATATTTGATGCTGTATAAATTTCTAGAATGTTAAAATTGAATTAGTTCCATGATTTTGTAACATATTTCTCTTAAAGTTTAAAAGTTATATACATATTTAACGTTGTTGTTTTGATTAAAGCAATAATGCAAAATTTTAATTGTTTTTATTGTTACTTGATTAGAAGACCTTAATACAATTTATTTAAATTGCAAATTTTGGAAGAGAAGAGGGAGAGAGAGAGAGAGAGTAAAATCAAAAATTCATCAAAACCGCTTCGATACACAATTCAGCTTCAGAGACTACTATGCTGAATTGTGTATGGATGCGGCTGTGATGGAATTTTCGAATTTTCCCAAATTTGCTTATGAGTATAGCCATTAGATTTACTTGCCAATTTATATAAATAATAACATGTTTCGATCTCCTCAAAATCTTAAGATTTTAGAAGATTTATATGACAATCTATTGGATTTCTTATACAAGTAGGCGATTTTGAAATTTAAGATTTCAAGAAAAATCATTATGACATCTTCAAAAAGTGTATTCAGCACTATTTAGTAGGCGTTTAAAAATGATATTCAATTGAAGTGGAAAAAGTGGTTACAAAGAAAAAGATATATAAACAAGTGAAATCAATTAAAATTTGACGCTTGAAACATCAAATTAAATTGCGCTACTATGATGGAAACTGGAAACTAAACCCAATAACACACCACCCAAAATCGCACTATCCCGTTCCTTATTCTTATTTGCGTCATCTTCTCTCTCGCTTGTGTTTTGGTCAACCTGGCTAACTTGATTCATGTGTGCATTTTAACCAATAGCAATAGTCACATATTCAGCAACAATTTTTTACTAGAATAGTGACAGTTGTCCCACTGGTTGTCAAAACATCGTTGCACTTATTTTAACATAAAGCACTTGCAGAAATGTTACGATAATTCCAGTCCAGCACTAAAAGCAAAATTGAGCAGTTTTCCCGCTCGAAAACTGGTAAAAGCTCTTCCAGATTAATTATTTGCCCAAGGATGTTTTGACAGCCTTCATACACAACTACAGGCAAGGGCTTGCATTTTACACGGCATTCAGCCAATTCAGCACTTTGGTTGGTTGGTCCGTGTGTTGGAAAGCGGGTATAAAAACCTCAAGATTTTGGGCAAATTGAAACATGGTATATAAACAACATTTAAGGAAAATAAATCGCAATATAACATATGAAAAATTATTATCTAAGAATTGTATAATTTCCTTCTTTTAAGTTTAAATTTTGAAAATAAAACTAGATAAGGGGACAGTTTATATGCCAACAAATCTACTAAAGATAGTTTAAAATAACACGTCATCAAACAGCTCAACACCAGGGTAGCGTAGGTTTTTAAAAAATTCGGCAAACACAATAACGCGTCAATATTTATTTACATTAAATCTCCCCTCGAAAGCACTTAGAAAGATGTCGAGGAGAAAGCGTTTTTCCAATTTTCCTTGTGAGAGACCGTGTCAACAACGAAAGATTTTAAATCCTGGATTTGTTTGGCAATCTCAGACTAAAGACTGTCGCAGAAGAAAAGTTCTCTTTCTGACAAAAACTCCTTTAAGGAAAAGGACTTCATTTTTGTCTCTTAGCAACGCACATTTTCAAATAACGCTTTTCAATAAATGCTTCTTTGGAACCAGAAAACTTTGAAGAAACCTTAACTGTTGAAATTCAGGGTTGAAATTTCCATATTATACAAAGGAATTCGTCTTATGTTAAAGTGGAGGCGGAGATTTTGTTTGCTTTTGCCAGATGAAAAATTATATAAGAGCCCTTCGCGATAATTTTCCGCAGAGGGGTTGAGAAGAAACAAATCCTCTGCAATAAAATGAGATTTAAATTAATTGCTGGTGGGTAACTGGTGGGACGTAACTACTGCAGTATTTTGTGATAAATACTTCTGTAAACAGGATTAAGAAAAACTCCGACCATCTGCAGTCCCGCCCGATCTCATTAAGAAGGCGATGATGCTGAATTGTCCCAAATCGCCTGAAACACTATTTTATGTTAAGCAATTTATTATAATTGTGGTAATTTATGCTCACCCTCATTTATCGATGGGTTCAGCATAATTGAGGAAGTGTCGAGGAAGCGAAGTTAGTTTTCTTCATTCAATCTCCCTCCCGGAAAAAGGACCTAGATTTCAATCAGAAAAGAAAATCACACTCGAGACAGCTTTTGTTGTCCGAGAGAAATTGAATTCTTTGTGCATGAGGGTTGGATGGGCTTTACTATAAAGAAGTCTTCAAGTGGTGCGGGTCCATCAGGGATGCTGTTGTCTTCTGATGGGAAACGATCTCAAAGGGTTGATTCTTTACTCCGTGGTGATGATGGGCAGATAATTACCTTGAGTTTAATTTTTTTTTTCTTTTGTAAAAACGACAAAAGAGGGTTCGAGGAAACTGTTGAGATACATGGAGAGGTTATTGATCTTAAACCTATAGTTAGAAATAATAAAATTTGAAAATTCCTCAAACGATTTCAATAAAATGTTGTACCTACACAGATAGAGGATTATTTAGGCCAGGCCTAGATCAATTTTGAATTTAGGGTGTGCACAATTTCTATACGCGCAGCCAGTTTTATTCTTGTTTTAGAAAACTACTTTTTATTTTCCAAAAACAATTATATTGTATAAAATCTCCATTGGTACATATTAATTAAATAATATAAAACATTCATTAAAGTCAGTAACTTATTTATAATAAAAGTAAATAGAATTAAAAGTATCGTTCGTTTGCGCAATTTCTATAAACTCAGTTTATATTATGGTCTTTATTTTAAAAGTTTTATGAAAAGTAGTTGATCTGCTTTGTTAATTATAACTTTAAAAATTCTGTCAAGTATCGAATTTATTAACTTTTTGAACAAATTTTCTTCAATTTCATTCCAGCATTTCAAAACCTCGGCTTTCAGTTCAGACACCGAAGAAAATTGTCGACCATTTGCGTAGATTCAAAAAATTAAACTGGCATCAACAAAATTTCTACTTTGGCAAGGGAATTAGGATTCCTTAAATCATGCCAATATGTATGCACTCAGCTCGTTAGCAGAGCAATTTAATATTAAAATTAACTGAATTGTTTCCTGAAAAGTTGCAAAATTACTTTGGGTTTAACTAGTAATACTACAAAATGGAACTACTTTCTTAGAAATTGCACATTCCATCAATTGTATTTACACATTGATTGAAAATGTTCAATTGTTTTTATAAATAGTTATAACTTTAATGCCCGGTTTCACAGTGTCGGTTTAAGCCTTTGCTCAGGTTTAAGCTTTTGCTCAACTCATTTTACTGTTCCACAGTGGTGGTTCAAGTGTTGAACTTAGTTCAAAATTTACTTGAGCTAGAGCTACCAAATTTGGCCGCTTAAGCCAAAGCTCAGGGTTTCAGTGAGAAAAACGTCGTTCTTTTGTAAATAGTCGTGGTGAAGGCGTGCTTATTTATTGTGTTATGAACAATGATTGCAATCCTCCACCACTTGAGGGAAACCTACAATCAGTAGTGAATATGATTAACTCCACAGATTCAACGTCAATGGTGTATTATTATGACACGACTACGAAACGAGCTCTTATTACAAAATATTTTCGTAACCAAATTCAACAAGATGTAGAAGATTAAAATGCAAATAAAAACACATATTAAATTAAAAAAAATCGCTTTTATTTGATTGTTGAATTCTTCAACATTGAACATTTCACATTCACAAATAAACGCATTACGATATTTCTTTTGCATCCTTTTTCAGTTTTGGTGACTTCAGTGGTCCTCCAGTAGTTCCATATAAATATTTTGTTTCTTCGGCAGCCCTGCGTTTTGTCCTTTTCCAATATTCTAATATTCTCTCTGACTGAGAATCGATATTCAAATATATTTAAGGGCGCTATTGCGATTATCGTCATTTCTACGACCAAAAGAGCTTACGAAAGCCCTTTGTAGGTAAAAATTCCTTAATAAAGTTTCAAAAATCTCATAAATTCATTTCAGTAACCTTTGATTTTAATTAAATTTTTAATCCCAAGTGGTTAGAATAAGTCGATTAGAAAAATCCAATCGAATATGTTGACGTTCAATCGACTTATTTAAACCACTTTGAACGACAAAATTAATTGAAGTCAAAGTTTACTGAAATTATTTTATGAGAATTTTGAAACTTTATTAAGGAATTTTTACCCACAAAGGGCTTTCGTAAGCTCTTGGCGATTCGTACGATCGACTCTTTATCGCAGAAATGACGATATTCGCAATAGGGATCTAAAAATTATTTTCCCATAAAATGACAAGCTTAATTAAATCACAGTGTACTGCAAAAACCCACTGCCCTAAGTTCAGCTGAGCTGAGAATAAAAATAAACTGTGAAACAGTTTTGATTTGAGCTAGAGCTTAAACTTAAATCTCAGGTTCAACTGAGCGAAGGCTTAAACCGACACTGTGAAACTGGGCATAATAGTTATGATTGTAAGGAACCTGTGTTAACATATTGCTTTATTTTGTTTTGTGGGATACCGGATATCCGGAAATGTTCGAGGTCGGAATGTCGGATATTCGGTTCGTTCGATCATTGGATGGTAAAAATCAACTGAAAAATGACATCGGTTAAAAAGCAATCGTCTATTTTGCAATATTATCGTCCAAAATATTTGTTCTTATTCTTTAATAAAAAATTAATAAGTTGTTTATTAATCAAAGTTTCTAAAAATAAAAACAATTATTTTTTTAAAAAGGCAAAGGTGATTATTCCTGATAAGAAAATATAAATAAAATACTCGGATACTGTTTTGCCAGAAATATTGTGGTATTGTTTTACCTTACAAATATTTGTGTATTGTATTTGATTTTATAAATTATCCTAGTATTTTGAATAGTTATCCGGTATCCGGCCGGATATACCGGATACGGGATAGTTACTGGATATTCGTCTCATCTCTACTTTATTTCAACAAAATGTATATTTAAGTTTAAAATCAGACGTGTGCTTATAGAAATTGCGCTCACTTAGATTTAGGCCAGTTTTGAGTTAGATCACACTTGAATGAAGCTTAAAATATTCTAGTCTATTTGTTCCCTCATAAATTCTGCTGCTAATAGTACTATACATAAATAAAAGACAACAGGCTACTGTACGATAAATAAATATCAATCTTAAACAAGTAACTATTCATGTCCAGAGTTTAAAAAACCTATAAATTCAGGTCAGTCCTTGGCCAGACAATCGGTTCATCTTGAGCTGCCCACGAGTAAATTTATCCGCCGTCAGAGGCTCCTCTATACTTATAAAGAGGGAATCACAAGCCCCGAAAAGGAGCCGCTCGAGGAAAATGAAATTGTTCATCTCGACCTCGAGATTCATGACGGAATGAAGTCATCTTAAAGAATTTCAAGATCTTGTCTAATCTCTCCGAGTTAGACTCACCTCTGTCTCTGGCTAGCCTCGGATATAAGATGAGACACTTGTTTTCTTCTGAGATCATTTTGAAGAGGCTAAAAGCGCGCGCCAATTGCGTTCGATGGAGGCACAAGCCAAAAATTAATGGGACACTTTTATGGAGCCCACCATAGAGCCTCCTAACGTCGCGACGACGACGGAGTCTCGTGGGCTGGGGCCGCGTGTTCGAGTAGACAAATCGATTTTTTTTTCTCGCTTTTCTTACAATTGGTTCTCACTGTCAGGTGGTGGCACCTCCAAGAAATTTATATCAATCAACAAGGGATAAATGAATATTTATGCGGTTATTTCGGGAATGGAGGTCTAATCGTCTTCCGAGGGAAAAGTGCGTCACCCTCTGATGGATTGTGCTCCTGCTTGTTGCCCTAAGTAGGGCTTGAGTGATGGCACCGGGGGCATCGCGGGAATTTTAAAGAGGCTCCAAGAAAAATTTATACGACTGTGATACTCAATAACTTTAGCCTCTTATTAGTCGACTGCTTGAAATTAATGGAAAAATATATTAAGTTGGAAAAAGAAAAATTTTGTATATAGTATCTGCGTTTTTTTCCGTTTAAAACCAGAATAATGGATATTTTTGTAGACTTGAACATTTTCGGCAATTAGCAGACAACATTTTGCTTTAAATCTTGATTTTCATTGACTAATTTCTCCGGAGTTTCCAGGGGGTTTTTATAACATTAAAATATGTACTTAATGTCGGCTATTCAGCTACATTTAGCTTATAGCTGAATATAGTCATCATTTGCGGCAATTTGTTAACAATCTATTTGATTTTCCATATTCAGCTCATCTATCTATTGATTATAATAATACACAGTAAAAAAAAGCGTAGCATTACATAAGAATTAGTCACGATTTTTACATAAAAATAATGCATTTTTACAAGATATCCACATAAAAAAGGGTAATTTTTCCTTCCTTTCAAGTAAAGTTTCATAACAATGTGTGAAGTATTAAATTTGAATAAATTTTAGCTACAATCTTCATTATAAATATGTAAAAACACATTGTTTTTATGCAAAGTGGTATTGCATAAAAAATATTCACATTTTTTTTACATAATAACAATGTATTTTATCTTGAATTTTTACAATCGAATTTTAAATTTTGACACTAATTATGCATTAGTACAGTGAATTATTAATTTTTATTAGTTTTTAAGGAAATATTCCCTTGGATTTATTTAAAAGCGTACTTTTTACAATTATATATATCGTCAGTAAAAGTTATAAGTATACCTAATATGTGTAACATTGTGTGCACTTGCGTACTCATTTATATAATATGTAGTTTGGTTTTGGGCAGTGTACAATGCTACAGTTTTTTAATTTGTATGAGAATTATGTTTTTCAGAAATAAATTAAAATTAATTTATATTTCTTTCACTCTTTATGTTTTTTCATTTATAATTAAATTTTAAATATAAGAAGTAAGTAAGTATTAGTAGTATTTACATAAAATTTTACTCGCAAATACAACTTTTTATTTCCGCACAATTTAGGTAAAAAATGAGATGGGTCTCGGGCTTTAAATAAAAGTTGTATTTGAGAGTAAAATTTTATGTAAATACGTTATTTTACATCTTCTTAGCTAACATTCATAATTATTCACCATATTAATCGGAAAAATGTGAGAAAAGTAATTTCAAATGCATGAAATAAATGTCACTATTTTCGACTGTATCAACTTTAAACTCAGTTTTCTCATAAAAATGCCCTATAAAGTACCAATTTTTTTGTGTTATGTTATTTTGAGAGCTAAGAAACCCATAAAGTTTTTAAAATTATCAGAAAGTTATTCAGTCAGGGTTAAGTATTTTTTTTTTCAAGTTGAAATCAAGTAAAAATTTCTCTCAAACCAAAAAAACAAACAAACAAACAAATTTTAATTTTGTGATCGAAATCGAAGCTACTAGTAGGTAGTTAGAATTTTTGTGTTTAGTGTTTTTACAGACGAACACACATGTTAGCCATAATACTAACAGAGAAAATCTGAAAGAATCATTTTACAGAAAAAGTTATAGCTAAAACCATCCAAATTATAAAAATACTGAAAATTAAACAAAAATAATCATAACTCGAAAACTACAAAAAATCGTGGAACATAAATGGGGTCTAATCGATAGGCATTGGTGTCCCCAAACCACAGACCTTCGCTGGTAGGTACAGGTTGCGTGGGACACCCTGTATATACAAAATTTGAAAATCCATTTTAGTGGAATTTTAGTGTCACCCGCTCGCGGGTGATATGTTTATAATGGCACAAGTTATTGCCACAAATTTTAGGAAAATGTTTTTTACTGCGACACTTAAATAATTTGTAATAAATGTTTCTTTCCATCTAAATATTCTCAAGGCAGGTAGATGAAATTGATTTAGATTGAAGGACGATAATTCTAAAATTGACTCCTTTTATCATATCCAACTTAAACTCGAATGAATTTTTCGGCTTCATTAGATCGAAAATATATTTTTTTCGATTCCTCTAGACCTGAAAATCCTTTTAAAGAGGAGCATCTAAAAATAGTTTTTCTAATTTCCCCGAACTCACTCTTCTTTCCAAATCAATTAGATTTACCCTAAATTTGTTTTTCCGCCATCCCGATGAACTTTCTATGGCTCATTAGCTCCAACCTTTCGAAGTACATTTCTTCGAATTAGTTTGACCATTAGGCTCCGCGGAAAAAGTAATTTCTTGTCGCTTTTAATGTACGTAGGCCAGTCGATCGAGATAATTAGAGATTTGAGGACCCTCTGAAACTTTCATAAGGTTCCACTTATCTCAGTCGAGCACGCAAACTTAACATTTAAGCCGATACATGTGGAGGATCGTCACCAAACAGACTAAATTCAAGACGAAGGACGTCGAGGTCGGAAGGATTCCTTCCGCTTGCATGCTCACGACTCAGGAGAAGAGCTGCCGTTTTTGTCATCGCAGCAAGGACACGAGAAGTTCGTGCAACTGCATTAAGTAGTTTGCATTTTGTTTACTTCCTTGGTGCACAATTTGATGCACTTTTTAGGAGCTCTTAATGCTCCCAAGTTGTTACATACTTAGCTCCTAGAGAAGAGGGAACATTTTAATATACCTTGAGAAATATACAAAAAAAAATTTCTATTTGTACTTAACTTGTTTTTTATAGATTTTACAATCGATTTTCGATAAATTTTTTCGGGAAAACAAGAAAATAAAGTTCAAATTAACGCAATTTTCTTATAAATCATTATTTCGAAAAAATCCTACGACATTCACTAGATTTTGGACTATATTTTAAGAAACTTTTTGGTTTTTTGTTCCAGATTAAAAATTGTGATCTGTAGCGGTACGCCCATGCCGAAAGGCCGAAATTTTTTGTTTTCCTTGCTGTGCCGCCATTGTGTATCGTAAAATTAAAATAAAACATATGTTTTGTAGCTAAAGACCACTACTTTCATATGCCCAAAACCTCATATCTCTATCTAATTCCCATCGTCCGTGAGACGTCTGAGAAAATCACTTAAAATTTAGAGAACACAAGGTGATATTACATTGTCGGAAATTTGGTTTGTTTTTTAAACTTTTGTTTTAAACCAATAAAGATTACCGCATTTTTAAAACTTTTTAAGTTTTATTCAGAAACAATTTTTAGTTTATATCTTTTTTCTTGTAAAGCAGACTGTATATATAACAAATTTCAAAGTATTTCATCACTATGTATTTGTGCCCATCAAAAAGTAACCCAGTAGGAAATCTGAGAACTGATGATTGCATGAGCAAAGATTTCTTCTATGAAAAGTTCGAAATGGAAATAGATGACAAAATAAGGAATAGGAATGCAAAATGCGAGGCATTCATTTCTTTTTTCCATTTTGCTGAGAGCAAAATAAAGTTGGTTAATTTGACCGAAAAAATTGTTAAAATAGCACACCATACGCATTGACAAGGGTAGATCGGTGGTAGAGCTACGCGCTCGCCAATTCAGTGGTCCAGGTTCAAATCTAGTCGCAGTCGGATCAACTTTAAAAAGGCAGAGATGGCAGACCGCGAAAGCGCGAGTTCTCTCGCAGTCCGAATCCACTTTTTTTTAATGCATTATATACTCAATTCCCAGTAATCGGAATAGTAGTCTTTATACCTTACTTCCTATGACATCGCAATGTTAAAGTAATCGATTTTGCCTTGCAGAAAGGAAGGTGTTTTACATTCCAGGTATATAGTACGGCATTGATTCCGTAAGATATACATTTCCTACTGGGAAACTTTAAAGTATGCAAATTATTTCCAAAAGTTTAAAAATTAAACTAATTTCAGAAGCAATTTAGTCAAAGGATGATTACAAATCGAAGAAAACTGTGAAAGTTTTCATTTTATCTAAAAAGTTTAGAAGGAAAAAATAATAAATAGTCAATCCCAAAGCCACACATCGCTTTATAAAGGTTGAATCGCTCAAAATGAACATAATATAGATGGTTCGGTGCTAGAGCAGCGACATGGAGATTCGGAGGTCTTAGGTTCAAGCCCGGTAATCGGAATATCAACTTTAAAAAGGCATCGGCTGGGGCCGTAGCTCAGATGGCAGCCGCCGCGGAATTTCACAGATGGCAGTTCGAACGCCAGCCGCGGGTAGTCCGGAATATCACGGGCCTTTGTTTTTATGCTCGGTTAAAAAAGTTCGTGATGTTGCGACGGGGCTCGAACTGCGAACCGCGGCAGCTCTGCCTTCTGAGCTACGCCCGTGACAATTTGACCAAACGTTTTCTTTCAGTGTATGGGTAGGTTTAAAACTCTTTAGTTTGGATTTTAAACTTACGGGTTTCGCTCATTTTAAACATTTGAAAGTTTTCCTTTCAAACAATATTCCGTGTGGAATTATATACAATCTTTTTTGTTTAAAATTAAGACCGAAATTTCCGACAGTGTACCCTTTAAAACACTCTGAATTTTTTCTCATTATACATTTCAGTGGATCTCAACTAGAGTTGGTTAGAAAACCAATAAATATGCAGTTCAACAAAAATCTAGTAGAAACCGAGTCATTAGAATTCTATTGTAATAATATCCTGTACATTTCTAGTTTATTTCAGTTGTTTTTTTAAAAAATATAACTATGTATAAAGACATATATTTTTTCCTTCTATACTAGTAAGGTTTATCTGAAATCTAAGGAAAATTTACTTATAATTGAGCCATTAAGAATTATATTGGCGATTTTATAGTAACTTTTTAATTAATGGTGCAAGCAATGTTCGATATAATTAAATAATAACTTCCAGATTATACGCAAATTTTATTAAAATTGAACTTTGTTTTTGTGCTAGAAATTCAGTTTTAATGGAATAACTTTCCGGTATTTTCAGATAAATTAACTGAAAATTAATTAAAGTAATTTACTAAGTCCGCCTAGTTTTTAACTAGAAAAACTTCTTAGTGTGTATTAAAACTAGAATTTGCTCATCTAATCCGACATTGCATGTCTTTTTAGTTCAGAATTGAATTGAATTTGAATTACTTATTCGAAAAGTCGATGTCGATTTTAAAACACGAATATTGTTTTACGTTCATGGATCGCATTGATATAAATGAGCAAATAGAACTTTTAATATATCTGCTTTTCAAAAATGTGGCTATCATCATGAAGTTCGATAGTTTAAGCTTAGTTTAATATAAATCGTAATATTCAAATTTTGAAAAATAAAATTTTTAAAACAACTTTTTTTTTATAGAAAGAAAAAAAATATCATTTTAAAATATTGCAGGTATATTTATTAACCTTTCAAGAGTAATAAACAATTTGTTTTGGAATTTTTATATTGGTTTTTATGGCCATTACAATTAAAAAAACAAAAAAAAAACATAAAAAATTACAGTCGCTATAATTTCGGCCCACTGGGATCATTTAATTTTTAACAAGTATTAAAGTAGCTATGGCGTAAACCGGTAGGAACATTTTGTATCAAAAAATAACAATATGGCGGAGGTTTTTCGAAAAACAAACCGATTTTTAAGGTTGGATTCGACTGGAAACCGAAAAATGAATTTCCGATCTTTTTTATCCTGGGTCAATACCCATAAATGTGTACAGAAACATATTAAAAAATCAGAGCAATCGATGGAGTATGTTTTTTTGAATCGTTGTGACGAGTCCAAAAAACGTATAGTTTTGAGAAAATTGATATATTTTTTAAAAAGCAATGGAAGTTCAATCTGCCATGCTATGCAATCACTAAAAATACTTAAAAGATGTTTTGATGGTAGTATACACTCTTAAAATTAGTTAACAAAAATTTTGCAATTTTTTCAAAAATTGACAGGTAGAAGACCCCTTAATTAAATCCTACCTTGAAAATGTGTCTGCAATCAATTCTTGGTGTTCAATATTAACTTGCGTAAATTGCTCCTTCAGGGGTTGAAAGCTCTTAAGAAAAAGGCAAAACGCTTCGATTAATTCGAAGAAATTTAATATGCCACAAAGTAGAGTTTCATAATGGGTAGAAGGACAAGTTGCCTTCTCTTTAAATTCTGCGCTTAATCCGCCTCGCCTTATCTTGTAATAAGACGACTCCTCGGAGCGATCGTCATTCGCAAATAATTTCACCTTTCCGTCCCGGGTCCCGGGTCCCGGGTCCCGGAGCCATGTCACCAGAGGCAGTCTTAAGTTAAATCGATATTCAGCTCAAGACAGAGGCTGAGACTGAGACCGAGACTGTAAGACTCGCAATTGGCACTGTGGCCCCAAGTTGGACGTAAGTAAGTAAGTGCGGCTCCGTCAGGGAAAACTTTTGTGGTTCGCCGTAAAAATAGGGGGGAAAAACTGAAATGAAAAACACGAAAAGTTTTCTGCATGGCGAAATCACTCGCATCTATTTCACTATATACGAGTACAAAATACCGAGATAACTTGGGTTAGTTAGGTAACAGCCGCTCCGTGAAGCCCGACGGCCTGCGGCGAGGTGCGGTGGCGCTTCGCTGGAAGAAACCCGACCGTACACCTCTGTTGGGGATTTTCTCATGCATTTGAATTGCTAGAAAACTTTAAGGAAAATTTCATTTCTCCCGAGATGGCTATCGTGTAGGAAGTGGACGGCTCCCCGTTGCCAAGTCACCTCGACTTCCTCGAACAAGGTCGACTAATGATTTCCTTGGCGGCAGGGCAGCCAGCGTCGCTAAGAATTAGTTCGGTTCTAATTTACATTCCTCGTCGACTCGATGCCTCACCATGACGACGCGACGAGCCAAGCCCCGGCCCGACACGCGATGTTCCACCGAGTTGGGTCTGTCCAGGGAATTCTTTTCCGATACCTACAACCACCTAAAAGGTATATATTTGAGTATAAAATACACCTATAAGATATGTACACCTCAAAGATACACCTTAATAGACGAAGGTGACGGTGAAGAATCAAAAACTTTTTCTCTGCTTCTTCAAGGTTCTTAGAAATTCTCCAGGGTCTTTTATACCTCCAGACTGACTAGCGCCCTTACCGGGCGCAGTTCCTTGATGAAAAAAAAACACAAAAATTGGATCGTTCTTTTTACCGAAAATTTCTCCATTAATGGAAAGAAAACAAAAAACACGTAACCAACTTGGCATCGATTTGGCCTTGCCCTCCTTTGGTCGATGGAAGAAAAACTCTCTGTCATTATTTCATTTTTTTTCCTAATATTTATGTATTTTTTTCGCTCTGAAATAAGGTTTAAGTAAATTTAATAAAACTCCCATCATCAGGTTCAGCGTCTTTCTGGCGTGTCGTCATCCAAAAAAAAATAAAACAGCCCAAGGACTTGACCCACTTGGCGTGATAAAGACTCAAATTTTGTCTTTTACGTAAAAGGGATGTTACCCCCATTGTACAGATTTTAGCGGATTAAACGGCCTGTAACTGCTGTCGATTATTCTGTTACATACCCCCTGAAGCCATTTTATCGATCTTCGGAATCCCAAGGGTGCTGGCAACAAATTTTGTCGGCCTGTTCGACATAATCTCGGAATGCGTTCATTTTCCTTCTGTTTCTAATGTAACCGACATTGACCTCATTTTCGTAATTATTTTCTCTAATAGGAAGGAAGGTCGATTTAATAAATTTATTTTTTATGATCGCCTTCTGTTGTATCTCAGCTAATTGAAAAGTTTTTGTTTAAATTGAAACTTGCGAAGTTTGGTAGAAATTTTCTAGAGACACTTTACTTAATTTTAAAAGCAAAGATGCAATTTTAATTTTAGATTGCCTGTGAACTAGTGAATTAAAAAGCATAAAAGTGATATCTTTTGATGCGTAACCTCTGCGGATTTTTTATTATCTGTAAGTTATTGTTTGTTTATGCTTTAATAATAACTTATGACTAAAACTAAAAAACTTTTATTTCGGGGATACGATACAAATTTGATTGTTTCAAATGAAATCTTTTATCTACATATTAAGTTTTTAAAAATTGAATAACAAATATATAATACAATATTCGGCTTTGACCTCATTTTCATAATTATTATCTGTAATAGAAATGAAGGGTGATTTAATAAATATTTATGATCGCCTTCTGTTGTATCTGAGCTAACTTGAGTTTGGTAAAATTTTTCTAGACACAATTTAGTTAATTTTAAAAGCAACGAATACGCAAACAAATTTTATGAGTATAAATTTTTCGACTTTAATTTTAGATTGCGTGTGAACTAGTGAGTTAAAAAGCGTAGAAGTGATATTTTTTGATACCTACCTTTTGCGGATTATAGTTACCTATAAGTTATTGTCTTTTTAGTTTTTATACTTTAATAATAGCATATGGCTAAAATTAAAAAACTCTTATTTCGAAGATACGATTTAAATTCGATTGCTTTATACACAATTTTTTAGCTGAATGAATATAAAAAGTATAATACGATATTCAGCAGGAATAAATGAATTAATATTATCTAATTTTCAGAAAGAGCCACTGATTCATCGTGAAATTCTTAATTTTAAGAAAATTTTGTTAAAACTTTCCACCTGTTTATAAGTCATAACATTTTTTTAATGTAGAATATCGAATCTTTGTTTATTTAAATAAGAGAGCACCGCAACAACGCAAATAACGTGCAACATAGTGGACAGAAGAATACGACGAGTAAATAGAATTGATTTTCTTGATTGTTTTCGTCCAACCGTACGGAGAAAAGTTATTCGACCTGCAGGGAAGCGATTTGTGCATGTTTACAAATTGATTAAATACTGAATCTAAAGAAATGTTGGCGACGTATCCAACTGTCTTGGATCGCTTTCTTGCTGTGAAAACAAAAACCGAGCTCCCGCTCTATGCGGTTTCTTAAGAGGTGCTGCGGCGATGATATCAAATCAAAAAGAAAATAAATCCACGAGGCCATGAGCATAAACCAGAGTCGTCCAGATGTATGGAAAATTTGAAGTTGGTTGTTTGTATGGCGTGCGGTAGGCCTATTTCGTAGGGAACTGAAAGGATAAACGACCTGAATAGATTTCTATGTTGATAGTTAGCAGCATGAAAAATTTTAGCTAGCTCGTTCTAGCGATACTAAAAAAAAACCTAAAGGAAAACAATAAAAGATTATACTTGGCGTTATCAGTACAGGGTATGAATTATTTAGAGGTCCCAAGAGCATAAATGTTCGTACGCAGCTACTTGAGGAGGCGAGGCATTCATGCCACACTTATCACATAATCGCGAAGCGCTGCTACCAGAAACTACGTCTTAAGATGGTCCTCGGTCTTGCGATGCAAATAGTGGCCCCAAGACGAGGGACTTTGTTGGCCACCGAAAATAGAATAAATTCTAATTCTTTGGAAGCGCCTCGTCCGATTGAAAGATCGCCTCTATTCAGCCGGGGAATCGCGTAAACAGCGCGAGAATTTATTGCTGCGTTGTTTTGCGTCGCTATAAATATATATAAATGTATGTAAGACGTGTGTGCACCGTATGATCTTTCCGCGGTGCCGTCACGTCGCCGCCGACATTGCGTCGTGTTGGTCTTCTGCACCGAAATTCCATTCGAATTGCAAAATATGGAGAGACGCATTTTGTTTGCATCAGATTACGCGGGAATATCCGCAAGATATGAAATTAATAATAAAATCGTATCCGCCAGTAATTCGGATCTTGCTAAGCCCCCGTCCAAGCTCTAATGGGGCTACTTTGGGGCTTAATTAAGGCGCACCGAGGCTGCGGCTAAATCAGAGGCACAGAAATAGATTTGTGCAGTAATTCAATTTTTTAACGGAGGCGGCACAGACGGCCTGCTTTGGTTGTTAATTGCAGCCCCACAGTGGCAGCGGAGTCTCAGCCAAGTTGACGGTGTGGGAATAATTTCCTACAATTCATGGAGATGAATTGGCGTCAATCATGCCATGTTATTGACGACGTCGTTTTGTGGCTTGTCGATGAAAATAAATCGAACTTTGTCTTGCTTGCGACGCGGACTTGAATAAATTCCAACATCTAGTTCAAAATTTAAAAGGAGTCCAAAGTTACAGAAACGTCTGTTTTAATGAAATTTTTGGAATCTATTACGAATGTCGATTTTCAGTCAATTCGACAGACAGATAAATGAAAGGCTTTTTATTTGAACGAAAATCGATACCTACTCATAAAAGATTCTTTAATATCGTCATTGAAATGAAATACTTTTACAATAACTAGATTTTAAGCGGTTTTTGTCAGCCATAGTATTTGGATCATTGCACAGTGACGGTCGTAATAATTTTTGTACTGCTTACAAAGAGTAAATTTTGAATTACATTGACTATTGATTAAAAGTATTGGATTTAATTTATATGTATATTAATCATGTGAAATCTCATAGCTTTTGTATTATATTTCAATGATAAAAAAGACATTATTTTAGATCTGTTTTGAACTGATGAAAGATTATTTACGATTTTAATTTTTAATTATATATATAGTTATTCAAATAAATTCAATGCAGAGCCTCGGAAGTTCGAAGTGTGGCTCCTGTAAATTTTTAACTAATCGGAATTTATTATACAGGGTGGTTATAAACAGCCATGTATTGAAATTCTTTTTAATTGCATTTAAAGATTATTTGGATGACAGTTTATAATGATATTTTGAAGAGTTGGAAGGAGTGAAAATCAATGAAAATCAATTAAATTCAATTTGATTTTGATTTGATATAAATTAATTCTAAGATATATCTTTCACAGATTAAGAACTCGATGTTTCTTTCACCAGCAAAAAACAGATTTCGACTACCGCAGGTGCTGCCTTGTACTTGCTTGAAATTTTTTTACATACAAAAATTGCTTCGGTGGAACTCCTAAGATGAATAAAAAATAATATCAAAAAAACCTAACTTTCAAGTATTTGTTATGCCAAACAATTTTCCAGTAACTATTTTATCATTTTTAATAAACCAGTTGATCTGCTTCTCTGTTCCTATATTATTATAATATGTATATACATATTATAATAATATTTATTATTAAAATTTATTTATTGTTTGTAGTACTTACATCTCGTTAAATACTTAAATACACTTGTCACTCTATTCCACAAAGAAGAATATGAGCGAAGAAGGCATTATTGTATTGTCACTTTAATTTTACCCTTTTGCAAAACAAATCCTACCTTTTGCAAATCAACTACTTTTATTAACATATATTAACAGTTAACAGTTAACAGTAAAAAGTCAAACACGAAAAATTGTTATTGGTATTATTACAGTCGTTGGGAAAAAAAATTGCATGGCATAAACGTCTTCGAGAAAATTTCCTTTCAAAAAGTTTCTCTTCTTCAACTTCGATTTTTAATATAATTGTTTGCTTTCTTAGTACCTTGTTTACATTTGGTGTTTCTGTAAATTAAATATTTAAAGAGAAGTACTTCATTTGCAAAAGAGCGAATTTTATTTGCGAAAGAATGAGTTTGATTTGCAAAAGGATGAAAATGATTTGGAAAAAGGTGAGTTTGATTTGTGAAAGGTGAATTTAAAATGTGAATACTGTATTTCAGATTTAGTCTACTTTAAAAAATTTAGCTACTTCGCCGGGCAGACTAAATCCTGCATTATTGACAGAAAATGCAAAAGTTTAGCCGGCATTTAGTAACTTGACTATTCGTATACTGTCTTAATTTTATTTCATAAACATAGCATTCTTAGTAAGAAATTTTAAATCACTTTTCTTCTCGTCTGATATATAAAAATATACAAAATTTGTTATTTGAGTTATAAATCATTAAAAATTGAAATTCAAACCGCCTGTCACATAAATTCTACAGTCATCATATAAAAATAGCATTGAACTTGTTAATGCTATCGAACGATGTGTTTGTTACGTTGTAACCATTAAATAGCTCCAATAGCCACCAAATTGCCTCCATATATTATCAATTTCATTTGGATTTATCAGATGTACCCACTTCCTCCAAAGAGTTCCCTTGGGTATCAGAGAAGAAAAAAAAATTTGTTTCGAGCATATCGAAAATTCCCAGCCCTAAATATAGGCAGGGAGCCTCTTTACATGCAAATCCACCATAAATAAAATTGCGAGGAGTTGAGTAGTTCCCCAATATGAAAAATGGTGTTCACGTGATCGGAAATTCTCTTGGCTACTTATCGCTGGTCTGAAAATTGATGGTTCTGAGCAAAAAGAAAATCGAAGACGAAAAAATAGACTATGGGGTCTGGGAAGAGGTTGTCGACTTAGTTGGCCAGCGTCCCTAAGTCCTAAGATATGGGTTCGTACCTTTTCCTTTCTGAACGTGTTCCAGTCTACTTCAGATTCAGGACCTATTCTTCGTCTGAAGGACGGTAATTGCGAATAGGGGAGCAATTAGCCATGTCTACAGTCTGGTCTTAGTATTATAAGGAATTAATGAACTTCTTATTTCATAATTAATGAAATCTGAAAGTCTCAACGTATTTTTTCTGTGAAAATGATTTGTCATCAAATCTTTTCCCAATCTGTATCTTTCGTAAACCGAACTGTTCAATGCCGGTGGACAGACCCCATAAAGAGGCTCCATCCATCAATTGGGGCTCCGGGCCGAATGTTGCAGTTTACATTCAATGGGGAGGAAAATTGTCCGCTCATTGCTAAATGACATTTTGATGTCGATACTCAGACGCGTCATTTACGATAAACAATCTCGGACGAGTTTTGTCATGGTATATAATAAATGATGGTTGAGGCCTGACAGGGCGGCAGTGTGGCGCCCCCTTAGGACTTTGGGGGCTGTGGTCACATCACATTCACATGCTCCCGGTAGGGCGGAGACTCCGCATCCTACTTTAAATGGGAAATTGCTTTGTGTTCCTGGAAAAGAGGAAGTGTCTGCACAAAGCACATTTCATGTTTGCTGAGGGGATTCTGTTTAGCTTTTTGTTTTCCTCGCTCGAGAGTATATTTACCGAAATTAAGGTAATTCTTGGGGGAAATCCTGATCCTGTAATGCTATTTCGTCCCGAAAGTATAGGATTACATCGTGTAGGAAATTGCTAGATTCAATGCACAGGTGTGTCGTGTCGGGTCTTTATACTCAGGAGCTGGCGAACTCTTGTTTGGGGACAAGTCATGAAAAGTATATACTATCAAATTACAGCTTATAATATAAATTGTTAGGGCCAAATGTTGTGCTGTTATCATACAGAAAAACATAACTACCTGCATAATAGTCCACTTTATTTAAGGTTTTAATATAAGAAGTATAGCAGATAATCATGAAAATTAATAGTTTTCTAATTAAATAGACTATAGGTTCTAAAGATTGTTCCATAGAGGACGATTAATTAACTCGTAACAGTTTTCTTGATGTTGAAACATTATATAATTTATATAGTAAGTGGCTATTTTTCATAAAAATATTATTACCAACATTTTTAAAGTATTTAAGTTTTGTAAATAAATAAATATAAAAATATGTTCCAAGTAAAAAGTATTTTTTTTAATTTATTTTTTAAATAGGTGATGCCCAATCGGCATGCAGTCTAGCTAAATTGAAATGCATTATGCAACATTCATATAAAAGGACAATGTTAATAAACAGTGTAGTTTCTAAATGAACTTATAATTTATGAAAAAAAAAGTTGAAAATTAACAGTTGTGAAAAGAAATGTGATTTTTCGGAAGAAATTTGAAACTTAATATATTCTTTTTCCAGGTTTTTTTAGTAGGTATTTAAAATTTTATTATTATATTAACGTACACTAAATTGGAGTACCCTAGATAAAGTAGTTTTTGCGGTAGTTATTGCGATATCTTGCACGCAAATTTCAAAAATGCTGTTTCGAGGAATTTGGCCTTCTACACGGAGTTCCCTCTTAAACCAATTTGGATTTCTTTTTCATTTGAAATAATAATAATTTTCTTTAAGCTCTTCACGCCCTTGACCACATATGTTTGTGTAGTTTAGTTTTTTACAAATTAAAATAATGCTAACTAGGAAAACATTAAAACCTGTTAAAGAACTACTCATAAGACTATATTTCGACAATGAACCGAAAAATTTTTAAGTATTGCAGCATGGTTAGCATTTTATTCCATTTTATTAACTGCTTTAAAAACATTTCAAAGTTTCCTCTGATAACCCTGAGGTTTCGTTTTACTTTCTTGGAAAAATATCCTAAATTTTTGATAAATAAATTATCCTATGTATAAAATTTGATCAATTTTGATGATTACTTTATTTTACAAACATAATTGATAAAATTAGGTTATTTTTTACGAAAAGCACTATGTTGCTAAATATGTGAACTTAGTTTCCATTTTTTCAAGCTTTTGTTTAGTTTCACCTGTCCCGGTGTTTGTAATGAAATCTTGCAAGTTAAATTTGACCCACTTCCCGGTTTCCGATTGAGCTGAAATTTTGCATGAATATGTATATCGCGTGACAAAGCAATATTATGATGACACGGAGCATCAAAAGCTTGTTTTTAAAAAAGTTTTTTTCTTAAGTTTATACTATACTCTGTAATTGTTTTTCCAAATTTTTCTTGCTGCTGTCGGTAAAAACTAAGTAAACAAGTAAAACATGAAATAACTTGTTCCTCCTTTAAAAAATTCGTCTTTGAAGAGGTTAGTAAAATAATAAAACTAACAAATAGTTGAAAACTATTAGAAGAACTGAAATTCCAGAAAGTATATTTCTAGGATATTCATATTTAGTTAATTCCTTATTAATATGTTTTGTTAATTTATTAAGAAAAACATAATTGAAAAACAAATGGGAATTTGTTATAAACAAGGAATCAGTTTCAAATATAATTAACTTTCATCAAGACAATGTGCTCTTCCGTGTAACGACAGAACCAAATTATTTGGTCGTTTCCCTTTAATCTCCCTTAAAAATTTTCCCTCTATTCCGCAGAAGGAAGTAACGTCTAAAAATTTGAATATCTTAAGCTACCATGAATAAATTTACACCTTTTGAACCATCCCTTAAGGCTTTCCAGTCTTTGTAATACCCGCTAAAAAAATATACTTGTCTTCTGTACGCGAAGTAACCTTTCCGAAAATGGATCCAGACAAGAAAATCCTCCTTTTTAGGATGCTGTGTGCAGCTGAAAAAGCAATTTTGTGCCTCTTTGCCGTCTATGGGAAGAAAAGCCCTATCGCTTTTTTGTCACCCTGTGTTATTGTTTCACTTGAGGCGGGACGACCCATTCGTCTTCATGCAACGTTAATTCTTTTACACAAAAAACGACATCGGACAAAATAGCGAAACAATGGGAAAATAGCTTTTAGAATATTCTTTTAAAAAACAGGGTGGGGTAGAAGAAGTTGGAGCATCGCCATCTTCACCATCTTGACCCATAAAGGTCCTTAGAAGCACAGTTTCTGAACGTGCTCTTGGGGGAAATAACAACCTCCAGAGGAAGGATAATGGGGACAGCACTGAGAGAAGGCTTCGCCCGAGGAATTAATTCCCATCAGAAGTCGCCGGCAAAACGTTTATGAATACCCCTGTAAACGAAGGCTCCAGGGGTCCCCATTTTTGTCCTGCTGAAAAAGCAGCAAAATCTCCTCCTCCAAGATTACTTCTGAATGACGAATATACGAGGAAATTTTATAACGAAGGTGGCCGTGGGGCGGAGCGGTGCGTACAAACCCCGGAGAACGAATTTATTTTGCATAAACCTTTTTTGTTTGTCCTTGGCAATTTTGTCGTTTGATATGCGTTGACAAACAGAGGCTCTGTTGAGGCAATGTAATTATTTTTGCTCCCTTTTGAGTCTCAGACAACGAGACGGCAGCGATGGGATGAAGGAAGGCACTTGTCCTGCTTTTATTACAATACAGAATTAATAACTTTTTGTCTTCTTTACAATTTAATAAATGAAATATTCTTTTGTTTCAGGCGGCCCACAAACCTTTCGATAGTATGGACGCGGAGGTCGCGGAGAGTGGCATCAATGCCACTCCCCTGGGAGCCAGACATGATGAATCCACTGGTCGGACACATTTCTTGGCCCGTTCCAGACAATCACACAATATCAGTTACACTTTTTAAAGATCCTAGGACTCATGAACTGGAAGATAAGGATTGGACTTTTGTGATAGAAGATGTTAGTAACAATTTTTTCTTACTCTTAAACTTATACATATGCATTTAAAACATTTATAGAATTGAATAAGATAATTTTCTGTTCAAGATCTCAATCTCCAGTCAATTCATCACTTGCTTCTTTTAGGTTGAATTATGCAACCGTATTAAATATAGCTGGGTTGAAAAACATAAAATATAAACTTTTCATAAATTAAAATGACAAAGAGAACAAGTTTTCAAATTCTAATAATGTATGCAAATTTTTATATGAGTAGAAAAGTTAAGCACTAAAAAATATGAAACTATAAAGCCATCCTGGTTTGAATTTACAGACGCGTCGATATTTTTTGATTTAGGTTGATTTTCACAAGTTTTCATCCATGTTGTTATTTAGCTTGTTGTATCGCCACAATAATTACCAGTTTTTACTAAAGATTTGCCCCAATTCTAACAATTTTAAAAACTTAGTAATTGGCTGAACTAGGGAATGCAAATCTCGGGAGATTGGGGCTCAAGCGAGATCCCGCGAGTTTATGAATAACAATACTGCGAGATCTCGCCAATTTCGAGATCTCGCGAGATTGCCAGTTTTGAATAAATTAGGAAAAAAATAATCAAAATTATAAGTATTATAAGATAAACATTCATTTCCACGAATTTTTTCAATAGACTTTTATGCATCAAACATTGTTTAACGTATCTGTCTATAATTTTTTAATAAACTTCTAAGTAATAAACTTTGACGTACGTAACTATCAAATAACAAATGAAAGAAGCAACCAGTTTTCTTTTCTAATATCAAACAAAAATCTTTCAGTAATAAAACAGTTCTTTTGTAACAAATAAAACAACGAGAAGTCAAAAAAAAATGAAACTTATTATCCAAGTTGAGTTGACTATTAAACTGAGATATTATTATCAATTAAATAAAACTATATGTACTTAGTAGATCCATTAGATATTACAGATTAATTAACAAAATATACCAATTAGTCAGACGCACCCGAACGAAACCGACAAATCGCAGCTCCGTCCTTGTCAGACGTCAGTCCGCGCTTCGAATAAGACGTTTTCATGCTTTAGTGCAATCTCGTTAAACTCGCGAGATCTCGCCCTTTTTTCGTCCGAGATCAATCTCGCTAAAAAAAGCCGAGATCTCGCGAGAACGAGATTGCATTCCCTAGGCTGAACACGTGGCTGAAAAAAAATGTAATATATATTGACATCAGATTGACCATTTTTGAGTTATTTATGAAATAAAAATGTCAAATTTCACTACTTTTATTTCGCAAATAACTCAAAAAATATCGCAGTTATGGCAAAAAATGGTTATAATCAATTTTGTGCAGAAAATTCTCTACAAGTTAGACGAGGACACTTGCCCATGTTAGAATAAAAATTAGAGATTTTTTGCAGAAATAGAACATAATGTATTGGGCAAAAAATTTTGAAAAAAATTTTTATCTCAAAAATTATTAATTTACAAAAAAAAAAAAAATTTTGACAGTTTTATTGCATAAATACCTAACTCAAAAATGGACAATCGGATGTGAAAATATATCGGAACATTTCTATAGAAAATTTTGCCCTCTACAATATTACGCAACCAGTTTTACGATATCTGTTACCGTTAATGAACAACTTGCAAAATCCTAAAGTGCCATCATGTGATCAGTTTTGAGAGTCACTGTACATACAGTATAGTGCCAGAAAATTATAACCACTCTAACAAATTTCAAAATTTGAACTCTGATTACATTTTTTTCGCAAACAATCAAACAGATTAACATTTCCTTGCAGAGTTGCAATCTTTCCTCCTTTGTTTTCATTGTTTGAAGAATAAGAAATCGTTACGTTACGAACCAATATGCAATATGCAAAAGTATTCCCCCATTCATTTATTCCAGTTCTATCTATATATGTATATAAAAATGAATTGCTGTTCGTTAGTCTCGCTAAAACTCAAAAACGGCTCGACCGATTTGAATAATTTTTTTTTTGTTTTGTTCGCTATAATACAGGGATGGTTTAAAAAGACTAAAATAGGGAAAACCATAAGTAACAGATGGCGCTGCAGTACATCAACTTCTATACCGTTCAACCGATTGTCATGACAATTGGTATACGTAGGTATTTGAAAACAATGAATATTTCGCGCTACCCATTTTGTAATAACTCGCCACTAGATGGCGCTGCAGCACATCAACTTCTATACCGTTCAACCGATTTACATGAAAATTGGTATACGTAGGTACTCGAACACGATGAATATTTTCGCGCTATCCATTTTGTAATAACTCGCTACTAGATGGCGCTGCAGCACATTAACTTCTATACCGTCCAACCAATCGTCATGAAAATTGGTATACGTAGATACTTGAACACGGTGAATATTTTCGCGCTATTCACTTTACTATAACTCGCCACTGGATGGCGCTGCAGCACATCAACTTCTGTACCTTTCAACCGATCTTAAGGAAAATTTCTATACGTAGATATTTCAACACGTTGAAAAAACGGATCAACAGCTTCAAATAAAATTTGGAACACAGGTAGAGTATATCGTGGAGATGGACATAGAATATGTACTTTTTATTTGCATGCTTCAAAATGGCGGATCCAAGATGGCGGACATTCAAATTTAAAGGATTATGCGATTACCATTAAAATTAGTACTTGAGGATTTTCAGGGTCGCTGATTTTAACCCGACTCTCAGAATTTACGAATTAAAGATGGCGGACTGTCAAATTTAGAAGTTTATGCGATTTCCACCAAACTTGAAACTTGGAGATTTTCAGGGTCGCTGATTTCAATCCGACTCTCTTAAAAGATGCGATTTCCGCTAAATTTGGTACTTTGAGGTTTTTGGGGTCGCTGATTTCATTTGTACGAATTTGAGGTAGCGGACTGTTAAAATTTAAAGTTTACAAGATTTGCACTAAACTTGGAACTTGGGGGTTTTCGAGGGGGAGGTTGTCAGGAGTGACATAGGCTACTTTTTTCTACCTGTTTGTCTGTCCGGTCTCATCTTCGAAGCAACTGAACCGATTTTAACTTTACAGACACAGTTATAAACCAGGATGATGTAGTCAACTATCCCACAGAATTTTTGAATTCACTGGAATTGCCTGGACTACCACCTCACAATTTGCAATTAAAAGTAGGATCAGTCATTATTATGTTGCGTAACATTAATCAACCTCGGCTATGCAATGGAACGAGACTGGCTGTGAAAAAGCTAATGAATAACGTCATCGAGGCAACGATCATCAAGGGAAAATACAAAGGAGAGGATGTTCTGATTCCGCGTATCCCGATGATTCCAACGGACTTGCCATTCGATTTTAAGCGACTGCAATTCCCCGTGCGTCTGGCATTTGCGATGACCATAAACAAATCACAAGGCCAATCGTTGGAAGTTTGCGGGATTAATTTGGAGTTTCCGTGTTTCGCGCATGGACAACTATATGTCGCGTGTTCACGTGTTGGAAAGCCATCATCTTTACATATTTACGCACCGGAAAACCAAACAAAAAACGTAGTTTATCAAAAAGCTTTAAATTGAATATATATGTATATGTATCGAAAAAAATTGAATTAATTTGAATAACAACCAAGTTTCATTGATAACCTAACAAAATTCAAACCGTACACGATGCTAGGATACTTTTTATTTGCATGTTTCAAAATGGCGGACATTCAAATTTAAAGGATTATACAATTACCATTAAATTGGTACTTGGGCGTTCTCGGGGTCGCTGGTATCAACCTGACTCTCTCTTACGAATTCAAGATGGTTAACCTGACTCTCTCTTACGTAATACAAGACTGTCTCTAGAAGCTTATGCGATTTCCACCAAACTTGCTTCTTGGAGGCTTTCAGGGTCGCTGATTTCAACCCGACTGTCAGAATTTACGAATTCAAGACTGTCAAAGTTAAAAGTTTATGCGATTTCCACCAAACTTGGTACTTGGGGGTTTTCGGGGACGCTGATTGCAACCCGACTGTCCGAATTTCCGAATTCAAAATGGTGGACTGTCAAATTTAAAAGTTTATACGATTTCCACCAAACTTGGTAATTGCATATTTCTGGAGTCGATGTTTATGGTGACTCGCGCAAAAATCATTTATCCGATTGAGATGAAATTCTATGGGTACGTAACGCACAACCTCATAAGAGACATAGGCTATGCATTGCAATTGGATAGTGAGAGGGGAGAAGAGAGAAAGGGAATGTAGAGCAGTAATATGTTTATGGTGCGTCATGCAAAAAGTATATCTGAGATTTAGAAGAAATTCTATGGGCCTATTGCGCTTAACCTTCTGAGTGAGATTTGATAAATTTGAAATCGGCAACATCATATTTTTATTAAAGTTTACTTTTATTTTAGGTACAGCCCGGGCAACGCCGGGTGCGGGTCAGCTAGTCAAATATAAATATCAATAAACAAATTTTCATGTTTCCAAGAAGTATTACATGGTATACCATTTCATTTAACGCCGAAAGCATAAATAGTTGCATCGAAGAAAATCGCGGAGATTAACAAGTGTTATTAAAAATATGGTTAATAATACTAAATACTAGAAATATTAATTTGCAAAATATGTGAATTTACCCTTAATTTAATGCTTATCTTAACCGCGTATGAATATAATAAAGTTTTTTTCAAAATAAAGTATGGAAGTATAAATGTTGGTGGTTATAATTTTTTGGCACTGTACTGTATGTATGTATATAAAATCGAAAGTTTGTTTACTGCTCAATCATGCCTAAACGCTTGGTCCAATTATTTTTATTTTTTGAGTAAAGGCACTGCAAATTCCGGCCATAACATAAACGCTATCTTTTATTCGCGGATTTCAAGATGGCGGCCAAAAATTTCAAGGGATTGCCATGAAAATTGGTATTTGGGAGTTTTTGGTGCTCCTGATTGCGAATCTACGCTCGAAATTTAGAAATTCAATTCACGATAACGGACCCTATATGGCGACCAACAATTTTTTAAGTTCGACGAATTTAAGTGAAAATTAGTACCAAGAATACCTACTTTGAAGCCACTAAATTCGAATCTATTACCAGAATTTGGAAATTCAAAATGGCAGACCCAATATGGTGCCTTATTTTTTGAACATTGAAAGAATTTTAATTTCAGTTAATTTAAAAGAAAATACTATTTTCCAATCTGCTGTTGTTTTGTTGTTGCTCAATCACATCGAAAGAATTTGTTTGATATTTTTCACTTTTTTTCTGAAGGTATTACATCCTTCAACTTAACATATAGACTGTTTTTATGCACATAAAATTAAGAGTTTCAAAACGGCGGACTTAATGGAAATGTCAATGGATTTTCATGAATATTGGTTGGTATTTGGAGTTTTTGGAGATGCTTATCGTGAATTCTGTTTCAAAATTTTGAAATCAAGATAAACTGAAATGAAACATAATAGCGACATGCTTCTTGGATGATGATGTGGCGAGTCAATCTAACCCTCAATTACAACAATCAAGTTAACATTGACTTTTAAAAAAATTAAAAATTGTTTTGTTTTTAGTCAGTCGGGAATCACCTCTCGAGAGTTCACATCAAATCTGTATATTAAAAATAAAAAAGATATAATATTAAAGAATGGAGACATCTACCTCCATAATGATAAATTTCATAATCTGAATACTGTTCATTTTTTAATTATTTAACTAATTGTAAGTAGTATTTATGATACACTGATAATTATATGTACAAACTGAGTAAGTAACCAGGTAAAACCGCGCTAGTACATGTATAATATAATTATAATTCTTAATATATAATTAACTAGTTATCGAAAAAGAAAAGTTTTATTGCCGCCAGTAGTTTCAAAGCTTTTAATCTCTGTTTTATGTAATGATACAAGCAGAGCGCGTCTTTAATTAATTTAAAGTGAACTCCCTGAGATGGGTGTTGGATTTCCAGGTTCAGCGAAATTAATCTCGTATTTCTTCGTAACCATCGCATTAAGGGAATGGCCCCGTTGAAACAAACCCCTAATGAAGCCCCGAGTGATGTCTGTTGCCAACGGACGTGGAGAATGTCTCATATTTTTTCCAGGTGATATTTTTCACAGGATATTAACGTCCTTACATGGTGTACTGTTCTTCTCCGAGGCGAAATAAATTAGATAACAACCCGCTCTCCTGCAGCCCAGAAGCTGATTAAGTTAGACTCGCATATTACTCGTAAATTGGGGGCTGTTAGAATTACCCCATCGCAGTCCCTTAAATTCTAATCTAATAATTGGGCAAAATGATAGGGATCTGGGATCAAATGAATTAATTTTCCACAACCCGAGTTAAGCCCGGTTTGGGTTTACTGCCGTAGACATCATGAGACTTTATCACAAGACGACCAGGAAAAGGGACTATGACTTGTAATTAAAAGCTCTACGGCCTGTAAAAATCTCTTTTCATTCAATTCGTGAATAATCTGGGTCCAGCCATAACTTGATTTATAAATGTTTATAATTCATCGTAATCAGACCCATAGAAAACGGGTCGTTTCACTAAAAATTGAATGCGATAAAGAAAGTCGACTCAGCTCAAATTATGGCACAATCAAGGAACGAACGAACAACTTTATGTATTTCTTGATGATGCAATGAACCGGGCAAACATCTTGTTAGAGATTTTGTGGTTTTATTGCATTCACACTTCTGTCTTCAGATAGAAAATCTTGAAGAGTGTTTAACCCCTTTCCGGTTTGGAACGCACTTGTCCACGAAATTGCACTCATTTCGAGATAAATTTGCGGGAATGATTATGATGATGGATCCTATCAGCAAATTGTTCTGTGTCAGTCTTATGCCAACCATAACTCTCAACGGATAAGATTAATTCAAAAAATATAAATAAATAGCGATGCGATTTATGCGCTGAATATATGAGTTGCACTTAAGAGGAGACCGCGGGTGGAGGTGGGTAATTGATAACCCCAACGGGGAACATCGATCTTGAAACAATTTGCATTTTCCAAGCTGTGGCATATCTCGGCGTACTCGCAGCCACAAATTGTGAGTGCACGTTTCGCTGATTTTTCTTCCTCGAATCGCATTCTATTAGCTTTTAGGAGCACTTATGGTGCAGACGAGATAAATGGAAAGCCTTTTGACTATGATGGATTCGGTTTTGCCTTTCTGCGAATGTTACTGCTTTCCTGCTATTATCAGCATTTACGATAAAAACGAATGCGGAAGGAAAATTTATTACTGTCTTGCTTTTGTAGGTTTTTGTAGATGCAAGCTGAAAATAAATCCCTAAATCGATTCCACTTGGTTCACTTTTTCTCTCTAGCGATAGAGCACATATTGTGCCTTTGAAGAAAATTATAAAAAAAAGAAACAGTATCTAGAAATCAGCACTTTTGTCACTCTGTGGAGTCATCAGTTTTCTTTCTTTAATTCAGGTTTTTAGAAAAAAAAATCTAAAACAAAAAATTAATCCTGGGTATAAATTTAATTTAAATTTTTCCAATTCCCTTTCAGATTTCCCAAATGGGCAAAAAACGTGTACTTGCTTCAGCGAGCATAAATATGCGAAAATACGCCAGCATAGAGCCAACGCAACAAAGTTTTACTTTAAGTTTAAAGCCGGTCTCAAGAAAAATAACATCTGCCGACCTTGAACTTACAGTGAGCTGCGTTTTTCTCCGAGAAGGAAAAGCAACGTAAGAATTATATATATTTTTAAACAGATTTATAAAAGCAAAAAATATCAATTTCTAAATAATTTCAGAGATGAAGACATGCAGAGCGTTGTATCTTTAATGTCCGTAAACAATAACTGCGATGTAGCACCTCTAGATGATTTAGAAGATATTCCAGATTTGGAGAGTTCTGGCGATATTTCGGAGCATGTTTTGGATTTTACACAACAGTTGGAACAACTAACGTCCAGCTTGCATGGTACTATGGATTTAGCAACTCCAATGAGTGGTAAGTTTAAGTTTTAATTAAAAAGTGACCATAAAAATAGGCCAAAATTAGCCTATTTGGTGGACCTTGAATTTTAAATAAAAATATATGCGAAATAAAAGTTTATGATGAAATACTACTCAGAGAAGTTTGTCTGTTTCTAAATCGAGTTGAATAATGGGTTGTCTGGATTGATTTCGACAGGCTGATGTCTACGGAAATGAACCTAAAATTTTTGATAGTTGCTATTTAAAGATCAGGCTAATCTAAAATTCATGAAATTCATGGACGCAATCATTTTTGGATACTTTATAATTTATCCCCATTTTTCATGCTTGTTTACACATTTGTTTATACATTTGGCCATTCATGTCTCAAAATTACTCATCTTGAAACTTTCGTGCGAGTACTATTTAATCATAAATTTTCATTTCGTACACATTTTAGTTTAAAATTCGAGGTACACCAAATAGGCTAATTTTAGGGTTACTCTTTTGTAACCGGCATAGTTCTCTATCGGTAGTGGAAATTTAAAAACTAAGAGCATTTCTCATAAAACAATAAGACAGCTTTAGTTTTTTGATAGTTTAGAGGTTTTTTAATAAATTTTTATCGTTCTCAGTGCCTTCATTATCAGAGGATCCAACTCCGCTGGCGGAGAACAATCATCTTTACATGGATCTAGAATATGATAGGCCTGCAGAGGTATATAAATCGCCTGGTGACGATACAACAGAATCTTCAAAAACACAAGAAGTTCCTAGTGAAGAGTTAAAAGAGCCAAAATTAATTACGTCTACACCGACAGCCAATTCTAGGGCAGTAGATGAACTTGATCAAAATGTCCAAAGACAAATGGACGAGGTAGTTAAAGTGGTTGAACCTGAAGAACGTAAGCCAGTCGTAGCGCTGCCACCTTCAGAGCCAAAAATGCCTGAAGAAAAGATTGAGGTGGTGGTGAGTGAAACCATCGGCGGAAGGGACAACGTAAAAGAGGAAAAGATTCAAATCAACATAATCACAAACGATAAACCCCCCAGCGAGGCTCCCAACTCCCATCCGCCCCCGCCGTCAGCCGAAGTCAGGGAAAGGAACCGAGCCGAACTTCAGCCACTTAATCTTAAGAAGAGCTACGAAACAGACAGCATCAGGCCCGTCGAGAAGATTAGCCTCAAGGAGAGGACCCCTGGCCAGGATTTGCTCGAGTGGTGCAAGGAGGTGACCAAGGACTATTCCAGCGTTAAAGTAACCAATTTGACCACCAGCTGGCGCAATGGTATGGCGTTTTGTGCAATAATTCATCATTTCGAACCAGAACTGATGTAAGGGCTTTTCTTTTATAAACATATTTAGCCAAAAATCTCAGCGTATTTCTTTCCTTACAGTGAGATGTCCAAACTGTCCCCACATGACGTAGTTGGGAACTGCCGCATGGCTTTCGACGTCGCGGAATCACTTGGTATTCCGCGCGTGATCGAGCCACGTGATATGAGTTTATTAGCCGTCCCAGATAAACTGGCCGTTATGACGTACTTACATCAGCTGAGAGCCCATTTCACCGGAAAACAACTGCAAATTGAACAAATTGGTGAGTTATGTGATTTCGGCTTCATTAAGGTTACACACTTGCACCCAGCGGGAGGTGGACGAAAAAAAATATTTCATTTGGAAAACATGTGCTGTTTTTATGCCCTCGTAAAGTACCCCGGATATTGGCGGATATTGTTCGCTGTGAGGCTTTTTTCCTTATTTTCTTTAAATTAACGAATAATGCTGGTTAGTTACGACGTTAAGGACCAATTTGGGAATCCAATAAAAACAGAAGGTTCCATAAAATTTGGCCTTTTAGTGTGAGAGTATGGAATAATTGAAAAGGGAAGAAACAGTCTTTTTTTATAACTTTTTCAGGAGACCTCTTTGGCTAGAGGCGATTGGCCTCAAGAGGCCTGCTGTTAGCTCACATTTAGCATAAAAAAGATCATGATGAATTTCAGTAGTGTTTCGGTTCCGAGTAAAAGTCTTTATATTTTTTTAAAACAAACTATGTATGTAGTTATTTCTCTTCCCAAATGAACTATCAAAATGAGTTTACCGAGTTCCTTATAGGAAATGGCCTGTCGGAGGATAAGTGTCAATTTGTGGTGGATTGAACTGCAAATCTAACTGATATTATGTGCAAAATTTGAGTTCCATGGAACATGGTTAAAAAGAGGTCGTCAAATTCAACGAGAACCTATGTATTTAGTATTTTTCTAATCAAAACAGGTTGAATAAAAGTAAACAAATGAAGAAATGTTACAACTATTGATGTTTTTGAGATCGACCATCATGTAAGTTATTTGATATTATTATTCGTGTACTTTCTCCATCACTCGCAATTTATGTGCCCATCTCTGACAGGCCAATCTCGGTTAACTCCTTGGCTTTTTTTGCAAACATATTATATCATGTATTGAAGATGTGTTAATAATTTTGACGAGAAATGGAAATATACAGTCCAAAGATTTACAAAAAACAGAGTCTACTCTTTGTATCAAAATTAAATCATTTTGAGCTATGAAAACATCCTGGATTTTTTTTATATGTATCTACACATATAAAGGTACATATGTATGTATTTTAATTCGCTTTGTTTATTTTTGAAAATTTTTCAATATTAGCACTCCCCAGTTTTTTTTAGATCTGTGAAATTTGTATAAAAGTCGATATAGCAACTTCTACGAGAGTTTATTATAAATTTAAAAACCTATGTCCGAAATCTCAAACTTCCTAAAAAAATTATGTTACATAATTACATAAAGAATTTTCATTTTCCTGTTTTTCATGACAATAGTCTGAATTTTGCCAAAAATAAAGTTTCTAAAGTTTTCCTCAATATTTTTTTGAATTTATTTGTACATGGCACGTTGCCAAAAGTGGTTGATTTAAGGTGAATATTAAGTAAATCCACAAAACTGTAGGCTCCATAATAATTACTACCGTAAAATAAAAAATTCACTCAACTTACAACAGAAAATCAATTCCCTCCATCAAACCTTCCGACAGTTTTTACAACAAACTTTTTTCCAGGTCAAACCTCAGACGAGTCTAGTTATGTTATAGGAAACTACAAATCAGATAATCTCTCCCAAAACATCCTGAATCTGAACCACTTAAAAGTACACTTGCAACAGCAGAATTCAATAGAAGATGAAAGCGGCGGAAATAAATCCCCAACAGCGAAGAAAGATGTGAAAAATTTAATCTTGTCGGGTTCAAAGAATCTCCTCGTTAAAGTTTTATCTCCTGCCAAGGATAAAAACGTCATGAATGCTCTAAATCAGCAGGCAAATCGGAATAATAACGAGAAACAGATTGTTAATAATGGTGTAAATTCCACCAATTTAAATAGCACGACAAATGCAAGTGAAACCAAAGAGAAGCCGATTTTGATGACACGGCGTGAACTGACTGATCCCTTCGGAAGCGACGACGAGGACGAGCAACAGCAACAAATTGGGCAACAGCAGGATGCAGGCGTCAAGCATGAGAGCCAAAATATTGCTGATAAGAATGTAACTCCCACCCTAGACCCTACAACTGCAAACGTAAGTAGTTTTCAGACCTTTGGTTTTTATTTTTGCAAATATAGTTTTAAATTTTTAATATTTTAATTTAAAATCGGCTTGCGGGGTTCTGCACAATCCTCGGTTCCTTTAAGATTAATGGCTGCTTCATAACTTCCTCTTTTTTTCTTAACCCCACACCCAACCACTCTATTTTAAAATATTTTTTTAAAGTTGGATAAAAATACTGAATTTATCAGGAACACTCCCCTGTTAGTTTGCATTTCTCTGAAGTTTAGAATATCTTTTAGAGGTATAGAAGAACTATTACCCCCACACGATTCTTACCCAGATTTTTTAATTAAACGCATTTGTTATTTGCGCACTTTACGGTTTAAAGCATAATTCAAATTTTATGAGAAAACGTAGTCATACCTCTTACACATGACGAAATCAACAGTCGGTCGGTATGTATGTTCGTTGGCTTTTTTTTTTATTTACAATGGCGTTACTACTTTCTATTATAAAAAAATTTTAAGTTCAAAAAATATATTAAGTAACATTGACAAGAACATCAGGATGGGATCAGGCAGAAATAATTGTAGTGACGCCACTGTTATTACTTTTTTTTATACATATTTTACATGAAATTTCATTCATTCTAATGCTAAATACATTGCGCGCATTATACATTTGTTTTTTGAATTTGGCGCAAGATTTTATTACTTTACAAACATTAATTTCTCTGTCGATATGTTTTTGATCACATAATTTAAATAAAATAAAGTTCTAAGTACGTATTTTGAATTTTTCATAAATATTTTTATGGTTAATTCCTGTTCTGTTCTGTGTAATAGACAGAGGAACAGTATAAATTTAAATTAAATAAAACCCATTAAGTGTTATTACTAAACATATCAAATTAAATAGCGCTTTATTTCATCGCAATAATGCTGCAGGGTAATTTAGAGCCTATCTTTAAGAATTTTATTTAAATCGCCTGAAACATCTCACAAAGTAGAAAACCCTCTTGAATTATTTCTTCTATAATCTCTTTTACAATTCGTTATTTGATTACTATTTAAATCTTTAATGTCATTCAACTCCGAGAATAAAACAACTTATATTCAAACAAATTGAGCGTGTGGAATTTGTAAAAGAAGCGATACAATGACCATTCATGTTTTTAACTGAATGCTAAATAGAGAAAATGTTTGAGTTTCTAACTAAGTGTCTGTTCTTTGGCAAGATCAAATCAATAAAAAGCTTCAATTGAGCTAAAATGATAAAAATTATTTGCGCTTGACTAGTTTATAAAATAAATTAAATAAAAAATAATATCGTTAAATTAAAACTTTGAACCAGTATCGAAATTGCTAGAAACATTTTTTGATTTCCCTTAAATTGCCTTCCTTCATTCGACCTTAGCCTATTAAGTTTTGTTTTTAGCATTATTTTTAACATCGCTTCGCTTTCATCAATCACATCGTGTGGTTTTCCTTTTATAGAAATTAATATCTAGACATAAGGAAATGAGTGAGAAAGCCAAAGCCATGATGGAGAAGCTCAAAGTATCAGCGGCCGAAAATGGAAAGGGTGACAACGACGTAAGTAGCCAGAAGTTACGCTTTTGATTAAATTTTTAACTAAACCTGCCTTTCTTTTTAATGTGAGCTAATTACCGAGATTTTAACTATTTATGTTCAAGGACAATTTCTTTATTTATCTCGAGTTCATTTTATGTTAAAAGTTTTGATATAATATCATTCCGGTTCTGGTTTCGGAGGAAATTTTACACGAAATCGAAATTTATGAAAAGTTACCCATATCAAACATTTTTTATTTCCTGAAAATAAAATGAAATTTCCTGCATTTACACCCACTTTACGTCAAAAATTTAATCAAAAAATTTACCTAGTTAAAGGTTTGCAATTTTGATAGGTTGGGGATTTGATGCACTTTTCACAAATTTTAATATTTTGATGTACGTGAGGATTTTTAAAATTCAACTCAATTCAAAATTTGCTTTCTAACCTGAACCAGATAGGAAAATGAAAAATACAAATTCAGCGCAATACTTTCTAATAATGTAAAAATTTATATTCAACACTCGTTGTATAGCTAGAAAAATAATGAAATTGTCCTTCTCAGTGTACAAATGATAATATGCAGACTTATTTAAAAATAATACGTTTATTAAGGTGGAGCGCCAGCAGCGACTTAGAGAGCATGCAAGACGTTTAATTGCCGAAACAAGATTAAAATCGATTAGTCTCGACAGCCCAACTTCGCCGATAAAGCCAGTTACTCAGCGAATAACCCTTTCGCCAGAAAGAACAATTTCGCCGATTAATACTTCAGAGGGTTTCATTTTCACTCAGACGAATGGAAGTCAAAATAATTCCCCACTGAAAGGATCTATTTCTCCCACTAAAAGGGATAAAATCACACCTCCGAGAGATCTTCAAATGATCAACAAGATCACTGGGCAGGATGTAAAACTTAGTCCTAGTCAGAAATATGAGAGGAACGGAAATAGTCCTCTGCAGTCTTTTAATTCGGTTCTAGATAGAATTTCGCCAAAGAATGAGAAGAAGGTTAGTGTTTCTTAAATTCTTTTAACTTTGAACGCATTTAAAAAGTTTATTAATTAATTTATTTAATTATTATTAATTATTTTTCAGGGAGATAAGTTGTCCTACATTGAAAGCGAAATGGAGGCCCTCGAAAGGGAACAGGAAGCAATCGATCAAAAGGCCAGCAGCCTGGAGAAGAAGCTGCGAGCTGTGATGGGCGGAAACACAAGTACGACAAATAGCTATTCAAGTTACTTCCTTAGATTTTTACGCCCTAGTGTCAGTTGTTCTAAGTTACAAGACTTGGATGTCGATAGCGACGAAGAAGATTTAGGTCAATGTAGTTACTGTGATAACGAAACCGGAAAAGGTAGAAGATCATTGAATGGACGATGCACATGTGGTCAGTAGTGTGCCTATTTTCTGGCTGGATTTCTATGATTGATCTGCTTTTATTCTAACGCTTGGAATTTTAAAAAACAGTACTACAATCATTTGAAATTTTCACATAAATCATAATGCCGTAGAAATATTTCTTGGAAACAATATTATCACACCATTTCATACTTCTTGTTACATGCTATCTGATGACTGAAATAAGAAATTGAAAAACAGGAGAGGTGGAAGTTCCCATTTTAAATTTTCGGGCATTTTAGAAAAAACACTTGATTTCCAAAAAAATTTGGATAAAACAAAGACCTGTAATTTTTTGATTGCTTTTTTTTATGCCGATATTTTGTAAGTCCTCTATTTTTACGTACAACTTCGAAAATTCTATTTTGGAAAGATTTATACAACTTTTTTAAATATGTAATCCAAAGAGACTTTCTCTGTTTCCAAATTGCTTTTCTTCTACATGAGTTTTTCGTGGAAGCCATTGCCAAACAATAATGATAAGGTCGAGAAAAAAAGCTGGCCATTCCAGAAGGCTTATTCCAAAATTTGATTCAAGTTTGTCAAATCGATTTCATTTTCATATTCTGTAATTCGATCGAGAGTACGCAAATATTTAGCAAGTTTAAGAAACTATTCCATTATTTATTCGAAGGAAGTCTTTTCATAGATTTATTTGAAGAAGTCAAATAAAATCCTCAAACCATCTGCGTGGTCAACAGCTTTGCGGAATGATTTAATGGTGACTACTTTACGATTTTTAGCATTGGTCCCTCATTAGCGAATCCCACAACATATTTGAAGTTCTACGGCCTTCAGCTGTTTGTACTAACCCCTCCGCAAAGCGGTCGGAATTCTCCATAAAAAAACTTTCATATTGTTTTGAAATAATCTCGATATCGTGTTACGGAATGCCGATTTTTGGTACTCAATGAGCAATTCGATTGATTCGATTTCTGGAATAGGCCCCCAGAACTTGTGCATTGTTTTATTTGTGTGAAAAAAATGTTTTAACACTTCTTGCTGTATGAAAGGGTACGTTGTCTTGCTGAAATATCCATCATCGACTAATGGATATTTCGTTAAAATTATTTTTTTTGGATTTCTAAGAGTTCAATGTAGTTTGATGTAGTCTGTTGACCTTCTAGTCTAGAACAACTAAGTTTATTGCAAACCCATACTATAATAGAACGAACAGCGGTATGACGACGTGACAAAAACAGCTCAAAATCCTAATCTCCCAAAATGACGCTGAAATAAACGTGGTTTCTTTTGAAGTTTTTGCCGTCAGAGATGGGGATATTGATGAATTACTCGGCGAACTCCTTGGACACTGGCTGAAGTTCCAACTTTTCCCGCATTTGCCGTGTAAGATGGATCTACGCTTCCGTGCTATTGTCGCTCTTGCAGTGCGGCCTTTTCAGTTTCTATAATTTTCGGTATCTTTGAGGAAATTCTTGATTGTCCAAGGATCTCGTCTAATTTTTGTCCCAATTTAGCCATGTTCTTTTCATATCTCTAGAACAATGTGAAAGTTTATATTGAACTAAACTTTATTGATATTTCATCAGAATAATGATTATCAATTTACATAAATAATGCATCAAATTGTCATGATTTTTATTCATGCAAAACTTAAAATGTTGAACTGAACAATTTTCACATTTATTTTTGACTTAAAAATGAATAAAAGTCGTTGCAATTTCATGTTTTCTTTTAAATTTTTCCTATAGGTTATTCATGATCAATTTGAAATCTAAACAAAATCTCCTTCTGTTCTGGATGGACGAAAAAAGCACAACTAATTGTTAATACAATTTTGCCAATTTCTTTTTTTGTCAGCGTTTCACCACGACCCATGTTTGCTACGATGCAATACAAATTTGAGCAACTCTGAAAAATAGGCAGCAGTAATTAAATAAAACATGCTTTTATTAATTTGAACGCATCTTCATCCTTTGAATTTTTAAAACAAATTAGTTAGCAAATGAAAAGTCCCTTTTTAAATGACTCGAAAATTGAAAAAGGGAATTTCTACCTCTTCTGTTTTTTAATTTCATATTTCCGTCATCAGGTAGCGTGTTAGAAGAGGTATGAAATGCTGTGATAATATTGTTTCCAAGAAATATTTCTACGGCATTATGATTTATCTAAAACTTCAAGTGCCCCGCAGTGTGTATAAAAAATAATTGCGATTTTCGTCTGCAGCACGAATTTCTTAGTTTTTAAAAAAAATGTGTACATAATTACATAATTGAAGGTCTTATGAAATTCTATTGGTCGTATCTTAAAGGCCATTTGACCGTCGACCCCCTTGCACTTTATTCCTAATTACGCCAAAAAGGTTTCGCCCTGCAAATTGGATGGAGTTCATACGTTTGATAGCAAACATACTCAAATTCTTTAAAAAAAAGATTTTTAATTGATTTATTTAAGTGATTGGTTTTTATTATTATAAAGTTTTACTTGCAAATCAATTCATTTTTCTTGTGTTCTGTTTTATCTAATACCATTTTAATATTTTTATTTTTTAAGTTTAAAGCAAAAAAAATTATGAATCTAAATATTGAATCTAACTAAACTACTTTTAAAATAATTTCAGAATCTGAAGAAACAGAGGAGCAGTTACTTTCGCAATGGTTTACTTTGGTTAATAAAAAGAATGCTCTACTCAGACGGCAAATGCAATTGAATATATTGTAAGTGTTAGTAATTGATTAATTTTTAGAATTGAGAAATTTACAAGTTTGATAATTTTTTGTTATCGCAGAGAACAAGAAAGTGATCTTGAGCGCAAATATGCCCTTCTTAATCAGGAGTTGCGGGCAGCGCTCTCCGTTGAAGACTGGAGAAAATCGGAAGCACAAAGGGAGCGCGAGGCATTGCTCCTGGCTGAATTAGTTGCAATAGTCGATAAAAGAGATGAATTGGTTCAACATTTGCATAGCCAAGAAAAAGCGTAAGTTCAGCTTCTTTTTTACTCTTTTTATATAAGAGAAATGAGGTTTGGCAGTCGACTTTTCAATTTAGTAATTTGTTTTCTTTGCACATCGTAATCTTGATAAATTTAGCGGTTGCTTTCTCAACCCGAATAAATTCAGTAATTGCTTTTCTTATGCTGAACTAAGCAGACTGATTACAGAAACGAAATTTTCGAAAACGGGGCCCTATTTTCTATCCAAATGAGGATTTTAATTTAATTAAAATGTTTCTTCGAATGGTTAATAAAAAATAATTGTTTTTTTTGTTGAGATGAATAAAGAATGTTGAATGGAAAATGGAATTCTAAAATGTGTGGAAGTGTTTTACTAGTATGAGATAGTTTATAATCTAAATTAAATCTTAGTTGGTTATCTCACTATAAAGCTTGACTTCTTTGAATATGTTTGTGTGAGGATGATTCAATTTAATATTTTTAAGGGCCAAAAAAAAGTTTGTGCTTCAGCTTACAAAAAGACATGCGTACTAGGAAAGCAGTTGGATTTTGTTTGAGTATCTCGCCTTTTCAATGAAATCTCTTATAATAATAGACCTCTATTTAGTTTTTGTGTTATCTAGAAAGCAAGGCTAAATACACTCGTGGAAATTCACATAAAATTACTGACATTTAAACAATTTTCTCGAATAAATTTCATTACAGTTCCTAATTACAAGCTTTTATTTACTTTCACCTGTCCCGGTGTCTGTAATGGAATCTTACAAGTTAAATTTGACCAACTTCCCGGTTTCCGATTGAGCTTAAATTTTGCATGCATATTTATATCACGTGACAATGCAATATTATGATGACATGGACCATCAAAAGCTTGTTTTAAAAAAGTTTTTTTTTGTATATTGCTTTTTTATATTGCATTAGTATAGTATTTAAGCCTTTTATTGTGCCAATTGTTCAATTTCTTTATCCTTTCGGTCAATATGTTTTGACATTAAAGGCGAAATTTAGAAGTAAGAATGAATTGTTCCTTTTATGGAGGAACAGTAATGTCGGCTTTGCTTTTATTTGGAAGACGAAAACTTCATTTGTTCCACGAAAAATTAGTTCAGAAATGCATATCCACGAAAAATTAGTTCAGAAATGCATATTCAACTCTTAGAAGAAGTTATGACTCAGCGAGCTGAAGATTTGTGTGGTTTGGATTTCCTTTACCAACAAGACAACGCTTGCATTTAAGTGCCTAAGACGATTTTTAAATGATTAGAGAAGAAAAATCTCGACACGATAAGCTGACCTGCAGAATCGGGACTTAAACGATGTCGATAATCTCTGGTCGATACTTGGAATACGCGTGTACTAATGGACGGCCCTACAATAGCGTTCAGAGAAGCATGGTCTAAAAATTCGTTAGAAAAGCTCAAAAGTGTGATTCAATCAATGTCATGGCAAATGCAAAATGAAACGAAGGACTCACTTCTTATTATGAGTATGAATGTAAGCCTTTAGTACTAATAGTTTGTAAAAAACTTAAGGAGTTTTATGTGAATTTCCACTTGAATTTTAGTAATTTTGGTTCTTTCCTAACTTTTTTTTTTGGTAGTTAAGTTCAAATCAAAAATTGTTAAACACATGTTTATAGGAAGAAGAGCTTTAAGATTGGTGCTGGGAATAAAAAGTCGGGTTTTAGGGCAAGCAGTAAGACTTACAACTCACAGTAGCCCATATTCTTACTGCTTGCCCTAAAACCCTACTTTTTATTCCCAGCACCAATCTCAAAGCTCTTCTTGGCCCCCAACAACTAGGAAATTCTGACCTTTTCCGCCTTTTGAACCATTTGAAAATTGATATACCTATATAAGACAAACCCATAATATTCCTTAACACTATTCCTATGTTGATTCTACCCTAGTGCGTCATATGGGCCGAGAGGCCACGAGTACGCCCCTCGGTAGGTTTACGGTGTCATTAATGCACCCCGAGCCCACCACAAATAAATAAATAAATAACAATTACTATTGTAATGCAATATGCAATTAGAAACTTAACGAAATTTATTTATGAAAATAGTGTAAATGTTAGTGATTTTGTATGAATTTCCACTACAGTAGTTATCAAAGTGTGGAAGAGTGGGAGCAAGTGATCAGCTTTTCTAGTTAATAAATAAGACATTAAAATTTATGTGTTAAAAAATACGTATAACATTCTTCCAGAATTGAAGACGACGACGAGATTGAAAGAGAATTGGAGCACGTGGACATCAGCACCAAGGAGAAATGTGTAATCCAATGAATAAATTTTGACTTAGAATGCGAAAACATTCACTCCCAGCCGCAGAGGACTTTATTTTATTACTATTTTTTTAATGAAAAATTTTTTATTTTCGATTAATTTGCGAATAGCACAAGTTTCTTTTTACGTAAACATAAAACAATCAAAAGAAAACCAAATTTTTTGTAAACTGACTGATCACATTAAATCAAACTGAAGCGATCTACTTAAAGTAAAAAAAAAAAATTAAATAAAATTTAAAACGTGCTTTATTCTCGACGAGACGGATCTCATGCAATGATGGCCCGGAAAATAACCAACAATTGGAAAATTTTGGGCGAACATGCAAACAACAAACTGAAACTTATCTTATCACGTCCGCTAGATTTTAAGGTAGAAATGTCTAACTAAGGTGTCTTTACGTATAGCTACATTAAGCCAAAAACTGAATGTACAACGTGCAAATGTGCAAACTCAACTTTTCGTTTCGGCGTTTCGGACGAGCAGCAGCAGCAGCGATCGGATGCTTCTTTCGCTTGTAATTAGGGGGTTTTAATTTATGTTCAAAATTACCCTTTTCTTTGAAATCTTCGCTGTCCTTGCAGAGCAGCATATTTGTGCGCTTGCCACCTTAAAACAATATTTTTTTCGTACGTAGAGAAAACCACATTTTGCCTACTCCGAGTCTTGTGCCATACGAAGCAGCAGCAACAGCAGTAGAAGTTTAACGATATCTCTGTAGAGAAGGGGAGGGGAGAAAGGCGGTGTATTTTTTTCCCAGAATGTCTTACAATTGTAACCGCATAACATGTAACGATTTGACCCTATGAACAAAACCGAACTCTTAATTAGTTTTTGAATTCAAAGAGCTTTACAACAATTTTATTTAAGCAAACGTTGAGAATTTTATTTTTATTTAATTTTTAGACTTTTGTGAATATTTTAACTTATTATTATTAATTAAGCTCTGGACCTTGTGAGTTTTAGTTACTCTCTAAAAGAGTTTTTGGAGGGCAAATTAGAAGTGGATGAAATATTTTTTATTTGTTAAAATAAAACGTACTTTTTGTCTTGTAGCCAAAATGTCTTTTTAATAACCTTTTCATTATCCTTTCCTTAAAATTATAAAAGATAATATAAAAACATTGTTTAAGTTTTATAAATTTTATATTTTTTTTATAACAATTTATTTACGCTACATTTTCTTTATATACAAAAGTTCGTGACAAAATTTAACAAATAATTCTTACATAAGTTAGCATCAACTACATTTTTCGCCGCTACACTTTTCTGTTTTTTAGTTGTGTATAAAATTTGACGAATATTTGTCGTAAAAAAAACTCATTTTGGTCGAAAAAATCGTAAAAATTCCCATAGAATTAATTAGCTATCCAGCGGACAAAGTTCTATGAGGCTATTTATTTTTACAAAATTTCATCATGATATCATCGCCTACACAATTTTTTAATTTACCAAATTTTTTTTGTTTTACTTACGTATTAATTGTTACGCTTTATAAATATTTTTCTTGGTTTTAAGCTGCTTTACAGCTGTTATAGGTTTGGATGATACTTTTGTATCTATCTCTTAATATAGTTTATTTACAAATTATTAAAATGTGCTCATTTAGAGCGGCAAATATTTCTCTCTAATTACAAATTTTCTATGATCATGGTTTTTTGATACAATTTATTAAAATTTTCAGTTTTCACAAACTTAACAACCTTTCTCCATCGATTAGAGTTGCAAACAAATGCTCAAATTTTTTCTACCTAACTTATTAACTATTTTTGGTTGCACTTTTACATTTTGGAATAATTTAGCGATATTGCCAGCACCCAGCCAAGGCAGCAGAGGTAAGAAACATACGATTTTAAAAGAGTGATCTCATTTAAATTTTAAAGGGCTTTTTTTCTGTAACGCTGTGATTCAGTGGAGAAGGGCCTTGAAGGAAAAGGAAAATAATCTGTTTGGGTTTTTTCTCAATTTTCAGTTTTGAAATGTAGCTAAAAGTTTTGTACTTTTAAGGATCAAAAAATACTTTGTTTGTGTTATTAACCTCTTGCGCTCGAAAGAAATTTGCGCCTAAATCGCTCAAAGGAACTCTGAACTAGCTTAAAGTTAAGGTTTTAAGCAGTTTGTGCGTAAAAATTGTACATGGTCACACTATTTAGATAAGTATATATATTTTTCAATCCATTTTATTAATAATAAATAAAAGTAACACTTAGGTTGTGTGCCAAACCGACTAAATGCTTGCTAAATTCCAGTTTGCTTTGGAAATTTAGCCGACTAATTCCTGAGCTGTGCCAAATTGAAAGTGAAATAAGACAAATACACCTTATTCTGTTTTTACGCGATAGATACGTTCCCAACAAATTCGCGTAAAAAAAGATACGGTATCCATATAAAAGTAGGGGATTGGTTCAACATTTGAAGAATCAGCTATACTAATGTGATTAAAGTATGCGAATTCATCGTTTTTAATATTTATATAAACTAGTGGTCGCCCTGTGGTCGAAACTCGACCTACTGGGGTTATTACGAAAACTATGAATGTACACAGCCTACTATGTATGTGTTTGAAATTGGCACTGTCAATAATAAAATTACTACAGTTTGAACACAGACTACTATGCGTTTCACATAGACAGTATGAACGTAAATAATGATGATTTAATGTATTTGTAACATATATTACATATAAATTTTAGTTTTCTGCACTTCTCTATATAAAGTTTAACTATGCCAAATCTCACACTCCTCCGTCCGCCCAATATGCTTAAAAAGGGGTACAAAGTTTTCTCTTCACGTATTAATATATAGATAAGTTTCTTTAACAATACATATAATAATTCAAATTCATAGTAAAAATTCAATACATAATAATAATTCATAATTTTAGAAATGAAAAATAAAAAATGTATGAAGCAAAAAAAAATCATAATTTACTGAAACAAAAACGTTGAGTATTTGGCTGACATAATTTTTAACTCAAATTAATTTGTTAGAAATTTAAAAATTACGTTATGGAATTTTTATGCAAAAAAGTTTTTTGTAAGCTCTTTCTATTCGTTTCGTACGAAAGGCCCTAAATATTAGGTTAATAAAAAAAATAACTAAGATAATACCTATTACATTTTTTGTTTTTTTTAATGAAAGTTAAGAAACCTGAATTGAATCAACCTTTATAAACATACGCTCGCGTGCAATCTAGGTAACGATGCTTGCACAGTCGTCTTCGTCTCAAGCGCTTTCGCTTACTTGGACATGTACATGAAATTCTAGTGTTTTTAAGTCCAAGCGTGTTTTTCTTAGCAAAAATTATTTTAATTAAAATTTCTTGAACCGCGTTAAATCGCGTATAAAAGGAATGAAGTATTGTTTTTTTTAAATCGCGTTAAATCAAATTCGCGTGAAAAAAGTTCGCGTAAAAACAGAATTAGGTGTATCCAGTTATCATTTTCATTTGACATATACATCATAAAAACGAATTTTTGGCAGTTTAGTTTATTTCGCGATTTTTTTCCTTTAAATGAATCTCCAATTAAATGGTATGGGAATATTTGCAATCAAAAAGAAATAGAGTCAAAGCTGAAAGGAGACTGTAATTATTCCTACCAATGCTTCAATAATTACACTGGTCCCTGCAATTTAAATTTTAAAATTTTTAAATGTCGGAATTAATAACAAAATTGACCTATGAAAACTTAAATCTATCGTACCCTTTTATCCTTGAGCTTCTTTCTCAAAATTTAGCCGTTTAGCAAAAGAAGAAGAAGAAGCATTAGCAAGCTCGAAAAAATTACTAAATGGAAATGCACTAGAATTAGCCAGCAATTAGCCGGTTAGCCTTAGTAAAAACTAATAAATTTACTGTTATTATGCTGACTTTGTTACAATTTAATTTGCAAAACAATTCCTGTTTTCTGCAATAGTGCTGCTGTTTGCAAACTGGTTGGTTATCGTGCTGTGATTTATACCCACTTTGCGTCAAAAAGCTAATCGAATAATTTTTTCGATATGAGGTTTGGATCAATAAAAATCATTGCAATTAGAATTCAATTGGACGAAAAATTGCCTACATAATCTGATCCGAATACGTTTGTGAAAAAACGCAGCTAATAAGTTCGGTACCGTAGCCGTGCATTGCACGTCATTGCCAGTTTGGAAGCAGAACAGGCGACATGCATAGCGCGTGTTTCCAGCGCAAGAGGTTAAAAATAGTGTTTTGGAGGAACATACATAAAATACGAAGCATATTTTTTTCCTTTTTGATTTGCATGCAATAGCTGAATACGTGGCTGAATAAAATCTCTAAGCAAGAAAGACTGAAATTTCAGACAATCGCAAAATGTTTGCTGAGTTATTATGCAAATTGTTTTTTCAACATCTATTTATACAAAACTCACCCAAACCAAACAAATGGTACTGAAGCAACGACCTCATCATAATATTTATGATGGGTAACGTGCTTTTGCTAACCGTCAACGAGTTAAGAAAGGTCCATGTCCAATCGATTACGCGTTCCGGCAATTAAACCATTTCGAGGCACGTGAGAAATTGTTTCCGATTACATAAAATATGGGTTTGAACTTTCTGTTTGCCTCTTTTCAGGTATTAAGAACGTGTGTCAGTTTTCGTAACAACAAAACAGGTACCCCCTAGGGATCGGATTATTGTTTACGACCATTTATCATTTTGCGGCTGACATCCATATTGCGATTTGAATTAATAAGGACATAAGTCTGCCGTTCCATTCCACTTCAATACCCATCCACTGCTCAGCGTGTTCCATTTGAAAGACTTCTCCACCCCCACTTCAAATCAAAAGCAATTCATTCAAGACAACGAAATTTTCCAGGTATGAAACTTTCGCATTTTCATGTTAGCGTGATTGAATTGACCTTGAGTCAATATTTAGGCCATGAACTTCCCGAACTCACTCAAAAATTGGGTTGAAAACGCAAACTTTTCGGTCTATCAAAACAAATCAAAAGAAAAACGTACGAAAAATTTCAGTAACAAACGCTTTAAGTGAGGTGGAGGCTTAGTGCTGTTGTCTCAGGAAATTAAGTTTTGAAACTCATGAGAAGGTAATTAGGAGAGCTCACGTGTGAACCGACATACTCGTGTTTTAAAACAAACAGAGTTAATTACATACTTTTTTCAGTAATTAGAAAGATAAGCTTGAAAATTGAATAATTAGGCTAAGACTCTTCAAGGTTTTAAGTGTTACTGTTTTCAATCAACGTTTTTTAAGGGTCGAAAAAATTTGTAAAACGAAATAACAATTAAAAAATTCGTTAAACTCTTGTGTTTAAAAGATTACATATGTTTGAAATCGAATTTTTAAAATTTGTTCAGCCAAACGATTTGATGAAAAATAACCTTGTAGACATCATAAATATTTTTCAGATGTTGATTCAGTTATTTAAAATATACTCTAATAAAATATGAATAAAAAGAAAGAATCGATTTTATAAAACTTCCAAACAGATGTAACCTCTTAACGGGTTTAGTACTTACTATAAAAATAGTCTGCTATTTAAATTTGTTTTTTAAGAAGGCCAAAGCAATTTAAATTTATAGCTACTAATCCTGATATGCTCCTGTATGTTAGCCGTCTTGGCTGTCGCCTCCGTGACTGGCACATTTGTGTCTGTGTACGTTATAGCAGAAATGCAATTCATGATCCCAATTTTTTTTCACAGGTATATCCCCCTTAGCACTACGTTTACGTTTTAGCTGCCTCAACGTCCTTTTCAGCATTTCGTGCTGCGGCTGCTTGTCGCTGTTCCTCCTCCATCTCAAGACGTTCAACTTTTCTTATTTTTCTCAGTTTTCCTGTAAATAATAGAACATTTTTTTATTTTAATTTTATCTTTTTTAAATTATATAAAAAATCTTACTGGCAGTTTTAAGCATAATCGTCCCCCACCAAATGGACCAGCCCCATCCAACCAAACAGAAGATAACGCAAAACGCTTGGGCGACTCCTACAATACAATTTATGATAAGTGATCCAATTCTCGCCTTTGCACTGTCGTACTGCGAGAATCTCGGAATTCCGACACATAAGCCGAAGAAACCGGAAAAAATTGTACCTGCGAAAAAGTGTGTAACAATCAAAATGATCACGCTCACGCACAAGAAATTCTCACCTAGCCCCGGTACTAAGCAATTACAAATCATACAGAACCACGCAAGCGGCAGGGGCATCACTGGGATAGCACCTTTCATTTTTGAATTGAATTCAACCAGATCAACGTGCAACTTTGGTCGCGTATCCTGGAAAAGGTACAAGCGAATTTAACTAAGATTTCTAGACAACACCGACGGTTACCAGAATATTACCTCTGGAGGAAGAGTCGGCGCAATGCTCTGCTTTTTGCTGTTCATGCTAGTCCTTCTGCTCTCGACGGTTGGCTTTGGCTTTTTCCAGCACATTAGCTTCTCCAAAAGCTTCGAGGATTTAGCCCTGGGGATTTGAAAAACGTTTACGAAAAATAAACCTAACACAAAAAAATATATATAATTTTTTTCTAATACCCTGGAGGTGGAGGTGCGCTTAAGATGCTTTCCCGACGTTCTTGCCAGGCCGGCATTTCTTGCTTCTTTTTTCTGCAAGGAATGCAGAAGCAGCACTTCTTCACCTCTTCAGCGTCAGTGACCACAGCCTCAACTTTGTTGGTTGCTCTGCAGCAGAAAAATTTACTCAAACAAAGTTTGCATTTATTCTGTTTTGCAGATTCAGGTCTTGGGACCTCCGGTTCCTCGCTGATGGTTTCCATCGTTTGCTTCTGCATAGTCTCCTCAATGCTGGCGGACGTTTGTCTTTCCAGTTTCTTCTTTTTACAGCATTTCATCCGTTTCCAGCAACTCGGTTTTTCATCAACTTCTGAGACTATAGCGGCCTTTTCCATTTCCATCTTTTTGCGGCAGCATTTAGAGCACTGGCAGCGTCTGCAAGGTATGCAGAATTTTGAGCAGCATCTGCAGCATTTTGATCGACCACAGCATCCTGCTGGTTTTTCTTCGTCTAGGTACTCTTGGCTGCCGGAGCTAAAATTTAGAAAGTGGTACAAAGTTAGAAATTTCATTATGGACTTTTAAATTAAAAACAAAAATTGTTACATACATATATAAATCTACTAGCTTTTGCCTGCGGCTTCGATCGCGCAGGAAGCCTTTTTAATTGCCTCGGGAATTAATATTGTTTCTCTATAAAACCTTTAAACCCCGATTCACCTTTAATTTTATGTCATGTCGTCATCTTATATACATATACATATATTATTATCCCTTTTATTCCCTATTCTAAAGGTTTGGTTTTAGAAAAATAATTACTTATTTTTGAAGTTATACTTCCTTAGGCGCGTTATTAAAGATGCGCGTGCAACCGATACCCAAGTTTACCCTGTGAAGTATATTGTATATTACACTGATTTACAAAATCTGACTTTTTGTGTGCCTTTTAAATAAATGCTATAATTTTTTACTATTTTGGGGTCACTGAATACGAATGTACCATTAAAATTTTATAATTAGTTCTTGTTTAAAAAATATCTCTATCATGAAAAACTATAACTTTAGTTAATAATTGTCTAAAACGAATTTTGGCATCCTTCATTTTCCACAATTTCCAAAATCTTTTCATCAGTTACGCTGCAATAGGTAATATTTCATATGAAATGTACCTAAAATCTGTCGAAAATGATATAAAAAAAATTAGAAAACTTCAGGCAAACAAGAAACATACAACACAGACGGTATTGGGGACATCTAATGAACACGTAATAAGACGTAATAAGAAAATTTATCATTTTTAAGTTCTATAAGAAGATTTAACGAATCGATAATTATAGATACAGTACATTTTCATATAAATGGCAATTTTTGTGTAGACCAGTGTTATTACTATTCAATATTATTACATTATTCTTTATTCTATTATAATATTTGTATGAGTGCAAAATAAACTAATATAAAGTATAAAATTAATTAATTATTGTAGGCAACTCTGCAAAAGAGTGAGAGAATTATTTTGTATGACCGTTAGGCGGATGACTAGGAATTCATTTTTAAGCGAAATATCGATATAGAGCAGTCTGTTATGGGCACTCGACCAATAAATAGTTTAGTCAAGTAATCAAGTTCGAGTACCTATTTTATTTTGAAGAATTTACTAAAATAATAATTTTTGGCCGAATTTTTGCATTAATAAATGCCATTTTCGTAATCAACGTCCCAAGCAAACCTTTATAACCACACCCATATCAATTTTTAGGTATATTTACCCCCCTAAGGTGTTGGTTTTCGAGAAATCGCGAAAAACGTACATATTAGGAGTACTCCCAAGAAGTTCCGAGTCAAAATGTATATTTAATATTGTTTCTCCATATACTTTTGAATTTTGAAATATCCTTACTTATTCCTTGTATATGTTACGGGCAATTTGAGAAGAGCGGTCACTATGAATAATGACCGGTCTGTATAAATAATGCCCATATCAATTATAGTGGTTTTTTTATTATATGAAATTAAACTTACATAATTCTTATTGAAATGTACAAAAAAAAAACAAAAAACAAAAAAACAATTCAGCATAGTAGTCGTTGTAGAATGTATTTGTTTTTTTTTTTTACCCGACTGCCAGAAGGAGGGTTATGTTTTTCGAGTGTATGTACATATGTATATTTCTTTGGCACGCTCTGTAGCCTAAACGGCTTGATGGATTTTAGCTTGAGAGGCGTCGTTAGATTCGTCTCAATTGTGATACTGGGTATATAAAAATTATGAAAATTAAAATGGCCGATTTTCGGCGCCATATCATGTCTTCAATGTTTTTTTCGCAGTCGGGTTTTTTTGTTGTTTTCAATAATATTTGATAGTTAAATTAAGTATCTACCTATACTTGTTTAATTAATTTTATGCCCTAAAAGTTCAATAATTGCAAAATATTTTTGATATAATCTTTAAATAATACGTTACGTTACGTTACTTACGTTGGCAAAATCGATACCTACCGAAAATAAGATAAAATTGTTCTTAAAGAGCACATGTTAAGGAATATGAAATGTTATGGATAAATTAAAACGTGTCAGATATAATCTACATATATAACGACGTTTCTTCTACTTTATATCTTAAACGACCAGGCAGTCGGTTTTTTTTTTATAAATTAACAATACAATTTGCAGCTATCCTCTTTTATTAGGGTAGTGTTCTATGTATAGTACAAAAAGTTGCACTATATGGCGCAAAATCACGAAAGTAGGGAATTTCAAGTTTGAGTTCTTCGTGAAAATAATTTCATATTATGACTTCAAATAATTCCTAATATCATTGCTACACTAGTTATTAAACATGTTAAGGTATCAAGCTAATAAATAATAATGCCCGGCTAGAAGTAGGGAAATATTCATACTGCCCGATCCAAGTTATAAATTCAAGGTATCTAAAACCTTGATTTTTTAAATGGGCCGGTCACAGTTATAAATTTATCAATTTGACCGACGCTCTTGGTCATTATTCATAATAGCCGGAGCATATTAATACTGCCCGGTTAATCAAATTGCCCGTAACATATACCTACATCATAAAGGGAACCTCTGTGCAAAATTTCAGCTTTCTAGATCCAAGGGTTTTGGGTGGGCGTTGATGAGTCAGAGGACTTTCCTTTTTATGTACATATAAAGATAGATAGATACAGTACAGTTCCAAAAAATTGTAACCACCAACATTTACACTTCCATACTTTATTTTGAAAAAACCTTCATTATATTCTTACGCGTTTAAGATAAAAATTAAATTAACGGTAAATTCACATATTTTGCAAATTAATATATCTTCGATGCAACTATTCTTTCGTTTTCGACGTTAAGTGAAATGGTATGCCATGTAACACTTCTTGGAAACATGACAATTTGTTTATTGATATTTATATTTGATAGAACTGGAATAAATGAATGAGAGCATACTTTTGCATATTGCATATTGGTTCGTAACGTAACGATTACTTATTCTTCAAACAACGATAACAAAGGAGAAAAGATTGCAACTCTGCAAGGAAATGTTAATCTGTCTGATTGTTTGCGAGAAAAATGTAATCAGAGTTCAAATTTTGAAATTTGTTAGAGTGGTTATAATTTTCTGGCACTATATAATGTATATTAATTTATCTTTTGAATGCATCTAACCGCAAAAAATTCGAAGCCTTACAACCGTGGCTGGATTTATTGTAAGACTAAATTTAAAATTTTGGTTTTAAAAGAGTGCTCAAATTAATTCAAAAACCCTTAAAACGATTTCCGGGTGAATTTTTAAAGAAGGGTTTTTCTACGCATGTACTTCGCGTCAATGTGTTAACTGTGTGTTACCACAGGAAACATAGGGCCTAATTTTCGATGTTTTTGTTTTTCTTTTTAACTTAACTTAGGACCATCAGCTTAGTTCAAGCTTCAGAGAAATATTAATCTCTTGCATGAAACTGATCATCATTTGGTCCGGTGTTAGTAATACCACACACCAAACCGTTACATGCAAAATGATTAAACAAGGACTTTTTTAGCACATGCTTACTAATACGAGTATCAAACAAATCAGCATGCTTGTTAGCACTCAAACAGATACGGTTAATAGGTTGGAAATATCCGTAGTTAGTTCGAGATTTAGTAGTTTGGAACAAGGGCACATTCCTTAGGTTATGAGGATTTTGTTTGAAAATAAAAAAATTTCTCAGAGACGGAGAATCTACCACACCATTAATTAGTTGGTGGACAAAGGAGACATCTGCCATAACACGACGATCTTCGAGCGAAAGAATTCCGAGTAAAAGACAGCGGTCTTTATATGGAGGAAGGATATGGGGATTTTCCCACGGTAGATTACCCAACGCGAACCTAACAAACTTTTTCTGCACAGACTCAATTCTATTGATATGTCTGGCATAATAAGGTGACCAAACTAGACTGCCGTATTCAAGGATAGGTCTTACAATGGAAATGTATAACTGCTTATATACAGTTGTATTATTAAATTCACGAGACCATCTTTTTACAAAACCTAACAAGGCAGAAGCCTTGGAAACCATATAATTAATATGTTTAGTAAAGTCAAGCTTTCTGTCTAGAAAAATACCAAGGTCACGAACACAGTGAACTCGGCGAAGAGTACAGCCGGACAAGGAGTAGTTGAAAGTCAAGGGATTGTGCCTTCTATGAAATGAAATAATTTCACACTTAGATATATTAAGTTCCAAATTATTGTACAGGCACCAAGACTGTAAGATATCTAAATCATTTTGAACTAACTGGCAGTCATTAATATTTTCGATACGACGGAAAATCTTCATGTCGTCAGCATAAATAAGAATATTGCAGGATTTCAACAAGTGTGTGATATCATCTACAGCTAAAATAAATAGAAGGGGGCCAAGATGACTACCCTGAGGGACACCTGACGTAGCTTTAATACTTCTCGACAAAGAGCCACGAAAAGAGACATGATATGTTCTGTCATGTAAATATGACTGTACCCATTGTAGGAAAAGGGAAGGGAAACCCATACTTTTCAATTTGAGAATAATGACAGAGTGAGAAATTTTATCGAACGCCTTGCTAAAATCAGTGTAAATACAATCAGTCTGATGATTGGTTTTAAATCCATTTAAGGTATCCTCAACGAACTCTAGGAGATTAGTGGAAGTAGAACGACCTTGAAGAAATCCGTGTTGATTAATGGAAATAAGCCGTGTACATACCTTTGAGAGTTCCGAATAAATAATAGATTCAAAGAGCTTGGGAATACAAGATAGTTTAGCAATAGGCCGATAATTACAAACGTCGCTACGGCATCCTTTTTTAAAGATTGGAATAATAAAGGAGTCCTTCCATACACGAGGAAATTGTCCGGAATTAAGTGACTTCTGAAAAATAGTAGACAAGGGATTAGCAAGCGCATTGGCACATAGTTTAAGAATAACAGGGGGAATACCATCAGGGCCAGAAGAATAGTCAACCGGAAGATCACCAATGAATCTGTGAACAGTTTCAGGAGTGATATTAAAGGGAAGATCAAAAGGGGTTGGGTTAAGGTTAAGATGGTGAAACTGGTTAGAATCAGGTTGGAAATTAGGAGAGGAAAAAGACTTTTCGAAAAAGGATGCAAACATGTCACAGATTGTTGGCGAAGTTCCGCTCGAAGAACCCCCATAAGACATATTGCAGGGATAGTCATCGGAACACCTTTTAGAATTAACGAATTTGAAAAACGCGCGCGAATTGCTATACATTTCATTTTTAGTTTTGTTGAGGTACTCATTATAAAGATCAGAGGCAAGGTTATTAAATTCCTTATAACACTCAACAAATGTGGTATACGACAAAGAATCCTTCTTCTGCAGATGTAACTTCCATAATTTATTTTTCTTATTCTTTAGCCTTTTTAAATCAGAATTGAACCAGGGGGGCGAGGAACAAGGAGGACGACGGCGTTTAACAGGAACGCAGAAGTCAAAAATTTGCAAAAGAGTAGCGTAAAGTTTTTCGACATTATCATCGATACAATTAGTAGATAAGAGGGTCGTAAAATCAATGGAAGACAACCTACAGTTGAGTTCGTCAAAATCAGCATTTTTGAAATCATAGACAAGGTTGCTATCCCCATTTAGAGAAGGAACTTTAGAGTTGAAACAGAAATCAATCTGGAGGGGTGGGTGGTACTTATCGACAGTAGTAAGGGATAGCGGGCATCGTTGAACAATTATATCATCTCCACCTGAAGAAAAAAGTAAGTCGAGTTGTCGCCCCATTTCGTTTTTAATTGTACTCAACTGAAGGAGACCACATGAAAAAATTGATTCAAGAAAAGAAGATTCCTTCGGGTTAAGGTTATTAGAAGGATAGCAATACTGATCGTCAGAATCAAATACCCATTGCACATTGGGTAGGTTGAAATCGCCTATTAATAAAAGTTCGTCAGAGGAGCTCATTAAATTTGAAACGAATTCCAAAATGAGAATGAGAGAGTCATAGAGGCTACAGCCCCTGATATCAGAAGTACTAAGCATGTCAGGGGGAATATAGCAACACAGTATAAATAGAGAATGTTTGTCATCGACAACTTTGAGGCAAATTGCCTCAACGTCAGGATAATCGGGTAAAGGAATATTGCTGCAACACAGATCGTTTTTGCAAGCAATAAGAACACCGCCCCCTCGAGCCTCAGAGCTAAGATACCTATCTCTACGGAAAACTTGGTATGAAGAATCAAAAAGCTCCGCGTCCAAAAAGCCACTATGAAGCCATGTTTCAGTAAGAGCAATAATGTCTACTAGTGGTCGCCCTGTGGTCGAAATTCGACCTACCGAGGTTACTACGAAAAATACGACTGTACACAGCCTACTATGTGTTTGAAATTGGCACTTTCAATAATAAAATTACGACAGTTTGACCACAGACTACTATGCGTTCGACATAGACAATATGAACGTAAATAATGAATTTATTTTATTTTATTTAATGTATTTATAACACATATTATATATAAATTTTAGCTTTGTGCACTTCTTCTCTATATAAACTTTAACCATGCAAAATCTCAAACTCCTCAGTCCGTGCAATTTGCTTAAAAAGGGGTCCAAAGATTTCCCTTCACGTATTAATATATAGATAATAATGCCTTCTATTTAAAAATTCCAGATTCTGCAGTAGACTGTTCAGTTCAGCTTAACAAAGCAAGCGCTGAATTGAGAAGTTGACTTCATAAATTGAAGTTTAGAACGCTGGGCTAATTAAAAATTATTGATAGGTAATTTTTCTTTTTAATTTATGATGAGCAAGTTTCTACGGCTTGTACTGAAGAATTAAATTTTTAATTGTAAAAATTGAAAATCAAACAAAAGTTTTTATTAGAAATGAGTTTGGTATTTTGCAGGCGTGGCAATGACAAAATTACGTGTAAATGACGTTACCATTAATTTTCTTAACTCTCTCCGGATATTCCAAAAATAAATATAGGCGAGGATTATGAAATCAGAAAGCTCCCTAAGTAATGAAAAGTCGAAGGAGGGCATTTCTCTGCTTCCTCAAAGTTAATAAAACAAATTAACTTTACAGTAGGGCACATGATTTATGGCCCCGAAACACACCCAGCGATTTATTGATTTAAAGTAACGAGTAATTGCCGCAGTTCCGCGTTGTTGCAGCTATTCGTTATATTTCTTTTTCATATTCCTCTAGTTTTTAGCATACCACCTGACATTTTGGCGTGCTTTCAATTAGCACTGCTCACACCTTTGTGAGCATACATGATTTAAACAAAAGTCTGGCTAACGTGCTGCTCGCGATTTTTCGCGAGTTGTACAGGAGTGCGGAATTCGCATCCATCATTTGATATTAAAGTTAACTAAATTCACGGAAATCGTGCGGAATTGTCTGCTGTCAGGGTCTGCAACGTTGGAATTCAAAACTAAATCGATGCTCGCACCTGCCGACGACCGGCGACAATTCCTAGGGCTTTAAGGTTGGCCGCGATTTTAATGCGGCTTGCATGCAAAATATGAGAAAAAAGGCACTCCGTGTCCCTTCACGTCCAAATAATGCATGCAAATACCGCGTATTTAGGAACAAAATTATTACCCCTTTGTCGACTATGCAAATTAGACCGCGCCGACGACGACTGAACGGACCCCCGGACTGGGAAGATTGTCCCGCGGAATAGAAATTTCTAATCAGCAATTATTCAGCGGGGCAGGTCCTTTCACCTGGGTAATAAACATAAAGAAAGTTGAACAAAAAATTAAAAATACGATATACATTTTACATTTCCTATGCAGAATTTTGCGCAGGCGAAAAACGATCACACCTTTAAGGCATTTTTGATGAATTCGTGACGTTGAATATTATTTACGAGGTTTAAACATGCTAGTTGTACGTTGAAATCATTTTAGTAAAGAAATATCTATTAAAATAATATCAATCAATATCAATAAAAATACTGATTTTAAGCCGGTTAACGTTAAAGAAATTCCAGATCTCGATGAAATTTACAAAAACTTAATTTCGTTCCTCTTGGGTTTGAAAATAAAGTTTCGGTAGTTGATTCTTGAAATTAAACTTCTACACATTTAAACCATTATTAATATATTAATGAATAACGTACTTTTATTTCTTTTATTTTTATATCCATATATTTTTTGGGAGAATATTGAAAGAGACTGTATATTAATTGAACAAATATTTTATTTCATTTTTGCGCTTCTCTTATTTATAAGTGAACATTTTCTCTAAGAGTTTTGGCGTCTTATTTCTGACTGTTTTATGATTTGAAACCGAAAGGTTTGTTAGTTTAGAATAGATTCGTATAATTTGCATTATTCTGGATTGTAATTCAGTTGGCTTTTATTTCCTTTGTTGAATAATTGCATGACGATTTTTATGGCCTTTCCAGAGCACAACACTAAAACCCTCAACCTGGAGGATTTTAAGCAAGGTATTATTTGTACATATTTTTAGTAGTTTGAAGCCGATTTCTAACAGTTTTTTTGTGTCGTATAAACTGATTCTGGTCTCTGAATTTTCAATCGATAACACATGTCAACACCAAAATTGCGGTCGAACACATCTATACTAATATTATAAAGCTGAAGAATTTGTTTGTTTGTTTGGTTGAACGCGCTAATCTCAGGAACTACTGGTTCGAATTGAGAAATTCTTTTTGTGTTGGATAGTAGATTTATCGAGGAAGGCTATAGGTTATATAACATCACGCTACGACCGCCACTAGATGGCGCTGCAGCACATTAACTTTTATACCGTTCAACCGATATCCATGAAAATTGACATACTTTTAAAAACGGTAAATATTTTAGCACTATTTACTTTGCTGTAGCTCGCCACTAGATGACGCTGCAGGACAGCGGAAATGTTGAGCAGTAATATGTTTATGGTGCGTCATGCAAAAATTATCTAAATTTCAGGATTAAGAAGAAATTCTATGAACATGTTGCGCTTAACCTTCTGAGTGATATTTGATAAATTTGAAATCAGCGACATCATACATATTTTTATTAAAATTTAATTTTATTTTAGGGATAGTTGTGCCCGGGTAACGTCGGGTGCGGGTCAGCTAGTACTATATAACTTGATAATAAACAAGCAAAATATATACCACATAATTTAATTAAAAAAAACAACAACCAAAGGCCCTAATTTTACCATTTATGAAATGTCTTTAAAAAATAACGAATTGTCCTAGGAGTTAATAACATACATTGAAGCTTGAATCTTAACCTATTACATAAAAACCAGTGGACCCGTGCGAAATTTCGCAAACACATACTTTTGCTCGTATCGTTTGCCCCTGGTGTTATTTTTTTATTCAAATGCAAATTTTAAACAAATACCTAGCGCATTTTAATGCTAAGTGAGTGTGCGATGTCAGAAGCCAGAAACGAAATCGCATAATTTGGTGTTTGGTTTACTCAGTTTGGTGAAGTATTAGTGGAGAAAAAGGAATGTTGACAGTGGAAATAATATATAAGATTAAAAACGCTTAAAACTTGACACATATTCCTTGAAAATTATATTTTCTGTATAAACCAATTATTTCATACAGTAAGAAGTGAATAAATATTTATTATAACAGGTGCCTGACTACGAAAAACTTACTCCCCAAATTGTTCAAAAAGATCTATTTATATTACTGGTAAAATATGAATTTTTAGATTAAGATTCAGGCTTTCAATTCAGGCATGTTACAATCATCTACCTATATGATAAACCTTTATTTTTTAATTAATTTTCAAAAATAGGTAAACAACGATGTTTTATACTTTTTGACTCTATTTTTCCCCAAAGCTGGAGCCAATTTAGAATTTTCATACAAGGATTTATGTATAATGATCTACGGAAAAAATTCTCTGGAAATTACCTATCATTTGTCCTGGGGCTAAAAAAATAAAGAATTTGTTCCCTTGTGTAATAATAAAATTTTAGAGATACACTAGTAACATACTAAACTACTTGCAGGACCAATAATAGTCAGATTACTCTCAATATCCTCAATTCCTTTGAGCGAGCCTACCCTGAAGAATACTTACATATCATATTCTGACTATTGTTAGTCCTGAAGTACATGTTTTAGCAAAAAAATCGATATTTTGAGTATTTTAACTGAGGTACATATTTGAAAAAATTTTTAAAACTGACGAGTTCAAATAAATTACTAACTAGGATACTTTTGTTAATGGGTTAACAAAATTTATTTTCTGCAGCCCAATAAAATTAAATTTTCTTCCATTGTATCCCCTATTCAATGTCAAAAAAGATTAATAAGACTAGATAAAAATTCCCCACAGATAATTATCGTTTCATCGTCAGTTCCACTAACCGACGATAGTTAGATTCTAATTTATAATATTAAATGGTGTTATAATAAAATAAAATAAAAAGATTGTAAATGTTAAAATGCACTATTACAATCCATTACATACTCCTTCAAGCAAATTCATCAAAGAACTATGACGAAAGGTATGAACAATTATTTTAAAACTACCAAATATTAAAACTTTGGTTAAATTTTATAAGCAGTTACCTCAAAATCGTGCTTTTACTTGATAAAGTGAATAACAAATTTAAAAACTCCCATTCACATTTAAATATCACGTCTCATTTAAATCACAAATTTAATTTGAAAGACCTCTTTAAAATTGCAGTTTAACGAAAATTTAATAGAGTGCATGACGAAACGATAATTTTATAGAGGGACTTTAATAGTTTGACACGATTTCGGAAAAAAAAAATGATTAATAGTACAAGCGCGGAAATTTATGGGTTTAATCAAGACGAATAATTTAAAAAATTAGTCAAATCCCGATTCCCAGTATTTATTTAGTTTTTTACACTGCACGCGACCGAACAAAATCCACCGAGACGAGCTCCCGCGGCCGAGGCACATGCACAAATAACGCCCAGGTGAGTCCCTTCTTTTGAAATGCATTTAATAATAAAAAAAAAATAAAGTGATGCATGTTTCGAAGGTGCACTACTGGGCCTTTTGTGGGTTTTTCACGGTGCAGCAAGGGGATCGAGGGGAAGGGGATTGATTGCGGCATTTATTTACCTGTAAAAATATTTTTCCGTGTCACCAAAATCATTGGGCAGGTCAATGTTAAACACGACAGAATTTTTTCGCTTCCCGTTTTGTATCATCATCGTGTGGTCGAATTCGGACTAACTAAATTTTTTCAAACTCGAATTTTTATAGCGCGTATATCGCGTTTTTTTTTCAACACTTAGTAATTATTAACGGCTGCTATCTGGATCGCGAATATTTAGGCTCTTCACTTTCGCGTTGTCCAACAGCAACTGCAAACGTGTTCGTAAAGCAGTTTCTGAGTTCAGTGTAGTTTCCAAGTCTCGCTGGTGACGCAGTGAATGGCCGCGCGAATTCTTACGTTACAAGGATAAGAAAACGAAAGGAGCTCCTTCCAAGTGGAAGTGGGTCAACACTACCCGTCCGACTTTGTGGAGAACTTACACGTAGAAAAGTGGAGACGTAGGGCCGTAGGGACGTGGGGCCCATGGGGACAAACTTCGCCGCCTCAAGGGATTCGTGCTTGAGCCCCCCCTCCCCCGGCTGCTTTGCATATGACCACAAGTTAACGACATGAATGAAATGTGGGCTCTGACGTTCTACTTTCCACTCGGTGGTTAGCCTGCGGCAACGTTTGGATATTTTGCTTAATGGGTCAGAGAAAGATTTTCGTTGTTTTTGGGGTTTCCTTCAATTTTTGTTTCTTTAGTTTCATTTTTCCCCCCATAGGCTCTAAGGACAAAATTTAGAAGGTCTTGCTGGACAATGTTAGCAACATTGAGCCTCCGAAATATCGATGAAATTGTTGAAAATTTCCTAAGTTGTTATTTTGTTTAAGATATTATAACGACTTTTGTACATGGGAAACCAAAAAAAAATTTTAATTGCATATTTTATACCTACGTTTATTAGTTACCGTAGATGAGTCAAACGCAAAACAGTCGATGTAAATATAATAAGTTAAAATCAGCACCGATTTTTTTTTGTTTCTTATTAATTTGTAAATGAACGTGTCGGTTACTAGAAAAAAAGAAATAGAAATCGTTCACCCAAATTGACTGAAAAAACGGAGATTTTCAATTTTTTCTGACTCTTCTGTGGACCAAATAGTCCACAGAAGAGACGAAAAATGGTCTTTTATACAAGATTACTTTAATTAGTTCAATTAAAAGCAATATAACTTAAGTACTACCTATTTTTAATTACAATAATGAATTCATTTTTCCTGTAATCATTCAAAAATAACCTCTAAATTTCCGTGGAAAATTCTTTTTGCCCAAATTATTTGTGCTTCAATCATCAGTTTAAAATAAATTTTAGAATCAAACAAAGTTATGGATAGGGTTACTCTTGATAGGTGATTTATTTGTAATTCACCAAAAAATAAAAAACAAAAAAGAAAAAAAAATATTGTTTTTGATTTGTTTTGTTTGAGGAGGGTTACTTTGGCTTGCAGATGGTTTATATATACTTAAGCAAGTATTGAGCCAATTTAAGTCCTTTGAAATAATAGAAAATAAACAAATGAAGCATCCGACGTACAAAAACGTTTAATTTTCAAAAAAAAAAACATAAACAAAAATTAACTTCTATACAGCCCTCTGTTACACAAGAAAGTTTGCAGACCTAAACTACGTAAATATCACTGACATATAGAAATGGACTACTCGATTTGCTGTCTCAAATGGTGCACCCTTTTGACAGTTCTCACCTAAGGAGAGTTCAGATATAGAAGGCATATATCTGTCCATTTCTTTCGCATTAGGCGAGATAGGGGGCTTCAAAAGGCGGTAAATTTAAAAATTATATTTATTTTTACTTGTAACCTGCACGCTTAAATCTGATTCCCCTAAAAGTAGCATCAAATCTTAAATAATTTCGCGGCGAAAAGTTTGTGGAATAAGACATTTTTCATTGAAAAACTCTCAGCAAAACGTCGAAATGCTCTCTTCTAAATATGCTATTTATATCGCTAAACAACTGTTTTAAGAACTCAAAAGTAACAATTAGAGCACTTTTGTGTTTTTGCTGTAATCCCCACTTAATTTAGTTACATTAAAAGGGCATAAAAGAAATTAATTCCGAAATAATTCACCGCACTACGCCACCCAGAATTTTTGTCGTTTTTGTGCCATTTTTTTCAGTAAATCAGACATAAAATAAAAAGAATTTGCAATATGGGATACTAAAAGACTAATTTTCATAATTTAATTACATAATTTCTGCCGAAAACTTGGAAATTGTGTAAAATCCAGTTGTATCTTAAAAAGGGGTAATTTCATGTTTGCATTCTTTTAAAGGGATTTAAGATACAAAAGGAATTACTTAATAATTTTTGGTGTAATTACTTGATGGATTTATGCAATAAAAACGGAGAAATGCCCCAAAAATGCATTTGAGAACAATTCAAACCCACAGCTAACTGCTCAAAATCCGTTAATGGTGTGAGCAAGAGGGAATGAGAAAGTGCACCATCTCGAGATAGGCATTTTGTATGGGACGAGTAGTCCATTTCTATATGTCAGTGGTAAATATTCACACAAGTTAAATTCAAAGCGTAAATGACAGTTTTAATTTTGAAAAAATTGGTGCAACCAATTAAAAATAGACGTCAGTAAAACCATCTAACATTTCCGACTCGAACTAGATCGTTTAGTGTCATGGCTACGAAGAGGTGGGAAATTCAATATTTTTTTTTTGTTTTGAGCCAACAGCCAAAGTTACCCCCTAGAGCAGTGATTCTCAACCAGTGTGCCGCGGCACTTTTGTGTGCCGCCAAATTCTTAAAGTGTGCCGCCAAATTTTAGAAATGTACAAGGTGGCGCAAAATTAATCATCCAATTTTATTTTTGTATAACTTTTTCACTAAATAAAAAAAAATTATTTTGAGTGATGGAAATCTATATTAGGACCTTTAGAATTGTTTCTGTTAAGTGGAAAAGATGATATCCGTCAAGTGGCGCAAAATTAATCACACTATCGGAAGATGTTATAAATTTTGCAAATAGCGTCGTACGTCAATCATATTTTACATTTGTGAGCTAGACAGCTTACAAACAGACAAGCAATGGAGCGCTATACTCCGCAAGAGCGTGGAATAATTGTGTCGAAGGAAGCGTTTCCTGATCGCGTAATCTCCCGATTTGGCGATTTGGCATGGCCAGCAAGATCGCCCGATTTAACCGCCCCAGACTTTTTTCTTTAGGGCTACTTGAAGTCGCGGGTTTATGCCAACAAGCCTCAGACAATCACTGCCCTTAAAGATAATATTCGACAGGAATGCGCAGAGTTATCACCGGAAATCTTGCGGAAAGTCATGGAAAATGCGATAAAACGAGCACAAATGTGTATCAACACTGGCGGCAGCCACTTGACGGATATCATCTTTTCAACTTAACAACTTCAACTAAAGGTCCTAATAAAGATTTCCATCACTCAAAATCATTTTTTTTTATTTAGTAAAAAAGTTATACAAAAATAAAATTGGATGATTAATTTTGCGCCACCTTGTATATACCTATGTAGTAAAAATTATAATTTTTTTTTTATTACGAGTAAAGTTTAAATTAAAGAAAAGTATTTACGTACGTATGAATATTGTTACAATGTTGCCCGTCGAGCAGCTGGCGGACAAAATTGCACAATTTTTCCTCGCTATATAAGTTACGTTTTTGAGAATAGAAAAGCTCGTCCGCGCGCCGAGGCGGCCTCTTGGTGGGGATGTACCAAATGTAAATTACAGCGAAGGAAAATTTTGTAACAATATTTTCAAATATTAAATACTATAATTTAAAAAGAAAATTTATACAAATTATTTTAACAGGAATAGGTATTTAAATCCATACAAACATTTTTAATTACTTGTTTTGTAACGCGTTCTTTCTTAGAATCATAATTTGATTTTTATGCCTCAAGTCGGCTCACACGTGTCATAGGCTGCCCGTCATTTGGAAGCGTTTTTATTCAAATTTTCTTCGTCCGAATAGGGACATTTACATATTATTTTATTTTACATTCAAAATTATTATCATAAACTATTTTGCACAGTGTATTATAGGTAAGTAAACAACTTTTAAACTTATCTTTTTCTTTGTGTGCCGCCAAATTTTGAAATCGTTAAAAGTGTGCCGCGACAAAAAAAAGGTTGAGAATCACTGCCCTAGAGCTAAAGTAACCCGCATCTACGGTATTAGCTGCGTTTTTTTCACATCGGATCTGGATCTGGATCTTTCAGGAAATTTTGTAATGAATTGAAATTTTTGGAACAGTTACCCATATAAATAAAATAAATCAATAAAATCAAATTGCCTGAATTTATATCCACTTGGCGTCAAAAACTTGATCCAAAAATTTATCTGGTTCAAGATTTGAAGTTTGCTTGAGTAGAAATCATGGCAATTTGATACGCTTTTCACAAATTTTGAAATCTTTTTATACTTGACGGTTTTTAAAATTCCAATTCAATTCAAAATATTCTGCAAGATCCAGATCCAGATCCGATGTGAAAAAAACGCAGCTATTACTTTACTATTACTTTTAGATAACATTTCAGCAATTTGTTCATTTGAAATGTTAGTTTCTGGTTCTATCCACCGTTCCAAAAATGAAAGTTATTAGGTGAAAAATGTGACTTTGGAGATAGTGGATAGCACTATCCATTTATAGGGTTATATTTGTTTGGAAAAAAAATATCTAAATTTTTTTTTATTGCCTTAAATTAGGCTGAAACTGAAATTCCTGAAATTATAATCAATTACATCTATGTTTGAATACCTATAACTCAGAAATTTTCACAGAACTGATTTTCTGGATGGAAAGTAATATTTTCAAACAAATGTGTTTTTTTCGAAATCGTATTTTGAATATCCGCAAACAGTAGATTTCAAACAGTTTTTTTTCCGACTACCTAACTGCAAAGTTTTTGGCGTACAAATTTGTGACAAATTTTGTTTGTACGCCATTTTGCCCACAAACGGTGTTGGTTTTCATTCCTAAAGCGATATAACACATTTAAAGAACGAAATCGCGACTCCACAATCTAATGTCGGAGCAATTCATCTTGACAGATGACAAAAAAATAAAACAATGGAAAAATCAAAGGCGAGAAATATTTGGGACGGTTTTAAGTTTGTACGCCAAGTTGCCCACACACGATCAATCCTTTGTTTGTACGCGTGCTTGTACGCCAAAAACCGTCCCGTGTGTGGCCGGCTAAAGACAGGGACCAAGAAGATATTTATGTTATTTATTAAGATATTTCATAATTCTGATGATTCCGATTAATTTTGTTTATAGAAAACTAAACATAAACTGAATTGTAGGTATTATTGTAATAAATAACTAAGATGTGTATTTGAAGGTCCATTGTCAGACGAACTGAATAAGCTAACTTTAAACCTAAACTTTAAGAGATTTCAAAACGAGGACATTGAATTTGAATTTATTGTGGTGAATCAAATATGGTTTTTAGGGTTTTAAAGATCGTTGAATTTAAATATAAAATCTGATCTGTAATAGTAAACGCTACAACAAGGGCGGTAAATTGCCGATTGCCCACGAAGGCAGTATTTGTCGCACGACGTGTCCGGGAATGTGGAATGGGATTTCATGAATAAAAAAGATCAATTGATTTTTAAAAAAGTAATATTTTTCTAAATAATGTAATCTTGAAAACTCTAATTATTATAAGTTATCATTTCAAAGGATAAGTAGAACGATAATATTAATTTTGCTTCTTGCCGTCGAGGTATATTGAAATGTTAGAACAATTAGATAAATTAAAGTGAAAATTCGTTAAGGTATTAGATTGAATTTCGCTTATTTCCATATTATCTTGTCCCTCTATGTTGTGGTTGATAGTTACATGTTGTTCATTCGCTGTTGCTGATGTTGATGTAGAGGTAGACGGACCTTCGTTATCATCAGTCGAATCTCCCTGGAGCGCCAGCAAGTCCGTTCCTTTGTCTGCTAAAAGCGTTGCAAAACTTCTCCTAAATGTGTGCCCTGTGTAACTCTTTGCATTTTCTAATTTTAAAAATGTCGCTACAGTTTTTGGCATACTCCCGAAGGTATTTATTCCAATGGCCTGTTTAGTGCATTTACCATAATGATAATTTAAAAAAAATCTATTCGTGGTTGCATCTTTTGGGCGTAAGTTCGAATATTTTTTATACATATTGTAAAATTCACCATAGACGACGAATGATCGATGTTTTTCATTTTTAGTCTGCGGAATCTTTACTAAAAGAATGTAGTCTTTGTCTTCAAGATCTTTTAGGGTTATGTCGCATAATTCTTGCCGACTACATCCGCCTTGAATCCCAAAGATTAGAGCAACCTGTTGAATAATTAATTTATAAATAATTAGAGTTCTTTTTTAAACTATTTGTTTATGTATTTAAATTCAATTTACCTTTATGGCTAGAAATTGTTCATCTGGAGCTTCCTTTAAAAATTTCTTGATATTATCTGCGCTCAAAACAAGGGATTTTACACTCTTAAATCCTTTTGATTGGCGTTTCAAAAAATCGATTAAATTTGAGTAATTATGAAGATTTATCTGATGTTTTAGTTGAATGCAACTTCTTAACATTGAATATGTTGCCCACAAACTGGACGGTTTTTGCTTTTTTGACGATTCAGTGAAATAATCAAGAAATACTTTTTCTGAAAATGAATCCTTTTTCTTTGCTTTTCGCCATTGCATGAATCTTTGGTAGGTCCTCTCGTATTTTATTTTTGATTTATCGGGGAGCACAACGTTTTCTTCCGGTTCTTCTATTTCAGGTGGGTTGTACTTTTCCTCCTTAATAGTTGGACTACTATCCGACATAATTATATATATATTTTTTTAATTCTATTACACAGTTCAAAAGTTTTTTGGTGTCACAATATAAAGTCAAACACTGGTCACAATAATTCACTATACTCGTTCAGTAGATTAACGTACTTATTACAACACAAAGTTTCAAAAGTTTATTAGTTTAGCTGTTTAGTCTGGGAAAAATATCAAAGTAAATGTATGTTAGTGACCGATTTATCGCTACACGCTCTCACTGTCGACTTTAAAATGCCTAAAATCTCCTAATTTCCAATGCGCTGTCCGATCATTAACCAACACTTACAACTTAAAAGATTTTACTTGAAATTCAGCTGAATTTCATATGGCAATACTAATGGCTCAACGCGTTCGCTACCGAAGCCTTGAAGATACAATTTTTATTCTCAGCTGTCATAAATTGACGAAGTAAACAAGTCGCAGTCAGCAAAACACCCGGTAAAACATTTTACAACGATAGGGAAAAGATATCAGCACTTTGGTTGGTTAATTTGTGGTCAGCCGCGCACTGGAAATCAGGAATTAAACACGGGAATTATAAATAAAATACGAGAAATTAAAATAAAATACGGCAATTCACTCTCGCATCAACACTCGACACCGCGATAGTCGAAACTGGTTGCCATTTGCCGATTGCCCACGAAAGCGGGACGAGTTACGAACAAAGCGAATACAAATGCACGAATGCTGCTCGTTCTTTCATCACTCGTGCGCGGCAAATACTCTTTTGAATGCAGTAAGTGGAATTTCCGTGTTTTAAGAGTCGACAGCGTGGCTTCGTCGCATAAAGTGGGAAATTGGCCGCTTACCACACACTTCTATGTATGTGAAATAAATTAGCACTTTTCACGCATGAATTAATAGTATATTGTATAGCAAGGGCAGAAAGTAGCTTCGCTTCGCTCGTGCGTTTATTGCTGCCAGCGTAACTAATCGGCTACGCACGTACGCACGGCCCGAATTGCACATTCTATTTTTCCTCACTAGTGAGGCATGTTTTATAGGAAGGAGGGGGTCGAGGAGAGCACGGGGCGAAGCCCCTAATTAAAGGAGGGTGTGGCAAGCGTTCACGACTCGAAAATTGAAGCAAAGAAAGTACAACATAAAGAAATTGCAAGGCGCACAAGAAATTTTGTACGAAAATTTTCGACTAGGGTTGCTATTAAAGAATCCCAGAGACACTCAGCATATTCAGCATATCGTGAGCCGACCCCATAGAACCTCAGTCGTGTGTAGCGGCTTGCGAGCTGCTTTTCTTTTCAGCCGTTCAAGTTCTTGGCTCTCTCTGAGTTCTCTGAAATTAGTTCACAAATTTAGCTGACTGATTGTCGACTGAAACGTATTCTACGAACGCTGACGGTATGTGTGCGGCAAGGGGCTCATAGCCACAGCAAAGCAACCATCGTCGCTGCGCGCGCGCTCACTGCTCGTCGGCTTGTCCCGCGTTCTGCGCCCTACTCTAGGAATTCTTCGAACATTTGCGGAACAAATCTGGGTATGGGTACAGAGTACAGATAGAGGCCACTCAAATAGCTCAGCGTGTTTTTTTTTTGACTGTCGAAAGCACGAGTAGATAATAAGCCACTTTCCAACCGGAAACGCGTGCATTTTAATGATACCACAGACTATCAGACTATTCACGTGGCTGAAATCGAGAAAAATGTTCAAGTTCCAAAAGTACAAACATTGGGTTGTGCAGTTGTGCTTGCCAATGAGACTTCCACGCACAAGCAGTCGGCGAACAGCGCGCCGCAGTCCCAGAGCCTGCGCTTTAAGGCCGGAACAGAATGTGTAGCGTGCCCCAGGCCCAGTCGGCAATGGAAGTATTAGGTACTTCATCGATTCTTTCTGCATTACTTTGTCGCTGGGAGGCACTTCATTTTCCCTTACCAATGGAAATGTCACAAATGTCATTGGAGGTAATCACCTCCACTTCTCGCTTACAATGTAGTGCACAAAGAAGTAGGAGTTGAATTTCAATTTTCAAAAAGTTAATTTCCCGTACTAACTGCGGCTGGTTTCGAACCTGGACCTGTGAGATTTGGCGTTTTCTTAGCTCTGCCCCTGAGCTATGTACACTTTGAGCGATTGAACCTTAATAAGACGATGTGTGGCATGTAAACAAAAACCCAGTTACAAGTACATCGAGAACTGGAAGTAACCCTTTTTTCTTCTATACAGCATGCCTCATTAGTAGCGCACGAAATTTTGCTAAGCATTCACGAAGGAAGTAATTGATGAATTTTTCATAAAGTCCAAAATTGCCGACTGGGGTGGTACATGTAGTACCACATAAGTTGTCAAAAGTACAAACTGCAGATATCCATATAAGCTATCAGTCATCACAATGTGTAGCTGTAGCTGGTAGCAGAAAGTAGGAACTTTTCTACTTTCCGCTACAGTTACAAGCCACACGGCATGTAATCAGTTGGGAAAAAGGAGGAATTATTGTTCATGTATGAATAAGGGACCATTTGTCTTTATGATTTCTCGTATAAATTGCATTATTAGTTGCTTATACAATCTTTACAGCATCATGATGCAATTTTCTTTAAAATATAAATTATAAAATTAAGAAATTGTTGTATACCTCTTTAAATTGTCTTAGTTCCTAAGAACCATTAGTTAAGATTTTATGTTTAATGCCTTTTCTCCTCGAACCAATATTGTCGGAATTTCCAAATTGATCCTTACCCATTACCATTACATTTCCATTACCCTAATAACCTTACCCGTTTTCTCTGAATCCCATAAACCCTTGTTACTTATTTTACCTGCCACTGCATATAAATAGTCAACCGATTTAGTTCTAAAATCAGTCTTAGAGCTTTAGTCAGTAAGGCCCAGTCGAGTCTAAGCATAAGTCTTAGAGCAACCTCAGCATAAGTTTTAGAGCAACGTCAGCATAAGTTTTGGAGCAACTTCAGAATAAGTCTTAGAGTTTCAATCAATTCATGTTTTAGTATTTTAAGTTGTTTTAGAATAAAAACTAGAAAAGGAAATCGACGGTGTTTTTAATTTACAAGAACGATAGCCGACTTAAGAAGGACTCCAACAAAATTTATAATTTGGGATGTGATCTGTTGGCGTAATCTGCAGAATATGATGTGCTCAAATTATTTATCTCTTTCCTGGTAAAATTCTTACCTGAATTAGGGCAGGTGACCCGGTTCTGGCCATTTTAAGGGTTTTTCACCCACTCATGCGTTTGGTTATTCATCTTTTTAGTTATCTCGGACTTCATGTCCATCTCAAGTCATCAAAAATATGTTAATCTTACCCTATAGAGCCTTGTAATTACAAAACTCCCAATAGATGTTTTTAAAAAAAAAAAAAAAAAGTCAGAAATGGTGTTAGAGCCACTTTTGGCCACATTTTACCCATGGCTGCTATCATCTCAGTGATGATCGCTGACAACTCTATTAGTGTTGCCACAATTCGTGATTGTAACTCACATACTATAGACTTGTTTAGTTATCTGTACCTTGTTAGCATCGCTTTTAAAGTTGAAAATGGCCAAAATTGGATCAGTGGCCAGAACCGGGTCACCTACCCTACCTTTTCGGAAAAGGATTAATTTATAACTCTTCTCTTGAATGTCACAATCGAAATGAACTACACGGTACACCATTCTGGAGACCGAAACCCACTAGGAAATCTGAAAACTGATGATGGCATTAGCAAAGATTTCCTCTAGAAAAGGGCGAAATGGAAATAGATGACAAAATAAGGAATAGGAATGCAAAATGCGAGGCATTAATTTCTTTTTTCCATTTTGCTGAGAAAAATAAAGTTGTTTAATTTGACCGAAAACAACTGTTAAAATAGCACGCCATACGCATTGGCAAGGGTAGATCGGTGGTCGCCAATTCCGAGGTCCAAGGTTCAAATCTAGCCGCAGTCAGAACATCACAGTAAAATCAACTTTAAAAGGGCAGATGGCAGAGCGCGAACGCACAAGTTTTTACACAGATAGCAGTTCGAATCCACTTTTTTTAATGCAGTATATACTCAATTCTCAGTATTCAGAATAGTGGTCCTTATACCTTACTTCCTATGACATCGCAATGTTAAAGTAATCTATTTTGTCTTGCAAAAGGTAGGTTTTATACATTACGGGTATATGGTACGGCATTTATTCCGTAAGGTATACATTTCTTACTGGTAGCTTTGCACTACAGCTACAACTACAGCTATCAGCTACAACTACAACTACAGCTACAACTACGTACTACACGCTATACATTCTGTTCCGGCTTTTATGGAAGGGACTGAAATGTGGGAAGGTTCTTCTGTTTTCCGTTCCCTTTTACCCCCTTGCACTATGTCGTGCCTTGAGGAGTTGCGCTAACGTGAAACGTGAGGGGAATTCATTTGAATTTTTCTTGGAATCCTCTGAGTTGCGTGCTCTGCTCAATTCAATGAATGAAATCTTCAAGAGATTTTTAGTGTTTATGTGTTTTTGACGAATTTTAAAAATTTATTAAAACAAAATAATCTTTAGGAATCGTTTTGGTTGTGAATTGCCTTATAAAGGTTTTTCCAATAGAGTCGCTCAAACTTTAACAATGTAGTATAGCAAAAATGTTGGTGAAGCTATACAGCGGTTAAATTGGAAGGTTATAGTAATTAATGTCGAGAAAATCAACATAGAAAATTACAGTGCTGAGCAACACGTGCAAATCATTAAATTTTACTATTAAAATGAGTGTTCAGTTCAAGCTATGTATACATAATGTACTTTCCGTGCGCTACATGATTTTTACAGTGCGACCACACAATCGTCTTTTTGAGTCGACTATTCGTCGTTTGGTGGATTAATTCGAATTAACTGTTTTAACAAGCAATCAAAGAACATCCTTATGTCTTTGAAACATGAAATTTGCAAAAAAAAAAAACATTGCTGCAGTAAACTATAGTTTGCAGGATAACCCGAGGCGAATAAGCGCAGAGATTGATGGTTAAAAGTAATGATGTCGAAATCAATTATTCTGTTGAGATATTGAAAATTGGAGCTCTTGGATACGCGTCGCCTAGTACACCCACGGCGGGCACTTGGCCGATATCATATTCCATACCAAATAGATGTGTTTTTTTCAAATTAGGTCCGGTTCTAGGTTTAGCAGGAAATTGTCCACTGAATTGAAATTTATGTAAATTTACCCATATCAAGCAGTTTTTATTTCGCGAAAATAAAGTAAAATTGCCTGGATTTATACCCACTTTGCGTCAAAAACTTAATCCGAAAATTTATCTGTTCAAGATTTGAAGTTTGAATGGGTAAATATCATGGCAATTTGATGCACTTTTCACAAATTTAAAATTCTTGATGCAAAAACCTGAACCAGATAAAAAAATGAAAAATCATCTGCAAATAAAAAAAAATCATAGAATCTCATACCACAACCAATTTTATTTAAATTTAAATTTCGAACGCCCTTGAGGGAAAACCCTTTACTTTTATTATTCTTTCTTCTTCGCCTGTTTAATTCAGCTAACGACAAGCAAGCGCTGAATTAAGTAGTACATTGCAGAAACTCATTTCAAGCTTTTCTCGATATAAGTTTTAGGTAATGGTAATGGTAAATTTGAAGGTCGTATTAGAGTGTCATTTCTTATTATTTGATATTTTTTTATGAAAAAGCCCTGTCGCCTAAATCAAGGCATAATTGAAAGTATAAAACGGGTCATTCGATTTAACCCCTTGGCCAACGATTTAATTTCCAATAGCACGCAGCTCACTCAACAGTTCGGTCATGCATGAGGCCATTACAAAATGACACAGTTTGTAGGTACATCATTTTTGCCACGAACCATACTCGTGGTTATCATTTTTCACCCAATTGATTTACCACAAACCTGACTCGTGATTATCATTTTTGGCTCAATCGACGGACCACGGAACATGGCTCGATATTGTAGGCAAAGGAGGTAACAAGGAGCAGTTACGAATCAGTTATTATCTTTACAAAACTATGCAAACAAAGAGTCAGATTCTTTCATCAAACTATTTAAAATGTATTCCCATACAACATGAAATCCTTGATGTTTCAGAAACTATGTAAATGACGTGTTCTTATTTATGTGCTCTGAATGGTCAACTCTGTTACAACTTTCGAGCACCCAAAAAGAAGAAATCTAACGAAAAAGGTGAAATTTTTGTTCCCAAGGAGCATCGCGTGACTGGGCCGAAAGTATGGCAAAAAACACTTAAAAGACCCCTTTGGGGGTGGGTGGCAATTTCACCGTCCTGCCTTCGTTTGTTTTGCCCACTCGATATTTTATTAAGTTTGATGGTCACTTTCACCTGGCCCCGAGCTGTTTTCTTCGCGAGAACAACTTCTTTGAAATTGACGTCTCACTTCCCTCCGAGCCATAGAAAGAACCATGTAAAAAATCGTTATGAGCAATTTTTAAAAGCATATTCGGTTGATAGTCACCAGATTTTGCGTGGGTGTAATGGAATTTTCCTTTATTATTATTTTTTTTTAAATACTCCTCAGCTTTTCTTTGCGTTTTCACCTCATTCTTTGAATTGAGAGTGATTCAACGTTTTTCCACTCCTTAACTAATTATCGCCTGGGTGTTTCCTTATCTCGTGTCTTTTAAAATGAAATGTAGGATACGCGGCAAAAGACCTTGTTGGGGCCATCACCATCATGATTAATTACTTTTTAATGTTGCCCAACATATCAAGACAAAGAATTAACTAACAATTTTCATTATGTCTTGGGTCAGTGGATAGTTAACGATCATGTTTTGGCAATTAACTCTTGCTAATTTATATATTTTTTTTCTCTAAAGAATTACAAAACAGTTGTAGGTGAGGCTGCCCTCATAGAAAAGTGGAAAAAGTATTACAAGAGGAGGAAACAAATCAAGGTCGAGAGGTGGATGATTTTTGGAGCATTTCATTTTTATGGATTAATTGCTTACGTTTGCCCCAAATTTTCATATCAGAGAATTTAAAAATATTCAGATTTCTTAATTTATTTCGTTTTTGCACTTTATAGCGGATTTTCTAAGACTTTAGAAAGTTATTCAGACGCAATATGAAAGCGATTATTTTTTTAAAATCATACAGTTAAACAGATAATAAACAAAACCTCCGTTAATTAAAAAATAATAATATAATAAACGTTTTTAAGATCATGTTATAAAATTTATAATACTTTCTCTGAAAATAAGTTTATTGATGAACGAGAACTTTTCAAAGTCTAGCAAATCTTCGATTTCTTTTATTTAATGAATGAATTTGGTCCTAATTTGGTTGAACTAAATCGAATCCAGTTTTGGGAAAAATAAATATAGTGAGTAAAAGCTGAAAAAGTTGTATTTGATTATATACTGCTAATCTTCATTTACATATTGTTCAACAAAAAATTGGTTGTCTGTAAAGTCTGTTTACGATCGAAGTTTACGTGACAACGTCTTATTCAGAAACGCTCGAGTGAAAGAGAGACACAAGGCAGACACCAGTCAAGCGAGTCTCTCTCAAGTGCTACGTTACTTCAGTTTTCGTAAATGACTCTCGGGTCGACCGATTTATAAGACGTTGTCACGTCAAAATTAAATATTACTTTACGTTTTCCCCTAATTCGAAAATGATCAACCATAAAAATCGCACAAGAATTCAGCTTCAAGGAACTTTTTTAGCCGCATTCTAAATTTTGGTTTTTTCTACATATTGCATTATTCCAAAACATTTTAGAAGAAATAAAAGGTCCTGTTCTTATTTTTATGCGAATACGAAAACTAATATGAAAATTAAATTCGTACGAAAATAATTTAGGCGTTCTCATTTTCAGACGAATTGAAAAGTGTGTGCAGGCAACAGCAGAGAATGAAACAGGCCTTCGAAGCTCGAAATCAATACGGAAATGCCATTTCGTAAAAATGTTTTTTTTTATAAATTTTATAATTAAGTGATTTATTGCGATGAATTATACATATTATATTTATGTCCTTAAATGCAGGAAGAAAACCAAGAAAAGTTTTTTCAATTTAAGAAGATGTTGCCGATGGATTAGAGATAAGTGCAATGCTTTGGAATTGGAACTTCCGTCTTCATGTAAATGAAAACACTTAACGTCATGTGTTTTAAAAACAATATATATCGTCACAAGGGCGTTCTAGGATATTACTTTGTGGTCTCGACCACTTGGGTCACATTGACCAGTGTTTTCAGTTGTATTCCGACCCAATTATTTAAAATTTAGTTCTTTGGGGCCAAGCTAGTGTCAGCAAAAACCTTTCTTTATTAGCCTGTTTATCCTTCACCACAAGCGTTGTTGGTACATTATTATACATTTAGAGGAATACAAAAATTTACGAGATTTAATACATTGAAAGTGAGTCTGGTTCACAGCAAGGTTGGATAGGATTAATGTATATATAAGCCATAAAAAACATAACTTGTAAAAAAAACCAAGTCTCGCAACTCAGTTCTTCTACCGTAAAAAGTTGTGAGATCCATGAAATACCAAGTCGGTTAATTTATTCAGTCCTTACTTAAGGGACCTTCTGTCTTATGTTATTACGTAATTAGCTAACCTATTTCACAAGTAATACAAATTATATTAAATTACATTGTTTAGTGCGATTACCAAGTCAATCTATTTATTTAAAACATAAAAGATTTTTAATATTGATATGGTCACTATAAGATGTTGTTAGGTTAGCTAATTACGTAATAACATAAGACAGAAGGTCCCTTAAGTAAGGACTGAATAAATTAACCGACTTGGTATTTCATGGATCTCACAACTTTTTACGGTAGAAGAACTGAGTTGCGAGACTTGGTTTTTTTTACAAGTTATGTTTTTTATGGCATCTCATTTCTTTTTGTAGATAGTTCTACTTTTTAGAGTTCCGTACCCAAAGGGTAAAACGGGACCTTATTACTAAGACTCCGCTGTCCGTTCGTCTGTCTATCTGTCCGTGTGTCACCAGGCTCTCATGAACCGTGATAATTAGACAGTTGAAATTTTCAGAGATGATGTATTTCTGTTGCCGCTATAACAATAAATAGTAAAAAAAGAATAAAATGAATATTTAAGGGGGCTCCCATACAACAAATGGGACTTTTTTGCCGTTTTTATAGATCGTGCGCGAGTCCGACTCGCACTTGGCCGGTTTTTTTCCTTTCCGGTACCTTTGAACATAATTATATCTTGGTACCTATCTACACCTATTATTCCATTATATTATACATATACAGGTACACTGACTCATTCACTGCAAATGTAACTTTGTAATCCTATATACATATTTATATGGGACTACAAAGTTATTTATGCAGTTAGTGTATCTAGAAAACTGGACTGAAATTGCAAAATATTTTAGTTTTTCCTTGATTTATACACTAAACACTAATTGTATTTTAAATTTGAAGCTTCTATGTCTGCTAGAATTGCCTTAGAGTTTTGATGATCGGTCAGTCAGTGAGTGACAAAATTAAGAAACTTTGACTAGTTATAATTCTTAAACTACTGGTTCAAATTGAATGAAATTTGAAATATACCGTGTTTATACAATGCCTGCTTGGTTACTGAAAATTCAGGCTTCTAGTTTTATCCACAACGAAGTTATAGGGGTGTCGAAAATGGCCTGAACTGTTTCGAGAAAAGGATGGTACGGCCGTGCCGCTTTTTTGCTCGACTTGGCGGGGGCACTGCCGTGCCCCCAGATATGTACTATATATGTATGTGTTTTAAAATTTGTTTAAGATTAATTCGTACGAAAAAAGGCATGTTTTTGTGAATTTTTTGTGACGACACAGTTAAAATCTCTTTGTTAAGACTAAAAGTACATTAAAGTATGACATTTGAAGAATATTGTATAAAATTGTCACCAAGAAATATTGAAAAACACGGCAATGATAGCAATTATTCGGACGTGTCTCGGAAAAAAGTAGAATTGCGGTGCCCCTTATAACTGGCTGCTGGATCATCCGAAATCAAAAAATCAAAGTTCATTCGTTAGATAATAGTTTTCCCCAGGTAACGCTGGGGGGGTTTTTCGAAATTTTAATTTTTCACTTTTTTGGAACACTTTAAAGGGAAAAACGCGATTTTTTGCGAAAAAAATCGACTAATTTGTTATTGTAAAATAAAAATTATTAACAAATTTGAAAAAAACTCTCCAGCGTTACCTCGTAAATTATGTACAGAAATAGTGTTCAAGATTTCAAAAGGATCGGTGCAGTAGTTTTTAAGTTATGAGGGGCACCGACTTTGAAAACGTGAGTTGTGGGGAAAACGCTTTAAAGTTTTGAATACTAAAAAATCTGGTATAAAACGTTCATAAGCAAGGTATAGAAATACTCGTAACTTCGTCAATTTTCTTAATATTCTTAAGATATTATGCATTCAATTAAAAAAATAAAAAAAAAATGTCAAAAAAAAAATTTAAATACCTTTTCACCTACCGAAATAAGAATGATAAAGATATACATGGTATTATGTAAAGAAGTTTATTCAAACTCTACAGGCAGAGGTTCCCCATTGCATGGGCCTTAAAACTACATCAGCGCATTACAAATCAACACCTGATTTAATCCCTAGTGAGTGGAGTCGGGATTTCACTCAGTGAGGCGTCACTGCACAATTTCGGATAATCTTTCCTGGCGACCCCATATTTTGGACATAGACGCTCCTCGTCTTCAATCACGTCACACAGATTACACAAATCACTCTCAACACATTTCCATTTTGCAATCTATTTTCTTCACTTTTCCTTCAAATCCACTAACTGCAGCAGCACCGAAAATAAAAGTAAAAAATTTCAGTGAATTTCCGTTTCGTCGGAATTTAAGAACTAGTGATGTTGTCTGAATTTTGCATTATATTCGTTTCGAACAAAACTAGAAACATTAAAAATCCGCAATTCGGTCGAATTAATTCTCGTACGAAAACTAGGACAGAGGCAGTAAATTCTATCTCAATTTCGAAGATGTGAAAGATTTGAGCATTTAACTTACAAATTAAATTTATAGAAGGGAACTACTTTTATTTTAGAAGAGGATATATTCAAAAATGCATCAAAACCACGCCAATGCACGATTCAGCTTGAGAGACCACTACCAAAGATTTGATAACTAAAGTTTTTGCTACTACGCTGAATTGTGCATCGATGCGGTTTTGATGCATTTTTGAATTTACCCATACCTTTGAAACGGTGCCTTAGAAGGGTAATTGTGAAAATCTAATAAATTGAAAATATAACTCACCCCTTGTTGCCTCCATCGTTATTATTTTCGCTGTCCTCGACTGCCTGGCCAAGGACTTCTCCGCTTGACTGCGTGGGCTGGCGATCGTCCTTGGCAGCAAAATTCGGTTTATCCTCAGTGTCCTCCAGAGCGGCCTCCTCATAATTCTGCAAATTGGCACTTTCACATTCAACTTCTGGCAACACTGAAATTGCACGTTCACTAACCCGTTCCGCCATATCCTCGCTGGGATTGAGATTTTTCCCGATTTCTGAAAGTGGTCCCGGACTTGAGCTGGGACTCTCGTTGTTATTGTTATTATGATTAACATTCGGATGAAGCAATTTATCCGCGGACATTTTCGCATTGACGACAGACACCTCAGCCTCGATCGGCTGAGACGGAGGAACGGGGGATTTTGAGGGTTGACCTTCGATCCCACGATCGCCTGTGGGAACCTCAATGACCGTCTGGACACTGTCCGATTTCTCGAACGGAGGATGCTTGATAGTCTCCTCCGCTATCTTCCCAATGTCGCTCTCAAGTGTTTTCAAATCAGTCAAATTCTCGTTTATTGTCTTCTGGATTTCTTCGTGTGCCTCAGTAACTGTCTTTTGAATCGTCTCGAGAGTTTTTGTCGATTTTTCTAAAATAGCCGCAGGAAGAATGTCCTTAACATCGTCGGGGAGCATTTCGCCCAGATTGGCACCAAGATTCTCAGGGTTGATCAATTGCCCGCTGCTGTTTGTTTTATTCAAAGATATTTGATTTGTAACAGCTGCTGTAATTTGGGCAGGTTGGGCTGCAATAGCCGCAGTCGTCATTGAGACCACAGTCTGCTTGGTTAGTGGGACAAGTTTTCCACTCGCGTCCACCTCCATTTGGAGCTGATTTCCGTCAGTACCACCAGAATTAGCATCACCAGATGGGTCTAATTCTTGTTTCTCCTTACGGAAGCTTCCTTTCTTTTCTAACTTTTTATCTAGATTGCTTCCAGTCCGCTTTGAGGGTGCCTTTTTCGTCGCTCCACCTCCTTTAGCCGGAGGAGGATCTTTCTTTACTTTTGAAGCCGCACCTATTTTTATGCTAGACTGTTCCCGCTTAAGTCCAGTTACTGCTTTTGTCACATTTGAGGATTCTCTTTTCAAACTCGTTGAAGACGAGGTCTTTTTGATCGAGGACGGCTCTCGTTTAAGCCCCTCTTGCCTAACATTTGAGATGCTTCGTTTTAAGTTACTATCCTGCCTTTTTGGGCTAATTTCCTTTCTGGCAGCCAATGGAGTCCGTCTGACGCCCGTTTCAGTTTTCTTACTATCGCTAGACAGCTTTTTGGCACTTACAGGGTCTTTTCGACTATTGGATCTTTTCGGCGAGCTTCTTTTCGCATTTGTCTGCTTCGAAGGCGATCCCTTCCTTGAAGCTGGCTTATCTCTAAGAGATTCTCTCCCTCTTTGATTACCCCCTCCGCCGCCCGTTCTAGAAGATTTAGGCGGACTTATAGATTTTCTTCGAGTTTTCTTAGGACTTGGGCTTCTACTTTTCGTTGGACTTGCCCTTCGATTTTTAGGTGGGCTGAACGATTTCCCTTTTGGGGGACTCACTTCTCTCTGACTAAGTCGGGAATTAGACCGAGAATTAGACCTTGACGGCAATCTTGATTCTTGTCGAGAACTAGACCTTGAAACAGGTCTTGATGTTTGTCGAGATGGTGGACGAGACGTTGCACGGGAAGGAGATCTTGAATTTAATCTAGAGCTCGGTTGTGAAAGTAAGTGCTCTTTTGTTGGAGAACTCGATCTGGAATTTACCACTGATGGGGCTCGGGAATTGGCTCGAGAATTAGCCCGAGAGTTTGCTCGAGAATTTACCCGAGAGCTTACAATGGAATTCGGATGCGATAAAATATTTGTTCCTTCTCGAACTGGAATTTTAGAGCTAATTTTACCATGTTGAATAATGCTTTCTACATCCTCTGAACTCGATGGCCCTTCTCTGTTCGGTGTCCCAATAATCGGTGAGAGGGTTGTCGGTTTTGCAACTTTACGAGTTGTAGGTCTCATTTTCGAATTATTAAATTTTGATTTTGCTGAATTGCTTACTGTTGTCTGATAGATGGATTGTCTTCTTCCTCCGGTTGGCTGAATTGAAGAATTAGACGGTCGTCTAAAGCTGAAATCAGACGCCGAAATAGAACTCAAGTTGGAACTTCTTCGGTCTGAGTTTAATGAAACTATTGAGCTTCTAGGCTCAGTTTGGGTTGAACTTCGACGGTCAGAGGGTATGGAGGCGCCAGCTTTAGCTGATCTTATTGGGGAGAGGGAAGATCTTCTTTTTAAAACTAAATCATCCATGCTTGCATTTAAATTTGTTCGCACTGGAATTCGTGAAGGTGAATTATCAGCGCTGGAAATTACCCGCAACAAACCTCTTTGTCGACTTGTTGGATTCGGGTTAATACTAGGCCTTGGTACTTCCCCTTTTTTTGAATTGTACAAATCTAGAGAAGACTTATTAAGACGCCTAGCCGGTGGGCGTGGTATAGCACTACCTTCCGGCCCTGAAATCCTTGGAAGAGCATCAAAACTTCGAACCTTTTGATTTGGCGCCAGACCCGGCTTATTTTGAAGAATTCCCTTTGACTGTGATTTCGAAGGACTCACACGTCCTGAAAAGGAAGACATGTTGAATTGCACCGATGGGCGGGGGGAGTCATCTGAGGTAATTATGTTGCTGGCACTATTTATAGCCGGGAGCTTAAGGCGTGCTGCCGTTGGAACTGGATGCGATGAGGGGCGTGGGGGCTCCCTAAAACCTCTACCAAAAAATGGTGAAATTCTTCCACCGGACACGCTGTTGTGCGGACTTTGCGCTCGGGAAGACTGCGGTGATTTTTCTGCTATGATTGTGAATGATGTTTTTTTATGAGGACGTGGCGGACTTACCCTAAAAAAAACATAATTGATAAAATAGGAATGGACTAAATTAAGAGCGATTTCTACTTTGTTCAGAGGTAAGATATTATTTTCTTTTTAATTGTCATACTTGTATATATCACAACCTAAAATTATAAGCATATAATTTTAAAATTTTAATTTTTAACATTTTTACTGCCATGCCATTCAGATATAGGTGATACGCAATAGCTGAATACGTGGCTGAATAAAATCTGCTCAGTTCAATTTTTTAAACCTAACAAAGTAGAAACCCTTCTTAAATACAAACCTATAATCAGCTCCGGTTGTAATGGCATTGGTCAGAATAACTGGAGACACATCACGTTTAGGTGCTGCTGGGGGTAATCCTGTGGGTTGCTTCATTTCAGCACTCATTAGGGATTCAGTTTCAATATTATGATTTGATTTATGCCTCATTTTAACAGAGACATCTTTCATTTTTTCAATTTCTAAAGGTATTTTATCTTCGCTGCTACTTGACCCATTTGAATCGTTTATAAGCGTGGCAACGGATGAATCTTGGTGCGTTTGCTGGCCGTGCTTTATTGAAATTACATTTTTCGAACTTGGCCGAAGCCGAGGAATTCGCGTCCATTCTTGATAGTTATTAGTTGGCTTAAACCATTCACTGCTAGATACTGACTCGTTTGAAATCTGGCGACTATATCGCACTGGCACGCTAGAAAATATATTTCTCATTCGCATTTCCGGTTCATGTTGCTTTCTAAAAATATTTATTTTTAGTTTATGCTAAGAATTAAAAAGTGAAATAATATGTAGTAAACCAACATCTGCTGCCAATAAATAGTCTTTGAGACCTTATTGAAATTTTGAAAGAATCCTAATTTAATAAAATAATTTTAAATTCACCTGGCTTCACTATCCTGAAAGCCTTCACCAAAATCCGTAGAAATTCTACTTCTAGCATCCCACTCATGGTGCCGTTGGTAGTAAAGGATGTCAGTGTCCACCTCCACTGGCCCTCGAGGATCCATTTTTCGGTTCATAATATCAAGACCTGGAGAAACCCGACTATCGCTGCTTGAGTCGCTTCCTGGGAGAACTCTAATTTCCGGGCGAAAATGCGAATGCGTTTGGGGCTCCCTTGGAAATATTCTTCGTGGTTCTAAGGCGGCGGATGATCCAATTCTTCCCTGATCCGATAGATCGCGTCCAGCGGCGTCGCTTCCCACATTTGCAAAAGAATTCGCCTTTGGAAAATCCCGGACAATTGAACTGCGTCGCAAGCTGCCGTACAAATTGCTGTCGAGGGTCTCTAGGAGCTCCTCGGGTGGTGGGGGCACAGGATCACCAAAGAGACTGGTTGTCTGATTGTCATAGAAATTGGCAGCAGTCGAAGAAGACGGTGACATCCTTAACTGGTAATCATAGTCTAAAGGGATGGTGGATGGAGGCGTTTTCCTCATTATTTTCCAATCAATTTATATGCAGTGCTATTGCTAAGAAAACCTAGATAATAAAATACTATTTTTGTTAAGATTATCTTCGTAAAAAAAAAATTTATGTAATTCGCACCTGCCGGCTGTTTAAAAGTGTTAGCCAGCCACGTCTTTCCAGAGTTGTGCACGTCGATTTCTAAAAATGTTGTAAAACGCCATGTGCTGTAAATGTATAAGAGTCGAAAGTCCAAATATCTAAAGTTTTTCGATTTTGCAGATTTCTGCATAGGTAGGCATTTTCGTCGTCTATGCATAAGTGATTACAAGTCCGTGAATATTAACTCATGATTTCTATTTAGGGTTTAACATCAAATTTTGGGAACTTTCCTTGTTGATATTCTTGTTCTAGAACAAAAAATAGAATGTGAGAAAATATTTTAGGAAGAAACACGAAAAAATTATGGAGTGAGGTCTACTATTAAAAAATTTAATCGCTTCTAAATTCTGAAAATCTCAAATATAGAATATTAATATTTCTAAAATTCAGCACTCCTTCAACTATTGGATCAGACATCAAAATTCCTTCTATATTATACTTAAAGTTTGTAGTAAAATTAATATAATTTTTTAACGATATATTTGCTTTTTAGAAGTTACAAAAATTTGACACTATCAAAATTTATATTTCAATCTAAAAAATATATAGATTGAATTTTTGTACATTAATATTTACGAATAAATTTCAGGACATTTTAAGGAACCACAAATGTTAGGTATAAAAATTTATGAAGTCTCTTAATTATAGCAAAACTGTTTTCTTAATTTTAAATATATAAAATTACGATTTTACGTCTTTACGTTAGAACAACGAAATTGAAGGAAATGGATTTTCTAAACTTTCTTAATTTTATAACTTAAGAAGATTATCCTGATATTAAAATTAGTGCATATAGAACACTGAAATGATTTGTCTTGTTACCAAAATTATAACGAACTAAGACGTTTTAATTTTAATTAATTAATTTTTAATTTTTTTAAATTAAAAAAATATATATAGTGTTGTTTCATACCACCAATTTTAATTTCCACAATATTTAGCACTTAATATTTTGTAACTATGTTTCAGTAAGAAAGTCCTTAGATAAACGATAATTCACAATTATTAGTTAGAATATACATAAGTAAACTCCTTAATTCTTTATAGTCACTTTTAGGCAGTTATGCATTGTTGAAATTTTATAAAACTTATTATTCCTTTTTAATTACATAACTCCCGTTAAGAATTCTTTAACGTTCAAAGCGCAAGATTCGCACTAGATTTGACTGAATTTAGAGAAAAACACTTGCGAGGGAGGACAGTCGTTTTAAATCCACCGGCTCAGCACGATAATCTCAATTTTCTCTCTTAAAAATTTCAAATTAAAGCGAATAATCACCACAAAATCACAAAAAACACAAAGTAAAGGCACTTGCCTAAGAATTAATAGACGAATGCAGTTCACGTTTCGTAGCGGAATTTTACGGTCTGAAACCCTTGCAAGAATTTTAATTGAAGATTTGCAATTGATATGAGCGCAAGTGTGCGCAATCGGAAAAGACCGCCGATCAGAGATCCTTCCGACTCGCTGAGGAGGAAGCACCGCAAAAATTAAATTAGCATGTGAGTTAGTTTAAGGTGCGATAAATTAACGCGCGTGCTCAAATCTTAAAGACGCTGAAGACGCGCAGCCGCGGCTGACTTCGCTGAATGAACCAAAGGAAGTGTGGCGCGCGTCGGGTCCGAAGCAGCGAAATCACGCGCTGGAACCAACGAGTGACTGGCATCGCCCGCGCCGTGGAAAATCAGAGGAAATGCTCTTTTCTTTTGTGGGGATGAGGAAAATGGATTGCTCGGAAATCGACGTAAATTTAGACTTCTTTTGAGGCTCATATGTTCGCGCCGTTTATTGTATGATTTATGGGGTGCGGGAGCTCTGATATCCGGCTGAAGAATCTTTGTCTTAATACTTACCAAGAAAATATGGGTTTCTTAAGAAGTAAGACAAATTAAGCCAAACCTCCCAGTTATGAATTCTTGGGGCTTTTAAGAAAAACATTCATATTCTTTAATCTGATTCTGTCCGTCTTTCTATTTCAACTGTGAAAATATTAATTTTCCAAAAATATTTACATATATTTTCCATGGAATTTATATAAATTTTCACAGATTTCACAAAACCATTAATATTGCAAGAGAAAAATAATTAAGTGATGAATTTGAATGTTTTTCTAATTCCGGAAGTTATTTACATGGCTATATTTTAGCAAGTAAATAAATTTCTCTTTATTAATTGCAAATATCTGAAAGTCACTAGACCTTCAAATGGCATTGTACTTATAAACGGATTTAGAAACTGCTTAGTCCAATACTTTTGATAGTTTTTCTTATGGCCAGTTTCTCACTATGTATACCTAAGTTTGATTTAATATATTTGTTTGCAATTAATCTCCTATAACCTTGTAAATTGGGTCTTATTTAAATTTCTGATGCTCATAGATCCGATAAAACGAATCGTTGACCTTAGTTTCAAATTCAATTTTTGTTTTTCGAGTTCCAAAAAGTAATGAACAATTTTATTTTTAAATATATGTAGATGCAAATTATTATTTTAAAATGTATTCGTTATTAATTTTAATATTTTTATGATACAAATAAAATAAAATAAAGAAATCAGTCACAATCTCTTTTAAAATTAACATAAAACCTTCCAAATTGATTTATAGTGAAATTACATATTACATAAAATGAAAAACATACATGTGCTTTTTTTATCAAAAATTCTTTTAATATGTTACCGAAATTACCTTTCAAGTTATGCAACTTTCTATCTTGTTACAAAAAAAAGTTGTTAAATCTAGTCATGCAAATTGGACGTCAAGCATAATACGCTTTTCGCATTTAAAGGGATTTCACGCTTAACTTGCGCAACTCAATGTCCGAAGTTTTTCGTAAAACTCACGTCTTCCGGAAGAGTAAGCATCTAGCTAAATTTCTTGTATATAGAAGTTCTAGCGATTTACTATTTTGCCCATTTTATTTGCATACAGTTCCAAGACACAGACAGCTGCGAAGAGTTTTACAAAACCTCTTATATAGTTTTTTAAATAATTTTTTCTATTTTATGATGGTTACTAAGAGTGCGTGAAAATTTCACCTGTACCAATTAAGAGAAGGTATAGAAAACCGTCATTTTCCGGATAATTAAGGTTGTCTGCGCACTAAAATGTCAATTGCTCTTCACAGGTAATTAGCAAGGCAGGTATATAAGATGAGGAATAAAAAACAAAAAGATTAAAAAAGACAACAGTCATCGAAGCGTTTTTCGAAGAGCACAAACCTGAGAGCTTTCGAGGGAAACCTTTTAATTTTATTTTTTTAATGGTTACGATCAATGGTCGGTTTAATCGCTGTAAGGTGAGCAGTCGGCGTTTTCTTCGCCAGTGCAACCGTGACCAAGAAAGAGCGCATAAACGACCAGCATAGAGCCAAGAATTAATTTTATGAATGCACCTGATGCAAAACAATCTTAATGAATTGACCGCGTTTTATTCATCCAATTCACTGGTAAAATGTAATCCAACGAAATGCTCAATCAAACGAAAAGAAATTTGTAATTACATCCCCCATCAAAATGGGCTTGATTAACGCTACGATCTATTGCGCACCAGATTTTTTAAGAAATTTCTGCAATCCGCGGAAGACTTGGAAAAGAAACCTCCAATTGGGCAATAAAATTATTGCATGACTATTAATACTTGAATAATTCAGGAGGAGCACCTAATTGGAGGAAGATTTTCACTGCGTTCACATAATAAATCGCGAATATAGGCACTCTTAAATTTCATGAAAATTCACTTTTATTTGCAAAAAGTGAAAACTACATTGGGGTTTTGTGTGCAATTGCTATTAGCAAAAACTGCAATGACTGGGCGAATTCTGTCGGCAATTTTCCTTTCTTTTGGGCTGTACTTCATCTTTTTATTAAATTTACCCATTTATCTTGTACATAGATGAATTTTTTCCCATCTTTGAAAACTATTTAATTTAGACTTCTCGTAGCGAACTTTTTGAGTAGCTTGGAAAGTAATGGTAATTCTTGTAATACGATTTCCTTATAAAACAGTAGAATTAATGTTTTTATCAATATGATCACTTCATTTTTCAAGTACCTACATAGTTTAATTTGGTTAGTGCATTAACAAATAAAAATTAAATTCAATTAGTTGGGAGTAAAATTTTTAATATTTAATAAATAAAAGTCCCTCCTAAATGTTTATAAAACTGTACTAAAATAAGTAATATTACTGATTATACGGTGAACTAGCTTAAATAAAAAAAAATAAATTATTGCTTTTTCTCTTTATTTTCTCATAAAATCCAAAAATCATTGCTCTTGTAATGTTATCAAAAATCTCGAGGTTTAATTAAATTAATATTTCTCATGTCTAGACCACACCTAAATGGGTCTGGTCTTTATATAAAACATCATGGAGTGTGGCATCCAACTGAGTTGTCGGCTTCTGGAAGAAACTTTTGTCTTTTACTCAGAAACTCATTTTTCAAAGCAAACAAGCATTGTATGTAACAGCGGGTGTTCTAATAAAATGATGGCCTTGTTGTCCTTTAACTTCCATAAATTTATCCTTTAAAGAGGATTTAATTTTGAAGTAGTTTTAGTTTTTATTTTTTGTTAAATCACTAAAGTTAAAGAATACTTCACTCTCACATTTACATTTAATAATTAAAATTATTTTGTTTCACCAAGAATTTTATAGGTATATGTATTATTTTGACTACTTTTATTTTCACTATTATTTATTATGTTTCGTTTTATATTTACATTAAAGTTAATAAGCTTAACTGCATAACGAATTCATGGTATTTGGAAAACTTAACAATTTACAAAAATAGTCGCAGTAAATGACAAAAACCACAAATTCTTCTATTCTCGAGTATTTTCTAAAAATGGGAGCACTTTTTTAGAGTGAGTTTTCAAAATTTCCACTTGAATCGACCAATGTCCTTTGGACTTTCCTCGTGTATGGTAACAACAACAAAATACAATTTTTTGAATATATTTTCAGTGGCCAGCATACGAAGGAATGCCGTGCAGTCGCTAGAGCTTAGCATTCAGCATTCTTGCACTCAATATTTAAGCCTGAGGGGAGTCCTCAAGAAATCAGCTCCTGCTAGTCACATGCAATGCGTTCCTTCGCCTTAAGGAATTTTTACACAAAATATTGATTTTACAATCACGTGCACTATAATAAATTTTGGACCGCAAGGGAGGCGAAACAACAAAAAGGATTTAGGCTCACTCTCCACACAATGTAAATCGAATTTTGCAACGAAAACTGCGGGTGGTTTGACTGCATTTTATTGGTTGTAGGTATTAAAACTTATTTTTAGATTGCACCCATCGGCCGCACCCCATCTAAATTTTTTTTTTTAAAACGCTTAAACTAGTACACCTCCACTATTTTTAGGTAAACTGCTAGAAATTGCAAATTAGAACTGGAAAAAAACTCACATTTTGAATTTCATGCTAACCACACATTCAGTGGACACAAAATCACTAGAGACCGGCTCGAACCAAGAAGGTGGCAAACGACATTAATCCGAGGTGAATTTGAAGGATTTTGTACTTGGATCAAGTCGTCGAAAGACTTGGATTTTTACATAATCACGGCTTAGCCGCCTGCACTTGCACACCATACCATCCACATCCGTTCTGACCAGGTAATCCGATTCAGTTGGGCAATCCAGACCAGAAGGTATAAAAATATATATTATATGTATATATTTTTTTTTTCTCACGCTCCTAAAATAATCGACTATACCGCGCCTGTACCGTCGTCATGTAGGTCGCGAATCTACTATAATTAATTACCGCACCAAATTTCCCAATTACTGGGGGCACAGCTCATAATTACTGAGCATTTTGGCCGGCTGGTCTGGGATTTTAATGCAACACCGAACGCCTAACGATTTATACTAAAAGGGACTGGAGTGTGGCTCGTTTTGTACTTGGCTCCTTAGAACTTTTCAAAATCCACTTAGACGGACGTAAGACAGAGGGTACCTGTTGTATGGAGGTATGTGTGCGTGCCAGTGGAGCCTCCAGAGCTCCTTAGAAGTAGCCCCACGGGGTGCCGAACACACACGTGGAACGGCCGTGTAGAAAATTCAGAAAATCATATGGAAGGCGAAAAATCCTTACACTTGATCCTTCTTTCTTGCGACTTAAACTTTTCTTTGAAAATATAAAGCGCGAACGAGGAGGCGACTGGTAAATAACGTTTTTGCATACCCTCCAACTGGGGAAAATTTTTTCGACGACTGACCGTTGTTACGTCCTCTATAGGAGCACGCGATTTATATTAGACGGAGAGCGTCGCGGCGTTAAGTATGTGTTATTGTTTGTAAGAAGTGTTGCTGACTCCGGCCGTTTAATTTTTATTGTCTTAATGATGTATACATAGCATGCAAATTTTTATGGTTTTCTACTCTAAAAACGGAAGGTGGGGGCTATCGGTGTCTGCGTAACGGCTGAGATTTTTGTCACGTTTTCTTTTTATTTTAAGTTTACTAATGTACATATTTAGTTGCTCTACATTAAAATAACGAACTGGCTAATGGCGTGGACAACTTTATCCGCTCCTTTTTAATTATGCCACCATTTCTGATTTACTAATTTGATAAGCCACCGTCACTTTGTAAAAAGTAAATTTAATTAAAAGGCATATGTCGAATCCATTTCAGGTTTTAAATATACATATGTTTTTTCTTTTTAATTATATTATTTTGGTTTTTCAGAAAATATTTTAAAAAGATATTTATCTAAAAAGGAGTGAAATGCAACCCTTTTCTGCTATTTCTGCCTGGACTACACTCAGAAGGGTCAGTAAACCTATGACCAGTTAGCATAAATTTACTTCGGACATGAAATCGGTGGAGTCCTGCAGGAGGTAAAACAGGAACAGAAAACAGAGTCCCAGGTAAATAGGAACACATATCGGAAGGAATATGGGTTACCTAGCCACTGTTTATGTAAGAAAGTGAATCAACTGATTTTGGAAGAAAGTACAAGTGATTTCACTTTTTCTTATTTCTTAAAAAAATATAAAGAGTAAAATGATTAGTCGTTTTTGAATATTTTAAACTTACGTTTTCGGATTATAACAATTATTATTTTAGAATTTACTCCACAGCTTTCTTTTTATGTCTTCCATATTTTGTTTCTTTATCCCCTCCAAGTGTTATCTGAAAAATAAATATTTGTAACTAAAACTGTAAAAAGTAAATAATTTATTTGTAAACATAAAATAGGATTGGGCATACATTCCCAAAATTCAGCAATCTACAGCTCGATTTTTTTTTAAGGAAATGACTGAATTTTTATTAATTTATGTTCTGTTGCATTTTTAAGCAAAGCTGATCACCGTGAGATGTACTCAACAAAAGTTCTCTCTCTTAATTATTTTACAGGGCGACACATTTACTAATTTAACTATAGTCACAAGCTCACAAACTAACTCAAGAAGTATGAATGAGGGTGTGGACATTTTGTAAATGTTTTTGTAAGACCTAAAACTTTTGGCTGAGAACTACGCTCCATACAAAGACTATAAGCCGAATTTCTTGGTGTGGTTTAAGTCTGCCGTCCTCGAAGGAGCAAAATTCAAATTACCTTTGCTTATCGGACTGGAGGATCAGCACGCTGCTGTGTTGTTATATACTTCCACCAAATCCGGCGGGGGGTTTAGACTACTTTTGCCTTCAATGGAAGGACAAAGTTGGGAATTACGTCAAAATTCCCGAAAAAACGTGTACCGGTGCGTAACTTTCGTTTTTGTGGAAAAAAACGAAAAAAATAAATGCTAATATACACGTGGCAGGGCTCTTTAGGCCCTAAGGCAGCCGTTGTGATTCTTTTCTTCCGCTCTCTCTGTGAAGGCTCAAGGGACAACAACAACTATACCCCTTTCAGCCTTATTAAAGGGCCACTAAAATATTCGGTAATTAGAGCACCTAAAAGGACGTGGGCTGCCCAAAATACCCAATACTCACCACGCGAAAAATAAGAAAATAGTCAATTTCATTATTTTTTTTCGCTAGTTCTTTGATTGAGGTCAAGGATTTTTGTCCGCCTTCGTTCTAAGATTTTGATCACTTGGGAAATCGCCTCGGGTTTATATGTCCTTTATATGAATTTGTGGAAATTGTTTTTGAGGGCAAAATTTATGATTAGCACCGACGCAAGGAAGTTTGCCCATTCGACGGTGTATATAAAAAGATGGAAGGATAGCAATAACTGAGGTGCTGTGACTGCGGACATTTCCTGATGACGACTAATCCTATATACTTTCCTACTTGTTATAATTATTCAACGTCGCGTCGCCTGAGTGTCTATCAAGAGAAAAAATAAATAAATTGAAGACTTCATTAGGTCGCAAGCATGCACAACCCGGAGAGTCAAATTGCATTATTATCTGCCCTGGTTTCTAGGTGTGCTAAAAACCACGATGAGTTATTGCCGCTGATTACAAAATCCATTTAGTTTGGGATTGGTCCCATTATTATTACTAGTGGATTTGGCTGAACCCATCAATCTCGTTTTCCTTTTTCAAATGGCCTTTACCTAAATTTTCTTGTTACAGGGAGTGCTTGTGCACAAAAGGAAGTTTCTCGAATTTGCTAAATATCAAAAAATTCCTTTGAAGCGCATAATTATCACAAAAGGTGTGGCAGCAAGCTGCTGCATTTGGATTAAGTACTTAATTTCAAGGAAAAATGTTTTTATTCTTTTGTGTAAACGGTTCGAGTTTTTTGCATTTAGTTTTATTTGTTTAATAAAATGCATATATGTATTATTTCACTATTAAAAATGTAGCTGAAATTAAAATAGCTTTTCGGCATAAAAGAAACCGTGCATTGAATTCTCTGTTTAAATGTTCAATTTTGGACGCATTTTCAGATACCCAGAATACATCGAAAGCTATACATATATAATTACTTGTAACATTGAAAAGCATATGCCTAATTAATTAGACATAATGCAGAAACGTTAAAAAAAAACTTAAATAACAAAAATTATATCAGTCTTTTTCGGCCGACTATTGGTTTTATGTTAATTTAAAAAAATCCAATAATCGACTGCTGTCTATGGATATTTTGCGATTACTACAAATTCTAACTTTAAAGATTGCCCAGACTCTTCTACTATTTTTATTATATATCTTCTATTTTTTAAAATTTTCAAGTAACTTCATGTTGCTTTTTACATATTTCATACAAATTTTCAACTTAATGTTAATTTGATACTCTTTGCAAAAAAATTCAAAACGTTTGTGTGGATTCATGACACCTTTCATATTAAATAAAATCGCCTTTTGTTTTTTGAATAAGCGAAAATTGTTAATTTAAAAATTCTTTCAGTTCTCAATAGTTTTCTTTACGAAGCCCTGGGACCTTTTTAATTTAACTGCGACAAGGTCTACGTAAAATATTACGATGTTAAGAAATATGCATTTCAATTAATTTAATTTAATTTAAGAGACCAAAATTAATTAAAAGTAGTGTAGCTTGATGCTATAACGTATTTGTCCGTTATTAATTTTCAAACTACAATAAAAAAAGAAATTTATAGATTAAAATAAATAATTTATTGAATTGAAGTTATATGTTTAAAGACTTTTTCCTAACTGGCCGTCTTTTATTTAAATCAAAACGCATACTATTTTTTTAAATATTTTCTTGAAGACTTGATTGTTGTTATTTGAATTAAGTTGAGTTTTTGCTTAAGTTGTGTCCCCACATTACCCTCCTACCAGTTATCGTTAGATAACGATACAAAAGAAGCCAGGGTTAAAGGTTGAATTAAGGAGTTGATGTAAGTCGATTTGCGACCGTTGTAGATATTGTAATATGTCGATTTGCGACAGTTGGATTTGTTAATATATGTGCCGATTTGCGGCAAGTTGAGTATTTGTCTATTCCCTCCTCCCAGTCATCGCCACTTTATTGATGAAAGGTGAGAGGACGGAAAAAAATTTAATTGAGTCGACGTTTTGATATATATAGCCTTGCTTAGTTGATTGTAGAGGTGGTATTTTAATGATGAATCTGCCATTCTCTAATAGGATATATTCTGGATTAGCTTGAGCAGCTAGATAAGTTGCGATACGTATTGAAGGAGTACATAAATGTTCTTTTCTTTCTTGAAAATGCTTTGAAGTTGTTGAATATGGTTTTGACTTCATTCTTGATATTTGACTTGGTATGTACCTATATGGTTCTTTTATTAGTTGAGTTTTTAGTAAATTTTCGATTTGTGATTTCTTGTTGTTTCTGTTGTTGTTGCGGCCGGGCACGTTCGTTTTCGGGGTCACCAATTTGTAGCTTGATGCTATAACGTATTTGTCCGTTATTAATTTTCAAACTACAATAAAAAAAGAAATTTATAGATTAAAATAAATAATTTATTGAATTGAAGTTATATGTTTAAAGACTTTTTCCTAACTGGCCGTCTTTTATTTAAATCAAAACGCATACTATTTTTTTAAATATTTTCTTGAAGACTTGATTGTTGTTATTTGAATTAAGTTGAGTTTTTGCTTAAGTTGTGTCCCCACAGTAGTGAAAGACTTTTTAGTTCTTTGTGGTTCCCTTTAAGGTTTTTTATTTATTAAGTGAATAATCAATTTAATTAAAATCTTACTAAGTTGATGCATTGTTTTTTCCATTATTTTCGCTTTAAAACACTGAAAAATCTAAAAACGGCATCATCTTCATAACTCCACAGCTCCAACGGATAAATTGAACTATTCACCACGGAGGTGAATTCAGCTGACACCGGATCCACGCTGTCCGCAAGGTAAATTTTCCCAAAAATATCCCAAACATCATGTGGCACTACTCAACAGAGGTGAGGTGAGGTTCTCGAGTTCGGTGTGAAGTTGGTGCAGACGTGGCCAAAACAAGAGGGAGGGGGTGGCGAAGCAATTTTGACAGATCTCAGGCATTTTCGAGGATTACTGCCCCGACAGGAACGAAAAAAAGATGTCAAACGTCGCACAAATTTGCTGTTTTCTCGCGTTCCTTGTGATTTTAAAAGCGTGCACGCTGTGCAATGGCACCCGGGTAATTGGCGAATTCCAGACAGACGGCTTTTTCAAATTTCTGGTGAAGTTCGGCTTCCAAAAGACTGAGAGACATTCCCAGCGGGACTCCTTTGGCTACATTTACGGGAACATCACATCGGAGGACTCCTTTCCGGCCCCAGTAACATTCGCAGTGCTCGACAAGCCCAGTTTTCTTGAATTCTACGGGAATCGGAGCTACTACGACCGCGATGTGGCGTGCCAAAAAATGTTCGCTCGCCTGCAGGATTTCGCCTACGACAGCGACTGTAACTCGCTCGCACAGGCCGATTTTTTGCGACGGATCCCCTGTCCCAAGGGCAAACTCTGCGCGGACGAGGACTCCCCGTCGAACGTGGTTCCTGGCTACCAATTCACCTACGTCCTGAACGGGCTGGTGCAGCCGCGGTAAGGGGCCAGAGTGCATTAGCGAAATTAGAAAGTGAAGGGAACTGCGTCACCCCCCGTTCACGTTCACTTTTCCCTTCGCTGCGATGGTCATGCATAATTAATGTAATATTTTGCAGGTTTTGGTACGTGTCGATGGTGTCCTGCTACAGGAACCGAACCACTTGCAAGTGGCACTATTTCAACTATACGAAGCTCTCGAACAAGGCCCCCGAAAAGGTTCCTACTTTACACTACGACATCCGGCTGGTGAACGGAAACCCGAATCAGTCCTCCTCGCACCCGCTCACCTTCCAGTTCTCGTTCGATCAACAGAATCTGCTGGAGATGTACCTCATCTTTCTGCTGGTTTATTTAGTGCTTGTTCCTATGCAAATCTACGCTGTGCGGATCCAAAAGCACCCTGTAACAAAACTGTTCACAATCAGCCTGTTCAGCGAATTTGTAAGTTTGGCCTTCATAACGACGCATTTCATTAATTTTGCTATAAATGGAGTTGGCGACCCCGATTTCCAGACCGCTGGCGATATTCTGGACATTTTTAGCAGAGTAAGCGCTTTTCTGCAGTTAATTTTGTTAGTTACTTAAGCCTCTTTCTTCCTTCAGACCACCTTCATGCTTATTTTGCTTTTGCTGGCTAAGGGATGGGCCGTTACACGCCAGCAAATCAGCAAGATGGGCTGGATCATACTCATGTCAATTTGGATCCCTTACTGCGCTTTCCACGTTTTCCTCTACGTTTGGGATAGGGTAGGATTATTTCAGCTTCCGGTTTGTTTCCCTATGCTAAGTTCATCAATTTCAGACGGAAGTAGACATCATATCAGATATCGACGAATATCAGACTTGGCCCGGATGGATTGTTCTCGTTTTAAGGTATTCCTGTCGGGACTTTGGTTTAAATATTTTGAACGCCCACAAAGGAAAATTAAAATTGTATACATATACAACATTTTTTCAAAGATTTAACACCTTGGTCTATGGGAATCAAAATTCACATTTTCGAAAGCTCTTTTTGAAAATGTATCGAAAAGACTGCTAAGTTTAAATTCTGTTTAAATCGCAGTTATATTTTTTAAAATCTTTATATAATACACTAATTAGATACGCATTCCGAAACTTGCTTTCTCCTATAAAAGAAACAGAATTTTTTGAAATTTGAATATCACGATTGGTTTCGTTTGGGATAATTTCATTTTATTTTGCTATTCAATTTCTCAATAATTTCCAGGACATCATTTATGACCTGGTTTTTATGGGAGCTTCGAACAACTATGAAATACGAGCATTCATCTAAGAAGCTTGACTTTTTGCTACACTTGGGCGCCTCAAGTTTGGTATGGTTCATTTATCTGCCTATTGTGGCTATTGTCGCGCTTCAAGTGAGCCCCATGTGGCGGTATAAGCTCCTTCTGGGCATCACAAACTCAGCCGACTGCCTGGCCTACTGTGTGATGACCGGACTTCTGTGGCCAAATAGAGCTGGACAATATTTGCTTCTAGCCGGACCAAATTATGCAGGTAATATTTTAAACAGCAACGTAAATAGTTAACGTTTCACACGATTTTTGTATTTAACAAAATAAGGTATAGATGAGCTGGATGAGTTTAATGAGGCCCCTCATATAGTGAGAGAACGAGAAAGGGAACGTGAGGAGTTTACTCGGCCTTCATTGGACTCAGTTTCAGTGAACGGAGGTCCTGTTGAGAATAATCTGCTAAACGGAGAGGTCTGCACGGATCTGCTAGAACCAGATGATCTTGATACAGAACTACTTACAGATTTAAATAAAAATAGTGAAATAATCGCGTAAAGCCCAATCACCTCGATTGTATCAATTAGTAGTGTAAGTCTCTTTCTTACGCCGTTTCGTATTTTTACTCAAACGTGTGATTGATTGTCTTATGCGCCAAAGAAAGGCGCTATTTGTTTCTAATCCTGACCTGGATCGAGTTGTGAACAAATTAGCACTGTCCCTTTCCCTCTAATCCCCTCCCTCAGAATGCATCGAATGTTAAATCGGGCCTAAGCGAACACAAAATGCAGTATAAAAATGCGATTGTTTGTAGTTTAAATTTTAATGGTGCCATTAAGTAAAAAAAGGAAAACAAAGATTTCGAAGCGAAATTGTATTTTTGTAACAGACGTTTTTTGGCTTATGCCGACCGTTGCCCAAATTAAAGACAATCTATGTCTTGTGGCGTAAAAGTTTTAAAAACGAATTGTTTTCTATTACGTATCCCTGCTTCTTTTAGAAAGACTCTGGTTTTCTAGATAAAGCGTTGTGATACAAAATTGCAACCACTTACTCAATGCACTTGTACCCTTTCGTAGTGATAAAAATTGGATAAGTAAAATTAATAAACGGATGTTGATTTGTTTGCCAAAAAGAATAAAAGTAAAATTGTTATTGTGTCTTGTGCGTTTTATACGCTAATCGATGTTTAATTTTATGTGACGAATTATTATTAGGTAGATTGTTGGTGCCATGCGAAAAATTCGAGAAATGGCTGTAAAACTTGCATGCTTTACGCGTGTTTTCTTACCAATTTGAAATTATGTGTTTATTTTATTTTCATATTTCTTTTGTAGGATATATAGTAATAATTTAGCAGATTTCTATAAATGTAAGTCTAAGCATGTACGATTTTATTATGAATTTATTTTGTTTATAAGTACAATTACTCCCACACTTGTGATTTATTGTTCATGGTGATTTTGAGTATTATTAAATGATTTTATCTTAATGTTGTAATTTTCGTTCTTATCACTCGCCGCTGATTAAAATTAAAGGTGCTAAAGCTAAATTTTGTATTTGAATTTGGATTTAAACATCGCAAAAGCGTTTATTATAACATAATTTTTTTAATAGGTTAACAAAATAGAATGTTATTTTGCTTTTATAATGCGATGTAGCCTGAATCTCTGTAAAAGACGGAAAAAAAATTAAAAGGAGATAGATTATTATCTTTATTCTTCATCACCGTGAAAACTGCAAACACAAATTTCACAATCGTCTGCTTAATTCACTTTAGTAAGATTAATTGCTGAATCGCGTATTCGGTGGCAGAAATTGAATTCTGGAAAATATAAATTATATAAAATTTAAATAAAATAAAAAATGGAAATGAAAGGAACTAATAAAGAATTTATATTAGAGATTATAAGAAACGATTTTACAGAGATTATAAAAATTAAAAATATTTTGCACTTTGTTGTTGCATTCCAATAAACTTTTCATTTTTATTTTATTTCCGAACAATGGAAACGAAGAACTGTTACTACAGTATTTACCAACATTTTTGTTTTATTATTAATATTATTTTATATTTAAGTAATGTCTTATAAATTTTTTCTTTCATCAAGATTTTTACATAATTTTTGTCGTATTCGAAGAAGTTTTTAAGAAACCAATCATTTAAAGTTTTTACGAAACTTAATTTAATTAAAATTACATTTTCATTTTCTTAAAGTGCAATTTGTGTTGTGTCTGTAAACGAATTGCGCACAAACCGGTAGGCTTAAATGTGTCAATTTGTTAAAAGAACCGAAATAAGTGTAAATAATGTATTTTGTAAGCTTTCTCTTTTTCTACGCTAATGCATGAATATATTTTTTCATGGGCTAGAGCTAGAGAGTAATTGTTGCAATTGTTGGATTAGAAAAAAAACAAAAATAAAGAAATAAATAAAAACGTTTTGACCCCAGTGCATGTAGGAAAAGTGAACTCATTCAGCGGACTGAAGGCTCAGATAGATTTTGAGGCTATGTAATAAATTTAGGTAGTTTCTCAGTCCTCTGAAAAAGCACAATGGCTTAAAAATTAAGAGAAATCAAGAAAAACTTATGATTACCTTATATGCAGTGACTATGTAAGAAAAATGAAATTTAGTCTTTAAGGGAATTTTAATGAATTGTACAAAGTTACTCATTTTATTCGCATAAAAGTTATTACCAAATGGAAAGATGATTTTAACTTCTTTCAGTTTCGTTTCAATTTAACCCAATTTCTGAAAGTATTTAAGTAGTGGAAAGTTTTTAATGAGTAGTTTCTAAATTTAACTTTATGTGCTTTAATTTAAGTTCGTGCAATTTTTAAGTAGTTCATTTAATGATTTCAAATATTCTACAAAGTGGATTCGTTCACGTGTTGCTTCATCACGATTAGATCATGGTGTTGCGGGAAAAGTTTCTTTTTAGGGAAAGGATTAAACAGGGTGTGCCTGTGACGGCTTCAGTTGCATGTTCGTTTCTATTAGTCGAAGTGAAATGAAAGTAGCCAACGTCCGGGCAACCGAACTTATTAACCTACTTTTTGTGTCCTTGCAGATTTCCTTTTTTTTTTCGTCTAATATTGACCTATCTTCCGGCTTTTATCGTTGTTTCCCGCAACTCTAAGACGGAAACAGTTCGTTCGCTTCTTTCCTCGGCCTGCACCCCGGGAGGCGATTATGTTTACTTACCATGCTCACGCTATTGAGGAAATTCTCCTGATTGGAAAGAAATTTCTTTTTATAGCTAATAAACTCTGAAACGAGCATCTGCGAAAATCCGATGTATGTGACGGAGTTGTGGGTGCAGGGTTTTTGTGAAATGACCCAATTTTTATCCTCGAGACCCTTTTTTTCCTGCAGTAATAAAAACCAGCACAGTGTCATCATAAAAGAGGGCAAAACTTTTTAGGAGATAGAAGTTTTAAGCGATTTTGGTATGAGTATTTTTCGTTCGGGTCCAATCACTTTGTAAAGTGTTTGTCTATTATGAAGGAAATTACTTTGCCATGAAATATCCTTCGCACATACTTCTTATCTAGTAGAGACTTATGAAATTTATTTTTGCTCAAGACTGATTTCTGTTCTGTTCTTCCATGGGTTAAACAAAACACAAAGTCTAACTTTAAGAATTGCACTAATATTGAAATTCTGTCTTTGTTTTAAACTTACTTAAAAACTATAAAATTATATAATTTAGCGCATAAACTCTGAAGTTAAATTGTGTAATTAACCTCTTCAGGGACGAATTTTTCAAAGAAGGATAAAGTGATTTCATGTCTTATTTGATTGCTTGTTTACTTAGATTTTACCGACAGCTACTCAGTAAGTAAGGAAAATTTGGGAAAACTATAAGTATAAAAAAAGAAACTTAGTCCACATATTTAACAATAAAGTGCTTTTAGTAAACAAATAAAAAAAACTTATTTTACCAATTATGTTCCTAAAGTAAAGCAACCATTAAAACTGATCAATTTTTATACATTGGATAATTTGTTTATCAAAAATTTAGGATATTATTTCAGAAAAGTAAAAAGATACCTCGTGGTAATCAGAAGCAAGTTTGAAATGTTTTAAAAGCATTTGATTTCAGTAGAATAAAATGCTATCCTTGCAGCAATACTTAAAATTTTTTGGTTTTATTTTCGAAATATGTCTAACGAGTAGTTTTAATATTTTTCCCAGTTAGCATAATTGTAATTTCTAAAACACTAAATGTACACATATGTACATACATACATATGTGTGGCCAGAGGCGTGAAGAGGTTAAATAATTTTTAGACGCTTATGAAACTCACATTTCGATTGAGATTTTATAATTTTGCTAGGCTGTGAAATATAAATAATCTTAAAACAAAATCCTTTTTACGAAAATAGGCCTCTGGAATAAATAAAAGTTCTGTAATTCATAGAGAATGCTTTAAAATAGCTTTTTCGAGAATTAGAAAAATTTCTCAGAAGAATTAATCGCGGGGTGATAACACAAGAATTATTACTTATGAATTAATTTTTTTTACATCGTTCTTCAAGATCCCCTACTTAGTAAATATCCTGTTGAAATATTTTTAATCGGAAACGCATGTGCAAACAGTGATAAAATCAGCACATGACTCCAATAAACGAGGCCCTTTTGGGAGCAGAATCGCTGGTTGATATGAAAATGAAACGAAAAAAAAAGTAATCACGATATCTAGCACTCAGCGTGCATAGTAATAACATTGAAAAATCATGCAAATCCCTGACGTCATGATGCATTTTCATTGGCGGTTCATTTCGCCTCATCATCCGTCCTCAATGAAAAACTGAATTGATGCACCCGCGAAAATATTCGCGCATTGAAGTGGACGGATGATGGAATTTGAAGTCGCAATGGCCATCTAATTGCCATGCAATGGATCCCTTGTGAAGGGCGGGATCGGTCTAATCCCAGTAGTGATGCAATTTGCAACTAAATTCATTTAATTAACAATTAAACGCTTTTTTTAACCAACGTACTCGAGAATGCAAATTAATTTCCTGCCTCCAGCCGGGCACGATCTGACCAGCAAAAGACGAGAAACTCTTCCTTTTCCGCGTCTTTTTTGTACAGCGCGTATTTTATATGATGAACGATTGTACTTCATCTTTCTTGGCAGTGGGTTACCCGGGTTGCGGGCTGAATGAAATGTAAAAACGCTTTTTAACATTTCTCCATACAGCAGCACATGGCGTGAATTTTATTAATTCATAAAGTGAGATGTGCCTGCGAATCGCAGCACGTTTTGATTGCTTTCCTTTGGTGAACCAGCAAAAGCAACTGGTCTCTTTATGGTGCTGCATTTAACCGGTATGACTGCTAATAATTCACTTCTTTATGAAGAACGTTGCGATCGTTAAGAATTACTTGAGCTCATTCATAACTTGACGAAGACGGAATGTGACCGCTCTCCGACTTGGAGCTTATAGATTTCGGTAATGCAAAAACAGCACTGGTCCCAGAGGAGAACCTCAAGGTACACCAGATCCATTTTTTTCTGGTTATTAAGAAGTAAAAAAACAGCAATTACAGAATTTATCTAAAAGGACCTCTTGGTTTACTACAATTATCGAATTACTTACATAAGATGGATATAGGATACATTTTAATTTCACCCATTTTGATCATTTGAGTTATATTTAACGAAAATGCGTGTTTGGACCTTTATTTTTAATTTATTTTCGAAATTCATACGAACGCTTTTAATAAAGATAACAATTATTTATTAATTTAAGATTTTTTTAATTTGAGGAAAGAATCTATGGGAATTCTGGGATCGTAATTTCAGAGGTTTTTCACAATTAATGTTATGAAGACCTAAAAATACACCTGCAGCTCCGCTCCATCATCAGTCATCTTTATTACCTTTGTTAAAAGAATTTCCAAATTTAACTAACAATCTCAAAGCAATAAATTCAGAATGGAGATGTCTTTGTCTTCAAATATCTCTTGATCTTAATAAAGATATCGAGGATTTTTCGACCTGTATTCTTTAAATTGCAAATTGTGACAATGAATGTTCTTCCGAAAATTTATGTTCAATCGTTTTTAATTTAGCTGCAGAACGAATATTTTCACAAGTTAATTAAATAAAAAATAAAATGACTAACAGATTTTTACTATCAACGGTCGATAAAATAATGTAAGCTAAAGAATTGAGCAAAACTGGAGTTTTTTAAAGGATTTTTGTAAATTCATTGTGCATCACCAATGGATATGCTCTGCGTAATATAGTGGACATTTTTTTTATAAAGATTTCCAGTATTCTACGCATAACCCTGACGCAGGTGATACAATACTGTTATAATATATTGTTTTGCTACGTTAATTTATTAAATCTGAACTTCTAATACCATTTTTGTTATATTTTTTATGATATGTTTTTGTTTTCCAATAGATTTTTTCGGAATACGTGAATCATCTATGTATGTGAGTGTAATTTTTCTTGAAAAGAATACATTCAAATACATTTATTTTCGACTTTTGATATAATTTCTTGAATTCAAAGTGGCATCACTGGTTATCATACAATCAAATTGAAAAAATGATGTTTTAAGAAAAACGCGTTTACAGAGATTGCTCCGATAGAACGTTGCCTTTAGTTTGAATTTTTGAACCGTCTAATGCCTAATAGTTTGTTTTCCACGACCAGTTAGTTATATTAATGTGTACGAAAAAATTAACGAAAAGTAAAATTATTAACATTTTCATTATCAAAAAATGGCAGTTAGATAAGAATTACGAGTGGCTATATTCAAAAACTAATTATTAATTCTAAAACTCCTTATATAGGTATTCCACAAATTTCGTAGCTGCTTTCAAGGGAATTCATAAAATTTTGTCTTTTCCTCTTTTAGTGAGGAGCCCGTAAAATTAAAGTTTGTTTGTTTCCAAAACAACTCAAATCCGCAATACACGAACCATTCAAAAATTGCAGTACCCACTAAAAATCAAAGAAAACACCTGAAAACTCAAAAGTGCCCTACTTGAGCGCCTTTTTACCTTTTACGAATTTCTCAGGTTCTGCCTTTTCCCGAAGTGCGTCGATGGAGGACAAAGGACTGTTCCGCCTCAAGCGCTCACAGTGCGCCCACTTTAAAGAAGTAGTTTTCCTTTAAAAGCGGCCATTATTTAGAAAATACTTCCTGCACCGGCGGAGCCCCAAGTTCTACATTTTTCAATATAAAATGAATAACTTGGTGCGCCAGTTCCATCTCCATTAGCACTGATGACGTCGACAGGATGTAGTAAACAGTGGGCGAAATAAGATCGCCTCCGCTAAGGGGGCCCCATCATCACGGCGGGGCTCCATGGTCCCATTAACCCCATTTTGTTTTTTATTTCATTTTTTTTTCTTCTGCCAGTCACCGCGTGATGTATGAGTTAACTTATTTGGTCATAGGAATGCAAAAGCCCTGCCCCTTCCAGGGAAGAGTCGTACTTCCGGGGGAGTCTGTCTGAAGGAATTAAGCTGCAAGGAGCAGGCAGTTTCTGTGCTCCACTTCCTCCGTGGGGCCGCACTTGGAGCTGTCTATGCCTGTTAGATACTTAGATAACTTCAGTCGAAACAAAATCCCCCAAATGGAGCTGTGGTAATTTTCCTGGGGCGTTTTCAAGTAGGAAATGCAGCTCAGCTCCACCCTGCGAAATGGATGAATTCACGTCGTCTGTCACGTTAGCTTAGGCTCAGATTCACGACGTGACAACTCGCATCAGAGGACTCCTCATTCACGGAGGCACGACACCAGTGACTATCTCGGGGCTGATTAACTCCGGCTTGGGCTCGAAGAAAAACCTCCTGATTTATTGATGGGCTGGGCTCTAAAAAAGGTCTCCTCGATTGCACCTATTCGCTGGTTCCCGAAGGTAAGCAATCTATCAAATGCACCTTACGTGATAGTCACACTTTCACGATAATTAGAGAGTAGGTGAAGTGATGGGCTCATTCGACCCTGAACCTGCTTGAGTAAACATTTTTTTTTGTATTTTCGCGGCTATTAATAAAAAGATTTGTCGCTAGACGGGGCGAAGTACTTATTCAGAATTGGATATTCTTTTCACCCGACCCACTTCGGGGGTGGGTGGTCAATTTCACAAATTAACTCGAGAGAATTGCCGCGAAAGGCACTAAATAGATTCACATTTCTCGTGAAATGTTTGCTTCAATGAATTTATAAATTTATTTTTCCTGTAAGCTCAATGATGTTTGCGTTTATTTTTTGAAAGAATATAACTTGACTAACTTAACGATAATTTTTTAAAAAAAAATTCATGCTATTTTTAGAATATTCAGGTTTTATTATAATACACTGATCAAAATTGTTGTCGTATAATACGAATCTAAAATTTTTTTTAATATATGTATATTAATAACACTACACGCAGTCAACAAAACAAAAAACCCTTTTGGCGGCAGCCAGAAGGAGAAGGTAGATTTTATCGTATTATTTTTACTTAATTTAATGTAATGATGAATTTCCTTCCTACCTTCTTGACCGATTTACGAACATAGCTGTGATATTTGTCATGAGAAATATTTTAGCCAAGTTTAATCAAAATCGATTAAGAAATATGTACAGTATACATATATGAAAAAAAATGTATACGCAAAGTTGGATAAAAATCTATTTAGAAATACGACAGCTATCTCGATAACAAAATCACTTTTAGAAACTGATGTAGCTCTTTACCCTTTTGATTGATCACCACTATTTTATAACACGATATAGGACTATATATTGTCAATGTGTATGTCAAGTTTAGCCAATAGTAGTTAAGGAATACGACAATTTTTATATAACTAACGTAGCCTCTTTATCCCTACCCCATTTACCGATTCCTCCTATTTACGAACTTAGCCCAGATATTGGAAGGATAAACGTACATATATGCGAAATTTGATCAAAATCGCAGTAGACAATTACATCTATTTCGTACGATAATTCGTTTAATATTTCTATTGTTTTATGTAATTTTTATATAATATAATAATATGAATCCAAATCAAAAATGTTCTACAGTTTCCAGAAAAAAATAGTTTTAAAAAGTAAGAAAAGTAAAATAAAGTATAGTAATGTAGATGAATTCATATTGTGAAATATTTCCAATTTTGAAGTTTCAATCTATGAAAAATTGATAAACATTGCACATAATATCACTTGTCCAGAGGAAAACTTTTCTTTATTAGTTTGAATAATTACTAACGATTATGTTTCGTTGGCATTTCTATAGGAGATTTTAAAAAGATTTAACTGCTTCGTTTCCTAACAAAGGATACTATTTTTAAAATATCTGAACAAAAGGTAGGTACTATTTCCTTTTTTGATTGTTTATTATTTTGTTTTTTAATCAATATTTATGTATATATAGATACCGAAAAACAAATTTGTTATAAAAAGAGGTATCCCCTTTATGAATAAATAAAAAAAAGAACACCTCATTATGGAAAGTCAAGTTAGTGTGGAGATAGCCTCTTTTGTACACGATTATAAACAAGGTAAAAAAAGTAAAAATAAAATACATAAAGTGCATACAATCGTCTTAAGATTCTGCAATCTTGAGTGATTAATGAATAATACAGCTTCTTTATGAAATCAAAACATTGAAATTCTTTGCAGCTTTTGCACTGAAATTATTAGGAATAAAATAAATCTTTGTTGCAATGCAGGTGTAAAGATAGTTACATAAATTTAATTTATGAATGCCAGCAATAAAAGCCACTTTTTCTTCAGAATTTTGTTTGCACCTACTCTGCGATTTTGATAATAGAGCATCTTTGCTTTTGTTTGTTTCAAAAGTATGTTTATTTATGGTGATATAAAACAAACTTGAATGAGTCACTATCGAACAATGCGAGAAAAATAATATTTCTTATGCCCTTGGTCTAAGAAATTCTTAGGAATCTTCACGACACGAGGCGGTTCATATGCATACCAATTCCCAAGAAACTCATCACAGATTGCTTCAAAAAATTATATTGGATATTGATGGAAGCGAAACGCTGACGACGTGTCTGGAAATTGTGATTTCAGTTAGCTCGGTGGTCTACTTAAAAACGATCGGCGAGCGGCCAACCCTTTAAGAGGTGAATGGCGTGACAAACGATCTTATCACATCGCAAATATGAATATCAAACTGCAAACTGCCACTGCGTCCGATTTATCGATTTATATGAAAATCACTGCACAGACCGATCAGCGATCAATGTGATTATTGCGATTATTTACGTCTGCGCGATCCGTGATCGCAGTGGCACAATATGAAAAATATGTAATTGGATTTGATTTATGTGTCCCTAGGGAGAATTAGTTAAAAAGAAAAATTCCCGCCGGCTGTACGCGTGAAACAAAATAAAACCCGGACTTTCAGGATCAAGGGTTTCATTGCAACCTCAATTCTGTCGTATGTTTTTCAAGTGAAACCCGAGATCGACGAGGGTAAGAATTATTTTTTTTCAAGTTCAAGGTAGAATGAACCTCACCACTGAATCTTCGGATGACACCGCAATCGAATCGACCCTTAATTTATAGGTAGAAATTCGGGGGTCTGACTGTATCGAAATTTATTTCATTTTGATAACACAGGAGAAAACTTGAAAATTTTTATTTCACACGTTAGTTTGTTTTGCGCCAGCCTTTTCACGGTTAATTTGTCCTTTCTTAAAAAGGAAGAGGGGTGTTAAAAAAGAATTTTGCAAGTCAGAAGAGCTAATTGATATTGTTCGCGATCGTTTTTCATCATCTTCACGTTAAGATCGAGATTCTAAGCAACAAAGGCAGCCATCAAGATTGTTTTCGGAAGATATTTTGTACTGGCTGACGACTTATATACATATGGATATGTAGGTATCAATAGTATCAAATAGCAATAATAAATAATTGAATATAAACCACGGAGCCGTTTGCGCTTAAATTATAAGGAACATTTTTGCTGACGAATCGTCGGGCGGAACCCGCTCAGACGCAAAGTGCTAAATTAGTCACTGAACCGCATCATCGGCGACGTTCTTTTGCTCCCATAAAAGCAATAACCGCTGCCGATGCACTGGAACCGAATTTGAGGCCAACCACATTGCAAAATGGAGTAGTTAAGAGATCGCGAAGAATGAAACCTTAGCCTCAAGACGCTTACGCGAAAATTCCCCGCAGGCCACAGTCTCAAACTCAAAGAAGCCGATCTTGCGATCTTCTGAAGATGAACGGTACGGTTCCAGCTTACGGCGAAAGGGAAGAGTTTTCTTGACGCACCCTAAAGAAAAGTGCAAGGTTCGTTTGAATCGCAAATTGTCCTTCCTTTTTCGGTCTTATTGTATTATTATTTTTTTTTTGTACTTTGAATATTTATGATTTTCTTGGTGGTCCTAAGGAATTCGACTAAGCATAAAACATGCAAGAAAAACGTTACTGTAACAACCACACCACTTATCACCGACTTTTTTCAAAACATCGAATGTTTGATATAATATTATATATTTTTCTTAGGTAGGTAGGTAAGTAAATACATAATAAACTCAAAAATATTGTATAAAAATTGAGTAAAGAAATTTTCAATGATTTAGATTTTATAAGTCATTAGCATTTTCAACACGGACGGACACTATGGCCGTGTTCGCAATTGCAATCGCTCAAGCGAGCAGATTAAGCAGATTACGCTCGCCAAAAATATCACAATTGTGGACACAACTTCAGCTGTACGAGCGAAAAGAAGAAGACTTGTGTTTTGTACTGACTGTGGTTTCATATTGGGACAAGGAATTTCAATCCCACTTTAGACTAAAAAGACAACAATTCGAAAATGGCAACAAATAAATGTTAGGTTAGATCTGTTTAATCGGTCTTCACCGCCAGAGCACATAGAGCGCGCTCGAAATGATCTGGATTGAATTTACGGACACAGATCAGATCATTCCGAGCACTCAGATCGTATATGTGGACACAATTGGGATGCTCGGATTAATCAGATTGCAATTGCGAACTCAGCCCATAAAAAATTCATTTTTAACCGATTGTCAAAATCTTAATAGCATTTTGTTTATAACTAATTGCAATCGTTTGCAAACTTGTTTCTATATGTATGTCTTGAAATTGTAAATTATATTTTCAAAAATAATAAGCAAAACCTAAACTATATCAACGTGATATATTATGAATCTTTTCAAATCGGTTCCGATTCTAGATTTAGCGGAAAATTTTACACTGACTTGAAATTTATGAAAATTTACCTATACATACAAACTGTTTTATTTCGCGAAAATAAAGTACAATATCGGCTTTGCATAAAAAATGGAATCCAAAATTTTATCTGGTTCATGGTCTGGACTTTCGAGCGGTAAACAGCATGGAAATTTGATGCACTTTTTAAAAATTTTAAAATCTTGATATAGGTGAATGCTTTTAATTCAATTCAATGCACAATTTTCTATTTAACCTGAACCAGATAAGACAATGAAAAAAACCCAGCTGTTGATTTATTTAAAAATATGCATCAGTTATGCTTAGAAGAAGGAACTTAAATTAAGTAATATGAATATAAATTTTCATCCTTGTAGTTCTTTTGGTCTAAAATTGTGAAACATTTTGTATATTTTTTAACCAAAGTAAAAATATCTAAACCTTGGATTACATTGTATCGTAATTTGGTTCATATTTGGTTCATAAGTATAACAAACGTATATTAGAAAATGAAATTGAATGCAAAAACTTATAAAGAATTGAGCCTCAAATCAGACTTTCAATTTATTTATTGTCTTTCATTGCGTAGGAGGTACGATTCTATTAAAAGAAAATGAAAGGGTTAATGAACATTAATTTTTTTTTTTTACATCCTATGACAAGTTATTTCTATTTCGCGTCGTTCTATCAATTTGTCATTGTTTCTGAACTAAGCCGCACATTCCTTTTGCTTGAGAGATTCTAACAATTGATATTAATTATCGCATCCTCAGAATTTGGAAAAAAAATTTAAAAAAAAAGCGACAGGAAAAGAAAACATCACTGCTTTCTTATTCTTAGAGACACCAGAACTACTTAATATTTCAGCCACGGCATCAAATTTGCAAGTTAGTCACCAGCTAAACGGTTCCTACAATAAAAATTATTGTTCTTCTTGAATTTTTCCTCTGTTAATCACACGAGCCTCGATATGGAGCTCAAACACGTGATGTAAATTAATTGAAAGATTTCGCTGAATCGTAAGATGAACGTGCCATAGGCTGGGCGAGTGGCACGTTTCAGACGATCGTGTTCCGGTATTTTACGAAAATGGTTCTACCGTCTGCTTGCCGTGCAAAGATAGCAACCGACCGCAAAACATTAAGACGATTGCATTTTCAAAATTTGCACCTCTGACCGAGATTTTGGGAGTATTTTGACTCCGATTGTTATGTTATACCTTGCGGTATTTGGGGTCGTGAAACGATTTCTTAAAATTTATGACTAACTGGTTTTGCATTCCTTAGGGAAGTCTTTCTTTAAAGAAACGATTTCAGAAAGGGGTCAGAAAGTAGACGCTGAAATAGTCAAAATAGGCTACCACCTCAGGTAGAATTGACTTACTCTTTTAAGCCCAATTTCACAGTGCGAGCTTAAGTCCTGATCGTCACTTAAGCTTTCGGTTAAATCATTTTTCGGTTTCACAGTGCGGGTTTAAGTGTAAATTATGGCTTAAGTGGTCGCTATACTTAAGTCGGCAAATGCCAAGCCGCGAATTTGGGGTTTTCGAATATTCGTTCGATAGAGTACTCCTGATGATGAGTTGATATCCATTTCCAAATTAGGACATCTTCTATTTAAGTTATTGTTATCTCAGTTAATTTTATTTAATTTTTTCCAGAATTTTCTTAATCAGCACAGCATAGTATCCCATAATAATATTGATAATATTGATGGTAACAGGCCCTAAAAAGCCTTTTTTGGATAAAAATTCCTTAAGGGGGAAAAAAAATTCTGAATTTTCGCGAATTTTTTTGCGCGGGTATAATTAATTTTTTAAAGATCGGATAAAGGAATATTTAAAGAGTATATATTCAACTATATGTAAACAAAATTTTATTAAAAAATATACCAAATTCGTTAAGTTATATACATTTTCTCGAAACAACTTTTTTTGACCTTGTCCCAACGGTTCCTTGAAGACCAATGGGCCGATTTTAAATTTTTTTGTTTTGAAAGCTTTATAATTATAGTAGCTATAGTACGTAGCCGATTTAAAAAAATTTTAAAATTACTATTTTGTAATACCATTTTACTAAGCAAAAAAAGGCAAAATTTGGAAAAAAAAAATAAAAACGCCACCATTTTGCAAAAACAAAAAAATCTAAAAAACCCCTACGTGCAACCATAGCTACATTTATATAGATTCTAAACAACATTTTATTTTTCAATTTTAAATACTTTTTCAACATGAATCGTTGGGACAATGAAGGAGGATTTTTTTTTGGACTACTACGAAAATTTTTATAACTCATCGAATTTTGTATATTTTGTAATTGTAGAGTTTTTGTACATATAGTTGAATATACACTCTTTACATATTCCATTATCAGATTCTTCAAAAATAAATTAAACCTGCCCAAAAAAATTCGCGAAAATGCACAATGTTTTGGCCCGTCACAGTGGCCTTCTACCCCCTTAATAAAACTTCTAAAATTTTCATAAATTCATTTTAGTTAACCTTTGACTTTAATTAATTTTTCCGCATATAAGGTCAAAATAATTTGATTGGATTTTTCTTATCTAATTACACTCTAAGAAATGTTTGTTGAAAATTACTACAATAATTGTAGGCGATATAATTGCCTACAATGATTGCTACGATTTTCAACACTTGCGCACCCAAAAATATGTGTGTGAAAATACACACAATTTGTGTAATTAATTGTGTATTATTACACATCAAATGGGCAGTTATTTACACACTTTGTGTAGTATAGCAAAAAACACACAATTTGTTTAAAATTCGGACTCATATGATTTATGAATGATTCCGCACCAAAAATAGGCAAACTGTTGGACTCGAAAAATTGTACTTGGGTGAACTGCGGTTGAAATTTTTATTGTATCATTAATTGAAATTCCTTTAAAGGATTAAAAAAACACGTTTCAAAAATGTTCTTAATTTTTTAAAAGTTTTGATTACATTTTTTTAATCTTTTCAATTAATGTTATTATACAATAAAAAAATCAACCGCAGTTCAGTTTGTATATTGTATAGTATATTGTATATATAAGAAAACATAAGAAAACTAGTGAGAAAAGAAAACATCTTAATCCGCCAGAATTCAACACATAACTGAGAAAAATGAAAGCTTCATATACTATTACACAAAGAGAATTGCATTTACACAGCCTATGTGAAAATACACACTTTTGTGTAATATCGCACAAAAGCACGAGAATTAGGTATTACGCAGACTGCGCAAACGTACACAGTTTTGCGCAAAATTTTATGTATACTTACACATTATATGCATTCGTACACATGTAGTGATTAGAAATGCACACATTTTGTACAATTCAACAGAAAATTATTTGATACTACAGCCAATGTAGCAAAAACCAACACTGATATTCAACATGAATTTGCTGTAATTATTGTAACAAAAATACACAGAATCCTTGTATGGGTTTGTAGATTATGTATTTTAACACTTTGAATTTAAAAATTAATTACCTATTAATATTTTCATTGTTTAGTAATAAATTATTTATCGTATTTTTTACGTTCCTAAAAATATCTGTAATATAGGTAAATATAAAAGTTTGTTATAATGCAACGGTTGATATTATTTTATTTATTTAAACAAATAAAGAACACGCACACATTTATTGTTGAATAATTGAATTGACTTGGAAATTGAAACAATTTTTTTACAATACATCTGATCCAATTTTAATATCAACGCACACTTTCTGCTTACGGAAGCACTCGTCGTAAGTAGGCTGGTTCTCTTCCTCATTGCAGGTTGCCTTCCAAGTGCCCCAGGTGTCGAACCCTGAAGATTTTTGAAGTTTTCTCGCACATTCTAGGGATTTTCCGAAATCATCTGCTAGCAATTCTTCGCAGTCCATGTTGCAGGAATTGGTCGAATTTATGAACGGTGACTTACAACTGTAGTCGTTGCTCAGTTGAAAAACTCCGTACCATCTAGTTCCATCATCCCAAAGAGGTCCAACTTTATTTCCAGTATAGTTGCTATAGTGGTAGGCTATACATAGCCAGTTCCCTATGTCCTCAGTCGGCACTCCGCGGAAAAAGAGTTCCCTGGCTAACGAACATTTTGTACGAACCAGCTCCGGGAAAACTCCATTAAATGTCGCCACGATAAGGAAAAGACTCAAGTAAAAGTAAACCTTTTGCATTTTGACTAAATATTCAGACTAAATTAAGTTCCTTAGATTGATACAATTTATACCAGATGTTCTTATGATTATGATTTAAAAACTAACTATAAGCTTATCACTTCTATTTTTACATAACTGATAACGATGGAAAATTTATTTTCATTCTTCCTTTCGTCGATAACGTTTTATTTTATTTATGAATTTTTTATTCCGGTTCGTTAATAATGATTATTAAGAAATTGGAAATTATTTTTAAGAAACGTAAAATTCTGTGAGTATGTAAGTCGTTATTTCCCGAGATTAGGTGTCTTTGTATAAATTACTAGTTGTGTCCCGATGCGCTTTGCTGCCCCACAGCAGAAATTTAATCAGTGTTTATTGTACATTTCTTTGCGTTTTTATTATAAAAGAGAAAAGAATTTATATACATAGATGTGAAGTTTTTATTCTAATGGTCGCAGATATACAATGTTTCTCGTTCTTCCATCCGTTGCGTAAATGAATAAATCACATGGTTTTCCTACTCTGGAGCACGCAACATATAATTGTCCATGTGAAAAGCAAAAATATTCATCGTCCTCAAATACTTACTTATACCAATTTTCGTGACAATCAGTTGAACGGTACGATACCACTCGTTCGCCACCTATTGGACCTACTATGCGAGTTTGGTGGAAATCGCATAAACTTTTAAATTTGACAGTTCGCCATCTTAAATTCGAAAAATTCTGTATTTTCAAGCTATTCGTTTTGCTTTAACTCGCAACTAGATGGCGCTGCAGGGCATCAATACAGAATTCTGTATATTTGGATGTTTAACGCTCAATCACACCAAACCGGGTCAACAGATTTAAATTAAATTTGAAGCACAGGTAGAGAATATCCTTGAGGCAAAGGATTCTTTTTATTTGCATGCTTCAAAATGGCGGACTTTCAAATTTAAAAGATTATGCGAATTCCATTAAAATTGGTACTTGTGGATTTTCGCGGTCAATAATTTCAACCAAACTCTTAGATTTACGAATTCAAGATGGCAGACTGTCAAATTTTGAAGTTTATGCAATTTTCACCACACTTGGTACTTGGGGATTCCGCAGTCATTGATTTCAACCCGACTGTCAGAATTTACGAATTCAAGATGGTACACCGTGAAAAAAGGCTTATGCAATTTCCACTAAACTTTGTGCCTGGGGGTTTTCGGAGTCGCTGATTTCAACCCGACTCTCAGAACTTCCGAATTCAAGAAAGCGGACTGTAGAATTAAAAAGTTTAGGTGATTTCTACCAAACTTGGTACTTGGAGGTTTTCAAACCAAATGTCAGAATTTACGAATTCAAAGTGGTAAACTATTAAATTTTAAGGTGTGTATATGCGATTTACACTAAACTTAGTACTTGGGGGTTTTCGAGGAGTGACATGGCCTACTTTTTTCTGCCTTTTTGTTTGTACGGGCTAGTCTTCGAAACAGCTGGACCGATTTTGATGAAACTTTACAGACATGAAGAGGTTGTAAGTAGTGATATAGGCTTTTGTAACTGTTTACTATTGTTAAAAGTTACGAAATTCTGAACGCCAGTGATATGTTTATGGTGAGTCACGCAAAAACGACTTTTCTGATCGGGATGAAATTCTGTGGGCATATAGCGATTAGCGCACAACCTCCTAAGAGACATAGACTATGCTTTGCAATTGGGAAGTGAGGGAAGGGAGGGGGAAGCAATGTTGAGCATTAATTGAAATTCCTTTAAAGGATTAAAAAAACACGTTTCAAAAATGTTCTTAATTTTTTAAAAGTTTTGATAACATTTTTTTAATCCTTTCAATTAATGTTATTATACAATAAAAAAATCAACCGCAGTTCAGTTTGTATATTGTATGGTATATTGTATATATAAGAAAACATAAGAAAACTAGTGAGAAAAGAAAACATCTTAATCCGCCAGAATTCAACACATAACTGAGAAAAATGAAAGCTTCATATACTATTACACAAAGAGAATTGCATTTACACAGCCTATGTGAAAATACACACTTTTGTGTAATATCGCACAAAAGCACGAGAATTATTAATTATTACACAGACTGCGCAAACGTACACAGTTTTGCGCAAAATTTTATGTATACTTACACATTATATGCATTCGTACACATGTAGTGATTAGAAATGCACACATTTTGTACAATTCAACAGAAAATTATTTGATACTACAGCCAATGAAGCAAAAACCAACACTGATATTCAACATGTATTTGCTGTAATTATTGTAACAAAAATACACAGAATCCTTGTATGGGTATGGTATGTATTTTAACACGCAAAAATTAATTACCTATTAATATTTTCATTGTTTAGTAATAAATTATTTATCGTATTTTGTATGTTCCTAAAAATATCTGTAATATAGGTAAATATAACAATTTGTTATAATGCAACGGTTGATATTATTTTATTTATTTAAACAAATAAAGTACACACACACATTTATTGTTGAATAATTGAATTGACTTGGAAATTGAAACAATTTTTTTACAATACATCTGATCCAATTTTAATATCAACGCACACTTTCTGCTTGCGGAAGCACTCATCGTAAGTAGGCTGGTTCTCTTCCTCATTGCAGGTTGCCTTCCAAGTGGCCCAGGTGTCGAACCCTGAAGATTTTTGAAGTTTTCTCGCACATTCTAGGGATTTTCCGAAATCATCTGCTAGCAATTCTTCGCAGTCCATGTTGCAGGAATTGGTCGAATCTCTGAACGGTGACTTACAACTGTAGTCGTTGCTCAGTTGAAAAACTCCGTACCCTCTAATTCCATCCCCCAGAAGAGGTCCAACTTTATTTCCAGTATAGTTGCTATAGTGGTAGGCTATACACAGCCAGTTCCCTATGTCCTCAGTCGGCACTCCGCGGAAAAAGAGTTCCCTGGCTAACGAACATTTTGTACGAACCAGCTCCGGGAAAACTCCATTAAATGTCGCCATGATAAGGAAAAGACTCAAGTAAAAGTGAACCTTTTGCATTTTGACTAAATATTCAGACTAAATTAAGTTCCTTAGATTGATACAATTTATACCAGATATTCTTATGATTATGATTTAAAAACTAACTATAAGCTTATCACTTCTATTTTTACATAACTGATAACGATGGAAAATTTATTTTTATTCTTCCTTTCGTCGATAACGTTTTATTTTATTTCTGAATTTTTTATTCCGGTTCGTTAATAATGATTACATTGGTCAACAAATTTTTCGTTTTTTTCTGCAACTGGAAGCATAATAGGTGTTTTTGATAGCACTTTTTCGGTAGATTACGAATCCGAAAATAAAAGTTTTCCAACAGGTCAGGCTTTTAAGTAATAATAGTATGAAAAGTGAAAAAATCCTTATTTTGGCCATTTTTGAAAATTTATTAAAAAATAATGGAATGACGTAGATACTCGAAACATATCTCCAAAGGCAACTTAAATGTTTAACTGTACTTATAAAATATCAGTTGTTTGAAAGGTCTACATATTAAGATTTGTTCAGAAGATAAGTTTTTGCATGGGAGTCCTCCACCTATATGCCCAGTTCATGTATTTCAAAAGGCAAAAGCAAATGTTCATGTAAAACTCGTTCTGTAATCAAATTTTAAGAAAGTTTATAAATAAATGATTTTATATAGATAGTTAAGGATCTAATCTTTTATTAGAGCTATGTTTCACAATCGTGCGGTAACCCGTTATTTTTGAAGAAGTCTTCAAATATGTCTAATATAATATATAATTTTTTTCACTTTTCAACCCCATATATCTCGAAAACGTGACCTTTTGGAACATTTTCGTTAATGAATTCGTAATCTACGGAAAAAATGTTATAGAAATGATATATCATTTGTTCTGTTGCAAAACTCTTGTTGACCAGTGTTTTTAAGAAATTGGAAATTATTTTTAAGAAACGTAAAATTCTGTGAGTATGTAAATCGTTATTTCTCGAGATTGGGTGTCTTTGTATAAATTATACAATAAATACTTAAAAAATAACAAGTATTTACTTATCGATGTGAATTATTGAGAATTATTGTAATTTTATTATTTTAAGTACCTCTCTGATTAATTTTGAAGACGATAACAGTTTCTTTAGATGAGAACATACTTTTAATATCATTTGGTTCGAAAATTGTGTTAATAACAGTCAAAAGTGACACAATTTGTATTAAAGTAATACAGGTTAACAACTTTTTAAAGTTAATGGAATTTGCCATCCTTCGCACCTTCGCATCCTTCTTGGTTAAAGTTGTTGAAATTTTTTCTTCTAATATAAGGAAAAATATTTAAAAACGTAAATGGTAATTTTGTAGGTTTCTGATATTTTCTGGCCAATTAAGATGTTTCTAGAGAATTTTTCGTTCAATTACAAAGTCTCTTTATGGAAATCAATAAATAATTTTGTGATCGTTAAACTTTTTTACAAGAGAAATCAAAATACGAAACCAAAAAATGTTCGGTAAATTTTATAAACAATCACTAAGTTTTATATAATACAATATTGTTGTAAAAGTTGAAATGCGAAGCTGTTAGATTCGTTTTCTTTAAATGTGAAAAAACAATAAAAAATGTGATGTGCAGTGATTTTATTGGTGCTAGTGAGCTTTGAAAGCAGTGTACAGTGATGAGTGATGAAATTGAGCAGATAAAAGTGGAAAAGTGACAATAAAGTTAATTATGTCGTAAAGTATTGCTTTCCGCGGAAAATTTTTGCATATTCTTTCCACCTAAGGCCATATTTACCTTCCTGCTCAATTTCATCCAAATCGCCAATCGGTGCCATTAACCTAGTGTAAACCATAGTGACGTTTTTTTACATATTTGCCACTTTTGACTTCAAATGAACACTCTTACAAAGTTTTATCAAAATACTTGTGGAAACTTTAAACTCAATCTGTTCCAGGTTTTGATTTTTGGAGCTGTTTGGAATTTTTCTTGGGATTAAACCTAAACATAAAAATTTTTCATTTATAATTGGAAATTCGCGATAGTTAGAATAAAAATGAATTTTCCCCTTCAGAAAATCAGAAAAAATAGCAAAAAGTTAAAGTTCTCATAGCCACAAATCAATACCTAGTCACTGGGTTTGTAGAATACGAGGTTTTAGTCATGTTTTTCATAATGGCTATAATTTTTAGCCATTCTATTGGTGGCTATTTCTGAAAGTAGTAGAATAATGGTCAACAAATTGTAATTTTTTTCTTTCTCGAGAAAAGTTTAACTTTAGAGAGGTAATTTCATGTATTTTTTTAATATGCATAGAGTACCTATGTATATATAATTTTTTTTCCGAAAAAATACCTACAACCCAAAGCATTTAGATATATGTATTTTTCTAAACTTGGAAAAGAAGCCATCGCACAATCTGGCGATTAAGAAAAGCCCTTCTTAAGATACCTTGCCCTTGGATGTAAATAACGCACGTATTCCGGCGAGTGCGGAAGAAAGAGGCTCATTTAAATGTTGGACTACACAATTACTTTTTAAACACAGTATCTTTTCGCCCCGGCGGGGTTTTATGGCAAAAAAAAAGAAGATATATCTTGTTCAGGGTCTTTATGCAGATGCGTCTTCATCCACGAAGGCATCACCATTCAAAGCATGTCGCAAAAGAAATTATGAAAGCGATGAAAATGTGCCGTGTGTCTCAAGCACACGGGAAAGTGGAGGACGGAGCGCGGAAAACGAGGAAGGACCACATCCAGTCACAATGGGCATCATCCTCTGGGACGAGATTAAGGAAGTTTTCCGCGAGCAGCGTCTAGACGAAACCAATTCATTTATTATGCGCACTTATTCCTTCTTATTCCGCGCGCATTCGGCGGCGACTGCAAATTCGATTCGAATCGCTCACGTGCCTCGAGATGGACCCTCGACGACGACGTGTCACGGAGCGGCGCCCTAGGTCTCGGGGACTTTCGCTACTAGACAATTCGATTGACTCTTAAGAAGAAAAAAAAATTATTTCCTCGACTCGGATCGAAGAAGACCCTTAGATTCTATGTTACCTGAAGGAAGTCGATTGAGAATTTCATAAAAATCCCCAAACCCATCCCCAAAATTCCACCGTACAACGAAAGATGAGCAGTTGCAGAAGACTCCTTTGATCTCATAAATTTTAGATTTATTCAATCATTCGTTTTGCTCAGCAGAAAAAAAAACCTTTGTCGTCCGAGGCATTGTCGTTGGTCTTTGAGAGGTCGCATCGCGCGATTCCCCCCGAAGTCTCGAGACTTTTATAAATTGCTGAGAGCTCAAGTCTTGGGAGGTTTTCACGCCGTTGCACCACTCTAAGAAAAGTTAAATATTGAATTTCTGCAGTGTTGGCGAAGGCTTACAGGGCGGCTCTAAAAACGGGCGAATTTCTTCTGAATTGGAAAAAGGGGCAGGACTGGCAGTCTCTTAGGTGACATCAGTGCCAAATAAAATTCGAAATAAACACCTGCGAAATGTCCTGTGGGAACGACACATTTTGCTGGGAAGTGGCAGCGTATGTGGGTTATGTGACTATGATTAGTCCAGGAATAGAAACTTGGTAAACAGAGGTACTCCGGTCTCCCCGTCCCCAGGCACTTTGCCCGGATGGGGAGCAGGAGTGGTACCAATCGAATTTCTATTTCTGTCTTTTGCATAAATTGAAGATGTTTTCCAAACACCTTACTTGTCGATTAGGAGTTTCCCATTTTCTGGTGGGAGTGTGAAGGTTTTCTTTATTGCTCCATAAATTGAGCAAAAATATTGTGAAATAAGAAATAATAAGAAGTCACATACTAAAATTTAAAACTGGCAAAGGATAATACCGAATTTTGTATGGACGGTGGCGTTTTTTTTTTTTGCGCGGCCATCAATCAAACCTTGTTATTTCAGTTCAAAATAAAGTTTAGTTTAGTTTAGTTTAGCTAAAGGGTTACCCTTATGGTGGGCACTGCGACCAACCGGTCTTTTGTGCCAAAACCCCGATTAGTGGAGCAGACGATCCGCCACCCTGAGGTAGGCCAGAAGGTCGCCCACATAAGAATTACGGGACTCGGCCGAGCTTAGAAGCTCCTTACTGAGGGTCCTACTTCTAATCCGTGCAAGAGCCGGACAGTCACACAGGATTTGAGCTGTTGTTTCCTCGTCCTCCAGACAGAGTCGGCATACTGTCTCAACTGACAGACCTAGTTCATTAAGGTGGTGTCTAACCAAATGATGGCCAGATACAATAGATAAGTAACCCACCAACAGTCTGAGATCCATTTTACTCAAGTCAATGGTGTTGGTATATACAAAGGGTTTGATAAGCTCCTTAGCTTGTCGTAACCCCGGAGCATTATTCCAATATAGGATTTGCATTTTCTTAACCCGTCCACCACATTTTTGGCTGTAGACCAACCAATGTTGCAGTAGGGTTCAGGGCCTTGGTACCTATTAGATGATCCCTCTCTGGCCAGTTCATCAGCAATCTCATTTCCTCCAACTCCTGAGTGCCCCGGTACCCAAACAAGTGTGACTCTGTTAGAGGCGGCCAAGTGTTGGAGACAGTCAAAGCACTGTTTGACGAGTCTTGAACGCAAACTCCACGAAGAAAACGCCCTGATTGCTGCTTGGCTATCCGAGAGTGAACTGAACTAAATGGTCTTAAGACTCCTTAAGATTCTTCGTTGAATTTACCTAAGATTGGTTAAGATTCTGGCAAATCTTAACAAATCTTAAGCTCAACTATAATTGTCTTAAGACACCTTTGACAGAAGTGTCAAAAAATCTGGACCGACAGCATGTCAGTGGAATTTAATCTGCATAGTGTGGGGCGGCAAAGGTTTCGAATTTATTTTGAAGCAAATAACTTTAAATCACGGCCATTTTAATTCCACCAAACGTCACTTTTGTTAAGATCCCCTAAGATTTGTACGCTCGGGACCGTACGGTTAAGACTTGCCGAAAGATTCGGAAAGTTAACGAAAGATGGGGTAAGGCCATTATAGTTGTGAATATGGCACTTCATGCTGTCGTGCGAAATCTTAAGCTATCTTAAGACGCCTTAAGACCATTATAGTTCAGACTTATGTTGATTTTTGCCCCTTTAAACCATAATCGACATGACTTAACATAAAAAACTTAGCGAATGTCAAATGTTAACATAAGCAAACCATAATAACATAACATAACATAACATAATAACATATTAAAACGGAGCAAAATGAGTGCCTATCTATAATTCTGAACACTACTTATTAATACTTCTTCAAATTGCTCCATTTTTTTATCAAAGGCAATCTAAGCAAACAAAATTAATTTGAAAGTCCTTATGTCGGGTACGGTTTCATTCGTAGGAGATATGTTTAACGAAAATTGAGCGAAAAATTTCATGCTCTGATTTTGAGCCATCAGTGTACCAATTAAGGCTTTCCGGATCCAGACTGGGGCCCTCGCCCATCCAATATACGCGTTCAGGAATGGAGATCTTGAATCTCCTACCGAAGCACAACTCCTTTGTCATGTAATCCGATTTAAGACAGACCCTAATGTCAGGAATGTGATTCAGGATGCTCATGTGACCTTCGTCAGTCATGGGCATATTAAATGCGACCTGCAACTTCAGAGCGCAAATATCTATAATATAGGTAAAAATAATAATTTGTTATAATGCAACGGTTGATATTATTTTATTTACTTAAACAATTAAAGTCTAGACAAACATTTATTGTTGAATAATTGAATTGACTTGGAAATTGAAAAAAAATTGTTTACAATACATCTGATCCAATTTTAATATCAACGCATACTTTCTGCTTGCGGAAGCACTCATCGTAAGTAGGCTTGTCCTTTTCCTCATTGCATTTCTTAGCCACCCACTTACCCCAGGCGTTGAACCCTGAAGATTTTTGAATTTGTCTCGCACATTCTAGGGTTTTTCCGAAATCATTTGCTAGCATTTCTTCGCAGTCCATCTTGCAGAAATTGGTCGAATCTCTGAACGGCGACTTACACCAGTGCTGGTTGCTCACCTGAAAAACGCCGTACCATCTAGTTCCATCCTCCTGAAGAGGTCCAACTTTATTTCCAGTATAATTGCTACTGTGATAGGCTATACACAACCAGTCCCCTATGTCCTCAGTCGGCACTCCGCGGAAAAAGAGTTCCCTGGCTAACGAACATTTTGTACGAACCAACTCCGGGAAAACTCCATTAAATGTCGCCACGATAAGAAATAGACTCAAGAAAAAGTGAACCTTATGCATTTTGACTAAATATTTAGACTAAATTAAGTTCCCTAGATTGATACAATTTATACCAGAAATTTTTATGATTATGAAAAATAATCAATTATTGACTTGTCACTTCTTCGTTTAGATAACTTTATAACGATGATAAATTTATTTTTTTATTCCTTTCGTCGATAATGTTTTATCTCATTTATGAACATTTTATTCCAGTTCGTTAATATTTATTATTAAGAAATTTTAAATTACTTTTAAGAAACGTTAAATTCGTAAGTGCTTATTTCCCGAAATTTTGTGTCTTAGAAAAATTTTTATAATAAATACTTAAAACATAAAGATATTATCAATGAGAATTATTGTAATCTTATTATTTCAAGTACCTATCTGATTGATTGCCGTTTTCTAAAATGTTTTTTATATTTTAATAATTTTATCATTACTTTATTGCGGTCGGCTAAGTGTGAAGCATCTTCTTGGTTAAAGTTGTTGAAATTTTTTCTTCTATAAGGAATAATATTTAAAAACGTCAATTCTAATTTTGTAAGTTTTTAATATTTTCGGGCCAGTTAAGATGTTTTTTCATATATACTTCTAAATAGAAAGTTCATGAAATGTTATCATCCCTTAATCCGGTGGCAATCTCGATTTAAATCTAATCTAGTAAATATTTCAAATGAGTGCTTACTCATTGAAATGCATAAATTGTTTGCGGAAATACAGCAATTTTAAAATAACAAATTTCAAATTTCTGACTGATGCCCATTGCCCAGGCATAAATTGAGTTTGAGATCTCGTCACGGATTTTAATGATGATTTGTAGGAATGTCCATGTAGGATAAAAAAACAAACTTTGTCGGCCGCTTATACAATATTTTTTGAGATATGTAATTGTAATTGTAAAATTTAAAATTTCGGAAAGAGTTAGTTTTCCGTTGTAATTTCTCCATGCTTCCAATTTTTAGTTTGGGTTTTTGGTGAACATTATGGAAAAACCATAAATTAAAATGTTTCCACAAAGGCAAGGCAAGGCAAAGGACAATGCCGAATTTTGTATGGACGTTTGTGTCTTTTTTTTTCGCGCGGCCAGCTAAGTATAAAGATTTGAAGTTAGAAAAAATGAAAATAATGGTTAATGTCATTAGACAATTAATTATTTCGTAGCCAATTTTTACCAAGATTTCTCAAATATTATCACACAAGTTGCGTTTAAAAGTTAATCGAGGTCATTATAATCTACAGATGTTCATGAAGGTCACACAAGGTCAAAAATTCATTACTGTATTTAGGAGCCAAGAAAGTTCATTGAAGTCGATTATCTACTTTTAAATGAGAGATTCATTTTAATATGTGCCAAATATCTATTGTGATCTTCACAGGTAAAGAAATGCATGGAGGTCACAAAGTAATATTAGCAAAAAAATTATTTCTTTGTCTCCAATAAACTTCTTCTCTTATAATATGCTCATATCCTTATGTGCCTTGGTACAAATTCAAGAATCAAATCATCTCTGAACGGTATTGTTGTTCATTTATTCTTCGAATGTGGACCTTGCCATTTTAAATATTTTGCATAATCTTGTATTTGGTTCTCCGCAGTGCAGCTTTACTAAGTTAAGGGGCTATACCAGTGTGAGGGCTTAAAATTTAGGTGATTTTCGGGAATTTTTTTGAAGAAAACTACTTAACTAAATGTTTTGCAAATTTGATAATGTTATTTAGTTATATTTGACCAATATTACATAATTGTTTCCTGTAAAAATATTGGGATGTAAGCGACTTATGCGCTGTTTTCGGAAGCGTCAAGAAAAAGTACTCCTATCGCTGCCACGATTCCGGTCGATAGAGTAACATAAATAAAAAAAAAACAAACAAGGCGTTAAACTAGAAGGTATTTCCTATACGATGAACTAAGATTTTTGGAAAATATCGAAATCTAACAAAGTGGCGTTGTTATGAAAAAAAGTCTGTTTTTTTGCCTATAAAATAGTCGGTGTTTTCAAGCCAAATTGTCAATTTTCATCCAATAAAAAATATCCTAGTTCAGGGTATGGCAAATGAATACAGATTAATGGCAGCAAATTGGAAAAGTCTCATTTCGAGGAAAACACGTTTAAAGATTTAACTATCCATTATATACCTGGGAGCGATTGCTCTTTCGAAGACTGCCATTCGGAAAGTATTATATGTAGATACGGCCTTGAAATTTTTACAGGTTATTCTTGAAAGTATAAACTGTCGAATAAGCCAAACAATTTTTTTTTCAAAGTGTCACAGTGATATAGCCCCTTAAGGTTCCAATTATAAGCTGTGTGCGACAATATAAATCCAAACTATGATTGATTTTTTTTATACGGCCATACCAGTATATGCATGTATTAACATTAGTGAATCTAGAAATATTCCTGAGCTTCATAATCATATTGACCATTGACATATTCATCTTTATGGGCGTCCATAGCGTATAATAGAGCTCAATGAACTTTTATACGCCTATAGTGTGATAAAATTGGCTAAAAAATAATTAATTTTCAAATGAAATTGACCATTATTTTCAAACTTCAAAACTTTATAACTCGGTTCAGACTGAGAATAGAAGTAGAATGTCTTGAAGAGTTTTGTTTGTTACCTTATTCTGAACTGAAATAACAAGGTTTGATTGATGGCTGTGCGAAAAAAAAGACGCCAATTTCAGGCATTGGCCTTTATTCAGCTATGTATTCAGCAACTATAAAGTTAAAGTATCAACGAATGCTGTTTTAATTTTAAATACATACGTTGTTTTTTTGAAGTATTAGGTTATTTCTAAATTAGCATACACAGCGTCGGCCCTTTGCCATCGGAGCGCCCCGGGCGAGATATTCTTCGGAGCCCTTTACTATTATTATCTAAATCAGTATTCTCAGCCAATGAAAGAACACCTATCGTATTAGGGCCCTAAAATTATCGTATCTCTTATAATGAAATTGTAAATGCAAAATGTGGTTTCCGAATTCTGTAGCCTAGCCCGGCTTCATAGTTTAAAACATCTCCGTGAGATATCCTTTTTCAGTTTTTCATAAGTACCTATATGTAGTAATAGATATATAAAATAAAAATTTCTACTTCTATTTGATACTTCACCCAATTTAGGAGTATTTCCAAAATACGTGGCTGTGATACAGGGCTACGAAGATTTTGTTATCTATAAGTAATTTAGACACTAATTTATCTCTACAAATTTAAAAAAAGATATACAGTGTAAACTTTAAATAACGAAATTTAAGAAACTGAGTGTTTTATTACATTATTGAGAGTTTTCATTAAATGGAGAGTAAAAAAAAACAACATAATTTTACTAATAGGTACACGATGACATATGTCCAATTTTTAACGAATAAACTGTTTATTTACACACTAGTAGACATATGTTCCTCATTTTTTAAATCTTTACATAACAACATTATTTCGAATAATCTGTTACTTTGTTTGATGTTTTTTGCTGTTCCAGTATTTAAATTGTATTTTCTTATGTATTTTATTCATACAACATATTGGTTTATGGTGGAGTACATTTTGGTTAAACAAAAATAATATTTCTATTCGTTTCGCTGGATCAAGTGTTTGTTGAATGTTAATACATCTCTAAATTTTCATAAAGTAACATGGGAATGAACATTCATTTTTTAAAATCTTAATCTAAGTAAATTTCCGATATTTGGATTAATAATCCAGGGAAAAAGAGACATGTTTGCATTTGAACAACTGTTCGTTCTGACGAATTAATTAAATATTACTGAGCAAACTTTATCAACATTTAGGAAATTCCGCTTGCACATGTTTTCATGTTTTTGCCAAAATTTATTTGAATGACGACTTCTTCGTGATAATCAAGCCATTAATCATAATTTCCCCTGAAGTTATTGGAACCTTCCGTTTCATCCTGTGACTCACCCCCCAGTTGAAGTCAAGTAATTAGTTGTTTGAAGTACAAAGAACTAGGAAAAATTAGAAAAAGGATATCTTTGAAGCAGCAAAAAGTTATTGCAGAATGAGCAGGAGCCATCTTCTAGAAGACATCCAGACGCAGGATCGAAGCTAAAACAACTAAAACCTTTCTTTTTGTCGATTGAGTGACGTTCATTAAGAATAATTTTCCTGCAAAAATTCGAATTTAGGGGGAGTGAGTGGAAAGTTGCATCCATTAATCTTCGAAAATAATCGAAAAATAGCCGGGGCGTGAAATTTTTGTGGCAAGTGAAAAGTAGCCGGCGTGGCGGAGGCTGCTTTTTGTTATCAAGGTACAAGGAAACAGGGTCAGACAAGGTGCGGGTGGTGTGCACCGGTGGAACAAGAAACTTGATTTATCTTCCTGTGGGCCTCGCAAAGTAGCACAGAAGCACCCTGTGTGCTGCTCATCAACAGCGGAGCTATTTTGCAGGAAGTGGATGTCTGAGACCCTCCGCCACGAAGTGTCCCTTATCGGGGTTTATTGATGTCATGGAGCACCTTCCGCTCACATTCCCTTTGCAAGGGGCCCCACTCGAAGGAGTCTCCCTCAGATCCCAGTGATAAGGCAGGCGGAACTTGCTTTCACCGAGGGAGCTCCTTAAATGCACCCTTGAGAAATAACCTCCACAGGGGGGATATCACTTTCTAAGTATCTTTCTAATTTAGAGAGCCACAATAGATCAATGTACAAATTACACGCTAAGAGAAAAGTTTACTAATTTCAAAGGAAAACTTTAGTTAAGAAATTGAAGCCCATTAAGTCAGTTTTGTTTCCAGATGCTTGGTACATGCATACAAACATCTAAAAAGGTTTACAATTTGTCATATGAATAACGATAATATTACATTATTAGAAAAAATTGGTCTCCTTGCCCTTGGAGTGTATAAGCAGATTGCAATTTCATAAACTTGAATTCGTTGACAATTTTTTAAAAGTCAAGAATCTTATTCAGCAATTCAGCAACGAGAAATACATTGGGAAAACAAATGCCAACTTAATTTTATGGCACTAATTAAAACGGGCAGTAATATATTAGGTACAGTTTTGGGCAGTATGACAATACAAATTGTATGTTCAAATTGGGCAACCAAATATGAGCAGTAAAAAAAATTAAAACGAGAAGTAAAATTACTTGAAAATGAGTGGCTTTAAAAATACTTGAATGTGTGAAAATCTAATTGGTCACTAAAATGATATGAAATGGGCGATAAAATGTATGGGTAGTAAAATAAAAAAATTTGAGCGGTAGACTAAATATTTGTGTGGTAAAATGAATGATTGGGTAGTTTTAGACGATGGGTAAAGCCATTTTCTTCGCAAATTTCCTTATTTTTGCAAAATTACACTTAAATCTGTTCAATTTCCTTAAAGAATATTACACTATCCACTTTTCGAGTGCAGCCAAACACGCATTTGTGAAGTATATCACATTTTTAAAATAACAAATGACTTTGTACGATGAAATACACAAATATCTCTGCATGTCAAGAGGATATCACACAAAACTTTCAAAAAGTTTTGCTTCATAAATGTCCTACTCGATTGATCCTTTTTTCTCTGTGCTTTTACCTGAGAGCTGCCCAAACTAACTGCCTATTGATTCATTTTATCACTCAAATATTCAATCTACCGCTCGAATTATTTTATATTACTGGGTACATTTTACTGCCCACCAAATTTCTTACTGTCCAAATGAATTATTAACTGTCCAATGTAACACCCCGAATATTTAAAAAACTTCCCAAACAATAAGTCCCCATAATTTTATTTGTTTTGGAGCTTTACTTTACTTTAATAATCTTGAATATTTGGGTCGTTTTCAAAACTAAATTAACGATCAGAGCATTATATATGTATGTAAATTCAAAGGTTCTATTTTCGATTCCTATGTGTGGCATATTATTTGGAGAATTTGCAAACAGAATTGCAGTCTAGTCTACAAAATGGGTCAGACTTAAAGGGCATATTTCCTTCGATTATAAAACATTGATTTTTTTTTCTTCAAAAGAATGGTTATGTCCCTTCAGGAGGTTGTTGTTTCGCCAAAAACCCCTAGTTTTTTGTTAAATTGAGCCCTAACTAGCCCCATGTGCCTAATTAAGATTGCACTCGACCAGCCGTTGCTGCACACGTTCGGTTCTTTCCGTAGTAAGAGCCGAAAATTGCCTGAGCCCATTTCACCTGATTTATTTGAATGGCCCTTTAATGAGCCCGTAGCACCGGAGCGACTCAATCCAATCTGGTTCCAGAGTATCGGACTCAGCCCCCCGGACCACTCCCGGACCCCTGCGGCGGCTCGGCCTGGGCACGGCACGCTCAAGTTTGTTTTCCCAGAATTAACCGAATCCACAATTTAGCAAGGAGTAAATTTGGCCCTTATCCCGGTGCAGTCATACTTAAGCCGCTTATGGCCCACGGCTGTGGTTGCGGGGCCAGCTCCACCCGGTGGGGAAAATCTCACAACACAACCCCACAGGACACACAACCTACAGAACCCTTGTTGCCCTCCGCTCCGCCCTGCATCAAATAAAAGTCAGCTAAACGGCGGGATCAGTCCTTGAGTTATTTCTTTTTTTTCTTGCGATTTCTGTGGAAGCGGTGGTCCGTGTGGCCGGGCTTAAGCCTTTCCAAGGTGAGCTTTTGAGGTGTTGTGAATGAATTTATGATTGTTCTGCCATAATTGATATTGTAAAATATTGCCAAGTAACACCTACGGGTGAAGCTAAAGGAAGAAATAATAGACCTAAAAATTTTTGTCGTGTTAAAAGTTCTCTTAATACCTGGAGGCAATAACACGTGGAGTTGGAAGCGTTAGAAAAATTTTATTTGTTTGTGCTGATGTCATGAAACGAAACCTAATGTGATTAGATTTGTGCAAAAACCTTTTTAAGTATAACAATACCTTATATACACATTTCAAAAGGTATTCAAAAGACTCGGTTGATCAGGCTTCCCGAAATTCAGGGCAATAATATTTTTCTAAAAGGCATTTCGTAGTCATAAATATTTTCAAATAGCAAAATCATGTTCAAGGTTTGTTCAAGAATTCAGCTTCTGAACACATGAACTCAATTCAATGTTGAAGCTTAGCTTTTCTTAAGCTGAATTGAATAATTCAGCGCTTGCTTTTCTTAAGCTGAATTGAACAATTCAGCACTTCCTTTTTTTAAGGTTTATTAGGTATATATAAATACATATATGAAAGAAAATTGTTTTAATCTTATTTGATAAAATTATTAAGAAATCTTTGCACTATATCTAAGCGCCAAAATCATAACAATTCTTTTACTTAATGCTCATCTTTCAAAACTTCGGCATAGCATTACAAAACAAAAATATTTTCAATACAAAAAACCTGGAGAGATAATAACCGACTCAGCATAAATGAATGAATTGCAAATTCTGCTAGATTCTCCAGAGCTCTTAAAAAACTGCTCAGCGCCGTAGGAAATTTCAAGTTGAACTGGGAAAAAATGCTGCCAGCTCTGTTAAAACGCCCCACAAAAAGCGCCAGACCGAACAGCCACTGCAGAGGCGCAGTAGGGCGAGCAGAAAGGGAACAGAACTCCAGCAGATTTTGCCGGGAAGGGGGCTCCGGCGGACTGCCGGAGTGTCTTCCGCGGGCTCTGTTCATTCGAGTGCTCGCTCTCTGGTAAGGTGGACGTTCTGAGGACAGTGCGCGCCAAGAAATCTTCAACGGAAACTCAAATTTGAATCTCAGTGGTGGGTCTAAAGACTGGCGCCTCTTCGGCTTTTATAAGTGAAAGGAAAACCGGCTGGCAAATATTTTGAGTGCGAATTTATTTTTGTGATTTTGAGAAAGAATTTTTTCGAAGGTGCTGATCTGTTGTGGTAGATTTGAATTTTGTGAAGAAATTTATTTTTCTTTTTGTGATACAATCTTGCATACGTTCAAGTGCAACAAAACCCAACAAAAATGAAAATGAATTTGGAATACTTCAGATATTTCCTCAGTGGATTACTCATCCTAGGACTGATTAGCGCAGGTAGGTACAAATTTCATTAAAAATTATTAAGTATTAAAAAACGTTAATAAACAATGATTTAATGGTTTATCATATAGTAGGTTCTAAATAAAAATATGTATTCGAAAATATAATATGATATAAGAAAGTAGTAACACAATAAAAGTTATAAAAAATGGGGTTCTAAAGAAGAAAAATGTGAGAAAGTAAATAAAGCTAAAGATCATTTCCTTTGATTGATCGTCTTTGCTGTTTAATCAATCTTCTATTCGATTTACATAACTCAAATATCCGAACAATGCAAACGTGAGTTATAATTCATCTTGAGCGTTTGAAAACGTTTTACCTTATTTAATCTACAATTAAATGGCAATGATCATCATCGCGCCGTGCCGCCAATTATCTTTTAAGTGTTAATGATTTTGTGTTTTTCGTTTTCCTCTCATTTTCTTTCCCAAGATTTGTATAAGAATTCAAGAATAGTTAATTACTGCTAATAGGCTTGCACACTTATCTTGTTACGAAAATTAAGTGTTTTTTAAGTAGAAAATTATCAAAAGAAAACTACTGCTGTTACACAAAATGTAAATATAATGCCTTTTTATTTTGAACCAATCTGTAAATTGAATGTATTGAATAATGTTAAAAACAGTAGTTTTTATAGTGCTTTTAATTAATTGATGATAAAACATATAAAACCACTTACTATCAGTTTTTTAGACACCTCATAAGCTCTGTTACTTCATTAACACATGCATGCATATAAAAGGAAGTTATTTAATTTTATGGTAAAAATAGAACTAAAGTGGACAATTTTAAAGATTATATCACTTAAGAATGCACGAGTCTCAATCTTCATATTACAAAATTCAGGAATACCCTTTTAAGATTCCAAAAATTCTTTTCTGTCTCGATGATGTCATCACCGAAAACATAAAATATGAATCATGCTGCCGCATGATAAACATACATACAGATGTATCAAACGATTATGTAGAACATTTGAAACATCTTAATTTATGGACCCTTAGTAAATGGTAATCGTCTGGGTAGTAAATGATCCTGATGAAAAATAGAAATCGATTTATTAAAAGAGCTAGGAAAAGTTTAGAGGAAAAAATTAATAATGTATGTATATAATCCCAATTGTTAGCAAAACTATTTAGCCTAAAAAATAGAACCATGTACCTAATGAAATTTAAAACTATATTTATTCAACTGAAAATTGCTGCATTTTTAAGAAAATTGTTCATTTGTGTAACGAATAAAAGTCAACAGTTTGGGGGGATCTAAAAAGAAAAGAAGTAGAACGCAAAAATATGTATGTTGCTTTGAAATTAAAACCATAAACAAGAATTTCTTGGTTAAAGAGATTTCTTTTAATTATGCAGAATGTCCTTAATTTTTTCCATAATCTTGAATTAAATAACAAAAGAAATTCCGCTCCGGCTGCCTGACCCACAAAGAGTCTTCAGTTCTAGAAGAAAGTCAAAGACCAGGGCAAAGTCCTTTTTTTCTTTTTTGAATTACCTAAGCTCCTTGCATAAGCTCTAATTTCAGTGTCCACATCCTCTTTTTCCTATTTTCTGGAATATTATGTTTTTATCCTGTTGAACTCCCCTGCCCCGGTGTTGCGGCATCGGTACACTTTTGTTGGATTTTTCCTTGGAATTCGCAACAACGGAAGGAAGGTGCCTGTTTAGAGGAACTCAAGAGTCCGCTGGAGTTGTTCCCGAGTTTATGCTCGGCAAGGTAGAAAACATCGCAAATGAGCACTACGACTACGGCTGAATATGCTGCTCCCGGGGCTTTGTTGCCCGCAGATGGTTAAATATTCAGTAGATTTAGTTTGTATGGAAATTGAAGAGGACCGAAGGACTGCTGCATGTTGCAGTTAGATGCACTTTTCTGGCATTCTCTTTTCTAAGCTGATTGGTGTCCTTCTCCAGTTTTATTTAGAAGTACATTCCAGGGATTATGCAAACCAAATGATCCAACAATTTAAAGCTGATTTTTGTTTGGAAATTCAACGAGAAATTGAGGTATCTTAGAATTAATGTTGATTTTACCAATTTTTCCAATTAAACGCTCAACCAACTCATCAAAGATTAAATAATCTGCAATTTATAAAATTGTATTAAATTACTATTATTCAGCTATATAAGCTTTATCCAGCCGATCTCCGACAACCCTCCTAATTCCGACCACATTTTAATTTTGTTAATAATTAATTATTTTTTGGAGCATATAATGGAGTCGAGGTTTGTTTGAACATATGTATATTTACATTATTTATCCCAACATATTGGAAACCGCTAACTTGCATATGGTTAATTTATTGGAATGATTAATAGTAAAAAATCTATTCATTAAAAAACAATTCATCTAGAAATTCTTAAATTTAAAATACTGATACTGATTACATCATAATATATGATAAGATGCGGTAATAATTATTAATTAATATGATTTATTTTCAAAAAACAAGAAAATATTGTGGTTGGAAATGCAACATAATGTCAACATCGGAATTATGAACTTGACCATATTTTCGATCCCTGGTCGGTATTACATAGGTAGAAGACGGGATTTTGTTTATTGGGGTATTACCGACCTACCAAGTAATAAAATAACTAATAAAAATTATAATAGTTACAAACTTGTGGCAATTCCGTAAGATACGATAGCGTCAGGATGTTGTAGCACACCTTATTTTTAACCTTATTAACTTATTTAATAATCTCCTATTTCGCCCTAGAAACGAAATAATCAATAATTTTAAACTGTCTTTCATCAATGTGTGTGTAATAATAAAAGAGGATTATTAAGTTTAAGTAATTGTTTTTATGAAAAGTCTCCATGGTTCTGAAATTATTGAATTTTATAAATAATTAAATTATATCAATTTTCAATTTTGAGATATTCAGTTATCCACAAATAAGTTGAACGTTGCAGTCGATCATCTCGAGGACCTTAATTTATAACAAGTTTTTTAAAATATTTTTAATATATAATGAGAATAACATTTTTTTTTTAAATCCTAAAAACATTTTAATTTCTGTTTTTGAAAATTGACTTTTTACCGTGTTCTTTTCACATCGGATCCAGTTTCGGGTTTTGCAGGAAATTTTGGATTGATATGAAATTTTAAAAACCATCACGTATATAAAAATTTTAAAAATTGCAAAAGTCGCATCAAATTGCCATGATATCTAGTCATTAAAACTTCAAAGCTTGAACCAGATAAATTGTTGGATTAAATTTTTGAAGCATAAGTGGGTATAAATCCAGGCAATTTGATTTTATTTTCAAAAAATAAAAATTATTTGTTACGGTTGCTGCTCATAGAATTCAATTCAATCCAATATTTTCTGCAAAACCCGGAATTGGATCCGATGTGAAAAGAGGCGTTCTTATTAAATAGTAGTTTAATAGTCTTACATAAAAAAAATTAAACGAGGAAGAAACTCAGTGGCTGAATATAGGCGGGTTCAAGTTACCTGAATGGGCGCACTTTAATTTAATTTTGTTTTGTTTTCCTTGAATGGTTGAAAAATATAAAAGAAAACAAGCCACTATACATCTTATAAATTTTTAACTGAAATAAAGCTTTTGGAAATTCAGTTTTTGCTCAATTCAGCAACTGCTTTTGTTGAGCTGAATTGATCAGTTGATTGAATTCTCGAGTTAATTTTTGTTTAAACACATGTTGGTTTGTCTTCGAATAAAATGTAAAGTCAACAGATTCCCGTGATTCACCCGTTCTGGGGCCATCAATCAATTAAACGAAAACCGAAAAGGGCAGCCTGCCACTGGCGAGTCATTAGCGCGCGGCTCGAGCTCTGAAGCGGGGGGGCCGCGCAATTGCTCCAGAGTTCAGCAAATCTGTTGACTTTCAATTTAGCCCCTTTCCCCGTGCCGTGCATGTCTTAATTACCGGCTGCGGAGGGCACGTAATCATATTAAGTCATGAATAACTTTTGGCTGTTGGTTTTGGCCCTCGGCCCCTCGATCACCCGCCGGCAGCTGAAATGGCCATAGAAATGAAAATTTAATTGCATTTTCAAGTGTACGATGGAAATGCGGCCATTTGGCCACCAGAGCCCGACTTTACGTAACCCCGAACACCTTCCTCCGGGTTGGCTAACACGTTCGGTGAAAGCAATTATGACCAAGAAAACTTGCGAAATTATTAAATTCAACATTGTCGGGCCTTTTGGGGCAGCACAATCTGTGCGGGCAGGTGTAAATTCGAATTTATGGTCCTTTCAAGCAATTTTTCGTATTCATTAAGGAAAAGCATTTTTCGGTCGTTGTGCGGCTGGAAAGAAAAGGAAGCCGGGGGGAAATCTTTCCGCTGCCATCGCTTTTCTTTTTCAACAATTTTCAAGAAGTCCCCGGGGGGCGGGAGTCGAGAGGCACTTTCATCTCATTAAAATTCAACTCTCGCAGGAAGTACATTTCATTAAATAATGCATACGTAATTTTCTTACCAGAAATGAGCATTTTCGCGCACATTTATGTTCTTGGTCCTCCATTATTTCAGCGGATGTTAACTCTTGCTTTTCTTCCGCTGGATATAAATTGAGAAAGATTTTGTGAGTTTCTAGACTTAGGATTCTGCGGTACACCCCAAAATAGGTCTTGGTACTCTAATTGCAACAAGTACCGATGTATTAAGGAGACTAAGAGATATTCTAAGCTACCTACGGTAGAAGTATTCTGCTTCAGGGTACAAGCACCAACGTCACGTTTATTTATTCATTAGTACTTCAATTTTAGCGCAACTCATCTTAATTCAAGGAGCTGCGACGAGGAGCTGGGGTGAACTCTAGAAATTAGGTCAAAATTCTAAAATGAAATATGGCTTAGAGTTCTTCAGCATAAAAGTAGTTCTTGAGTTAAGTACTCAAAACAAAAGTGTGTTTTAACGGAAATTTATTCGCAAACCAAGCGAAAATGCAAGTTAGTTTTGGCGATATAAAAGTTAAGTATAATTTCAGCATAACTTAAACATAATCCAACTTTTAGAATACTTCCACAAAATGTTATAAAATCAGACTAATAAACATATTTTTAGATTATATTTTATCATTTTAGTTCTAAAAACTCACGTCAACTTTCATTTTTATAAAAATTGCCTTAATTACAAAGTAAATTCATTGATTTTGAATATATTTGGCTCAGAGGCATAAGTCCCTTACTGCAACTAATTTTATTCAGCTATATATTTAGCTATTACATTTCATCCATATGTGAGTGATTTTCGTAATTTAGTAACTAATAAATAAAAGATCAATTATTAAGACCGCACTTCTGCATTTCCTTAACATAATAAAACGTTGCGCAATTTCAGTTAATTAAATATTTAATAAGGCTAATTAAAATTCGAGCTCCGTAAAACATACAATTTAATGGATAACAATATTTATTCCACTATGAAAAAAAAGGCTTTTACTACTTTTCCAGATGCCAAGCACTGATAAAATTTCTTCCTGGTGGCGGCAATCATTTTAAAAATGCAACAAATGATTCAATTTCAATTAGAAAAACTTACAGACGAACGACTTGAATAAAAAACAAAGTAATGCTCGCTTTAACCTCCTGTTGATACTGCTCGTTACATAAATGCGCGATCACGTACTCATTTCTGAGAGTATAAAATTAATACAGCCGCAGATAACATCATCTTGCATGATATAAAAACTCATTTGAACGATGATCGTCTCAATTAATTTTGATGGCATGAAGAAATTAGAGCGACATAAATCTACAAAAACTGTTTAGGATTCTAAAAAATCTGGTAACCCTTTTCTCGTTCCCTTTCCGTATTAAGTGAATATTGTCGCTGTTCTTTTTAATAAATTCTCACCTTGAACTTGAAAAAAAATGCAATTCCTTCTACCTTCGTATGTAACACCAGCGGGTAATTCTAATTCAAATGAAAATTTATGCAGGCTGGAAATGAAAAGATCTTTCAAAAAGTAGCCCTGCATGAGATCAGTTGCTAAGGGCCCTCCGAGGACAGGTATAACTGAAAACTATCCGCAAAAAAATAAAAGGGAACAAAAACCTTTTCAAATTGTTCTGAAGAAAGGGATCAGCTGCTTATGGAATATGAGAATTTGCATTCTTCTAGCATCGAATCGCTGAAGACACGTTTTAAGAGTTTAAGCAGCGCTTCTTTTGTTACAGGGAGTGCCTTTTTACCTGAGCCTTATTCCCAAAAAAATTACCCATAAACTAAGTCTTGTTTGGCATCCCAAAAAATTGTTTTTGAGTGCAAACCAGTTTCTTAAAGAAATCGCAAATTATCACTGTGTTTTTTGGCGCGATCTTTTCAAGATCACTTTGGAAAATTTTTCGAAATTAAAAATGAATTATTTCGAACATTTAGCAAATGATGCCCACTCAGAGATCTCAAAAGGCAGCACACTCCCTTCGTTGGTTGAGATCCAAGTAATAATCTTTAACCGGAAGAGCTATCGTTGGTCTCGTAAGATCTGAGGAATGGGGCTCTGGATGACATAATAATGATCGCCATTAGATCCATTGCAGACACTCGGCGGCATCTTATCGATTCCACTTGGCTGAAGATGCAAGCACCCTTCCATGTCTCTTCGACTGCTTCTTTTATATGCCTCTCGATGTCGAACGATCGTCGGATGGCGGCGGCTTCACTCAGTCGGAACAGAAGCTAAATTTAATGTCATCGTTTTTGAAAAATGGTCTAGGGAATGTGGGCAATCAAATTGAACTTTTTTTTTGTACTTTTTCTTTTCTCATGCATTCTATTGGATCACTGCATTCAACATGGCATCTAAACAGGGTGATTCAGTTTTCAAGGTCATTCAAGTGAAAGACAATTTTACTTATATGTTTCTAGAAAAGATTCACAGTCGTTTGCATCTGTTGTCTAGGTTCAATTTCGAAGCACTTGGGCGTAGGTGGGGAATGAACTCGTAACCTTTGAATTTGCGCTTCGATGCTTTCACCAACTGAGCTACTTTAACGGATTAGGCCATTTATAGAATTTTGAAAAACTCGAAGATTTTTCTTAGTCCTTAAATTATTCCTTGGGGTCTTAAAATAAATATATATTTAAGACATATTTAATTAGTCACATTTAGCAATTAAAATTGCGATCAAAATCTTTAACCCCGTTTTTCGCGAAACAACATTTTTCAAATCGATCGGACCGAATTCTAAACCAACTTGGCTTGAAATTTTAATTTTATATTCAAACCTTTTACAATTTTCTGGCGATTTTCGAAAGTTTTTTTGCAAAAAACATGTTTTCCTACCTCGTACTTCTCTAGCTATTAAATCGAAATATTCTTTATTTCAAAATTCCAGAAATTTTGGTCCGGCCGCAGAGTACCTACTGCAAAAAAAAAAGACGTTACCGGGAAAGAGCACTAACAAACATTCACAAATTATTCAAGAGCTATTATATATAATAACAACTTTTTACCAAATTTCAATATGTTGTATAGTTTCGCTAAGAAACATCCACAAATGTTGCCCTACTTTTCCTCCTCTAAAGTGGCCTAATCGCCCTAATACCTCAACCAACTCTCGATGTCTTCAAGTAATTCTGAGTTTTGACGAGAAATTCGACTAATCCTACATTTTGAACGAATACGAAAAAGAAGATCTACTAGAATAAGTTTTTGAGAAAAATTCGGTTTTCTCTTAAAAATACTCTTTTCGGGTTTACTTTTTTTGAGACACATATATATTTTATTTTTTTATTTCTGATACAATTCAACAATCAAAAGACATATAACGATTGATAAGAATTACTAAATTAAAGAGATAACATAACAGCAAAACATTTCAACTATTGCTACGACTAAATTAAACTAAAATAAAACTAACTATATCTTACATTCGTTTATAACTTTTTAACCAGATTTTAGTAAAGTACCTAATAATTTTATTTTTGCACCATTACTATTGCCAACCGCTTCGTAGCGTGGCCTATTTTAAATATTGTTATTTACGAGTGTAAAAATAACATATTACCAATTTACTAAATTACAAATTACTATTTTTTCTGATTCGGCAAGGTAAAAAGTGTTATTTTTCTTAATTTTCATAAACCATTTAATCTACGAATTTAGAAAACTGGAGGCTTAACATCAATTACCCTCTCAATAAATCATGCACTTGAAATTCCACGGGCCATCACCACCTCTGTCTTAAGATATCTGCTTTTTTTAGATCATCTCGAGGCATTTTCTTATTTTTAGTATTTTTAGTCGTCGTTTTAAACTTCCCTTTCCGTAACCAAAACAAGGGAGCCCCACTTGAGGAAATAAATGCGACGCGTGTATAGTGCGTGTCGGTTGAAATAGGCGAAAAAATAGAAAGAAATAGGACCATTCTTAATTCCTGGCGGATTTAATTTATGAACTTCGAATAGGCGCTTTCTCCGCGCTTTTCACAATTGTGCTCTGGTGCAGTCTGTTGTGATTGGGAAACCCGGGGGATAATTAAATTGCCCCGGAGGAAAGTGCTCCGACCTCGTTTCATGGCGATCGCCTCAAGCATGAAACGTTCCCCACAAAGCGCTCCTTCATTTCCAGGCCCCGGGAACAATGCTCCATTCAGAAGACGTTGAGCCTCTGCCTTTTCTGAATTTATTAAATGCCCTTTCTCCTTGCAATCGGGGCTCGCTTGAGCCCGTGCAGAGGGCCCCAAAGAACCTTTTATAGTTGCCCACATCTCAACTTGGATTATTTGGATTTTTCCATTCATACTCAAGAAAAGACCAAAAGACCGTGGGGCCCCATACACCGGAGCTATGAAGAGGCACCTTTAGGACCAGAAAAACCTTGCCAGAGCAAAGCACTGCTCCGGTCCGGGAGAAAATCTGAAAATTAGTCCCGGCCACGATACACCACCAAAGACTGTTTATTTTAGGAGGAAGTTTATATTTGTCTAATTTTACGCCACTACGCCAGCGAATGAGTTCCAGCCCTGATTTACGTCTTTTATTATATTTGATGTCGTCTCCTGTTTATGTAACTCTTGGAGATTTTTATCATCAAATGATATGGACACGGGAATCAGGTCTCCGTCCAGGAATGCGATCATACCTAGAGATAAGATCCGACTATTTAAAAATTTTCAAACCGCTGAAAGGGCGCGCACCAAAAGCCTACTCAGCACCGAATTTGTTTTGTAATTATTGTCTTAAGAAAAAGTGATTTGATTTATCACCGCATCGAGTGGATGCTGTGATCTTGGACCGATCATGACGCAGCGGATCGCCATTGAAATTAAAAGAATCAAAGAATCGAAATTGTGCTCTGAGTCTTGCTAGGTCATGGCCCCAGATGTGAGCACTTGAAAAATTCGGCCGTGTGGTTAGGACTTTAAGACTTCAGAGTCGGTAAAACGAGAAGAGATCGCACGTTCTCACGTTGCCCTAGGGTTCCCAGTTAATGGCCTATAAAGCGTAATAGCATCGCATAAACACTATTCGGTTTTTCATTTCTATTGGTAATGCTTTAGCCACAATGCTTGGGCAATAACTTTAAGAAAATGTAATGATTTACGCTTCTACTGCCTTCTACTATGGATCTTTACAGTGTTTCTCCTTCTTTATTAATGAATGTTAATTTTGTTTGTACTCTTTTATTATTCTAAATTTATTAGACCATATAACATGGAATTTATGTGGAGCAATTTAACGATTTTTAGTTATTACTATTGAACAAAGTAACAATAATTCTAACTAATAACAAAATTATAAAAGGTGGTCCCTGTTTCGCAATAATCAATTTTAACGAAATTTTGATCACGAGAAACGATAACTTACACATATGTATACAGTGAGCTTAAACTAAACTAAAACTTATCTTTATTCCCAATTACAATATTTTGAAAACCAAAAGTGAGAAAACATATTGTCACCCTGTGGTAGCTTGGCACCTTTGTTTTACTCTTGTTTGTAAATATTTCCTTGGTTCATTTGCTAATTGGTACTTAATAGGCTGCATTTATTGAAATCAGTTACTTACGTGCTATTAATCACGAAATTAGTTTAGAACCAGTAAGACTTTTAGAATTTTGAAGCAGAAGATTTCGAAAATAATTTTTAGTTTTATATGTAAGTGAAGAAGAGAGAGCTGCTTATAAGCACTAGGGGTTTTCAACAGACAAATTGCGTTGAGAATGGGGGGAAAAAACCACAAATTATAAACGAGAAAATTAGAAATTAGAATTGCCAGTAATTACACAAAAAGTTTAGCAAATATTAAAATCAAGCTCGACTGTAGTAATATACTAAAAGACTGAAGAAACCTCCTTTAACCATCGAAATAAAGCACCGAGGTTGAATTTTGTGAAAAACTGCATGTCTTGGTGTGAAAAGTGGCAGACAGTTCGTTTCGGCAATAAATAGAAATTTAATTTGGATGGATTGGCATGACATTAGGGACACTAAGTTAAAATGGGCCGTAATTTTGGAAGTGCTACTGTCATGGTTTGGAGAGCTTTAATGTAGGTGCCTTCTAGAATGACTTCGAACATGTGGATTCAAATTTTATTTTTCAGCATGGTAATGCGGTTGCTCATACGGCTAAAATTGTAAAACAAATTGTAAATATAGAAGTTTTACCGTGCGGGCCACGTAGCCCGAAATAAAACCCAATCGAAAATTTGTGGGGTACTAGTTCGAAAAGTATGAGAAAATTGTAAGCAATATAAAACTGTCACAGAGCTAAATTGGCTATACAAAAAGCGTCGAATAAAATTTCAATAAAAACTTTAAGAAAGCTAATAAATTCCACGCAAAATCCTGCATTTCAAGTTATACATAATCAGGGAGGTTATACGAAATATTAAAACTAAAAACAAATAAAAATAATATGCAAGAATAAGGTTCTTTTGTGTTTTATCAAATGGCTTTATCTTTATTTCGTATTCTAATTTGCAAACTCGACTTATTAAAAGAATAATGTATTATACATAATATAACAAATATTAAAATTACATATGTAGTAAATTACTTTGAATACGTCAAAATACATCTCAATATATTTTTTAAAATCTAACGAGCACTATCACATGGTGGCTTTAAGTTAATTTGACTCACTGTATTATCTGGTTGAAGCTAGCTTAAGATTGGCTTAAATTAAACTTAATCTAACTTGAACCAAGATTAATACAGTTTAAGTAAGTATTTTCCGGTTTTAGCCAGGCTTAAGCTTAAGAATGCATAAATTTATTTAATTCTTTACTGTAACGAGCTTCCTATAAAAATATTTTATATTTTCATATATTTTCCTCCTCGGCCAACACTTTACTTTTGTACCATCGTTTGCTTTCCGAAACATTTGAATTTTTAATCCGGAATTAAATTGCCAAGCAGTAAACTTTGCGTTCTGAAATCCAATTTGAAAACTGCTTAATATTCTCCAACAATTTTTAATCATCAAATAGCCAAGCGAAAACAATTCGCTTCTGTAGCAGACGAAAAATGTTTTATAAAAATCTCATTCTCGACCCAAAAGAATGAAAACACCGGACGAGAGCTAAAAACGCGAATCATCTCAAAAACTAACGAAAAACTTTTCGCAAGAATAGTCATTTTCATTTCTGTGTTTTTCCTTTCTTTTCTTTTTATTTATTTTTTTATTTTTTGATTACCTCAGAGGAAAAGTTTTAGCCCGCAAAATCATTGCAAAAAAACGTGGAAAACACTCCGAAAGTGAAAAGGTTTAATTTTTTCCAAGTACATCCGTCCGCTTTTTTCCAACCCCACCATAACTTTGCAAATGCCTTCGCATTATTTTTGGTATTAAAATTTGAGAAAAAAAGGAAAAACTTTCCGCGGAAATTTCTAATTTAAATTCAAAACAGTGTAAACTAAAAGTGAAGGACGGCATCTTTTTGAAAATAAGAAAAGAGGAAACAATTGAAATTTCTTAGGAGAGTTTCTTGGAGGCAAGAAAGAAGGATGTGCCCACGACGTGCTGTGTAGTCAGTGAAGCCAGCCAGTCGCCGGCATGATTAGAATTCATTTGCGCTGATTACAGGTCTTTCTTAGAAAAAATAAAACGACTTAAGATTGCCAGGCGCCACTTGGATTATGCAACTCTCATTCCAACTGCTAGCACACACTGGTGCTACTATCTATTTTTTTTTCTGTTACTGACATTCAGAGCCTGAGCATCTAATAAAAACAACTTGCATTAATTTCAGTAAATTAGTTTTGTTTTAATTCCAAAATATGTAATAATAATAATATAATAACATTGGTCAACAAATTTAACAATTTTCGTTGGTGCCTGTAAATTACGAATTATTTTTGCCATTTTTTAATAATTCTTTTTTTTTTAATTATTTATTCAATACAATTTTACAGACTTTTTTTTTTAATTATTTATTCAATACAATTTTACAGACTAGTAAAGAAAAAAACAGTAGAGCCTTGAATACAATGGACGCCACGCGTTTTCGTTGCGCCACAAAATGAATTCAATTACACGAGAACTAGACAATGCAATGTATGCGTAGCGATTTTTCTGCGCCGCAAAGTTCAGCGGATCTTGGAATTTTGCGACGCGACAACTCCATTCCATGTTCTGGTTTCTGTTTATTTCTTAGGGAAGACATGAGAACGACCAGAATGTGTCATTTCAATTCAAAAGTTGTGTTCTGTCAGCTTGTTTTTGAAACCCTGATGTGCTTTTAAAAACAAATAGCCGACATGTATGAATTTGATTAATTTTAACTCATTAATTTTAAAATTTCTTGACCCTATTGGTACTCCAGCAAAAATGCAGTGTCGCGTGAATGTATCAACCAATGGGTTTTTTTATCATCAGAGCTCAGTTTATACAATCTGCATTTATCCACATATTAGATGCAATATTTGGTTTCTTAAAATAAGTAAATTTTAAGGAATATTTCAGGAAGTTCTTATGTTTTTTGTAATTTTATAAAATAGCTAATGTCGTAAGCTGCAGTTTTAACCACTTTTTTATACATTTCCAAACACTCAGCAAAACTGATAGCTTAAATTGGAATAAAATCGTTTCTTGTTTTAAAACTATTATAATTTCTTTAATTTGAGGAATTCCTTATCTATTTCTAAAAAAAAATCATTAAAATAAGGGACATTTTCTCTATTTCAACTAAAATATTAACTTTAAAAGAATGTTAATTCTTTATTCGAATGTAATAATTTTCTCTTAGGAAGAAATTATCGAAAAAGTTATGTCTTCTTATTATAAATTTATGATTTTCATAGACTCAAAAAGAGTTCCCTTAAAATAACGAACAGTTTTGTAAATTTAAAATCATAAAAATTATTTGATTTTGTATAAGCGGTACCTACAAATTCGCTTAATTTTAAAATAAACAATTAGAAAAAGTTTTTTATTTAAATAGTGGTTATTTATACTTTATGTTTACGGTGGTGGACGAAGCGAAAATATATGATTTTATACTTTATTTACTTTTAGCCTTAAATGTAGGGAAGCCGGCGGTTGAAACTGAGGTGAGCTTGATCATTCCTCGGTTGATTCTTTTTTTAGATAAATGGGAAAAAGTGTACTACTTGAATATAAAACTTGTGTGTAAAGCAGCGCTGTTTTACAAATTAAGTTCATTTTATAATATAATAATAATTCATTTTATAATATATCTAATTTGTATTCATTATATAATAATTCATTATAAATTCATTTTATAATATATCTAATTTGTTCATTACTTTTAAAGTCGACTTCATTAGCACCAAATTATAATGCATTTTTATTAAAATTAACGTAGTTTTTCTTTAAAAAAAGTGAAAAAGGGTCAAAATACGGTCTTTGTAGCATTTTTATTTACAATTTTCTAATCTACAGAAAAAAGTCAATCGAAATATAATACTATTCTAAACATCTTCAAAATTAAATTAGGTATTTTACTACTACCACTTTGTTAACAAAGAAAAAGTCGAGATTTGCTGGATAGGTATGCAATTTCGTTATAAACATATTTTAGATTCATTCATCACTCTTTAAACTTATCTTAAATGACTTAATTTAATGGTTTAATTTAATTGAACTCAATCTAAAGTTTAAGCCATCCTATGAAACCGATGGTCCATCAAAACAACCTACTCCCTTTATTTAGCAAGAAGGAAAAATTCATTAATCTTATAGGAAGTAGCGCACTTTTCAGGCTCCGTCTCTGCGTCTCTTATTCAGCGGTCGATTAAAGTCGCCTTTTCAGCGAAATACCGCGCCAAAATAAATCCAGCAGCACTGTCGGGATGATGCCATAAAGCTAAGAAGAGTAATAAGAAATTCAGAGGGGAAGATTACATCCCGGCAGATGGTCCTTGCTTACCTGGGACAATGACTCAGGTGTTTTGAGTGTGTCATTCACCCAATCTGATTACACCGGGAGCGGCAACAAGTGGTGCCTCGAGTCCGTCGGGCCCGAAAAATACGAAAGTCGAAAGACTGAAGACGACCCCCCCGGCATCGTCTTATAAACAAAGCAAAAGTAATCTCCTGAATCTCCGTCACAATTTCGGCTGGAAGTGCTGGCGCCACGACCACCACTACGTCTTAAGACGGTCGCCCCCTCGTCGGATTTATCTGGCGGTGACATTTTTTTTATTGCTTCCTCAGCTTGTGTACTTTGCATTTTGGGCAGAATGGGGCCAGTCGAGAAAGAGATGAAAATCGCTTGTTCCTACTACTCGAGGCGAAATGTCGCAATGTGTATAGGGCTTTATAAAAGAAAAAAAATCAACCCTTAGCCCACTTCCTTGCCTCGTGCGAGGGTGGGGTTCAGAAAGTGCACCAGTGAATGCGCACCATTAGGGAAACGACCTCAGCAGTGGGGTTACTGGGATTTTACGATAGTCACAAACTACCATAAAGAGGGTATTGATCCACTTTACAAAACTGCGAGACAGTTCTGCATGAATGGGCCCCAATTTTGGGGGCTTTTGATGAGCTCCTCAAGAACTACTCCTTGGCTCGATGAGGATGTAGGATTTCCTCGAAATGAACGAACCGAAATAGTTCAAGGAAGTAGAAATTTGAAGGTTCCGAAACCAGAAGTTGAATGACTTCTTCGGACTAACTCTGAAACTGTTGAAATCAATATTGGGCCCAGAGCCAGGCCCCACGAGACTGCTGTGGCTTACTGTTGCCCACAACATTGGCCAAAAACCCCCAAAATTGTGCAGACTCTCCCATGGGTCCGCTCAGTTTTCAAGTCCCATTTAAAATCCTCAAGTTTAATTGCTGTGGAAATTCGAAATTCAGTGGGGTCAACAGCACTTTAATAGGCTGCAGCTCATTCGCCCATTGGTTCCACTTCATTACCACTATTACCAGGCCAGAGGAGGCCGCAGAAGCGCTTCGGACAGCTGAAAATTGGAGAAATGGGACTCCTCTGCTGCGGGTGTACGAGCATACCTCAAATTTTAAACTTTTGACCCAGAACTCGCGCCTCTTAATTTGGAAGAATTTCTCCTGGGGTATGTCTACGACTGTGGCACGCACTGAATAATAACAAAAAAAAAGAAAAAAAAATCGAATAATTCCTCCTAGAAACCATTAGACCATTTGTATGCACCGAAGAAGACGTGCGCTCGCCCTAATTCAAAACTCGCTGTTTTCATTGGCCTTCCGACTCCCGCGGCTGAATCTAGACACAAATACGAACCAAGGTTCAAAACTCTTGCACGCGGCACAGAGTCTAGAATGAAAAAATGTGTCAGCAAAATGCACTTACCCAGTGGGAGTCACGCAAGCACGCAATTAACAACTGTGCCCGGCCGTGTGCGGAGTGCGGAGCTCTAGGGCTCCCCGGGCAGGAGTGAAATGCGTTCGACTACCGCACCAAATTTGCATAATATTGACAATGTCGGCCGCAAATCATTTTATTCGACTGAGCTCAGTGTTCCGTGCTATTTACGGCGGATTCGTCTAATGGACAGCGCATCGTTCTGAATTATTCATAAAGCACATTAAACCCTTTCAGCAATTTCGAATATTTCCTTTTCTAGATTTTGCTTTATGTTAATATGTATGCATGCAGATTGTACATTTATTATTTTAAAAAAACACACACAAAATAAAATTGACATATCTGTTCAAAGACGCTCAATTCAGGTTAAGAAAAGCAAGCGCTGAATTGAGATTGACCAATTAAGCTCAAAAAAAATAGTTGCTGAATTGGACAGTAGATTGCAAAAATTTGAATTTTTAATAGGGGTATGATATTTAGGTAGATACGCATGTTATGCTAATTCTTTTGTCTGAAATAACACAATTTACGCAATAACTAAAAATGATGATAATGAATTTAGTAAATTGTAGAAAAATATCGTTCATATCTTGCTTGAAGGTAGCCGAATATTCGAATATGTTCGATAATTGGGTGCTAATATGTGAGCGCATGTAACACTTAAAAATATTTTTGATTTTAAATACATAGGTGATAATTATTATAAACACGAAACATGAATTTCAAATGTTGGTGCAAATATTTACAAGTAGAAGAATTAATAAATTGCCAATAAATTTATTTTTATTAGAGTATATATGCATATATGTATATGTTTTTATTTAACTTATTTTTCCTGAGAGTTATATAAATAAGATGAACAAATTTAACTTTAATATTTTCGCAACTTTTTTTTGAGTTAAGAATTAAAACTAATGTATTAATGTATATAATAAAAGTCAATACCAAATTTGCGGTCGAATAAGTAGCACATACCATTTATGAAAAGTTGTAAAAAATAACGAATTGTTCTAGGAGTTGATAATAGCCTAACTCTTAAGCTATTACACAAAGATCAAAAACACTTAAACTAGTCGAAATAATCCTTGAAATTTATATTTTCCTGTAAATCAATTATTTCATACAGTAAAAGGTGAATAAATATAAACAGGCGCCCGACTACGAGAAACTTGGTCCCCAAATTGTTCAAAAGATCTACATATTTATATTACTGGTATTTCATATTTTTAGATTAAGATTCAGCTTTCAATTGAGGCATGTTACAATCATCCATGATAAACCGTTATTTTTTAATTAATTTGTAAAAATAGATAAACAATAATGTTTTATACTTTTTGACTCCATTTTTCTCAAAAACTGGAGCCAATTTAGAACTTTCGTTTAACGATTCATAATCTACGGAAAAAATGATCTAGCAATGATCTATCATTTTTCCTGCCGTTAAAAAAAAATAAAAAGTTGTTCCCTTGTGAATGCATCTAAAAACTATGAATGATTCAATCTATATGTATGTATTTCGTTATTGAACAAGAAATTTCCAAAAATTATCTTATTCTCCATAAATAGGTTTCCTCTTAAACCGAATAGATAAACAAACAATAAAACTGAGTATTTCATAAGAAAATATTCAAGGATATCAAAACTTTACCAATCTTTTATAAAAATACGAAAAACTATGAGGTTCAAGAATTTTTCCGTTTGTGATATGAAAACGAATATATGTATGAAATTTATAGCTATGGCAATTTATTTACCCAGCTCTCAGTTGGAGGCATAAAAATTGTTTATTGGCCTCACAATAGCCATCTTAAGAATAAAAAGTAAATTCGCGGATTCATCTCGATCAAGGCCATAGTTCAAGGGAGTTGCTCTGCATCACGTTCCCGCGCCGTCTGCACGGCTGTTTATTGAGCAGAGGGCTATTTACATATCGACTGAGGAGAAGAAGTGCGCGGACTGCACGACATGTTCAGGGAGCCAAGAATATGAAAATAAAAATGAAAAACCAGACAGAGCCGAAGTTGTAAGTCGATGCCTTAAGAAAGCGCCTCGCAGCCGAGCAAGAAGAAAAAGAGCATCTTTGAGTGGGTGACTCCTTGAGGAACACTTGTGCGGGTGCATTGCACCGAGAAGGAACATGTTCCCGGCGCGGGTCCTAATCGCGATCTTTCCCGCATCCCGTCCTCTGCTACACCCTGTGCCCGCCCGGCCAGCTCGCCTATCTACGATAAAATCAACAGCTTTTTCTGTACAAAACGTTTTACCAGGGGCTCATTAATCGCACAGCACATAAACACGCCTGGTGTTAAGCGACCCCAAAATCCACGAGTAACGTAATTTGATCATCTGGTGGGTGACAGACGTGTTGCGATCGAAACTCGCGATAATCGTGATTGAAGATCCTGCCCGACGTCTACCTGGTCCTGGTCCTGGCGGGCAGATGTCCACTGGCCAGTCCCTTCGTCAGGGTTTGATGGGTTCGTGTTGATACAGTTGTCGACCGTTCTGGCTAATTCTGGGGTCATGTGGCCGGCCCTTTGTGTTGGCGGCTAAAAGGGCCGAAAGTGACCAGATGGCGGCGGGGTGTACGTGGTCCAAGGGGGTTCAGATTCGGTAAAAGGACACATCGTCGCTGGACTCACTCAAGAGGTTTCAACAATTTATTGCCTTTTCCAGCCATGAAGGCTTGTTGGCGCAGGATTATGAGAATTAATTCGACGCGGTTATTCCTAGAAAAATATGTAATTTGCCACGAATGTAACTTTTCGGTTAGAGGGCCCCTTTCTGCGGGTTTACATGAATAATGGAAAATTCAATTAGCAGGGAAGGGAAGTTGAATAGAACTATTATTTGATTTCCCCCTTTCTATTCGACTCTAATTAAGACGTGTTCCTGGATTCAAACTAGAAAAAACATACAAAATCGGATTTTAATTGAATAGTAAATTTCGACAAAGGGCGTAGGATAACTACAAATGAAATTGTATAAAAACTCGAATATTCAAGTTTAAACGATGTTGATTAGTTTTGCAAAAATATTTAGATACATAAAATATATCCTTCTATTGAAGAATTCAATTTATACAGTTGACTACTCAATTCAGCACTTCCTTTTCTTAAGCTGATTTGAGCAATCGCAATTCAGCGCTTGTTTTTCTTGAAGTGAATAGAGAGTCTCTTTAAGGAAACTGAACATATTTATTTAGGTGGGATTTTTCAAAATTAAAAGAATTTCGCAGTGAAAAATGGCCTCTTTATTCACATTTTGTAAAAATTAATATTGGAATATTATTTCGGAAACTATAGGCACCTGCTTAATTTAATTGAAATCCGAGCGGTGACGCTATTGTATATTTTTATATTTGTTCCCTTCGATTAATTAAGTAGAAGTACTCCTCTGTCTATCTACCTATTTTCACTATTTTGCTTGAATTGGTACCACAGTATAAATAAAATTTAAATATTTTTTTATGCAAACCTGCATAAGTTGAAATCACTACAGAAATTTTGCAGTCTTCTCGATGTACCCAGAAACCCACATTCCACCGGCCGCAATGAATCTATACGAATTACGTTAACCACCGCCGGATGTTGCAGTTTTCACGCAGAATTTAATCTGAGAATGTCCGGCTGTAGGCTGTAGGCCTTCTTCTCCCCAATTAGCGCTTCGCCAGGGCCCCAACTAGCGACTAGACTAGTGGAGGGCGGATGGTCATAAGTGGTTTACTCTCGTCCGACCAAAAGATCTTTTTCCTGCGTGCTGTTAATTTTCTAGACTGCTTCTGGGCTCCACGCTTTTATACTCAATGGAACTTAATTGAACCGAGTGCGCCAACAAATCGTTCAATTTGTCGTCTTTTGTGTCGACTGAGAAAAAAATAAATAAAAAAAAGGCTTCTGGCGGGAAGATGTTGCTCCTGATCGAGTTTAGACGATGCGGATCACTTTTTGTTTGCCTTAAGAAAACTGCTTGGAGCATGTCAATCAGCCGGTGTGGGGCCCCCAATGGAGACTCTTTCAAGTATTGTGGCGCTCCTCTGCCCACACTCGCAAAAATTCCTCTTCACTTTCAATTTTCGCGATCGTTGCAGCGATCATAAATAAGATCAACGAATTCTACTTGATGACCAGATTGAACCAGATTTCGCGATGTACCACTGAATTTTGCGGTGGTGCATGTTTACTGAAATCAACTTTAGATAATCGGAATTTATGCGATTTTGTCATAACAAACGTGGGCTTGAACACCTTTTCAAATATTCTACGTGCCAAGCTAATTGAAAAGGAAATTTTGAAATGGGTACAAGTCGTATTTTATTATACAATATTTGAAATATTTTTCTTTCTTTCTACTCTAACTGAATCTAGGGGCTCTCATGCTCATGTGAATAATTTTAAAAGGGCGTCTGTTTTTCCTAAATGAATTATTTAAAAATGCGTGTTTGCGCAGAGCTTGTTACAGTGACATATGCCCTTTTCAATTTTTAAGCTTCGCACACGCAATTAATTTGTTGATTTTTGCTCTGATTCTATACTTTTATTTAATTGAAGAATAATATCAAATTGAAAAGGATAAAAATGTAACGATTTCTGGTGGTGGTTCAAATTATATTCTACATTTTAACTATAATTTTGAGAATGCAATTTTTGCAGTCGTCTGTTGAATTCAGCAACTTTTTCTCATATGCTGAATTAAGTAGTCGAAATTCAGTGCTTAAGCTAAATTGAACAGTTCGTTAAATTCTTGAACATGATTCTTTTTTCGTCAGTTTTAGAATGTACAATTTGAAATTTCTTATTAGCAAAATTCGTGAGAGTGAACATCTACTAATAAAAGCAACGTTTACTTAAATACACTTTGACTTTGATTTTAAACATGCTAACTGATTTACATTTCACCTAGTTTTTTTATTAATTGGACTTATCAAATATCAATAGCATATCAGTTCTATTTTAAGTTTTGCATACGGAATCATTTTCAACTTCCTCTTCCATCGTTGTTTCTGTTCAGTGTCTAACAGATGCTGTAATTTCAGATTCTGTAGGGGCCTTAATTAGAAGTGTAAATCTCAAGGCTTTCCAATCAATCAGCAATCACTTTTGCAGCAATTAATCACCGGAGCCGGTCGGTCGGATGGAAAACCTAAGGCTGGATTCTCAGTCCTTTGCGGACATGCTGCGGGCAACTCACATCTGCCGCATTCGAGAGGCATTGTGATACGATGGTTCCGGGGCTGTGGTCGCCTCGTCAGAGGAGCACCGGAGCACCACTGCCTGCTCGTTAAATGCGTGACCAAACTATCCGCTTAAAATAGATCTGATGTGGTTGCATTTAAAATCGTCCGACGAACATTAATTTGAGTAACTCTTCTTGTAGCGTTTTTTTTTTATTGTTGGAAGCTACAGTCTTCAGGTTTGATCTGAGAGCCGCTAATGGGAAAAGCGCCAATTTAATGGGCTACGCGGGAAAGTGTGTCCGCCTGGAGAGCACCCGCCGGATCCCGCGCCCAAAATAAGGGAAATGATTACGTGATTTTCGTGTTGATGAAAGAAAGCTGCACCCGATCCCGTATATCTTTCACGAGCGCTCCCAACACTTTCCCGCGACTCCTCGAAACGAGAGTTCGACAATATGGAAAAATGTGAAAAATGAGTTGGGAGCCTCCATCGCCGTCGTGTCCACCAATTAAAGGCGACCGGCTAGCAATTAAATTGATACCCTGGCTGTGGCAGATGAGGGCCTCCGCCCCCGGGGCCCCCTCAGTGACTTAGTTTGATCGTTTGTGGCAGCCAGCCCGACTTTAATTGGGCCAGCCTTTCTCATTGAAAATTGAAACGAATGATTCACGGAGGGCTCCTTTGAAGCAGCGCGCGCTTCGATGCGGCCACCCGGGAATTGCTCGGGCTGAGGTACTCCGCAGCCCCCCTGTCCCAGTGCGAAATGGAAGTGAGATTAATAAAATTCTCATAAAAGTCGAGTTCACGCCATCACTACCAGAAAATAGCTTCCGCACGCGATTGCGTTATTTGGCCACTTTTGTTTAAGCCTGTGATTATGAATGAAGTTGTAAAAAGTGGGGCTTCGCAAGGGGAGTAACTACACTTCAATTGAGAGGATATTGATTAAGAAATAAAATAGATTCCCTTTCATAGAATTAAACTTGCACTTTATCTTTTTTAGTTAATTTTGAAGAAATAACATTTTTACTACGAGTATATGATTCAGCCACGTATTCAGCTATTGCATGTTAATCATATATGGATTTTATTTGTTTAAAAACTAAATTATCTTCAAATTGTTTTCAGAGAGTCTTTCAAATCCTATATGCTTGGCGGAATTTATAAAACTACATAAATGTTGTATTATATACCTATGTATATATCTTTTAAAGGTTTTCACTCCTATTTGGACCTAACATGATACTTTTCAATACTACAACTGCTAATTTGAACATCTAACTCCTTCCCATAAAATTTATGCTCCTATTTATCTATCACCAAAATCCTCATCGCCTCAATTGGACCTGTTACTCCTACTAGGTTGAATAATAATTTCAATTTCGATTGTATAAAAATGTTTATACAATTTTAAGTTTAAACTCTTATTTTCAAAATAATTAATTGATAAAAAAATGTATGTAATGGAAAAAAAGGGAAATTTGTGCCACGTTAAATAGGATCTGGTGGAGGAAAAAGGTTCAAATATAAGGTTCAATATTTCGACTTGGGATTTTATTTCAATTTTTATAACGAGTTCAACCAATTTCTCCATATTTCATTTTCTATAAATTATTTATTTCATAAATCGTATGAAGTATGATTTAGATAAATTTATAAGTAAGTTTTAGTAAGAATAATAATATAAATATATATATGAATATAAAAAAAGTGTATAGTACATAAAAGTAGTTCTCGAAATAAGTTTTAAAATATGATTCTTAGACCATGAGCGGAATTGAACCGAAAATTTCGAACGAATTCCAAAAGACTCCAGCTGAATGGTGTCTTTGTACTGAAGCCCCACCGATGGCAGATTGACTTCAGAGATAAAAATAGAAAAATTGCTTCCGCAGGTTGTTTTTTCGGGAAATGACAAATTCCCTCCAAAGTAAACGTCCCGCAGCGGGAGCACGTTGGGTTCAGCCCGATGACCAAAGGGAATTTCACCACTCGAGCTCATTAGCGCCCAATTCTTTGTCGGTCAGATCCCACCTTTCTGGCCGTTTCCATTCGGACGGTTGGCTGAACGCACCCATCACTGACCTGAACGAACGCAGTTTTTGTCTTTTCGACTATCCGCCCGCACAGCGGCCCAACATACAAAGCATAAAAATTGCATAGACGTCGGGAATGAGGATGTGCTCTATCTATTTGCTGGGATCTAAAATCTCCGTTCGCGTTCCGGGCGCGATCTTTTTTTGTGCGCTATCCGGCCGATGCTATTTTTAGAGGTACGTGATTTATGGCGTTTTCTAGGATCATTGATCAGAGAAACGCCACCTCACCAAAGTTGCCGCACTCTTAATTATAAAATTCTTTATAATACTGAGATCTTTTTATCACGATAGTGCGCCTTATCCCCCTTACTTCGCGCGGTATTTTCCCGGGCTCATAAAAAATAAAGAATAGGGCTCGTTCGTATGCATGTGGGTTAATAGTTCCGCGGCAAAAACAAAAGTTGATTCGTTACTCTTTCGCTTAGATTGCCGAGATAAGAGGGGTTTTAAAATTCAGGTGAGCTCCGATTGTGCAACCGCGCGGCATTTCGAAAGGTGTCGTAAATTGGGGTGCCTACCGGTGTCGGAAAAACTGGGCCGATCGATACTAAGGGATAATCTAGACTCTAGAGCTCTAGCCAGACGAAGGAAACGCCGATTGCTATCTAGCCCCTTTGGGTGATATCCCGGCCGCTTTCGAATCAGGCTCTGGGAGCATTATTTTCAGATTTTCAGGGCATAGTCCCAGAGACGTCCCATTTCGGCACTCAAGGGCTAGATTTACTGCAGACAGCATTTCCATCGAAACAGCAATAATTTTCTGTCCCAATTTCTTTTGAGGATGAAAAACGACGCGAATGCAGAACTACACATTCCTGCAGGACCTACTATGGTAAAATAAAAAAAATAAAAATATTGTCGTCGTGCATCGGACATTTGTCCTGATGAATTTTGGCACAACAAGAGATTTTTACGAATGGGAAAAAAATTTAAATATTCATATGTGAGGCTTTCCGGAAATGCAGCCTCTGTTCTAGAAATTTTCTGATTTTTGCTACTCTTTTAATTTTCCAAAAATTCCACCAACTGAGAGGCGTGAAATAGTTTCCAAACGTGAATGCGACGCTAGGTAATTTTTTTTTTTTTTTTTAATTTTAGAAAGTGTCCGGATCTAACGAAGGCTGAATATTGTGTAATCAGAATTCCGTGAGTAATCTGGAAATTTTGCTTTTGTGCCAAAATAAAATAAAGTTTCATGTTTCCGTCTGGCCGAGAGGTAAAATTGTTTTCTGCGGAATCCTGTGGGAATTGCGAAATGTATATAAAAGCAGATGGCTACATTTTTCGTTTTTTAAATTCTTCTCTTTTTTTTGTGTAAAGTACGCCTTTTATATACCCCAAAAAGATAAATCGAAATGGTCACAGATAAGCGAAATCCCGCCAGATGGTTTTTCGTGTGGCCCAATAATTTCTGACTCATGCCAATCAATTTGCCAAAAAATTCATTGAAATCAACACATGCCTGCGCCTGGTACCGGCGAATATTTTCGGAAAAAACTAATTATCTCGTTGAGGCGGGTTAGTGAGGATGAAATTACTCTGTAAAAAAATTTTTTAATACTTTCGGGGCGAATGCATTTGAGAATTTCAATAGGGTTTTGTCGGACTGGCTGTTGATATCACGGCTGTAAAATTTTTACTTTATGGTTTTTCAGGTTGCCTCTTGATTTGCCTGTTTGACTTTCTACAATGGAAAAAATTAATCAAATTTGTTTTCAAAAAATTCCCAGCGGAACGTAGAGAGAATGCTTTTCTTAAAATAAAGTAAAATTATTCTACGAAGTAACACGGCTTTTTGGAAAAAATAAAGTTAAAGCGAAAATTCCTTTACTCTGAAAATTTTTCGGTTTCGGTTCATTAACACTTTGACTAGTTATACAATTTTATTCAGCTATTTATTGCTTGTTAGTCATATGAGGTTTCAGTTCAAATTTTATTTCGGAAAATGCAGAAAAGATTTATTTGAAGAGTGATACAGTTCCGATATTAATTTCTGAATTTCTATTCCTTTGTTTTTTTTTTTTTTTTTTTGAAATATTGAAATATAGGATAAACTCAAAAATGCTACACCGTCTCGATGCACAATTCAGCTTTAGTTACCACTACGCTGAATTGTGCATCGATGCGATTTTGATGCATTTTTTAATTTAGCCGTAGTAATTTATTTCGTTGATCCTAAAACAAGTTTCTAATTGCTAAAATTGTCCCTATGGAAAAGGAAAAATAAAACCAAGGTATGTTCTGTTGTACTAAAACCTGAGATAAAACAACATATGTACATATGTATTGACAGTTTTTCGTATAATTTTATGTACAAAATAGAAACCGATTTCATGGAAAACATTATTTCCTATATATACTTTAAAACAAATTTCTAATTCTGTATAACAACGAAACAAAAACCAAAATATTACCAGAATAATTTAAATTAAATTTGGGCATATTTCAATAATGAAATGAGTGTTTTTGAGATGACTGCTGATATCGAATTAAAAGAACCTTAAAATGAAATTATACCTACGATGAATAAAGCAATTTCCATTAACGAAATAATAAAACGCATCAGTTAAAACGTGAAACACGTGGCTTTTAATTTTCGCCCAAAATCAATACGACACCACACCATCGCATGCAAAACCAAGAATGTATCGATTTTCAATTCGATGCCAAAATGCGTCTAAATTATGCCTCCATTCGCCCTCCAAAAATTGAACAACAACAGCAGAAAAGGGTGGGTTCCGTTCGTTACAGGGTGCCGTCCAAAAATTGTTGGAACACACATTTAAACATACGCCGCCCTCCCTGCACTTTCAAAAATTACTCTGGGAGCATGTCGTTCCGGCGGAAGTAGAAAAGTTTATCTCGTCCTCCGCCCCCTCGATTTCACGGGATTGCCCTGTTCCCGGGACGTATCCGTCGAGAATGTTGACAATATACGTTTTTTTTTATTCATCAGTCGTTCGACGGTGTTTGCTAGTCCCGCGGGCCCTAAGGGTGATATCACACACACCCCGGAGGAGCCGGCTGAGGACGATAGTGTGTTTGCTTGTTACACTTCCGTTGGCTGCTTTTTCCGGGGAACCCCCGGACGTTTCACAGACTCTCAAAGTGTTCCAATCAAGACATCAGGCAATATAGCCAAACGTCTAAAATTTAGCCAAGCGTCTAAAATTTAGCCAGGCGGCTAAAATTTAACGGCTTACTTAGGCCCCTTTTCTGGGTTAAGGACGCGCTCGTCAAGGCTGTGCAGGTCCTGTTTTCTCCGACTAATAAAAGGGAGTGGCCGGGTTCGCCTATCGAGCGACGTCCTGAGGGAACGGAAGGATGACGGCGGGTGGCGGGTGATTCTTTTTCCATTGTCTTGTTGACTCGACTTGATGGATGCTGGTGGCCCCAATTAAGCGGAGTCCCCGGCGCTTAATTATCCCCAGCTGTGCACGTTTGATTACTCTCTCCCGAGCCGAGGCTTGCATAATTGATGCTAGATAGTCTCGCATCGCGGTCGGGGACGGGTCAAAAGAGGTCCTCCGACACGTGGAGTCGGCTCAGAAGAAGTCGCAAAACGGCCAGAATTTTTGTGGAGCAGTCAAAAAGAAATAGGAAAATTGAAGTTGTCTGTCACGCGATCCGCCCCGGTGTCTTCTGAGGATACCTTCGGAATGACCACGCCTTCGTTCTCTATGTGATTTATGGAGCTGAAAAAAAAAATGAATTCGTACTTCGCCTTCGAATGAAACGAAAAAGGCAACCACCTGGCAGGTGTTCGGCGTTTTTTCATGTTGCCCCGATATCTCTGTTGTTTTTGACCTTCTATAAGCGGTGCACAGCAACAAAAATGATTTGTCACAATTCACAAAATTCAGGACTAGGTATGTCTATGAATGTTTTGAAAAAAAAAGGAAACCAGTCGTAGCCATGCGAAAACTAATTTTATTAAGTGTTTCGCTTCATTCACTTTTTGCCTGCCACGATAAATGAATCTCAGAGATTCAATCTCTTCATGGGCTTAATTGAATTCGTCGAATCTCTAACGTGATGGTGCTTTTTCAGGTGTAAGACTTGAAGAACCTCATTTGTAGAAGAGGCGCGGTTTTCAATAGAATCGAAAACAAATATACATATGTACATATTACATGTGTACATACATACATACATACATGTATATATGTACAGGAACAATACACATAAGAAATACTTTACCTTCTATTTTTAGTTAGAGTATTTAAGATTAAAATATGGTCCCATTAGTAAATTAATAGATATTTTCTTGAAAGTTAAGCTAAGGCTGCTTAAGTTAGACATTTTCTAACACATTAAAGCAAATGATAGTTATTCAGCTATAGATATCTAACTCTAGCTGAATAACTGTAATTTATGGAAACGGTAAACCCCTCTCATTTTTATTTCCATAACTTATGTTTTCAGCATTTTCTTAAAAATATTGTTTAATTTTTATGAATAGGACAGTACATATCCCTATACATATTGATAGGGATATTTACTTCCCTATTCATTGTTTGTTTGTTGCTCAATAACGCCTAAACACTTGGTCTAATTTATTTTCGTTTTTTGAAAGAAGGCACTACAAATTTTAGCCTTACATATAGGCTACTTTTTATTCGCGGATTTCAAAGTGGCGGATCAAAGATATCTGCCAAACATTGGAAATTTCAAGGGATTGCAACGAAGATTTATTATAACTGGGTGTATTTGGCGATCCTGATCGCGAATTTACTTTAGAAATTTAAAAATTTGAGACCACTGAATTTGAATCTATTGTATTATACAATTTGAAAAATCAAAATGGCGGACGCAATATGGAGAAAGATTTCTTGGAAATTGAAATGGCGTAACCAATATCGTAATCATTATTTTTAAAATTTTTCGAATTAAAGTGAAATTTCGTACTAACGTACGTATGATTTCGAACCTCTAATTAGGTAAATAAAAGTTTTTTTGTTTTGTTTGTTGTTCAATCACGCCGAAATGGTTGGTTTGATATTTTTCATTTATTATGTGATAGAATATTTTAATGAACATAAAATTAAGAGTTTCAAAGTGGCTATAAATAATGGTATTTGGAATTTTTGGAGATGCTAATTCCGCTTTCAAAATTTAAAAATCAAGATAGTAGACTTAATATGGCGCGCAAATTTTACACAATTCAAAGTAATATCATCAGAAAATAAATTACAATAGAATATAGAATGATTGACACAATAATTTATTGGGCATTTACATGTGTAACGAAACGTTTAGGTAGACGGTAATTTCCATAACGAATAGGCAACCAACATAAGGTTTGCAGTTTTAATGTTCTCAATAAAGCAACAATCAAAAAAGCAAAGAAAAATGAAGTATTTATTTAACAATTAACAATGGAAACACTAAATATAGAATAGATTATGAGCCCTTCTGATATGGACGATGGTAGCAAAATGAGTTTTAGACGGTTTTATATCACATCCAAAGATTTTCATATCACACATGCGGAGAAAGTGCAACTTATCGCCCGCTTTTCCGCACGATAAATCGCCGTTTGCGCACGCAAGTTTGACATGTGAGAACTGGGGCTGGTTCAATTATCATATAATTAATATATAAAATTTATAACTGGATTGCGTACATTTCATATAGCCGTATTCCATTTTTAGTTGAATTACATGCAAATTCTTAAAGGATTTTTATATGTAATTCAGCCATAAAGAGACGAATTCTGATTATTTTTTAGTATATGTACGCATAAACATATGTATGCGCATACATTAAATTAAAATTTAGCAATTGTAATCCGACTGTTTATTAGATTCGCATACGTTTGTAATTTAAGTCGAGCCCCCATCATGCTCCTATCGGTTTCAATTAATGAACCCGACCTGAGCCCACTCCAGCCTCTGCCCGGAATCATTTGATCTCATTGGGGCCCCATAACAAATTCGAAATTAATGGCCAGTGCATTCTGGGGCTGTAAACTCGATTTCAGTCCAGGGCCGGGGTGTCTCTGAACGGACGGCTGCAATCAACTTGTTACGAGAAAAGTCAGTCCCCAGGACTGTCCGATAAATTCCGGACTACAGCAGCGCCTCCGACGTGCCTGAAATCTTAAGAAGGTGGGCTGGAGTCGCTCAGCCGGAGCAATCGAAGAATTTCAGCACCTTACGATCGGCACGTAGTGCTTATAAAGTGTAATCGACTGCGATGAATTGGCCGCACGGGGGAACGGGGGAACGCGTTAATAACTAGCCCCGGTGATGCTGGGGCGCTGCGCCAGGGGAGCGCCTCCTTGGTCAGCCTTGACGACGATGGTCAGGTCGTCTGCAGGTAAACTGTTTTTACAGTCCTGCTCCAGGGATTACGTCCGAGTGAAGGGACATTTTCGTATTCATGGGATTATTTTGATAGGCGACTATCAAGTTATTCAGCCCGTCCCCTGGGACCCCGGAATCTTCCCGGATCGCCTGCTAATGCCCATCAAGAGGATGGGAAAAAGGGAACAAACACGCGTTGTTTATGTTTCGGGAAGCGCCGCCGCTGGCCCTGTTCTTCCCGACAGGAAGAGATGTTAATGGATTGTAGGCGGGCGGGCGGGCTCAGGGAATGGACCTGATAAATCTCCATCCCTTCTGGATGTTCAATTAAACCCGTCGCGTTATCTGATCCAGAGCCAGACTACCACAACCGCTTGCTACGTTCCAAGGGAGCCCCTGCCCTGGCCCTTTTTCTGCTGCAGTAGCTGCGGGCACATATTTCTCCGCTGACGTGCGACATTTTTTGTATCACTCAGGGACCGAGTCCAGGGACGCTCGACTAAATTGCCCTATTTTTCACCGGCGACAACTGATGGCTCCATTCAGCGCAGTCGATAGGTACTCACTTCTTAAATATAGACCTCGAGATGAGATGAGCTGGGTTAGACAGATTTAAAGCACTCCTACAAATTTTATCTTAGAAACTAAGGAATTTCAGGAAATTCTTTTATTTTGCCTCATAAGGTTGCATTTGACATCACGAACGTTGTGGCTTAAATTTAAATTTAAAAGAAGAAACTGAATAAAATAATCCGACAAGATATTTTAAGATTAAAATCATAGAGCTCTTGTTCAAGAATTCATATTCATAATTGATTTTAAGAAAATCAAGTGCTGAATTGTGAATTCAGCGCTACTTTTCTTAGCTGAATAGAGCACTCGACTGAGTAAAATTTAATATACTTATGTAACGGTAGGTAGTATATGTATTTTTCTATAAGTTTTAGAACTTTTAGTTACTTATTCATAATTTTGTTTGTTTGCAACTAAAAATACCTACATAAATACAGAGTTCAGCAAGAGATACGAAAAACTTCTTGACGCGCTTGATTCCGATGACACATGCGGGAAGAACCCAGTCTCATTGCGTAGGGAAGACGCGTAAGTCGCCAAGCCTCAAACCCACGCCGCCGCATGGCAACCAAGGGAGCTCCCATAAATCAGCTAACAACGCGTGAACCTGCCTCGATTCTTTTATGAATTTTTTGGCCGACGTTGGCATCTCGGGCCCCATTTACCCCCCATACCCCCGCGAGACACACTGTTTTTGAGATGAATCACTTTTTGCCTCCTTCCCCCGCCGCAGCTGGAGAAAACATTTTAAATTGTTTTGCATGAAGACTTGTTTAGGGCCCAGACCAAACTACAAAATTTTTGCGCCTTCCCTGCGGCCTGAATTGCACATGCAGCGCAACGCACGACCTCTTCATCGGAATTACCGACGAATTTTAAACGTTTCGCAAAATGATAGGAGCGGTGACGACGGCAAAAGGATTAATTGAGAAGCAAACGAGGGATTTGCCTTTTTAATGGTTTTCGCTTTTTGCAATGGGCAGCCTTCTTCCATGTGTGGTCGGTCACTTCGGCAGTCAAGTTGCCAGCGGAGCACCCGAGCAAATGGGGCAAAAAGAACCGAGACATGTTTTCGAACTGATCTTAGTTATGGCGCTCTTGGCTAATTCAGTCTCCTTCGGGCTGAGAAGGGGGTCAAGCTGGAAAAAAAGTTGACGACCTTGTTTTATACCTAAATGGAAACGCAAACTCAGCGCTATTGCTTTTGATTTGGAAGGATTTATTGTAATCAATATGCTATAATTATAAAATATAATTAAAAGTAATGATTTTTTGGAAAGAATAACTTTTATACTACTTTCAATTATGCAATTGTATTCTTGCTAATTAAAAGTTTAATTATGATAGTAATAGAATTTAATTAAAAGTAATGCATTCCAAAGACTTCAAGACATTCCATTACTTTCAATTAAATTGTCTAATTCCTGTTATTTCAAGTACAAGCATTGCTATTCCCCGGTAATTATAACTTTAATAATTGAAGTCACTATGTCTGAGATTAAAATCGCCGTTTCCTCTGAGTCTATGTGAAACTTAAAATGAAAAGGCCAAAAATTCATGGTCACTCGAATCTTTCAAAAGGCTGTCCTCGTGATCCCGAGTGCATATTAAATATTAATTCCCGACAACCCCCTTGCCCTCGATCTGTGATCACCATTAAATTGTCAACGTTGTCCCCAATAATTAAAATGCGACAGTGGCGCAAGAGTCGACTGTAATGAGCGATCGGTCGGGCCCCATTGACCGCTTTTGTTGACGAGTCCTCCCAGGTGCTCCGATCAGCCGCGGGGGCTCCGTCGGCGATCAATGAAACGTTCGAAAATGCTGCGAGGCACGGTCATCATAAATTGATGTTAAACAAATTTCTCTGCGGCCGTGCTTCGCCGTACCTCCGACGGCGCGGCCCCCTAGTGGCGCTTTATTGTGAATTTTAAAGCGATTTCCGGCCTTTTTACGGCAATGAATCCATCCGCTTGACACTGTTTTCCCAGCAAACCTGCGCCGAGCCAAGGTGCTGCCCCGGCACGTCTCAAGGCCCGGAAAAAAATGCGACACCGCACTCCAAAGATGATTGTAACAGCTTGCGGTTCGCGGATGCATTGAATTGAATCTGTGCATCGAAGATCCGCGGACGGAGCCTCAGTGATCAATGATTGCCCCGCGACGAAAGATTGCATCCGCGCGGAGTGATTCAAGCGCGAAATTAGGAGGATGCGATGAAACCTCAAGTGTAAGAAAAACTCCGCATTCGAGGCGCGAAAGTAAAACATAAGAAGTTTTAAAAAATCTAGTTTCTCTGCTATATTCAGCTAATTCAGCTTAATAAGAACAACAGCTGAATTGCACAGTCTTCTTCTTCTAAGCAATGAAATGTCGAAAAAATAGAATTGAAATATAATTTATATAAAATTGTTTAAAAATTGCGAATTCTAATTCCTTTCATTTTATTTCGAAAATGTTTTTCCCGCCAAAGGATGGTTTCGAATTTCATGAAATGATGCAGCATATTCAGCGGCTCCAGCGGATGCGCTGCATGGATTTCAGAATTTTATAACGACTTCCATCTCTGGCGCAACATCTGGTACAAATAATTCCCCGCTGAAGGTCGTCGAACGACGGCGACGAACAGGCAGTTTTTCTTGGGGCCCTCATGCTCGTCTTGGGGCCTCGCTTGGGGCTTGCTCTACGCGGCCGACAAATGATTCTTTAATTACGCACGTTGCGGAAGTCAAAGTCTATAATACTCTTTTTTATTATTTTCATACTTTTTAATTTTTTTTTGCAGAGCAGCATTTCACTCTGCGGATGATTTCATGGAAATTTGAGATCTAGTTAAGATACTACCAGAGCCCGCCTCGGAGATATTAAATTCGCCGCGGAGTGATTGCGCTTTTGTGAAAACTTGCGGTCGCTCACACGGCACATAATGTTTCAATTGTGGCCCTCTATTTGGGGTTGAGGCTCCGGAGACTGCCGCCGCCGGGTCAGCAGCCACTCCTCAATCGGCGGGGAATTAACCTAATAGCTGATGCTGATTGCGGACACATGTGGCTAATAAGATTTCGATAAAGATTGTATTGGCCATTGGCCTTTTTTTGCCGACCCAAACGAAATTAGTTCGATTTCATTTTGCAGATTGGATCTGTATTGATTGGGTTTGATTTGGACTAAATGCTTTTGTTCTTGTATGTTACAAAGTATGTTAATTTTGGACTTGGAGTTAATATGTCAAGGTATTGATGTTTTATAACCTTTTTAATGAAAACAGGTTTTAGAATTTGTTTATGCAATTCAACTTGAACTCGGTTCGAGTTAAGTTGAACAACATTTTTCCAGCAAAACCGATTGGTATTCTTATACAAAAACATCATTTTACAATATCTTCTACTCCAAATTGAAACATTTTTTGTAATACCTAACGCTTCGCTCCACTCCAAAAGAGACTTACGCAATTCAGTAAAAGAAATTAATTGCCTCATTTTATCAAATTCATCCAAATACAAAAGGCCATTTTGCTTAATTTTCGAAATAAGTAATAAATTGTTAAAATATTCGGGTTTGTAAATTTTCAAAAAGTAATGGCTTAAAAAAGCGATTGAACCTCAATTTGAAAAATTGGCAGTCTTAAAATAATAGACTTTTGAAACCGAATTCTTATAGTGTGTACTATTGGTTCCCTGCAGGAGGTTTAATAAAAATGTATCTTAATATTTTAAATGTCGTTATTTCTTAAATTAAGTTTTACTTAATTAAGTAACTTAAAAAAACCCATTCTATTCAATCCCAGGGATCTGACCGATATGAAATAAAATGTGGGATCGGCCGCATTTCTCACCAAAACTCAGAATTGCCCGATCCAAAGGCATCGGGTGTTTTTAGAAATTCATGGTTGCTTGCATGCATTTCATCAAACTTTCAGTCGGTTTACTTCCACGCAATTCAACTGCGCAACTACATATTTGAACAAAATCCGCCATTTTAATTGCATTCATACATGTCCTCTCTCTCGCACCTCTAGCTCTACTTGAGAAAACCGTTAGAACATTTGACAGCTCTCAATCTTCTTCTTTTTAGTCAGCGAATTCAGGTTCTTATTTTGGCTGCAAAGATGTCTAAAACTTGCGTGGTCAGATTGCATTTGTGAACATGAAGGTTGAATTATCGAATTATCTCTGCATTTCTAAAAACGCCCATCATTAGCTAACCGATCAGAGTATCAGAGTGTAAACCTGAAAGTTCCAAATCTGATTCTTGTCTAAATGCCTATCGTTGTCCTTGAGAATTCGTAAAAAAAATACAAAATGTTAAAACAAAACTCTTGAAGAAATCGGTCTGATATATGTATGTAACATACGTACATATGTTAAAAAGCGTTGGATTTAAAAATATATGATGTGTTATAAAAGCAGTATATTATTTTACAAGACTATCTATAAGGTAACTCAAAAATACGCTTTGTAGTTCAAAAAGAGAAAAGGGAAAACAATATTTTCTTCAAAATTCCAAATACTTAGGATTTTGAAGATCATCCAAAATCATCAAAAAATTTCCTTCTATTTTTTTCCTATCACCCTCCGAGAAAAATTCGCAAATTTAAGGAGCCTGAAATAGTTCACTCAAGGGTTTGCAATTAAAGAAAAATTAGCTTCAATCAGTCGTGCAACGTTTATTCGTGATGCACTTAAGTATGTAGTTAAGTACTTAAGCAAGAAATTAGCCTCTCAAAAAATGACCTGAAAATCGCACTAGTTGGCTAATTCTAATTAGCTGTGACGCAATGAGATTAATTTTTTCCTTGAAGAATTTTCGGGCTTCTTAAAAACCGTGGGGAATTCGATGCGACCGTCTCGAGCATTTTCAGCAGTGATTCCTTAAACATATCGCCTGCATCTTAAAATCCTCGTTAGTCAGCATTTCAATTTGAATTTCCTTCGTCCTTGCAGAGCTTGCAGTCGTTTTATCGTTCAGTTCGTCCTCCTTTCTGCGGCTGCAAGCTCCTCGTGCAATTTAAATCTTAAACTTGTGCATAGTGCAGATTTAAACTTTAAACGTCACTTTGCAAAGTAATGCGCATAATTTAAAGATTATGCTACTTTTGTTTGTCTTTTTGCCACGGAATATGGAAATCCCATTTCAAATAGCTGAATTACAGTCGCTACAATTCAGCTAGCCAGTTTGAAAAAATTCTAATAATTGGTGCTATGAAGACACCTATACTACATTGTAGCTGCGTTTTTAATGAGCTATTTAGGTTTACCCCGAAAACAAAAACCTGGATTTTCATGCCATGCCAAAATTGAACAAATTTTTCGCTCAAAAAGTGGTAAAATTTCTTCCAATTTAAATATTTGCCCGAGGATATTTTCGGCAGCCGGCAGCCACAACTATAGGAGAAGGCTTGCACTTTACACGGGATTCAGCTAATTCAGCACTTTGGTTGGTTGGTCCGTGAATGGTTCCGTCCGGGCATTGGAGATTTGTATGGAGAGAAAATGTGCTAAAATCTATATAATGTAGTTAATTAATAAAAACGCAGCTAATATTAGGTTTGTTCATGGTATTGGTATACCACGGCACACATATGGTATAGGTACTACATACGTGCTAATTCAGATTAATATTTGACTTAAAAGAGGATAAACCTCGTTGTAATTTAATGTTTTTGTTTTAGAAAATTGGAAACATTCCCTACAACCTATTCATGATAAATTTCAAATTTAAACAAGATCTCCTTCTGTTCTGAATAGACATAAAAAAACATAGCTATGGAAACAAGACATAATCAGAATCAAATTTTATTAGTGTCCTCCAATTTCAAACGAAATTTCTTTTCAATTAGCTTAAACTTTATGAATTTCGCGTTTAAAAGAATAGTCTCATTTGCTTGAATAACCGTCATTCCAAAATATATTTATTTCATAAAATTCGATCACTAAAAAATTTGCTTTCATGTTTGATTTTGTATTGTTCTTTTGCTACTGATTTAAATTTTTATTTATTTATTTTTAATTGACAATTTGAAAATATTTTTTAAACGTTTATGAAATAAAATAAAAAAATACTCGAATGAGCCAAATAAAAATTGGAATATTTCAAGACTTCTACGTTACATTTCGACATATTAAAAACGTATACTAATTTTAAAATATTTATTTTAGGCTCAGCAAAGCCGCAGCCAACTGACGACTACCCAAATGACGACGATTATCACTACGATGACGACAACCTGCCCACAAGTGGCCAAGATAAGTCCACCGTGTCCAGCTTAAGGTCCACCGTCCCACCATCGTTCGTCTCCAACGACTACACCAAGTCCTACAAACCCGGAGAGGACGCGAATTTGGAATGCGCAGCGCGGAATATAGCAGGTTTGAAATCGATTTATACAGGGTGTTTCGTAAATATGAATTTTACTAAGTTTCCTCTAAGTTGTGTATTAAGTAAGTTACAATGTTCTTTGTGAAAGAAGTTCTCCAAAACATAAAATCTAGAAAATTTCAGAAGTGGGGTCGTGAAATAAAATTTGTTTTACGAAACACCTTGTAAGCCTTACATTTTAAAACATTATTAACAATTTTTTTTTTCTCCATAAAATAGAGAGCAATGTGATACTTTGGTACAAGGAGAAGATGATCATAACTCAGGGTACCGAGGTGGCGAACAAGAGGTACCAATTTGAACCCACCAACCACACCCTCATCATTCCGAAGGTCCTGGAGGCCGACAGTGGCGACTATTTCTGCTCGATTTTCCCGCAGAACATGACCCTGCACGCCAAATTGGTGGTGACCAACGCCTCAGACATCGAGTACAACTCCGCGGCGCATTCCTCCAGCGGAGTCCTTCGGGTGCCCCACTTCCTGTACGGAGCCCTACTCACGCTGGTGTCCATCAGCTGCCTCGATAAATTCTTGAGAATATGAGCGCCTCAGCCAAAGTCCTAAGGATGTTTTTTATTTTTCGTGTAAAGAGAGTTTATTTTATTTTCCCCAATTATTATTTGAATTGTTTTTGTTGACAGGATAAATTAAAAGGAAGAGAGCAGAAGTAAATTTTAACCTAATATAAACGAATTACTCTAGTTGTACGTATTTAGCTTAGGGTTAGTGTAGACAATTACCAAAAATAGGGTACTTGAATGTGAGGAGGGGTTGCGGAGGGTTTTATCACGTTGGAAACGAAAACATAAAATCGTTAAGACAGATTTCAAATTATTTTTAAATTTATTTTAAGTAATTCATTCCTCTAGATTGCTTCTTTCACACTTTTAAAATGTCTTGAGTGAAGCCTGCACAGGTACACTGCATAAAACAAAAAAATATAAAAAACAAAAACGTAATTAATTTAAGCGGCCTTTACTGCATAGCAGTTACAATAAAACAATTTACCATTATGCCAGCAATTAATTTAATCTTTTTGTTTTTTTGAATTAATTTGCAATATATTATATTCTTAAATAAGTTAAGAAGTTTTGAGAAAATGTTCATTATTTTTCAATTATTAGTTTAAGTTAATCCAAAAATACTAAATTAAATCTTTATACTATTTATACTATGACTTGGTCCATAAACAATGTATTTTTCTTTAATAAGTCAGTAAAACAACTCATCACATACTTATTTCAATATTTTTGGATTGTTTTAGAGAATACTGATTTTTCCTCTACATTAATCGAAGAAGTGCATTAGACCCCAGTTTGAAATATTCAAATAAATCCCCCTTTTCTATTCTTTTCGTTAAATAACATTTTACTTTAATATAAGACATTATGTTTCTTGCTGTTATTAACTTATTCTATTCCGTATAAACACATAATTAAATTAAAAAGAGTATAATTTTAACTTTATATAAATATAAATAGTCTAAAATTACACTTTATACGTTTGCAGATAGTAAGTGCGTTTCTCAAAAATAACTTTTATTTTCTCAAAACTTCTTACCAAAAAAATTCTTCCTAAAAAAATCTTTACGTAAATAATAAAAGAATCACATACATATAATTGCAGTTTTAAAAATGCTTAGAATAAAAAAATGTTTTCATAAATTTTATGAGTAATTTGCAGGTGACTAGAAGAATAAAATGAAAAAGTTTGTTAAAGATAAGGAAAGAAGTTGGTATCAGAAGCGCGAATAGAAAAGGCAAGATTTATAGTAAAATGTTTTGTAATCCTCACAGAGGAGTTTGTTCAAAATGGAAGTACCCTTCCATAACATTATCATAACATAACGTAGCAAAAATAAAAAATAAAATAGAATATCTCACTTAGATTTTCAGAAAAATACCCACAAGAAATTTCGATGAATTTTAAGAACCCTTTCGATGGATTTTAAATGTACGAAGCATTTGTAATTTTAACTCTGCACATCGTCGGTGTATAACGAAAGCACAAAAAATATATAATTCCGAAAATGCATTTACCTAGCTAAATTTTTCTAGTCAAAGAAAATTAGCGTGTATCTCTCCACAAAACACTAAAAAGCAGATATTAAATTATATCAGTAGATTTGAACAGAAATTTATAGAGAAGACTCGTCGAAAACTTTAGGGACGTATAAACACTTACGAATTTCTACGATTGTATTTACGAGGATACGTTTAAGCAACGCAAAAAGGGCATTTTCGAAACATTGTTTAGGTGTTTTGAAAATTTTATAAATAATACTTTGTTGGTGTAATGCGAGACATGAGGGATAATTTGACCGTTTTGTAGCATAAGTTGTACATTTTTTCAAATAATTTTAAATCTTCTAGTTGGTATTATACTTGAAGAAGTCGATTGTAATTTTTATTTGAAGACAGATGCATTGTACATATGATTTGATAGTATTTTAATATTTCTGCAGCGTCTATGGATCAATATGCTGAATAAACAATTATTATCTAAGCTTTGTTTAATTTTTGGTGCGGGATGATAGTTAGCTGTACTTTACGTTGTTTAATCTAGGGGCACGGCAATGCCCCCGCCAAGTCGACAAGTCGAGCAAAAAAGCGGCACGGTCGTACCATTCTTTTCTCGAAACAGTTCAAGCCATTTTCGACCCCCCTATAACTTCGTTGTGGATAAAACTAGAAGCCTGAATTTTCAGTAACCAAGCAGGCATTGTATAAACACGGTATATTTCAAATTTCATTCAATTTGAACCAGTAGTTTAAGAATTATAACTAGTCAAAGTTTCTTAATTTTGTCACTCACTCGCTGACCGATCATCAAAACTCTAAGGCACTTCTAGCAGACATAGAAGCTTCAAATTTAGAATATAATTAGTGTATAGTGTATAAATCAAGGAAAAACTAAAATATTTTGCAATTTCGGTCCAGTTTTCTAGATATACCAACTGCATAAATAACTTTGTAATCCCATATAAATATATAGGATTACAAAGTTACATTTGCAGTGAATGAATCAGTGTACCTGTATATGTATAATATAATGGAATAATAGGTGTAGATAGGTGCCTAGATATAATTATGTTCAAAGGTACCGGAAAGAAAAAAAACCGGCCAAGTGCGAGTCGGACTCGCGCACGAAGGGTTCCGTACCATTATCTATAAAAACGACAAAAAAATCACGTTTGTTGTATGGGAGCCCCCTTAAATATTTATTTTATTCTGTTTTTTAATATTTGTTTGTTGTTATAGCGGCAACAGAAATACATCATCTGTGAAAATTTCAACTGTCTAACTATCACGGTTCATGAGATACAGCCTGCTGACAGACGGACGGAGGTGGAGTCTTAGTAATAGGGTCTCGTTTTACCCTTTGGGTACGGAACCCTAAAAAGTAGGACTATTTACAAAAAGAAATGAGATGCCATAAAAAAACATAACTTGGTAAAAAAAAGCGGCCAAGTGCGAGTCAGACTCGTCCATGAAGGGTTCCGTAGCAGAAAGTAACATAATATAAAAGTTCTTGTAGTTCGTTGTAACTTTGATCGATGTTTTAATCATAGTGTATTTTTTTTAAACTAAGTTATTGATAAGTAAACATTATAATTAGCTACCTAAATGATGGTTTATGTTTATGAAATTAAATGGTTTTTTTTTTTTATATTTGAGTTGATTGAATGAAAGGTAAATTGCGGTTTACGATTTATGACGTATTAAAAAAAAACTACTTACTAGATCTTGTTCAAACCAATTTTCGGTGGAAGTTTGCATGGTAATGTACATCATATATTTTTTTTAGTTTTATCATTCTCTTATTTTAGAAGTTACAGGGGGGGGGGGGGGGGGGTGGGGACACACATTTTACCACTTTGGAAGTGTCTCTCGCGCAAACTATTCAGTTTAGAAAAAAATGATATTAGAAACCTCAATATCGTTTTTGAAGACCTATCCATAGATACCCAACATGTATGGGTTTGATGAAAAAAAAATTTTTGAGTTTCAGTTCTAAGTATGGGGGACCCCCAAATTTTTTTTTTTTTCTATTTTTGTGTGAAAATCTTAATGCGGTTCACAGAATACATCTACTTACCAAGTTTCAACAGTATAGTTCTTATAGTTTCGGAAAAAAGTGGCTGTGACATACGGACGGACAGACAGACAGACAGACAGACATGACGAATCCATAAGGGTTCCGTTTTTTGCCATTTGGCTACGGAACCCTAAAAAGCAAGTCTCGCAACTCAGTTCTTCTACCGTAAAAAGTTGTGAGATCCATGTAATACCAAGTCGGTTAATTTATTCAGTCCCTACTTAAGGGACCTTCTTTCTTAAGTTATTATGTAATTAGCTAACCTAACAACATCTTATAGTGACCATATCAATATTAAAAATCGTTTATGTTTTAAATAAATAGATTGACTTGGTAATCGCCCTAAACAATCTAATTTAATATAATATGTATTACTTGTGAGATACATTGTCTTTTCATGCGATGGCCAAGTCAATCTATTTATTTAAAACATAACAAATTTTTAATATTGATATGGTCACTATAAGATGTTGTTAGGTTAGCTAATTACATAATAACTTAAGAAAGAAGGTCCCTTAAGTAGGGACTGAATAAATTAAGCGACTTGGTATTACATGGATCTCACAACTTTTTACGAAGAACTGAGTTGCGAGACTTGGTTTTTTTTTTACAAGTTATGTTTTTTATGGCTTTTGCTTTTCAGAACAAAAATCCTGGTATCTATGGCTCAGAAATTCTTTTGCGATGCGCCCAAAATATTTCCCTCCTTATAGTTGAAAAATTGTGACTCGGTTATTTTAGGGTTATTATACATATATGTTTTTTAAGCTATGGCAAATATCTGAGAATTTTTTGCGATCATAAAAGCATTTTCTGCTTTTTAAGATAGAAAACAAAGAATAGAGAATCTGTAAAACTTCAAAAAATTTAAACATATTTTCTAGGGTAAAAAATACACACAAAATAAAGTTGCCTCTCATATTTATTGCAATTTGTTTTTATTATACAAAATCTTAAAATGTTTCAACGGTTCACAATTGTTAGGTCTCTGAAGTAGAAAGCGATATGGTAGGATGAAATTTTAGGTACATTAAATATGTATGTTTTTATTATTTTTATCGTAATTTGTATGTAGTCATGAAATTCGACCCAACAAATGCCTATGCGAAAAAAAGTAGATCACTTGATTTTGGCGTCCTTAGGTCCACCCATTGAGCCTTTACCTTAAATTTTTTAAACATTTGAATCACTCCCTTTCTTCAACTCTTATCTTGATTTTATTTAGTTATTTTATTTATTATTATTTTTTATATTTTTTTATTTTTTGGTTTTTGGCTATTCTGTAAATTTTTTCATTTCTCAAAATGTCTAACATTGAATTTGATTTTATTTAAATTTAAGCCGATTTGCGGATGCTTTTAAAAACCTTATTTACAAAATATTCAGCAGCAGACAAAAACAATCTACTGCAGATCGCAACAATTCCATGGAAAGTAGAAATTAATTTCTAACAAAGGTGCTAGAGTAGCTTAAATAATTAAAAATTAAATCTAGACAATGTACACACGATACACAGAGCTCCTTACGTATAAAAATATATTTAATAGCAATAACAGAACTTTGGTTTAAATTCTATTCGTAAGTGGAGGACTAAAAAATTAACTGAAAATAATGAATAAAATAAAAATTGAAAACATAAAAATAAAAAATTAAATACAATAAAATTGGCGCTTAACTTTAACTTATAAAAGAAACATCTTTAAATTACCACTAACTTTAATGCCTAATTTACACAGGTTTCACATCCTTCCTTCACATCTCGCCTAATAAAAGGACGAAACTTTTCTGTACAAATACTCTTCTTTCTTGCAATTGCCAGTGGAAATAAATAAAAAAGCGGGGGCGGGGGTGCGACTGGGCTATTAATCCTTGTTGGCTTTTAGTTCTTAATTATTTCGATTTATACATCGGCAAATTTCCGTTTTGTAGTAGAAAGCCAGTTAAAGCGCATTTTATACAGTTGCAGAGCTTCAAGAAAATATCCTTTCAAGGTTCATAACAAGAGTTCTTTTGTTTAGGTTATAACGTTAACATAATTTCCTTTTCTTTAGGTGAATTTAGCGGAATCAAAGGCTTATGAGTTTCTTAAGAATGGCACTAAAGATGATGATAACAGGCACAGGACTAGCACAAATGGCACCATTTTCAATCTTTCTGATCCGTCTTTGCTACCCGTCACGACGGTTGCGTAGAATATATCTGAAATATAAAATATAATTTTTGTTAGTACAGCAGACAAACTAAATATAACAGATTTAAATTAAAAGAATGTTTAGCTCATTTAAAACCTAATTTTCTTCTTCTGTTTTTAAATCTTACACAACAAAATAAATCGAGTTACTTTCATTTCAAAGTTAAAAAGTCTTCGAATTGGAAGATACATTTTAATTTAAATGTATGTATAGTAGTGAGCAAACAAAAATGTAAAAGAAAATAACAAATAAATCAATTTCAAGTACCTATCACACTTAATAAAAATCATACTAATTATTAGAATTTTAAACATTATGTTAGTATTTTGTCGCATAGCCACGAGTCAACTTATTTTATAATACTGTTTTGAGAGGAAGAGGACGGTAGTTCCATTAAATCATTTAAATGTTTGCAAAGATGATACTGAACCCTCTTAAATAACATCTCCCAGAGATGCTCAATAGTGTTTAAGTTTGGAGACTGTGAAGGTCAGCTTAAAACACTAATTTCTTTTACTGAGAGAAATACCTTAATTTAATTAATTTATTTAATGAAACTACTGTCCTTTTCGTCTCAAAACAGTATTATAAAATTAATTGACTCGCGGCTATGCAACGAAATACTAACATAATGAAGTTTTAAATTTTAATACTTAGTACGAATTTTTTAAATTTGATAATAGGATTTATTTTCTGTTGCATTTTTTTTATTTTTTGCACCCGTAAAAATCCATGTCTTTTTAAAAGGTCATTGAATTTGCAAACCTTTATAGCAACTTGGAAAAGCAGACTATAGAAATACAGATAAACGTTAACACGTTGACGCTCGCGACGTTTATTCAGCTATAAGCTATATAAGGTAAGCTGAATTACGTCTATAGAAGTCTTGAGCGCCAATGTGTTAAATAGTCTATAGTATAAAGGTTACTTTACTTTTAGATCTCTTTATCAAAACTTATATGTTGGGACTCTTCTCAATAACAATTATTGCATTTTTTCTTGCTCGCTACTGTATATAAAAATAAATATGCGTCATTTTAAAAATATCTCAAAAAATGGTTTTCAGTCAGATTTCAAAAATTGTTTCTATAAAATGAAAACTATAGTTATCAAGGTTTCAATTCAAATAGTACTATTAAAACCAAAAGGATTGAAATATTGAAAGACGAGAAAATTTAAAATCTAGTTCAGAGCACCGTGAAACCCAAATCATTTTTAAAAATGAATGGTATAATAAAATTGATAAAAATGAATGGTATTTTTACCAGCAGGAAAGCCTTTAAAATGTTTAAACTAAGCATTTAAAATTATAACAATTATAATAATAGTCAATTTTCTAAACAACTATCTTAAATTAGTTTAATCAAACCCACCTTGTGGAATACTGTTGTCAGAGATGGCTGTAAAAGTAGTAATAAAAAAAAAATTTATTAGACGAATAAATTTCTAAAATAACGAACAAATTTCCTCACCTTCTTCCACTCTGAAGTCATATTGAGGTGAAAATTTGGACCATCCGGCAGGATTCTTTGTCTTAACTCGTGCGTGCCACAGTCCAGGCGAAAGTTCCAGTTCGTGACGAAGTTTCCAAACACCCGTATGCTCGTGATGCTTCTCAGATTTAATAACAGTCTCCGTCATCCACGTGTGAGACTAATATTATAAAGATTAATAGTAACATTTTAATATGTAAGCTTAGTTTCAAAGTAGTTAAATTTTAAATTTTGTAAATACCACTTAATTTATTAATTATTTGATTAAAATTTACTTACTCCATTTATTTTGTAATCAAGAATAACATCCACCAAAGGCTGCTTACTTCTAACCAGCCACTGTAGAGTAATTTTGTTATCGGATATGTCGATTTTCTCGAATTGCGGAGTTTCTGGCGCAAATTGTAGCATGACTTTAGCGTGTGAGAGCCCGATGGAATTCTAAAAAAATATAATAAAAAAAAAGCATAGTAAGTCGGTGGGATACACTGTATTTAAACTCTTTTGTTTTTTGAAATCTTAATAAGCTCTGCAAACGTTGTAGCGAATTTATTTCGATAAAAATTGTCTATTCAATGTTTTTGAGTAATTTTTAAATATTTAATTTCTTTGTATTTTTTTAGTCGTATGATTACGCAAAATGGATACGTTTTACGTCAGACGTAATGGTCTAAGTGAGTTATTTAAATATATTCTCTCTCCGAATAAAGTCCACTTTATGTAATTTATGTAAATTGAAATTTTTTAGATGACGACGATTTATTACCAAGGCGAAGTGTCTCTCCAAAAATTGTGGACACGACGGTAATAAAAACTCCTGCGGAGCAGGTGTTTGTTCCTGCAGCAGGAAAAAGTAGCGTTGCCTTAAATCAAACTCGTCAAAGTCAACCACCGGTTGAATCGTTGCCGGTCACAAATATTCAACAAAATCAGCAAATAACGCCACAAACACCTTCTGCAGAGGCCGTCACCCAAAATGTGGACTTAAAGCAAAACACGCAGTTTGAGAGTCAGCCAACAAATCTTCCGCCCTGTCCACAAGAAGTTAATGTCCAGGAGCCCGGGGACCAACCCTCTGCACCACCGCAGCCCCAGTTTGTTCCAACGACTGGGCAAATTCAAATACCTCTGACGGCTGTGCCGCAGGACGACGGAAGCCAAATAACTTACGTCGATGGCCAACTGAGAGCATCCCAGCAAAAGCAGCAAATTCCTAAAAGTCCCCCGGCACCAGCAAATAACCCTCCGCCCCATCCCGAGTGTCCAAGATGCGCCACTTACATTCCGGCCCAAGGCGCTCCGAACTACGCTCCAAATGGACCAATTTCCGTTTCCAATTCAGCGCAACAACAGCCGAATTCCCAGGCCCCAGAGGTTGTGCAGCCGAACCCTGCTGCAACTGCAAATGCGCCCGGGTCAGTTGCCCCCAACAATCCGGGGGGCCCCGTTCCGAGCAGCCCGGCTCCTTCCAGCAGAGTGGACCAGGAGCCAGCCCCCAAGAACCTCAACGGCCTCCGAGAGGAGCAGCCCGGCCCCAGGAATATCACGGAAATTAAGCACCCCGCAGCCGCCTACAACGCCTACAACAACCTGCGGGCGGCCGGAGTCCCCACGAAGTACGGCCACAACGTCTTTTATCGTTAGGACCACAGGAGGATTTCTGCTAGTCTTGAATTTGAGAAGTCATTTTTTATCTTCGAAATTGCTAATTAACTTGATGTTTAAATAAAACCTAAATTAACCGTTAGCAAAAAAAAAGAGTTTTTAAATATTTGGATATCAAATCCTAATTGCTGTCGGTGATTTTCACTTATTGACCTGGAGCGCGTTCAAAAACTTGACTATAGTTAACTATAGTTTTAACTATGGTTAACATTTGTCGTTCAAAAACTCGGTGGTTAACCACAACATAATCACAAGCATAACTAAGTATTTGCCGTTCAAAAATTTTTCATAGTTAACTATGGCATAGTGTAATTTTAACCATACTCCTTGAGTATGGTCAGCTCATGGTTAAATGTAAAGAAGAAGAAGAAGCTTTCTGACTGATTTCTTTGCTGGATTTTTGGTTTGGTTAGAGATTTTTCGAATAGTAAAACAATATAATTAAAAAATGGATTTTTTACAAGGAGATGATAGCGAATTCTAGTCAAGATGCCTGTATATGCTTCTTCTTCTTCTGCTGGAACATAACCAAGGCGTAGTTAGCTACATTTCGTTCAAAAATACCCTTGTTGTTAAGCATAACCCAGTGGTTAAGTGGCTTCGATAAGCATAACGATGGCTTACCACGGGGTTAACTATAGTTTAGTTTTTGAACGCGCTCCTGGAGTCTGTTTAAAAAAATAGTTAACCACGTGGTTAGCCATAGTTATGCTCATCGACGCTATTTAACTACAGAGTTATGCTTAACCACGAAGTAAATTCAAAAATGCCGCTTCGATGCACAATTCAGCAGGAGCCTTATTCATGAACTCGATCGAATCAAAAGAATTTTTTTTTAAAAGCCTATTTTGAATTGAAATTCTTTAATAAATTCTTCACTGGGTTTTAAATAGAATATGACTTTTCCCAAAATCTTAGATTACTATAAAATTGTATCTCTGCTAGCCTAATTATAAAATATCATAGATGAATGAAGAATGTACTTCTAGCACTAAAATAAGAAATTCCTATCTTTTATACAAATGAATTCAAACTTAAATAAATAAATAAATAAATAAATAAATAAATAAATAAAATAAATCCTTAATTTTCTTAATTTTTTAACACAATCGTTACCTTTGACTTCAATTAATTTTTTCGTTCAAAGTGGTTAAACTTATTTGATAGTAAAATTCTCGAAGTCAAAGGTAACTACATAAAATGAATTTATGAGAATTTTTTTGACCTTTAGTAAGGAGTTTTTACCCAAAAAGGGCTTTTTTAAGCTCTTTTTGATTGGATTGGAATGAATTCGATCGAATTCATGAATAAGGCCCCTGACTGTATCATCAATATCTCCTCACGATTTGACTCATGTGTATATTTAAACAGTTTGAACATGTCGCAATTTTCTGCATAAAACTCTTATCTAAATACATAATAATACCTATATTTTGTTTGTAAAGTAAAAATTTAAAATAATAAATTTTATTAACAAAGAACTGGCCATCAGTTCCCCTTAAAAAACTCCTATTTTCCGTTGTTTATCTTAAACAAAAAGTTTAATACAAAAACTCAAAATTCACGGAAAAACAATAATAGGCCGGCTGTGAGAGAGTTGAGCTGTTTCTTTTTCCTTACCTTTAAATGTGTTTGTTAACCATGGGCTGACCCTATTTATGGAGTATAGTTAACATTAAAGTACCTATGGCGGAATTAAGTACATACCATGATTCATAAGTTATGGTATGGTTAACCTCCGAGTTAACCATAGTTAACTATGATTAAATATAGTTAAGTTTTCGAACGCGCTCCAAGATTACCAGATTTTGATAAAAGTTGCAAGAAATTTTATGTTTTGATTGGTATTTATGTATTTAATATTTAACAATAATTAAAAATAAAATATTACGAGTTGCAAAGGATATGAAGCGACTTTTATGCAATTTTATTGTTACTCTTTGCTATTGTTCTTTACTACAATTGCAGGAGCTATATAAAAATGTAGCATTTAACATTTTATTGATTTCACTACAGAACATAAAGCAATTAATTAAGGCATCCCCAATTTGAGATTCTTTCAAATTCTTTAATTATGAAATTACCAATCAATCAAATTCTTAGATCAAATTGCTCGAATTCATGAATAAGGCTACCGAAATTGAAAACATCGGGAGCTTTCCAAATAATTAATATTTATAGTACCTACATGTATTTTGTTGTAGCGTTTTTATTTTTGTAAGACTTTAATTTTATAGATGCGTACCTCAAAACCTTGTTCGAACGCTTCTACATGATTCGGGGGTGAAATTCAGCTTTAATGAGTATTTGCAGTCAATTGTGTTAGTATTGTGCAACATATTTTTACATGCTTTTCTAGAACTCAGAATGTTTTTTCGTGTCCCCAAATATGCTAAGGATAGTTTGACGACCTTCCTGACGTCCTTGAGATCTAAAATTTTACACAGAGGTCTAACTCGGGTGACAATACATTTTCTACTTTTTAGTTTATTTTTTTATTTATTTAATGGTTTTTTTTTTTTTGTTAAGAAAAGGATGTTTTTAATAATTTTTTTTTTATTTTGATTCCAGGGGCCGGATCATATAATTCGATGCTCGACAGTCGAACAATCGAAGAATAAGAATAAGAACGATATAGTTAGCTCGATAGTAAAGTTTAGCTTCATGTAAGACGATACTCGCTCTATCGTTTTCTATATCGAGGTACCGCCGTAAATGAAAACTAGATAAGCTGTAAACTCCGTCATTTCTGCAATAATTTGAATTTTTGTGACTGTTGTGCATAAATCATTGATTATTAAAATATTGTCGCGCCATTTTTTGCTTGAAAGTGAAGATGAAGACGAAGAAATAAATCTCCGAAAACAACGTCGTCTGTTGAGGGATTCATCGGATCCATTGAATTTACACGAAGGAAGGTAGTGCAATTTCAAATTACATTTTAATCGAAAAATTTTAATATTCTTCAAACTTAGTTTTGTTAAAAGATTTAGAATATCAAAAGCGGCATTTAAATACCTCATTGATACTCTTAAGTTGCCCACTGGTGTGAGAAGTACATATATCCCTCCGATATTAAAAATAGTACAAACATTAGAATTACTGGCAGGGGGGGGGAGGGGGCAGCTACCAATGGGTGACCGGTAATCTTTTTAAATTTTTTTTTATTTTGATTGCTTGTTCGTTTTCAGAAGTAAGGACCCTTATCTAAGGAGGCGATTTCTCAGAATCAAGCAAGGTTTTTACTCTAAATTGAAGCAACTCAAGGCGAAAGTACCTCAAGGACCAAAACTATAAGTTCCTTCTATTCACCAGCGATCTTTCGGTGCTAAGAAAACAAATACAACAAAATAATCTCTGTATATAACGCTAGATGCTAAGATAGAAAAACGAATTAGCCGTTCAATTGAGAAAGATGAAAAATTCCTTCCTACTCGTATTTAGCAAAAAAATTTAACTCTACAGCAAATGCTAGTCAACTTTGGGGTTGTACCAACTCAAAATTTATTTTTGGTCCCTGTTCTTAGAACGATTCAAATGTTAAAGAAACAAATTAAAATTTGTGAAACTCAGAAATTTATTAATTAAACATCCTTTTTGAAAGGTAAATGTATGTAAATTAGTCTTCTCCAAAAAAATCGAGTTTTAATCAACAAATTTCAGGAATTGGGCTGAAAATGCAGCGGAAAGGCACGAATTCCTGAAGCAGTCTTTTATACCACCGGAAATGCGTTCAGTGATTATCACAGGGTGACATTTGCGGAGAGCAACAGCAGGGGAATCCCTGCTCCGGCGGGGGAGACTTCTTTGGGGCGTTGGTTTTGGTGCAGCAAACGATGACCTGCGGCTGCGACTGCGACTGGGGCTGTGGCTGGGGCTGCGATTGGGAGCCCTGCTTCGGGGAGCAGCAGCAGGGATTGGGTTTCTTCGAGTGCACGGGGCAAGTGGTGGATTTGTTGGGGCAGTTCGAGGACTGGCAGGGCGTCTTCTGCGCGGGGGGCTTGCAGCAGGGGTTCGTGCTGCTAGACTTCGGAGGTGGGCAGCAGCAGCACGGGGGTGTCTTTTTCGGGCACCCACTCGGTCTCTGCTCATCTAAAAAGGGTTATGTCCAATGCGAAGTAGATAAAAGGATAAACCTCTCATACTTACTGAGACCGTCCCTTCTGCATAAACATTTTGATTGATGCCCTGACATTTTTTAATGCAATTTGTTCTAAAATTTTGAGTTCCAAAATTATATATGAAATTTTAAATTTTGAATTGCGTAGTCGCCAAAAAGATTAACCAAATTGTTTTATTTTTGTTTCATTTTGATCTAACTACATTTTCTGTGATTGCTATGTTGTAGTTATTCAAAGTGGCCTTAAAATTCATACCAGTGCTTTTACTTTATAATAGCAAATAGTTTAAAAAACGAAATACGTTAAAACTGTATATATTTCATATAATAATTAGTTATTGAATATCATTAGGAGTACGTTCATGAGAAACGTGTTATCCAAAAAATTTATTAACAACTGAGGATAAATTATATTTTCTAGTATATAGCTTGCAATGAAATCTTTCATTTGAAATTCGTGTTGAACTTTTTTCAAGCTTTATATTTGGACGGTTTTTCAAAAAATGACCAAAAGGCAGACATTCTGGGGCCTCTGATTCACGTGAAAAATTGATCACATTTGAAAAGTCCTATTCTGATTTTCGTTTAGTGTGAATGTTTCACTAATGAATATTTTCGGTATGCGGTGAATTCTATATTCACGTAACGTTTTTAAGTGAAAAAATATTTTGCGAGGTGTGTGTGAAGAAGTAGGATGCAAAATTGGAGAGAAAAACTATGTAGAATCGATTATTTTGTGAAACCATGTGAAACAATTTCATTCGATTCACTTGAATCTTGGAATAAATGCATTCACATGAAATGAAAGTTAGATAAACATATTTTTTCTCCTAAAGTGAATCTTCGAATAGACCCCTCTGACTTTTTAACCCATTTTCCTCAAACATGTAATGTGATGAAATCCGAAAAGATCGTTTATTAAAAATATACACAAAAACTGAGAGCTAAAATCAAAACAGACCTCAATAGATCATGATAGATACGGAATAAAATATAAACAAATTTTCTTTTAAATGTAGTAAAAGAAAAGTACAATTCAAATCAAATCAGCACGGAAAAAAAATTTGGATAACAAAAATCCCCAACCAATTTACGAACGTTTTCGCCATAAAATCCACAACATATATTGAAAAAACAACAGATCTCCTTAAAAGTTACAGGAAATAATGTCAACATTTTACGCTGGTCCTTAAATTTTAGTAAATATCCCTGTTTTTTTACAAATATTACCAAAATAATGCACTGTCCCAAAATCCATCGGAAAATACAATATCCCTGTATTATGCCAGAAACGACGCGATATTCCCGACAAATTTTTTTCCGTGAGGAGTACAACGCTTTTATTGAAATAGGAAAAACGCCTATACAAATAAATAATAGATCGAATGTCTTGACCTACAAATGAAATGGTTTTCTTTTCACAAACTGCTGCTATATAACGTTTAAATTTTTCCACATGAACTCCAACATAAAATAAAATTTGAATGTTACTCTTTACCTGTCCAGCTCTCCTCCTTAACTTGTCTCAATTAGGTTAATTTAGTTTCTTTAAGAAGTAGTGTAAGTCAATCAATTGTAGTTTGTACTAAGCGGATCAAAATAAATAAAATAAATAAATATTTTAGAGAACAAAATGTTCATGTTGGAGTGAAACGCAAAACTGAATTCTAGAAGTAAGTCCTTCGAGAATTAAAATTCATTGCGAGAAAAAGTGAGGTAACGAAATTCAATTTTAAAACTAAAATCACAAGATGAACATACTCCCAATAATTTTTTATAAACCATTTGAGATCTATTCAAAATTCAGATTTTAAAGTAAGTGATTTTCGAAATTCGAAATCGACAAAAAAATATGAGGAAACTGTTTAAGGACTTACCCTAACTTCACACTCGTACTCCCCAAGGTCATCAATTTGAACGTCCTTCACGTGGAGAATCGTGCTGTTGCGACCCTCGTGCGGGACGGTTTCGAACTTGTACTTCTCAAAAGCCGAAGCGGGCAGGTAGTTTCCATCTTTCTTCCACTGGGCGAAGGCGATGGGCTCCGCCTTGTAGTTGCAGTAAAGCTGAGGGCTGTCGTGCTCCTCGGTGTTCACGTGGTGCCTATGAGTCCACACCTTCGGGGGGTACTGGACATTGATCGTGACCGACGCGTGCATTGGCCGCTGTGAGTTGTCATCACCCAGGCACTGGTACGTTCCGGCGTGAAAGTGATCGACCATATCGATGACCACCTTTCCATCGATCACCGATGTCACTTGCGGCGGTTCTACTCGTTTTCCCTGAAATTATTCAAAAACCATAAGAATCCCCTTAACAAAATTAAATTCACCTACATTCAGAGCCCATTTAATCGTCGCCTCCTTGGGGGTCTCAAAAGCCCTACATTCAAATTCAACTCTCTCATTTTGTCGGAATGTAATCGATCGATTTGTGACATCACGATCATGCGAAAATACCGCCAAACGTGTCCCAATCACATCGAGTTTCACATGGAAACGGATTTTGCTCGGAAGAACCTCGCAGTAGTAATCATTTGCATCCGTCTTCTGGAGATTTGAGATGACGATCGCGTTGTTATCGACGACCGTCACCCTCGGCACCATGGCGTACTTGTTGTTGGTGATAGCATTCGTGCCATTGTACCACATCACAATGTTATTTACTATGATTTTGATCAAAAAATTAATAATGGATTAAAGATAAATGGATAGAAAAAGCCTACCTCCAAAATTTTTGACTTCACAGAACAGTGTTACATCTTCGCCCACTTTGGCTTCTCGATGATCTTCAGATATTTCGAAATACGGCGGTGAATCGATCACGGCGTCATTTGTTTCTACAGCATTTTGATCCTCATCCGAAACTTTGTACTCGTCCTTGTAGTCGTAGTTGTCGTCTCCTTGAAATCCGTCATCGTACTCATCTTCTTTTTGATACTCTGACGCGTCTGATGGCCGAGTATGCACTACAATTTAGAAAAAAAATGTCTTTTAAAATTCAAAAATGAATAGTACTTTCAAACTTTTAAATATAATAATAATATAAACGCTAAAACTTTTGTTAAAAAAAAGTTTTTTGTAGTTTACCGTATAATTCAGATTAATAAATTTAATTGCTGAATTGTATATATATTTATCGATTTTTTAAAGCAGGGCTGCCAGTACTTTGAGGTTCGGTACCATATGGAAATTAAAAACTTCGAATTAAAAGAACATTTGCCGATTGTTTAATAACAAATCGACTTTTAATACTTCTTTTAAAAAATTAATAGTTTTAAATAATAATAAATAGTACCGGCTAAAAAGAGAGGTATATGTTTATTGAAGATTATAATAAAAATAATAATTTATTAAGATAACGGAAGAAGAACATATCAAGCGCATATTCATTAAACTCGGTTAATTAAACTTGAATTATTATCGTGTTGACTAATTTAAAAGAAAAGGGGCTTTTTAGAAAACGCGTTAAAGTTTCAAGTACCTATTCCATTATTTGGCCGGCTAAAACTTATCTGTAAACCCCTATAATTTCTCAAATTTTTAAGATTTTTCGAACTTTGTTTTAGAAATTCAAATCAGAATATCCAGCCCCGGATTGTTTTTATAGTGAACAGTGCCCTTGTTTTTCTCTTTTTGTTGTAATTTATATTCACCTTACACCAATTTAATTTTTTTCTTTCTAGACATTAGACGTTCCGTTTTATAAGTTTTAAAAACTCTATCAATTACTCAACTCAATCTAATTGAACAATGTTTATAAGTCGTTCAAGAATTTTTGAAATTTTCGAGAATTAGCTTATGAATTTTCGGGCACCCTATATTAAGATTCATATTTTATTTATTTTTTACTATCAATTTGCATGGTTTTATTATAAATGATAGTACGTGAAAAAAAACATCGCAATTGTTGATACCATATATGATTAAAATTTACGGATCGTTTAATTTTCAAAGAGAGTTATTGTATTGGATTTTTTCATTTTGAATTTAGCTTCAAACTTTCACGCAAACATAATACTTATAGTATTTATATTATTCGTAATTAATATCTCAATTAACAGAAAATATTATATTCACCTCGATTTTCAAATATTGCAATAAGTTTTTATTATGCAATATGTATCTATATCTTATCGTAAAAAAATTCTGAAGCCATAATGAAGTGATCATAAATGCTATTAGTCCTGTGCAAACGTATAATTTTTAATCAAAAGTTTAATAACCAAAATAGTTCTAAGAAAAACCAAATTGTTTTAGTTTCGTAGTGAGCCTTTTGTGGTGATGCGCCGGTGAGTGCCTAGTTTTTCTTACTATAAATACATAAGTGAGAATACCTCGTTGAGTTACGACAAAAATTTTAAAATGTTTACCGCCTAGATTAATTCAGCTACGCATTCAGCTATTGCATGCTATTCATTTCGGTCAATAAGGCAGTTAGCGTGTTAAATAATAATTGACTGTCGTGTATCCGAATTTATAAAAATAACAATTGTACGTAAAAGCTTTAGTTTACATGTTTGCATAACAATTTCCATTGAAAATGCTATCTACATATATATGTAGTTCTAGCTAAACCCTAGAACAGTAGAGTTACAACAAAGATGTCCTATTCCAAAAAGTCCGATAAGGGCTGACGAAGATTAAGGTAGTAAGGAAGGGTTCCAGGAAAAATTACCTTAAACCGGCAATAACATTTCTTAAACAAGGCCGCCTGATAATGGGGCTGTAAAAGAGCCCCCTTAAGCCCCGAGAGTGGCTTCTGAGTTATGCAACAAGGCAGCAAATCAAAGCCGCTTATCGCTGCAGAATATATATTTTTTTATTTTCTGTCATGCATAAAACTCCGCGAAAAGCAGTTGCAACTGCACGAAACGCTGGCGTACTAAAGAAAGAAAAATTTCAAAAAAGAATTCGCTAAGAAAAGCAATTTGTGACTGAGAGGGAACCGGTTGTGGGGAAATTGCATAATCACGACAAGTGACATTTTTTTTGCGATGAATCTCATGGGGCCCCAAAATGGGGCGAGAGGAGGAGAGTGAAGCTCTACTTTTACACGTAAGCGACGACGACGGCGGCGGCGGCCGGCTCCAAACAGAACATGAACTTGAAATCGGAGCCCCGGCTAGCCCCAAAGACTGTGGCTGCCAACGACGACTGGATTGTGGCGCTGTGGGGCTCCTCTAGCCGAAGCGGCGGGCGGCCACCTGTTGCCCCAGGTGTGGGTGGCATTAGGTTTATTTTCAAAATGAGCCACCAATTAAATGGGTCAGGGCTGCGAGCGGCCAAGGACCGCCTACAGAAAAGGAGCCCCACGCTGGAAACTGGTTCGTCCGGATATGTTGGACTTATGTGGCGACAGCATAAGTCCAATGAACTTGGAACTACATCGCTTTTATGGAGGAAGCGCGCCCATTACCGCGCGCGTCAGGCTCGATTCACACGCCCGGCACGATTGCTGCGATCGGACGGAGTGGTCCATGGCATGCAGCAGCATCCCCAGCATCCAACTCAGCTGACTGGCCGCTCCTCCGCTCCGAAGCGCATAAATTGTGCGCTGAATAAGCGCAGCAGCATAAAATACCTGTGACAACTCGACGCGGAAGAGCGGGATTTACGCGAACGGGCTCCGCCGCCGATACTGCCTTTTTCGGAGGAGGCTGCGGTTGAGTCCCCTAACGAGATGCTGTATCTATAGGTTTTGGTATTTGTTCGATTATTGACATCGGTTAACGTTATGTTGAATCAATTAGCTGATTGGCCTCCATCGCCGCTATGTTAATTGAGAGGAATGACGACGTTATGCAAAAATCCTGACAGCTTCGCGCATAAATGGTTATGCTGCAATAAGATAGATACTTCGATAAATAGATAAATAAAGTAGACAGATAGATACGCAGGATAAACCGCGGAAAAGAGGCATTAAGAAGGTCACTATGGTTTCTTTGGTCGATAAAATCGAATTTCTGGAAAACCAAAATAATAAAATATACCATTTTTTCAGCAGTTAGAGGTTATTTTTTAGAACAACTTATTAAGAAGAATTGAGAAAAGGTTTTTAACTGCATACTTTTTTTTTATAGTTTAATTTTAGGGGGTATTTTACTTTGATCGGCTGTAAAATCGATACTTATTGGTATCGAGTTATGGAAAACGAAATTCCATATCTAAAATTATTGATGGTATGGAATATTTGAATTCTATTATCTTTATGACAGGCCATCTCCACGTAAGCCTGGATAGTTGCATAAAATATCCATCAAAAGTCTAAAAGATGTGGTGTTACAATTAGAGTAAAGTGGACAACAGTGGATCAGTAATTTTTGGTAGTCCTGTAAATCACGAAATGATTTTGAATTGTTGTGATTTTTTTCTGTAGAGACTAGTACTTATAATTTTTGTTTACAAAAAAAAAAAGACATTTGATCCACTGTGGACCAGGACTGGTACACAATGAATCATCATGTGGCAGACACAGGGTCAAATTGTAGGTATTAAATGTGTCCAAACAACGATTTCCAATAAAATAACAAGGAAATAAAGTCTTTATTCTCATACTGAACATAAGTAGAGAAAATTAATAAATTTAATTTATCCTTCCGTGCCCTAACTTTTATTTCTTGGTTCATATTTCTGCCCATTCTGTAGAGTGATAGGATAAAAAGCTAAAACTACATGATTAATTTGCAAACCGTTAATATTATTGTTAGATTTGGCCAATGGTATATGGTGAATCTTTGATCCATTGTTTACATTTCCTAGAAGGAACACTCGTAGTTGATGAATATCATAATGAACTACGTATTCCTTTGTACATATACGGTATCAGTTCCATAGTGCATTACATGATAATGAAAAAGGTAATTTTTCCAGTTAAAATTGAACCGAACAGCCTATGGGCATATTCTGAAATTCTTTTACTGAAGTTCTATTCCGGTTAATTGAATTCCTTACTTTTTGTTTATTAATGATTTAGTTTTATTGAATTAAATTTTTGACTATTTTGTTTTGATTTATAAATGAGTTGTTCAACTGTTATTTTTTTAAAATAATAATTAAATAATGTTATATCTACATCATCATTTATTAAATAATCGATTACAAATTGTTCAATACCATCATGTACTTCTTCGTAATGCAGAGAGTAAGGAATAACTCATTATTGCCTATGAAATCGTATATAAATGTAATCGATGGTGTAGCCTAAACAGTAATCTATGGTAATAAACGTATTGTATTACGGTTTCGATACTGTAACCATTACAATTCCTGCTGGGATATTACCCTGCCTTACTCTATTTAAAAAATGTTTCCTATTAAAAATTAAAAAGCCCGTCTTGAAATTTTTAGGGTATTTTCAGATTGATTAAACGGAAATTATATAAAAAACCCGGATCTGCCATATCAAAATTGTCAACTTTGTCAATTTGAAATCGCCAACGTCATATTTTTATTAAAGTTTAGCTTTGTTATCGGGATAGTTGTGCCCGGACAACGCCGGATACGTGTCAGCCAGGACTTTTATAAAACGAAATAGACAGGGATTGTTTATGTTTGGCAATTTTAAATAATATATAATATCGAATATTGTAAATAAAAAAAGAAATATTTAAATCGTCATAGTTTTCAATTAATATCCAACAATTAAACTTTCAAAAGTATTGCTTTTTGTATTATTAATCATTGTAACCGCCCTAGGTTCCATGGGGATTGCTTGCTTGCAGTTTATGAAACAGGCTTACAATGGTATGAAATTCTTTACCATCAAAAACATCATTAAGCTCTATACCATTATAAAAATTATACCGCCACCACCCATGCTAATTTGATTCCTTATTTTATTAGTAAAAATATTCCTAAACAAAACATAAAATGCATTAAAATGATAATGTTATTAAAAATCTACAAAAAAGAAATGTAGAGTCAAAGATAAGTGCAATTTAACAAATCGAAAAATTGAAATCATTTTGGCAATTTCTGGCGAAAAAATGTGCATTAAAAATAAGTTTAAACTTTAACGATTATTCCCTCATAATTAGGTACATAATTCATTGAGATCAAATATCAATAAATCCTACAAGAAGCTCAAACTAATGGTTTTTGAGGAAAGTAAGTTTGAAATGGACTCTGCTATCAAGTCCAAGTAACCATTTTAAGTGAACAGTCAATCGATTTTCAATAATGGCCTTTTCGAACGATGTCACCGACAAGTATCCCCTCTTCCCCTTTCCCCGCAAAGATAGTTATGCTCTTTTCGAACTGTGCCAGAAAAGTCCACTTCGACTCCTGGCTGGGATCTAGGTGGGCCTGGCGAAGTCGTCGAACCAGTCGTTCAAGAAATTCATAAAACTTCCGAAGACGATAAACTTCGGCTCAAAACTGCACAGAGCTCTCCCTCCGGAGGCCGCATTAAATGCGCGATAAGAAAAACATTTTGCCGAAGAAATTGGCTCTGATCGATCATAAGGAAGCGATTTAAGGCGGCTCCGATCGGCCACAGCTTCGCACGAGTCTTAAGCCTACTCTGAGTAAAAAAAACGAAACTAAAACTAAAACTAAAACTTCTAGCCCCGCGCGTCTTTTGGGATTTCTTTAATATAATCGACTTATCTCCCGAAACGGTCGAGGAAATTAGGTAACCCTTTTTCCCGCCGTTTTTCTCTTAACGCGGCCTTAAGTAATAATGCGGGCATTTGAATTAAAATAATCGCCTTAATCGGGCGCAATGAATTATTGAAGAAGCACAGACCCGATCGAGGTCGACGTCTTCCGCCTCGCTGAGTAATCTCTTTAATTGCTCGAAATTTTAAGTGATGCTCCTCGGCACGCAGTGTGGTCTATTAATTTTTCCTGGTACTTTACGCAGGGCGACGACGGAACGGACGAGGAAACGGCCTTCTTACCACTTTTCGATTTAAAAGAAGCCGATGAAATATTGCGCGATCTGAGGCGATTCAGCGAAAGGGTCTTCGGGGAAACTTTCTTAAAATGGTACCGACGATTTTTCAGGGGCTTACTTAATATAAATAAGCGGGAAACTGAAATCCATGGCGATTAATTCAGAGCTTTCCCTCGTATGATTCAGTGGAGCCCCTGTGAACCGAGCGTTAAACGGGGAGAACTGATGCGGAGTAATGTTGATTTGTGATTCTTATCCAATCACTGCCAGCATTTTTTGGGGAAAAAAGGTTTAGGTTAAGTGATATAGTCCCTTTCTCCGGGTATGGGCAGGGAAGGAAGCATATTTTTCATTACAGATCTTAACTGTGATTTATGTTTTCACAAAACATAAACAAAATTAATTGGAACCTAAGACATAGCTCAAAACCCTCAAACCCTCATCTTAAAAATCAAATAATAAATCTTTCTTTTCATATTCTTCAGAGTTATTTTATTTTAACATAAAACTTACAATCTTTTTACACTATAAGCGAAATTCGACAAGATACATATTCACTTTTTGCAACTCGTCTGTTTAATTCTTAAGGGTTTATAGCACCCAGCAAACATTTGTTTTTCCATTTTTTTTTATTGGTTGAAACTATTTGAAAATTATATTCAAAAACTATTTTGGGAGACAAGCTATGAAACACAATTTTAATAGCTTACTTTCCGTTCCAAGATGCCTTTGAGTTCTCTGCAACGTTTAAACTTTAAACACAGAGAGAAAAAACATTGTAAAATTTACAAAGTGAAATTGTAAAATCTAAAACTAGCCATATTTTATCCAAAATGCCGTCATCTTACAACATAATTTTAAAATATACCTAAAGATAATTGAATCAACGTATTAAATTTTAAAATCTACCGCCCGGCTGAATAATAATTCATTGGTATTTTTTAAAATCTGATTGTAAAATTTACCGCCTTTTTACATTTGCAAATAATAAAATTCGGTTGTAAAAATTACAACTATTCCTTAGATTTAAAAATCTTTTCTTTGTTTCAAACACACTGAGAATAAAATGCAATGCTAATTTGATATTATTTTCATATTAAAAAAAAATATCATATCATTTTTACAATAATTCCTGTTAATTTGATATTAAAAATGATACTTTAAAGCGAAAAATGTCAAATTGGTATTCTTCAATATCAAAAAAGGGAAAAGACCTGGTTACTCATAAATTTTAAGACCGTACTTGTAAGGATAGATCAGCGGTAGAGGTGCCAAGCTTCCAATTCGGAGGTCCCGGGTTCAAATCAAACCCACCCAAAGATTACTTTTTTTAATTTCTTAAAATTTACAATGAAATTGTTAAATTTACAATATTTTCAATAATAAAAACAACGTATCAATTTTAGTTTCAACAAATACAATGTTTTGTAGTTTTTAAAATTTGGTTTTTGGCTCATAATCAAAGACGAAAATTTTAAATTCTACACCCACAAACGATTGATTCTAAAAATTTTTTCTCTGGGTGAACGCAAAACTTTAAGCGCGTTTTTCTCGAAACTATGTTTTTCAAATTGGCGTGCAGTGTAGCTCGCTCAATTGTTATCGGACTAACTGGAAATTTTAAATGTAACTACTTAGATAGATTATCTGTCGAAGTAAGTACACGCGATTTTTAAGGCTGATTGCAATTTAAGTTCGATTTTTTGCGAAAAAGTGAAAAAAAGAAATTAAAATTGTTACCAATTTGTGAATTTTCAAAAAGATTTATAATCTTGGGTACTTCCAAAGAAAAACTAATTTAGATTAAGGATAAAAAATGTTTTACTCTAGGTGGTGTACGGAGACTGCTACTATGCACTCTGATTTCCTTCTCGGAAAAAACATTTTCTCAAGTTACCTAGTGCAACGACGCCATTTTGTAACCTAAATTTAATTAAAAGATATTTGTGTACCTTAATACATGTATAATAAAATCTCAACATTTCATTTAAATCCATTGATTAGTAATCGAGAAAAAAATTCCCAAAAGAAGTTCACTTTTCAGTGAGCCTTAAGCTGAATTAAATACGATCGACTATATAAAAATTGCTTTCTTAAATACGCTGAATGTAAACATTAGTTTTGCAAAATACAGCGTAGTAAATAAAACATCAAAATCAATACATCGAAGCAAATTGATAGAGTGAAGCTCCCCAAACAAATTTTTTAAAGCAAATATCTATATTTAGACGAATAACAAAAATTCCCTAACGAATCTAATTGTCAATTAGAGTCCAAAAATGTATTTTTGTTCAAAATAACTATACAAATCATGTGCTGAGGCATATCTTCGTCACTTCGAATTGAAGCGGAAATCAGTGAACGCATGTTATCTGTAATCTGTCAAAAACAGTCGAAGAAATCTGAGCATCTCCGTCATCAAAAGTGAGCCCAAATCGGACGACAGCAGCACCTAACCGGGGCCAACTAAAATGACTTTCCATTACCCTCTGCTACCAGCTCAAAACGATCATAATAGGCTAAAATTACATCAGAACCAATCGATCAATGCCTCCCCGGTACCCCTGCGCCCCGCAGAAATAGAGCATATTTTGGGCTCGCGAGGCGCAACATATGCGCGGGGGAATTATTTTAGGACCCATAACAATCAGCGCTGATCGTGCTCTTGTTTTCCCGACTCTTCACCTTACTTTGCATGATTTTCCCTTCCTCTAAGCACTATTTATAGAAAAGAAAAAATTAGGGAAATTAGTGCAGAGATAGTGAATCAAAACAGCTCAAACAGCAATTCATCAAAAGATTGAATTCATTCAGATCGGCGCACATTTCAAAGTTCTTGAAATATCTCAAGAATTCAAAATCTTTGGGGGGAATTAAAATTTTTAATTGCTTCTTATCAACACTTTTGCTGAATTAGACGAAACAGGCCGACTCATAAAATGTTTTCTTAAAATGCGATGTGATCGCAATTCGGATCAAACAATTATTAGCTGAAGTAATCAGTGAGTAAATTTCGAAAGACCTTCCTTATCCACTTTTTGTAGATTGCACAATAATTATCTAAATATCTGAACTGATCGCTGTCTTACCTAATTATTTATTCCGCAGAATTTGGTCCTAAAAACGCTAATTGTATATGCTTGAGATTAAAATACGATCGCGTGAGGTTTTCTTTAAAATCTTGAAATGGGACTGTGGAGTAAATAAGATGCAGTAGTAATAAATTTGTTGCACCGCCAAGTGATCTTGTTAGCTGTGATCACACCGCAACATCTGAAATTGAAAGCGACGGCTTTTCTTAGCATCGTCGTCATACTTTGCATTTTAAACAAGATCGTCGTCTTAAGGCGATGTCGTTTGAAATTTTCAAGCATCCCTGGTCTAGGGCATGTTCAGATTGCAAAATTGCTGCTTGGTGATGCAACACAACGCGACACCGGGAAGTGATGATACTTTAAGATCGAATGTAAATATCGTGGAGATGGCACGTAGAACTTAAAAATTAAGCAGACGATTTGTCAGCACCGTTGTTTCAGGAATCGGTGACCATTCAGGTGATTGATTATTCATAGTTCGCCACCTGCAGCTGTTCAGATGTTTGCGTTTAAGAAAATTGTTCTCTTCTTAGAAGATCCATTACTAACAATAAGTGGGAATTTCAAGCTGAATGGACAACGAGGCATGGTGAGGAGTGAATGATTTGTAATTTATTTTTCAGATTTTTTACATGCATATTTAGTTTGAGTTTTTATTTTAAATTATTTCATGGTTAATGACCATATAATGATGTACTACACGATGATTGATATATGTATGTATAGAAAAGAAATTCATGAATATTTCTTGAAACTTCGTCTTTAATTTAAAAAAGAAAAAAAATTACGAGAATCATTCACCTTTTTATGTGAACATAAAATTGGTCTACATATTTATTTAGTACGATTTTTTGAGATTATTTGGTTGCCTTGATAGCATATATATCTTTTTACTTTCTTTAATTTTTTTAACCTAAGGAGAATTACGACTTTTTTGTTTGATTGAATTAAAACTTGATTTAATGCTTTCGGTAAAGTCTCAATGTTTTCTTCTAAGGGATTTTTTTACTATACCTAATTAAATTCAGCAATTTTTGAATTTTTTTAAAAACTTCTATTGTATAACTCAAGTTTTTCACTAGAATTAGGGGAAAGTTGCTTTAGTCGTAACACAGCCTAAATCGTACTTCCGCAATATGTGAACCTATATTTATATAAATTGGCATCTAGTGGTGTCAAATTGTACTATTTCATTGTGCGAATGAACAAAAATAAGGTGGCGTTTCGTCGGCTTTTGTGATAGAAAAATAATTAAAAAGTAAGTTTTTTTCACTGCTTTCTGTAAAATTTATTGGTCATTTGTAAGCCATTTCAGAAAACATTATAATATGGTCATAACATTATTTTTTTAGTTCATGTCTATATTTGCGGTATTCTGCCATTTATTTAAGCATAATCAAACGGTAGAAAATTTTAAGGTTATGTCAGCAATTTTGGTTTGAAATTTTGAAGGACTATCTACTTAACCTCTTCAGGCACGAATTGTTCAAAAGTGGAAAAAGTAGTTTCATGTTTTATTTGATTACTTTATTTAGTTTTTTCCGACAGCTACTCAATGAGTACCTAAATAAAACATTAGTATAAAAAAGGAAAATTCACATATTTGACAATAAAGTGCTTTTAGTAAAAAACAAAACCTAATTTTACCAATTACGTTTTTGGAATAAAGTGATCATTAAAACTGATCAAATTTTATACATTGAATAATTTATTTATCAAACATTTAGGATATTTTTCCAAAAAAGTAAAAAGAAACCTCGGGATAATCAGAGGCAGCCTTAAAATTTTTTGAAAGCAGTTTTTCAAGTGAAATTAAATGGCATCCATACTACCATACTTCAAATGTTTTGGTTTTATTGTCTAAATGTAGTCTAATGAATGAGTAGTTCTTTAACAGATTTTAATTTTTTTCCAGTTAGCATAATGGTGATTTCTAAAAAACTAAACATATGTAGGTAGATATGTGGCTAAGGGCGTAAAGAGGTTAAGTCGTACCTGTGAAGAATTCCTTAATTGTACCATGATCCTGTGTATAAAATGAGAAAGTTGGATATGTGCTGGCATGGAAAGTTAAATTCACCAACCGATTTTCTATACGCCAAACAAATTTATTTCTTAGGAATTCATATTTTGTTCTCTACGTGTAATTTACATATAAATTTAACTTTAAGGACTCCAAAAATAAGAAGGATATAACTTGATCCCCTGAGAAAGTATCAGTTTGTAGTTTTTGATTTGTCATAATGAGGTCTTGTTGTATTATTTTACAGATTTATGATATCATCGTCGACGCATTATTCTAATTACGACTTAGGCTATAGGCCTATAGGTGATACAAATTAGGCAACCAGATACCTTAATCGTACCAAAAGTACTCTTTTTTAAAAACGTTTACATAAATATACCTATTTTGATAAAAGGTTTTTGTATTTTTATGAAGGCGTTGATTGATAGTTTAATAAACAAAGATTCCGTTGGTGCAAATTATTTATTTTAATTCAAATTATCCTAAAACTTTTAGTAATGTGTCCCTTATAAGTTTACTATTGAACAACCTTACTCTATAGTCTTTCTTGAATTTAATTTATAATTTCGGAAGCATCAACACAACAGTCAGTAGTTTTCTTAATTCAGTTCAAATCTGACTATGATGAGATCTTTTTATCCCTTCTACTTTCCTACTTGTATTCTATTTGTTTACTTATTTAGAATGTTTTCTAAGTCATTAAGGAGGAAATTGTATTACCTTGTTTTATGTTTTTCATCAAATTTTTAAGCGATTTCAAGTTTCCCTTTGAGTATGTATTAAACAAAATCCAAAGATACTGAACCCTTTTCGCGCTTGACCGAAATTCTTGTTTAATCTATTTCCGGTGGCTCCTTTGACTAATTTAAGACGGAACAAAAGAGATTAATTAATCGCGGGAAGGACACTATCATTTACAAACCCTGTCAATAAAGTGTCGAAAACAGTCGAACCGTTGTATCTCGAAGATCCCGAGAACCGCCCCGGGGGCTATTGTTGTTTTTACAGGGCTCCATGACCTTTACCAGCATCCACCCACGCCCCAGTTCCCCTCCCCCGAACCTTTTGTGACTGGATTACTTACGCAATAAGAAGAAATTAACGTTTATAAAAGACGGGCACCCTTCACCGGGTATCAAGTGTGCGGGAAATTGAAGATATAATTAATGACTTTCGGGAGGGCTGAGAGGCCAAAGCAGATTAATTATTTTGCCTTTCAGGTGAAAAACACCGGGCAAAATCCTCGAGTTCGGGATTTGAGTTGAGCCGACCTAAACTGACTGAGATATTGCCTGGCAAAGTGCGAAATCTCGGGGCTCAGTCACGCAATGCAAAATGTCGTGGAGACCCGAGTTTGAGTGCCCCGTAGAATTAATCACACCTCAAACTGATTGCCAGTGATTTTCCTTCGATTGCTCAAGCGAAGGTGTGTCGCAACGAATAAATCGAAATTACCGCGGCTTTTCAATTCAAAACACACCGCTCAAATGCAATCAGACCCTGGAATTGATCTCAAGACAGTTCAGCTCCTTTCGATCTGAGAAAAGATATCTCCTCCCTTGTGCCACAGAAAAGAGGCTAAAACGAGAACTAGTTAAGTTGCAGGAAATTGCAGACTCTGAACCGAACCTGTTTGGAGGCTATGATTCATTAGGTGCTCCGCCATCGCTTCTAGGGAAGGAGACCCCCCAGCAATGGCCCCAAAATGGATAGACGCCGTCCACTCGGAAACTAAACAGTTGAGTTTCCGGGTTTGGTCACAAGAATGACCACACCTTCTTAAATTGTCTTTAAGAATGTTTAAATTAAAACATTTTTTTGCTGTTCTGTGTTAACAGCAAAAGACATTTTAAAAATATCTCTCTCTTAGTTTTAAGCATTTGCAAATTAAAAGTAAAAAATCAAAACATTTCTTAAGGACAAGAACTGATAGGGCCTAAATTTGATCTAAAGAAATTAACCCGCTTAAAATATCTCTTAAATTCCTAATTAAAAAGGCAATAATTCACAAGTTATTTAAATCAACACTCAAAAAAGTTTTCATGATATCAAAGCAAAATTACATAAATCCTAAAGAAAATTAATATTTCAATTTACATATAATTTAATTTACGATGAATAGAGTTTAGGAGTATTGACACTTTTAATCATAACAGAGATTCTCGACTGTATAATCAAACATTTCATATATTTTATGAATTTTCTTCATAACAATGTAAAGGTATACCTGTTTCGACCTCACTGTCGGAAATTTGGTTTGTTTTTTAAACTTTTGTTTTAAACCAATAAAGATTACCGCATTTTTAAAACTTTTTAAGTTTTATTCAGAAACAATTTTTAGTTTATATCTTTTTTCTTGTAAAGCAGACTGTATATATAACAAATTTCAAAGTATTTCATCACTATGTATTTGTGCCCACCAAAAAGTAAACTTTAAAGTATACAAATTATTCCCAAAAGTTTAGAAATTAAACTAATTTCAGAAGCAATTTAGTCAAAGGATGATTACAAATCGAAGAAAACTGTGAAAGTTTTCATTTTATCTAAAAAGTTTAGAAGGAAAAAATAATAAATAGTCAATCCCAAAGCCACACATCGCTTATAAAGGTTGAATCGCTCAAAATGAACATAATATAGATGGTTCGGTGCTAGAGCAGCGACATGGAGATTCGGAGGTCCTAGGTTCAAGCCCCGGTAATCGGAATATCAACTTTAAAAAGGCATCGGCTGGGGCCGTAGCTCAGATGGCAGCCGCCGCGGAAACGCCAGTTCTCTCTCCACAGATGGCAGCTCGAACGCCAGCCGCAGGTAGTCCAGAATATCACGGGCCTTTGTTTTTATGCTCGGTTAAAAAAGTTCGTGATGTTGCGACGGGGCTCGAACTGCGAACCGCGGCGGCTCTGCCTTCTGAGCTACGCCCGTGACAATTTGACCAAACGTTTCCTTTCAGTGTATGGGTAGGTTTAAAACTCTTTAGTTTGGATTTTAAACTTACGGGTTTCGCTCATTTTAAACATTTGAAAGTTTTCCTTTCAAACAATATTCCGTGTGGAATTATATACAATCTTTTTTGTTTAAAATTAAGACCAAAATTTCCGACAGAGCTATAAAAGCTTCAGTTTAGTTCTTATGAAATTGTTGCCATTTATTAATAAAAAATTCGTAGGCTGAAATTATTCTACATTAAGCATTTACATTTCACGAAACATGTTTCATATACGAAATGAAAACAACTTATATACTTTAAAGAAGTTGATATTTCGTTAAGTAAAAGAAAACTCTACTAAACTTTAAAATTTGACAGTCCACCATCTTGAATTCATAAATTCTGACAGTTGGTTTGAAATCAACCATCCCCAAAATACATCCAATTACCAAGTTTGGTGGAAATCGCGTGTTTAATCCTCACTTACACTTTGTTTACTTCTCTATTGACATTTGAGAATGTCAAACGTGACAGCTCCTGGCAATGCTAAAATTGAGCTACCTTTTAGCGCAATGTCACGAAAGCTCAATCCACACGCTTCGGGCTTTCACCTAAGCTCATTCCACATGGAACAATTTGCTGGGCATTGCCCAACGAAACAGCTTTTGCGCACGGCACTACAATTTTTGCCCTATAAAAGCGCGTGTTTGCCAGGTGCTGATCACTGTTCGTCTGAGTTTGACAACCGTCACAAGCTTGCCTGAGATTGGTAAGTATTAGCTGAGTTTGCTAACACAATTCCTCTAAGTCCTCCGAATAAGCTGAGCTTGCTTATTTTCCTAAGTCCTCCGAATAAGCTGAGCTTGCTTATTTTTCTAAGTCCTCCGAATAAGCTGAGCTTGCTTATTTTTCTAAGTCCTCCGAATAAGCTGAGCTTGCTTATTTTCCTAAGTCCTCCGAATAAGCTGAGCTTGCTTATTTTTCTAAGTCCTCCGAATAAGCTGATCTTGCTTATTTTTTCTAAGTCCTCCAAATAAGCTGAGTTTGCTTATTTTCTAAGTCCTAGCCCTTACCAATTTCCTAAGTTGGCTGAGTTTGCCGAAATTCCCTAAGTCATTAATTGGCTGAGGTTGCCAATTCTAAGTCCTGACCTTCCAACTAACTCTAAGTCCTAAACTGGCTGAGGTTGCCACACACTAAAGCCCTTCATATTTTGACTTACTCTAAGTCCAGCTCAGCTGCTCTTGCTGAGCACCCTAAGTCCTTTCTATTTCGACTTATTCTGAGTCCAGCTTGGCTGCACTTGCCAAGAACATTAAGTCCTGTCCTAATTCACTCACTCTAAAGTCCAATCTTGGCTGAAATTGCCGGGAATTCTGACTCCTCTCCTATTGGAATTATACCAAGTCCAGCTCAGCTGAGTTTACTGGGAAATCTAATTCCTTTCCTAATTAAATTTATTCTACATCCGTCCATACTAACTTGAGCTGTGGTTGTTCAAGTGTGCGTCCTGTGAACGTCAAAATTTAAACGGATTATTAAGGTGTTGGGTTTACACCGATCCGACATATTTAATAAATTTTACTCACTTTCAAAACAGCAGAGGAAACGGCCACCGAATAAACACACGAGCGGGCGGATAAATCGTTTTTTTTTGATTTATTTTCTGAATTCATTATTTTTGTATAATTTTAATTTCAAATAAGGAAGTATTTAAGTTTTTTGAATTGGAATTAATTTATTACGAAATAAATATTAAGTTTATTTTTAAAAACACGGAGTTTGTTTCGACGGCCATACTATATGATCCAACCCTATTTCCCTTTCTTTTAAATCATCCCAGATTTAACATCGCGTAAAGTTTAAAATGTAACAGTCGCAATCTTGAATTCGTAAATTCTGACAGTTAGTTTGAAATCAGCGACCGCGAAAACCCCAATACCAAGTTTAGTGAAAATCACATAAATTTCAAAATTTTACAGCCCAAGGTTAAAAATATTAATATTTTACTCTTGAAATTTTCAAAAAAGGGCTATAATTTTGTAATGAAAAATCCGATTGATATCATTTGTACCTCGATGAGTAGAGATACTTAGACACAACATTTAATTTTTTATTTCGTCGAAATATCTTTAAAAACCTGCTTTTAAATTGGAAAAATGTGAAGAATTTATCATAAAATTGATTATATTGACCAAACCTAAAATCAAATGTTTCTTAACTTAAATGTATTTTGTCTGTTATCGACGTATAGAGTACTTTATGTTTCATCAAGATAACTCTTATATAAATTGCTTATTTTAAAATAGTGTTTTGAGAGAGTGTAATTCACTGTTTTCGAAAATTTAATTTCTCCAGTAGACTTTTCAATTCAGCTAAGGCTGTCTAATTCAGCAATTGTTTTTCTTAAGCTGAATTGAACAGAAACTGAATTCTAGAAAATTGGAGATCAATTCGTAACATACGATTTCGGTCTTTGCCTGTCCCTTGAATTGGTCCCTATCTGGCGCCAAAGTGTCGCCAAACTTGAGTCATTCATTCCGAGGGTGTGCCATTGACCATAGATCAGAGTCGCAGGCTCGTCGTATGTTTTGTGCCCCATGCACATGGTCCAGGGGGACACAACTGCGCAGAGGAGCCCCACAGCATCCGCTTCATATTTCTCGCTGTCGTGACACCAGTCCCAGGTCCCCAGGTCCATAGGCAGGCAATCGTCGTCTAGATTCTAGAATTGAGATCCGGGATGCAGAAGATGTGCAGGGGTCTGGGGAAACGGAGAAAACATTTTACATATCGGTTACAGGCGACGTGTGATGCACCCTGTACCGAGACGAGAGTGCACCGGGTCTGACCCATTTTATCCTTTTTGCTGAGCCCCACACAGCCGTTGGTGGCGTGTTGTTCGCTGGCTGGCGTCTTTTGTTCGCCAAGTTGCGTCGTAGTTGCCATTGTTGCGAGGCCCCGAGCCTCCGGTGCATCGGGCCCTTGTTCTCGTGTTCGGTGCAGCTAATGCACTTTAATGCCATCGTACGTTCTCGAAGGCTTGCAGACTGCGGGATCTGTTGGCCAAGATAAATGACGGTGTCGGTGGAGCACATACGGCTGCCACTTCGATAGGATTCCCGATTCCCTGCCTGCCGCCCTGGGCCCCTCCTTCGGGAGTTTTGCAATTCGGCAGGGACTGGGAGACGACGACGACTACGACGATGCCTCAGGTGATGAATGGCCGCTGCACTTCCAATAATTGCTGCGAGAGCGAACCGAACTGCTGCAGTGATCATTCAAATTTCTTACCGGTCTAATGGGATTTCTAATTGCAACCATATTTTCATGTCCCAATTTCGGCACTTTTGTGCAGGCACTGAATGTACACGGCAAAGGCTAATGGGTTATTTGTCATTGCTTCCACAACGATTCCCATTTTCCTAACAACACCAAATTGTAAGCACTATCTGGTTCTGGGTATTGAAACATCTCTGGATGAAATGGCCACTTTGAATGTGACCATGAATATATTTCAGAAGTTCAAATGATGCATACTAACAATATGTAATGTATGTCGGTACGTAAGCACATAAAAGCAGACGAAAGTTCTCTCATTACTCTTAGTATTTTCTGAAATACTTACATCCCGCAACAGGCCAGAAGCACGCCTATAACAGGCCCGAAACACGACTTCAGCATGCCAAAAATGCGCCAAAGATCCAAACTGTTATATACTACATCTGCCCGAATTATTACATAAATTATTTTACAAAAGTATAATTTGAGTATTAATTTTTCACAATTCAAGGTAGACCATCTATGTAGGTCGTTGTGACTGCGGCCTTTCGCCCCAGTTCAGATCTAATCTAATTCTTCATAGTAATCATTGTCAAGTAACTAGACTACTATTCGCCTAAATTTCACCTTTATTATTTTAATAACATCCGAACTTTAAATTTTTATTTCTAGTAAAAGAGGCGTGTTACGGGCGTGTTGCAAGCGTTTCTACAATCTTATACATACAATGAAGGACAAAACTGTTCACACTTATATTAAAAATGAATAAGGTATTCTGTAAGTCGTTACTTTTACTCGGAAATGTACAACATTTTTTTATGATAATGTTTCTCATTAGTTGCGCAAACAAGCGCAAACAGCTCCTTAGATTATTTTTTCACATTACCAGTTATTTTAAAAATTTTTGAAGATATTTATTGAAATAGATGCTGTGAACAGTTTTAACGCAGTCTTAAAACGCAGTAAATCGGTAGATAAGATATAATATAAATTATTTACTAATTTGCGCAAGGTAGTTTAATTAAATATGGTAATTTTAATTGCTTTCTAATAAATTCTATAGGTTTCAATGGTTTTTTGAGCGCAATTAAATTACTAAAATGGCAAAGAAGCTAATGGCGTCGACTACAGCCGAAATTGCAAAAGAAATTGCAAAATTCGTGTTTCCGTTGGAGCAGTGGCCATAAGCAAAAAAGAATTTGTAATTGACCTTAACATCAAGAACGTTGGGGGCGAGTGGGCGACCACAAAAATTGTCGCCGGAAACAAAAAGAGTTGCTAGGCGATTGATTGTTACAGGAGCAGTAGGAAATGCATCGGATGTTACTAAAATAATTAGGACTACATTGGATATTAGTGTGTCCAACAAAACTATCTGCATGAATTCTTAGAAAATGTGGTCTTAAAGCTAGAGCGAAGGCTAAAAAACCACTACTAACTGACCGCCATCGAAAATTGCGTCTATAGAATTTCAACGTTTGCTGAATATTTCGATCTTTTAAGCCTAGTTTTTGATCAACTCATGTCCAAATGCGGCCTTCTGTTCCCAGTCCATTTATTTTTGTTTCATCTGACCAAAAAATGTTTTTCCATACGATATTTATGCAAGCAAGCAAATGAAAATTATTTAGTCATATTAGGTAATTACGCCTGTAAAAACTTAAATTTAGGAGTTATGACTAGTTATGACAGTGACCACAGAATTTATGTTCGATTTCCGCGCTTTTATTTTGTTTTATTATTATATACTTGTTTATGTTCAGAAGTGCAAAAAAAATATACAAATAGTTTTCTTATGTTATATGCACTCCTAAACTATGCCCGTCTTAAAAAAAAACTTAGACAAATTGAAATTTTAAATTTAAAGACAATTCGAAAAATTACATTAACATGTTTTTATTCCATTTTCGATGTTTTTTCTATGATCACGGTGAAGTTCACAACAGGGCCAATAAATAAAATTCTTCACATAACAATGTGATTTCCTAAGTTCAATCAGAAAAGTGTTGAAAGTCTTCTCTAGTGATAACTAGTAACTAGTTGTGAAATATGAGCAATCGATATGACACAACACGATCGTAAGAAGAATGCCTGACCTAAAGTCCGTCTTCGACGCAACCCGGGCCGCGTGATAAGGACTTATCAATTAAAACCAACAAACGACTCCAAGAAAGACACGATCACTGAAGAGTGCGTTGTCTTGGAGGAAATTTGTTGGACACGATTACAAGATCATTAACACGCAGCGGGTGAGGTACATAAATAATTTTTAGATAGTCGCCCCGCACTGTCCGCCGCCGCCGCACCGTCTGTTATCAGTGGTTCGCTGATGGCTTTCTTAAGAAAGGGTTGGCGGAGACACTTACGAATTATGATCACGCGCAAGATCAATTCGAACATAGTCGAAGTGTCCGTCGAATTCGAGTCCCACGTTTGCTCAATACACGCAATCGTGATGGAATTCTTTGATGGGCTTGTTTCTTGCGCTCAGATTGGTTCTTAGGAAAAGGGACAATTTTTTTCTTCACTATATCTACGAGCAACAATGCTGTGCCGATGAGCATCTTGATAGGTTTCTGATTAAATCGATTCAAAAACACCTGAGACACCTATGGAGCTATTGTGTTTCAGAGACTCACGTAACATTCTACGCAGGTGATGTAATTGTCTATGAAATTAAAAAAAAAAAGAATGAAATTGTTGTTTACAATCTTCCTAATTAATATGATTTAAATATGTTTAGCAAAAATAGGGAAATTAATAAGAATATACAAAAATATTCTTAAGCCACATTACTTTACGTTATATATACCTATATATGTGTTTATTAAACATTTGTATGACATTCGCACCTGAAATATTAATTAAAATATAAGCAAGATATAAAAAGACTGCAGAATCCTATTTAAAATTAAGGTAAAATATTATGGCATTCAAATTAAAAATAGATGTCGGAATCCCAAGCCTATATAATTCGTTTATACTTAAGTATGGTACAACAAAAAACACTTAAGAACACGTGTAAATGCAAAACACGTGTTAAAGCACATCAAATTATGGTAATATGTTTTTCGAGAGTTTTAGTCCATTTTTGCTTTTATAAAGCTCCCTTATGCGCTGAACACCGAGGTAAACAATTTAAAAATTCAATAAATGTTAACATGGTTAAAGATAAGTACGTCTAATTCAACGTTTACATTGAAGAAAAAAGTGGTCAAGTGAGAGTCAAACTTAAAAAAGCTAAAAGGTATAAAGCAGGCATAATCATAATCATGCTTTGTTATATATATAATGCATTTTTGCATTGACTATATTTATGCGATGACCAAAGTCGGGAATTTGACCTAAGTTAGGCGGAGAGTAGGCCAGAGTCCCGAATTTGTTTTACCGTATAAACGTGCAAGTCAAATATTTGTCCAAGACCCAATTGAATTGTGTGCAATTCATAAAGTAAAAACGAAGTCAACTATAGTGTGGAACGTTTATTGGAGTCTCAAGGAAACAGAACACATTTTAATAATTGTGCGAAATAATAACATAATTAGGTAAAGTGCGTTTCAAAATTATAAACGCACCGCACCGCTCACATGTGCTATTTAGAAAAACTAAGAGAGGAATAAGGATAATGATTGACACTAAAAATTGCGCACTTATGTAAGTGCTTTCAAAATCTACAAAAGAGTTATTGAATAAGGGTACTTTTGTTGTAAACGTTTAAAATATCATAAAAGTGGGTAAAACGGACGTTTCATTATTATAAACGCACTTATTGTTTCTCAAAAAGGAATAGAAAGAACGAGCATAACGGTGAAATTAATAATTTATTTGGCCACTATTATTCGCTAAAATTGCGAGAATTCGTCTTGGCATGTATTCTTTTCGTTTATAACGTTCACGCGTTTTTGATGGCGATTTTGAACTCGTCACGTTATTAAATTGGCGGTTGTCGGCGTAGACTTTTCAAACGAATTAACCCTAAAGATTCTCCATTGAGTTAGATCCGAAGAACGAGCTAGTCAATCCATTAAATCAATGGTATGGTTCGAAAAACGAGCCTTTGTGAAAGTACTCACATGAACTCGTGTGTTATCTTGTTGGAAACTAAGTCTATTTTCTGGAAATTGACGAAGATGCGGCAAGAGCGTTGCTTGGAGCACATCCTGGTACCCCATGCCCATGCTATTCATCCAGCATGAAGGAAATGCCAAATCAACAGTGCCGTGGCTACCAAAACTAAAAACCTAAACCATCACAGAACCATAACCGATATACGAATTCGGTCTTTTCGTAGATCTCTCCAATATACCTATACCCTGTAATTTTAAACCTTTTTCATGCATTAGGTGACTGTTTCTGACTGGACCTAAGATAACCTAAATGGGTACTAGAGGGATCTACGTAAAAAACGCGCATTTTTTTAAAATGTAATTTGGAAATTGGTCTCTAAGTTAATTTGAGAGTCTGAAAGCGTCTATGCCTTCATCAATCATCAAGTGAAGAAAAAGGTAATAAAAGTTTGTTGTTGAAAAAATGACCAAAAATATGTGGAAAACATAGAAATAAGACATAAGGAAGTGCGATTCTACTTGTCAAGCGTACCAGAATCCCTTATGTGTGAGTTCTCGCATTTTAGGATTAGAAACATCAGTACAGGCGTAAAAAGAAAGTAATTTCAAGAGGGCCTCACCGCAACTTGTAAGTATTTCAAAATTACGTCGTTATTCTTACACTCTTCTGGTCAGACTTCTTGTAATTCACTCGGGATTGCAATAGTAATTTATTTAATATTAGAATAACATTAAAATGTTTGGTGCATGTACCCCTCTAAAGTTTAAATTTAATACTGTCTTTTTGCATGAGTACCCCGAAATGAATCAAAGTAAACCAAAAATGCATAATTCAACAGTATTAAGAAATATTTCTATAGCTTTTCCTCATTCTGTCTCGCTTGCTCAAATTCTGTCTCGCTCAATTGAGCACCACTAGAGCACCCTCAAAAAATGATGCACACACGTACACTATATGTATATGAACGTTTCAGCACTTCCTTATGTCTTATTTCTATGGTGGAAAAGAATTTATTTTTAATTATCATGTTATGAAAATGTACATAAATAATTACAATTTGTGAATTATTAAAGATAGAATGGAATCGGCTAAATATATTACTCCCGATAGACCTGTGGGAGCAAAACCAATGTCTATATGACTTAAAAAATAAATAATATCTAACAGTAACACTAATATTAAAAAAAAATTTCACTCGAACTCGAAAAGATTTTGAAATATATGTAAACAAGAAAAAGAAGAATGCTATGATGTGAGCACAATTTTTTGAAAACTCAAATAAAATATCATATATCTGCACATAGAAGGCTTTAGTCATAAATTTAATACGAATTTAAACCAACAGGACCTCTGGAACGCACTTGATCGGTTTTCGAATTTGAAATCAAATATATATCCTGAATTTATGTCTATTTTAGCCATTATTAAGTGGTCAGTGCCATTGTAACTCCTGGGAACCTATAATTTAACCACTTGCTCCAAAATGCCCCAGACAAGATTTAAACGAGCCCAAATCTAGCAAAGTTGTTGTATCATCCAGAAAGGAGTTATGCCTTAATTAAGATCTTCCTTGCTAGAATCAATATCCTTCCGGGACAAAAGGAACACGTCCCCCGTCTTCCCCGCTCGGGTCGGTGGGCTGCGTGCAACTCAATTATACACCTAGGCCCCTTTCATCCGGATAATCCTTCCCCGAGGAGGCGGCATGGGGCTCCTATCGCAGAGTTCCATGTGACGAGACCTCGAATTGGGTTAATGGCGTGAAATGACACGGATTCTCTGCATCTTAGGCTGGGACTCGTGATAGCGTAATCCTTTAATTTAGCTTCTCTAGACTCCCCCTATAAATTACCCCCGAAATTCGGGATGCCCTCGGAGCTCCGCCAGCCTCCGCCATATGGAGCCTGGCGACAGGAAGACGCTTCAGGCGACGCTCGTCCGATGGCAACATGTCGAAGCAACAGCTCCTCGACGTCAATTAAGGAAATTTAGCCCCATCGCAGCCCCCGCAAAAGTGGGCGAAGGAGCACCTCTTTACCTTGCACGGAGTCATAATATGCGGCATGAGCCCCATTCGTGTCAAGGATCCTGCCGGAGCGACAGGGTTTTATATCCTGACCAATAAAGAGCAGCCCCGAGGAGTTAGGGGCCTTAAGTGGGGCTCCCGAGTCCTGACAGAGAGCCCCACGGCGACGTGGGTGAGCTCTTGAACATTCGAACTCTATCAGTCGATTAGTCGAAAGCAATGGGGCTCCATAAATACACTCGGGGCGGCGCTTTGTCGATTAAGGCGCCTCCGCTGATGGGACGCTGGATCAGCGCTATAAATAAGTTCCAAACAGTTTCCCCGGGGGAGCCCCGGGAGGCTGTGGGGCAGTCTGAGACAAGGGCGAAATGCGACAAAATCGCCCGTTTTCAGTGTCACACTTTCGAAGTGACGACACCAATCAGCCTCGCACTGTAACTCGACCTGTTGAAGTGGGCCCCAAACGAGGCTGGCCTGCACCAGGGAGCGTCCTTTTATTTTCCACCTCTCGAAGGCTCACGGAGGAGCCTCCTCCGCCACCTCAGCGGCCCCGAGCCATCGTAAATTTGAATGTTTATGATCGTCTGGAAGTGGTTTACAGCCCGAGATAAGTGCTCGTAACTGCCAGAGCAGGGCCAAAAGGGTTGACGCAGATTACTTTAGCTTCTTTAGAGCAAAACGAGGAAGACCAGAGGTGGAAGCGTTTTCAATTAAGGTCCCAAATGTAGGTACAGATGCAGGTTTTAGTGCTTTTACTATCTGCAAGAATCCTTTTAGAGCCTTTTTCAAACAGTAACTCAACCTTATCCAGGACGCCGGGAATGCAGTCGAGCATTAAAAATTTGTAATTGCGAAAGCCATTTTACTGCAGCAAAGAATAAAGGAGGAAGTTAGGGCTTTTTACTAATTGCAGTTACTTTTGTATGTTAATAAAAACATCAAGTAAAATCTTTAAATGTAATACATATTCCAAATAGCAAAGAGAATTTCAATAGTCAAAGTCATTTTCATTTTGTCATATCCTGATTTATCATATAGGCCGTGACACATTAAAAGCAGAAAGCAGCGGCAGAGGTAGAATCAGCGGCAGAATTCTGCTCTGCTTTCTTGATACGACACATTAAAAGCAGAAATCAGAAAGCAGAGAAATCAATTTGACTTTGAAATCCATATATATCAACTCGAAAGTTCATTTGTTTATTTAGATATTTGTTGCTGAATTGCGCCGAAATGGTTGGTTTGATATTTTTCATTTTTTTGTCTGAAGATACTACATCCTTTAAATTCACATATGGACTATTTTTTATGGACATAACATTAGGAGTTTCAAAATGGCGAACTTAAGATGGCGGTCAGCAATTGTAAATTTCAAACGGTTTCTATGAATATTACATATTTAGATTTTTGGAGATGCTGATTGCGACTCAGCTTTCAAAATTTATAAATCATGATAGTAGACCAAATTTTTCACGATTGAAAGTAATACCATGAATAAATTAGAATACATAGTTGATTTAATACCCAATAATTTACTGAACATTGACATGTGTAACGAAATGCTTAGACAGGCGATAATTTCTATAACGAATAGATTTACAGCTTTGATGTTTTTCAATAGAAAGCAACGAAGAAATAGCGAAAAAAATAAATACCCTTATTTACTTATTCAACACCTAAAGTTTCCAAGATTATGAGCCCCTCTGAAACTGAATCTACCACCGTCCATGGTAACAGAATCAGTTTCGAAGATTCTGTACCAAATCCATAAATTTTAGCAATACTTCTAAACTTCCTAATCTGGCTAAAATACTAATGTTTTAGAAGTATTTAACTAAATACTAATGTTTTAGAAGTATTTAACACCGGGTGAAACCGGGTTACTCGGTTAGTTTTTAATAATTTCAAAGTCGTGTCACTCCTTAAGACAAGATAGCGAATCGTTTTTTTTAAATAACAATTTAATTTTAAATCCCAAAAATTAATATAACTCTATTTGAATTTAAATAGAAAATAAAATATCGTTTTTCATTTTGTTGCATTGTACTCTAAAAATAACACCCTTAGATATCTATATATTTCTAAAGTCAATGAAAATGTAAATGAATAATAAATTTGAATTTCATAATTTCGCAAGCTTGCGCAAGATTACAATTATTTACTATCTCATAATAAAATATTTTTACGCTGAAAATTACGTACGATTAAGGCTACTAAAAAAATCTGGTTTTATAAACAAGTGATGATAAGACGACATTAACAGAGACAAGACTATTTAGATGTTATTGGCGAAAATAAATGAATCACTCAAATAAAAATTCGTTGTAATTAAAAAACTTATACCTAGAAGAAATTCACACCGTGTTATTTAGTTCAAGGTAGTGAAAACTAAAATTGCAAATTTTATGGGCTGGATTAAATTAAGATTTAAGACCGATAAAATTTGTTAGTCCAAGAATTTTCATTTAATTCTCAAATTAATTGGGTTTTCGTTTTTGGTAATACAAGTCGAAAAAAAACTCGAGAATTTATCAGAAACTAATTAGAACTTGGGGAATTAAGTTGTGCAACAACAATAAAAATTGCAAGTTGAAAATTTCGTAGTGCATCTAGTATTTCCGCAATGAAGCTAATTAAAAGAAAATTTTTAATTTATCACTCGATCGCAAGGGCACGGCACCTAATATTGTTCTTGGGCGCAGCTCGAAGCAAATAAACGTCGGACGGGGAATAATTTACAGCGGGGAATAATTAATTCTGCCAACAGTCGGAAAAGCGGTCTCCTCCGGGTGCAGGTCGCCTTCGCAAGAAGTTAGCAATCCTCGCCCGTCGTCTTCTTCTTATCACGGGCGGATCCGTGCCCCGGGCCCCGGGCCCCGGGCCCCGGGGTAAGTAAACGAAAAACTCTTAAACGGAACCAGCACGCTTCCTGCATCTGAAATTCAGAAACGAGCCCCGGCCGGGCCTCCTAGGCCCCTTCTTGGCATTGTCTTGGCGGAGCCCCGGCCTCCTCCGACGGGTGGATGACTTCTTCGGATTTCGTTTCAATTTCTTCTGCTGCGAAGAAGGCGCACTCGGCTGCGTTTTCCCGAGCCCTGCCTCCAGCTGTCGGGCTAAATTTATTCGACTCGATGTCGACCCGGAGTTTTCCCATTTATTGAGTTAAACTGGCAGAGGAGCTCCTCAGTCTTGAGCTGAGCCTGAGGTGTTGGGGCTCTTCAGGTGGAGCCCTGCCGACTGCTCCGCTCCACCTGATGGAATCTTACCAACTAATTCCGAGAGCTGATTTATTGGATTAGTTCGTTGCTGCTAATTAAGTGAATTGGGTAAATCGTAGACGTTGGCTAGATCTTCACACTTTCGAATGGGAAAAGTTTCGGGTTTACTCAGGAAAAGTTCTAACTTTATGATGATGATTGATGCACAACGACTAGACAAGTTATTAGCTCATGTGGTTCTCATAAAATAGCACACATCTACAAGATATGAAAAAAAAATGAATCTTTGCATTAAAGTTTATTTGAAGAATAAAAAGTGGCGTCATTAACCTTTTATAATTTATTGCTCCAGGGCAGTTAGACATAAAAAGCGAAGAACCTCTGAAAAAAATCTATATAATTAACCAAAAATAGAACACTTAACGATAATAAACTATTTTGTAAGATAAGCCCGAAATAGGGCCATCTGAAACGAATTAAACAAAATATGTATATTTAAAGAGTATTTCTACCTTTAAAATGTTGAAAAATACATTTTCTTAAAACTTTTTTTATAGAAAGAACAAATATATTGTTTTCAAATTTTACAGGTATAATTATTGGCCTTTTAAGAGTATAAACATTTTTTTTTTTTTTGAATCTTTGTATTGGTTTTTACGGCCATTAAAATATTTTTTAACATTATTTCGGCCGACTGGATACCATCTAAAAAAACATGGGAAATTATTTAGTTTTGAAGTAGCTATGGCATGAAGCAAAAATAACTTTTTTTTATATAAGAAAATAAAAAAAATGGCAGACATTTTTCGAAAAAAAACAGATTTTTGAGGTTAGAAAATCACAAAATTTATAACAGATCTTTTTGATCCTGATTCATGCGATGTGTACAAAAACATATTAAAAACTCAGACCCATCAGTTCATTATTGTTTTAAAATCGTGGCGACGATTCGCCAAAATCGCATATAAGTTTTTGAAAAGATATATTCTAGCCTAATGGTACTTTGCTTTATACTTTCATTAATAATTTTTAAATTCAAATATCATTCTAAAAATACATGTTTTTAGTTTTTGGTGGTATATTGGCCGTGTTCAAGAATTGAGTTTCAGCAAATTAAGTCAAAAAGAAATTTTTGCTTTCTCCAAAATTTGAAAAGTTAAGACAAGGCAAGAATTATATACATATTTTTCGTTGAACTAAAATTATATACATACATATATTTCAAAGCTCTACGTAATTCTGCAATTAAAACCATTCTTTTGTAACATACACTCTTAAATCTTTATTATGAAAATTCCGAAGATGTGAATGTTTTTCAACGTCTCAGTAAAAATTTAAATTTTATAAATTTTCTATATAATGCATGTGCATCTTACCCAACATTTAAATTGGATTGCTGACATTTTTTTATTTAAAAAGTTACCTCTATTCAAGCAAATACTTTCAACTTAAACTAATTTTACATTTTTACGTAGGTAAAACGCGTGTAGGAGCCTGAAGCACTCGAAGAACTAAAATGCAGATTTTTGCATCCGCCGTTACAGATTCAACTGAACAGACACTCGGAAACAGCTTGAAATAAAAACTTCATTTCCTTCTCCTGAGTCCCAAGCTCAATGCTCATCCGTATTCCTGGAATAAGTCCTTATCATAATCATAAACCAACATGTGTACCTTAACGAGTTATGCTGTAGTCAGGGATTTTGTGTCTCTTAGGAGCCTTCCCGACAAATCAGAACCCGCTCCTGAACGTAACTAAGAACAGAACACAGAAACCAATTATAAGTGCCTCAGCCTATGAGGAGCTAGATAAAAAATTTGCGCACGAGCGTTTTAATGAGGAGTTTTAATTAAAGTAACGAGCCGTAATCAGATAACCAAAAGCGCGCATATTTTCTATTCTTCCAGTAAATAAATATTTACAATTAAGAGATTCCTAAAATTTTTTGCGCATAACGTCCTCGCATCAAACTAGCACCTCTTATCATATTTAGTCGTAATAAATTTATTTAAGCTTCTACAAAACACTTTCCAAATCGCACAATTGATTGCCATAAATAAAGTCCAAAACAAAGGCCAAATATTTCTTATATAAACGAAAAAGCTCTGGCGCGCGTTATAAGGTTATCAAAAATTCCATAAATGTTTAAATAAATTACCTAAAATCTGCTACTTATTAAAACGCGTCAAATAAAAATTGTAAACATCGGTCCGAGAGCGAATGAATTGATTTTGAAAATTGTTATGAAAAGGTCATCATCAATTTGCCTGTCAGAAAATTCATAAATAAAAATAACTTTTGAAGCGACATCGTCAATAAATTTTGGAAAATATCATGACACTGTTAAAATTCGGCAATCGGCTACTCGTTAACAATTTTATAGCGGCGCCAAGAATTCAAAAAATTCTCTTGTTTTAATTTATCAATCGTGCAAATTGGTATTTAATCCGATCGAGACTCAGCACCTCGGATGGCGCCAGATTTTTTCATATATTTAATAAGGAATAACATCCGGGAATTGTTTTGTGGGATTCACTGTTTTCGTTTTTCTAATTAATTTTTAAATTCCTGTTTAAGAACAAGGATGCTACAAGGCACTACGGATGTTGGGTTTTTTAGGCAATAACTAGATTTCTACAATCGTCATATGATTTTGCTATATTGTGACGCACAAATTTTAAACTTTTAAGAAATTTCGTTATTTGAATAGGTACGAAATTCTTATGCAAATAATAGTATTTTAATGAGTTCATCACGTTCAAAGGAGAACCAGAAACATCAATCTTAAACTCCGAACAATACAATTTCAAAATACTCGAAAACATGTTTTATGTAAATAATTTAGTCTAATTTATGTATCGCCAATGAAATCAACTGAAATCAACTGAAATTAACTGAAAATTTAAAATTGAAATTACAAGAAAGTCCGATATTTACGAATATGCCATGAGTTTCTATAATACGACATTTTTTTAAGCTAAAGTTTTCCTTAGCGACTTTTCAAATATGTATTTCAATTAAGATATCAATTAGTGTGCAATACATATTTCTGACGGGATTCTGAAATGCGTTCTTCCCTGCGTGCTTTGTTGACAAGCACGCATTCTTATACCTTATACACACCGGGACAATGCAATAGGTCGGTACGATACCCTAAAACCTTATTTTCTGCTTATACATATTTGTGCGACTTATTTCTATATCTTTCTGCAGTGAAAACAAAATAACTAATATTGCTATTCTGTTTTCAAATCCACAAGTCAAACCTTTCTGAAAATTTTTGCAATTGTGGAAGTTTTATAACAGTTTGATGTGATCTATAAAATATGTATAACGTCGCTTTTTTAAAAGTTAAAAGTGGTTCAAACTGTTTGATTTGGGTATTTATAATTGCGTTATTACGGTTTTTGTATATTAGTGCAAACCTTTTAGAACTTTTGTTTACAAAGATAAGTAGAAAACAACATTGCACTCCAGAGGAGAAACGGTATTTTTTAGAGGTTAAGAGAATAGAAATCAAATGATCCGATATATTGTAAAAATCTGCTAATTTCGTCACCAATGTTCAAGCCAGACAAATCCAACGAAATGCGTAGAAAACAGAGGAAAGCTTCCCTAAGGACGGATCTACCATAAGAATACTGGCATTGGCTAAAATAAACCCATTTCGATTTTCAAAAGTTATTGCTGCTGAGATTGACAAAGCGGTAAGTTCCCGCACTGTACGTTGAAGATTAGTGGATGCCAATCTACCTATCAGGATAACCCGAAAAGTTCCTTTGCTATTCTAAAAAAAATGAAGTCGAAGGTACAGTTTGCGAAAGTCCGTCTATCTTGATCGGGACCAGAATTTCAAAAAAAGTGGCATAACGTTTTTGTGAGCGAAGAGACAAAAATCAGTTTGTTTCCTAATGACGCTCAAATGCATTTTCGTCGTCCGACTGCTTCTCATGGAACGGAATCATCGTATAACGGACACTTTGACGTGGTTTAAATATTTAGACATTATGTAGAATGTCATGTTACCCCTTAATTTGTAAATATCAGCAGGACAACGATCCTAAACATACTTCCAAACTAGTCAAAGATTGGTTTGGGCAGGAAAATATCCCCGCTATGAGCTGACTAAGTCAGTATCCAACAATTTAATTGTTCAAATGATTTTTTGAGAAGAATTAGGTAGGTAGGTATATATTTTTTTTAAATATAGGTATATGTATATGTATATAGTTATTAAAATTTGCATTTGCTATGTAAAGTAACGTAAGTTTTATTAATTTTTTTAAAAACTTCAATCATAGTATCTATATTTAAAATTGTATACCTATTTAAAATCAGAAAACGAAGTTGTCCAAAAAACTTACGCCCGATTTCCCAGTACGCGCTTAAGTTCTCATTCAGTTAAGGGGCTATACAAGTGTGAGGGCTTGAAATTTAGGTGATTTTCGGGAATTTTTTTAAAGAAAACTACTTAACTAAATGTTTTGAAAACTTGAGAATGTATTTAGTTATATATGATTAATATAACATAATTTTGTTGTTGAGAAATATTGCGATGTAAGCGACTTATACGCTATTTTCGGAAGCGCCAAAAACAAAAAGTACCCCAACTGTTGCCACGATTCCGGTCGATAGATTAACTTAAAAAAAAAAAAACAAACATGGCGTTAAACTAGAAGGTATTTCCTATACCCTGAACTAGGATTTTTGAAAAATATCGAAATCTAACAAAATGGCGTAGTTTTGAATAAAAAATCAGCTTTTTTGCCTATAAAATAGTCGGTTTTTTCAATGCCAAATTGTCAATTTTCATCCAATCAAAAATATCCTATGGTCGCTAATAACCATTGTAGTTCTACAGCGACCTTAAAGAAATAATAAAAAAAAAATATATATATCCTAGTTCAGGGTCTTAATTCACACTTAAAACCGCACTGTAAAACCAAAAAATGATTTAAACGGAAGCTTAAGTGACGATCACAACTTAAGCTCGCCCTGTGAAATTGGGCATAAGAGTACCTAAATTTTTTTTAGAGTGAAGTTTTATTGAAATTAAAATTTTTCAAAGTTTTGCGTTTTAACCACATAGTGCTTAAGTAAATCAATATTTGTATATGGCCTCATCTTACTTAAGTGCTTTTAAGGTAAATACTCGACGATAGTGTGCCATCTTCACTTCAAGATAAGCCGTTTTAAGAGATGTGCAAGCATCGAATTGAGATTGCGATCTAGCTAATCCGCGCTTTTCTCCGTTACGCTGGCTTTCGAAACCACAAAGGTCTTTTGCATACAAAACCTTGAGAATGACAAGTTCAGCACGACACCGCAACGAGTCATGGTCCCAGCCAGAAAGTTAGATACACCACTTATACCATTTTTATTTTATTTTATTTTATTTTATTTTATTTTTCCGTAACACAGGGCCAGGTATCGCACTCGATATCACTTGATATCTGCCTCCAGGTGATCTTGAAAGTCTCCCACGACTACGGATTCCGTTCTCGGTTACCCAACACCTCGAATGGTAAAAACAATGAAATTTCTTGAGCGGTTACTTCTAGGCGACGACCACAAGACCAAAAGACCAAGAACCTTAACTTTTTGTACGTGAAGACATTTTCTACGGTGGCACCTAAGAAGGTGCCTCAGGGTGCTTAAGACAGTCCCAAAGAAAACGTTGAGAGACAGTGCAACGTCTTCGACTTCGTCTTGGTCGTCGTCGCATAAAACGCACTTGGCTCTGAAATAAATGCGTGATTCCGCTGCAGAGTCAATAAACTCGGGTCCGCCGCGCGACACCGCGGGAATACAAAAAAAAAAAAGCGAACCTGACGGCCGGCGGCGACGGCTGCGACCGCGGAACGAATCCGCGTTGTGTGCGCGCAATTTGCATATGAACCGAAAAATTTCATCTCGCCGCGCGGACGGACATTCAGATGCAGCTGCTGCTGGGCCATTTGTGTCACGAAAAAGACATAAATCGCGGCCTGACAAAATGTCAAAGCATGTCCACGAATCGGTCCCGCCCCCGCGACCGAACAATTTCTCTATAGGGAAGAAAATTCGCGATTTTATAGATGCCGTCTAGCAAATTTTCGCAAAAGTCGCTAATTGGACTCGGGATTCGCGACTGATGTAAGGCTTGACATTTTGGGGATTTGGCGCGATGGGGGGCGATTTCGGTTGTAATCCGCTTAGGGGAGCATTAAATCACATAACACGAGTGCGGGGGTGGGTGGAAGCTAGCCGCGGATTAGCCGGAGACGGATCCCAAGTCTGTCTAGCACTTTTCCTAAGTCTATGATTTATCGGGTGAACGACGGCCGCGTTCTCGCGCTAGTTCTCTAATTAGTCGCGTGTACTTGAACTTAGGGTTCGACCCGCTGAATCACCAATTCAAATTCAGGCCTCCATCAGTCAACGTCCGCGCCACTTGTTTACGGAATTTTTTAAACTAAGACCAGGGAATGAGTAGCGAAAAAGTTTTTATTTCTGCAACACATATTCATGCTGAGGGAATTCTTTAGAAATAAATTTAACCCCGAATTTTCATCAGCCCTCTGATCAATTTAATGGCTTTTCTTTAAAAAATAAATTGTTTTTTTTCCATTACTTAGGGCGCCTCTGTGAGAATCAATTTTAAGATTATAGTTTTTGATTAATTTTACTTTTATCAGATTTTTATAACAGCTCAGTTCTTTTGATTTTCCCATCTGGGTCAGGTTGAATAGGAAATTTTGCATGGAACTGAATTTTAAAAGCCCTCACATACATACATACATACATACATACATACATACATACATATATCAAAGATTTTAAAATTTATAAAAAATTCATCGCATTACCTACCATAGAGCCCAATTATTAAATCCTTTCGAATCGGATCGAAAAGAGCTTAATGCCCGTTCTCCAATGCGCCGACCAACCAACCACGAACCAACCACCGAAAACGCTGAATTGCCTGAATTCGCGTGTAAAATACAAGCTCCTGCCTGTAGTTGTGCCTGCCGGCTGTCACAACATCCTCGGGCAAATATTTTATCTGGAAGAGTTTTTATCACTACTTGAGCGAAAAAACTACTCACTTTTACTTTTAGTGCTGGGCTGGAATTACCGCGCACATTTTTATCAGCACTTTATGTTAAAATTAGCGCACTGAGTTTCTGGCGACCGGTGGGACAGCTGTCTCACTGACAGGTATTCTAGTACAACACAACCGCTGAATGGGCGACTAGTACTATGTGGTTAAAACGCACACATGAAAAAATTAGCCAGGTTGACCAAAACACGAGCGAGAGGGAATATGATGCCAACATAATGTGTGACGCGATGGTACGATTTTGGTTCGTTCTTGGTTGGGTGGTCGGTGCATTGGAGAACGGGCATAAAAAAACCCGTTTTGGACTAAAGTTCCTTAATAAAGTCGCTAAAATTGTCAAAAATTCATTTTAGCAGCCTTTGACTTTAATTAATTTTTTCCTTCAACGAGGTTAAAATATTAAATAATCTAATACATAGAAAAAATCCAATCGAATTATTTTTAATTTTTAAATTATGTGCGGAAAAATTAATTGAAGTTAAAAGTAACTAAAATGAATTCCTATGAGAATTCTAACGACTTTATTAAGGAATTTTATCTAAAAGGGCTTTTGTAAGCTCTTTTCGACCCAATTCGAATGGATTCAATAATAAGGCCCAATATTTTCCCATCCACACTTCAAACTTTGGACCAGATAAATTTTTGAATTAATTACGTAAAGTGGGTATAAATCCAGCCAATTTGATTTGATTTTCGCGAAATAAAAAGTGTTTGATATGGATAATTTTTCATAAATCTCAATTCAGTGCAAAATTTTCTGATAAATCTAGAACCCAAACCTATTTGAAAAAAAAACACATCTATTATACCTAACCTATAAAAATCCGTAATTTTGAATTTTGAAAATCTAATATTATTCGAAACCAACGACCCCGAAAGCTCCAGGAAATCATTTTTAATATCTTGACCCTATTTAATTCAACTTTTTGTTTTAAAAATGTCTACTGAACCTATAATTGAATTTTCTATAATATTAAAAGCACTTGTTGTATTTTTACGACTTTGCTTGTGCTTCCATTGAAAAAACAACAATTTTGAACTAAAGATATAAAGTAAAAGTAAATAAATCAGTTTTCCAGACATCAAAATAAATTTAGCGCGCTATTTTATCTTCAAGTGGTGTTATCAGAGGCGCTTACCAATAAACAGTGCATTTTTAGAAAGTGTAATCTTCAGGAAATGAACTTTAAGTAAATGAAAATAGTTTGATTTATTCCTTAGTGTTCGTGGACTTAAATTAAATAGCAGCTGCAAAATTGTTTTACCTGCAAATAAAAAGAGAAATATATTAGTATATAAAATTCTATTTGTTTGTTATAAATATTTAGAATAAAAAACGTTTGTTTATTTTAAAGTAACAAAACATTAAACGTTCATTCGTAATTCATGCTAAAATCGTACTTAAGACTTTACGACTTTTAAGACTCTTTTATTTAACCCGTTGTAGTCACAGGGGGTCCAGAAGTCCCCAGAAAAAGTTTACAGCTCAGCTCCTTAGCTCAGAACGTACATATATTTTATATATGAGTTAGAGCTGCCATCTGTTGTTGCTAAATGACACTATAGAGATTTAACGGTCACGAGGCTCGACATAATCTCAGTTAACCTTTGGATATTAATTTCAGCAAAGGTTTTTTTTATCTGGAGTCCAAAATATCCCGTGTGACTTTCACATGCGAAATATAATATAAAAAATAATTTGATTTTTATAAGTTAAATAATCGTGATGCAGTATAAGTATAGTGGAAGGTAGTTTACTGAGTCCAAATCTGTTCACAGATTTATGCTATCACGTCTAGTTTTTGAGTAATAATAGTATGAAAAGTGAAAAAATCCTTATTTTGGCAATTTCTTAAAATTTATTAAAAAATAATGAAATGACGTAGAAGCTGAAAAGATATCTCCTAAACAACTTAAATGTTTAACTGCATAGGGCCTAAGCAAAGGTTCATGTAAAACTCATTCTGTAAACAAATTTTAGGAAAGTTCATAAATAACTGATTTTATTATATATAGATAGTTAAGGATCTAATCTTTTATTAGAGGTATGTTTCACAATCGTGCGATAACCAGTTATGAAGAGAAGTTTTCAAATATATCTAATATATGACTTTTTTCACTATTTAACCCAATATTTGTCGAAAACGTGATGCGCTAGAGAAATTATGACTATATATTTGGATTCACCGTGTTCAAATATAATGAGTCCACATATAGTACGTACATTGTTGTTATTCTGATGCCGACCGGTGTTATTATTAACTTTTCAATTTTTCAAAAATGTGTCACTTCAATCTGCAGAATAAATATATTTTTGCTAGTACTGACAGTAACACTTATTTTTAATTTTTTTAGTTATTATATGTACATATGTATAGTTAAAATTAAAATTTTGAAAAAAAATCTATTTGGTTATGTAAAATTGACCTTTAAATATGGTAAGTGAAACTTTTGCTACAATATTTCAAAAAAAATAAATGAATGACAACTGTTTATTCCACTGGACAAATATTGAAAACTTTTCGAGTTATTGTGCAAACCGTAGCAAAAATCATGAAAAAAAGCGTTTAAAATTTAAAGATTGCGTGAGCAAAAGCCCTTAAATCTTCAGTTAAAAATGAGGTTTAGTAACTGTTGTCCTAAACTCAATTTTCTTCTTTTTATTTGTTTAGCAACGTATAAATGGCCTTATTTAAAAATTCTAGAAACATATGCACCAGATTAAGAAAAATATCACCTAATGTGTAAAAATGTACGACTAAGTAGTAAAACGTGAATTATTTTGTAATTCCAGATTACGCTCGTCTATGTATAGGCCCTACGCATGAAGAATTCAAATTCAAAGGTGAACTGCAATTAAACATTTTATAAAATTCCTCCTCGTTTCTTTGTTTTTCATTGGAATCCACTTTACACTGAATAAAGTTGGTTTTTTTATGGCATCGTCATTCCATCCATTAAAAGCTATTATGCCACTTTTAAATTATCCCATTTCTCTTACGTTTTTCTTACAATCATAAAGAGGGTTCCATTCATCAGATGGGACCGAAATTAATTATGTTTCCAAACATGCATTTTCCCCGACACCAAAAACAATGGTGAATTGGACACCATAGCCAACGGTTGCAATCGGAGTTCAGATAAAAAGTCCAGAAAAATGAGCTGCGTGCGCACATTAAGCATATTAAGTGGCGGGGCGTGGAAACGGAGTGCATATCGTCGTATCTTAGTAATTAACAGGGTGTCGTTTATTTCGACATATCGCCGATGATTAATGCATCTCCCACCGGTTCTATCCGCTAATAACTTTGCGTCTAAACGACGGAAAATGCGTGTCGAACTTGGCAATTAACTTCTATCTGCCATCGGATCTCGCGGGTAATTTTTCGCGACCATCCCGCTAATCAATTTGGCAATGGACATTTTATTCGCACTGTTGTCATCCAGTTTTCGCGCGATCTCAATTTATAAATATTTCGAGTTTGAGCCTGATTCAATCTGGCTAACTTGGAGCCAAGCTCCAGAAGATACCCCAAATAGATTGGCAATGACGCGAAAATATTTAAAGAAATGAATTAGCTAAGAAAAACATCTCCACGACGTGCGTTCCTTGGGGTAAACAAATGAAAAAGAGCCGCCTGGCGATCGGTCAGTAGGGCTCCGCAATATCCACTTGGGGATATTTTTGGCATGGAATTCTTCGTCCGCGCGCCGCCCGTGCAACAAAATTCATTTGCATCTTGTGCAGGCTGAGCAGCCAAGACAAACAGTCTTCGTTTTGCGTCTTCGTCTCGGCTCACAGCGGCCTGCTCATCTTCGTCGACCGTCTTAAAACCGCCTCCGCCGTCTTCGGCGGGGTCTTGGCTGCGGTCTCAGCTAACTCGTTTCGATTGGACTCGGGTACCAGCTTTATTGAGGTTATGTTTAAGCACTGCACTTAAGCATGCAGATGCAGTCCAAGACTCATGCAATCGGCCTTACGTGCTTTTGATAAATGGGATTTTCGTTTTTTTGATTCATAACATCGCTGCCGCGGATTTGGTGCCAGAAGTGGGGTACGGGAAGGGCGACTTGCAGCATTTATTTTTACTTTGCTCGGTGAGGAGTGCTGCAATTTTGCGCCAACTTACAACTTAACTTTGTTTTGAATTCGCTTGGACTGCAGAGAAAAAACGTGAAAGGAATGCGTTTCGGGAAATGGGATTTTGATTTTTATGGAAATGTCAAAAATACATTTTTTTTTATTACAAGAAACTAAGGTATTAAAATCTTTTATAGATAATCGACTGTTTTTTCTACAAGGCACTTTTTTAACTGTTCTAATATTTATCTCTAAGGTGTAATATCCACATTTTTTAGATTAATTGCAATTTTGAAATAGGTTTTTGGCTGAAAATTAATTTTAACTCTCTATATGGTCCCCCGTAACTTTCAAGTCACACATTAATAAAAAGATATTTTGTTTAAATAATTCATTGATTTTCCATAATATGGCATATGCACCTTATTTTACAATATCTATTTATCAGTTATATCTTTGACAATCGCTATTAGCACTAACATGAAAAATCAATGCGCATATGAGCATATGTAAATACTTTTGGAAATTATGTAGATAAAAGTCGAAGGAACCATCTTGTGCTATTACCATTATTTTTATTCTTCTATCGATGTTTATAAGTCATAAATATATTTCATAATATAATATATTTCACTTTACATTTTATAAATAATATTTGTTACCATTTGTATGTGATAAGATAAATAATAAAAAAATCCTAGGCACCGTAGATAAAATAATATCGTTGAGTCTAAGTCTTAATACTGTACCTACATATTTAAATTTTATTCTTTATCATTTTTAGTTTCATTCTGTCTGGCTTAGACTTAGGTCCCCCGACGCGACGACTCTTGGACCAAAATATTACTAATTACATATATTAAACTTAAAGGGCCAATACATATTATTTTTTAACTTTTTAGAAGTTTTTTTGTGTCGCGGGTTTTTTAAATTTTTAATTTAAGATTTTTATAGGTACTCCAGACAAATATTCGTCCTATATAGAGGATTAACTTTGTAAAAATATTCTGAAAATTGCTGTAACTTTTCGAAATTTTAAAATTATATAAATAGGTACATACCTATCTCGGGAAGTTCAAGCGTTTGTGTACATATTTTAATATGAGTTCAATTTGAACCCAAGTAATTTAAAAAAGAAAACTTGAAATCGGATCTCTGTAAACAAAAAGTCGTCTTTAAAGTAATTTTAAACGTTTTAGAGTAAACATTCAAAACTATAAAAATGATAAAATTCATATTCTTAAATCTTTTCCTTTCAACCGTAATCTTGAGCTTTAGGAATTAAAATGCCCACCCTCACAAAATTGATACTGATATTTAATACTGCAACTTTAAGGCCAAATATTTACCGGAAATTCTTTTTGCAGATCAAATTCAGTGCAGGTCATAGAAGTTTTTATAGTATGGCATGGTTGCAAATTCCTTTAAAATAATTTTAAGACTTGTCTCGGTGTCTTCTCTTATAACCCTGTGTCTGACTAGAAATATTTTGCAAACGTTTCTGACTTGCTGAGTTCACTTCATGAATAAGATCACAAGAAATATGAGACGTGCGAGTGCACTGGACTCTTCGATATTTCTTGAGGATAAAGAACAAAGCAGACAAGTAATTTCGTGATAGTGTAAGCAAATATTTTATGGTGAACAAAGGTATCTTTAAGATTATGTACCTTTGCAATGAAAATACTTGTAAATAAATCTCTGAATTTCGAGGCATTTTCCCAAAAGATCCCATTGAATCCTGGAAAACTCTGAAACTCATTGTTCGAAAAGTTCAGTTGCTAGTAAATCAGGGGCACTCCTTAAGCACTGAATCCGACAGTCCCGCCGGTCGGAGCTCACCAAGAGTGCAACAATTTTGGAGTAGTTCTCAATCGAAACTTTCCCGCAAAAGAGTTTTTCCCGACCTGATACTGAAAATCTGAAATTCATTGCTGATCGGAGCGGAGCCCCATCGTCGTGGTCGTGGCCGGGCCAGAAACGGGCCCCGGATGCCTTTGGAAGAAGACTTTCTAAAAACTTTGACTAATGGCGTCCGCGGCCGACCCTTGACTCGTTAGACGGCGTTTTCTTATTTTTTTATCGTTCAAGTGCGCGTCTTAAGATGCTTCCATTTGTTTGTTGAACCCGTGCACTCGGAGTGCTTTTCTCCGGGTAACTCCGCGATAAGTTATGACCCGCGCCGTGTATTTTTAGATGCCAGGCAATAATAATAAACAGAATTTGAACTAAACAAATTGGAGTTGTTCCTCGGTGATTTTCTCGTGCACTTAAAACGGCCGCGCGAGACGCGTTGCCACTTGCCGGACAGATACGCGTCCCGCTCGAGCCACAGATTAAATCGATTACAAACTTTATTAGCTTTCTATCTCGAGGTGGATTGTTTTCGTTTCTAAGTACTCTTAAAGTGGAACTATCAGCGATCTAGTTAAAACTGATCAAGATCGATCTGACGAGTTGGATTTTTTATTAGATCTCAAATCTCAACCAGATTTTGACTAGTTTGTTTATATTTGTTTAGAATTTTGTGAAGTAAAGCATATTTTCATAAAGTTTTATTTAAAATCCTACATATTTGCATTAGGGGTCGATCAGAATTTACCGGACGAGCCATCGGAGCGAAATCGGAAGGTTTAATTTTTGCCTGTGTCCGGCCCAGTTTTTTTTTTTTAAGATTTTCATAAACCTAAAACGAAAAATTTATTTTTTAAAAGCTAATTGAGCATTTTTGAGTCCAGCCGTGTTATTAGCTTTAAAAAAAATCCTTTCCTGCTTATTCAGCTTAACGAGAACAACTGCTGAATTGCGCTGCGCAGTCAACTCAAAATATTGAATTTCTAAAAACAGTCTGAGGATGAATCGGTTTTAAAGAAAAATATTAAAAAATTTTATAAAATAGTAAAAAAATATATATTTAGGATATTAAGATTATAAATTGTGATCAATTTAAACAAAATATGGAAACGAATTTGTAAAATAATTTAAATAATAAATAGGTTGTCTTGCGAAGAGATTGTTTTGAAAATTGAAACGTTCTTCCCAAAATTCTGAAGTATTACTAACTTGTAAAATTTAAGTAATAGTTCTCTTTCCAAAAAATACTATTAAAACTTAAAAAACAAGCAACAAATAACAAGAAAACTTTTTCCACTAATTCAGCATAACGAGAGCAATTGCTGAATTGTGTTACACAACCAACTGAAAATATTTAATTTTTAAAAACAGCCTTAGGAATCGGTTTTAAGACTAAAAATCTACTGAATTTCAAATACCATAACTATGTATCTTCGAGAAATCATTTAATTCCTACAAATATGTTCAATTCGAAATATAAAACCAATTTTTAGAAAGCCTTTTTTTAGAAATTTTAAACACATTATCTTTTATCAAGGAAAATTATAAAGTTCTCTTTGGATAAATATTATATCATGAATCAGTATGTCTTTTCGTATGCATAAAATATGTGTGTTCTGAAACTTCTAAGCCGATTAAATCGAAACTTCAGATAATTCTAGATATTCGAACAGTATAAAATAATTTAATACATTACCACAACAGGACAAAGAGTGGTGATCTATGTAATTGAGCATTTTATAAAAATTTAAATAGAAATAAGGAAAACTTGAATATTGAATATTACAACTTTTACCGGCTACAAAACGTTCACGTCATATGCACCTGAATTACAAAGATTGAGCATGCATTTACCCTAGTTTAAAATGCATTCCGTCGACATCTAAGAACAAGAACACACGTCGCTAAACTAGACCTAGAGCTCATAAATTTGCATGCAAAACAACTTCGAGGCATTTTGCACTTGTCGCTGTTTTCCTGCGTTAAAGCGAAAAATTCTTTACCAGCGATGGGAAGCTAACTTACTTCGACACTTGCGTCGTTGCAATTAGACGCGGCTAACGCTAACGCCACAATAATTAAAGCGCGCGGCGGGCACATTGTCGCGGCGCTGCCGGCCTGGAAAACTCCGCCAACATCTCGATATCTTAATAATAATAATAAAAAGCACTTAAGAGAATTGTCGCGAAAACTGGGTTATCACTTAAGCTGTCGAAGCCGGTCCCTGGCGGTGCGCTACAGCCGCAGCGGTGTTTTCATCGACTTCGACAGTCGACGTTCAGTCGACACGTTTCGGTCGATTTTATGTAGCAGCAACACATTCCACAGGCATTCGGCGGAATGCGCTAGGGAGGCTATTAAGCCCAGAAAATTGCCACATCTTCAAAAAGATAGGACATCTTTCCGTTCAAGTGAAAGATTGTGTCGCCGGATGCGGAGGAGAATCTCATCTTAAGAAGTTTTCTTGTTCGCTATATTTAAGGCAATTGCGAGGAATGCCAGAGGTGTGGTTACCAAGAAAACGGAAATTGTTGCTCATATCGCACGCTAATTACCCATTCGCGTGAAAACAGGGCTAAGCATACCCTCCCGCAAATTGGAGGATTATTACTTCGACCTCGCCCGGATTTGAGCCGCTCGGGGGAGGAATTTCGGCTTAAGTGCTACGAATTAGCTTCAGAAATGGAGCATTTAGTAAAACTATTTTCCACTTTAGAGCAAAACACTTGAAGGCGTCTGCAGGGATAAAATGATCGCGATTACTTTCAGGCAGGATTTTTTAAAGGAGGGAGTTGTGGAAAAATTTCACTCTTTTGGTACAATTTTACTTCGAACACCGGACGCATATGATTCCTCTTATTTTATCTCATTTTCAAGGAAAATAAGTCTTAAAATTGAAAGTAGGAATTTTTGAAGATTTCCAAAAACATGTCAATACAATATTGCTGAATGTTTAAGCTCTTCACGTCTTTACTGGAAAAAAAAAATCAAATCTGTTAAATAACTACTCATTAGACTATATATATTTCAACAATAAAACCAAAACATTTGAAGTATTACAGCATGGAAAGCATTTTATTCCACTGAAATTAGCTAATTTCAAAACATTTCAAAGTTTCCTCTCTCCTCTGATTACTGCGAGTTTTTTTTTTAGTTTATTGGAAAAATATCCTAAATCTTTATTAAGTTAATTATTTTGATAACAGTTTATTAGTTTTAATGAGTGCTTTATTTTAAAAACATGATTGATAAAATGAAGATTTTTATTTTTTTACAAAAAGCACTTTATTGTCAAATACCTACGTGAATTCAGTTTCCTCTTTTATACTAATTGTTTTTCCAAATTTTTCTTACTTAGGTACTGAGTAGCTGTCGGTAAAAACTAAGTAAATCAAAAAAAAAAAAAGAAAAAGCACTATTTCCACCTTTAAAAACTTCATCCCTGAAGAGATTAAATATGCATTTTTTGTGAGCTAAACCTAAAACATGAACTCGAAATTGAAAAACATAATATTGAAATTTAAAAGATTTAAAAACATCTTTTAAGTTCACTTTTTTTATAAGCTCTCTTAAAATATGAACCTGCCAAAAACTAAAATATTTTAATAAATATAGCTCAGGATACAAACTTTGTTTTATTCGTTTTAGACGCATTCCCGTATTTGATCTATTCAATCTAGAAAAATGCATCCAAACTATTCAGCTTCGTTTGTTATAATTATATAAGTAGTAAATAAATAATACATACTATTAAACCAAATAGAAGAAGATTTCAAAGCGAAAATTTATTCAATGAAATTAGGTTTTTAAGTTTAATAGCTGAATTGCATGCGTTTTAATAGCTGAATTGCATGTAATAATTCTTGTTACAAAATTTTGCATGCAATTAAGCTTCAATAGACGAAACAAAGCGATTTGACTCGTTTTATAACTCTTAATAAGGCTCCAAATTGAATTGCCGTATCGAAACACTCAAAATTTTTTATGAACGCTTAAAGATTTGTACGAAACAATTTCAATTAAGTGTTGCAAATTCGTATTGTACCTAAATGATTTTTTTAGGTTTAAGAGCGCATCTTAAGGCGGTTGCTCTGTTTATGTTTACCTCTTAGAGTCTTAGTAGAGGACGGAATAAATCAACGTCTCTGCAGCAAAAGTAATAAAAAATATTAAATATGCACTAGAACTAGATTTAATGCTCAGTTCGCACTGGGGTTTGAATATGGGAGCACGAAGTGAGCTCGAGACCGCAAGAAACCTATTCACCGTCTTAAGGTGACTCCTTGGCGAGGGGGCGGCGAAGGGTCTGGTGGCCGCGGCGGCCCCAGAAGACGTGTTTTCCTTCTAATGCTTTTCACATTTATAAATAGCTAACATTTCACCAGTGCCCGTTCGCGGCTGCACGCTCCCCGGACTCGGATTGGATGCATAAAATATGCATAAATGCAGACGTTATCTGCAGATCCGGCTATTTGTTTGGTTAAAGGAGCGTTGCAGCGTTTAGCTCGGTGCCTCTTATTTTTCCTATTCCCGCAAAATGATGCAATTTTGCACGGCTTTGATTTAATTTGGATTGTTTCTCACAAAAGAGACGACGTACGCGCCGCGGTGGTGGCAAACAACTCAAAAAAAAAAATTGTAATTGCTTCTTGCATTTGCTCAGACGTGACTAATTCTGCGGCATGCAAAACTTTCGGCTGACTCATGGAATTTTGCGTTTGCATAAGTTCTGAATGCGACAAGCACAAAAATTGAAATTCAAAACAGTCGTCGCAATCTTATGAAATTATAAAAAGCGAAAAGTAATTAATTTGCAATGATCGGTCATTATGTAAAATACATAAATTCCGCTGATACTGCATTTGGATGTCGCTTTTATTTTATATTGCAAAGCGTCTTGTTTTGCTGCACTCTGGGCGCCGCGCCGGTCGTGGCGTTTTATTGTATAAGCAGCTAGTAATAGGACGATGCCTTTTTTTGGTTCTAAAGTTTTGCAATTCTTGAAACATTTATTATTTGATATTATTGTTAATGCTTCGAAATATTTAGCTAACATCCTAATGCAATAATGATATAGAATTGCTCTTTGTAAAAAACTTCTTATAAAATGTCAGTTACACCACTTTGAAAATCAAGTTCTAGAGGTTTTTTGGACTTAGTTTTACATAAAGCCAAGATCTTTGTATTACCATTCACAAAAATGATAGTATCACTAAATGTCGTTATTTGGTAATACGAACTCTTATGCCTATACTGAGAAAAAAGCACTAAAAAGAGCCAAAAATTAAGTTTAAGTTTACCCAATATCTACTTGATCGATTTTCAGTCTACCGTGTTTTTTGTTATAATAAACAAATTAATTTTGTTAATTTAAACATTTAAACTCAACCAAGTTCACCGGCCGAATATTAACTAATTTTACAGACTATTGAAGACATTTACAATTTTATGCGTACACAAATGTTAAAGTTGCATCAATCAAGTTAATTTGTTTAAGGCTTACACGACCTTGACATTTTCAAAAAATAAAAAATAAAATTGTGGGATAAATTTATTACTAATACTTTTTAGAATATTTTAGCATTTCCACATGTCAAAATTCCACTTATTACCTAAATTCTAGTCAATTCAAATGAGCGCAGCAGCGAATATTCTCTGCATTTCACGTTAAACCTTTATTTTCTTTTAAGTTGTTCTCGAAACTATGTTTTTCAGACTGGTGTAAAAAATATCTCAAGATCTACGTAACCGATTTTGATAAAATTTAAACCTCATATTCTTAATAACATTATCTAAAATGTGGCATACAAATTTTTTGATTGGATGCCCGCGTTAATTTTTCATAAAATGTTAAAGCTCAATATTTAATGAAAATCAGAGTTTTTATATTTTTAAACCTCTGTAACTTATACAAAATAATATTAAAGAAAGTTTCCGTATGCTATATCTTAGCTATTACCTTTCTAAATAAAACATTTGTTATCTTCCAAACGATGCCTGACAAAGACACCATACGGTAAGGTTTTGAAAACAGGGTCATAATTGATAGCTCATACCTCCGCCATTTTTGGTGTTTTTTGTTTCTAAATTATATGTAACACTACTACGTACTTGTATATAATAAAAATTAGTTTATATATTTTATAGCTTTATTTTAAAAAAATTTTATTTTTATACCCATTTTTCAGAGGAACAAGGTGGTATAACCCCTTAAGCAAAAGAACATCAATTTTAATGAAACTCTTTGTTGAGTTGCTGATAATTACAAGAGAATGGCCAGAATAGCCGTATCTTAAAAAACAAAATTAAAATTAAAGGAGCGGTTAGATTGAAGGACATTTTTAGAAAATGTGTCCATATCCAAATTCAGCAATAAATGCAAAATACTGGAGGTAGCTATAACTAATTTCTATCAATTTTGATAGTATACCCGAAAATCGTTAGATTTCAGTGGAGGAACGGTTGAGATTGAAAATCTTTTTAGAAAATTATAAGTTCTATCAAAACAATGCAGTAGCACTGTTATAATCAATTTATTACCAGTATTTTTTGTCAGTGGTAAATTGATACTTCCAATTAGACTCGGTTTCTTATTGTCCGGGTGATCAAGAGTAGAAATTAAATCTTCGAGTCTATATTGACGACTATTCCTCCCAAGATTGAAAAGAGTCCGGAAGGCGATGGGATTGGGTGTAAAGTGTTCTTACGCCCCTGGAGCACTGTGGGGCGTATAAATCAATACCTCGATCCTATCATCAGCCGAACACGCCGTTCACGATCGTCTGGATTCCAGAAAAATGTCTGAGGAAATTGGTTCTGCAGACCATTAATTAGTCGCTGATCTGATTAGCATACACCTCGAGCACCTATACTGAAACCCATCCTTGGACCACGCACGCATCACTCATGCGACGCATCGGCTCGATTATAAACGCTACCCGTTTTAAGCAATTTTCCAGTCCGCTCGACTGCGCTTACTTTTTGATAGATGATCTCCAGACTGATCGTATCACGCCGCCGCCGTCACATCTTGAGGCAGCTCGAAGAAAGAAGTAGGCTTGCGTCTTGAGCGCTCAAAATACCGCGGATTGAGTTAAATAGAAAATTTATACGGTGGCGCGGGAAGGGCTCGGGATAAACGCATAATTGAGTCGATCTCTGAACGGGCTCCAATTCCTTTTCTTCTACTTCCACCTTCAGTGCTGTTAACTGGTTGGACTAGAAAACTTCACATTTTCCAGCATTTCACCGAGAATGCACTCGACGTGGAGCGATCTCACACGTGTTTACCTTTTCTTGTACCCAACCGAGCCCACAGTGTGCCCTTTTCTTCTACCAAGATGCATACGGGCGCTGTTTAGTCTTCGGAAAAAAATTAAATTGGAGTTTCTTCGATATAAAAACGCGAATGGAATTCCGCTGGTCACGGAAAGGTTCGCAAGAGGTACCTTTTGAGATTCTTGTTTACATTCGGATGGGCCTGTTCGCAGGCCAGAAGTCGTTTTGTTATTGTGTTCTTTTAACCGCCGCGGGATTTCCTCTAATCCTCGCTGGTTATGAATATTTCATGGACGTGCCAAGGTAATTACGAAGAACGCGCCTCAAGTTCTCATGAGTGGTCATTTGGACCCTTGTAATTATGTTAATGCATGAAGGTGTTAATTGGCCCAAATTTGCTCTGTAAAAGTAAGTGGCGTTGCTAAATATTAGGAAGCGTTCCTACTGCGTCTAGTTACCTTAATTTGTTGAGAAGATTTCAGGTAATTTGTAGGTACATTTGTAACAATGGTCTAAACAAATTACGTAGTTCTTCCAGAAACTTTATTATGATTTATTAATTTTCCCTAATTTAAGTTTTTTTGGTTTAAGGCGTCATACCTAGTTAGAAATTTTGGAAAATCGTTTTGCAGATTTTTACATTTTCCGAAAGTATGGTATTTTCATATATCTGCCTTGATAATTTCAAACCGATCGTAATAAAATAGATGACTCTATGTTAGTTGAAAAAAAAGTGTTATTGTGTTTAGTTCTTTATTGCGTTTTTCTCGAACTATGTTTACAAAGACGGTGTACACGATAACTCAGGAACGGTTGCACCGATTGAATTCAAATTTGTCAGGCTTAACATATGTATGTCAAATACCGAAACGCACGACTTGGCATTTCTTTTTTTTTTTTTGCATACTTGTTCCTTATTCTTAATTGGTGATTTTTGAGTGAAAAATCATAGTTCCGACTTTGAAGAACTGCCCTTTTGTCAAAAATCAAAATGTTCAAAAACTGGCATGTCAAGGACAAGATAGTTGAATACTTTATATAAATACTCTTGATTTTTTAATTTTAGATGATTGTAATTGACGAAATCATAGTCACTGCAAATAACATACATAGCTTTTTCGAGAGGACAATTTTTAAAGATATTTTTTTTTAAATATACATACCATATACAGGCAAAACTATATACTTTCAAACAAAAAAAAAACAACATTCAATCAAAATGTATTTTGAATCTATGTTATTTTTCCTTAGGTTAAAAGAGTTTTGATTTATGTAAGCCCCTAATGATATTTAATAAAAAAAAAAATTAAATAAAACATATCTAAAATTAATTATATAACTTCAATAAGGGAAAATGTAAATATATATATATATTCTAAAAAATATACTTTAAATCTGCGAAATATATTTAAAGGAAATTTCAAATTGGTTTCATCAAACTTTTAAATAACTTCCAACTCAGAGAAAAGTGTGAGAATTGCTTAACGACCACATTCAGCGAAGTACATGAATTCAGTCGGGGAAAAAAATTGTAAACGCCATGAAATATAAATTTTATTTTTATATGATATTTAAAAGAAAATATAACAAGAGATGAATTCTCAAATTTCAAAATAAATTTTATTTTCATTGCTAAGGGCGATGTACTTTATTTTATAAATTAGGTACCTACAATAAAAGTTTAAATGAAATTTGCTTAGCAACAAAAACCTTATCATCTCGTGTCATCTCGTGTAAGAAAATTAACAAGAAATTAGATTTATTTCCTGCGTGGCATAGTGATTGACATTAAAAGCCATTAGACAAAACAGAAAAACAAAAATAAAACGAGAAATATAAACGAAGAAAAACCGCCAAACTCCCCAGACGTTAATGAAATTAGTTGCTGCACTGAGCTAGCATTTTACAGCATTTAACGATAAAACGAAAGAACGTGCAGATGAACGGGGAGCGCAGAAAATACGTTTAATTATTGGCAATTCATTGCTGGACGCCGAACGGCAGACGCATGCATCCGAACCGCAGAGCGTCCCAGATAGTTGGACGGTTTATGTGGTGAATTGTAAATTCACCACACGAGCTGGAAACGACTAAATGATAGACCCACGCCACGAGCCACCCCACTTCTGCTTCTACTGGACGCTGGAGTCCACAGTTCGCGGTGTTCCATCGCATCCCATTAAGAGTCGTTTCGTAACGAATTTCTAGCCGCGCCAAGAGTCGTAATGGACTATCCTCACCCCGTAAAAGTTCGCAATCGGATGGTCGGATGCCCAGCAACATCGTCTGAATCATAATTCCTCTGGTTCTATGTAATCTGATGCTGAATATATCTTTGGAACGAAAAAACTCCACATTAGACTTACTTCCTCCAGGTGCCTAATTTCATCAGCTTCATTCGTTCCGACGTCAAAAGGGCGCCAAAAATGTTTTCGAACGTCGCGAAATTTTTGGTAGATAGCCAAAATTGCCGGTGATAAGAATTTTTAATGGAAGGTGCGATGGTTGGAAAAAGTTGAAAATTAATTCCGCTCCAACTCAGCTGAAGAGGAGCACCTCCATACACACCTTCCGAAGAGAAAAGGTGCTGCAGTGCCAAATCCTTTTTGATGGAGCATACCTTCGTCTTCGCTGGGCGCAGTCTTTAATCAAAGCACCCGCGATAAGTTCAGGGAAGCGATAAATCAGCAATGTCAAATTGATTTAGAGCCCCAGAACGCGTCTCAGAACACTGCGGATAGTTCTGAATCGACTTAATTGGTTTTAGCAGTAGACGATGACCTGCCATTCGTTGAACGCACAGTAATTTTTCAATTTTTAACTAAAGTGGAAAACGAACATAACATCAATATCAATGGTTTAGATTTTATAAACCATTTAAAAAGTACTATCGTAAATGGCTTTTTATTTTGTAAAAACCTGGTATTTATTATTCAGCTTCATTTGTTTCACTAGAAGTAGCTAAAAAGGCAATATTCGCTCCAAGATCCCAACTTATAACTTTTAGCCCTTTTTGGACAAAAATTACTTAATAAAATTGATAAAATGTTTATAAACTCATTTCGGTAATCGTTGACTTGAATTAATTTTTCCACTTATTGCGTCAAAATAATTCAATTAAATTACTTTAATACTTTGAACTTTACTTTAATCACTTTAAATAAAAACAAATGAATTGAAGTCAAAAGTAATTAAAATTACTTTTTTAATATTTAGGAATTCTATTATATGATATTTTTATACAAAAATGGGCCTGTGTAACCTCTTTTCGTACGAAATTTAGAAGAGGGTCCTGTTTATTTTTACTTAAATATTGTATTAATTCGAAACATTACAAGTTAAAATAAAAATATTCTTGGTATAAATTTGACGAAGCAAAATAGAAAATGTCTAAATAAAAAATAAAACAAATTTTTATAAAAAGTGTCGAGAATTAATTCCACTAGTGTAATTAAAGAAAACTATTTTATTCGACTTGTCAACAAAGACAAGCACGCATTTATTGAGAAATGCAATTACGTTTCATTATATTTTTAATATCGTGGCATACTCGTTACAGGAATTTGCAATAATGATGCTTCTTCGAAAGATTCAGCAAATTCTTGTTGACCTAGAATGCAAAATATAACTAGTTTTCCCGCATTTTACGTCCTTGAAATATTCAAACGTAACGTACGTGACCGCAATCGTCCCTCGTTTCATTTCCTTCAACAAGTGCCCTTAATTCCGCCTAGGCAAAGCCGTCCATTTTCTGAAAATGGGTCATCTTCTAGGATTTGCCGTCATAACAAAACTTTTTCTAGGTTGTGTCTGACCGCCTCTGTTATTAAACTTTAGACCAGAGTATGAGCATCATAAATTAAGAGCATAATAAGTGCTAATGTGGAATCTTTGTGGTCACCAAACGCCAGACTCTCGCGCAGTGTTAGAGCAAAAGGAAATACTCGTAATTCACAAGAAAATTTATTGCGAAGTTTTTTTACAATCTTTAGAACGGCGTCTTTCCAAGGGCATCGGTGAGCAACTTTGAACGACTGATAGGAGGAAGTAATGAGCAAATATTTTCTTCTGGGTATATTTTTAACATATAATTAAAAGATAACTTTAAAAAGTCTCATGTTAGCAGAATTTGCACAACATAAAAAAAAAAACTATAAAAAGCCTATTTACTCAACTCAGCACTAAGCGACTTCTTCATATTTCCTTAAAATTTCCTCTAATATATTGTATTACAAACAGCGGGGTCGGACGGTGCGAGCGGTATCAGGTTAATAAGCAGCCAGGTAAACACATTCAGCAAATAGAAAAACTGTATTTCAGCACATTTAGCAAAGTCCACAGGTGTGTTTTCGCGACTCGTATGTGGTGGTAGCGCGCGGTGTCTTATCATCAATACTCCAAAGATATGAAAAATATATGAAAAAGATATGCTACGAAAATGTTGCAGCTCTCGTGGCGATAAGAAAAACTCGCGAATATGCCCCGCTCCCACAAAAACCCGCTCAAGTGCTGGTCGATTGCGTAAATTACCTGAGATGCGAGATAAGATAGAGTCGAAATTGTTGGTGAAGTACAATAGAACTTGATATCAGGGCGTGTTCTCACGTGGTGTTTACGTGAAGAATGGCAATTTTCTTTTTTAATTTTCTTAAGAGTCTTTGAAATACATACAGTATAGTGCCAGAAAATTATAACCACTCTTACAAATTTCAAAATTTGAACTCTGATTACATTTTTCTCGCAAACAATCAAACAGATTAACATTTCCTTGCAGAGTTGCAATCTTTTCTCCTTTGTTATCATTGTTTGAAGAATAAGTAATCGATTTGTTATGAACCAATATGTAATATGCAAAAGTATGCTCCCATTCATTTATTCCAGTTCTATGAAATATAAATATCAAGAATATCATCGAAGAAAGTCGCGGAGATTAGCAAGTGTTATTAAAAATAATGGCGAGTATACTAAATACTACGTACGAGTATAATGAAGTTTTCTTCAAAATAAAGTATATGGAAGTATAATGTTGGTGGTTATAATTTTTTGGCACTGTACTGTATATGAAATTAATTAAGAGAGAGTTGTGTAGAATTTTGGATATCAAGTATTATACATGTAACACAAAATTCTATTTACCGAGTTATAGCCGACCAATGTTTGAATACTGGCTAAAAATATAATACAAGAAAAACTTCTTCCAAAGTTGTACCAAACTTGAGTCAAAAAATAACAAGCTTAAACCTAAGCCTGATTATGAGGCAAGCTTAAGCTGCGTTTGAGGTTTGGCTCTTTTACCACTTAAAAAGTTTCAAAAGTGAAACAATCCTAAAAACATATTTTATGTACATACTCGTACAACAATTAAACTTTACTAAAGAAACGATTTAAAGAGAATTACTTTTGGATCCTTTCTCAAACGGTTTAAAAATATGACGTTTTATTTATGGAAACTTTATTCAGCGAATTATCTTATTAAATAATATATGTATATGCATATATGTATGTATTTGCTGACTTAGAAAATAAAAATCTTCAATAACTCGTATTCAAGCAACTGAAAACATCATCTAGGAACTCTAGGGGACTAAATCGAATGTTAACTTTTGATAATTTGAATAAAATATTTCAAAGATAAGTTTCAAGTCTTTGACTTAAATAACATGATTAAGAAGGCGTTTTTTCTGCTCTTGTTTATGGTATGGTAGATAAGAATGTAATTTAAGAAATTTATAATATATACAATATATAAAAATGAATGTTTTTGCAATGCTTTATGTGAAACGAGCTGACCCTCCATGCGTTGCTATTGTATTGTTTGTGAATAAAATAAATTAAAAAAATAAGAAGTAACAATTCTCCATAGTCACAAAATTGTGACTGCTATAAAATGCTTATTGAAAAATGGAAGAGATTATGCTTTTGCTAATATTTTTGAAAGCAAAAAGAAAAAATTAGGATAAAAATCTAAATAAATAATATATGTATGTAACTAATTTAAAACAAACTAATTTAGTGAGCTTCGTCGGATCGAGTTAAGGTAATTGAGAGACCAAAGAGACCTTTTTTCTTTCAGATAGTTACGAACTTCATACAATTTTTTAGACTATTTACAGAAGAGAATTTGTAACGAATTGTTGGATGAGATGACATCACATGAGCGAGATAAATCTAATAATCCTTTTGTATTTAAGGCAAAATTTTCTTAATATAGAAATATTACTAATTTAAACGCCTCCTCTTGTTGTGATTTTTCTTGTGACTGCAATACCAGAATACCAAACAGCTGATTAATCACAAACAAAATCACAGTAAAAAATCACTAGATTGAATCACAAAACTTTATGAGTTGTGACTAATCACAATTTCTAAATAGGGGAGTTATTTTATTGTTTGTTATTCAAGTCTATATCGTGAATATTATTAATAAACAAAACTACATATTATATGATTTACTTGCAATAAATTAAATTTTTATTAATTTACAAAAAATACTATAGCAACGCATGTCGGGTTAGTTAGTTCTAAACAAAATTTAAAGGTTAAAATTTGGCAACACACTTTCCAGTATAACGAATCTTGATATTCTCAGGTATTATATAATTTTAATATATAATATATACATATAATTATATGATCTTATTTTACCGTGAAAGCAATCAATTTTCTTTTCTTTTTAATTTTCCTATTATAAGAGTCTATTAAATATTTGAAGCCAATTAAAGAATCTCCATAAATTGAAAAAAGATTCCCTGCCTCCACGCAAACCGCGTGCGTGCCGATGATGATTTAACAAAATCGGCGGACACCCGCCAGTCCGACGCACAAATTGAAGCCGCAAGACCGCGAATAAATCGAAAATTCAAAGAAAGAATCCTGCGGGACTGCGGGCTCCAGGTGAAGACCTGCTGCGCGGGATAAGAGAGAAACTGCCCGAAAAGAGGCACAAATCGCCTGGACCTTTGTTAGCCGCAGCATCCCACGGGGAAGATCACCTCAATCGATCCTGCTCCCAGGCAGGTAAGAAAAAGAGCCACGATCTCTCAGGTGAATGCCGCGGTCCAGGTTTTTGCTCTGACGCTCGAAACCTGAGACTAAACCACTTTTAGTGCGAGTCGTAAAGTAAATTGCTGAAAAAATAAATAAAATAAAATAAAAAACATGGACAGGTGAGGAGAATTTTAAAGACAAAAACACTGACCGCTCTCCGCCCGATCGGTGGTTTAAGTCTTTCAGGATAAGACAAAACGGCGGTAAGACGAGAAAAATTGTCGGATGCTGAATGAGGCGTTTTCTTGCTGCAGGGTGTGCAGATCAAGCAAAACTTGACCCAAGGGCTCGTGAAGAAACCTCTTAAAGTCTTAAATAAGAATGGAAATGGAAGGAATACAGCAAGAAACCCTCGCTGGACCTTAAAATGAGGAATTTTAAGATGAAAAAAAAGAAAGAGGCGTCTCAATGTAAAAAAGTAATAATCACGCGATGCCGGCTCGATCGACGTTGTCTCATTAAAAGAATAGGTTCTAAAATACCTCCCTGAGGGATCTCGTCCAGAATCGAGATCCTTTTTTCGTAAGAAAAGGGCGTTAGATTAAATCCGTTCTATTCACGAAGATCACGATCACTCGATCATTCGATACCTTTGTTATGTAAATTAATACAGCTTAGGTCACGACATAGTCTCGAAATTTTCTTAAGAATCGCATAGGTGTGAATTTATGTTTGGCACCTTAATCTGCGTGATAAATGAGTCTTATCTTGGAACTTACTCATAAACGCAATAAAAAAAACGAAAAACAAAGCCCAAAAATTTCGCACATGCGACTGGTAGAGAAGGTGAAATTTATGTGGTGCGGGCTCCGCCCTATTAAAATTCATTATCGCATTTTTCCGGGGCTATCAACACGCTCCCGAAAATGTTTACATGAACTGCTTGCGGGCACAATGAGCGCGTTTTAGCTGCGAGGTCAGTGGAAAGTCGGATTTTCTCGCATAAGAATAAAACAAATACAAAAGTCTGCTTTCGCGAAAATTTATAATTGCGAATAAAATTTAAACGAAACCGATGAAAAAGAAGAGATCATGGAATCATCTTCCATTTTCAGACGGACTGTTTCGATGACGACAATTGAGCTCAAGTAGTATGAGAGCAATTCGTAATTGTGCGAATTTGTGCCAGTTCGAAAAATTCTGTTTTTGTATTTCTTGAACTAATTGAGGAATGTTTGTAAACTTAATTTATTTGTGCCAACCGATTAAAACGACAATTTTTTAAACAAAGGAGCGAATTGTTAATTTATTTTGCTTAAAAATTAATTCTATGAAAATTGGCACTTGTTTCAATTTTGAATTGCATCTATATTAGTATAAAATTAAGATATTCTTCTCTAATTTTAATAAAAACGCTACAACTATTAAAATCATATTTACATACATAGTATAAACAGACCGCCATTCCTTTACTTTAAATACTAACAATTAGAGAAAAGCAACAACTCCTAAAATCTCTAGATACCTATTTCCATTTCACTTTATCACTATATGTTATTCATGGAAATTTTTTCAATTTAAAATGATATTAATAAATAAGTATAGGTATATGAATACACAAATCATTGTACTATAATGAAAATGAAAGAATTCCTTGTAAAATTGCAAAATTCCTGAACCCTTTTATTACCTTCGGATTTTAAGGAAATTTCCTTTATCCTCCAGTGTGCAGTGTATATGCACAAAGCTTCATTTATTTCCGGACTACATAAAACAGAAAGACCGGAAATTTCCAATTGTTTGCAGCTTTTTGGACTACAACCTTCGAAATAAAGCAATTTCACGGTTCGCAGGTAATATCCTGGTAAAACACTCTGAAAAAAAAAAATACATAGGAAACCTCCCGAATAAAGGAAACAATTCCTGAAGCGAGCCAATTTTACAACAGCTGAACGAAATGACCCACCTTTACCTGTTCAATAACAACAGGACAAATAACCCGAAATTTTTGCATCTGTCCGAGAGGACGGCATGTGCCACTCTCCAGATACTTTCAATACCTCGACAAATTCGAAAATTTCCGAGAAGTACCACCCTGTAATCTCGGGATTATGACCAATATCCGTTCTTCCACTCTTTTGTCAGACTGCACTCGACTCGACTCGAATGTGGATGAGAGTTGCAACTTTTGTCATTGTTTGGTACTTATTCTGGATTTTGCCTGTTTTCTAAAAGGAGAGCCAACATTGTTGGATGCAAGAAATTTGTATAATATTTTATGGACCGCCTTTACATGCGATAAATGAAAATTTAAATTTAAAATTTAACATAAATCTAATTTCAACTTTACTATAACGTAAATATTTTAAAACTTCCTTTTCAAAATTGATGAACAGATATGAAAAATGGATATCTACTGAAAATTTATAAGGTACCTATATTATGTCAAATGATTTAGTTCTAAGGTGTAGTTCGTCGCAAAACCCTTTTTTTCTTGTGCATGACCTTTATAATTTATGTATATGTATAATAAAAGAAAGACATTTTATTAGGTTGTTATTAACTGACTTTGTCTACCCATATCAAAGATTTATCCCCTTCAAGGGTTCAGAGATTATCACTCTCATTATCTTGATTACAACCTTTTCGAGGAAATTCGATTTCATCCGAATCTACTTTGGGACGCAAAAGTCTCATAAAATTTTTGCCTTTTGAATTTGGAAAGTTCCTTGAAAGGATTACATACAATTTGAGATATTATCAATAAAGATTTAATAGCGGTTTACCAAAGAACCCTCAACCTTTATAATTTACAAAATTCATCTTTAATATTGCTTAAAAGATTTTGTGTAATATTGCCAACCACAAAAAATGATTATTCAGCTAAACAAAGATATGGCTGAATAGGTCGTTTGCGAAAATATGAATTTTATTTTATTTTACTAGTAATACTTTGAGTAATACCTCGAAAATAAACGAAAACATTAAAATAAATGGAAAATATGCAGTAAACCCACATTTCTTGTAAACTACTTCCCAGCTGCAAGAAATATCTTAAAATAAATCGCAGTAATATTTCCCAAGAAAATGGACATAAATTATTTTTGGTGACAATAAAAACGCAATAGAGCTGCATAGAACTTGAACGTTGAATTACAAATTTACTCGGACTAGAGGAGCTTTCTGCGGATCGGTCGACACCGCGACGGCGGCGTCTAGTTCGCCCTATGCTAACATTAGCCAGCCCGAGTATTTGTAGGACTGCGGCGATTTCTAAGAATTTTTCGAGTTTGTCTATCTATCTTAAATAGAAAATTCAAGTCGGAGGAGATCAGTCTGCAGCGTGTCACTGACACGTTTATGATGTCACGGAGGTGGGATTAGAATTCGAGCACAAATGGGGCTAGAAACATGACTCAATGTGCAGGCGGACCCAAATCCTGAGCTATAACCGTCGCGCCGTCTTCATCGTCGTCTCCCAAGAGGTTGGCGATTTCGTCCACCTTAAACTTCTACTTCTTCCACATGGGACCCCAAAAAACTCGGTGAGTGGCGAGTTCATAATGAGTTATGGCTCCCTGAGCTGGGGCCACATGCGGCCGAGTTTCAACAGCAAAAATGTGCAACGGCCAGGCGGATATTAAATAACTTGGAAGCTTCGCGTTTTTTTCTATAAATATGGGGGAGGATTGTGGCGCGTGTTTTTATTCGTTTTCGCGGCTCCTAATGGGTTCCGGCATAAAAGTTCTGTCTGTAAATGGGTTTTTGCCGAAAACCGACAGAAGTGGGGTTGTTGAAATGCATAACTGCAGTCTGCGAACATGGCCTGCGACCAGAGAGAGTTCCATGGACTGGGCAAATAAACTGCCGCCGCTGCGGACTGCTGCAAAATATGCAAAAAGCGGCGCGAGGAGCGTTTTTAACTTTCGATTATAATGCAAATGAGTGAAAATTCTTTAGAGATTAAAATAACCTCCGGGACCAGGGGACGAGAGCGAGCAGGAGCGCGGTTAAGCACTCGCACGAATGCATGCCCTCGGCGTCGTCGTCGTTAAGGTGCCAAAGAGTCTTTTTGACGCCGCAACACGACCAAATTGTGTTTTTTTACATTCACAACATCGTCAACACCTTCCCGAATGGTGCAGGCTGGTGCAATTTTAATCACTGCAGGGCGGCGCCGAATAGAGGAAAGATATGGAAAGTTGCTATTTATAAATCAAATTGGAGCCGGAGCACAGAGCGCGAAAAATGTTTGAGTTCGGACAGGGAATAGGAAATATTCGTGGACCTTTTAATGAACCAAATTTTTTTTGCGATGCTTAAAATTCCTGCATACTCCCACCCTGCTGGTGAATTTTTTCGGTGTCATGTTTTGATAAACGTTCTGCTGGAAAAATGCAAAATGATAGTGTTTGGTTGGGTTTTTTCCTGTGAAAACTGTGGGGGAGAAAAGTCAAATTGATTTATTGAGAAAGGGAAATAAAGGTCCTTATTCTGATTTTCGTATTTGTATAAAAATGCATTTTTGTAGTTGTACCAAATGCATTTTTGCGCGACAACGATTTATGTGTTTTTAATTCCTCTGTAAAAGGCAAAGCCCTAGAATTTGCATTTTTGTGTTTGTATTGTCCAAGAATCAGGAAATGTAATATTTATAAAACATTTTTGTTTCAAGTTTTTTTTCCTAATTTCCTAATTTCATCGCGATACTATAACATAATTAACTCTTTTCTTGATTTTTCAAGAAAAGATTATTCCATTAGTGAAATAATTATAATTACTTTTTTTTCAAAACTTAAGTAGGTACCTATCATAAACATTCTAAATGAACCAACCAAATGTCATAATCCATTCGAATGGTAAATGAATTATTATTATTATATTTTGTCCTCATTTGAAATACATTTCTTCCTCTATCCCACCCCTTCAATAATTCGAACAAAAACAACCAACATATCGCAAATTTTCGCGTCAGCAACAAAATTTCCAGAAACTAAGGTAAAAAATAAATGCCTCATCAAAATTTGTGATAAATGTACATGAGTAAAAGGTGAGCATTATTTCCATACAATGGAATTAAACTCCATAGAAATTAAGCGCTACAATCGACCGAAACACATCGCTAAACAAACGAGTGATAAGATTAGAAACAAGTCGCCCAATTTAATGAAAAAGCTCATTCAATGAAATTCATAGAAAAGGAATTCAATGGCGAATTTCGTAAAAATTGTTCTCGTGTACATGTAATGAATAGAAATTATATTACACCTTTACTAAAGTTATATTCAACACTCTTTATCTTATCTATTCGTACTAAAGATATGTATGTAGTTAAGTGAAAAGATATTTTCCTAAGATATTTAAACAGATGTCCAGAAAAAAAATTATTTCCTCTCCAGTTAGAGGATTAAGTCTAGATGATTACTGATCTTGTAGATTTTTTTCAGTTATTTTAAATTGCTTCTAAAACAGCCTAAAATGCTAAGATAGTCGTAGAAGTTAGTGATCGATAAGCGCTAATTACACGACTGGCAAAACGATCGCCGATCAGCCACATGTTCGTAAATTTCCCCAGTCTCAAGGTCGTTAACGATCACCCCGACCTCGACTCACCTGAGTTGAGTAATCCAATTAGCAAAAGAGCGACAGTGATCCATTTGATCTGCTCCATCTCGCCGACTATCCCAAGCAGCTGAAACTTGACACCGCGATCACCGGAAAACTTCAAAAAGATCACACAAAAATAATCACAGATAATCAGCAATTAACAATTTTCTTATTTTCCCCAAAAAATTTCCCTAAATCACTACACGCACTGGCCAGTGATCATTTCCAGCGATTTAACGACTTAAGTCGCGCTCTCACGATCACTTCTTTCGAATGATCTTTTTTTGGGCGGGAAACACCTGAAGAAAACTTTTGTGCCCGCAATTAACTGATTGACAAATATATTTCAAATTATAAAAATATAACCAGCTTAAGAAGATTCACTTGAGACGCGAACTGTCCTCGAGGGGTGCTTTCTTAGCGAAATTTGCGCGTCTCGTGAGTCTACCGTGAAATGAACGAACGAAGGAGCCCCAAAGTCGGGCGGAAGCTTCACCGGTCTTCGAGCAACTGAAGGCAGCGCCGAGCTGGGCCCCGAAGGAACCTCACTTTCTGGCGGAGTCGCACGGTGCATGACATCATTTCATTGAGACTCCGGGGCCCCGGCTCTGGTCGTAGGTTCGCTCGCGCGGTTCGAGGGTTCCCCGGGGCTGCTCTGTGCGAACAACTTGCACTCGAGTGTCGTGCCACAAGGACGGCTCTGTCGTGACAGTTCCGAGGAGGCGGCTCTCTGCAGCTCAACTTCGGCCCGTGGTGAAACACTCGGCGGAGTTGTGAATTTTTATGAATGAATTTTCGGGCTGGGTGACCAGTGCTAGGAGATTTATGCTCTTGCAGCATAAAGCAACATGTAGAAAATGTTCCCAGAGACTTGAAGAATTCCTCAACATTTCAAAAATATATGTATTTAGAAAATTGGTAAATACCCAAACCTTCTAAGAGTTTTGTAAAAACACAAATGATGGTTTTCTTTTTTATAAAAACTGAAATAATTTCTACTTCGCACATAAAAAATTAAAAACCACAACGCGATGATTTATACTACTCATTTGACATTTCTTTAAAGGGTATTTACCTCTCGACTAAACTTATAAATTTCTCTTTAAAAAACAATTCTGAACAATTCTGGTGCAAAATAGAAACAATATAAAATTTATATATTTAAATTTAGTTTCTACTTTATGTAAGGTCAAATTGATATTTATTGAAATCCACCAAAGATCCCCTAACTAATTCTAAAATTTAAGAAAATACTGACTAACAGCTGCTCAGGTAACGCAATGAAAAAATAACACAATAGCTGAATATGTGGCTGAATAAAAATTGACAATAAATATAATTTCTACACATATTCCCTAAACTAAACTTATAAAATGAGAGAATTTGTACACGACGAAAATAAACGCTTTCAAATAAAAAAAAAAACATATATGTATGTATTCATAACTATAATAAAATATTCGGGTATGTTTCTATAAATTATTACATATCTTAGTTAGTTTTTCGTCTGATCTTACTTTTCTTAATCTGCCCTGTGCTTATCCGAGGTGCAAGATAAACAGTCGTGGGTATATAGCGAATCATCCAAAAACTAAAACATATTTTTCAAGAAGTTAGTTAATTGAAAAAATTTGTTTATAAATCATGTTTAAGGAAAAAACTTTGAAAAAAGAATGATTTTTTTTTTGTAAATTTAGGATTGTGAACTTCAACGCTTTCAAATGCATATGTCTCATAAATTTGGTTTTAAAATTGTTAGAAACAATCTTTCAGTAATTCATTCATATATGTTTTGAATTTTAACTGCTAAATCAAGCATTTTAGCAAATTGTTTCAACATCGCTTACAATTAGTTATAATTTATTATGGTCGCTGTCTAAACTCTACATAAGTAAGCACTTCAAATAGGACAACTTGCAAGTCTTTAAAAATAGTATATATGTTTTTCTAGAGTTAAATTTCAGAGCGTCGACAACAACAGCAATATTTTGAAAGGGTTTAAGAATCCAAGAAATGTTGTTGCTATTTCTTCGCCAGCTTAATTACTTAATCTTCTTTCGGTTGTGCCGCTGAACGATTCCCAATGAGGCTTTAAATAGAAACCCAATCTTAAGCACTTCGGTCGTCGGTGACGTAGTCTCTGAAAATATGCTTTTTATGCATTTTGGTTCGCCCATAAATCTTGAGCTAAAATTTCCTCATGCTTTTTGGCAACATAAACTCAAATTAGTATGACATCACCGCCGCGCCACGCTCTAGCAAGTGATCATCGATCGCAGATTCAGCGCCGCCGCACCAACCAAATTTCACAGCTCAATTAGCACGTTGATGGAATGCGATCGGGGCCTTAGGTCTTATTCAGGCCTAATCCAATCAGACGGCAGAACCGAGCCTAGAAATAAACTAATCGGATATTTTAGGGCTTGCCGAATAGGTCAAAAACGGAAATATGTAATTTTGTTGCGATATTGACCATGACGCAACCGTCCGAACTCAGATCAAGTTGAGATAGAGGAGCGCTAAATTTGAAAAGGGCTATTTCTATTCTGTAGAACGAATTCGAAGCGTCGTTGGTTCAGTGGCGGTCACTTTCCATATCAATTGGAGCAGAGGAGGAGACTCTGCCCAGTGCCCGGTTCAAGATAGTTTCACTTATCGGAGATAATGGAAATCGTGTGCCACTTTCTTTTCAGTAAGCGCCAACCGATCGAGGAGAACTTATCAATCTTAACGACTGGCACCCGTTGGAACGCGGTAACCTAATTTGGTTTTGTTTACAAAGTCTCTTATCAAGCCGATCACACCTGAAGACACAATGCACTTTTTAGTGACGCTGGCTCGGCAGTACCAGATTTATGATCATGGGACTAGAGCTGGAAGAAATTGGGATCCGGTCTGAAATGTTGGTGTCATTACAACAGATCTATTTATAAAAATTATGCTTGAATAACTTGAAATATTGGAATGTTGGCTCCAGACCGATCACATCTGTTTAGATCACGAAATGCCCCTATGATCGGTTGTATACAAATATCGGCGGTTATTTCAATCACCTACCACAGCTAATCTATTTGGCGAAAAGCCAACCAGTTCGAACCACCGAAATATAAATTTTATGTAACATATATTTTAAAGAAAACTCTGTCATCATAATTTTTGTACACAATTCATTTTCTTTTATTCACAGGTACATATAAGAAATACGGATAAATAACATGGTTATTAGAAAGTTCGAAATCAATAATTTTGAAGATATTAAAGAATAATATAAGAAACAATTTTAAAGGACAAAAATAATTAATATTGTATTATATATATATGTAGATATATTAAGACAAAAAAGCATCTTATTAGAGAACCTTTTAATAAGATATTATTTTTTCTTACTACTCTGAGTATACGATACCCCCGGAAAATCTTGATCTATTAATTATATTGTGAGACATTTTAAATTTTTTCAGATATTAAAGGTAGTTCTCAGGGTATTTGTGAATAAATACACACCGATCACTATAGCCATGAAAGTATAAAAGAATTGAATAAAATAAAGAGTCTGACACACTACACCTAATCATAAAACTGAGTCTACTACGAAAGATAAGAAACTCGCGTAATTCTTAAACAATTTCTTGGCCTCCTTTTGACGACCTCCTGTTGTCTTAATCGTAACCTTCGACTGCAAATGATAACGACAAGACAACGCCGTTGTTTTCTTGATGCCTCTTCATTTATTTCTTTTTTTTTAATTTTTGAACTGATCAGTGATCAGTCAGTCAGGCGGGATGCGCTTGAGTAGAAATTTATCTACAAATTTGCGCCAATGATGGGTTCGAACATGTCCATCAAGCAACACGGGGAATGTCACGGAGACAAATTGATATTTAAAAGATAATGAAATTCCAAATGGAAAAAAGTGATCGTGTGTGAGATCGTCACGGGTCGAACAATACTTTATTAATTAGATCCATTTAGGTGATCGTCACGAAAGCTCTCCCAGAAATTCCTCAACACCTCTCATCCCCAAATTAGATGCATACGCCACCAACGTTGACAAATGCTCATACCAAGATCAAATGCCATCCAAAGGCCCTTTGGTCACCACTCACCCGTAAAAAATCACTCCACCGAGAGTGGGCTGAACCTGAACCCGTCCAGAACCCATCCAAGCCCATCGGTGATGTCCAGAAAATTACCTTGGACGGTACCAGAAAAAGATAACAGTTATAAGATAACCTTTGGGGCTCTTTTGGGTGCCCGGCGGCGGTTATGGAAAGACTCGTAAAATTTTTTAAGGTGCCTTGTTACGTGACGGACAGGTGATCCTCCATAAATCAATTTTGATTTGATGCGTTTTGGCGGGAAGCGCAGCGGCTCAGCCTTTGTTCCATCATCCTCAAAATGGAAAACGAATTGATGATGATGGTTTGTGTGCTCAAATGAGTCAGTTTTTGGGGTTCTTTAACTGGTTCTTCTATTAAAAGAAACTTCGAATTGTTGAGCTGTTAACGCAGGAATTTCGTAGACATGTTCGCAGCTTTTATGGACGAACTTTGATCTCATCGAACTTATTTGATAAGTTCCGCTTAAAAAGGGTCAAGGTCAAAATTAAAAAAAAAAAAAAAACGTTTGTATGTATTATAAGGAAACGACTTTTATATGTGTATTTAAATACAATAATTTTGCAAGAATATGCTAAGTCACACTTTTTACATATATTGTTCACGCTCTAAAATTATATTTTTAGAACAGTTTTCGCAAAAGTTTATGTTTTGTTTTTTTGCTGCTTTTTAATTAGGTGATGATGTCCCAGAGTAAAACAATGAAATAACAAGATAATAAATTTATTTGAAAATATCATCACCAAGCCAACCGACTGCAACTCAAAATCACTTTTTATTTTTATCCTACAAGAGAAATCTTTTTGGTATTGAGTATATATATATATATAGATTATAATACATGAAATATATTAATTAAAGAAATTCCAAAAAATACATATATAAATAATTATGTATAAAATGAAATATAGTTTCAAAAATAAAAACGAGCTCAAATTAAGTGGACCCAAAATTGAACCTTTTGGATCTCGCTCCTAATTAAAACTTTACAAAAATAGCAATCGATAAAATAAGTCAGATATGTTTGTTATATCAATATAGTCATTTTATAACGTTCTTTATTTTCACTTTAGTTTAAAATGTAAACAGTATCGTTAATGAGCGAAAATAAATTTCCCTTTGAAAACCAATTATGTAAATAAATACATTTTAATTTACCTCTTAAATAAACCCTCTTTTTTAGGAGCAGAATTAATGGCATGAGAATTGGTGATTGATTAATGGGATTTTAAGGAAATCGTGCATGCGATGATAAGGGAATTTTAAGCCATTCTTAGAGTTTGAACACCTACGTCTTAATGTATGACAAATTTTACCAGACTACGACAACATCAAAAGGGTCATAATATTAACAACCTATGTCTGCATCTCAGTATTTTTAAATTGAATTGAGTAAATATAATTGTAATAAATTGAAACGAGTTTAATAGTCGAATAGCATGTATGACATATATGTACATACGAGTACATGGTATTCAGCTATTGAAAGTTGTTTAAATTTTTTAAACGTTATTTTACAAAATAAATAACTTTTCTTAGAATTTGGAAATGGTCCACACAATTCGATGTCGACCTCAAACGTAAATGAAACGTTTATTGTCGTTAAGATTCACACGTTTTCATGTAACGTCGGCGGAAGTGGATGGTGTAAGATTTCCAAAAAAAAACCAAACGGAAGCAAATTTCGCAATTGGCTGAAAACAATTGTAAATTTAAGCTGCTGTGCTTAAAATGAATTGCACAGAATTTCTGTGGTAATTCGTAAATTTGAGTAGCGCACAAAATCGAACTCGTCGATACATCGGAGCAGAGCAATTTCAGATATTCAGCCACGCTGAGCATCTCAAATTCCCATGGTTTGCGTTCTGGGGATGGACCCAAGTGACGCGGAACCGCTTATTAGTGGGGGCATTCCCGCATTTTCATACAAATCATGCAGAGCCCCAGGGCTCCGGAGCGCCGCAGTTACATGTCACGATCCATATCAATCTCCCATCTATGGACCGCACCTCACCCGCGCGCTGCGGACGGAATTGAAATTCAGATCAGGGAGAGGATCCCCCTTGCCCGGAGAAGGGGCGGGGGCCCCATAGCTCATCATAACCACCGCCGCCGGTGGAGTCCCTCATTCACTCGCATTGGGAATAAATTTTTCATCGACCGGGAAAAAGCAGCAGCAGTAGCAGCAGCATCCAGCGGGACCATGTGCATAACTCGGGATGAAAGAGGGAAACTTCGCTATTTTTTTTTTGTTCCTTTAAAAATAGCCCCACAGTTCGGGGAGCAAGTTAAAGTAAACATGGAAAGCATGCAGCTCGGGCGGATCCATCCCGTGACGTAACCGGGTTTAATTTAGAGTCCCGAGTGTGTTCGAACAGTATTCAGCGGCAGATGGCGGGAAAATTGTGGGTCAATCGAAACGAGCCCAACTTCCAGCACAGATAATTAAATCCATGGAGGAGCCGCTCCACTGTACGTGGATTGGGACTCCCGGAATTCCAGCCCAAAAGAAGAAGCCCCAGACGGTGGCTGAAGACTCTGATCCCTCCCTAAGGAAGAGGAAAATTAAAGAAATGCCGGAAAAAATCGAAATATTGGAGCTAGATGCTGCTGGGTGACTCATAAGGAATTTTCTACCCAGCAAGATATAAATTATTGCCTATTCGGAAAATCCCTCCCCTGTCCCCCGCGCCGAGCAGCCGCTTGTTATCAGAGGAATTCGGCTGATAAGGGGCTCGGTCGTTCCCGAGAAGGCGGCTCTCCCCTATCATAAAGATTTTATTGATGTTTGATGGAAATTCCCCCAGGAATCGATCCAGAGGGTGGATTGCCCCATAGCTGAGATATTTCGCCAAATTAGGACTAATTTATTGACTCCGGGAAAGTCCGCCCGGAAATAAAATGCTTGGCGCGTTTTTCCGCTCGTTGGGCCCCCAGAGGCGTACAGGCTGTAGGTAGGTCCTAGATTTTGATGGCCACCATAAGGTAGGTCGGAACAAACTAGGTCCAAAATAAATTTCTGGGGGAAAAAAAATATTGTGCACACGTTGCCTTTTATGGCTTTTAAGCTCGAATCCCTAGAAATGGTGGAGCTCTTGTTCAAAGATTTCGACAAATGATTTGCTTTAAAGCGACGCGGAGGCAACCTCCACCTACAGGTCTCCGGTTTTAATATATTTCTGGGAAGAAACTATTTCTGGCCACTTTTGGCAGTTTTAGCAATATATCTTTTTATAAGGGTGAAAAAAGCTCACCGGAAATTTCAAGAGATACGATAAATGTCCACAAACTATTTTTCTTAAATGATTATTCTTGAAAGTGAAAGATTTGAGAAATGTCGTTATGATAGGTGGTAGGTGAATACCATTTCCATATTTTACTCAGACTTATGCTTTTGATTCAGAAGAAAGTTTTTGTTGCCAACAACGATTTTAAAAACAATATTTCATGGTGCCGTTTGGAGCATGTTTGGAGTTTACATATGTCTATACTTTGGATTTTGTAGACGAATTATTTATTTTAAAATACATACTAGTTAAGGCTAAAACTAAAATTAAAGTAAAAAAAAATTAAATATTTTTATTGAAGAGCTCTAAAAGGCAGAAATTAAAAACTTTATGTTCCAAAAACATGATATAAAGAAGTAAAATTCTCATAATTTAAACAGTTTTTGAACAAATATATAGATATAGATAGATTTCTAGAAGTTTCTATAGATGGTTTTATGAAGCTTCTAGAAGGATTTATGAGCTTTCTAGACGGTTCTGGAAATTTTACGAACATATCTACAGTCTAACTGCGAATTATATGTACATACATACATATGTACATATAATAATCATTTCTGTACGTGAGCATCTATAGTGCATAATTGTGATAACCAGGCCAGAAATTCAAAAATTCAATGTCAATAAAAAGCATCTAATAAAAAATACATCTTCCCTAAAATATTTTCGTTAATGCAATCCAATAATAGAAGCAATTGCTGAATCGCGCAGTTCACCAAGTTTGATCCAGCAATTTTTATTAATTTTACTTAAACGTTATAGACCCATATGAAGTCTGGTGGAAGGTTAGTTTCTGGTCAATAGTGAATGTTGCGGCTAAGATTTTAATTAATTAATTTGAATTTATTCTAAAAAGTCAATTGTTTACTACAAACAGTATAATTTTCCTGAATTTATTAATACCCAAATTTAGAAGCTGATATATTTTCACATGTCGACTATGAAAACCTGCGACTGCTGCAAATATTGCAATGGTTAAAGCCACAAAATTTCAATTATTCCTAAACAAATCGTAAAATACCACAGATTGCAGCAGCGGCTGGACGCACGCCCATGTCCACAAATTTACGAATTTATAAATTTTCACTGCTGCACATCTGCCCCAAGGGTTGAACCCTTCATTAATTTTCGGTGATTGAACAACATCAATTTAATTTGCTGTTAGATATCCCGTCGGTCAATTAGACCGTCGGTTGACTGCCAAATTATCGATTATCGGAGTTCCCCGAAAAAGCGCGCCCTCCGAAGGGACCGGGTGGTTCCAGTCGAGCGCGCGACGCACCATCCCAACTTGTTTCACGCTGCGACTGATCACACGTGAGCCGCCGACCGCCACCGTCGTCGCGTCGCCATGATCGCGAACACACCGCAGAATAAAATATGTAAAAAAAAATATAACATCATACGAGGGAGTGGGTGGACGGCTTTTTTAATTCTATTTCACTTTTTCGACGGTCAAATGGTTCCTCGAGCCGGTCGCATTCGCACTTCATCCGAATTCAAGGCGGCGGCGCGGGTAATTAGCCAGCGAGTTCGATCGCACCCTGAAATTTCGATCGAGCGCGGGTCGTTGCACCTTTAATGGACCGATTCAATTTCTTTTTATTTTTGGATCAGTTTAATCGATCGGTGAAAATTGCGCTCAGTTGCAGGCACTTAATTTGCCGCACGAGCATAATTCCAATGGCATTCCTTCCGGTGGTAGTTTGAAAAAGAGAAAATTAAGCAAAATTAAATTCGCACATGAAAGGAACGAATACGATTCGTTAAAAATTTGATTCATGAATTCGATGTTTGTCGAAAATCCATTCGGTGACAATTCATTCGTAGTTGAATATTATGAAATTGAAGGAAAAAAAAATACATTCTAATCCCAGCAAAGAATTAAGGGATCATTCTGGTTTAGGGCTATTTTTGTAAATTTTTTAAGAATGTATTATTATAAATATTGATATAACATTTATTGAACTTAATAAATACACTCTCGGAATACATAAAAGATTTTTTTTTTTTAATTTATTTTAAACATTTTAATACACAAAAATAACAAACAAACGTAACTGATCGAATAGTAGGTACATATGTCGTTAGAGGCAAAATAATATATAAATATGTATTATTTAGATTCAGTATGACTGTGGCTCTCGCTCATTCTATGTATGGGCATTATTATTAATTAATAAATAATAAAATGACCGAGATTTAAAACAAACAAAATATAAGAAACGAGAAACAAGTTTTTTTTCACTGTTTTTGGCAAAAAAATTGTAAAAATAACAATTTTAATACGGGTCTAGAATACACTGAAGCTATTCATGTGTAGAATATATGGTTAAAATTTCATAAGAATCGGCTCAGTGGTTCCAGAGAAATCACCGCCACCGACCAAAAAAACTTTGTTTAAGAAGAAGGTATTTAAAGTTTTTTTTTAATGTAAAATTATGAAAAAGCCTTCCTTAATTTAATCGGCGATGTCAGCACCTTACAAAATGCCTTTTGTTTCTACTTTTAATACATAGGTGCATATACTTCGGAAAATTGTAAAACAAAACAAAAATCAATTTTTTTAAATTATAAACAAGAATTATCCCGCATAATTTCCTTAGATGTCGCATCTCTCAAGCCGAAATACCTTGGCATTACATTCAATAAAAAGTTGCTATTCGATAAGCATATTAAGGTAATACTTCAAAAAGCTACCAATCTGATTAAGTTTGTAATATACTAAGTTCCTTTCTTCAAAGTAATATGTATAATGAGTCATAAAAATTTATTAATCGCTAATTTATTTCCACAAATATAGCAACATGCTGAGTATTTAGTGCAATAATTAGTTGTAGGCTAAAAAAGTTCTAAGACTTACAAAAATTAAGACTAATTTATGCCTTAATTGTTACTAAATTGTGTAACATTTAACAACAAATTAATAATAAAAGAAATTTTTAAGTACAATTAAAGCAATATATAATCATGATCACATACCTAAGTCTGAACATTGGTGGAGCTGAAGAGGACTGTGAATTATGTTTAAAATCCAAAGACAGTTTAAAAATATTTAGTTTTTTCACTCTTTGCTCCTCCTGCTCTTCACTATCACTGCTAAAACAATTACATATCGAAAAAGATACTTTGCATTTTAGATCATATACCTTTTATTATTTTTTTTGGATAACTAAAATCAACCAACCGGATTTTTTCCGTAGATTACGAATTTGTAAATAAAAACGCTCTATCACTTCCCATTTGAAAAAATGGTTTAGAAAGTACAAAGGACCATATTTTTAATTATCAAAAATTATTATACAAAAAAACGAATTGGGTCAGGAGCTTATAATGTTGTTCAAATTATAGATGAAATATTAAGCTATTATATAAAACTACATACCATTAAGACATTTCGAAATGATCCATGAATTTAATTTTTTTCAAAAAACATTTACTTCATATAATAAATAGTGAATAAAGATCATGGCAAACTAATGAAAAACTTACTCCATGATGTTTAAAAACCGCTGTTATTGATATAAATAAAATTCGATTTTCTTAGATTAGGAATTTGGCTTGCATTTAAGCCAAGTTACGAAATTCTATGAAGATCCTTCAAAATCTGTATTATTACTATTACCAACACTACAAAATCAAAACATTTAGCAGGTTGAGGTATTTTTTTAATTATTATTACATATTATTATTATCATTTCAAATACAAGATTATGGAAAAAAAACCGAAACTCAAGAAACAATTTTTTTATAGACAGGTGTTATCAATTTCAACTTTTAAACTAAATGACAACAAAATAGATCTTAACGAAACGAATTTTCTACTTTTCTTAAGGCACCACCAATTTGAAATTCGATCGACTTCATGAATATGAAATTTCTCTTCGTTTGAAACTAAAAATCGATACATTTTCCTATTCGAAATATTCGATCAAGCTACGCGTCGAACATAAGTCTTCTCGACCAGAGTGATGCCTTTACTATTAAACAATTTTTCTTAAAAATTTGTTCATACTAAATAATTGAAATTTACTTAATTTTTTAAAACAATAATTCTGAAAATATTAAGAATAGTTGTCTTTTATGTATTATGCTAATTTTACTCAATAAAAGAATAAGAAATCACTTTTTTGTGGAAAAATTTACATAGGTATTTACCTATTGCCTAGTTCCAAATAATAATACATACATATAAATTTTTTAATTAGATGAAATATTTAAACTTAAGGAAATTGCATTTTATTAGAAATTAGAAAACCATTGAATGCAAAAGCTTGTTCTTCAGTTCTACTTCTTCTTTTTCAGGAATATATATTTAACACTAAATTGCCCGCAAAGAAGTCATTTTGGCTTGTTTTTAATTTCAATTAGTAAACAAATTATATTTATAATGATACAATTTCTTTTTCTCAAAATGCTAAGAAATTGTATCACTATAAATATAATTTTTTACTAATTGAAAATAAAAAGCAGTCAAAATGATTTCTTTGGGCAATCTAGTGTTAACGTAATTAAGGAATACATAATAAAAGTAATTATTAAAAATAGCAACAAATCACGAAACATTTTCGTATGAGGTATCATATGAAAGCTCTTGATAAAATGATTCGTAAAACTTCAGCACCTAAAAGGATTTTAGCCAGTTTTTAGGGTACTATACGCTGAAAAGTAGAAAATAGGATAGATAGGTCAAATTTCGACAACACGTTTAAATCTCAATTTTCTTGTCGTCTCCGTAATTTATTCCACGTACAAAATTCTATCCTGGCAGTGGAGTCCTATCAGACCCTTTTCGGCGCCCAATTCCCAGCCCAATTAATATGGGGCCGACGGCATCTGGCGAAAAACCAGGAACGCCGAAAAATGCAAACTTAATAAATGGGCCAGGAACCAACCGCACCCGCACGCAATTATTGAGCCCCCGCCGCGGAACATCCGCCAGCATACCGTTTCATACACCTGTGCTCGCGGCAAGATTAAATTTTGATGATGGGTGACCGCGGCCCGCGAGGTCGGGACGTGACAAATCAATCTGATGGCCCATTTAGCCTCATTACGATTTTTGCGCAGAAGAATCGACGGTGTGTTGCGGGGCATTTGCATGACTTTCGCGCACTGCAGGCCCCGAATTAGGCGCGGAACTGGGCCGCTGCGGTCTCATTAGATGCGAGCATATTTCATTAAGGAAAGCACAACCCTAAACAGGCAGGCGCTTGTGAAATTAAACGGACATGATGGCACTCATTAGAGCTTACATTCATTCGCTGTCCAGTTAACGTGGATTAATTAAATTTAAACTATTTTTACGAGAACTGTTTCACAGGTCAACAAATTTCTAAATGAGAGATTTTTTAATTCTCTGGATATAATCTCATGAACAAAATTTGAAGTAGATCTGTACAATTGAATTAAGGGCGGGCTAAGGTTAATTCGTACGAAAAAAGGCATGTTTTTGTGAATTTTTTGTGACGACATAGTTAAAATCTCTTTGTTAAAACTGACAGTTACATTAAAGTATGACATTTGAAGAATATTGTATAAAATTTTCACGAAGAAGTATTAAAAAACACGACAATGACAGCAATTATTCGGACGTGTCTCGGAAAAAAGTAGAATTGCGGTGCCCCTCATAACTGGGTGCTGGATCATCCGAAATCAAAAAATCAAAGTCCATTCGTTAGATAAGAGTTTTCCCCAGGTAACGCTGGGGGGCGGTTTTCGAAATTTTAATTTTTCACTTTTTTGGAACACTTTGAAAGGAAAAACGCGATTTTTTGCGAAAAAAATCGACTAATTTGTTATTGTAAAATAAAAATTATTAACAAATTTGAAAAAAACTCTCCAGCGTTACGTAAATTATGTACAGAAATAGTGTTCAAGATTTCAAAAGGATCGGTGCAGTAGTTTTGAAGTTATGAGGGGCACCGTCTTTGAAAACGTGGGTTGTGGGGAAAACGCTTTAAAGTTTTAAACACTAAACAATTTCAATTCAATTCAATTTATTTCAATTCAACCTTAAAAGTATATACAATAGGAATTTTACAATTTAGTGCTAGAATCCAAAATTCATTCATCTATATTATTACTAGGATTGTATTAACAAATAAATATTTATAAAACATATATGGCTGTTGGGGAAAATCTATTTTTGAAAACCCAATGATAAATTTAAACACTAAAAAATCTGGTATAAAACGTTCATAACCAAGGTATAGAAATACTCGTAACTTCGTCAATTTTGCTTCAATCGACTTGAAATTTTGACACAATATTCTTAAGATATTATGCATTCAATTAAAAGAATAAAAAATAATGCCAAAAAAAATTTAAATATCTTAGCCCCTCCTTAAAAAAGTCTGTGACAAGGTTCGAAAGAGTATAAGCTTGCATTTTTGTAGTACCACCAAAAAGGGAAAAATTATATATATATATAATTAGATTCGTCAGCCGTTTTATAAAATTTCGCATTGTATGCCTACTAAAATAAATAATAAAAACATAACAGGAGTGAATAAATTAAAAAACCCATCAAAAACGCGTCGATGCACAAATTCAGCCTAATATTTTCTGAAGCTGGATTGTACATCAAAGTAGTTTTGGTATATTTTTGCATTGCATTATTTTTTTATGTAAAACTTATGTCAAAAAATATTTTGAATTGATTTTTTCTATACTTACATATGTATGTACGAAGATAAATTTAAGAACTCGTAACGTCCTATTGAAATAAAATAAATATTATATTAATATTATCCCCATTACATATACAAATTCTTTAGTTTTTTTATGCAAAGTTAAATTTCTGTGTTAGTTTTATTTCCGATTTTATCCTGATTTAAATAATAACATGTTTCTTTCTCCCAAAATCTCGAGATATTGTGAAATCCATATGACGACCTATTGAAGTTCCCATATAAGTAGAACATTTTAAAATATTGTAGATTTTAAGATTATCACAATCCAAGTCTGATAAGTTCATTGTGGCATCCCCAAAAAAGTTTATTCAGCACTATTTAACAAGTGTTAAAGTTTACATTGAATTGAAATGGAACAAGTAGTTAAAAAAATGAAATAGATATGTACATATAAAAAAATGCAAATAATTAAAATATGACGCTTGAAATAAAATCGCGCTATGTAGATGGAAACACATTTAAATCACTTATTCTGAATCCCAAGATTTTTGGGGAAATGGAAGCATGGTATGAAAAATAACCATTTTTTTTATTATCGAGAACACTTAAATTCATTGAAATCAGTGAGATCATAAACTTTTCAATCGTATACATAATAACAGAAAATTCAAAGTTAATTCAAAGAAAGTTAATCTATATTTTTCCATATGGCATAACATTTCTTCTGATCGCCAAAGTTTAACAAGGGTATTCCATGCAAATGGATAACTAGATGTCTTTGAGGTCCCTCGCTTGGAATATGTCTTTTAAAATCATAAATTTAAGATAATAGATCCAATGCAGCGAATTAAAGTTCCAAAATTTCAAAAGATTTCTATAAAAATTGATAATTATGGGATTTTCGAGTCATCAATTCTGAATTTTCTGTTCAAATTGTGAACTTCAAAATAGAAAATATCAACTTATAGATTAAAAGATCAACTTTATAGGCCTTTTTTCTTATATTACGAATAGAAAAACAAACATTTTCTGTTTTAAAGCTTGAATTGAACTATTAATTCTTAACTTTTGCTTTTGAAGAAAAATGTTGTGGAAATTTCAGCATTCTAAATTAAGATAAGTTTAACACTGGAAACAGTATTTCACAAAACAGACGACATGCAGAAGATATTTTAATAATCTACTTCTAAATCTAAATCAGTTCCCATGCATTTTTTACTATGAACATGAATTCACCTAATTTTATTATGTAGGTATGTACATTGTACGTATCAAAACGATACGCTGAGTGTCTCATGTCGAATTAAGAGACTACCAGAAAAAAATCTAATAATTCAGTTCATTTGATCATAAGTGCCGAAGGGTGATCTTGTCCAAAACGACTTTATAAAAACACCCAAGAAAAAACATCGTAAGCCTTTCATATTCAAATGTCGCTTACATTTCTCTCGTCATCTTAAGAAAATAAAATATCGAAGAAATGAAGGTCTTGGGCGGTGTTCGCAGACATACACAAAGTCTGCACCTGGACACCCGTCGCGATCTCTTACTATAAATTAAATCGTCATCACAATGAGCCTGCAGACCTTGGGCATGTAAACTTGTATGAAATCAGTTCTTTCTTTTGTCTTCTCCTGGTGATATTTTTCTCACATCAATTTCTTACGAAATGCCTTTCACTTTACGCAAGGTAAATGAAGTCATCGAGGTGATCGTGACCACCTGTGAAACAATTAAATGTGCGTGTACTTTTTTTATTGGTCAATTGTTCGAATCTTTGTTGAACTATTGTAAAACCACAAAATTTGCATCTTTTGGTGATGTGGTGATGTGATTCACTGCAGTTGAGGCATCGCCACAAGTAAACAAAATCTGGGGAAAATTATGATCTGTTATGATTTACAAAACTAAAGATCTTGGCGATCGCAAATTTGTTTTAGTCGGTGATTCGCTGAAGCGATCGCAATCGTCCTGATGTTGTTTTAGCCTCGATCAAAAATAGAATTTCGCACATGTAGGAGCCATTAGAGGCCCAAAACATGGATATTACGACGGATGCGAGTTGAAATTAGTATTTCAAGTATTTCCTGGACAGCACCGAATCCAAAGAATCAAAAAATTATTTTTTTTACTATTGCAACCAAATACTATTTAGAATTTAGAGTTTCTAGTCTAACAAAAGAAAGAATGACTCAGTGCTCAAGAACGAATCTCAAAGATTTAATGTAAATTACACGCATAACTGCGGCTCTAAACCATTTTCCAGTGTTAATTTAGTTTTGGTCGATGGTAACGACCGCGGAGCGCTTTAAGACGTTCACAGCGGAATCTTAGCTGATCTTAAGACGGCGGCGGAGATCATCTCCACGGGCTGCAGTGGGCTGAATCAATTGCCATGACAATGTCTGGTGAGCGGTTAAATCACCTCATCCGAAGACTACGTGGGAGCAGTTTTAGTCTTCTACTTAGCATCTTTAATTCGAAACCGATGACGATCCATTTTCGGTAAGGAATTGATAAATTTTTTTCCAACAATTTCGCGGTCTTTTCGGAGTTTCCGGCTTTTATTTTAGATTTTTATCGTTGTTATTGCGACGATTCATAAAAATGGAATTTAATTGCATGTCGGTAATGAAGAAGGTGTCGAAAGAAAGGAAATGCAGTAATCGTTTTTTGGGATTACCATTATAATGGCAGTTGCGTGGGTGAAGCTAATGATTTAAGGTGCTACCGTCACGGTTATTATTTAATTGCAATGCCTTTCCGCTGATTTAATAGATAGACTGTTTTTTTTTTTATTCTTCACGGTAATTAATATTTGAAAGAGTTGTAAAGATTTTAGGTTACGACACCTGCTGTTCTAGTTAGATTCACTTAGTTCAGCATCGTAAAGTTTAACTCATAAAGCCTACTCTTTTTCTGCTTATCTGATTTTTTGATGAACTAAATAAACCTTTTGCCGTACACACAATATTAACATGACTTTAGCTTTAATGTTTCCTGTAGATTATCAATACCCTTATCCGCTATACGTATATATGTATGTATGAATAAAAAATCGAATGTTTGTCTGTCTGTCTGTCTGTCAATCAAATCTAAACGCTTGGTTCAAATATTTATTTTTTTATATTATCTATACTTTTTATTTGCGGATTTCAAAATGGCGGCCAAAAATTTAAAATTTCAAGGGATTGGCATGAAAATTGGTATTTGAGGGTTTCTAGAGGTCCTAATTGCGAAATTTGGAAATTCAAAACAGTGGATAAAATATGGCGACTACAAATTTCTGAAATGCAATGAATTTACATCAAAATTGGTACAAACGGTATACCGAGTCCACTAAAGTCAAATCTATTATCTAAATTTGAAAACTCAAAATGGCGGACCCAGTATGGCGACAGATTTTTCATAGATTGAAAGGATTTTCATGTACTTATTTAACACTTAACAATGAAAACGTATAAGTACAAAATAGATTATGAGACCTTCTGATATGGACGGTGGTTGCAAGAATTTTTGGAAGTTTCTATATCACATCCATAAATTTTAGTAATACTTCTAAACTTTTTAATCTATGACTAAAAAACATTTTGGAAGTATTTAACTAAGTAGTATTTATACACTGAAAGAAAAAGAGCAGCACAATTAACTATTTTTTTAGCCAACTAATTAAATTAGTGATCTAAAACAGAGAGAAAAACATTTACAAAATTATTTAGTCTCTCAACTATTTTAGTTGATTTCACTACTTTAAATTGTTCACGGAAAAAAATTGGGATAGCAAAAATCCCCAACCAATTTACGAACGTTTTCGCCATAAGATCCACAACATATATTGAAAAAGCAACAGATCTCCTTAAAAGTTACAGGAAATAATGTCAACATTTTACGCTGGTCCTTAAATTTTAGTTAAAAGCCCTGTGTTTTTTATCACAAATGCTACCGAAATAATGCACTATCCCAAAATCCGTCGGAAAATACAGGGCTACTTCTGAAAAAAAATTTTCCGTGTATGTATGTTATCTATGTATACATACATATATATGTATATATGTGTGTATATATGTTATCTATGTATACATACATATATATGTATATATGTACATGTTTTTTAAAGTTTTAGGAAATGAAGAAAAACTTTCATTGTTTTTCAAAAAACGTAAAAGATATATGTAAATGGAATTTTATTTAAATAAGGATAAAAGTATAAAAACTTTGTTCTTTAAAATATGAGCTTTATTTTTTGGTTTAGTTAGATTTTAAATTATATGCTTTATTACATAGAGTTGTTTCCAATTAAATGATTCAAATTTTTCTTTAAATTTAAAATTCACTATCTCTAAAAACTTCCCTAAGTTACCTCTAAAAATCATAAGTTTTATAGTAGGATCTAAAAGGTGGGCAAAAAAGATTAGAATTTCTTGCCAACACAAGTAATAGCTAAAACTATTTTAAAATCAAAATATCGCTGTCCGGGCACTGCACCAAGTGCATCTTTATTAGAAATGCTTATTTTCGAGAAAACCCTCTAAAAACGGGAAGTTCAATGTACTCCAGGGCTTGAGAAAACAAAACATAAACATAAATCCTGCACGTTGGCTGCTCGGACGAATTCTTATGCTATACGCGGAAGACGCACTTGCCGCAGCGCACATGCCTTGCATCTTGCATCGCATCCCATCGGCGAGCAGCGCACTAAGCATCTCACTTAAGATTAATTACTTATTCGGCTGAAGACGAGATTAACACGCAGCCCAGAGCGCCTCTTCCTCCTATTTTTGGACCACGCGGTCATCCCGGTTTATTTGCGGTTCAAATTCCAGCTCCACAAAACGCACTCTTGAGCCCCCGCCGCAGTCCCCAAAGGAAGAAAGTGGCTCACTTGCAGTCTCCATCTTCGAAGACGATTTGAGACGCACACTTAAAATATTGAAAATCTCGTTTTTGCCCAGTTTACTCGATATTTTGCCCCGAGTGCTTTGGTAGTAAACAAACACTTAAAAATTTTGTTGTGATATTTCAAAGACTCCCCGAAGGGAACCGGCGGAGACGACGACGCAAACATGCACAACGTCTTGACCTACAAAAAACATCAAAGGAGAACTTCTTGAAGCATTTTACAAGTTGCGGCACCGGAGGGGAGCGCGGAAATCACTCGGAAGCGAGCGAGTGTCCCCTTCCTAAACCACTTAAAATTAAAAGCGAAAAATTATGGCACAGCTCAACAACGCCCCCCGCCGTTCCATCTAGCGCCCACCTGCAGGAAGCTTCTGCGGTTCCGTCTTGGGGATTCAAAGAAAACTTTCTTAACCCTTCCGCGGGGGTCATTATGTAACAGGGTCACCTGCGATGTTAATCTGTGTCACGAACGGCGAGTGATCAATTTAACTGCTTTTCAGCGCAGACAAGATTTAAATATGCCTTTTAGGCGTCGTTTTCAAGCATATTAGATTTATAAGATAAGAAATTTTAAGGGCTGCTTCTCATTTAACCATGAGTACATCCGACGAATAGTCGTTTTCCAACTTCATTTACTATAGGGTCATATAGTATTAAACTAATTTTTTGGTCAGTTTACCTACAAAAATATAAAAAGAAATAAGGTAGAATAAGGCCCACCTTATTGTTATTGCTTAAAAGCTCAACAGAATACAAAATAAAAAGATTTTAAATTTATTATAAAAATTCTTTATTAAATAACCTTTTGAAAATTCCATTTCCTTAGTATAATAACGTCTTTTAAAATATTAACTGTCTTTTTAGCATTAAAAAAGAAACATGCCTTGGGCCTTATAGGGAAGTCATTCATCTTAATAAGGCCTCCATTAAATTCGAATCAAAATTAATTGTAAATACGCAAGTCATTTACCAAAATTCAACAAAAAATAATTACTTTCTAACAGAGCTAACAAAAAATTAACAAAATTAATGAGCCTCATGTTTTGTAGTTTCTTTTTATAAAATTTGACCATACATACATATATTATATAACGTTTTATGAATGGATACACTGACAAATTTAGGCACTAGATAGGCATTAAATTATAACACAGATTTGTGAAATTTCCGATTTCGTTTGGCGCGAAATTTGAAAGATGGGCCTTGTTAGGACTCGGGCCTTATTTGATTCTACTATCTAAGACAAATAATGAAGTAGTATGATAATAAAAGAATAATCGTAATTTTTAACACGCACTCTATATAATAATAATAATATATACCTAACAATAAGGTACAAAATAAAACAAAAAAGGTATATATTTTTCCTCAAATATAAATAAAAATACTTATATGTTTTGCAGTTGCTTTTTATAAAATTCGCCGTGCATGCCCTTTCGCTGTAGTTTTATGAATGCAAAAACTCACAAGTTTACTTTGGAGAAAAACTGATTAGGGTGAACGTTTGAGATTTGTAGGCATAGGTACTAAATTATAACACAGACTTTTGGCATTTCCGAATTCGTTTGGTGCGAAATTTGAAACCTAGGCCTTGTTAGGGCCCGGGCCTTATTTGGTTCTCCTACCTTACACTCTAAAACATTTTGTTGTAATTTTACCACTATAATATGAGGCTGTTCTTTTTCTCATTAAATAATGGTAAAGTGACATGGCGGTGTATTTGTAAAATTTCACACCGAAATCATCATCTAAACTGCAGTAATTTTATAACAAAAATAGGGAGTTTTTTTTTAAAGTTGTGTACAGTAATACGCAAAACAGAGAGAAAACTCAACCAACAATTGTTCAAATTTACATTAAATAATGAGTAAATTTTCCACACATTTTCCATTTTAACATACTCTGTGTAAAAATTTAAACATTGTTTATAAATTTTGCTACTAGACTAGAAATTGTAAACACATATAAAGAACCTGCATCGAAATATTGAACCTCTTTTATAAAGGTTTTCACTCGTTTTTGGACCTAACATGATACTTTTCAATACTACAGCTGCTAATTTGATCTTCTAATCGTACTCCTCAATAAAATGTATGCGCTTATTTAACTATCACCAAAATCCTCATCATCTCAATTAGACCTGTTACTCCTTTTAAGTTGTACCTATAAAAATATAAGTTTTGTTAGAGAAATAAATAAAATAAAATACATAAAAATAAAATCTATCGTAATCATTCGTGTCGTCATTGTTAATGTAACCAAATAAATAACATGTTTAATCTGCATCAATATGCATGTATACTTTATTTATAAATAAAGTAGTTAATATACCAAATGATAATGAATTTTTATTTATTTGTAGTTATAATTATCGCGCTAATTCAAATAGTGGTATACTTATGTATAATTTCAAACGAGTGAAAATTCACTATTTTTTAGTGGTTTTTTACTAATTTATTTTTGAAAAGTATATATACATATATGTATATGTATTATAACAATAACAACTGGTTAGAATTCAAATCCTCAACAAAGGTCGAAACCGACGTCCTATGTACTTTGCGTCTAAACATGGATACGATCTTATTTTGTATTGGTTTAAACCTAATTAGATGCTTTGAACTTCTAAAATATTAAATATTGGGAAGGAAAAGGTCTAAATAAGATTCAATATTTCGATTTGGAAAGGAGATTCGATTAAGACTTTCTCCGCTCCAAAGTTAACACAAAATATACTATTATAAACATAAAGTTTATGTTTATAATAGTATATTTTATAAAGGTGTGTTTTTTAAGTATTCTAGTCTAGTCTGATGGCAGAATAAGATTATAATAACATATATTTATTGCACGTGAAGTAAATATTATTTATATAGTTAAGCCTTAATTTATCCCAACGACAAAACCTACCTATTTTGAGTCCATATAAACAATAATAATTGCGAATTCCCTTTCTTGTAAGGCTTTGTTTATAGTATATTTTATCTTAATTTTTTGGTTTCAACAAGACCTTACCAAAACCTCTCCTTTTCATGACATTACAAATTCTAACTGCAAGGTTTATAAATTACAAAGATATATAGATGTAAAAAATTCATTTTAATTACACATAGTTTTTTTTTTCAATTCATTTAATTCAATCACCTTGAGTTTGCGTCATAATGAGCATAAAATAAATGACTTGCGATGCGGCTGTCGTAGAGTAAATACTATAGTGTAAATTAACACAATTTTTGGTTTTATACCATATTTATAGACTATTTTCTATTTACACGGATTTTTATGTAAAATCGAGATACACCATTTGTCTCGATTACACAAAAACATTGAATTACACTTTTACTTTATTATGTTGTAAATTTACACTTATTGTTTTCGAGTGTAGTTAAAAATTAAATAACAAAAGATTGTTTCCTAAATATCGTTTCTGCATTCCATTTTACCCAACTTGCAAATTTGTTTCAAATTCTGATAAAATTTTTAAGTTAGAAAAGAAACAAGTTCGAAAATTTGGTCTACTTAGGTATTCCAAGATCAAAATTTTCCTGCAAACGAATAAAAATATATTTTTTAACATTTAAAGCTATTTTTATAAAGTTTCGTAGAATCCATAATAATTCAATTCATCCTAATACCCGCGACACACCAATATACCTAGTATTGCTTTGAAATTAAAGTCAAAATTTTGTCAAAATCTCTTTTTAACAGAATACCTATTCGCCTGAAACTTTTTTAAGAAATTCAGAGGTAATATGATATATAATATTTCTGAAATTGAGAATACTCGAAATTCTAAATTTCGATTGGTGTGTCGCTGGTATAAGAATGAATCGATAAATTTATAGGTATTAAATTTAATTTTCCCCTTTTATGAAGATTATGAAGTGAAAAATTCATAATACACGGGACTCTTGGACGAGATAAATGATTCGATCGTTTTCTTCTGAGCAATGACTCTTTTCGCAGAGTGCAAACAATGCAAAATGATGAATTATTTCGCTAAAATTGAAATTCATGATAAGCCCCGGCGCCGTACAATCCGATGAAGACTAATTTCACAGTTTTTTAAAGAATTCCCAGAAAGTAAATGACGCATTTAATCCTTATCACAAAATTCCAACTGCAGTTCTATAGTTGTCGTGTGAATTTTATTTAAATAGAGTTCATGAGTCAGTTCAAACCGGTGATCGCGCGACTCCGTGAGTAACCTGGAGATAAAGTAGAGTTTCACATTAAGCGAGAATGACGACGCGCCCCCGAATCCACAAAACCACAGGCGCTCCACCTCATCGCCATTAGCTCATTTTTGTTCATTTCCTTCGCTTTTAAATGAAGTCCGCGAATAAAACGGTCGGACGCGAAAAATGTGTCATCGCCGACATTACAGAATTTTTCCTAGGTATCGATCAGTTGCATCGGTTCCGCATCGGTTCCTCGCTGCACCGCGATGCATGGGGCCCCAAAGTGGGCCTCCGCTGGGCACGGAACATGTCAACCGAAGGCAACTGTCGGACACGACCCAATTTCTGTAAAATGTTTTGTGATGCCGTCGCATGCACGGGCCCGGCCCGGCTCAATAAAGCAGCCCCGGCAACAAGCCGACAAAACGCGCGAATCGCGGGACGGGGGTTCCCCAGGGGTTATTAAATGGAAGTGTACCCTTAATGCGGCGGCGACCTAATCCCGGCCCAAAAATTAGGACAACTACGAACCTAATTAAGATTTCCTAGGGCACTTCTGGGCACTGCAGGTATGAATTTATGAATTCAGCCAATTAGCCAAAATCAATTTATGTGAAAACCAAGTCGTTTTCTCTGCGGCTTTTCCTCTTTTACGAGTATAAATAGAACTTTCGACTCTTTTTACACGTATGTATGTACAATGCACATTTTTTCGATATCATACTTAAATCTAAATCAATTCCCCGGATGAAAATATAAAACTCAAAAAGGACTGAAAAGAGACTGAAAAATGAATTTCATACGGAATTCAGTCTGAAATAAGGCGTAAATTATTATTTGCACTGAAAATTGTCTGAAAACGTATTACATGGAGAAGGTAAAGATGGAATTCAAACTGAAATGAGGCGGAAATATTTTTCACTTTAAAGTGAAACTTAAACCAGTCCACAAGTTTTATATTAGAATAGTTGTGTCGGAAAACAGACTTAATCGAGACTGAAATATCAGTTACCCTTGATGAGCCTGAAGAAATAAGACGAAAATTTTATCATTTTTAGACTTAGAATATTTTTAGGACTCTGTATTTCTTGGACTCAGAAAAATTTTCGAATATTGGACTTAATCCTAATATTTTCAGTGTCATTTCAGTCTAAACATTTCCAATTACTGACTGATTTCCGTCTAAATTCTTCAGTCGAATTTACATCATGTTCTGTACATTTTCAGCCCATTTTCAGTCTCTTTTCCGTCGATCACTTTCTGTCTCATCACGGAAAAAAATTTGTCGGGAATATCGCGTCGTTTCTGGCAATATCCCTGTATTTTCCGATGGATTTTGGGACAGTGCATTATTTTGGTAATATTTGTGAAAAAAACAGGGATATTAACTAAAATTTAAGGACCAGCGAAAAATGTTGACATTATTTCCTGTAACTTTTAAGGAGATCTGTTGTTTTTTCAATATATGTTGTGGATTTTATGGCGAAAACACGTTTGTAAATTGGTTGGGGATTTTTGCTATCCAAATTTTTTTCCGTGTTGTTCACTAATTCAGTATTTTTCCGTTCGTTTTCCGACTGCTCTTAAACGCAGAAAAAATCAGTAAATTTTTCAGTCTATTTTTAGTTTTACATTTTCACCCGGGTTATATTAAATTTGTTAATAGTGGGTACGTTTTTTTACTAAATGAAATAATGTTCCAGTATAAACAAAAATTATTTCTTTCTAACACTATAGGTACTTTTCAATTTTATAAACAACTTTGAATAATTTCAAATTCCGTTATTTTAGAAAATTCAGAGTTCATTACTTAAAGGGTATGTAAAATAGTAACGATATTTCTATTTCTATATTTCTTATGGTTAAAATTACACGTCATGGCCTCGTAGGTTTCATACGTCTCGTAACTAGCCAAAATCGCGTAACAATTACGAGGCTCGTAAAACATTCCTTACATTTTTACTCGCCCATGTTAAAATTATGAGCCAAAATAGTCGCGCAAAGTTACCCTCGTGGATTTTTACCAGTATTTCTATCAAATTAGTCAACTGACGGATAGCTTTTTAACTAAACTGGATCCTTTGAAATTTTTAATTTAAAAATGGATGTAAGTAATTATATAGAATTTTTCTATTAATAGTATATTATATATATGTACATATGTGTACATTTTCTTATCACAAAGAAAAGAGATAAAGTGGAATCGATCGATGGAATAATAAAGAAACAGTCGATATGCTCGGAGGAATTGTGGATTTAGTAAAAGACAATCCGGAGCAATTTTAAAATATGTATTTAATTACATAGCTATATAATTCTTAATAATACGAGTATTTCTTAAAAGTACATTCACGTAATCTTATTTATGAGACGCAAAATATACGACCCCCAGTAACTTTTCATTCAACATGAAGTAAATACCCTTTAAGTATTATATTAATAATTTGTTGTTATTCCCAAATTCTATATAAGGGGATTTTGTAAATACAAATTCAATTACAAATTGTATCTTTTGAGAAAAGATATTAATAAAATTTGTTTTTGTATTTGTAAAATTTGTAAATTATCTTTGCTTCTATAGCCCTCAATTAAAAGATGTGCGTCCAAAGAATTTATTTTTGTTGAGTGACAAACCAATAATCCGTTCCCGGGCAGAGAGATGAGGGCGGAGTCTCATTAAGCAGCCGCGAAAAGAAAAAATAATTCCTTGGACCCCGTCTGGAGTTGTTGGGATTGCCTAATTAAAAGTGACTTCGCTCGCGCTGGGAGCTCTTAATCTTCCCGGCAGCGGCGTCAGCACCCACAAGGAACTGATTAATCTTGGGGCCTCGGTGCTCCCTCGGGCTTCACACTTCACTGGCCCCAAGACAATCAGCCGGTCGACTTCTTCTACGGTTGGATTCAATTTTTAAATTTAACTGCAGCCTTAACCAGGTCCAATGCCCGTCCGAAAACGTTACGAAATTTAAATTAATTCTCATGTCAACCATTGGCCGTTCCGGCGCTCCATTGTGCTCCAAAGTGGGTCTCATCGCATGAATAATTACGAAAATTGGCTCTGCACGGCCCCATCCCCAGGGATTACATATTTATGGGGCTTTGGTCTAATTTCTGGAATTTTTTGCATTTTTTTACGGTCAACCAGCCAGCCTCAACCAGAAATCGGTTGAGAGTGAACAAAATAAGCTCCACTGGTTGAATACTTTTTTAGGGGCTTTATTTTTTTACAACATTATTAATTTAAATCAATATGTTGAAATTCTAAGAGCAAACTAGGTGGAGGTTTTTAGATTTATTCGGCCATATGATTCGAAATTGTGCTGACAAATTTTTAGATATCCAATTTATTAAAATTTTATACCATATGATACAAATTTAGGATTCTAAAGAGAGAAAAATATTTTCGTATATCAATGAATGTTAAACCAATGAAAATTGATAATATTTTTTAGCCTAATAACTAGCATTTACATCAAAAAATATTTTAAAAGCATATAATTTCAAAACAACTTGGGAAAATTTTTTGTTTTAAGGTCAAAGAAAATATTTCTTTGCCTTTAAAATGTTCTATAATTTTCATTCACGTAAAGGAAATTGTTTTGTAAATATAAAATACATCATAAAATTTTTTTAGGCGTAGATATGATAAGTCTTTCTATTAATATTATAATTGCACTTGTAAAACTAATGACTGAAATTTCATAAAATATCTGGGAAATGTTTTCTAAGCTTTAAAATAAAAGTTATAAAAATGAAATAGATTTTTCTTTTACTTAACAAAATATCAGCTTCTTTAAAATATAAGTTGTTTTTATTCGGTATATGAAACATAAAACATACTTCATGAAATGTAAATCCATAATTTAATCGTATTAATGTAAAATTATTTCAGTCTATGAAGTTTTCAATAAATAGCACCACTGTCAAAAGAACTAAAAAAAAAACTTTTATTGAAACTCAAGATTTTATTTCCTTTTAAATCAGTTTGAATTTACATATAGATTTAAAAAGCTATTTAACTACATTTTTATGAAGAAAATTCACAAAATATATGAAATTTTTGATTACACAATCGAGAAATTCTGTTATTATTCTAATTAAAAGTGTCATTATCCTAAATAATATTCATCGAATCAGTTTTATAAAAAGAATTTCTGAAACCATAATATAGTACCAAAAAACCTTAATACAATCGTATTAAGGTTCTTTGATAGTACTTCTTCGACTCCAAATTAAATTCGTTTTTTTTTAATTTTCTTGGGATTCAATGATTCATGTAATTTTGTATTGATACATATAAAGAAAAATTTTTCTGAGTGAAGGGGATTAAAAAAGCTTTTACTTTTTGTCATTTCAATTGAAAGATATAAAAGTAAATAGGCCATTGTCAGCAATAAACCATAAATTCTAGTCTTCAAGCGGTTTCATTAAATTTTTTTTCCCGACTAGACATTTTCCCAGGAATTATGTACAAAAAATAATCTATTTACTTGAAAGTCCAGAGTATGTATGTTTTAACAAAAGGCGAAAAAATCAATTCACGGTTCATATATTATTACATTCAGATCGAATTGCTTTAGCAGCCGGTTTGCCCCTGGCTAAAATTAGATTTTCAATATTTCTCCACTCCCACGCGTTTCCACATGCTGGGTGTCGGCATTCTTTTTTTTTTATTGTCAGTTCGACACAAAAATTACTTCTCATGAGTAACTCATGCCGAAGCGCGCTAATTGCATTCAGCCTTGAAAACTCGTTAGTCAATAAATAGAAGCTCCTCACGGAGCCCTCACAAAGGTGAGGTGATTGAATGAGTAAACAGATTTTCACCTGTAGATCGCATCTTATCTAACTTGTCGCCAGCATCTTCCTCGTGGTGATCAAGTACCTCTGCTTTAATCTCAGTTATGCGACGATAAAGTCAACATCACCACGTCACGCCGAGATTTAGATTTTTAGTGGTGCATTTGGTACCACTTCTAAGATACTAAAAAAGAAGTTGATTCAACTGTAACAGACATGGGATACAATAGACAAAATAGTCAAGATGTTGACAAGAAATCCATGAGTTTCCCAGTCTAAAGTCTGTGTGATTCTCGACCCGATAAGACGAACGCACCTGTTTACACCTGCTGTATAAGATGGAAGAATTTCCAAGTGCACCAGGGCTAAGAATTTTACACACTATTTAATCGAGATTGTGTAACGTTTGACACCTTTTTCGTCGTCTTTCGTCACACCTCAAGCATCGTCGTCACTTCCCCCAATTCTTGCCGGCTCGAGATTTTATTTAATGGATGCAGCCTCCGGCAGCAGCATTCAGTCACGCTCCAAACGGGGGCTCAATTTAGCGCCTGCGGGCCACAATTACGCGCATTTAACAGGAATGGAAAGGCGCTCCAAGTTGGATGCAAATTACTTAAGCAAATCGAGCATGCGCATTCTTAATGAAGGGCGGTTGGGGTTTGATTGCGCTTCGCTTCTCGAGAGCGTCCATTGTTCGCCACATAAGGAAGAAACGCGATCATCTTGGGGATCAAGTCGTAAAATTGAGACTTAACAATGAAACAATATTTGCACTTTGATAACACCACTGCGGTAAATGTTTTTCAGCACGCAAAGGTGTAACAGCTAAAAATATGCGTGAGGCATAAACATAGTCGTGAGATAATGTAATTTGCACTATGTGAAATATGTTATATGAAATATTTGCGATTACGATCTTAAGGTAAATATTTGAGGACTTCTTTGGGAACTTACATCAGATAAATCTGTCTGTCAGATCTCATGTTAAATTCATGTTTTTGGTGAAAAACAAAAAGTAAAATATTTCTTAAGACTAATTTTCATAGTATTTTTTTCCATGATTAGAGACAAAATATCGAATTATAAGTAAGGATCTGTACCCTTATTATCGATCGGGTAAAACGTATCGATGCTATAACTTTCAAAAATCTTTCACATAAGCACAAAAGATGAGAGTAAAAGCAAACTAAAGAAAAATTGTTGACTACTTCCGATTTTTCCGTAAATCAAAAATATTATATGTTTAAAAATTAGTATGTGTGTGAAAAAAAAGTATTAATATCTCAAATATTGACAGAGTACCTAGTACCAATTATTTTAAAAGGAGTTCTTATAAAATATTTGAGAAACAAAAATATATATTTTATAATAAGAAATAAGTTTGGAGATTGCTATTTTCGCTCGTCATTGATAGTCGTATCTTATAACAAAACAGTCATATATTTTTTCAGTAGATAAATTAAGAACAATACCAGTATCTTTTTTGATAAAACGTTTTAGTATTGCATTCCCTTCAGAAAACATTAATATATCAACATCCAGCATCTCAAAAATATCTAAGGTAGAAGAGAACGAGGAGCCAAAATTTAACAGGGATAAAAAAACAATAATTTTTTAATTAAATGATATAGGTATTGTCTATAATGTAGTGCAGTCAAAAAAAAAAAAAAAACATATTTCAAATAAGAGCATTTTGAAGCAAAAACTTATTTTTCTAAATGGAACCTGGACCTCGACATTATATTGAAAATAATGATGCTGTTAACAGGTGTTAAGGTCTATTAAAAAGTTTTCGAAATATTTATTTCACCAATGTATAAAAAAATAGTTTCGAGAAAATCAGAAAAATCAGTACCTATTTAATTCTTCGTATTATAAATGGAGATTTTGGCTGACTTGAAACTGATGGAATTTAGTCAATTGTCAGAATTTTTGAATAAATGATAACAAAATTATTCTTATAATTTGTTTATATCTTTAGTTATAAAAGTATTACGAATAAATAAAGTAGTTTCTTAAAAACATATCTAACTTTCTTTTTAGTTTTTCAATAATTATAAAACTAAATTGCATTATATAACTTTAATTTGTGGAGCGAGTGGAGACTGTAAATTTAGTTTCGATATTTCTCAATGTTCTAATGATTCACTTTGGCCCGGCTAGAGTTCAGTCATCAATAGAGTCACAACCGCCGCGATTTTGCGGTGGGCTCGGGAAGGTCTTCTTGCAGAATTCTGCACGTCACCCCCGCAGCATCCGTTGCAATTTCGCACGATCGCTGCACTCGAACAATCGAAGCGGCGGCTACTGGAACGCGCGGCCCAAATGCGCTTTTAATGAGCGGCGACAGGTTGCATTTGAATGCATCATTTCCAGGTAATTAGCTACGCAATGGTCCTACGGATGCTGCGTGTGCATCTCTAAAAATCATCTTTATAGACGCTTCTCATTCTCCTGCTGGCGGACAATCGGAGGGCGGACTTAAGTAGGTCACCCCAGACCGTGACGGTCTAAAGTTATTAATTTCATCCGCTGGATCTTTGCATCTTTAATGACTTTGGGCAGCCGGACGGGCGCTGAGCTGACTGAAAATGCCAAGCTTTTTCCTGGGTGATGCAACCGATTCGAATCTCGCTGAAAAGAATTTTATTGCAACTGGGACTCAGTCGGACTTGGGTGGCTAGCCCACGAGAAGAAGGCTTCCTGCTAGAGATAATTTCTGCTGAGGAATATTAATTAGCTATAATAAGTTAATTAGAAACGGCTCCTCCGGTGAATACTTGAAACATTAGAGAAAGTGAAACCGGCATGTTCATATTTATTTGTTAGTTAGTCTTTTAAGACATCTTCAATTTCATAATAGCGTATCATCGGCGACTCATTCACACCAAACGCTGAAAGGTAATTTTTTATAGAAAATCAATTTTCTAATTTTTCTAACAGAAATCCGTAAATATCATTCCCGTAGAAAAATAATATTTAAATTTAAATACATCCGAAAATGTTTATTGAAAAAAATGTCATTTCTGTCTGTTTGTTTGTTACTTCATCATGCCTAAACATTTTTTGGATATCTTTTTCTTATAATCTAAAAGTACCTAACAGCCCAATTAACATAAAGGTACTTTTTATATTGTGATAAAAAATTTGGATTTCAAAATTGTGGTCCCAAAGGCCAAATCGGTCTTAACTTCAAGGGATTGCTATAAAAATTGGTACTTGCGGATTTTAGGGATGCTGATTATGAGCATTGCCACTATATTGATTGATCAACTTTCTTTTTATCTTGAATTTGAACACGAAATTTTTTGTCAATGAACAATGGCTCCAAGAAAAAAAATATATATATTATAAAATAACAAGACAAAAGTAATACTATATTTACTTATGAAGGAGAATTTTAAGTAAATATGAATTAGTTAACAACAACTAATAAAACTAACAAAATTCTGAAGAAAATGATTAATTTGAAATCAATTTTGAGTCCTTCAAAAAATATTCTACAGTCCCCAATGAACAAAAGGGCTGCATATTATGTGAATTATGTCTGCTGCCATCTAAAAATGAGGCGCTATTAATTCCAAGGGTCTTCCAGCAAGGTGGGCCGCGACAAATAGGTCAGTGGTGAGCAATTACTTACCAAAACCTTGACCAAGGCCCAAAATCATCAACAAAATTAAGACTTATAGCTCTGCGGAGCTAGAAAATGCCTCTGGATTGTTATTAATAGCTATCTGGCGCCCAAAACATCGGGCCCCCGTATGCTTGAAAACAGGAAAAACTTTTCCCTAAGATCCGCCCCACTGGGGCCCTCTGGGGCGAAGCGCCCAATCCATTCAAACAGGAAAAATTAATCTAGCTGTGGACACTCGCAGTCACACAGTCCCTCATGCAATAAAGGAGATGGCTACGGTACAAAAAGGAAAAATGAAATAATATCCTCGTTTTGGCTCTGTTTCGAAAAACTTTATTACGAAACAGGCGTCCTTGACATTGTGCATTTAGAGCCCTACCCAGACAATGGGGCGCCGTATTTGCAGTTTAAAAATGGTCCCACAGGGACTGGGAGCCTCTCGTCCCGGGAATTATTTTCCTCGTCGCGAAGCGCATATTAAGTGCAGCCAGCGCAAGGATGACCTTTGGCGTTGCGGCCAAAAAATCTTCTCTTTTTCGCTTCCCGTCGCCCAATAAGGCGCCGGACGAAGGAGGGATTTCGTAACTAAGTGTGCATGCATTTTTAATATAATCCAAGTTCTTTGGCAGAGCTCTTCTCTCATTGCCAGAAAAATTCCAGATTCCGAAGGATAACTGCGGAATAAATTTCCACCATTTGATCCGAAAGACGTGCATAAAATGCAGGGGATGAAAATAAAGCTGTTCATGCGACACGTTTCGTGACCTGATTTAAACGATCCCCCCAACATTATTTCAGCGGGGCGAATGGACCAAGTCATCCCTCTTCCAACTGGACAGTAACGAGGTGCAATGAGTCGGAATGTCCTGGTGGAAAATTTTCCGAGATATTGCAATTTCATTCAGTTGAGAAAGGATCTGGTTTCTATTGCCCATAACCATAACATTTGGATAGTTCCGTCAATAAAATTTGGGATTTTTTCTGTACAATTTCCGCTTTTCATGACTTTCCAATAGCCGAATACCAATGTACATAAATATAAAATTCCAAAGAAGTTTTATATCCAATTCAAATCTTTAAAATTTCAGATTTTGTAACTTTTTATATAGTTAAGACTCAATCAAAAATTATGAACTGTTTTATAAAAATATTCTGTCTCTCCAAACGACTACGCAATTCAGCAATTACTATCGTTAAGCTGAATTGTTAGATTACAGAAACTGAATTCTATAGACATAGCATCATTGAAACCTAAAAATCAAACTTAAAATTATAATACTTTTAAATTAAATGGAGTGGTAAGACTCTTAAAAATATATATAACATATGTGTATTAGGTGAACTGGAAAGTAATGTCGTTTTTAGGGTTCCGTACCTACCTCAAAAGGAAAAAAGGAACCCTTATAGGACCACTCCGTTGTCCGTCTGTCTAACCTTTTTTCCTTTTTCTCAGGAACGTATGGAGATATCAAGTTGAAATTGATATCCAATACTCAAGTCTGCAACTCCAAGGGTTTGTGAAAAAATCAAACTTCAAAATGAGGCCGTTTATGCCACAAAAACCTATAGGGTATTTCCCGTTGACCTAGAATCATGAAATTTAACTAGAAGCAATGTCTTATAGCAGAGTAAAGGAAAAAATCCGAAAACCGTAAATTTGTAGTTACATCACAAAAAAAATAATTTTTTACGGAACCTTCAGTCCGCGAGTCTAACTCGCACTTGGCCGGTTTTTTTTTACATTAAAATCAAACAAATAAATTTTTAACAAATTTTTATTTTTAATCAATCCTCGTTATCAACAACCTTTTTTCCATCTAACATAGTGTGCAAATTTTCAATACCGGATCGATGAATTGGGTTTTGAGCAAAATATCTGGAGATGGTATTTCTAATATCGTCCCAATTTTCAAATTTGTGGAGATATTTTGCTCCAAAACCAATTAATTTTTATCGATCCGGCATTAAAAACTTGCACACTAGATGGCAAAAGGTTGTTAATAGCGAGGCTGATTACATCATTGATTAAAAATAAAACTTTGTTAAAAACTTGTTCGTTCGAATGTACGATATTACTTTCCGATCCTTCTTATATACCTATATTATATTATTTTTGAATTGCGATTTTAAAGGAGGACTGATTTTGGGAGATAGGGTATCCGTGTTCGGCCAAACGTTGATCAGAAGACCATGAAGAATTAATTGGCATACCCCTGTTCAGACCTTAACGGATCATCCTGTATTCTCTGACCTAAATAAAAGTTGCTTTAGTTTTTTTCAGGCCATTTTTATTACATGTAAAAAAAACTCAAAACTGTTTATCATTGCGATATGTTAAATTAATTATAATATTATTTTTTCGTTATATAGACGATTATTTTACATGTATTTTATTTAAAAATAAAGCATACACTTGTTATTTTTTGTATTTTTAATTCGACTGTTCAATTCAGCTAAATAAAAGGCAATCGCAGAATTGTGCAGTTTTTGCAGCCAACATTCTGAATTCAGCAATAGTTTTTCTTTAGCTGAATAGAAAGTGGAATCGACTTCAGAAACTATGTAAATTCTTAAAAAGAGTTACAAAATTTGTCAATAAATTGTTATCATTAATTATTTTTCTTGGAGCCAGGGGAGGCAAGCGCAAGTAGATTTTCTTCCTCCACCTACCTGCAAGATGTCCACCACGTAATCAGACCACCCAGACATATTTCAATTTTTCATTTAATAAAAAAAAACCTTGTCCTCCGATTTGTCTCTATGGCTGAAGCAGTGGAGCTTCTTCAGGTTCCATGCTTCACCGAGCAGAAATTGAAATGGTAAGAATTAAATTGAGACGTTCACATCTCACCTGGACCTTTTCATATCATCATCCTCGTCATCTTCGTGACCAGGTAGAGTGCAGCGCCGAGACAATCGCAATTGCATTCATCTCGAAATTGCTTCTGTCGGGCCCTAAAGGGGCAGAGCCCCAGTCTCAGTGCAGCTTCGTATGGTAGTCACTGGGACAAGTGAAATAAATTAAAATTGAACGTGAATCTATTTCCAACCCACGGATATCCTCAACCATAAAAAATCGATAATAATTTTGGGTCTCTATCAAATCTTTGGAGTGGCTGTGCTCCTCCTCCGGCCCCGGGACGACCCCACACGAAGGTGGGAAAGGTAATGGCCACAAGTTTCGATTCAGAAGGCGCAAGAATAAGTTCTAAGTTGCTAGCGTCGGTCAAATCGAAGGAAAGTGGAACTGGATGAGGAACTAAATCACCGCCTTGAGACTGAGGTGCTTTGGGGTGGCCAAGTGTGAGGCTGAATCGGAGCCCGAGGCGCTAGTCTGAGAAGAAATCATCTGACCGAAGAAAACGACTTAATTTAACGCATCTAGGCGTTAAGATTATGGGACAGTGTCCCATTTTTCCACGCTGGGTTATTTTACAAATGGTTTTAATTAATGGATTCATCTGCGAGCAGACTGGCTTCGCTTGGCTGCAAGTGTTTTTAAAAGGACCTTCGAATTACACGGTAATTTAATTTACACTTAACATAGCTAATACCATTTATAAGCCGTATAAGTAAATTACATGGAATTTACAAGCAATATTTACCTGGTTTTTTCAATGCATTTCTAGCTAAGTTAAACAAATAACTCAGTCTAGCTAGCTCTCAAATTGATTAAAGCTCACATTTCACTGAAAAAGTTCACCTAAGTAAGAACAATTAAGAAAACATGCGTTTTATCTTGGATAACGAAATTAAATTTAACTTAATTCGCAAAAGGAAAAAAAGTCTGCAATATGACGTAGGATTAAATTTTAGCACAATTAAGAAATATTTCACCACATTGAGGACATTTTTAGTACATTTATTATGATCAGCAGATATGCGAAAAGGGTTAAGTATTTAATTTTTTAAGTCAGCTGACCAATTCAGCGCTCGCTGTTGTTTCGCTGAATTGCGCAGGTAAATTTAGCAATAAGATTTTTAAACAGATTTTAAATTAGAACATTCTCAACGTGATTTTTCTGCTTCTATTAGCTGCATTTTCTCACAATAGGATCTGCATCAGATTTAGTACAAAATTTTGCATTGCATAGAAATTTACGAGCAGTAATGCCTCGTTCAAGCTCTGTAAGTACTAAAATTTTTCCGGAATTTAAAGTCAATAGCTCGAAAAAATGCTGATTATCGACATCGGCATTATTTTGCGCCTATAAATGAAATTACGGCCGGTTGGGTTTCCTTTTAGGCGATTTTACGGGCACAAAAATGCCGATACTGAGTGAGGCATAACTCATACTAAAAAAATTTTATTTCGTGGAAATAAAATTGAAATTGCTTTGATTTGAATCCACTTTTTGCATCAAAACGTTAATCCAAAAAGTTTTTCGGTTCAAGATTTGAAGTTTAGATGACAAAAAATCATGACAATTAGATGTTCTTTTCGTAAATTTTAAAATAGGGAGACGACTTATACAATTCAATCCACTAAAAAATATGCTGACTAATCTGATCCAAATCCGATTGTGAAAAACACAGCTATTAACACACCTACAACATAATTCTGAATGTACGTAAAATATAAACTATTAAATTTTATTTACAATCCTATATTTATTTTCGTAGTTCTAATTGATGTCTGTCTCCCCAACGAAATTTTTATTACATAAATTTGATTGATTTTCAGAGTAATTTAAAATGCTTCGTAAAGTACAAGATTTAACTACAATAGTAATAAATGGGTAAATATTTACTTCGAATTGGTATTACTAAAAAAATAAATGTCTTCATTCATTCAAATGTTACAATAGCTATGGTATGGTATGGCATGGTATGGTGATGTGGCAGCCTCGCGGGCTAAAAAGAAACAATAAAACAAAGACATTTTATTAAAACTATTACGTATTTTAGAATAACAGGAAAAGGTGATTTAGTTAAAAGTACTTCTAGTTTTATTTAATTTTATTTCGATCAATATAAAAACCCAACGATTATCGCTGTCGTAAAACATATTCTCAAAAATGTATCCAAGTTTCTTGAAGAAGAGGAGAAAACATAATCGTTAATTCTATCCGCTCGAACATCATGAAAATTAGGCACATTCGATTCGGTTAAAAAGTTATCCTGGATTTCATCGTACTGCACCTCAGATTCCGTGGAGTAATTAGGGACTTCGACTGCAGAATAACGTTAATTAATTTAGTTTAATTTTATTTAATTCAAATTTAAATAATATCTCATCTTACTTTCGCCGCCCGTTGCGAATCTTACGACTTTGCTGTTGTCGCTCCAGCCGTATCTGTTCCGGGAAAGCGCAGTCACCTCGTAGACGCTGGCTGGTTGGAGTCCCCGGAGCGTGTATCCGATGGTGTGGATTGGACCTAAGGTAGAAAGTTCGGATTTAGCACTAGAGGCTGAGTTAAATATTGGTTTGAGTCAAAGGTGCTGAGCAGAAACATCTTCACAGTCAGTCCATAAAAACAGCCCGGACTTTATTTATTTTAAACAAATAACCAACCCGCACTTATTTCCGTTAGGGGGTTTGAAAAAATCGAATTTTCTTTTTCTTTGCATTTTGTTATTCTAATCCTAAAAAATATGCCTCCAAAAAGACTTTTGAAAATTCGTAAAATTAAGGGCTACATACATATGTACACAGGCCTTAGAATTTCGCATTATATTTAATTGTAAACCCGTTTTTCTCGCAACTATGTTTTCAAATTGGTATCCACGATATCTCTCACCTACAGTACAGTGCCGCTATCATTGGAATCGCGGTTATCTTGATACGGTTTTTAATTATTTTTTAATCAAACTTTTACTCCGAAAACAAAACGCCCAAAAATTGCACCTTTCTCTTTGTATTGGCATAAGTTTCGTAATTTTCAATATTTTAACTTCGGTTCAGACGATAGCCAACAGGTTAAAAATTAATAATAATTTGTGTTTCTGATTCTGCAGTGGGCTGAAAAAAAAATCTTCTTCATCTTCCGTCACTACGAATATATCCTCAAATTACAATTTATAATATGTAGAATTTCGAGCGGTACACCAAAAAATCGTTAAAAATCGAAACTAGGTAATTTTGCATGTAGAAAATAATTCATGTTTTTTTTTATATTAGGCATTTTTACAAATTGTTACGCACTTTTTTATAATGTTCCAATCAATTTTGATGTGCAAAATGTTGTACATATTTAATTTTAAGCAACAGTGCCATATTTGGGTATACAAATAAAACGTAATTTTGGGAACTGCACGGCAGGGCAAAAGATGTTAATTTCGCATTGTACATTAAATATTATCACTGATACGAAATCATCCTATTTTTTAAACCATTCTAAAATTAAAGTGGCTTAATTCATAATTCCAAGCAAATGTAGGCAAGATCAATTTTCTTATATTTAATTGCTTCAGATAGTCCGGCGCTACTCTGTGAAGTTGTGGAGGTGTAAAGGCTACGATGATTACATCCCCGCCCACTGCAGCTAAAATTGCTCATTACTTAATAAGTTACCAAACGATTCTCGGCCTTTCTTAGCAAGATCACTCGAGATCGATTACAAAATCTCTTGGCCGCTTCCACCGGAGCATGGCGGTAGCTGATGTCCATCGGGCCACAGATCAATCACTACCGACAACTTCATTAATTAGCCCAAGCCTGACGGCATCTTATTTCACCTGAACAATTCTCTTTCCTACCACAAAAAGTGACTTCCGCCGTATATTCGCCTCGCTCTGCCCTATCTAATAAAAGAAAATTCTACAGAAAAAAAGCACCTACCCTCGGAGAACTCAGCAGGAATGGTTAGCTCATTCCATCCAACATTCTTAGGCCGGTTTTGAGGCGTAACATTTCCTGGAAAGAAAGCCTTTTAGTCCAGTCAATTGGGGATTTAACCGTGCATTTTGGGTAGGATGCTATTTTATTTTTTTATTATGTGGGGGGGTCCAACAGGAGCTTAAGTTCGAGTTTTCGGGGTCGGCGGTCCACCCATTTGGCCGCCATCTTCGAAATAAGGGTGAACATGTTTTTTTAATATATCTCGAAAACTACCACTCCCACAAAAATTTTGTGCAGAGATCTTTCGTAGACAATTATATTATCTACAACTTTTCCTAATAACTTTTTTTTGTAACTTATACAATTAAAAAGTTATGAGCAAAAATTAATGAAATTTTTGGAGGTAACTTACTGTTTTCGTTAATAACTTTTTTTGGGTTACTTTTTTAAGAAAATTACTCATGAGCTATTTTATAGAGCATTTTGCAACAAATAATTTGACCTAATAATTTTTTATATTTTGATTATTTTTGAGGGTTTTTTGGCGCTTCGAAGGGAGGAACCTCAAAGACAAGTAAAGTATCTGAATAGAAAAAATTCACTGTTGCTTCATTTCCATCGACATACCATTTATATAATTATATTCCATGTATTTTCATTAACTTAAAGATATATTTTCTATTAATAATACCATCTTGTTTTAAGTTAATAAATATTTTATTAGGTTAATTTTGGTCTTTTAGAAGGCCCAGGTTGTGGGTCGATGTAACCTTCTTGGAAAGTCTCATTAGCTGAAACATCAGCTTCTTCGCGAGGCATTTTATTTACGTACAATGGTAACATTGAAAGGCAGTCTTCTTCAATTCCTTCTTCATTTAGTAGCTGAGTAATTTCAACTATGTTTTCGCATGTTTCTCCACTGCAATGTTGGCAAATAGACGAACACTTCAAACCAGCTCTTCGAATTGACTTCTGGTGTAGAATTATTCCTACAAAAGAATGTCGACCGTAATCTACTCAGTCCGATCGGTGAACGATTTTTTATTGCAGTTTATGGTGGCGATAGTGGGGAACAATCCATAAATAATCTACGTTACAATAAATTTTCGAAAGCTGTAATTAAAACAAAATTTAATTTATCTTCTCTTCCACCTACACAAGATGCAGCTCGTATGCACACCTTCAGAGCTTACCATCAAATACAAACTTGGTTAGGGCGGTATAAAGATCCTGAGTTGTGGGGTTGGAAAAAAATATCTAAAATGTTCATGCCAATACAGTGTACTCAGGCGCCTGCACCACAAGAGCTGCTAAAATTAATGTTTTGCAGATGCGGTATAGCTTGTGGATGTTGAAAAGCTGGTTTGAAGTGTTCGTCTATTTGCCAACATTGCAGTGGAGAAACATGCGAAAACATAGTTGAAATTACTCAGCTACTAAATGAAGAAGGAATTGAAGAAGACTGCCTTTCAATGTTACCATTGTACGTAAACAAAATGCCTCGCGAAGAAGCTGAAGGTTACATCGACCCACAACCTGGGCCTTCTAAAAGACCAAAATTAACCTAATAAAATATTTATTAACTTAAAACAAGATGGTATTATTAATAGAAAATATATCTTTAAGTTAATGAAAATACATGGATTATAATTATATAAATGGTATGTCGATGGAAATGAAGCAACAGTGAATTTTTTCTATTCAGATACTTTACTTGTTTTTGAGGTTCCTCCCTTCGAAGTGCCAAAAAACCCTCAAAAATAATCAAAATATAAAAAATTATTAGGTCAAATTATTTGTTACAAAATGCTCTATAAAATAGCTCCTGAGTAATTTTCTTAAAAAAGTAACCCAAAAAAAGTTATTAACAAAAACAGTAAGTCACCTCCAAAAATTTCATTAATTTTTGCTCATAACTTTTTGATTGTAGAAGTTACAAAAAAAAGTTATTAGGAAAAGTTGTAGATAATATAATTGTCTACGAAAGAGCTCTACACCATATTTTTGTGGGAGTGGTAGTTTTAGAGATATATTAAAAAAACATGTTCACCCTTATTTCGAAGATGGCGGCCAAATGGGTGGACCGCCGACCCCGAAAACTCGAACTTAAGCTCCTGTTGGACCCCCCCACATAATAAAAAAATAAAATAGCATCCTACCCAAAATGCACGGTTGACCTTTTTTTTACGCCGGATTTACTGGACTATTTAAGGTGGATTGCATTAATTGCACCAAGAATACTCGACTCACCTGAGGGCACCTGCCTGAACTTGAGTTTGTATTCGATGATCGGCGACAAGCTCTCCGTTTGCCAGATGAGATTGTGGGAGGTGGAGGTTGACACCACAGGTGATACCTTGAAAACGCATGGCATAGGTCTTCCTGTAAGTTCAATGATAACACCCTTGAAGCCGATCTTATTCTCTGCCCGACACTCGTACATTCCCAGGTCATGATCCTTGACCTTCTTGATGATGAGGATGTGGGTTGATTCGGTGTAGTAATGGTCCAGGGACTGATTCGATTGCAATTCGACATCGTTTCGCGCGATCTTTGCGTTCGGTATCACGGGCACGCCGTGATGGAACCAATGGACCGTGCCTGCCGGTGCAGCCAGCACATGACACTCTAGATGGGCCCGGTTCCCGATCTTCGTGTGAACCGCCTGGATGACGGCTTCTACTTCCGGCTTAACTGCAACAGATTAGAGGAAATCAGTGCAAATATACCTTTGAATAAAATCTAAAGAACTAGAGCGTTACGAAACAGGAAAGTAGGGTTGCCATCTTTTTGCACAGCATAAATAGCATCAGTTAGTAATATAAAAACAAAACCATTTCCCTGATGAAACAATTTGTGTATAATACAATTTAGAACTCTACGGTATTCCCATTGCATATGTTTTAATACCCACGGTATCTCAAAAACTACAGTACCTAACCTAATGTAAAATGTTAACGACCTCAATGTTTCGGCAATGTTTAATTTTCTGAAGCACACTTTTTCTAAGTTCGACAGGGGTTGGAAATCAATGCATGGGCTAATCCCCAAAATGTATTTTTCCATTTTACACAATTTTATACATTTTTAATAACTTACATATATAATACATGCGGAGTAAGTGAAAATTATCGCACACATGTGCGTGCGACAAATTGCTGACAAGTGAGGACTGGGGCTAGTTAAATTCCTACACAATTCTCTCCTGCAGGCGCTTTTTATATAGTTATTATATTGAATTGAATTGAAAACAGGCAAATTTAAATTCTTGTGTTAAAACAAGAAAGTTCGAAAAACAACAAACAACAAATTTCACTGTTTGGAAAAATTCTACTAGTGTTAAAATTGTAACTCAAGGCTCCGAATTACATAAGAACACTTTGACATTTTTCATTTAAACCAACTTTATCAATGAAAATCGTTTAATTGGAAGGCCCTAATAAAACTTGTTCACTTTTTTTTATGGAGTATCTAACGAGTATACATACATATATTAAGAGTATTAAGAACAAATTTTGATCACAGCAATTAATTAAAAAATAAATCCCAACGGCTGGTCTTGCTTCCAATACCGACCCTAATTTGTTATAAATCGCTTTATTTAAAAATCAGAATTACTATTACTTTGTAGCGAACTCCGTCATATACTTTTTCTGTAATTTATTCATCTGGATAGTTAGAAATAGTGCCCTGTTTCGTAACAAAAATTATGAAAAAAGTCTTAATCGTATCGTAATCTCAGGGGGTATTAGCATCGGTTTGAGCGATATATAGGCTATCCCAAAAACCAACCTTCAAACGAAAACGGATGACACCAACCTAAGACTGTTCCAATAAGCCAAACTTACTCTAAGTAAGTACCTTCCAATTTTCGAGATAAGAAAGGTCGTTAACTTAGAGTAACTTTTCGGTGTCATTGCCAAAACTTTTATATTTTTTTTAGTTTGTATTTTGCAAACAATTACCAGAAGAAACCTCCTATTAAATGTATTAATTTCATAATTGTTCACAGTACCTGTTGAAGTCATTTTGCTCTATTTTTTTAAAGAAATTATTAAAAATGAATTATAAATTATTAGAAATGAGTTATGTAAAAAAATTTCCCAAAGAACTAGAGTGGTTTTAAAAATTTTCACAGTACTGTATTAGAATGATATAGGTTTTTAAAGACAATTTTTTTGTTTACTGCGGCAATTTAATATTAATTATTGCATATTTTAATAAATTAGTGGACGATGAAGGCGGGTTTTAAATTACCTGTTATAATGTATTCTTTGCAACTATAATTAATTAATTGCGGGTGGTAACCCTAGGTGAGGTGAACTTACATAAAACAATCAGATGAATTCCAGCGACTGCAGGTTGTCCAACTCCGTTCGCGGCAATGCACTCAATGGGGCCGGACATTTCCCTGGAGTCGACCTCGACCAGCATTCGTCTCCTGTTCTCGATTTTTTCATTCATGACGCTGGCCCCACTACGCCTCCAGGAGACGGCCGGATGCGGCACCCCCCGGGCATCGCAGATTATTTCGAAAACAGAACCAACCGGAAGTTCGACAACGCCACTCGGCGAAGAGACGGCCGTTGGCGGGAACTGGACCTCAATCGCATGAATCTGAACTGCCTGACCGCCCGCGGCCATAATTTCACAGTAGTACTCGCCGGTGTCTTCGGTCCTCACCTGGGAGACCTGGAGGCTTCCGTTCGCCCACAGGTGGATCCGTTCCGGTGGCGGAACCTCCGGATGCCGGGAGTCAACCAGCAGTGCGTCGTCCCTGTGCCATCGAATGTATCGGTAGGGCGCTGCAAAATACAATACAATAAATAAATTCAACATAAACAGGAATCCAACGAGAATCCGGGAAGAAATGGGGAGCAACGTGGGAGATTTATGGTAAGGTGAGACTCTGGTGCAGGGCTCCGCTGGATACAACAAGTGCCCCAACCACAACCAATTACAGCCGCTTTTTATGCGTTGCGACGCGCTGAGCGAAACGAGTGGGTTTTGCGGTCGCCCTGCGTGCCTAATTGCGCTTTTAATGAACGGCTTGTAAATGGTTTTACGCCGCTGCATAATTGCGGCCCGGATTTTGTATATCTGGAGAAAGTGAAGATGCATTTTGTCCACTGCAGCCGGGCCTTTATGCTCTATCTCCAGACAAAAAACGGCTTCGGGAAGCAGAGTGGGCTTCGTTCAAAGCAAGCCACTGATCCGAAAATGTTTTTCTTGCTTAAAAAAACTTCTTGTTCCACCTGCATTATTAATTACCGCCTTATTAACTACTTTTTTGGAAAATTATTTCGAAACTTTGTTGCAAGCGACATTTTTATAACATGGAAAAGGCGTTTTTAACTGCCAAATAATAGCTTTAGGCTTCCACAACAAATAAATAAATAAAAGTAGATGTATGGAACATATGAACATTGCAGCAAGTACTTTTATTTATTTTATTTATTTATTTATTTATTTATTTATTTATTCTGATTAACTTTCTTAAATTTTAACAAGACACTGTGTGCCCGTGGCCACGAAAAGTGTTATCCTTTCGAAACGTCGGATTAGATGAAAAATCAATCATTACGTAGTGAGTGACCGAAAGAAAATTATTAATAATAAAAATTAGTATTGGTATATAAAAAATTTATAAAATATATTTCAAAAAGTACTCTTTATAATTTAAACAATCCAAAAAAAGAACTTCACTCGATTTGTCTTTTTTAATTGTATGTATAATAGGTTGCTTCCTGACTTCAAGCCATCTTATCTTGTTACATATGTAGATGCTTATTTCTAGGTAAATCAAGTTTAGAATTCAGGCGGGAAGTAAGTTGTGCTGTGCTGTCTTCGTTAAGGATATTCTGTCTTTTAGAATTAAATCTCCTAAACTATTGTCAATTATCAACTTATATGGACCTGAAAGATCAATTCTTTACTGTACGTGCCACCTTACAAGAATAATTATGATAGCCATGAACCTGTATCTAATTGTATAGCTTATTTTAGGTTTTTAGCTAACTCCATTGATTTAACTATGTCAAGAAACGAATTTAAATAGCTCTTTTTGAAAAACATGTAAAGAAATGAGGTATGAATTTTGTATAATTTTTCTGCTAATCTGTAAGATTAAATATCTGTAAACATTTAATTAATAAATAAAAATATATATCATTTAGTTAAGGAGTTTGTGGATTTCATAATTTCATAATTTTTTCTGAATCATTGTTGAGTTCTCCAGAAGTTAATCTAATATAAATTATGACTGATAGTCTCTGAGATTTTTATTACATTATTATTAAAATTAATATTTCAATTCTTTTGATTGTTGAACGAATACAAAACTCATGTTTCTATTTTTAAGATATAAAAATAATTACATTACATCATGAAGCTTCTATGAATTTGACCTGTTATGATTTCTGTCCAATTATGACCTTTGACCTAAGCCGAATGATTACCTGTAAACTGTTTTTTATCGCTCAAATCCGCATATAACTCATAGCTTTTAAGACGTCTTTTTTACCGGTGCACAAAAAAATTTTAGGTATAAATTTAAATTTGAATGACCAATCAAATTTTTCTGAATAAATATACTACATTAGTCGGCTAAATTTATTGACAAATAAACTTACAATTGTGATAGCATGGTAAAAGCACCGTGTCATTCTCAAAAGTTTTAACGGTCGTTGGAACACTTTTAAAATTCCTATTGTTCTCCACATCGTTATCAAAATTCAAATCAGCTCCCACTATTCCAAAACACACCACACTAATCGAGAACATAACTTCAAACGGATACCTCATCTTGCCTCCACGTTAGAAACCACAATTATCACATTAATTTCAATTCTATCAATTGCACATACAATTTCCACAAAGGTCAGCACTTAAGAAGCTCTCCTGTAACTGAATTATCCAGCAGATAATTCCAATTCAATTCAATGAAAAAAAATATATAACATAAAAAATCGCATCTCACAACTCACAATCGATGATCATCTTCGCTTCCGCTAAAGACGCAAGAAAACCGCGTTAAGACCTCGGTGATGCTACGTTGCAGCCGCGAGTCCATGTCAGACTGAACCGAGGAAGCTTTTTTCAACACGATAACGCGCCCAAGATCAGAGATGCGACCAGGCGAAATTAATCGAGTCCCATTCAGACAATGGGGGAAAGTCGACATGGTGCTGGGCTGAGGTGCTCCGAAGAGGGTAGGTCGGACTGTGCGAAGCCCTATGACGGTGCTGGCCGCAATTAAGTGGACAGACACTGTGCCGAGAGGCCGGCCCCAGACCGCGCTGGTCAGAGCAGTTGGATGACACAGATATAGCGGCAGTGTCGCGGTTAATTTCGATTCTAGACCGATTGTATAGCGTGACACTATCTGCCAGATAGAAGATTAAAGGGGAACTTGACTTCGCACCACATCGCGGTGAGTGTACTTGAAACAAATGCACCAAGAAGCCGATCTTAGCAAGTAAGATATGAAATTTAGATACTAAGATACCATAAGAACTGGTTAACAAGTTGTTTTCTAATGATTACCCCATCTCATGGGTCAACATGTGGAGCAAATGGCCACTAAGAGATACTCTTAAAGTGGTCGTGATGATTGATTTGGGGAGGCATCTGACTTCTGGCATCTTAATCGGTCCAGGCGCTCGATTGAGTGGGTGAGAGATGACCACGCATGTTCACCATTTGAAATTAGCTAATCACTCAAGCGCAATTGAGTTTGTTTACCCGAACGTTTTCGAATCGAATTTTCCAAGTATCCCCAGGCTGTGACCTTCTTGAGCCACCAAACATTGTTGGGACCAGGGGCAATAAACGCCTTCTAAAAGTCTTTCAAAAAAAATCCCCAAATAAACCATTTGCCGCGTAATTTATCGCGGTAAACACCAAAAAAAGATCAATTGTAAGCAATTGCCACACATTTCAACGCATAATGGACCAGCGCCGGAGAATGCATAATCAAATTATAAGATTAAGTGATCTGGGATCAAAGCCCTAGAAATACCCCAGCTTTGTAACAACAGCAGCTGACGAGACAAGACTTTTGTCCAAGTTCAAAATGACTTGACTGTTGTAAATTGTTAGATCCACTTAAGTCGATTGAGTCCCGGCGTTTGCCTGTTGTCACTCGATTGCTCTGATTGCGGCCACCATTCATCGCTCATTGAAATCAGTAAGCGTCCCATTCAGGCCCACTCGCCAGGGAAGCCCTGAGCCCCAAATGGGGGGTGCTGGACTTGGAACTTGTAACTGGCAATTTTCACGAGACCTATTAAATGCCATAGAGTCTTATTAGATTAAAGTGATTTGATACGATTTGGCGTTTGGCCTTTTAGCTCAGTGCTAACTAACGACGCGTGTTCTAGAAGGTGAGCTCATAATTTATAGTTTTTTTCTGGGTTCAAATAGATAGCAGCGAACTAATTTATGTACCCCAGCTGCGTTTTAATTCAGATTCATTCGAGCTCAAAATAAAGTAATTTACACTTTTTCTAAATTTCTAATGGTACTTTAGGGCCTCACAATGAGTCGTTTTTCAGTCGACTTAATAACTAATGCACAATCTTCAAAATGAACCTTGAGTATTTATCATACCTTCCTTTCCCGCTTTGCTTTTAAACTTATCTAAAATAATGCCAAGACCACTGGTATACAAATTTTTCACATGCTGAATATGAAAATATTAGTAGTATGAATTTTAGAAATAGTTTCAAGTCTCTAGAAAAAAATCCTTTTGCAAAAATTAACAGAAATCATACATTCTTCTCCTTCTACTCAGTAGCAGAATTGCGACGTAGTTTTTCCTTGCCTTCTTGTATTCTACTTTGCAACATCTCGACAAACAGTCCAGCAATAATCCACAAACATTTAAACGTTCCACTTGCCCTGATATCGTTTTTTCATGTTGGTTTGTTTCGAGACATTTTGCTATAAAATATAATTGAATGGTTGCTTTTAACACTTTTATTACTTAATAATATAGAACGGAGAACTAAAAGACAATGGGCCCTATTCTCGAATCCAACGGAAATCAAACCCGATCGGAATGTGGGAGATTTGCAGGAAAGCTGGCACTGTCAGAGAACTCGACTCATGCAATTCTTTTTAAATATTCCAGTTTACTTGCAAATATCTCACATTCCGATCGGATTTCATCTCCTTCGGATTCAAGAATAGAACCCAATATTTTCAACATTTGATACCAAAAAATTAAGTAAACATCAACCTTAACTAATTAAATGAGGGTAGAATCGTTAGATTCGGAAGATGCTAAGTATCGTGAAAACTTAAACTAATAAATGACTTTTACTTATCAACGTGTATGCAGCATAAGTAGACGAGCAAAAATTATTTCAGATACTTTTCCACTGTGGACAGTGTAGACTAGTGGAATTTACTCATTATTTTGAGCTATTCATAGAACCGAATATTCATACATATGTTACATAAATAAAAGCTAACTAATTTCTCCGTACTCATTAAACATAATTTTTAAACTTCCGTCTCTTCCGCAACATGCACTTGCTAATTGCCATTGACGTGACCTCAACAAAAAATAAAAACGATCAATATCTAGACCATCTAGCAAAACAGACGGAAAATCACAGCACGGATCACTTACCGCATTAATTCATCTCAGAGCGACAGAATCAATTAATTAAACTCTGAGCAGTGCAGTAAGCGGCACAAATTTAATCCCTGATGCAACAGACGGCATCATGCACCAGACAGTGGTACTTGCCCAGAAACTCACGTGGATGCTGCTGGCCTGAAATTGATAATTTATTCGTAGCGATAAAAGGAACTCAGGTATCAGATTCCATTACATTCGGCGGCTAGAATATGCATGGGCGTCGCCAAGGGGGGGCAAAAGGGGCAGCTGCCCCCCCCTAGAGATTCAAAAAATGTAGCAAAATCCCAAATGCAAGTCCACTCACTTGACTTGCTTGACCGATAAAAAAGTGAAAAGGGGATCTTTTAGGGGCAGGATTTTTTTGGGGTTTTTATTGGGAGTTGCAGATTCGCTATTTTATTAATTTAGTCTAATATTAAACAACATTAATAAAATTCTTATAACTAACATCAACATATATTTTTTTTAAGGAAGAAAATCCTTAAGATTCCCGAAAATGAGTGATGAATGAATGAATTTTTTATAGGTAATAAAATAATAGCATCATTGTAAAAATACTACATTAACTTATTACAAATTTCAAGTGTTAAATTGTGAATTGTCAACACTGCTCACGTCTGCCATTCATTCCTGCGTACCCCGCCGCCACCACTGCCCTCTTTCACGTTTGTTTTGAGCGCGGCATAAGATCAAATCTTTCTTATTTGTTCGTTAGTGAATATTGACTCGTAATTAAATAAATTCCCAGTTTAGACAGTTACTGAATCCACATTCCTCATCCTCAATATGGACACAGTCAAAAATCTCGCAGAAACTTGTAAAACTATCGGCCAATTTTATGATTTACCGAACATAAAAAATGAGTCCGAACTTTGGCAGCCATTGTGTTATAATAAACCTAACCCAACAAATCTAGCCGTTGTTGATGTCCTAAAAGAGGCAAAAACCTTCTTTCCCGAAACGGGAAAAGCGTTGATAATTTTGATCGCTCTACCGTGCAAAACATACGGTAGAGCGATCGTTTAGCAGTCTCAGGAGACTAAAATCCTGGTTAAGAAGCACTATGAGAGAAAAGAGCCTCAATGGTCTGACCATGACGAGTGTGAACAGAAAACTTATTTATGAAAACATACAAGATTTTCATAATAAAGTGGTCAAGAAGTTTACCAAAAAAAAAAAACCAAAAATAATAGAAGTCTCTCGACCACTTTAGTATTGAAATCTTATAAGTATCAAGAATTAATTATTTTCCCAATAAATATAATTATTAACTTTGTTTACAAGTTTGGTTTTATTTATTGCACAATCAAGGCCTTGTGGAGTTTTACACATTGGACTTTATACCGTTCTTATTACAATCGCCGTATAGGTAGAGGTAGTAAGGCTCGTACTACAAACAAGTGTAAGGCTGTGCTCTTGACTGTACTTACAATTCATACTTTTCCCATCCTCCACATATCAACTTGCCCCCCCCCCCTGGGCCAACGGCTGGCGACGCCCTTGAGAATATGGCTTCAGTCTGTTACGATTATTCCGGAGATATGTTCCGATAAAGGATTTAGGTAATTTATTTTCTGGACCCAGGCGGTCGTTCTATTGGAAAAGGGTCAAAATCGAGACGAAACAAATTTCAAATTAGTTCCTTGTTAAATCACATATTATAGTGGCGTCATTGCAAGCTTGAGATGTTTTAATAGTAAAATTGATAGCTTTATAGGGTATTTAATTACTTTAACTCTTTAACACATTTAAATCAACTTAAAGTGGCTATATAAAAAAACTAACAGCTTCTTAAGTATTTTAGGGATGCTGCAAGGTTCAGGAATAGTCAAGTAATTATAAATGTATTTTTAACTTCAAAGAAACGACTTGAATCCACCGTGTTTACACTTGCTCAAGAAACGGTCTTCATAAATTAAGAAAATGTTTTTAAAAAAATATTGCTTTAGCCCCTAATAACCATCCACACTTATTATCTTTGTCAACATATCATTATTGCGTTTCGTGTACTTTACTTGAATTTATAATGAAGCTCAGACTAAATTTAGCTAATACCTCATGACACAATAACTGGGTAAAAAAGAAAATCTGAAACCTCTCCTCAGACCTCAATCATCAGAACGCCCCTATACTGCGTGTAAAAACTAAATTAGTGTCAGCGGTTGAAAATGATGTGATCCATCAACTGATTGAAGGAAATCGAGTGGATGCGATCATATAAAGGTCTGCCGACAGTTCGTCGCTATTAATTTCGGTGTAAATAGTGTTTACCTATGGACCGTAATCACGACATAGGGGTCAATATAATCCCAAAATCGACCCGCTTTACAGACATAATGAGCCTGATCTTAATATCATGGCACTTTTGTGGGCAATTTTTATTGATCGACAGCAGGGTTCATCGACGCGACGGTTGGGTTTCCTGCTCTAAGAGGGTTCATATTGCAACTGAAGCTCTTTTAATTGATTTATCGATTGCGATAAAACAGCTAATTGAAGTATTAAATGCGGGACAATGCAATTAATTTTAGCCACAAACTATAAATACGTATGCTGGTTGATATAAATACTCGTATGTCTCATGTTAATTGTTCTTACTTACTTGTTTTTCTATTTTTTATTATGTATATTATTTTCTAGATAAATAAAAATAAAACTAAGAGAACCTTCTCAAAAATTTTTGAAAACAACGGCAGAAAAATTAAGTCCACTAATTTCATTTAAGCGATCAATCGATTGAGCAATTAATCAATTAACGACGCTGCTACTGTGACCGCGATCCACCCGCGATATAACCGCGAACCTGGAAAGGGAAAACCGCGCGCAATTGTAGAAGTCGAGGAGATTTCCTTCTCGAGACACCGCCAATTACCCGCAAAACTCAGATCCATCAAGACAGAGCGGATAGTAATTAATTAATTGGCCTTCGACTTGGGAAGAGCATCCGAGAGCCAGTTGCGAGTAGTGCAAATTATGATCTCGCCGCCCCGTCTTATAAAGTTCACAAGACAAATAAAAAAAAGACTATCGCGGACAATTTTACCCGGAGGGCCGGATACTTTGGATAAAAAAATGTTTTATGCCACAACGGCGGAGAAATTTGAGTTGTGAGATCTTCGGAAGATCAGGGCTTGGATTAATTCCAATTTCTGAGAAATTTGAGTCTGTTATGCTGCTTAATTCTGTAGGAGGGAATTCTGTTTCAAAAAGACCAATATTTGATATCAATGAGGGTGTTCTCCTCTTTCTTTTGCTACTTTACTTTTTAAGAAGATTATGCACAATTTACCTTCGCAATGTGAAAGGTGTGTTTTTAAAGCTAACATTTTTTATTTACTACCTGTATTTATTTATTGAACTGTAATTAGTAGGAAATAGTAAGAATTAATTTGTTTTTAAATCTGCTTACCTTTTTAACTTCTAATAGCTTATTGTGAACAGATAATCTTAATTTCTCTCCATAGCTTAGTTGCTGCCTTCTTCCGCCTTTTATCAATGCCTCTACCTCGATGAAAATCTTAAATCTGAGCTTTTCATGAGTTTTTTTCATGAAAATTTTGATAATGATGAACAACAATATATATATACACAGAAAATGTTAAAAATTAATTAACATATGTTTAACGATCATATTTACCTGAGGATTCTTCACTTTTAATTTGATGAATTTGATTCAAATCAAACAATATTTGTTCAACGATGACAATTACCTGAGGATGTTGATGAAATTAGTTATTACAATTATTTTTCCCAATAATTTCAACGGAGTTTACCAGACGCAGACCTACAATCAGACAGAAGGAAGGGTTCTCTTACTAAAACACAATTTCAATCTTCAATATTATTTTACAATTTTATGTCACATGTACGAGTTTGTTTTTAAAAACTTTCATTTTAGTTCATTTCAAATACAAATGAAGAAGAAGAATGAAAAAAGTTCGTAACACATTTCTTAGTCGTAATTTGAAGACAAAATGATTTTCAACACGATTTCTTTTTTTTTATCTTTTTGTTCATTTTATAAATACAGCAATTAGTCGTTGCACTAACCCTTCTAAATAATTACAGCCCGACGGAAAATAATAATATAAAAAGCTTTCATCAAAATTTGTTTCGAGTAAAATTAAAAACACAAGAGTTAAAACAGAAAATAGCACTAGATCGAAGAGCTATTTTTAATTGAAAAATATATAATAACAAATAAATAGCTTTCTCTACCGACTAACTTGGATCACACTCATCATTAAGTCAGTTCTTCGATTGTAATACATTCGGGTTTTTTTTTTGCCTAACAAGTTGGTGTTGCTAGTTTGTATTCGATTTTTCGTTTGTTCCGATTGTTTTCTTTTTAAATATTATTTTACCTTTTTGTACAGCTTAAAAGTAGTTTAGAAAAGAACGCGCACCGCATGCAAATCAAGTTGAAGAACAAGGTAAATAGGAATTTGGAGATGTTCCTCTTTACAGCTTTTCTTTTTTCTTTTTTTTATATCATCCTGAAAAATGCTTAATTTAATTTCTTAAACAGTACAAAGAAGGGTTCACTAACAAGAGAGTAAATGACATCCTGCTGACTTGGGATTAAATCAAATGATATGGCAGTGTTACTGTTTGTTTGTTATTCTTCTGAAGAAAACAATTTTTTTTTCAACAATAATAATATCTAAGGTCATTTTCGTTACGTATGAGTTTCTCAACAACATTTTTTGTTCGTTATTTTACTTTATAACAGCTTTAGAATTTCTCTACATTGTCAACGTAAATACGACATGGTAACATTTCTCTTTTTGTACATGAAAGAGTATTTGTTGCAATTTTGCCAAATATCAGTTTTTTTTTATGTATAGCTTACTCTAATAGACACCAACAAGATAAATTCTTACGTTGTCTGGTATTTAGATGTTATCAAGTCAAATAGAGGTCAATATATTATCAGATAAATTAAAATTCAGTAAAACAGCGTAATAAAAAGCACAAAGATTAAACATTTGGTGCATCAAGCAAAGCTATTACATCGTTAATATCTAGTTGGATAGTGTTTTTTTTATTTTTACTTTTAGTTAATTTTTTAGTTGGTACTATTAGAGATTTTGTATGTGGTCAAAAGCTGATAAGTAGTAGCACATTGGAATGATATTAAAACGGTTAATGACACAACTTTGTGACCTCCAAAAACAACAAATTGATTTCCATTCTCCATTCTCGAAATGTCAAATTGGATTTAAACAAAATAAACTCCTGTTCTTCAGTTCAGTTACCTTTAAACTTTCTACAACTTATCGATTTAACTGAAGTAGGCCATAGTAAAATGTAGTAGCACTGTAGCAACTTTGAGGAATGAAACTAAACGCTCACAAATTCTTACAATATAAAAGTTTTCATTAATAACCAATAGTACCAACGTTTTCCTCACAACCTTTCCATCCAATCAAGACAAATATCTGTCCTAGCACATTGACAACGAAGCCGATAAAAATAACAACTCAATATATTTTTAAATTCAATTCAATCCAATTTTAAAGCGCATAGATATAAAATTACAAGAATTATACTAAATAAAAATAAATCAAACAAAGCTCTGAGTGCGCTCGAGAAGACTTTAGGCAAAACATGAAAGAAATCATGAAATAGGGTGCAACCCCTCCACCTAGGGGTATTTTTTAGTTTTTAAAAGTAAATAATTTAATTTGCCCCTTTGTTCTTGCTCATGTGGATCACATGCATTCATATAGAAACAGTAACACTACGCTTAATTTATACAAAATAAAGTGATCAGTCGTTAACGAGAAAATAAATCTAAGAAAAATACTGAAAATAAAAACTGGTGGTGTGTTGCACATGTGCGACTTGTACATGGAGAAAAATCAGTTATTATAAATGAGGTAAAAATATTTATAATGAAGTCGAGTTTGTTCTACGCCTAACAGTAAACTTGCTTAGGAAAGTTACGTTAAAATTATTAAATAGAAAATATATTTTGAATATTGTTTAAATTTGTATCATTTGTTAATTTTTTTTCTGTGTTTTTTTTTTTTCTTTTTATTATTATTTCTTATACGTAATTTAGTAAATCTACAATTTTTTGTTGTTTCCTTTGTTGCTGCTGCGCTGAATGATGCTCCGTAAATATATAGGCCTAATCTCAAAGTGGACTGGTGTCAGAATCACGGTCTTGGATCGCTGTGATTGACTGTTGTAAGGCATTTGGTGTCAGCCATTCTCTGGAATAATTAAAAATATTTGTATTAATTATTATTACCTTATAAAGTCATAAGTTTTTTTTCTTACTTGGGTAAACATTTTTGGAGAAATGGCACACATGAGCTAAAGTGAGCGAGTCTATTAACCCAACTGGGGATTTCTTGGCCGCAAAGTATCTGGTAGAAAAGTAGGTTTTTTTATATGCGACAAAATAAACAAAATATAATCATTTAAAAAAATGCAAAATTCAGCTCGACTGAATTACGCGTGGAATAAAATTTTCGTGTAATCATAAAAGTAAAAAACTTACTTGCGTGAGTGCGCTGGAAAAGTGATTGCAATTGTTGTTCATGAGATGATATCGATCTCCTCGAAACTGATTACCTAATTCGTCGACTATTCTACGGACATCTTCGTATGTAAAGTCAGTACAGCCGATTTGTATACTCTGTCGGAAACGGAATTGTTCACCTAACTCATCGTGATCGCGCGGCGTTATTTCGAAGACTCCTGTAAATGGATACGGATGGCCACCATAAGCAAACTCTGTCCCAAAAACTTCAACACCAGAATGAAATACGCCAAGCCCGATTGATGTCGTATATTCATTTATCCAGTACTATAAAATAAAAAATATAAAATATAAATTAATTGAATGCGAGAAATAGTTTAATACAAAATTGTTTGCATACATACAAAGAGAAAAACCCTCAAAGCCATTATTTTATAAAGAACTTAAAATGCAAGTGCACCCATATTATAAGGTTTTCTAAAAGCTTGTTGCATCAGATTCAAATTTAGCGAAATGCAAAGCATATACATATATATATCCCCAAATGTGTTCATTTTCAAATTAAATTTCACATGTTTTGCATTTTTTAAAAGCTATGTAACACCAGTTAAAATAAAAAAAATGAAAAGCAAAAATATTTACGATATCTCATTATTTTTACAATACATTCATAACTCACTTGGTCGGGTCCAAAAATGCACTAAAATTGTAAATAAATTTTGAATTAGTATTATTTTAAATAAATGTACAAAGTAGGTGTTTTCTATATTGTAGCTTAAGTATATTTTAGTTATAATTTTTAAATGAATTGAAATAGTGTGAATTTTCAAAAACAGCATAATTTGGTACGGTACACCAAGTGAATTAAATTTCTAAACAAAATAAAAGAATGGATTTTCAGTTATTTAAAAGAAAACAAGGGGCAGAAATGTTTTGATGTTGTAGGGCATAATTGTATTTTTATCCTCAACACCACTTATTTAAAAACATAATTAATAGTAATAATTGTGTAACTTTCCTAATGGTGTCATAATTACCACTCTTACCGCTCAAATTTGATTATAATTATTAGCTGATAAGATAAAGACGTAAAATTCTTGAGAGACTTAGAAAACTTGTGCATGTTTCACAAAATAATAAAAGTAAACAAGCGAAATGTATGACCAGTAAGACTGTTACATTGACCCCTCAAAAGATCTCCGTTCTTTGTTTCTCCAAAAATAAGAGCCACGTAGGTAATTAGCTCAAAACAATAAACGAATTACAAAGCGGGCTATGGAACAAAAGACTTCTAGCCCTGTGTCTTTATTTTCTAAGTAACAAGAAAATAATAATCTACACCTGTAAAATATGGGGCGCCTGAAGAACTAAAGGCATGCTATTTCCGCTGACACGCAGTGCATAGCCGCAAACATATGCTAGACTCAGCTACGTGACCTTCATCAGAAGAAAACTGAATAATTCGCCCAATATTAAAATGTATGGGAGTAAACAAAGCATTTAGATGAAAATATCCGGACTCATCCCGCGGACATTTTCCACAAATTTGAGTATTTAATCTTCCTGCCAGGCAAGTCAAGAAATAATGTAAGTGCCTAATTTACAACATAAAACTCCGAGATAACAATTAAGTGCTCTGGGAGGGTAAACAGAGGAATTAAACCGGAAAAATATTTGCATGCACAACGTGCGGAAGATTATGCAAAAAAGGGAAGCATAAAGATAGGAATTGGACTTACCATGTCGTAGACGTTGAGGATTACGGGCTCGCGATTTCCCATACTAGTCGGTAGTAGCTCGTCACTTCCACTGTCTTTTGGTACTCCGAGGCAGCTGGGAAATGGCAAATTACAAGGAAGACCGTTTGAGAACATTACAAATGGAACAGAGCTGGCGGCGCCGTGGAGTTTTTAAAAAGCAGCCCCACAAAACGAAAAGCGTTGTATGTATAAATATAACAAAACTAAAAACAGCCAACTAAAAGCAAACAAAACAACACTAAAAGAATATCCTTCGCGCAAAATTTGCTATTTGGATTTTAGCGATCCTCTTAAGCAATATTATTATCACTATATATTTTTGCACCGACTAATCCTACACCGAGTCCCAGCTAATTTAGCAATTATTGCAATATCTGACTAGGGACTCTGTTTTGGCATTTTATGAGAATAGAATAAACAGAAATCCATTATCGGATGTGTAGGAGTTGTCATATAAAAATCTGTCGTTCCTTTTGTCCAGGTGAGGCGGTCGGCTTGATCTAATCAGAGCGCCCGGTTCCTTGATTCCTTTTACGTTAAATGCTTACAAATCCACCGCTTTTTCTCGATAATCTCAGTTACATCTGTCGGAACTTCTCTAAAGGCCACTCAACTCTGTTGACAGATTGCCGACATATTTATTTCCTAAGAATCGTTTTTTTATCTCAAGGTTGGCTAAACTGATTCGGAAGAGGAGGCTCCAAGGCTCGTGCTCACGACACAAAATTATTGTCAAAATAGATCTAGTCATAAATTTATTCATAAAATTAAATTATTCCACTAAAAACCTATTTTTAGGGTTCCGTACCTCAAAAATAAAAAAGGAACCCTTATAGGATCACTTCGTTGCCCGTCTGCCTGGGTGTCTGTCAGGACCCTTTTTCTCAGGAACGCGTAAAGGTATCAAGTTGAAATTAATATCAAATATGTACTCAGGTCTGCAATCCCTTGGAGCTGTGAAAAAATCAAACTTCTAAGTCAACGCAATCAAAAGACGGCTATTTATGCCACATATTTGGGCACTCGCTAGGGAATCAAAACCTATAGGGTACTTCCTGTTGACCTAGAATCATGAAATTTGGCAAGAAGCAATTGTCTTGTAGGACAAGTACAGGGAAATATCCGAAAATCATAAATTTGTTACATTACAAAACAAATAATTTTTTACGGAACCCTCGGTGCGCGAGACCGAATCGCACTTTTCCGGTTTTTTAATATTCCAATTCATTTATTTTTTAGTTTTACGAGCGAAACATCTTCCAAAGTGTATTTAAAAATTAACTGCCGGATCTTACAAAGCCAAAATATTTTCTAACGACTTCTTTTAGATTTAATACTTAAATTTCAAATTATCAAAATGTCTCTAACGGGGAAGTAAGCCCTTTTTCTATAAATTAAATATAAGAGATTCTATCTAAATAATTTCTTTAATATAACTAGATAAAAATAATATTTTTATATTTTAAGTAAAGTTCTAAAGACCGAATCCTTCCAAAACCCTTTCCCAGGAATGGCTTCAGACTTTTGAAATTTGGATGCGGCTCCGCAATTTACTCACCTCTTTTTGAGACTGAAAAAGCAGCTAATCATAATTTCGCACTTTCGTTGAAATTGTATGAACGGATAATTTCTTCTGGAAGGCTTAAACTCACTAGAAAATTAATAAATCATTCCCAATTCAACTTTTTATTTTCCTTGCAACGAATCCTTCGTCCAAAATATTATCCAGCAAACGGTAACTCGAAACTGTCATTTTAAATGTCTCTCAAACTCAAGCAGGGAAATTCTCCGAGGGAAATTCGTTTCAAAAGCACTACAGCCAACTATCACGATAAAAAACTACTTCATTCCTTCACCCATCGAGTTCCCCAGGAAATATGTGGTCGCTTTAGTGAGATTCGTTCGAACGCTACAGAGTTTTAGCGATTATTTCCGACAAAAATAATTAAAAATTTTTAGCCAAGGAATTCTGTGAGAACGTATCTCGGCGACGCGAGTATCAGTTGCTCGAGAAAACAGCGCAAATTTGCCATGGGGAAGAGAAGGAATCAGCCATTGATTGACTCGGAGACAAGCAGCAGTGAGTCAGGCTCGGATTTGGATTCGGTGAGTACACTCGGGGGCTTTTTGGGGCGCCACGCCACCCCGACCGAGTGGGGCTCCGTAGTCCACACACATTTGGTAAATTAAAACGTAGTGATGATTACATAAAATTAAAATGCGCATACGTTTTTTCCTGCACGCTTGCCAGCCGCGGGATGTCAAAAGTTTTGACATTCGATGGCTGAGGTTTTGTTGATTTGCAGCCTCGATGCAAATTTTCAGGAATTCTCTAGATAAGTCGAATTCCTGGGCACACCCAACTGTTGCCAGGGTGATAAAACCGAACTTGTCGCCTTCTCAAGGTCCCTGCATTCATTGCATAATTTTATCCAGGATGTCAGGCCTATTTTTTTTTTATATATACTCAGGAACTGACCTGATTTTTTCGTTTTATTTTTATATTCGCACCCACTTGTTTCATAAATTAGTTTAATGACAAAGTCTTCTAGAAGGAATCCCCAGGTTAAGTGCATTTAATCGCAGCAACAAGTTGAAAACGTCTGCAGGATGACTTAAAATTAGCACTATCATGCTACTAATTCACGACAACAGCTAACCTTGTTCGCAATTTACCAAAATGATGCTAATTTAGGCGAAAGTGCTATTAATTAATCAGCAAATGGCAATTCATGGGCTAGACTTTTAGTCAAGAATTTTGCTAGTTTAAAAGTTGTATGGCAACAAAGATGCAATCGATTTTTCAAGTGATAACTTCAATGAATTGCGCAGATTGCAACTTCTTCTGCACCAGTATGCATTTTAAGGCTGCTAGAATAGGTCGAATTTCATCAACAAAAAGTTCGTATCGTTTGGATCTCATAATATTTAATCAGACTAGATAATTATCTAATTGATTTTTCTATAATAAAGGATTTTATTTAAATTTCCAGGAACTTCTATCCTTAGCAAAGAAACGAAAGAAACCAGAAAATGGTTCGGCACAATCACCAAAAAATTCATCAGATTCAGATTCAGATTGGGCCCGTGGAAAGAACCAAGGAGGTCCGGCAAGAAAGAAAAAACGCACCAAGAAGATGAGTAAAAGTTCATCTGAATCTAGCGATTCTGAAGCTGAAAACGAAAAAGATATGGAAACGGAAGTTCAAGCTCAAGTTAAAGTTGAGGCCACAATAAGTGTGCCTGAAATGCCGCCACAAAAAGTTGAAAGTGAGAAGGAAGAAGAGGTTCAGTCCGAGCATGAGGAAGGTGAAGTATCATCAGATGATGAAGATGAAGAGAGCGCTTCTTCAAGTTCTGATTCGGAGTTTGATGATGGTTACGATGAAAATTTAATGGGTGATGAAGAGGATCGCGCTCGCTTAAATGCTCTGTCCGAAAAAGAAAGGGAAACGGAAATTTTCAAGAGGATTGAAAGGAGGGACGTGATGCGGACAAGGTGGGAAATTGAAAGGAAACTTAAACTTGCTCGAAGAGGTGAAATGGCTAAGGATAAAACTAGAGATAAAAAGAAGAAAAAGGAAAAGAGGAAACAGAAGGAGAGAGAGAAACCACCAGTTGTTGCACCACCTCCACCACCAAAACCAGCCCCAAAACCTGTAATAGCACCACCACCAACATTCCCCAGTATTGAGAAAAGGGAGGAGGAGTCACCTACAATTGCACCAGAATATTTCGATCCCAAGGAACGGTCGAAGGAAAGAAAGAAAAACGTGGAGATGAATAAAACAGACGACAAGCGAAGCAATGCCATGGCCATGCTTAAGGCAAAGAGAGAAGGAAAAGCAAAAAGAGGTAAGTGTCTTAATTATATTTCTTAAGTAGAAACCTTTTTTCTATTTAATACGATTTCTTACTCTCAACTTGTTTCTTTTTTGAAAACCTTATTATAAGTGGAATTGTTTTCACATTCACAGAAGAGGAAGAAGCAAAACGGCAGGCCGAGAAAGAGAAGGAAGAAGAAAAGGAGGAGCTTGAAGGCGTGTCTTCTGGAAAATCTTCAATTAAACTAAAGGCCTCTGACATATACTCAGACGATTCTGGCAGCAGTGATAGCGAAGAAGAGAAGCGTTCAGAAAAACCCAGCAACACAAGCAGCAATAGATCATCCAGTGAATCTGAAGAGGAGGAGAAAACGAAGAAGAAACCTGTCTTTATCACCAATAAAGAAGATCTAAACAAACTCAGATTATCCCGCCATAAGATGGAGAAATTCATAAATCTACCGACCTTTGAAAAGACGGTTGTGAACAGTTTCGTAAGAATTAGTATTGGCAATAACGGTAATAAGCCTGTTTATCGTGTAGCAGAAATCGTTGGAGTGGTAGAAACAGCTAAGGTCTATCTTTTGGGTAAAATACGAACAAATAAAGGTCTTAGATTGAGACATGGGACCCAGGAGAGGGTTTTTCGATTGGAATTCATATCAAACCAGGATTTCACTGACAGCGAATTCGACAAATGGAGAGCTGTTTGTGATTCAACAAATGTAGAAATGCCTACTATTGATCGCATAGAGCAGAAACAGAGGGACATTCGGGAGGCGCTAAACTACGAATTCAAAGATGAAGACGTAGCAAAAATCATTGAGGAGAAAAATAAGCTGAGGCAAAGGCCTACAAACTATGCGATGAAGAAGACAATTTTAATGAAGGAACGTGACGCAGCACTACTACGGGGAGACGATGACGAAGCTCGACAACTCAGCATGCAAATTGAAGAGCTCGAAAGCAGGGCAAACGAGCTGGACAAAAGGAGATCGAGCAGCATTAGTTTAATATCGTATATCAACGATAGAAATAGAAAACGCAATGTCGAGGAGGCAGAAAAAGCAATTATGGAGGAGGTTCGAGCCTCTCGAGGAGTAAGAATTGAAGATCCATTCACAAGACGTAGCACACAGCCCCGCATGACATTCAATAAAAACGAAGCGAAGGAGGAGACCAGAGCACCAGCACCAATTCCGCCCCCACCAGGGCGGAAGAGACCCGAGGAGGATAAGAAGCAGAAGTCGAATGACTACAATTTGTATTCACTGCACGACTTCGAAATCGATCTGGATGTACCTCTACCAGGTAAATGACGAGTCTCAGGTCTTTGGCTGTTTTCAAGAATTCAGTTTCTGCATCCGAACACGCAACTCAGCAATCTTATTAAGCTGAATTGAACAGGTGACCAAAAAACCCTCAAATTATTGAAGTTTCTGCAGAATGCAGCCGACTACGAAACTCAGCAATTTCTGAATTCTTGACAACAGCCTTCTACTAGAAAAGGAATCCGGCTACAATGTCTTTTTACTTCTCTGCAGTGAATCCTGTAAGCGTTGTACCGAAACCAGTTTCGAAAGCGGCAGAATCAGCACCTAAAAGATCGCTGAACTTAGAAGACTACAAGAAGAAACGGGGATTAATTTAGCTGCCCAATCCTATCCACCAATATTTGACTGAAATTATCTTTGCTGCCGTTTTCTTTTCTGGTGGCGAAGAAATTATCTTACTGCCTGTAAAGACAACTAATATGAAAACGGCAGTATTAACTAAATATTTTGGACGTCGTCACTAGCGCCATCTGGGCACCGTTATGCATACTTATAGCTGTGTAAAGTTGTAAAAAAACTCATTGAAGGCGTAGAGAACTCTCCTTTATTATTATTATTTTTGTGAAAGTCACAACTCGTTTCCTTTCATGTTACAAAGTATTCTCTGAAATATTTGTGGCATTATTTCGACAGGGCAGGACGGGTACCAAATTATTTGGTATGTGTGCCGCCGACGTTGTCCTCTTAAGCTGAAATTTTATTTCTCCCCACTCCTCTCGTAGTAGGTTATGTTATAAAGGTTAAGAACAACATTTGTATTAATTTTAATTAAATTATTCTCTGCTAGCTGTATATGACTTTCCAAACAAAATAAACATGTGGCAAAGTGTTTACTCGTATAAGTATATTTTTTTCTCTTTCAAGTTTTAAATGGGGTGGGGTGGGCTTCTCATTTAGGACAACACCAGGTAATTTTAAAAATGAATTGAAAACGGTATTAGTCCAGCCGATTACGCAGTTCAACAAAATCTATCTCGAATCAAACTGGAGTTTAAACAATTGTAAGTCTTTAGAATCCCTTAGCTGTAATTTTATTTTAATTTTGTAAAGACCATTTATACTTATGAAAGATGAAAACAATTGTATTTTTTTTATGTAGATTTTTAGTAAAATGAAATACTTAAAATCTGTGATCGGTTTTCCAGTTTTACTTAATAGAAACACCAATAATCATAAGATCTTTTACTGAACAACTGGGTTCTCGTTGTGAAAAATATACATTTTTTTATGTTTATTAAAATATATTTGCATGTAAAAGGCTCTTATATTGAATTTTAAGGAAATTTTTGAAAAACATTAAACTTATTTTTTAATGGTGGATGTTTGAATTAATAAAATCAATTTTTTCCAGCAAACTGATAGTGTCTTCCGTATTCTTGAGATATTAAACTTATTATTAAAATCGCGTGGGTTGAAAATAAAGAGCAGCTTTTTAACGCTAGCGCTGTCTTTGAAGAGCACATTTTCTGAGAAAAAGAGGAAACACTTTTAAATTTAATCTTCAATTGCACATTCCCGATATTTTATCAAATTTTCATTTTGAAGCACATTTTAAAATTAGGAATTAAGTATTTAAAAAATCGTTTGCTTTCTCTTGAGAGAACTTTCCAATTAGACTGTACTATCGATTTTACTATGGCAGTCCAATTTTCTTCCCGTTTCCAAATATCCTGCGCTTCAATTCCAAGTTTTCGCATAGCTACGCCGTTCCACTAGGGACCGGCTGAATACTTTTGAACGGAACGGAGCGAGCGACCAGAGCAGCCGGCGGAAACGGGACGGGCAAACGAGTGCGGAAGAAAAGATAAAAGAAATCGGGACAGCGAGAGGAAAACTGTCGAGCCGACTTTTATCTGGCATTTGGTATTTGTGTGTAGTGTCGTACGTAAGTCGTCTGGAACGGATTTCGCAGTGTGATTGCATTTCTTTTTCTTTAGTTTGCCAAGTGCTGAAGAAAAGAAAAGTAATAGAATTTGTAAAAAAAAAAAAACTGGACGATACATTTTTTTTGATTATAAATCGGTGAATTTTTCTCAATCTTTCCGCAGTTTTTCCCCCCCGACTCAGTCGACACGATCACGCTCTCACGTTAACTTCTCTTAACCAAAAAAAAAAAAAGAATATATAAAAAGCGGTTCGCCGAGTGCAGTGGATAAGGATTAATTTATTGCTTAATAATATTTATTAGGAGTCCGATCAGCAAAAATGGTATGTTGCAAAAAAAAAAAAAATTATTTCCTTTAATTTCCGAAAATTGCCCTTCCTCCCGCAGCGGCGCTTGACTTAATTTTTCCCCCCCCCGTGGGTCGGTGTTTAGTGCGTGCGCCTGTGTTGGGTGTGGAGCATGTGTGCGAGAGTTTTGTGTCTCCATAATCGAAAAAAAAACGGAAAAATTTAATGCCGGCTTTTCTTTTTCTCCACGGCGGCACCGCCGACTGCGTTTTTATCCCTCCACTGGGTGACGGCGGTTAGCGGTGCCACGCCGCAATCGCAACGAAATTGTGTAATTTTTCCACATTTTCCGGCCGGTGGAAGGGCGGCGGTTGGCCGTTGGGTCCGTCCGTTTGGGGCCCGCGGAAATTGCAGCGCCGCGCTTCAAAAACTTTTCTTCACACCCACCAGGGGGCAGGGGGCGGTAGTTGCATATGTATAAAACAAATTTATTGTGGTATTGATGCGTGTCACATCCGTCCCCTTCTGTCCTTTAATTTTTCGCCGAAAGTGCAAAAGAGACTGCGATTTTTCCTCGCCTCGGTGTGAGTGTGTTTGCATACGTGATTTTTCACTTCCTCTTCTTATGGCTGGCGGTCCGCTGCCGGTGCTGCCAGCCAAACATTTAATGAAAAAAAAGAATTATTTCACGCCCCATTCGTCATCGCGGTGTGCTGCTGCCGTGCGCGATCACAGGGGAGCACAATTTTTCTTAAATTTTTAATTTTCCTCCCGTGCAAAACGCAACCGCTTTCAGGCCGCTGATTTCACACATTCACCAGGGAGCGGGGCATTTATTTTTCCACCCATCGCTGCGCTCTCGTGTAATTTAAATTTACCAAAAAAGCAGTGCATTTGCGCCTCTGCAACAAACCGAAACCGCGCCGTCGGAGCGAGAAAATTCAGTTCACTCCATATATGGGCCTTTTGGTGGAAGAGAGCAGTCGGCCGCGCGCGCACACACTCACACCGGATGACGCATATTCGGAGAGTTCCACTGCGCTGGGCGGTGATGCTTGAGTATGTGTGTGTGTGCGGGACATTTTGCCGCGATTGTTCGAAGCCTTCGGGAAGCAGTGTTGGAAGCACTTGAGAAATTTATTTTTCCCCCCCTCGCGAAGGCGGCTTTTGTCCCCGCGCACTCCTTGATGAAAGGAAAGCATTTATCATTCATCTTTTTTACTTATGATAAAATTATAAATACCAAGGTAATTTCCACTTGAGAATGCGTGTAGAAGACATAATCACTCAGAGGTTTCAATAGGAGCGATTTTTGTCAAAGCATGTCGCAAGGGAAGTGATTTATTGCCGCCAGATTGCAGCTGTTTTTTTGATTTTATTATATCAGAATTTGTAGATTAATTAAGCCATCTGGTTTGTTTGCGATTTTCAATTTTGTTACTAGAATACTTTCGCCTTAAATTCGTCTCCTGAGTCGTTTTCATTCTTTCAATATTACAGGGGATATATAAAAATAAATTGAATATGGTTCTGTCACTCATGCATTCCAATTATTTTAAATTTTAACACGATCATAACCTTAGCCACTATCAGAACTTTTATATTGAGTGATAACAGGGGTTAAGAGCGTTTATTTAAATATTTTTTATTCAAGAGTATGGTCTTTCTGGTAAGACTGCAATCGCTGTCGCTGTCTGAAGTTGGTTGCATTTCAAAATTTTTTCACGTGCAGACAAACACGCATTTGTGGAATAGATTTTAAACAAATACCTTTTTCATGCTAAGACAAGCGACAATTTGTGTAGTATGTAAAAATCTTTAGTCAATAGCCGGCCACACACGGGACGGTTTTTGGCGTACAAGCACGCGTACAAACAAAAGATTGATCGTGTGTGGGCAACTTGGCGTACAAACTTAAAACCGTCCCAAAACCGTCCCAAATATTTCTTGCCTTTGATTTTTCCGTGGTTTTATTTTTTTATCATCTGTCAAGATGAATTGCTCCGACATTAGATTGTGGAGTCGCGATTTCGTCCTTTAAAGTTGTTATATCGCTTTAGGAATGAAAACCATCACCGTATGTGGGCAAAATGGCGTACAAACAAAGTTTGTCATAAAGATTGTCACAAGTTTGTACGCCAAAAACCATCCCGTGTGTGGCCGGCTAATAGGCAATTTGTAAAAGGAAAATTTTCAGTCAGAAGGCAGTTTGTAAGAATTGCCGCCAACTTCATGTCAGTCTGCGACAGCGATTGCAGTTGACCCGTCTTTCTTTATTATTAAGATGTACTAAGAAAAGGCACCTTTAGAAAGTGTTTAAAATGTGTAAATAATTTTGGTCGTGTAGTAAAAGGTTTCACACATGTTCCTATACCCTGAAATGAGTAAAATTTATTTGAAAATATATACAATTTATACAATCATATATACATTTAATAATTTGGCTACAAGTTACGTAACTAATTGTTTAGTGCAACGATCATTTACAAAGATTTCCCAACAACTTTTCTAACTTATTTTTATTTGACATTCAGTTTTATAAGAAATTTGATAATGCGAAACAAATTTTCATTTTCTCTGCAAACATGATTTAATTGATCATATTTTCTGCGAAAATCATTTTAGGATCATAAATCCGCAAATATTTGTTCGCTTTATATTACATGAGTCTTGCGTTTATTCAAAATTTAATCGCCCTTATTGCAGAAGTCGTTAGTCAAGTCACTTTATTCATGACATGACTTATTATAGCCGAATTGCGTGCAGGCTTCTAATAGGATATTAGGAATTAAATGCAACAATTACTTTCTATTGCACTTAGTCCAAAAAGATCTTGATCAATTAACATAGTCATAACAATGAGAACCTGATACTTTCGGAATATTCTCTTTTACAATTTTATTATTGAGCCGTTTAAAACGTGAAGTTGAATAAAATAGCGACTCAGCCCACGTTTCTAACTGGCTTTGAACTCTATCGGCATTGAAAATTGCAACTAAAAATTTCACAATTGCCAATTGAATCAAATTCCCACAAAAGTTTTGGAGCAGAAAATAAGACTGATTTCGTTTCCTCCAAAAACGGAATGACGAAGATCTTTTACGTTTGCAGCTTACAGTCAAGAAACTTCCCAGTGTGAGTCATTTTGCTGAGCAAGCACATGTAATTAACCTAGAGCGAAGCAACGAGATACTTTGGCGCGGGCCGCCATAATCGATCCAGAAATGGACAATAAAAATCGCAGCGGAACTATGCCTTCTTTTTCCCTTCCCCCGCACCGACGGCCGTTGTACAAACGCCGAAAAGAGTCAACCCTGAAGAAGTACTTCTGAAGGTGCCTCGGTCGGTGTTTACCGCATGCAACTTTTAAGCTCGTGGCATTTTTGAGTCATTGCCCCCTCGAGCGGCCCACTGTCAAGGTGAATGGAATTAGTGAGCAATTAATCCTCATTTGAATGGAAGGCAAAGATTGATTTTTTAAACGATTTAGGGTCTTTTCTTTAGATTAGATGCGGATGCCCGTTAGTTTCTCGAACGCTAAACGTTTATAGTAAAAATTTTGCAACGTCCTTGACTCACTGAATTTGATATTTTCAACGGAAAAACTCGTTTAATGAAAAAATATGAGAGTCATTAACTCCGATAAGCTCAATCATCTTACCTTGGCTGGTAACATGAGTCAGTGGAATTATTGTATATGTATGATTCATGTGGTTCGATCCCTACATAATACATGATTCTTACAAAAATCTGAAAATTAGTAATGTTCAGGAGGATGACCAAATTTCTAATTATCATTTTATTTTAGCAATTATCTTTGACATTCCCAAGAAATGTATTTTGCGAGTTAATAAATTTTGCATTTTATTATGAATATTATCAGTGAATTAATGAATCAAAACTGTTTAAAGACGGAACTATCTAATCTTATTTCGGTACGATTGCTGCTATCATTTTAGATTACTAAGAATTTGACTGTTAACTTCCTCAATATAATCGATGATTTTGCGGTATTATTTTCAATTTTCTTTAATTAAGAAAAAATAGTAGTCTCAATGTGTATTCGTTTTTATTTACAATTTTAAAATTTTTATTTCTACAGGTTCTGTATAAAGTGATATAAATTCATTATGTTTTTGACACTAAATATAGTGAATCTTAATGTAATTCAGCTATAAGGATCAATTCAACTATTATAAGAATGTTAAAAAACAGAATTGAACTGAAAAAATAATTGAAAATTAGTTCTGATGACATAAATGCTAAAATTTAATATGAAATATACCATTTCCGCCAATGAGTGCTATTTTTTGACATCGGCAATGATCGAAAATTGGCACTGAAGAAATAACATATTTTTAGAAAATTACTCTAAAATTAATAGCACAAACAAACACATATGTTCGGCAACTATAAGATCAGAGCAGCTTAAGTGGTAATTGCCTCATAACATTAATTTTAAAGGATTGCAGCATGTGAACAAAGTCACAACAACCATAAATGGTCAGAAAGCAACTTTCGAGTTTGATTCTATCTGTTTCTAGAGAAAATGTTTTCTAATTTTTTATGTAAATTATTAAAGCAGTTGAATTGTTAAATTTTAACTACATCGATTCCCGCAATAAAAATCATTAGATAACTTTTTTCATCGTCGAATGGGTAGAAAATGTGTATATATATTTTTTTAAATAAAGTTCTTCGCGCGATAAGTTCAGTAGGCGTCCCAAAAATAATTAATATACCACTTCTGTGATTTTTTGATATTTTAAAACAGAAAACAGAAGCGTTTTCCTGCTGTTTAGATAGAAACTGGGTGTGTATATAAATTGGACCCCGTCTCGTGGTAGTCTTCCTCTTGGTCCGACCACACGCTTTTCAGATCTTTTCAATTTTGCTCTGATGCTGTTTCTAAGAATAAATTTTTATCTAAATCCGACCGAACTCGAATACGGTGGCTCTGCCCCACGCTAAGTGATGAAATTTCTGTTGTAGCGTGTATGCTACCACGTTTTTTTATTTTTTTATTTTATTCTTTTTAGTTCAGCCTCAAAATCGAAACAACAGCACGCCACTGCACTGTGTGGTGGCTATTTATAATTCCCCACGCTATTTTTCTCCATGCGGTTCTAAGAGGCTATTCAGCCGAGAATTTACTTAGCAAAATGCGCTCGGACTCGTTTGAAATTTGAATTTTAGTGCGGACAAAGCGGCAGTCAATTAGTCTAAATGGGGAGTTAAAACCAGGAAAAGCGATCCTAGCCAAAGATTATCCCAGTCAGCACGCTAAGCACCAATTAGGCGCGCATTCAGAGTGATGAGACTTATTAACCGCGCATAAAAATTAATCGGGAGGATTTGACACTGAGGGGCTTTGACGACACATGTTTTAAACGCTATTCTCGTCGCTTCACCTCAGAAGAGGTCATCGATCGGCTGTCGAGCACTGCAGCAACAGCAACAAGCAGGGCGGGTTTAGTCACCGGGAAACCCCCGGGTAAGGGTGAAAAACCACTCCCGCCACCCTGTGGCTTAATCTTAGCAATTCTGAAATAATTGCTTTGTCCTTGCATGCGACAGATGTCCTCTTTTGCAGTCGAACCCACTCTAGACCCACTCTAATGTTTCGGTCCCATCGAGTCGATTTTTATTGTGGAATATTCCCTCATCCTTAAAAAATTTAATATTCGATTCGAAACTACGGTGCAGAACTAATCTTGCAGGGGCCTTTTAATATTATTCCGAAATTTAAAGTCGATTTTTTTAAAGTAGTGTGGTCTATTTATAGAGCAGATCTATATATATAAAAATGAATTGCTGTTCGTTAGTCTCGCTAAAACTCAAAAACGGCTCGACCGATTTGAATAATTTTTTTTTTGTTTTGTTCGCTATAATACAGGGATGGTTTAAAAAGACTAAAATAGGGAAAACCATAAGTAACAGATGGCGCTGCAGTACATCAACTTCTATACCGTTCAACCGATTGTCATGACAATTGGTATACGTAGGTATTTGAAAACAATGAATATTTCGCGCTACCCATTTTGTAATAACTCGCCACTAGATGGCGCTGCAGCACATCAACTTCTATACCGTTCAACCGATTTACATGAAAATTGGTATACGTAGGTACTCGAACACGATGAATATTTTCGCGCTATCCATTTTGTAATAACTCGCTACTAGATGGCGCTGCAGCACATTAACTTCTATACCGTCCAACCAATCGTCATGAAAATTGGTATACGTAGATACTTGAACACGGTGAATATTTTCGCGCTATTCACTTTACTATAACTCGCCACTGGATGGCGCTGCAGCACATCAACTTCTGTACCTTTCAACCGATCTTAAGGAAAATTTCTATACGTAGATATTTCAACACGTTGAAAAAACGGATCAACAGCTTCAAATAAAATTTGGAACACAGGTAGAGTATATCGTGGAGATGGACATAGAATATGTACTTTTTATTTGCATGCTTCAAAATGGCGGATCCAAGATGGCGGACATTCAAATTTAAAGGATTATGCGATTACCATTAAAATTAGTACTTGAGGATTTTCAGGGTCGCTGATTTTAACCCGACTCTCAGAATTTACGAATTAAAGATGGCGGACTGTCAAATTTAGAAGTTTATGCGATTTCCACCAAACTTGAAACTTGGAGATTTTCAGGGTCGCTGATTTCAATCCGACTCTCTTAAAAGATGCGATTTCCGCTAAATTTGGTACTTTGAGGTTTTTGGGGTCGCTGATTTCATTTGTACGAATTTGAGGTAGCGGACTGTTAAAATTTAAAGTTTACAAGATTTGCACTAAACTTGGAACTTGGGGGTTTTCGAGGGGGAGGTTGTCAGGAGTGACATAGGCTACTTTTTTCTACCTGTTTGTCTGTCCGGTCTCATCTTCGAAGCAACTGAACCGATTTTAACTTTACAGACATGAAGAGGTTGTCAGTAGTAGGCTACTTTTTTGTAATTGTTTACTTTTGTTAACGAAATTCTGAACGCCAGTGATATTGCTGATTGCAACCCGACTGTCCGAATTTCCGAATTCAAAATGGTGGACTGTCAAATTTAAAAGTTTATACGATTTCCACCAAACTTGGTAATTGCATATTTCTGGAGTCGATGTTTATGGTGACTCGCGCAAAAATCATTTATCCGATTGAATTTCATCTCTATCTCTATCTTCTATGGGTACGTAACGCACAACCTCATAAGAGACATAGGCTATGCATTGCAATTGGATAGTGAGAGGGGAGAAGAGAGAAAGGGAATGTAGAGCAGTAATATGTTTATGGTGCGTCATGCAAAAAGTATATCTGAGATTTAGAAGAAATTCTATGGGCCTATTGCGCTTAACCTTCTGAGTGAGATTTGATAAATTTGAAATCGGCAACATCATATTTTTATTAAAGTTTACTTTTATTTTAGGTACAGCCCGGGCAACGCCGGGTGCGGGTCAGCTAGTTATTTAATAAATCACATTACCCATTCAATTTATTATCTGGGAATTTTCCTCGTTACAACTCGATGAATAGCACTCGCGTAGTCGATGTAAAAAGTTTTTTAACTGCAATTTAAGAAATCTTATTTTGACAAATTACTACTTTGTTGAACTAATTTTCAGTTTGAAATTATTAAAGATATTTATGTGTTTTATTCCCTTATGACTTCGTTAATACTTTAACTAATAGCTGAACATGTGGCTATAAAAATTATAGTAGCCACATGTTAAGAGTTAAATATTTTTGTTAATTTCTTTGGATACTAGTCTAATGAAAAATTAGCGTTTTTAAAATATCTTACTTTACAAATTTAAAATAAATATGTCAATAAATATACCAAGTAAAATCTAGTTTGTCGAATCGGATGATTTTAAATTTTAAATCTTTTAAAATTGCTTCCATTTTTATATACACATAATTGACAGTATGAAAATTATAAAATTTATTTGATTCGCTAGTTAACATTCTAAGGCCCCTATCATGAATTCTGCTAGAATCGAATCAAAAGGAGATTAGAAAAGCATTTTTTGGATAAAAATTCCTTAATAAAATGTCTAAAATTCTTACCAATTCATTTTGGTTAACTTTGATTTTAGTGAATTCTTCCGCACATAATGCCAAAATAATTTGATTGGATTTTTCTAGTGGAATTACTTTTAACACTTATCGTTCAAAAATTAATTGAAGTCCAAGGTTAATGAAATGAATTTATGAAAGTTTTGGAATCTTTATTGAGTAATTTCAATTCGAAATTTTTTTTTTGCGCCGTTCTTTGCTTTATGTACCTAATACATAGCCTATTTAGCAGAACCAATGTAGCTGAATAAAATTTGGCAGTAGAAGTGTTATTTTTAGCTTAAGATATAAATTTTATCCATAAAAAGTTAAATTGATATCTAATACCTTTAATAAATAAGTCAGAATTCTGTTAAGAAATTATCTCGTTAAATGTTGGAAATTGCTTGTTTTAAACTGTCTGAGGATGTTATTTCCGAAAATAATGACATGGTTTTATTTTCCAATCTCTCTCCAGTTTATGTATAAATCCGAGCATTATCTGTTGATAACATGGATTTTTAAAAACATGCTGACTGTGCCACCCATTGGAGAGCTATTGGTTGTAAAGAAATCATTTTGCGCAATCAGCACCACCTGAGTTTTGTACAGATTTCACGTTGCAAAATTCCTTCGAAATGAGGGAAAAAAAGAATATTTTTCTTTTTATCTCTACAGCATTATTTTCATGCACTTGGAAATATTTGGTTGTCTGGTTCGTTCACCAAGTAGCAAAAGAGTGGCAAAGCCTTCAGGAAATCCGATAAAGAGAAATTTAGTGTAGTTAGAAAATATCTGATTAGCCAGTATGCGCCATAGACCGTGCAATTTAAACATTCGCTAGTCCAGATGTGATTAATCTCAAAAACATTTTTAATTGCACTCTCAAGTGCCTGTCCTTGGGCGGTTTTAATGTCGTCAATAAAAAAAAAAAATGTTTTCCAACTATGTCCCACTCAGGGAAAACGAGAAAAGTTACAGTCAAATAGCCCTGCAGTCGTGTTATGCCCCATCGGTGTCTACAGAGCGCCGGGGGACAGGAAGGACAGTGTGCCCCACCAGCGATCAATAGCACCAAGACCCCGTGGGTCACTTCTATTTACAAACCATCAAAGGGATATTATTAGTAGATACTAAATATAAATTATAATTTCATCTGAATGGTGTCTCGGGATATAATTAGTCATTCTGGTGCTGCTGTGGGACCACCTTTTCAATTGAATCTCGAACAGAACAGCGAAAATTACTGAGAAGCAGCAGCGCTACAATCTAAGACGAAAATGAAAACGTAAGACGACGAACCGCCGGCCAGCCAACTTACAGTAGTGAGGCTGACTCATCGTCTCGCCTTTTAGAATTCGCACACCGGCGACGCTCTGTTGTGTCATAGAGTCCAATTGAAAGTAAAAACGAATTAATTTGATCACATTCGAATATTGTCACCGTGATACTCATGAAGAAGAAGATAGTAAAAAAGGTACCGGCCTTACAAAGATGCAGTTTCGAAATTGCACCATGATACGATGAAAAATTTATATTTGTTCTACATGTGGACACTTTCGAATAAGTTTGTATTTGCAAAGGTATCAAAAGAGAGTTAAAATTACCCGAACTTTTGGTTAACTAAAGATAGAACTTCCAACAACAATACCATATATGGACATTGAATCGTGTACAGTCATCAACCGGTAAACTCGAAGCAAAAATACTGTTGTCTCTGTTGGTCCCGTTATAAAATGTATAGGGACAAACGATTATAATGGAACATTTTATTTTACCGGCAACTTTTCTCTCTTCTGCGCATACGTGAATTTCATGATTTTTGCCATGAAAGCGGTAAATCGTACTATCTTTTGATTGCACACGAACACTATAAAAACTTTCTCAGATACAATTTCTTAGTGTTACTACATACAATACAACTTTGGGAATTAAAAGAGTGCCCTCTTTGAAGGTGTATGCGCACTTCAGCATAACAGAAAATGCTTTTAAATGAGTGATTCGCACAAAAGAGGGCGCTCTCAAACGGCCATGCAATCTCGGGTATGCAGTCGATTCGACTGGGACTTTTCTATTAATTTTCCAGAGACTTGTGTCTGCTACAAACTCCGCTGATTAAGGCTGTTTTGAAAAATTCAGCTCTTGCAGCCAACTGCACAATTTAGCTGAATTATGCAAGCGATAGCAGAAACTGAATTCTTCAAAATAGTATAATTCTTGTCCTGTAGAATATGTACATTATGAATAAATTTTCCCTCAAATTTGTTAAATGTAACCCTCAAAAGGTTTTAGTATCAATACTTTTCTTAAATACTCGTAATTTGTTAATTTTTTATCGAATTGAAACAAGACTTTGGCTTAAAATACTTATCTCCATCGGATCATTACATATTTTGTCCAAATAAATAAATAAATATACAATATTCCTAATATTTAGTTGTTACTTTTGTTTTAGTGTAAAGTTAGATCTTTACTGAGGAGTATCAATTTGATAGCAAAATAACTTTTGCAGGTGCGATAATAAAAATTTCTTTATCGTATGAACGCAAATAACTCTATTTTGCATAAAGGTTTAAAGTTTTTTACTAAAATTAATTCAAGTAGATTTAAGCGTAAAATTATAAGTTGATAATCAAAAACGTACACATCATTCGTATAATGTATAAACAGAAAAAAAAACTATACAGGACCAAATATGGAACCTTGCGACACATTGTCCATAAATGTTCGAATATTCTGCTACTAAAGCGACTAAAATATTGGCATGATTGGACAGTTTTATAGCAGATTAAATATAATAAACTATCCCCTGCAACGTTTTCAGGAAAACCACGATCGCCAATTTGAAAGTAATGCCCGCAAATTCTAGATTAAGAGCTAGTTTATTAGTTTACGAGCTCTCTCGCCTTTCACTTTATGACACCGATTAAAGTTGCATTAAAAATCCAGGCATTGCACCCGATTTGCATAGGCTGATCATTTACTTGCAGTCTTATAACCCTGATTCAGTCTGCCTACTTCTAGGTAACAAACCCATATAAAAATTAATTAAAGCTACAAAGTGCAGTTTGCACGACGACGATGAGAAGAAAGGACCACTTTGGCACAGAGTTGAGCATTTTATTTCACTTTGGAATGGTTGAAAATCCTACGGAGAAATTCAATAGACGACCTTTTCATTGCAACGCTTCGTTCGTCCGTCCTCCAACTTCATGTGCTGTGCAAAATCATTTTAACTTGCCGGCTTTTCGGGACGTGAGTAAGACGTTGAATAACTTGAGAAATCAAAGGTTTCCTGTTGTGATCGTCACTTGAATAAATTGAACATTTTATTGACCTTTCACTGAGAAACTGGTAGATTTTTTCGATATTGTCACGGTTTACATTCACAATTTATAGAAATAGCACGGCTAAAATGTTAAAATATTGGAGGATCGTACAAAATTCATTTTGGGATATTTTATTTTGCCTTGTTAGATCATTAGATTGTCCTGTTGTTATTCATTTTATTGCTGTAGAAAATAACACAGTCTTTTCGGTTGATTGATGTCGACTTCCCAGGACTTCGATAGTAAAGAGACTGTAAAATAAAACTGCTTAAGTTTTGTTATCGTATTGCCTTATTTATCGTGTCAATATTGATAAACTCCTTAAGCAACACAATTTATGGTACAGGTGCATCTATTATTCATTATATTATAGTTAGATATGGTGCTGGTTTAATAATAATTTTTCTTTACATAAAATTAGCACAGTTCTTAAGCCTATCGCTGTTTATTACTTCGAACTTTGATAATATTAGAATTGTGAGATAAAAATGCAAAGTTTTCTTATTCTATTGTTTTTTATATCGTGACAATATTGATAAACTGGCGACAAAATTTCGTTTGATAGATAATAAAAGTAAAAGTGCTCATTCTGTGTATTTTTCTCGTTCATTAGTACTTTTGGTGATGGATTTTGCATATATTAATCGAAATTTATTCTATGTATTTCACAACACGCAGCATCTTTTATTATTTGAAAGGACCAAATTGTTGGTGTAATCACAAAAGATCTGCAATATCATTAGTTTAAGAAAATCTTGTTAGTCTTCCTAATTTTTGGAATTCTAATTAAAAACTTAAACGACAATTTATTCATTAGCACATCTTATAGTTAATTGTGAATGTTTACATCTTTCATTAAAAAAACCTTAAATTTTATATATGAAAAATGCTGTAAATATTTACCCCAGGTATTAAAGTACAAATTCAAAACAATTGTTAAACTGTAGCAAATTACAAAAGTTTTTCCTTATCTTTTTCAATATATGTACATATATTTTTATATTTTTACTTTGTTTTCTGAATATTGAGACGAAAAGTGTAACACTGATTTCGTCGTTTTTAAGTAAACGATAACAGATGCTGGTGTTTATCACCTCGTTCATAACCTCCAACAAAAAAAAGCCTGAGTAATTTTCAGCAAAAGGTTTCATAAAGTTCATTGGCTGATTTCACAGTGATTATATTTGCAATTCTTTTTATTTTTTTATTTTCTATTAAGATCGCACTCTTATCACCTTCACCGATAGTCAGACCTGCCTTATTTTATATTTTACGATTTAATACGCATTTTATAGTCACCGCCGCTGTATGTTACTATTTTACACAATTTGTGCTATTGTGCGTCTTGTATAAAAAGAATAAAATCCTCAGCCAAGGTGAGAGTCTGGTATGAAGCTGAAGTGCAGATATTAAACGTTGGTGCTAAATTTTTGAAATATTTGTGGAAATAATTTTGCTTGCTGTGTACAGCACCTAAAGAAAGATGAAATTTTAGATGTTATGTGAATCTTTGTTAAAGTTTCTCGTGCTTCTTATGAATCTTCATGTTGATAACATACCAACTCAAAGAATGTGATGTATCTGCAAGTTTGGACGGTAATTTTTATGTTTAACGAATTTCTGCATCTGTTGTATTGTAATATTTCTGTTAGAATTTATTTAATTTGAGGAAGTTCTTAAATTATGTACATAGTTCCAGTACGTCTACAATTCGTAATCTATTTGTACCGCAAATATTACTATACTTAGTACATTACTAGTTTTTTAATTGAAATTTTTATCCACTCACAAATTACTTCGTATTCTCTGTCCATCCCATTTCAAAAAATGTTAAACAAATATAAAAGCTTACTAAATAACATTCATCAATATCTTTGAGATCCGTAACCCCAGTTACAAAATTATAATCTTGTGAACATGGAAGAATCAACTTCTTTTTTTTACACAGTGTACAACACTGTAACAGCTTGCTCATCAGCTGTTTGCAGTTATGCAATACTGTGAGATGAAAATGCTTGGTATTGTACAAATGTGCAGATAAATATACTTTTATTTTTATTTTAACAAAACAAATCCAAGGAACAATTTTCAAGAATCCCCATATATCTTAATTTCAATTTAACTTTTTAAAATTTTACTAAGCATTATTTTCTTAATTCCAGGCATCCGGAGTAACTGTATCAGATGTATGTAAAACAACATATGAAGAAATCAAAAAGGATAAAAAACATCGCTATGTAATTTTTTATATACGGGATGAGAAACAAATTGATGTTGAAACTGTCGGAGCCCGAGATGCTGAATACGATCAATTTTTGGAAGATATTCAAAAATGCGGACCAGGCGAATGTCGGTATGTCGAGAAAAGATATTTTTGCACAATAGAATTATTATTATCAGAACTATTTAGTTATTTTAGATAAATTCTTATAGCTATTTATCAATCAAATAATTTATTAAGCGATTACAGCTTGTCAATACGAAGTGCTGTTTTAAAGCATTTTGATTTAAATAGTTGTAAGACTAATATAAGCTTCTAAGCTTTACAGATTAATAGTTTTGTATGCTGTTGGTTTGATATGTGAAGCTTACATAATTTTTTAAAAATTTTCAAGCAGAATTTTGCAAACCATTTTTAATTTTGCGGCTTGAATAATATTTTAATTATATTTATATATATTTTAAAATGATTTTTTCGATTTTGTAGATATGGCCTCTTCGATTTCGAATACATGCATCAATGTCAGGGTACATCTGAAAGTTCTAAGAAACAGAAGCTTTTCTTAATGTCATGGTGCCCAGATACCGCTAAGGTAAGTTGCAATTAAATGCATCTTTTATTGGTTTTTTATTGTGCCTGCTCATCGCTTTATTATATTAATTTAATATCTTTACGTTTAAATGAACAAAATATATAAAAATTAACTTGAACTATCTAGAAGTTTGTTTTTCCTTATTACTTAGTTCGTTTATTAATTTAATAATTGTTGATACTTCCCCATCATACTTAATTTTAAACCTGCCGTAGTTGCACTCTATGAAAACGCCCTTTATATATTTAAAAAAATATATAAATATATTAGCATGTTTTATATGTTTTTATTTCTTTTCTTAAGAATGATTATTACTAAGGAACTTAAGATAAACTTATTACATTATTTTCTTTTGCTGTTTGTTTTTATTTTGACATAGAATGGTTTTTAATACACCTTGACATGAAAAGACGATTTTAAAAGTAGAAAATTCAAGAAACAGTTGAAAGATTTCGAAAGCAGTGAAATTCTAAACTGTTTGCGATAAAAATCAGCTGTAAGAGAAGACTCGGCTAAGATTCGAGTTCTTTGTTAAGTAATCATCTTTTCATTGTGACCTCTTAGCTACAAACTTAATCGTTTTTAAAATTAGAATATTTTATTCTAGTGTAAGAAGAGGTATAACGGTTTTTTTTAGAAAAAAGAAGAACTTGTTAAATTTTATATTCCTTTTTGGCACATAAATTATTTGTTTATGTCATATTGCTGCGTACAATTTAAAAGTAATAAAAATTGGATGACATTGCGACACCATTCTACGTTATGAAATATCAAAGATGTCTAAGAAACGTGAAATCGTTTTGCTTGCGGGGCCTCTACGTGATCTGAAATTTGTATTAAAGTATCGCAAGTTTCGAAGGGTTTTTAGGTGTTGGAAGTCCAACTCACATCTTTAAAATAATTCACACGTCTATGCTTTTTAAGTTATCGGTCTTCAAAAACTCGATTAATTTGGATTTTGTAATAATTGGGACTAAAAAATTAAATAGCCGAAATTTTGGAGTGCGTGAATTTTAAAATATCTCTCAGAATATATTTTATACTTTCTCAAATCTGAGGAAAGTCTTAATAAGTCTGCAGGCAGAATTTTATATCTCAAAACGTTTTCCTATCTCTGACTACCAGGGTTTTCTTTAGGTTCTGATACATACTAACATTTCATTAAGGCAGCTAACATTTTTTAGATTATTAGAAATTAAATGCCTGTTTTTAAATTAATTGTTTTATACTAATTTCAGGTCAAAAAGAAGATGTTGTACTCAAGCTCATTTGATGCCTTGAAGAAGTCCTTGGTCGGTGTTCAAAAGTATATTCAAGCAACTGATCTCTCCGAAGCCTCCCGGGAAGCTGTAGAGGAAAAACTGCGCGCCACAGATCGCCAATAAAGGGGATTTCTGCAGCAACAAATATACAATATTTATAAATAAAACTAAAAATAAAAAATACAAAAAACAATATAAATATTAACGATTGCAATTTACAACAGCAGATAAGAAGAAGATAACTTTTTTAAGTAAAATAAAGTAAATTTCGACAAAACAAACAAAACCACTATTCTTACTCTTGTATACAGCCGTTAGGAGAGGATAAGGATAAAAAATAAGATCAGGATCAAGTCATTCAAAGTCACACTTTCTTGCAGTGTAATGAATTTAAGTAATTATTTTTATTTTTCATTTTTTTTGCTAATTAATCACAGTCCTTCCTCGTTTGATCCTCGAGCGAAGTGTTGTCTTTTTGTTGTACTAGCGTCCTAGGAAGCCCTTTTGTTCTTGCGACTACTTTTCGGTTCTCAAACACTTAGGTCAAGTCGCTCGCGATCGTCTAGACTAATATGTAAAAAAAAAGAAGTAAATAAAACAAAATAAAAGAAAAGGTTGGAGAATTTGCCGCGCGACAAGCTCGCGTCGTTCGCGCACTCACGATACTTTCATTCGACACGATGAGGCTTTTTTAGAGTACGTTTGCGTTTGATATTCAATTTAAATAAAATTATATAATGTAAACGATGCCAAAATTTTTCTAAAAACGAAGGACCTTTCACGCATTGTACGTAGCGGAATTGTTCTTCTGCTTTTACTTTTTGCAAAAAACTGCGCACATGAACAAAATTTATGGGATAAGATAGTAATTTTTATTTTTATTATTTTTCAGTTTATTTTAGTATTCAAGCTCCGAGCTTTTATATTTTCTGTACGAGCGAATTGTAATTGTTTTAAATTTTGTTTTTTATTTGTATTATAAATAAATGAAATTGAAGTGTAATAAAGATACAATAATGTCCTCGTCGTCGTCCTCATATTTTGATAATGAAACTGATTTAAATAAATTAATGGAAATGGAAGAGAGATATGTTATTTTACTCAGATAACCAATTTTCCCAATTTATAAATTCCTTTACTTTTATGCTTTTCTTAAAATAAGTGCTCATATTTGTGGTTTTCTCATTTTTAACTATTCTTCGGGACCGACCCATACTTTGATGGTTTTTAGGTTGTGGTGTTGGAAAATTATTGAGGGATGTTAAGCATTAGCTAAAATGCTTGAAGCACTTTCGGATTTTAGCTCAGTTTTACAAGCCACTTGTTTTGAAATACTTTTGTAGATTTCCAAAAGTTGGTAATTTCAGCGAGAAATTAAAAAAATTGAAATTGTTTTTCAGAAACGACAACAATTTTTATTCAGTTTTAAAAGAAGGTTTATATTCAGGTGAGCTATTTTTAAAATATCCTTCAAGATCTACCATTTTTTAAAGGTTTCCAAAAGCTGATATTTCAGGTAATTTTTAAGCACAAAAATAAAAAATTTGCAGATCGCATGTTGGGAACTTCGCCCCCGCATTTTCCTTTCTTAACGAACTAAATATTTTTTAATGACAAAATCGCGACATTTCAACTTTATTGAACTACAATCTAATCGATCACTCACAATTTATGTAATATCAAGGATTCTATTTTAATATCATTTTAGAATATTTCCTCTAGAAAATTAAAAACATTAACTAAATTTGAACTTGTTAAGTTAATTCATTAAAGTTTGTTCTAAAATACTCGAAAGTCATTTGAAAATGGTACTTTTTCTTATTTCGTTTTTTTTTTTAATGGTTCGGTTTTAGGTTCATTTTACACCGCATTTTGTAAAATATTTGGACTCATTGAACTTTTTATTTATAATAGCTAAGATTTAAATGAAAAGATGATTTTTAATGTGCGGAACCCTATTTCTTAAAAACTTGGCTTAAGCCTGGTTGGTTTGCCTAATTAGCTTAAATCTTCTTAAAATTAAGCTAACTTAAAGTTATTCAGCTTGGTTTAATCATGGAGTATTTTTAGTTTAAGCTTGATTAAAGCCAAAAACAGACAATAGTGAACTTTGTGTTTTACATCCACGACTATGAAACGGTTAAATTTTTAAAAAATAACCGCCGTAAACCTTGACGAAAATATTCGTCAATTAATCTAGAGGCGTATTTTGTCTGGCTGAACAAGAAAAAGGCACAGATTCGTCGTAGAGATTGTCAAAACCGTCAGAAGATGTCATCGGCGGGTTTGTTGATGTTTGCAATTTTTATAATTTAATCGCACTCTGCGACTACTTAGGACTGTAGGATATGAAAAATAAAGTAAATTATGGCCTTTTGGGAGGATAGCGCGATCGTGTTTGCATCCCAAGTAAGAAATCCGTAAAAATATCGTCTGAAATCAAACTAAACTTTCTTCCTGCAGCTCCTTTTCTTCGCGGGAGGATGGCTGTTTTTCGTGAAGCAACTGTTTCGAAATTACGAAATTCGCCAGATTTCGGTTCAGTTAATATTTTCTTTAACATTTGCACTATCTATTACCATGTTTGAGTTGATCATCTTTGAGATTCTCGGGCTCCTTGAATCCTCTTCGAGATATTTTCACTGGCGACTCGGACTCACTTTGCTGCTTTTGATGGTCATCGCGATCATACCACTTTACATCGTCTACTCGTTTATCAGCAACATTAGTTTCGGTAATTTCTGCGTTTTTCTGTTATTTATTTAATTTCTATAGTGCAAAAATAGTTCCAGAAAAATGGGTGCGGACCATCACGATTCTGACGTGGTTCTTCTATCTTTACGGACTATGGCGCATCGGAGACCCTTTTCCACTTTTGAGTGTTTCCCATGGAATTTTTACTATAGAACAGGTGATTTACTAATTTATAGTAAGAATTTATATTCCTTATATTAGGAAGGTATATTTCTTGATGCTACTAGTGTTTTCAAAATTTTGGGAGAATCGTATTTTGTTAAAGAAGCATTCAAAATTAAGATAAGATTCTATAAGCGAAAACCCTATCTATATATTTGCAGTTTATCATTTACTAAGGAATTTTACATAACAATTTCGTTGTGATAAGTTCTGAAAATTCGAAATCTCAAAATATTCTCTTGCGACGTACTCTTGATTTTAAGTGTTATAAATAACCTGGCACGTTTGCTTTTGAACAATGCTATTGTACATTAGCAATTTTTGGGAAAGTATCAAGATAATTTCTTTATATTTATTTATTTATTTATTTAGTCAACAGACAACTGCGCTGACTGTACATAGAAAAACCAAAACAATAACTACAATAAATTAACTTATCTAAGAGGTTCTATATTAAATTAAACTACAATATTTCTAAGTCTGCTCTTAACATCACTCTTATTTAGGTGAAAATCTATACTATCATAATATTTATTGTAAGAGGCCTTGAGTGATTCAATCGGACAAAATATCGCACACCAAGTTTGATGGTTTTCAATTTAAAAAAATCGTGATTCCTAAACTTCTTTACGGGTATGTTAATATTTAGTGAAAATAAAAGCTCGGGACAGCTCAATTCGCCTGTCAACAGCAGATGGACAAAAACAACTTTATAAATCTCACGACGACATTCCAAAGACTGCAAATCAATCAACTTCAGTCTATTCTCATAGGAAGGTAGCTCCAAAGGATTTTGCCAAGGCAGACTATTCAATGTAAAATGGGGTAAATCGTTTCTGAACCGATTCAATTCAATTCTTAGACCACACCACACATCCGTACTCAAGAATCGATCTAACCAGTCCTTGGTACAACGATTTAAAGAGGAGGATTACGTGAGGAGCCCTTATTTCCTTAGACTTAGACCATCGACTTATGAACCCAAGTACAGAATTACTGTTATTGATAACAAGGTCAAAATATTGTCTGAAGTTTAGTTTTCGATCGAGTAAAAGTCCTAAGTCCATAATCTGGTCTACGCTTGCTAAGGGGGATCCACTTAATGCATACGTAAAATCGGTAGGCAGAGTTTTTCGTGAAAAATACATAAGAAAACATTTATAAACGTTCAAAAGAAGGCGGTTACACTCACACCAATCTACAAAACGATTAAGGTCGTCCTGTAACAAAAGGCAGTCGTCTAGACAGGTTTCTTTATTTACACCGTCGGTATAAATAAGATTATAAGTTAGTCTTCTGTTTTTATATACAAAATTAAATAATTATTTGTAACTTAATTCTTCCAAAATATTCCCTCCAGACGTTTCCAATTTTAATTTTCTAAATAATTTAAGGTTTCTACTTTATGATGTAAATAGTTAGGCATTTTGAATTGAAAAGGTTCTCTTTTTTCATATAAAAAGTTATTTTCTTATAAGTTCTAAGTGCCGTAGCTAAAAATAATTTGTTTTCGAAGTTTTTATTTTTTCCCGGAATGGCATAAAATATTTGCTGCCGTTTCACGTTTCAGAATACATACTAAGTAAATTATTCTTATTAGATTATTATTAATTTTCCGGAACATCAGAAATGTTTCATAGCATTTGAGTAACTTAAACTGTTTGTTTCCTTACAAACTTTGCGTAAAATAATTTAAATTTTCAGGCAGTGTCCCGCATTGGAGTTATCGGAGTCACTGTGATGGCCCTTTTATCGGGTTTTGGTGCTGTTAGTTACCCTTACACAAGTATGTCATACTTCATAAAGTAAGAATTTTTGACTACATGCAAAAATATCTGTTTGTTTTTAAATATAATTTCCAGGCCAGTTTCAAATTCGGACATTGTTAACTTAGAGCGCAGATTGATTCTCACAATGGACATGATTATTGGAAAAAAGAAAAGAATTGCTCTAGAAAGGAAACGAAGTAATCAGAATAATTTAAAACCAAGTTTGTGGTCCATTCTTAGTTCCGTATCACAAAGACCAGCAGGAACTGAAAGTAAGTTATAAAATTATTATTATAATTTTACACTATGCAAAAAATTATTTCAGATATTGGACAACTCCGTCTAGAGATATCAGGGCTCGAAGAGCTATCTAGACAACTATTTCTCGAAATTCATGCGATGAGAAATATGCAAGAACGCCAAAGATGGGCTAAAACATTTCAAGGGAAATATTTTAATGTTTTAGGCTATTTCTTCAGTTTATACTGCCTTTGGAAAATTCTTATTGTAAGATAAAAAGAAGGCTGTCTAAGATTTCTTACTTAAAAATAAATTTTTTTATTTTTCTTAGAGTACAGTAAATATAATTTTCGATAGAGTAGGAAGAAAAGATCCAGTAACAAGGGCTTTAGAAATAGCCGTGCATTGGTGCGGTTTCGACATAGATTTGCAGTTCTGGAATCAGCACATTTCATTTTTCCTAGTAGGGTGTATCGTAGTTACATCCATTCGCGGGTTATTGCTTACCCTAACAAAGGTATAAAAAATAACTCACACTCTATATCTTTATAAAATCAATAATAAATTAAATTCTTGCAGTTTTTCTACAAGATTTCATCGAGTAAGTCATCGAATATTATCGTATTATTGTTGGCACAAATTATGGGCATGTATTTTTGCTCCTCGGTTCTTCTTATGCGAATGAATATGCCGGCGGAGTATCGAGTTATAATAACTGAGGTGCTAGGGAGTCTGCACTTCAACTTCTACCATAGGTGGTTTGATGTTATTTTCCTCATCAGTGCTCTGTCGACTATTGGAGTCCTCTACCTTTTGGAAAAACCCTCCAATTCAGATGTTATTGTTGATTAAAAAAGTTTTATTTAAGCGATCCACATAAAACCAAACCTTTTTAAGAGATTATACTGTAGTTTTACTTTATTTTATTTGATTTGTTCAAACCAGTCGATTTCTTGAGTTCCAGAATTAACGTGATACTTTTATTATTTGATATTTGGTTATTTGATTTTTGCCCATCGTTTGTTCTATTCAACAACTTAAGTATAATTGTTAATCAGTTTTCTGCAGGACGCCGGTTTCCCAATTCAGCAATTGATTTTAACACATACATATTCGTCCACATAACAAAAATTCGTCATCTTAAAATCAATCACCAATAGTCAAATGACGAATATATGTCTTTTATATATTGCAGTAAATAACACTGGTCACTGCCGCCGTGGTTCGCAACTGATTTTTTTTTCATATGTTGGTATGAGATTAGTTAAAATACGTGTGTTTAAAAAAATTGAAACACTCCGGAAGTTGTAGGGTACAGAAGGAGCCAACCAGCGGTGACCTTGACTTTGACCTTGAGGACAACGATCAGGGCCAACTCAAGGTCAAATCAATTTTTTAAATAGGGATCCCTGCTTCAAATGCGGAAACATTAATATTTTAAAAAAGGATCCCTACTTCAAATACAAGGAAAATTTTCCCACCACATCCACGTCGTTGTTTTTGGGTAAAGCTGAGAATAGTTCTTCGTCCTTTCTGGACTATTTTGTCTTTGATTACAACTTTTGACTGAAAAATTTTTTTCGCAAGGTGCGTAGTTTTCGATGCATCTGATTTTTTTACCTTCAAATTTAAAATCTTAATAAAGGGACCTGGACTTAAAATGTTTCGCTCTTTCCATTTCTGGGGTCAGAAGTAGGGATTCATTCCTATATAAAAAATTGCGCTGACCTTGAATTGACCTTGATCCTTGACCTCAAGGTCAAAGCCAAGATCACCACTAGTTGGTCCCTTCGGTACCCTACAACTTTCCGCAACATTCTTTTTCACGTAGTTTTCGAGATATTTGGGTGCGTCGATTAAAATGACATACCCTGTATATTTAGATATTTCGATGTAATAGAATTTTTTTATATTTTTCTGTTAATACATGAGAGATACCGAAAAAGTATAATTGGCAAAAAGTCGTTTTGACCAGAGTAATTGATTCTTGTTTTTTCATTCTGAATAAATAAGACGTAACCGTTCACCAAATAGAGATAATTTAACTAAATTTAATTTTCAGCGGAGTCGTAAAGGGTGCAAACGCAAAAAAACAAATTAATTTAAAAACGTACTATTACTTCAAACTTGAACATGTTTCAAACAGTACCATTTGTTGTAGAACTATTTATTTATTGATGAAATTAAACTTTATGTTTTCAGTAATTCATTTAAATTTTTTTGTGGACTTAATTTTTATTTAACTTCAGAAAGAAAATAATTAAAAATAAGGTTTATATCTAAAAACAAATTTATTTTATTTCATTTCCTAAAATTTGACTAAAAAATATATGGTTTTTTGAAAGTTACGTTGTTTTGTTATAGAGTATATTGATTCTACAAACAAAAATACCGGCATTTGTTGAATGGTGGTGAAAAAAATTTCCGGACGAATATGTGTTAATAAGCTGAGTGTATCAAATGGCACTGCAACAATAAAAGGGATTTTTTGACTCAACTTTTATAATTGTGCTATTTTACTGAGAAATTAAAAACAAATGTTGACAAAAATATAACACTTAGCTTAATCCAATCTGGCAAAGCTCTTAAGGAACTTTTGCTAATAAGTTTGTTAGTTGCCTTTTACCTTTCACCCCTAAAAGTTGTATCTAGAATTAAATAAAAGGCTAAATTCCAAAATGAATCAAAACCGTCTCAATGCACAATTCAGCTTCAAATACTAGTACGCTGAATTGTGCATTTATGCGATTTTAATGCATTTTGGAATTTACCTAAACTCAAATTCAATAAATTTATATTTGACAGTCTACAAAGGTTGCTTTGCGTAGAGCCTGGTATTTCAAAATATTTTTTCAGTCTAAAATTAATAAAACAACGAATTTCAGAAATTTTGGATAGAAAGAGAAATCGTTTATCTATAATTTTGAAAGCGTTTTTCTTGTAATAATAATTTATTTTTCAATATTTCTTTCTTGTAATAATTGTAATGATAACAACTCTATTATTTGAAGTGGAAGAAATTGTACTAACTGTATCTTGTAGCTGAATTACATACGTAAGTGCTTATAAAAGTTTTATGCGTAATTCAGCTATAAGAGACGAAGAACCGAAAGTTTCTTTCTTCTTCTTCTTTTTTCTTTTTTCTTTGCTTTCGGGTTAAAGTCATAGAAAGTCCTAATTTTACTGAAATGTACATATATACAGTTTTCCACAGGGATGTATTTTAGTGTTTAAAAACGATAGAGTTTTAAAATCTATGTTAGGTTTATTGGCTAATAACGTTCGCGGTGCAAGATACTGCATTCAAATTTTAAGTTCGTTATATGTCCTAGACAAATTAATACTATTCAATTTTATAAAAGATATACGAAGCTTCTTAAAGAGCCTGTTTCCATTCAGTCAATAGAATACCAGTCTAAATTTTGGTCTCCTACCACAGCCAACTCCTTCGGGATATCTAAAAATGGTGCACATTTCCAGGTCGGTCATATGATAGTCCCCCAAAAAAGGTGTATCATTCCAAAAAAGGCCGTTTGAATGTCTCCAAATCACGCTCGTCTGCATGCAGGAGCACTACCAAACAGGCGGAATCCCGATAAACTTTTAATGAATTACGTCAGGAAGTTAATCTGTCTGGAAAACCCTACTTTTCGTCCTCTCGACATGGTGCCCACATCTCACACATATAAAAAAAATAAGAAAAAGGAAAAAAAATGATATAATATTCCTGGCCACTACTACACGACCACATAGACGCTGCGCCCAAAAAGCTTGCCGGGTGTGTTTTCTCCTTATATATATATATATTTTATTTTCCCAAAGGATAATTCCATTTTACGTTAGATCGCATCCGATAATCGGGAAGAAATGGTTTAATTTGTCGCCGACTCGGCCAGACGCAGGAGTGGCTCATTTTTTTAAAAACGAACGAAACTAGGAAAAAGACTGTTCGTCTTTTATAGATAACAAAAATCTAAGAGAAAAGTGTGGTTTTTGATCGGAAATTTTTGTAAAATTGTTTATTTTTTTTGGATTGAAGTTTTAAAGAAACACAAATATATAGACTTGTTTTATTTCTATAAGGCCGGATAGAGTGCGGTGATAGTAATAGCGCACGTGCTGGTCCCAAATTGATTAAACAAACTGGTAGATTTTCTTGTTTGTTGGAAAGAAAAAAAAAGTACGTGAAAAAGTGTGTGTTAAATGCAATTTGAGGGTAAATAGTAAGATTCTTAGGGAAGTGATTAATTTCTGGTATCCATCAGTGGGTTGCCAGTTGAATGTGATAGTAGTCTAGTTGTGGTTTTATTATTATTATTTTATATGAAATATGGTCCAGAACCACTAAGAGCTCTATACCTATAAAATTTAAGTAACTGAGTAGTGTTTTTTGGAGCAATTTTTTCTCTAGAGGAGAGTTTTTATTAATAATAATAATAAAAATATAAAAAAAATGGGATGTAATACGAGTCAAGAGCAGCCCCAGTCTACGCTGAATGTGAACACGGAGGCGGACAATACCGACGATGGGGGAAATGGAGTTAAACAGAGTTTGGACGGACCAGCCGTGCCTTCTTCAACAGCCTCAGATAAGAAAAATAGTTCAGAACTAGCTAACGAAACCGTCGTCATCGCCAAGGGCAAGGATTCGGAGGAGTCATCGTCGAGGAGCCCGCCAAAAGACCGCACGGAAGATAAGCCGCCCGGGGAGTTGGCCCTTCAGGACCCAAACGAGGAGGAGGACGAAGGTAACGAAGTAGACGAGTTTTTTCTTAAGCTACTTTCTTTTAATTGGCATGCCTAGATAAAAGGGGCTCTTTTAAATTGAGGAGGACCTAAGGATGAAAAAAAGGAACGCCAGGGATGACTTCATCTGGACACCCATACAGACATGAGGGGGCTTCCTTTGTTATATTTACGCCTTTGTCTCTGTGGGGCCAGGGAATACGCCCGAGGTGCACCTCGCGTATGCGTGCAACGAATCCTTCCCGAAAAGCTTCAATCCCCCCGAAAAAGATAGCTTTTTCGCGAGTGGGGGGACCACGACCAGGAATCAATATTTGGATTTTCAATTTGTGTCTCTGAATCCTTTGGGTCCGGGCCTCGTTAGCTCTGAAACAAAAATCGCGGTTTTTTTAAAATTGGGATCCTCTGTGATTAGTCCGCTCATAAGCAGAATTTGTCCTTTGAAAAGTTTTTAATTGAGTGAAATTTATAACACGATTTTTCGTCCTTTAAAATTCGGTGAGACACATTCTTTTTGTTATTTTTTTCTTTTTCACGTTTCTTGTAAAGTAAGAAGGAAGTGAATTTTCTTGAGTACGCATATAAAAACAAAATTATAAGTCAGAGCAACCATCGCAGGTCACGGTTTCAAAAGATACAACTGAATGAAAATTGAGAGGAAAAGCTTTAGGAAATTTTTATTATTATTACCTATTTTTCCCTGATGTGTATCCTTTTTCGTTCCCTTGTGGGGGTGCAAACCTTTTGGGGCCCTTCACTTTGAGATCAAATTCAGCACACGAGATAAAAGCATCACATTTTTGTGCCGTGTGATATTTTGTACACGTAAACAAATTGAAATAGGACCGGCAAGCGTTAATCCTGAATTTAGGACGAAGTTAGAAAGAAATGGATTCAGTTTCTAAGATCCAATCAGCACTTTTATAATCGGACTCTATAAAAAATAAGAAATTAAAAATATTAATAAAATAATAAAACTTAAAATAAAAAATTAACATAATATCGAAATTGGGCTATTTATGACAATAAAATGAAAGGTGTTTTATAACCGTCCAAAATTCCGCCAGGAACTAGTTACGGCCATAAGGGCGGTGGGTTATTTTGTTGTTTATACTTTCATGGTAAATTTCACGGGCATTCAGCCCTAACCTAAAGCAATCAGGTTCCCATGAATAATTCACACACTACCCTGGTTCTGGGCGAAAAAATTAGGGCAAATTGATTTTATTGATTTCAAGAACTCAGAGAGTGTGGGGCCTTTTTTCGCTGGTCGCTTTAATTAGTTTCGCAACGGCTGCTTTCTGAGGTGGGAACTACCAGGCGACCAGGAGTTCGAAGAAGACGAAAAAGATAGGATTATAAATAGGTACTTATATCGTCATAGGTACGACAACCTGGCGAAATATTTGCCTATTCATTAAATGTATATATATATATATATATTTTTTTTTCAACTCGAAATCGACCCGCTCCACAGCTCCTTTAGTGAATAGTGTGACGTCTTCTTGACCTGGATGTGTCGAGGAGGAGGATGCATGTGTGAAGGCTTCCTCTAGGCTCTCAGGGAATCGCCTTCTTGAACTCTTCGGTCTCTTTAAGGAACCGAACAAGGAGGACACGGCGTAGCGTTTGAGTCCTTCTTCCTTCTTTCGACGGATTAAGTCCTTCCTTTGTGGGGAATATATAAAAAAAAAAGAAAACTGGTAAATTAATGGAAAGTCGTTTGAGTTCTTTCTGCACAGTAAATTCAGTTTGAGATATTGCGAATGAGGTGGTAGAAACGACTCCTTTTTATTATATGATATATCCGAGCTCTGTATCTCAAGTATAATCTCAGTTGGATTGAGTGAGGACATGTGAAGTGAGATTTTCGCGAATTAAGCACTATCGTGTACCAAGTTGTTCAAGTGATTTATTCAGTTTTTTGGTAATACGACAGCCGCTGACGTGTACGTTTCTTTTTCATAAAAGAAAATCTGGATTATACAAATCCATCTCATTCATTCTTTAACGGTTGCAGAGGGATAAAATCATTTTTTTCTTTTGCATGAAAGGCGTTTTACATAACGAGTGAATTTTCACTGAGGAACTTTAAAGAAAAATCATTTTTATTTAATAACGAAAAACGAGAAATATTTCACTGTAGGCAGTTCAAATTTAGTTGTGGAGGAAATCGTCAGGGCTTAAAATTAGGGCTTCACCTCGTTTCGCAATATATCGCACTATTTATTCTTATTGATCAATGAGCTTCGAATTTTCTTTTCCCAATTTAGAAATGAACTAACATTTCTAAAAATTCTCGCTTGTGACTTCAAGCATTTGATTTGAATCTTTGGATATTTTTTCGATATAGTCAGTTAGTTTCAGTTCGTTCACGATTAAGATTTGACTTCTTTTGGGTTTCAAAAATGATGTGCTTTTAGTCGATAGAAATAAAAAGTGCAAATTTAGTGCTTTAATTTTCTCATTTTCAAAATTTTTGAGAAAAAAAATTACATTTTATACTGAAAGTGGTGTACTCCTTCGAAATAATAAAAATAAAATAAAGTTCCGTTCAAGTAAGTCATACTCATTAATTGTGAACTGTGTTTTGTAATAATAAAATCATCAATTTCTAATAATTAAACTAAGGGAGATTGCCTTAAAATCGCTAAATGAAATTTAATAAAAATTATGCAAAACAGGGTGTCTCCTTCTTCAGTGTCTTGATGCTACAGCGTGATAGAGCATGCAATTTTAAGGAGGAAAGATAAAAAAGAAAATTCGGTCAAGTGAGAGCACTCGATAACTTGAGAACCGTCTTTATCGCATTTTCTTTATATTTTAAATAAAGGTCTAAGTCATGAACTTCCCAAAGAGGAAAGAAAACAGAGTATCGGGTTTTCTAACATTATCGTTAAATATCCAGCAACGATTGTGTGATAGTTAACATAATAATTCTTTTCATTTATCCTTTTGCAAATAATTAAATATATGCTCTATGAATTTTAACATTCGTTAACATTCTGCATTCGGACAAGTCTCAATAAGTTTCTACAATATTTTCATCTTTTTCAGATTTTGGAACAATATTACCATTTAATCTTTTTGTTAAGAGAACTTAGTATATGGTCGAGAATTTGACCACTTTTAAATAGTTTTGAAATTTGTTTTCTTTTTACATTTGTTAGATTAGGAAAAAACCTACAAATTTTTCCGCTCCAAAATTTGAGCTTAATAAGTTATATGCTTTTTTCTTTATTTGCATGGAGGTATAATAATGTTTTATTTTGCTCTTTAAAAGAAGCATAACAATCTAATCATTTTTAAATGGTATGAAAAATTTGTCAAAAATTTTGCAATTGTCAAATTAATTGCAAAATACTTTCAATTCAGAAAAATATAAATATTAAATTAAGAATATATGTTAGTATACATATAGTGTACAATCCACAATGTGGTCCAGTAGCAACAACAGAATCGATTGAAGAAAATTTGTAACGCCGGAAAGCGTAGGAGCACTATTTTCGGAAAAACTCCAATTTTTGAGTAAAACAACCCTTTTAAAATCTCATTCTAGACCAAAATGCGATTTTATCGAATCTTGTACAATTCCAGTCTCCCTGTAATTAATAATCTACTTAGAAAAATCTTATTATTAATCCGATTTCATAATTCTTTAGTGTAACTAGTTTTTTATTTGTTTGTACAGAAAAAGCAGCAGTTAAAATTCAAGCAGCCTTCCGCGGCCATAAAGTACGCACAGAAATGAAAAAAGGAGACGCACCCGAAGATCTTAAAACTAAACAGAAGGAACAGCAAAAGGAAGCAGCTACTGCAGATAAAATGGACGACGATGTATCACAGGAATTGGATGAAATTTTTGATCCCAACGATAAAGGTAAATTAATTCAACAATATCTCTTTTTAATCATAGAGTTAAAAATATTTTTTTTTTATTTTTTCAAATAGAACTGTGTGATGCAGCCACTAAAATCCAGGCAACATTCCGTGGCCATTTACAGCGAAAGCTTGCAACAGGAGCCAAAGATCAGCTGGATATAGACGAAATAACTAAAAAAGTAGCTGAAGAGTTGGACATTGATTTAACCGATCCTGAGCTAAATAAGGCGGCCACAAAAATTCAGGCATCCTTCAGAGGACACAAAACCCGAAAGGGTGCTCCGGCCAATTAAGGAATGGAGAGTGTTATTAAGTTATAAAAAGAAAAAAAAATTGGCAAAAACACACACACACACGTTGTTACGGCACAGCTACACCTTATTATTTGCAACCTGTTGGTGAAACTTGTAGTAAGGCTTATAAATTATAAAATTGAAGAAAAATGGCAACTACGCCAAAAGTGAGAATTTCCTATAGAAGCCTTCAAGTGATAAGTTTAGAAGCAATGAGAAAAACAGCTTCGTTTGTTAATTGAATTTAAAAAAAAAAAATATTATTTTTTTCGCGTTTTTCATTTAGTCTTTTTGTGGAAGAAAAAAAATTAATAATAATGTAATTTTATTGAGCACAGCGAAGCGTAAACGACACGTTGATTAGTTCTATACCTTGCCAGGCGTGGTTATTAGTTTTTACGTCCTTCAAGTAGCTTTAAATTTTTTAGAATTACGATCTATTCCCGTTTTTTGAAGAAAAACAAGATGAAGATACCTAGTCAAGTTCCCATGAAAAATGCATCTTTCTATCCGGAGCTATTTTGCTCCGTATTTAGAAACTTCTTAAAATGAAAAATAGAAATTAGATGATGAATAAATCTCTCTCCGAAAAGATAAGAATAAAATATTAAACGACTGTACTCAGCAAATGTTTGGAATTTATTTTAAATGGATGTTGAACCAATGGACTAACTGATTTTATTAATTCAATCACTATTTAAATTTAAGAAAGCCAATTTTGTGTAGGATTTGCAATACCTGATTATATTTTCATGGGTATTATAAAAACATTAGCTGAATAACACATTTTCTTTTGTATTTTTTTTTTAAATCTCTATTCTCAACTAATTAAAATAGAGTCCATTTTCAAAATTATCTTCCGCAGTGTAATACTTCTTCGTGCGAATATAAAAAGTAATGCCCGTTCCTATTCAAAGCAGCAATAATATTTATAAGAATAAGAAATTATTAATTAAAAACAGTCTAAACATAAAATAATTGTTGTACGTAAAACAATGATCGATTTACATACAGTTTGAAGTCATCTGAGCGTGCTCACTCCTATCGTTTGTCTAAAATATATTTTCATATTATTTGAAATTAATTGCTCCAACATTTTCTATGCATCTTTATTGAATTTTCAAAAGTATACTTATGTAATACAATACAAAACTACGACATTTTCAAGGATTTTTCTATATAAGTGTCTAAAGTTACTAAAAAAGTATGCATCTAAAATGTTGAGACAATAAACATTATTTCATTTTTACTATTATTTCTATGTTTATTGTTTTATCGTCTTATTCGAGTTCAAAGTTTTATTCAAAGTTTTCGAATTACAAATTTTTCGGTGCTCTATAGTTTTAAACTAAAAACAATCAATCAATTCTTAAAGCAAATTGTTCTTATAACTTTGTTTTAAAAAATGTTTGTATGAACATTTTTGAAGAAATAAAGCGTAATATATCTATGGCCAATTCTGCTTCGAGGAATTTTTGGGGGAAACTTCCTCATAGATAATTTTCCCATTGAAAAATTTTTATAATGTTCTGTATATAATTTTATTATTATATATCAAAAAATCGTAGTCGTAAAAAGCTTAAATAATTGCTGATTATAAAATTTTATATTTCGCATAATTTAAGCAATCCATAGTTGTGCCTAGTTAGTAGAGTTATATTACAAAAAATAATTCAAGGGAGTAATTATGGTGTGGTAGATGAAAACTACAAGTTAGTTTTTTGTTTAGTATTCTGTAATTATTTTCAAGACATAATTTTCCCAACATCCAAAAAAACTCTAAATTTTTCAAGCGGGGCGGCGAAAGTGTGAGAGGGAGGGGGAGGGACCTCTAGAATTAGGATTTTTAAGTAATTTAGTTCTAAAATAATTGACAACCCAGCCCAAAAGGCCTCCTAGTGACAAAAAGATTGCCTTCAATTGAGAACAGAAACTAGATCACTCTATTTGTGATTTCTCTCAAAGATAAAAGAACGCATTCGAACTTAATTAATGTAAACCTTGTAAAGTAATTGCTAGTTCTATTGTATAATCTAAGTAAGGAGTTTTCCAAATCACTCGTTTTAACATTGCACCACTTACGTAACTAGTTAAAATTTCAAATTTCAATACTTAGTAAAACTTTTCTTCTTTCGAGGAAATATTGCTTGTGAACTAGCAAATATGTTATATTCATTTTTGGTAAAAAAAAATCTGAGGTTGCCTGCCCAAATTTTTCTCTGCTATTTTTCCTAGTTTGCACCTATCCTAAGATATAACACCTAAACGTAATAACTTAATTACCGAGCTTTTGTTTCAAATTTTAACCAATTTTAATATGAATTTTCGTATCAGTCTTTGCAGAATTTGACCAAGTTTATCATTTTCTACAGAACTTGTCACGATTGTAAATTTCGATCTAAACTCTGTTCATTATGAATTAAAAAAAGATAGTAGATATTCTCCTTTTAAAGAATGTCTTCCGATATTAAAAAAATGTCCTACTGTTAAGCAGCAGTTATAAAATTAAAAAAAAAAAAAACGTTATTTATAAATTATAAGTTAAAATTAAAAGAATCTTAAAGATTGCAGGAATATGAATATTAAAAAAAAAGGTTGAGTAATATGCCAAGTAATTGGTTCAATCTAGGGAAATAATAAAACTGCTTACTTAAGGAAGCATATAAGAAAAACAACTGTGGAAATGCCTTTTAAATGTTTTTTGTTGCTAAAAGGAATCGAATAACATCACTCTCAAAGCAAGCAATATATATTTCCCATAAAACTAAATCGTAAATGGTTCATACATTTCAACTGCGTTGGGATATTGACCATTACAAAAGGAGGGTTGAATAATATGCCAAGAAATTGGCTCAACTTCGGGAAAAAGGAATCAATTGGGTTGCGAGATCGCAGGTAAACGGTGTCGCTCTTAAGAGCAGTTAATTTTCCTATTCGCGTTGAAAAATATTCATAATCCTTCACTTTGTAAGTATAGTTACATATTCTCTTAGGTTGTAGTTGTAAATATTCAACAATTTGGATTTAATTGGATTCAGCTTATTAAATTAATCAATAAGCTAGTGTTAAGCTTGGACCTAAAAGATATCGATAGACTCACACTTTTTCTCTAAACGTCATAAGAAGAAAGTTTATCAGAGTTGTCGAAACTTAAAGATTCATTTTATCTTCAACAGTTTAAGGATACACAGAAAAACCCAATTACAATAATAATCAATTTAAATTACAGTCAAATTTATTAACTCACAGATTTTAGTGGTATGGACATTGAATAAAAGGTTGAATAATATACCAAGAAAAGCGAAAATTGGTTTGACCTAGGGAAAAAATATAAAATGCTTCTTACTTGAGGAAACACAGAAGGCAACGGAATTGTGAAACAGTTCTGTATTTTTTCTATCTTTGCATAAATGTTCATAAACTTCTACTTTGTAGTTATATGTACATTTTAAAAAAAAGGTTGAGTAATTTACCATTAAATTGGTTCGATCTAGGAAAAAGTTACAAATTGTCTTAGTGTAGCGAAGGAAATAAATTGATAAAAAGGAAATTCATTAAACATCATCCTCAAAAGCAAATAATTTTCCCATTAGCGTTAAAAAATGTTCATAAAACTAAATTCTGTACCTAAAATTTGTTTATTTTAGATTAAACAGCGTAGTAATATTAAACTAAAATAGTTGCTAAGTTTAAAATATTATTATTTTTTAATTAATTAACTAACACTTCGAATTTGTTCTTAGCATTTGTTGTTTTTTTAAGTGGCTCTAGCTAAAAAATATTTTTGAACTTAATAAGAGGATATTATAAAATTTCAGAAAATTAATCAATTTTAAGTTGCAAAGTAATGTAGTATTTTTACTTTTTTATCAAAATCGTGAACCTACAATATAAAAATTGTTGCGTATTATTTGTATTACCGGGACTACAGATTAGGAAGGAATGGTTTTAAAGACCGTTTAGCTTAAAAATATTGCGTCTTTCTTAAATTAACAATTATCGCGTAAGACGAGAGAAAGTACAATAAGCCAAAATTATATTTAATTACAAAGTGTAGTGATTTGAACATTTAAAAAACAGGTTGAATAATATACCAAGAAATTGGTTCCATCAAGGAACAATTATAAAGTTCTTTGAGGAAGGGAGCTCATAAAAATAATGTAATGTTTATTTAATAAACGTTTAACTAAACTTAATTAAAAGATTCTTAAAGTAATACCAAAACTTATTTCCTTTAAGCTAAAAGGAATTCTTTCACACCACTCTGAAGGCACATAGTTTTCCCCTCTGGTAAAGAGGAATATTCAGAGACCTCAACATTGTGGTTGAATAATGTGCCAAAAGTTTGGCTCAACCTAGGGAAAAATAAGCCGAATGCCTTGGAGATGACCAGAAAACCAATTGCTTAAAGGATTTTCATTAAAACCTCTCTCAAAGAAAGCAATGTTCCATCGATAAAGCTAAATAAAATGTTCACACTCTGTAATTAATTTCCCTCGCAGATCAATGATTGTGTTAACTTACCTACAAGAGTTATGTATAGTTTTGAAAAACTGCTATTCCATACATAACATACATAAGTAGATAATGTGTTTCCCCACATTAGTGCCTGCTAAAAATTAAGAGAGAAATGCGGTTCGAAGGTTACAATTAATCTCATATTTGATAGAACGATGTTGTGCTTCTTTTTTTTTTATTTCATCAACTAATATAAATCAGTTAAGAATTTTATTGTATCATCACTTCGCAATGCTATCTTAATTTTTAGAATGTGAAAAGTTAAATGACAAAAAAAAGGTTGAATAATTAAATTAAAAATAAAGTTCGACTTAGGACCCAATGTTCCAAAAAGGCGAAACTCATCGAGCCAACAGTAAAAGATGATTTTTCGAAATCCAAAATAACTCACATACATACCTTCGCCATGTGCTTTTTGAGATTGAAAATCATCATCGTAATTAAAATTGCCAATACCAAAAATTTATCACAATAAAAATAACGCGTTTTTTCCACAGTAGTGCCTCATACGAGAGTTATAATAGAAGAAAATACGTTTTTGGAGTATTGCAATGCTCATTTTGATTTTAAAGATTTCCCAATATCTAAACAATTGTGAAGGAAAGTGCTACTTTTTCTAAGATATCATTTTTTCTTTTTTAATACTATTTTTTAAGCTCTAAACTAAAAAATCCTTCCTTTTCGATAGACTTTCGATAAGGAAGTTGGACCAAAAATGAAAAAGTGCTTATATTTTTTGGCCGCTTCATCACAATCCTTCTTTTAATTTACGAGTGCAGTGATTCGAACATTTAGTTTAAAAAAAAGGTTGAGTAATATACCAATTAATTGGTTCAACCTAGGGAAAGATTATCGATTTCCAAATACGGAAATTAGGGAAATCAGCTACGAAAGCCAGTTCATATTTAATTTACTTTCTTTACTTCCTTTTAAATTTTAAAAGTAGTTTATTGAACATATTAAAGAACAAATACTGCTTTATTCGCAGTACTTTCAAGTAAAGGACTTTCTTACCTTTCACAGCTTAAATCTCTTAGATCTGATTCTGTAGAGAAATAAGCATTTAAAGGGTTGAATAACGCACCAAGAGAATTGGTTCAACTTAGGGAAAGGCACCATTTACCTTGAGGATACTGTCGAAATCAACTACTAAGAAAGAACTCTGGTTTTAAAGCAGATAACTTTCCCATCGAAGAAGAAAAAATGTTCTTAGAGCTTCACTCTGTTTTTCTCGCAGATGAAACATTAATCGAATGTAAAGAAATAGTTGCTAATGTTTTATTATAATATAAGGAATATTTCCTCTCGTTGCAACATTCGCATCTGCTTATTTAATCATAATTATAATTCTGACAAAGACTACTCAAATATTCAACCTCTTGATTTTCTTATTTCTTACATAAAACTGAAGCAAATTCAAATTTTTAAACTTGATAGGTTCACACTTTCAATATAAACGCCATAAAAAAGTTTGTAACATTAATTATTTTTATTAAATATAAATCTTCTTTTTGAATACTTTCTCAGTTTTAGCGGCAGACTAAATAATTCAGCTTAACAAATAAATTCCAGAATTGAACAGTATACTGCATACTTTCCTAGCCCAGGTTATTTTAAACAGGTAGAAAAACTGCATACCGCACAAAATTGGCAACTTCGACGCAAATTCTATCTTACACCTCCAAAAGTTAAATTTTCAAAATAAATACTGGTTTAAATTATACTTTTTTTTGAAATAAATTCCAAACATTTGTGGAATAAAGTCAATTAAAAGCAGCTTCTGCTGCAACATAATATTGTAAAACCAAAAAATAAATAAAATAAAAATAGTTCCTTCCATAAGAGTATTAATAAAAACCGACAAAATTTTTCAGTAAAAATAACGAGAACTAAATTTTTCCTCAAGTTTTAAGAATATTAATCAAAGTGAAAGGCTGCTTGAGAAAATAAAAACAAAAAAAATAATTATATTATAAAAAAAAAGAGGAGATAAAAACAAAAATATGAAAATTTCTAGCATAAAAAAAAACCTTTTTCCATTGTGTTCGACAAAAAGAAATCGTAATTAAAAATTTCATAATTTTAGCGCTTTCGATCGTTAAGACACTTTTTTAGAAAACGGCGGAAACTTAAATGAGTTATTAAACATTAGCAGAAACAACAAAAAGAAGAAATCTACAATTTAATCCTATTGTAAGCCACACAACAGCAACAACAACAACAACAACAACAAAAATAACATATTTAGTCCACCATCAACACGAAAGACATAACAAGTAAACAACGTATAATTATTACAAAAAACATTAAGAAAAAAATATATGAAAAGCCGAGCTTATAAGCAAAAAATAAATAAAAAATAAACATACACATGTGAAACTAGATGAGTCCTTTGATGATGATGTTTACACTGGCATACAAAATGTTGTACGTAAATGGAGCTTCTTTTTTGTATCCTTTTAGCAAGATATTTACCGATGAAAACTTATTGAAAGATTTATTGAGTAATTTTATTGATCAACAACGCCGAGTTGTCCTAAATGAACTTTTTAAAAGCAAAAAAAAAAAACCCTACGAATAAGAGTATAAGAAGCCTTAATTTTTTCGATATACACTGTCAGTGCGCTGGCACCCAGTACTTTGCAATTTTACAAACAAAAATGAAAAAAAAACGTAAAAAACATAATAATTATATAAAAATGATCTAAACTCAGTATTTTAACGAAAACAAACGCCATTTTGCACGAATGTTTGAATATCTTATTGAACTTTAAAAGAAAACAAGTTAAAGTAAAAGCCGCAAGGCGCGTAAAATAAACAAAATGCCGAAAGGAATAAGTAAAAAAAAATAGATGTGAATTATGAAATAGAGCCACAAACCAGACGCAAATGCATATACCAAAGCACACACACCACATAAAACACTCACAAAATAATTATCTGATATAGTTGGACTTACTGTCGTCCCCAACGGACACTACTAATGCCTATAAGTTCTGCAAAAAGGAGATTGTTTATATATTTTTATTCCATACAACTATTTCAATAATATGCCAAAACTCTAGTGATAAATAAAGAAACTATAAAATAAATGCGTGTCTCTTTTTCTTCTTCCAAATGCTTCTATGCAAATTCCCCAGCAAAATTTATAACTTGATTATCTTACACACATAAATTTTTTGGAAAACACAAAAAAATTAATTATAAAGGGTGTTTCATTAAGCACTTCCTATCTTTAAATTTAAATAAAACAAAGTGTGTATGAGATATCATCGAAATTTTTTCTTTGTTTGAAAGGCCTATCGATGCCATTAGGTACGGAATATTACATCATTGAAATGCCCGCCGCGGCTTCTCTGGGTGGCGCGCATCCGAAATGTCCAATTTTCCATGACTCTGGCGCACAAATCAGTCTGAATTTGACCGATGGCTCGGATTATTTTGGCTTTGAGGGCCGCTCTGGTTTCTGGCTTATTTGCATAGACCTGCGACTTAAGAAAACCCCACAAGAAAAAGTCTAACGGGGTCAAATCGCAGGATCTCGGTGGCCAGTTCCATCTCCACGTGAGATGACCATGCCCTCAAATCGCTCGTTCAAAATGTGCAATGTAGCATGAGCTGTGTGGCACGTAGCGCCGTCCTGTTGAAACTACATGTTGTTGGTGTCCATATCATCCAATTCAGGCCAAAAGAAGTTGGTAATCATCGACCATAGCGCTCGCCGGAACGTTGCCCAACAAAACACCCATTTTGATAACAAAATTTTATCATTTGCACTTGTTGTTGAACGCTAAGTCTATGCATGGTCATTTGGCAAAATAGACTTAATAAATTACAGGCAATTTGACAGATGTAGCTTCAACAATATAGCCGCTATCAACTGTCAAAGTTCGGAAGTCCCTATTGGAAGACCCTTTATCACATACATACATAGAACCTGAGAAGCAGTATTAGAACGGGATGTCTAGGGAATAAACTCAACTCCAAAATGTATCGAGAGTTATACATACATGGATGTAAAAAAAGTTCGTAAGTCGTATAGGGAGTAGGCTTATAGAAGTTCACTAACTAGAAAGAATTGATTCTTCCTACAAATTTCTTCGACGCTATGCAGACGAAAAGGACAACTTTTTGGATTCAATTGTCACCGTTTCGTTGGGATATCATCATCAACCCATCCTATGGTTCGGTTAGACTACCACTAGTTTACTAAGTTAAAAGAACAGCAATCCGGAATCCACTTCAGCAACGATGGCGGAGGTGAAAGAATTTCCGATCTAGATAGAAGTGAACATAAATGTTGCTGAATTTTTTAAATATTCCTAACCCTATACAAATTGTTCTGGCACTGTTTAATTAACTAAACTAATTGACCTTTAACGATCTTTTAGACCTTTAAGATGGAATAATTGGTTTTTTAAAATCCCACTCATGAGGTGACAGTTTTTAATATGGCTTTGAACAACTCAAACAATGGATAAAATATTTTCTATCACTGAGTAGTTAATGAAACTAATTGATTTTTAATGACCCTTTTCTGACCTTTTAGATGGTATAATTGGTTTTCTAAAATTCCACCCATAAGGTACTAACATCGCGGGGCCCCAATTTCTGCAGGAATCAGATGAAAAAATGTTAAAAAAATAAATAAAAGTTTAAATACATACCAAATTTATTAATGGCATTAACATATTCAGAACTTAAGTAAACTTCGTCTTATATTTGGCACCTTTTCCAAATCCAAAGACGAATCGAGAGACCAAGCAACTCCCCACCGAGTTACGTTTCCTTGACAAAATTCAGTCCAAGTAAAATTTGTAACGTCGCGTTTCTTCAACGTTCGAAGAACTTCAATAGTGTTCAACTTAGATCCAATCATAGTCGTATAAACCCTGAAATAAATAAATAATTTATTTGTTATTCTCAAAAAGTGATAATTTTCTCACCTAATCCGATCTTTGAAGATTAAACTGTCCCCAATTATTCTTTCAATAAAAGCAAATTCACCACCGTCGCAGCTGAGTTCTTCTTCGGTTCCTGTGGGAGCATTTTTTGGTGCCTTCCGTTTAGCAGTTCGATTTGAACGCCCTGGCAATTTTTCCTTATCGTAAAAAGGCGGATTGCAAAGGCAAAAATTGAAAAATTTTTCTTCAGGGATGGATTTGAAGAGATCTCCAAAAATTACACTTTTATCATTTTGAGTGAAGACGGTTATTTTGTTTTGTAAATTATTGTCTTGGACATTTTGTTTTGCATATGTTAAATTTTCATCTTTTGATTCTAAAGCGATCATTTCCCAGTTGTTTTTCTTAGCTGAAATTAAGCAGTAAATGCAGCTGGCTCCACAACCTGAAAATTTAATTGGCAGAGAGGTAAAAGTAGAGCTTCATATCTGCAACATTTCTTCTAAAAGAATTTAACAATTTATGTACATAATTCAAACAATTTTTAAGTTGGAGAAAAATAAAAACGTTTCAATATACGTTTTTATTAAATAACTATTTTCTTTTTCTATTGAATTATCATTTCTTTTATTGAATATTATAGGAACTTTCCTATTTTAGATAAAAATTTTCATAATTAAGCAAAATCAGAACTTTGCCCAATTGATTTAAATAATTTTTTTTCAAAATAAAACAAAAATTATCCCAAATTAACCAAACTGAATTTATTGTATTTCAATAAAGTTTCTTTCTTTGTAATTTATTTATTTTGTTATTATTATTGTTGTTTATTTATTTTGTTACCAATACATTTGTTTTTGGTTTTAGGTCTTTTTAAAGGCTGTGTTTTTTCACATGCTGTAGATGTTTCTGCAACTTTAGGTTAATTTAAAAGAAATGTTTTACCTGTAGGACAATCTATTATTAATAATAAATTATCTTTATTTTGCACCGCATTTCCTTATGTTGACGTGACACCATAAGTTTTCCGTTTAGGGCGTACAACTTTTTCTATCGTTTAGCCAATCTATTACACTTTCTTCGAGTAAAGAGAAGTGGTATAGCTTATTACACAGGTTAACACCAAATTTTTTCTTAAAGAATTTGCAAATCATTTCTATAGGATTTTTCCGTAGATTACGAATTTGTAAATGAAAATGCTCATCCTGGGACCTTATTCACGAATTCAATTCGTTAAAAATTTGACTCGAGTTCAATTTCATGGTATTCATGAATTCGATACTCGTCGAAGTGTGTCTATTACATCAAAAAGGCATTCGATAACAATTTTGTGTCGTATTTTTCATTGGAAGTTTATTTGCCTTTTCTTCAAAAAATGTGAGTTTTTTATGCTTTAATGATATTAGTTATTATCTTTATGTATCAAATGTAAATGTAAAAAGAGAACTTAATGAAATAAATTTCCCACTTTTTTTAGGCCACAACCAATTTGAGATTCGAAATTACTGTTCGATCGAAACTTAAACTCGAATCGTAATCATGTTCGAATCGGCTTCATGAATAAGGCTCCAGTTCCCACTTTCGACTAAAACAGGGTTAAAAATACAAAAGATCATATTTCGACTATTTATGAAAAATCATTACACAAAATAACGAATTGAGTCAGGAGCTTATAATGTTGTTAAAATGATAGCTGAAATCTTAAGCTATTATATAAAAATACAAAATGCCTTAAAGCATTTGGTAATGATCCATGAATTTGATTTTTTTCCATAAACCAATTACTTTATATAATAAATGGCGAATAATAAATATATAGCAAACGCACACTCATGAAAAACTTGTTTGACAAGATGTTTAAAAAGCGCTGCTATTAAGATAAATGGCATTCGATTTTCTTAGATTAGGAATTAGGCTTTCATTGAAGCTAATTTACAAAGTTCTATGATGATCGGTTATTTTTTTTTATAATGATTCAAAGATAATCAACATTTTTATTATTACTACCAATACGACAAAAGCAAAACTTTTTTTCATTACTTTGATACATGACAAATAAAAAAATCATGAAGTAAACCGAGACTCAAACCGTGTAGACCGGTGTTATTTATTGTCTCCATCAGTTGCATCGAGCTCTTTTTTATTGTGCAACAACTTTTTAAAATCTTTGTTTTTGGATCTACTTACACCTAAATTAGAGACATTAACATAACAATTGTCATAAATCATTTATAACATCTTTTTCAATAAATCTTTTGCCATCTGCATCTCTAACAGGAGGTCCAATGCTTTTTAATTTGACTGCACAATCGTTCCATAATATTTTAAAAGTTTCTAAACTCTCTTGATTGCTTCTAAAACACTTAGCAATGCTGGCATTATCCATCATCTAATGGACCAGCTGCTCAAATGTCCTTGGTTTGTAATCTTAACCCTTAAAAAACGAAATAATAATAAAACTATAACATAATGCGTGAAAATTGTTCACATTTCTTCAATTTCTTCGTGTCGGTACTTTGAGAGCGCGCGATTAGAAATATCACTTTAAAGGTCGTAAAAAACGACTTAAAGAATAGTTATGTGAATCTTATCGGTCACATATTCGACTTAGAAAATACGACGAATGACACGACTTCAAGAATAGGGGCTTAAATTAGATGATTATATCTTACATTACAGTATTAGCACTTTAAACTCATCCTTTTGCAAAACAACGTCACCTTTTTGCAGATTAAATTTATCCTTTCGCAAGTCAAATTCACCCTTTTGCAAATCAACTACTTTTACTTAAATATTTCATTAAAAAAAATACTAAATGTAAACAGTTTAGTAAAAAAGCAAACATGACAAATTGTTATTGATGTTATTGGATCCCTTTGAATAAAAATTGCATGGCTTAAACGTCTTCGAGAAAACATTTCCTTTCAAAAAGTTTCTCTTTATATTTAATATAATGTTTAGGCCCATTTTTTAATATTTAGGCACATTTAGGTATTAGTTGCAATAAATTTAGTTATTAATTACATCTACCAATATTCACGATAGGGTCACCTAACACATTTTGCTTTAGAAAATATGTTTTCCATGGGTTCATGTTACTACTCCTTGGGTGTTAATTGCCGTGATGGACGACAAATTGTTATAATTATTACTATATGAATAAGGGTTAATAAGTATAAAAAAAATTTATTTATCAAATAGAGATACTTCTTGAAAAGAAAACTTAGACATTTTAAAGAAATTAATTTTTCAAAAACGATTTGTTGAGAATGCAAAACTAATCTCTAAAGAATTTTCTTTCTTTTTAAAAAACAACGGTTTTTAACGGATGCATTTATTGCGGTATTTTATTTAGAAAAATATAAAAGGATTTCTGGTCATAAAACTTAGGTCCTTATTGCCTAGCCTGCAGGTAGACATTGTTATCTTTTCATAGTTCGTTTTTTTCTTAGTTCGATTCTGAGAGAATACGCTTTACGATTATTAGTTTGTTACCAATTATTCAAGTGAAGACTTGTACTTTAAAAGAAAAATAAACATTCAAAAGGAAAATACACAAGATGTGTTCTTATACTTGAATACCTATCCCTTTTTTCAATACGATTTTAACCAGAATTTGTTTCCTGAAAAACGGTTCGAACAATGTTAAAAATAATAATAATTTAAATAAAAATGTCTGCGTTTTAACTACCCTATTTACATACATTTGGTGTTTTTGTACATAAAATCTTTAAAGAGAAATACTTCATATGCAAAAGGGCGAATTTGATTTGCAAAAGGGTTGAATTTGACTTGCAAAAGAATGAAAATGGTTTGTAAAAATGTGAATTTGATTTTTGAGTTCTCCTCTGGAAGCGGTAGCGACAACATCTCTTCAACTTTGAGGTTCCACAAGTGGTTTTTTGTTTGTTAAGACGCCATTGTGCTTATTATGTGATTCTTTTTGCATTATCCGGTTTGATTCAGGTTTTTTAAGGAAATTTATTAGCAAAAGTTAGCTTTTTTGCTGAAAGGTATGTGAGTCCTTGTTTATTTCATCGGATGATCAATAAATTTTGGATCATTTAAAGATTATTTTTTACAAGAGGGTGGCCTGTGACTCCACCTCATATATAAGTTTTATTGTTTCAGATTATAATTTACGTTTATTCGATTTTTCTTTTGTGATATTTTTTTGAGAATAATTTTAGCTGTATAATTTATTTTTTTCCTTTTTTTTTGTAAAGTAAGTTTAATGTTTAATGTCATAAATTCTAAAATTGCTGTTATCTTTTTTGGTGATTTAATTGATATTTCTTTTAATTAACTATTTGATAGCACATAAGTCTGACTCATTGAATTATTTTTATAGTATATGTAGGTCTTACTGTTGAAAATGAATAAGGTCCTCGTGTTTGAGGTTAAATTTTTAGAAAAATAACGGGTTGTAGCGGGACCATACCTCTGTGTGTATCTAGTGTTTTCACGATTTTTTCTTTCAGTCGAGAAGACATAGCGAGCCTTTGTACATTATTACCTTTAATTATTTTGACTATTTGGACAATTCCGACTCAGTGTGAAATGGAAAACAAGAAGACGACGGATAATAAAATTGCCTTAAAAACGAGTTTACTCAGGGGCGATGGTCCTGTTACGAGATTGGCGGGCAAAAAAGCCGGAAAAATTGTTAAAAGTGTAAAGGAGAGTGAGGGGAGGCTGAGTGGTGGGGCCCCTGAGGAGTCGCCTCTGGTTGTAAATGTTGAGACTGTAAGGTCAAATGGTAGCCAGCTCTGGCGGGAAAGGTAAAAGTTATTTTGGGCGTTAAGGGGACTTAGCACCTTCAAATTTTCAAAAATTCCATCTTTGTTTTTTGATAGAATTTGTTAGAATGAACCTTTAAAAACAAAAACAGTTAGGTATATTGTATGGTCCAGGCATCGCAGATTATATTTCGGTAAGGTTTATTACAAAAAAATATTGAATTTTAACTTAAAACGCAATTTTCTCGAACCAATGTGTTTAAAGTTGGCGTGCATGATTAAGAAAAAAGTATTTATCCAATCATTCTGAAATGTTAACACGTTAATCTACACATTTTACTGCTCAGAATGAACTACGGAGGAAAAAATCGGCATTAAATTTTTTGAGTTATAACCGATTTTCGGGGAAAAAATAAATCGATTTTCGAAAAAACGCCGCCATTTTGTTATTTTGCAACCAAATTTTTTTCTATTAGTTCATTCCAAGGCCGCTTTGATGCTGATTAAAACCCTGTTTTTTGTTTTTTTTTCGGACTTTTCTGAGGGCAGTTATCATGCACGCCGTGGTTTTTTGATGTTTTTTTTAATAAATTTGTAGCAGACGACAGTGGACCAAAAAAAATATTTAAAAAATGTTTTCGTGTAGTTTGAAAACAATTAAGTATATGTACATAGTTTCATTAAGATATGTTTTTTTATTCAATTTAAAATTAACCTTTGAAAAAAACAATTTTTTGAAAATTTGAAGGTGCTAAGTCCCCTTAAGAAGATAGCCCAAAATAAGTGTAAAATCATCTTTGAAGAGGCACATGGTGCAAATGATTTCCTAAAAAATTTTAAACTGGACGAAAATTATCGTAACTTCATCCCGCTAAATCAGGTGGCGACGGCTACGATAATTTATGATATTGATGAAGACATGTCGGAGGATGAATTATTAGAACTGTTAAGGGAAAGAAATAAAGACGTTAAAATAGTCAAGATCTTTAGACTCTCAGCAAAGGAGAAGAAGAACAACAGTGTGATTTCCAGACCATTAAACAAACTAAAAGTATATATTAGACGTAGGGGTCCCTAGCCGTCTGAAAATACATTATACGAGTTTAGAGTATCCTTGTTTATTCCTCGGTTAGGTGTAACAATTGTCAAAGGTATGGTCATATAGGAAGGGAATGTATAATAGAGACTGCCGAGCGAGAAAAAGGGAACAAAAACTATTGCACGTAATGACCGTTAATCGTGAATACGTTTTTGGCAACCTTTTTGGACCTGTTGTATCGGAAAATAATGAGAGATACTATTCGGATAATTTGACATCTATAGGGGAAAAACTTCTGAGGATAGAAAGTGGAAGAAGCACAGAAGGTTCTTATAATACGATTGAGAAGCAAAGGATCAAAAGTTAAAGGTTCACCACTATGAAGGTACTCCAAGTTAACATTCAAAGCTTGATCTCTAACGTTGATGAGCTGGAGCTCATTTTGAAGTGCCAGGTGGGGAGACTCAGTCTCGAATGTTAGAGGCATTATCTTGTCTCAAATCGCCTCAGATTATGGATTTTCAATCTGTAATAACGGAGACTACATTAGTACACTGGTTAGGTACACCCTAATATTTTCAGATTCCTAGAAGCCGGGGAGGTGTAACGAAACAAATCGATAATGGTTTTATTACTTATGAGAATCTCAATCATAAAATGCAGTTTCTAGAATAATCACGCCTATGGGCGTTTACCTGGATGCATTTTTCTAAAATTGTGCATATAAAAGCGGAGCAACTGATTAGGTACACTGCAGAAAAACCCAAAATTTCGTGGAATTTCGCAGAGTAAATTAAGTAAATTAAACACAAATGTATTGCGTCAATCTATTTTATTAATTAATAATGGGTAGCTTTACCATTATTCCTAATTACTTCAAATAATCTATTTTTTATTGATGAGTACAAATTTTTAATAAATGCGTGGGGGAATATTTGTCCAAGCTTCTTTTATTGCTTCTTCTAGTAGTGCAATATTATCATACTGCTTGCCATATCCTATAACGGGCCTGTGGAGATAAGAGTTTTAAAAGTATGGCGTCCGTTGGAGTGGATGAAAAGGTTATTTGTGAAGGTCGCATGAACAGTAAAAAATATATTGTCATGTTGGAAGAGGTTCTACACGCATCAATTACGAAGATTTACGGTGATACCAATGCGGACAACATAAAATTCCAACAAGATAACGCGCCATGTCACACATCTGCAACCAGTATGCGATATTTAAAAGACAACAGTGTTGATCTTTTGGAGTGGCCTGCACAGTCACCAGATCTCAATCCAATTGAGCATCTTTGGGGTATACTGAAGCGGAAAATACGGGAGCACTTCATCATATCAAAAACAGGGCTGAAACAAATGATCCAGCAAGAGCGGAAAAACATTTCTCCTGAAGAGTTCTTGAATCTTGTACGGATAATTTCTAAAAGAATAGCTGCTGTGATTAAAGCTAAGGGCAGACCGACTAAATATTAATAATAACAATAAAGGACAATAAGTCAAACCTAACTATAGTTTAATTTCCCCTTATCTGCGCAAATGAACCATGTGGTACGATTTTCATGGGGTGCCTAATACTTCTGGCCAAGGCTGTATGTGATACTATGGTCATCCGTCACTCTCTTAGGCTTAAGTTGTTTGTAAAAACGGGGCTCACTACTTATTGAAATTGTTTTGTTTTTTGTTTGAGATTTAATCATGTTATTAATCTGACTTTGTGACGTGATTCGTTTTTTCCGTCTGTGGTTCATCTTGTGGTGCCCTCTTCAGGGATCCCGCTGGACGAATGTAGTCTCGCAATTGAAAGACTGATATAAAATAGTAAATCCAAGCTGAGGAGAACTTTGAGAGCTTGGTAACGGAAGCAACACTGGGTCCTGCGACCCATTACGACTTCAAATCAGTAAGAGAATGGATGGGAGAGCGGACTGTGCGATGTATGGTCAATTTGGTGTTCCTGCCTGGACCAAATAAGCTGCAGCACTATCGGAGGATAGTAACCCCCAGAACAACCAACCAACCAACCAATTTGATTTGTAAAAGGGAGAATATAAAGTCCGAATAGTGTATCGAAGACAATTCCCTCGTAAGTTGAATTGAGTAGGCGACAGTTAATACTACATAAATATTTTAAAGCAGCCTAAATCTTAAAGTTAATTATCCTACCTATATCAATCCCAGTGACATCCTTTGCACAATACGCTTCTAAAATATCTTCTAGCCAGAGGATGTAATTTAATCTCAAAGGTACAGTCGGCACCAAGCAATTCGGCGGTAAACTTAATTTCAGACAGAAGTACTCTTGGAGCAGTGCTTTTGTGAGTTGTTCCAAAACCTCTGATCGTTTTAAATCAAGTATTACTTTCCCATTAATACCCTAAATGTTGACTTAATTAGAATGCTAAAAATTCTATAGATAGTAAAAAATTCTTACTAGTCGGCACATTTTCCTAAAATCTGCGTATTTTACCGCCAGTTGGGTGTAATCTGGAGGAGTTCTAAACACATTTCGTGGATGCATCAATGCAGCGTTACACATCTCCAATTATTTGTTTTTGTTTGAATTTATTAAGATTTAGATTCGTCTTCATCCAACCGACTTCCAACGATTCAAAGAATGCACTTAGTACAAAAATGTAAACAAAGTGATGTCAGAACATCTTGTAGCTTCTTCTTCTTAATACAGTTATTTGCACAAAGTTGTAACACTCGAGGCAGTTAAATTTTGAATTTACAGGGTGCTCTAACTTTCAATATCGTGTATTGTTTTTCAACACTAAATAAATTTTAGTTTTCATTTAATACTCACTATATCTACGTATAAAAAAGTATAATAACTAAACACACAAATATATCAATCAAGTTCAATGTTATAGATAAAAAATAATTGTCTACACTTTTCAGTCCTTCAATAGAGCATTGCTTTCTTAAAAAAACCTAAAATGATGATGAGTATTTAGATTTTAGACATAATAAAAGCTGCAGAGTTTAGAGCGCACAAAACCTGGACTATATTTTAATATTTCATTGGCTATCAAGAAAAATAAATAAAATAATAGAAGCCCAACGATTCCTTCGAGCTACGCCTCAAAGCCTAAATACTGCATTTCTACAAAAATCATAAATATCTTACGGATCGAGGATTAGAAAAAAACGGGATATATCAAACCAAGAATTCACACTGATTCATGAAGGATCTGTATAAACAAATTTAAGGAAATCGCGATTTCTTAATTTTACATTTTTATGGGCTTCGATATACTTATCTGGAGTAAAAGCTTTAAAAATAAAATAATACAATTTTGCACTTCAGTTCCATAGAAGCCACAATTAACCGAAAAATAACAATTTTTGTTGACCAAAAAAATTATTTTTTATTACTTAGTTACTTTACTTATCAAACTAACGTCGTAACAACATAATTATTGTTTTTTAATTTCCTGTATATTAAAAATAATTTTTAACTTATGAACTCTTCACTTAAGCTCATACAAATCTCAATGAGCCCAATCTTCAACATTTTGAAATTTAATATAACAAAAAATCTGAGTGTATCTATAACTAACTACGGTGCTTTGAGGCAGGATACTTAACAGAATTTTATCCGTTAAAAAGATGTCACAGAAATTAGTTACGAAAGCGCGAGATCTGTGCAAAAAGGAAAAACATATTTACATCCAACGAATGAGAATTGAATAAACGCCCGCAGTTACTTCATAGCTATTTAGTAAAGCCTGGCGTTTCAATCGTGCAGATAACTGAGTCCGATTTTAAGGTAGATGTATTCTTAAAGTAGAATTTACATTAGTTCTACCAGAACGATTTCCATCTTTCCAAGCAATAGGAAGAAGTCATAAACGCGCTTACTTTAGAACTCTAAGGAGGAAAAGACCAGCATATTGAGCTAGTGATTTTAATATTTATTTCGCTTTTTCTTCTTCGAGAATATAATCTTAGTAAGCATCACCTATATTCTCTTAAAGTTACTGTATAGAAAAAATCCATATATGATTCGCTTTTAAGTTTTCGCTACGCTTAAATGTTAATCAATCTTAAAAGAATGTTCTTGTTACTTACTTTCCGTATATTCTAAAAACAAGATTTTATGTTCTGAACAGTTCTGAATTTACAATCTCTTCCGTCGTAAAAATGATAATGAAAAATATCAACATAAAAAAAAACCACAAAAACATAATTTTGTGGATATAAATTTTTGTTTTTTTTTTTTGTTTTTAAAGAAAATTGCTGATTTTTTGGGTGGCAGGGGAGCTGTTCGTTTTGCGTCTTAGAACTCAAATTCATTTGGTATGTCGGGATTAGCGTTGAACTGGAATCCACTTTCGTTTGTGACAGGTGCTAAATTCGCATCCTCGATCTGAAATTAATATAAAACAGTTACTATCACTCTTAGAGGCATGTTAGATTTAACTAAAAAATTACCTCCTCTGAGAAAAAGTGCTCAATGATCTCGTAGGCCAATTTGTAAATATCGATATTTTCATGATTCTGCAGCTTTTCTATTTTAGCTAAACCTTCGCATTCTTCAATTATGTTTGCGATTTGTTCAGCGTACGGCCCAGCCATTCGGAGCATATTATTTATGCCGTCCAGTACAACCTGAAAGGATTTAAATAAGTATGTATTTTTCTGAATGATGTTTAAAGTTCACGCCATGTTTTTCCTTTATTGTTATACATATATAATTTATAATTATTCAAGCTTCCATGAAAACGAAATTTCGCTTCGAATTCTGAACGCAAAATTTGTTTTATTTATGAACGTACACAAAGCGTAACTGTTCTGAGCTGAACACGAGTCCAAAGAAAAATGAATGAGAAAAAAAAATTCTTTTCGATGTGCGCTGAGTTCAACTCAGATACGTTTTATTTTTGTACAAGCCTTTAGTACGAATCTAGACAACCACATGACAATGTCAAATTTTTTAAACGTGCGTTCAACTCAATTGCATTTTTTTCTGTACGAGTCCATATGTTGGAATCTTGCCAATTTAGCGAGAATGAGGAATTAAAAAAAAAATCTGCAAAAATTAACATTGTACTTACATTGATTACTTGTGTATCCTTGCAAGTAAGCAAATCACAGAATGGTGGAACAGCTCCTTCCTTAATCAACTCTGAGACCTGTTCCTTATTACCACTAATCGTCAAATTACTGATAGCCCATGCAGCTTCTTTTTGTGTTTGGAAATCTCCCTTGCTCAGATTCTCAATAATTCGTGGCAGAAGACCTGCATCAATAACAGCCTGTACTTGAAATTGATTTCCAGCTGTAATATTTGAAAGGAACCACACGGCCTCTTTGCGTATCTTTTCCTTTTGGTGTGACAACAAATTTGGGAAATATACGAGAGCATCATAATTTAATACAACTTGCGTTTGTTCATCAGATCCAGTTACAATATTACCAACAGCTCTTAATGCGGCCGTTTGAACTTTGACCTCAACGTGTCCAAGAAGTGGTATGAGTTTCGGCACAATACCACTGTCGATTACCATCTGTATCTGTTCATTTCCTCCATCTGTTAAGTAGCTGATTGCCCACACAGTGTCCACCAAAATGTTAGCATCTGTGTGATGTATGAGGATGTTCAGCGCAGGAAGTATCTCTTGGATGGTTTCAGCTGGTGGTGGAGGCTCCTTATTGCGGCATAAATTGACAATTACCCATGTTACATTTCGTAGAAATGTTATGGGAATGTCCGGTTTAATGAACGATAGCAGTGGCTGCACAACGCCGTGACTAATTACGTAGTCTCGCAAATAGGGTCCATCACCAATTATGTTTCCCAGAGCCCAAACAGCCTGCTCGCATACGTTTTGGGCAGGTGAGGATAGCAGTTGCAGAAATAGTGGGACGGCTCCAGCTCGTACAACCTGAAAATTATTTATATTGTATGAGGGAAAATCCTGAAAATTTAAAACTGAACCCTATAATAATAATAAATTAAAAATCCAAAAATTAACTAGCGGTGTCTAACTATTTAGCTACCTTTCTACTCGACTGCTGGTTAAAGTTGAAACGAAGAATACTACTCAACAATCAATATTTCTAGTGCCTTATTCTAGTGACCACATTCAAAAGTGGGTAATCCTATTGATTTTCTAAGCAGGTCAAGGGCCTATAGTCTGCATTCAACTGTGCTGTGTCCGTCTTATTGACCTTCAGAATAAAAATGTGCATACCCCCAGTTAAGTCATCCCTGTGGTTCTTTTGGATGCAACTTGGGATCTCCACAATTTCCACCTAAAACAAAGTTCTAACAATTTTCGAGGCTAATTCTTAACATCAACTGGACCAGAGGAATTTACTGGATATTTGTTTATAAAGTCAAGAGATGAACATTTCTCTCTTTTGAAGGTGATAAACAAGTTTAGCTATCGCTTATAATTGAACAATGTAAAACAGGTTAATCATTTTGCGAATAGAGAAGATAAAATATTCACTCGTTTTTTACTCCTAATGAAAAAAAAGAGACAAAGAAACCTTTTGGAAAAATAATTCAAATTATAAAATCGCAGTGCGCAGTTAAATTGTCAAGCACTAAACTTGGATATGATAGCTCCTGGTGAATATTGGATATAGTGAATTACCAAAAAGTACCCTATAAAATCAGTAAAACAGATAAGCAGGTCCCCACGGGAAGTTTATAGTAATAAAATGTCAATATCCACAAAAGGAGAGTTCCACAAGCCGGAGCAGGTGTTAATAAATTGTTTCAGCAGGTGTTCCTAACAACGATTAAAGAATTAATAAAGGAAACTCACCTGGTTAGTCTGTTCAGATGTGCCCGAAGCGATATTTGTCAAGGCCCATGCCGCCTCGAACTGCAGCATGGTGTGGTCGTGCTTTTCTAAACATTTTACTAAAATTGGAAGGATGTTACTATTGATAAGATCGTTTATTGGCGGATTTTTGTCAGATGATAAAAGCTTTCTAGCTGCTTGAACGGCGGCCAGCTGTTTTTCAGGATCTGATGAATTTCCTGCGGCCTCGACCAACTTCATCAAATTTATGTTGGACAGCAGGTCATCTTCGTCTGTGGAGTCAATATTTGGTACGTTGCGACGCTTGAGGATCGTCTCCTCCCTTTTGTTTTTCCTCAGCTCGACCGTCACTTCATTCCGTCGTCTTCGCATCTCCTTGAGGGCGAACAGAAAATAAATTAAAAGCGATTAATTAGACAACATGCCATTTGGTCACCGAGGGGAGCTCTTTCTGTATCAAATGTCAAGTGAGCTCTGATCCGGAGAATTTCTACGCTCGAAAGAAACTTTCAGCGATTTACCGGATCAGGACACATTAATTCACAAATTGTAGAGCATTTCGAAATCACTTACATCCTGATCCTTTCCTTTATTTTTAAATACTTGCAGTCGATTTTTAATGTGTGAATCTGTCGACGCCATTTTCGCGAAGTTTCAAGATTTGTTGTCCTTGTCGTTTTTGACAAACCACCCGATAGTTCTACTAATTCTCGGATTAAACAAACCACGATAATCCTCTTCGAAATAAATAAAACTTGCTTATAATTGATTAATTATCCGACAATCAACTACAGGGCAACGAAACTCCAAATATTTCCAAAAAACCCAATCTTTCTCTTTAACCAACTCGCGAAGTTCCTTTCTCCGTTCTGCACGTTTTTTTACAGTAGTTAGGGCAAGTTGGCAGCCGTGTTCTCGGGCAGCCACTGAACAATAATTTCCGTAAATTGTAATTTTGATGATGATTCACAACTTCTAAAACACATTTCACATGAATTTTGGCTTTATTATAAAGATATTACGTGTACAATGAGTAACCAAAATGATTTTAGACGATTTTATTAACTTATAAGCGCGATTTAAGTGCAATTTATCTACCAACGATCAAATTCGATGTTTCCGCTGACAATTCACCATCCCTTCGCATTTGTTTCACCGACTTCCTCCGTTTGTTTCAAATTGATTTTCGCAGAAATGCGCTCGGTGGCACGGTTTAACCGATTTTCATAATTCCAATTTCTTCGTAATTTGAAGGTTAAATTCGGCAAACAATTTACAGGAAGTAAGGGTGAAAAAGTGCAACTGCTGGAAAAGTTGTTGCAGGGTTGCCTAAAACGTCTTCACACATGTTCTACTGATTTTCAGTTTCATTCAAAATCAAGGTCTGTCGTTATTTTACCTTTCGTTTCTTAAAGAACAGACAATTTTATACAGAAAAATTAAAAAATTTCGCACTCTAGAACATATTTTTAAATAAATTAAAATAAACATCTTTCGGCAGACATGCACCACTAATTAAATTTGTATTGAAAATTTTCATTGGCGCTGCAGTAACATCAGTTAAGTATATTTGTTTAAAAAGGGATTAATCCACTTCTACTGAGGTAGGTAAATGAAAAAAATACAAAAAGTCTAAGTTATTTCATAAATTATTAGAAAGTTTTAATTGTCTGAATACTCAGAATATTTTTAAAATAAATTTTTTGCAAAGGACATCTCTTGGCAATTATTTTGTTGTTTTAATTACCGTTTTCTGTATTTAGTATAGGAGATGAAAAAGCCAATGATTTTTAAAATTATATAGTGCTTGAATATTCTTTCAAACTGGAAAATTGGTAAATTGTTTTAAGAATTCAGTTTCTGAAGACATCTGCGCAGTTGAATTTAACACAAACAATTTCCAAACTGTGAAGTGAGCTGATTTTTTTAAATAGCCACAATTTCGACTTTTTTCTGTTATATAACTTTTGTGCTAAAAACAGCCGTGAAGAAGGGGCCTATTATATTGAACTACTTTTCTCTTGGTACAAATTCAAAAAATCGTATATAAACTAGATTTCAAATAGTTGCAGCTATAATAATTCTAGTCTTTAGTTTTATAGGAGCGGTCTAGATTTATGACACAGTTTAACACCAAATATGTTGCCAACAATTTAGCAAATCATTTCTAAAGAATTTTTTCCGTAGATTACCAATTCGTAAATAAAAAGCCCAATCAGCTCCCGTTTTCGAGAAAAATAGAATTGAATGCGATATTTTGACCATTTATGAAAAATCATTACAAAATAACGGATTGATCGAGAAGCTTGCAATGCTGTTCAAATGATAGTTGATCTACTGATCTTAAGCCATTATAAAAATACAAAAAGCTTTGAAGAATTTCAAAATAATCAGTGAATTTTAATTTTTTTCCATAAACTGATTTTTTCATACTATTGATGACAAAAAAGAAGAGCTGATTGAGCATTTTAATTTACGAATTCGTAATCTACGGACAAAATCCTATAGAAATAATGTGCCATTTACTATATGAAAAAAAAAAAAATAAATTAAATTTGTTGACCTGTGTTAATATACCAATAAAACTTTTAAAATTTAGAGAGGCAATATTAAATAATATTAGTATACATAAATATTTAGCAATACCAACTAAATCAACTAGAAATAATTTAAAAAAAAGGCAAAACAAATTATTTTTATAATAATAATCTGATACTCCCGAACAAAAACGTAAAATTGAAAAAATTATTTTAAGGTCGTTTCCAAATTAAGCGTAGCATTCTTTTCCACCTCTGTGTCCAAAAAATAATTTCTTGAAGGTCTCTGATCTAAAATTGTTCGTACAATGATCGTTATCTTGTCCATTTCTAATTGAGCCATTAAGTGGAATTGCATTCCCCTCGAGCTCCACTGTCGGTAACTTTCTAGGCTTTATTATACTTTTTTTTAAAAATTAACCGAATTATCGGTGGACTGTTTAGAAGGCGGCGGCGGTGGACGTGCGGTGCACCGCTTAACTATGCCAAGTGTCGAACGATGAAGTGATAATTGACGACTGGGATTTCACCTATTTCACATTGAAAACATTGAAAACGCCCGCTCGGAGGTGCAGAGCGACGCCGGTCGTCGGCCAATATCACCAGCAACCATAAAATCGTGGCCTCCACCCGGAGCGCATGGGGCTCCGATCGTGCCGCGATCGATTTTCTCAGATTTACATGCCCACTTGCGTGGATTGATTACATGTCCCATGTCGATTAAATTGCAACTGCCGACCGATGTCACGCAAATTGTCTGGCCAAACAGCCGCCGCTGGCCGCATGATAATTCAAATTTCCACGGATTACATCCATCGGAATTTGTAAGAGAAAAATAAATTGTAGAAGACGCGGTTTCAGTCATTGGAAAAATATTTTATTGATTGAACCTTGTATCAATAATATAATTTTCCTTTGAAAGAAAGTGTTGAAATAATGCAAGTGATTTAAAGTAACCACTTCCTAGTTTTTGTAATCAATTCTGCAATTAGTCTTCTTAAGCTGGAAACTGATTTTTTAAGTTCTACCATAGTACCTACAGAATAGCAGGAAAAATTTGCAGTGAACCTATAATTTAAAGGTTATTCCAAAATCAGTCAAACAAACCAGGACATTAAGTACCAAAATAATTTATTTAACACAAACAACAAGATTTGTATTATAGTCTAAGTAGTAAAAATAAATAACAAAAAGGGGTTTTACACTATTTTTGGCTATTTTATGCAGAATACCTGATGTGACTTAGTTGATTAAGAAAAAAAAAAAAAAATTGTCGTCTTAAAGTAATTCAGCTTTTAACTGCCCTGTTTTGGACGTCAGAGATCGCAGTCTATCCTTGAAATATGGTTTCAAGAAATTATGTAAAATTCTGTCAGAAGATAAAAGAACGGAATGTTCTAAGCCGTTTTTTTTTTTTTAATATATGAGGAATGTTATTAAAAGTCAGCAAATCTGCGGTAAAATAGTCAAAACTACAATTTAGTTTTTTGGTTCTCAACTTTGTTTTGATCCATTTTGTCTTGCTCCTCTTTCGAGTAATTCCATTTTTGTATTTTTCCACTTCCAAAAATTATGAAAAATATTGCTGAGATTATGTAAACGCTAGCTCCAATGAAAAATACCCAACGCCATTCGGCCATCGTGCTCTGGAAAATTGTAACAATTTTTTAAATATAATATGAGCTGAGATGAGCATCTTAAACTGTTACCTGTTGACTTGTGAAATATGCAACTATCATTGGTGATACAATTCCGGGGACTTGTCCAAGACAATTGATGATACCATAAAGTGATCCGGCATAGTTTGGTGATAGATCTTGTGAATTTTGGAGATTTGTTAATGTAGCAGCACCATTAAAACCTAAGGATAAAGTAACGACGCTAACGGCCGCAATATGGTTCATCTTGACCAAACCGAGAACAATTAGGAAACAGCCGGGAAGAATGTGTGCTAAAACAAAAAAATTGAATTAAATTTTTATTTTTGAAAATGCATCAGAGCAAAATAAAAATAAAGCTTCATTGAGGAGATGAAACTTACAGAAAATGCAGAATATTTTACGAATTTTCGTAACCGTCAAATAGTCTCGTCCTCTTATGAAATCACCAATAGCGCCGAACATAAAAGCTGAAATCATTCGTGCAAGATATGGCAAACTGGATAAGAATCCGGCTGAAGAAATATTAAATCCTAAAACCTGAAAAAAATGTAAGTTCATTTTAAGCATTTATATTTATTATAATTCCTAATTATTTCACCTCAGTCATAAATTTGGGAGCAGCCGTTATTAAAAAGTATAATCCCCACATATTACCGAAATGCAAAAGAAGTAGAGCAATAAATGGAAGGGATGTCGAAACAGCTAAAAATGGGGGCCATCTCTGTAAAATTAATAAAATTTAAATTAAAACCGCAAACAATTTTAATTTTTAAAAACACACCTTAGGTTGAGATAAACCGCCAGCAAGAGATTCCTCAATGTGATCTTTTTCCTTTTCAGAAATCCATTTGTGTTCGTGGGGCTTGTTGGCTACGATTATCATCCAGATCATAACAACAGCGAACGTAATTATTGAGATCATGTAGAAGCCCCAGGGCCATCCGAGCTGTTCAATGAGCAGGCCACAAAGAGGCCAAGTGACGACAGTGCCAAAAGTACCCCCCATAAGTGATGCAACGAATTTTCCCTTTTCGGAAGGAGGTGCCCATTTTGATATGAGGGTGTGGCAGCATGGATAAAGAGCACCCTGTAAAAAAAAATAAGGTTAGTTTTCTAAGGAAATAGGTTTAGTACAGTTTTTAAACCTTTCTGGCTTTCCCTTAGGTTTACACTAGGTGACATGCACCGATTTGGATGAAATTGAGCAGGAAGGTAAATATGACCTTAAATGGAAAGAATATGCAAACATTTTTCCGCGGAAAATAATACTTTACGAGATAATTAACTTTATTGCCACTTGGATCTAACCCAAATTTTTGCAAATTTTTCCACTTGTATCTGCCCAATTTCATCACTCATCACTGTTCGAAGATCGCTAGCACAAATAAAATCACTACACATCACATTTCTTATCGTTTTTGCCTACTGACAGAAGATTTTCCTTATACAAAATGCCTACTAACGGAAGATTTTCCTTTTACAAAATGCCTACTGACGGAAGATTTCCCTTTTACAAAATGCCTACTGACGGAAGATTTCCTTTTTACAAAATGCCTACTGACGGAAAATTTTCCTTTTACAAAATGCCTACTGACGGAAAATTTTCCTGATGTGTAGTGATTTTATTTGTGCTAGCGATCTTCGAACAGTGATGAGTGATGAAATTGTAGAGATAAAAGTGAAAAATTTGCAAAAATTTGAGTCAGGTCCAAGTGACGTTTTGAAAATTTTAAAAATTAAAAATTAAAAAAAATTTTCAAAAAGTACTGCTTTTCGCGGGAAAATTTTTGCATATTTTTGCATTTTTAGGCTCTACTCGCTTTTCTGCATAATGTCACGCAAAATTTTCCGGATCACCCAGTGTAAACTTGTTCCCTGGCTTTTCTTAAAAATAAGTATTTTCATTTTCATAGCTGAATTAAATTAATTTTTAATTTTTGTTACTCGTACTTTCATAGGAAGTCGAATTTACCTATATAATAAGTATAACTATAAAATCGCTTCAATTTAAATATACATATGTACAAATCACTACACAAATTACAGTACATTAATTGCATTTAATTTTTTATTGGGCTGGTTAATTTTCTGTAAGAAAAAGTGCGGTCAATTACACTGTTAACAGAAAATTATTAACAACTTCCCTGCCACGTGTACCGAAAATGGTACACAAATGAAAGCTTTCTCTCAGAAAATGCATTTTTACGTGTAAGTCCCTCACGAAAGCTTTCTTGAAAATTCTGGCAGGGAACGTGTTAATTGCTCATTTAACCTAAAATGGCTAAAGCTTTATAAAAATTGTTCGTTTTTTGAAATGTCGAAATGGAACTCCTAAAGCAAACTTAGCTACGTATAAAGGTTATCTTTTGTTTTTCTAAATTTCAAATTTAAACACGCTCTGCATCTATAAAAGGTGTCTTTTGTTTTTATACATAAGTAAGAAAATAGCTACTTACCGCCAGGAAACCGATAAGTAGGCGACAAACGAAAAATAAAGCATAGTGTGAAGCTGCGGCCACAGGGCACAATGCTGTGAAAACAGCACTCGCCAGCAAAGTGTAGGTGATCACTTGCTTGGCCCCTAAACTTTCTGCCAGTACGCCTCCGAAAAGGGATGTCAACATGTAGCCCCAAAAATATGACGTCAGCAAGAAACCCTCTTGATTTTTATCCCATTTATATTGTGGACCATGCTATTGAGAAAAGAAAAATAAACTCAATTTTTGAAAAATATTTCAAAACCATCAGGTCGGTATTATGTTCTTACATTTGATGGTGGAGCTGTTACATTTTCTGGCGTTCTATCGATCATAGCAATTATATTAATCGAAAGGTTCACTCGCATCATATAACTGACGAAGCAGGCCATAAAGAGCATCATCGCAATTCCGGCTCGAACTGGAGGCTTGACTATAAACATGAAAAATCATAATAATAAAAAAATAATAATAATAATAAAAAAATAATAATGAAAAAAGTTTCAATAAAAATAAAATGCAAATTTTCCCGACGGATGTACAAATAAACAAAGTAGTGTCTATCTTAAAAAGCGCTCTGGTATCTTTATTATCTTGTAAGCTCAACATCAACCTCAGATCTGATAAAGTCTTTATAAAGTGCTCCGCCCTCTGAACTGCGGAGGCGCTGCTGATGTCGTGTAAAAAGACTACTTATCTTTATTTATGAGAATGTAAATTTTTGTGGTTTTGCAATTACTATGATTTACGATCGCTTGTTATTAATGAAGGGGCATTGAGCTAATTGGCATTTTTTAATTTTGTTATTCTTTTAATTAATTTACGACCAAGTAAACGATTTAACGGTATAAAAAATTTTTTTAAAAGCTTTTATTTGAACATATTGTGAGAATAATAATATACATATTATGGAAGTTATTTTTTCTAAGTATAATTTTTAAAGCTAAAAAACCATGTTATGGAGTTAAAATAATGTTAAAATAAACTATATTCCCTGGATAATTTTAAATAACAATCCTAGAATAAAATGATTTTATATTTACAAGAATAATAGAAGCAAATTTTTCAAAACTTAAGAATAATACGTAAGAATAAAATTATTTCTTTCCATCGGACTATTTTACAAACTACTAGTACTTTATTTAAATACCATTTAAGTTTTTTATCTGCAAAAACTACTTCATCAAAGAGATTTTCGAATGAAATGCTAGGAATTTAAATAATTTTAAGACTTGGGCCTACAAAATACCTTGCGGGTAAAATAACAAGAAGCTATGATATGCCGCTTTTCATGAAATTTCAATTTTCTTCGTCGAAGGTTTTTAAAAGTATATCTTTTAAAGAGAAAATATGCTGCAATGTCTAAGCATGGCAGTGTTTTCATAACGATCCGATCAAATTCCCTGGAAGTGCGTTCGTTACATGTTACATCGTGCAGAGCAAAGTAATTTTGTGTTGGAATTTTCTTGTTGGGAATTCCGAAGAGTGCGTTACGGAGGCCTAAATGCGAGCACCTTGGAAATCCCCAGTTAACTGATTGCTTATTTACGCTCTTTATGAAGTTTCTCTTTAAAAAAGGCACCAATATCTGTGGTGTTATATCGGATGGTGCAAGATTTTTCAATCATTCTTATTGTCCGGACCATATGTTGTTATGTTTTCTTTTATAAACATTTTGCAAACTTTTGAATTCTTTAAGATCAAGTCACGCTTCTACTGCAGACATTTTTAAAATTATGTAGGTATATAATTTTCTGATTTTCATACAATAAAATGTTTCTGAAATGCTTATTTCAAAAGAATTTTATCAGCGCAATTTAAATTTCTAAATTGTTTAGTTTAAATATTTTATTTTCAGTTCAACGCATCTGACTTCAGAATCGAATTTTAAAGCTTTTGTACGATATATTTCGCATATTTTGTACTGACTGTGAGATATACAAACAATTTGGTGATTTTTCAGCTAAATCTACAATCGATGACTCGAAAACTTTTAACAAAATGATTTGGTACTACATTTCAGGGAAAAATAATGAGTTTTTCCTTAAAAAGAAATAAATAAAATATCAGTCATGTTCTTATTTTTTGCAATGCATTTAGCGAAAGCGTGCGCAATAAAATCCAAGTATAGAAAGCTGTTTTAAATAACATTTGCAAATAATTACAATTCTCTTCACAAAAATTATTTGCTTTTATGGTAGGTGGTAATAAACATATTCGGTTCGTGGTTATTTCGCATGCAGCACTTGTTACCCACAAAAATCAACCATCAACTTTAGTCATTGCCATCGGTAGGAAAAAAAACCATGCGCCACAGCAGTTCAAAAAAATGTTTCCGTGAAATTTCAATAACAACTAAAAGTAATCGAGGTTAAAACCACTTATAAATTCCAATGTGCGTTAGTAAGTTGACTTTTTAAAGGTTTTTAATTCGCAAAACCCGAACTGCAAAAATCCTTGATGCTTAGAAACATGTATTTTTTTTTAATGAAATGCAGTAGCTATCTCGATGGGGTGGAGTATATGTTTGTTTTAAAAAAAAACGAATACTATTTGATATTAGATTTAGTTTCTTGTATATTGCGATAAAAAAGACAATTATACTAAAAATCGGTGAATGCTTTCTGATGTAATTTCCCACATAGGAGGGTTATTCTATCGCAGTAATAGCTAAATTATCGCTTTCAATAGGTCAACACGCAACCGTGCGTGCACACGCTACCTACTGACATAATCGAATAAATCGCTTTTCCAATCCAACCGTAGTGCAACGATGTCAACAAAGAGTATAAAATGAAAATAAACAGAAAGATACAGTGCATGGTGCGGCAGGAAAATAATATTTCTTCAATTTGCAACCTGAGAAGGTTGAAATAATGTTCCTGATCCATCTGTCTGTACAACATACATACATATATGTATGTGCCTATTAATCTAGCTTGGAATGGATTTGCCAGCATAAATCCAAGCCCAGCTAGATAATACGGCCTCGAACCAGTAACTCGACTATTTATTTTTATTTTACATAAAGGCCTATGCTGTCTACTTCCCTTTTATGTTCTGCACCTTGAACATGAGGAGCACTTTTCAATTTTCTTCAGGTGCGTGAGTGTCAAGGTCGTTTCGCGTGCTAGCACAACTTCTTTCGCTTCGAGCAAGTTCATTCGCCCTGAAACCCACAACACACTGTCGCAATTATCACAACGAAGCAACGAGAACGAAAACGTGATTTTCACCTGAGCAAGAAATAACGCTTGCTAAAAATAGACGGCGCATTTTTTATTATTATTATTAAAAACAATAAAATTACGTAAGGAAAAAGACACAAGGCTTTGGTTCGATGTATGGAAGTTAAGTACCAACGATATCACGTTTCAGAGAAAAGGTACACAAAAGACTTTAAAACCAGTTTTATTAAGTGGATAAGGCGCCAGGCGTTGGGTGTCATCCTTTTTGAAAATTAACGCCTTGCAAAAACGCAATCGTGCTTTTATTTATTTTTTAATCGCATGTATTCATTTAACTGCAACGAATTCTCAGGTGAGCAGTGAATCATTAGTTTAATTGAACAGAACAAGTTTTTGGGATAGCTTGTATAGTAATCTTCCGAGAGATTGGTATTTTCGAATTTTATTTATAAACCCAAACTCCAAGGGTCACCGACATTGAGAATGGAAGAAATGGTTAAAAGCAATGCAAAAGTAGTTAATGCGTTTGAGATTGAATGTTGGTTTTCGGTTATTTATTACCCAAAATAAGTAAAAATGTTCTCTTGTAGTTTTTTATTTTATGTGAACATTCTCAGATCGTGTTAAAGACCTTCATTTTTTAACCTCTTATTTTATATTTATTAAGTGAATTAACACTGGATGCAGTTCAAATATTTTGGGAGAGATGAAAACAAACTAAAATAATGTAAGTAAAAGTAATAAAAGAAGTGAATAACTTTTTCAGTAAGTTTGTTTTTTGGCTGCTATAAATTCTACTTAACAAATCTATACATATAAAATAACATGTCCTGACTAACTGATTTATCAACGTCGCCAAAATCGCTGAAGCTAATAACATGAAATTTGGACAACAGGTTTCCTTTAAAACGCCCATCTAAGAAAGGATTTTACAAAATTGTTCTCCTAAGGGATTCTTCGTTTTTGAAGATAAATTCATAAAAATTGGTATTTAGCCTTTAAGTTAGAAATTATGAAAGGCGTATTTCATGATATTTGGAAAATTATTCTTTAAAAGGATAAAATATTTGAGTTTGTATGGGAATTTCGTTATTTTTGTTGTAAAAACCATGAAAATTAATATTTGGCCTTTTGGTTATAAATTAAGAATGACGCGTGTTTCAGTTTCAGTGTTTTTGGAAAATCATTCCCTAAGGTGTAAAATAGGGAATGAGAAGTTTGAGAGTTTCGCTATTTTTAAAGTTAAAACCAGGACCAAAACCTATAACCCTGGAACATACATAAGTACTTAATTTCAAACCAAATAGTCTATAAGTACCAAATTACACGTCTGTAACTTTTGAAATGACGGACTTTCTTCATACAAACAACCCTGTTCTGTTTCTATTATTTATTTCTTTTTATTTCGCGATCCATGCGGACTTGAAGTCGCGGGCAAAAAACTACTTTTAAATATTAAAACTATTCCTCAAATATATGTACATTACACAAAAAGAAAACAATTTACTTACAGACATCTCCAATTCGTCCCCAGTTTATTTGGACCATTTTGTTGGGCGGATTATATTAAGATATGAGCTGAATAAAAAATGCTTCAACTGGCTTTTCACTAGAACGTGAAATTGAAGTTTTCTTTAAAATGCTCCTGTCCTTGACGACCAGACCAGACTTTGGGCTATCTGCACAACTCAATGCAATTCCTGAAATGAAAGAAAAATGAAACTAAAATAAATATAGAAATTTATAAAAATCTTAAAACAATTTTACAGAAGGCTTTAAGGTCTTAACCACTTCGCTTGGAATGACATACGCCACATCTTCATACGGTTTATATATCTCGTAACAAAAGTAAATTTATTTGTACGACTGTTGCGGAAAAATTTTATATATTTTTTTATTGATATGTATTTACAGATTTCCATGACACGGTATGGCTTATTTTGGAATTTTAAATAAAAGCAAGAACGGTGATTAAATAGACGCATATGGCATCCACATTTTATTATCGAATTCCAAAACAAATTGGTAATTTTATTTTTCAAAATATTTTGCTTTTTTCACCTGTTATACGTTATTGGATCATGTAAGCTTAATTTATGTTTAATACCCAGATTTCTTAACACTGTCAGATCAGATAATTATTTCGTAATAAATTCCGAACAAATAAAAATATTTTTAATAATAATTTTCCAGAAGCATGATCCCACCCACGACCCACCCTAAGCGGGCTCGAATCTTCTGAAACGAAATGGATTATTCGATACGCTTGTTCGATGCATCAAAACGAATAAAATTAGATAAGATATGCTTAACTGTTACTTGATAGAATCATAAATTAAAACCCAAAAATATTTATGATAAGATTATGAATATATCTAATAAAGAAAGTTTGTCCCGGCAGTAAAATATTGGGCTTTTGACATCTCTGACTTTGGCTATGTATTAAAATGTTTATTTTTATTTTATTTATATTTATTATTTACTGCAAGGGGCTTGTTTGTTTTCTATACAACCCCTTTTTGCTTGCATTTTAAATTATATAATTTATTAAATAATTATTCTTTAGTTGAATTGAGCATGGTGAAATTATTTTAGTTACTGATATACAAGTGGTAAAATCTATTAAATGTTCAATTTAACTAGCTGAAACTTTAAATTTTAAGTTAACTCGAGTCGACGTATAGTCTTCCAAGACATAGAGTTACTCTTCCAATCTTACAATTAGTCATTATCCAAACAACAAGACGAGTGCACCTCTATGGTAACAAAAATTATACATAAGTGTCTGTTCTGTACTTATCTATAACAAGCTTGTTCACTAGCGATAGCATTTTTTTACCGCATTAAATGATGTTTAGAGGATAATGCTGTTAATGAATTGCTGTCAAAAAGATAGTATTCGTCGAATCAACATTGATTATATCAGTTGATTTTCATCTCTCGTTTTTCAGATAGTAAATAGCCATTAAAGAAATAATAACTATGCTATGAAAGGAACGCCCAATTCCCCAGACCGCAATACCAATGACCTTAAGATAAATACCACTTGTAGAGCGACCCACAAAAACGAAATTGCAAAATATTTTTTGGTAGACTCATACAATTTGCGTAATGTTTTGCTTGTCTCGTTAAATTTCACGAGCTTTACAAGATATTTCTTGGTTGTTGTTATTGTGCGAAATTTCCTTTAAAAAAAATTGGTTTCCGACGGCAGAAAAGACCGCCAACCAGGTAAAGTTTTAATTGAGTTTCTCTGCCAAAGTACTGTGGCTTTCAACAAAAAAAGAAACTATTTAGGTTGAACCTACAAAAAGTTCGCCCGCGACTTTAAAGAGTCTCTTTTGTGAGATATTTTTTTATTGATTTTCACTACTTTTCAGAGAAAATTGTTTATTTGTTGACTATTTATCACAAAAGCAACGCATCTTACATAATACATATTACCGCAGAAAATGTGGTAAAAAAAGCTTGCAAACATGAATCCATTCTAAGAATAATAAGGCTTCAACGAAGCGAAGAGCTAATTAGTAATGTATTTCTTTCAGCCTTAATTATGTACATTGAATGATCTCGCAGATATCGATGAAATAAAAAATTATTATTGTCTTCTAACTAGAATGATATCAATTTTCTTTGACCTTGAAAACTTAGAAAGACTGTTCTTCACTGAAAACCTTCTCCAGACGAAACAAAAGACTCATTCTTATCAAAATATTTACTTGCCAAACTTACTGATGAAACACTTGAACAGCCCAATTACTAGAATTGGCTAGAACGTCTATAGGTTTTTTTTTTCATCGTCTTCTGATAACAATTCAATTTTTTTGTTTGGTTTTTAAAACTCCACCCAAACATATAAAGGCAATTCAGATGATAATCACCTTCATATTTTTAAATTCTGAAGTATGGAGTTTTATAAAATTGTTCGATGAAAAAAAACCCGGTAATTTTGATCAAGAATTTCTTTCATCACCTTTTTCACCAGTTTACAAAAAAATAAAAATAAAAATATGATGCATCGTGGGATCAGTGGATTATTAAGTTGAGCGCATTCGTCTTTCTTAAGACGTCGTTGATGCATTTTAAAAAATCAATATATAACAAACAAAATTCCACTGTTGACCGTTGCAAAAGCTTTATACAATAATTTATGATTTGATTGATGCTTCAGTTTGCTATTATTTTACTTTTTCCACTTGAGGATTGCACGTGGAAATTGAAGGACATTCATTCTTAACGAAGCTTGTCATTTAGATTAGACACGTTTAAATTGAAGTATGTAGGTAGATAAAGAATAATCGTATATGCTTCGGTGGATAGCATCGATTAGTATAAATTTTTCTTCTTTTTCGATTATTTATTTGATAGCTTTGATAACTATTTGAATTGTTATAAGTGCTTTATAACAACTTCCGTTCTTGGTTAAACTTACGAATGCAAAATCATTATGCCGTGTTATTCTGTGCAGAGTCCATTTGAAATTTAAAATATGCAATTCGATAATGCGACTGTCGCATCAACAAATAAAATCTATTTTAGGTTTTTTTTCAGAATTATGAGGGACCAGTTTTAAAAGGTATGATTAGGGTTGTAAGAAAATCTGAAAAATGAAGGGATCATTCTGGTTTATAATTTTCCATTTTTCAGAAGTATCTAAAAGTAGAGGCAGAAGGCATTTTGTAAGGTGCAGACATCGCTGATTAAGTGGACGGCGGTAATTTCTCCGGTACCACTGAACCGATCCTTATGAAATTTTTACCAAATATTCTACAAATGAATAGCTTTAGCGCATTCTAGAACCGCATTAACATTTTAAATTTTACTTTTTAATTTTTATAGATACTTCGAGTGTGTGTACACATACATAGTATATTAAGCTGAAGCTCACAAATTTTATATCAATATCTGTAATAATACATTCTTAAAACAATTTACAAAAATAGCCCTTTTTTTGAGCATCTACTCCAGAATGATCTATTAAAATATTTTTTTGTTGAGTAATATTTTATCACTTTATAGTGCAAACATTTCTTCTTTACTAAAACTTCATCCATTTTTAAACGAGAAGTGATAACAAAAATAATATAGCTTAGTGTACTTTCAACAATTACCTCGATATTTTCAATAAAAAGGCTATCAACATAATATCATAATATTCCCGCAGAGTTATATAATTAATCATACATAACATACATTTTACTAAATTCATTTGTATAAATAAAAGAATCAGATAATCTAAAATGGTAATTTAATATTAAAAATCATAACTTTTAATATTCTTAATATCCATAAAAATTGGATTCCACCCGTGTCTAATAACCTCATTAACCTCTTTTACTGGAAACAACCGCACAATCACCCGACAACCAATGCCAACGTAAAACAGGCTAGTGTCGAATTTCGTAAGTTTTATTTCTTTTGATATTTGCGTAGATATAATATGATGTGACACGATTGAAAATGCGCATAGAGTCTCACAGTCTCGATTATATTTACTCAACTGTTTTGTAGAATATTGTGTTTCCAATTGTTCCTTACTTCTTTTTATTTTGCATTTCAGTATGCACAAGCCTCAAGTTATACGAAATAAAGTTTTCAAATAGTGAAATTTTAAATACAGAACAATATGTGAAATTATCTGAAGATCTGAAGTTTTAGCTTTAATTAATTTTGTCTCTACTGATAAAATTTGAAAAATAGTTCTAAAATAAGTTACAATAATAATAATTAAGTAATAATTAGGTTCTAATAAACATGAATACTTATAGAGGTATATAAAACATTTTATTACACTGTGATAACCTATTAAACTACTTTTTTCAAAAATACCATGAAGATGCAATCTTTTATTACAATAAACAAAGTACAAAGTCTAAAGCAAGTGAGAATAAATATTTTATATAGAGTGATATAAATTTTTTAAGACCTTGGATGAGCTAAAATAAAATTCCGTTTGAAGATTGATATATTCCTTAATTAGAATGATAAATTTTACGATAAAAAATCCACAACACAACCAAATTTGAATAATATATACAGGGTGGCTAGCATGATGTGTTACTTATCTTGTTTTTGGTCTCTGGCGTCAAAAAAAGTGCTACCAACTACCCTGAAATGGTTTTGGATGTTGATTTGAAATCCTAGGCAACTTAATATTTTATCGTAGATCTTGGACATTCCAATGAGATTCGGCACCATCACACAAAGCGATCGTCACTCATAAATGGCTAAAAAAAAATGTTTCGGAGTTCATTTCTTCTAAACAATGGGTGTGCGATTCTCCAGATGTAAATCCAATGGCTTTTCGATCTGGGCCATACTGGAAATCAGAGTTAATAGCCACAAATATGTGAGTTAGAATGATTTCAAAGCAACACTTTGATTCATAAATGGAACAAAATTCCTCCAACTCGCATTCGTGCAGCGTGCGAATCTTTTTTTTATCTTTTATACAAAATTATAAACGCAAAAGGAGGATATATCGAACAATAAACTTATATTTCAAGAATTTAACATGAATTTTGATGTTTGGCTCTGAACGAAGTAAAAATCTCTAAAAGTGCATCTACATATGTATTATAGCGTTTTAAATTGGTATCACTTCACACTGGCCACCCTATATATTAAGTACAATAATTTGTATCTACTAATTATGTGTTATTAAACAATTACTGATATTATGTTTCAATGTAAACAAACATTTAAATTTTGTAAGTGATCATGTACAAAATATAACGTTTTTTTTTTATCATTATATAGGTTAAATCTAATCTGTTTACTCAAAACCAAAAATCAACAAAATAACGTACAGCGTACTTATTCTTCTAAGTTTGGTCAAACAAATGTTTTGTTTGTCATAATTAAATGCCTAACGTAAATACTTTTTTATTATACTTAAAATCAAATGTTTGATAAACACAACCTTTGCAACCTTGAGGTATACCGGAAATGAAGTACGATAAATTGTGCATTTAAATTAATAAAAAGAGCACGATGCAGAGCACTAAGGTGCACCGGAAATAAAATAGAATAGCTTTAGCAATATACCTGAGACAAGTTAATAGAGTCCAATTACAACTGATCTAGAAATTTGAACATGCAAAAAATATAAAAATAAATACATTTGGGTTGCAGCTCTGAGGAAGGCGATTGAACTCAAAACATTTCGAATTTATTGCATATTGGTAGCCGAGGTCGACAGAGCGTCTATCTTTTATCGAAATCATTAAAAGAAAAAAGCAGCGAAGTGTTAAATTAGCCCGTTGAAGAAATACACGCGTGGCTATTTCTAAAAACTACCGCAAAATTTACCAATAAACCTCGAAATTGCTTACTCTTTTCTGCAACTGCCACAAAATTTATTTATTCTTTTTACGAAATCTCTGTTTGTGTCCGACTTTAATGGTCAATTGTGGGTCTAAAAAATTGTCTACAGAACGTGACACATCATCAACCTGATGGTGTAGATGGCAATTGAGAAATATATGGGGATTTTCATGAGACGTAAGGGGATTACTCTTTTTTCTGGAGCATTTTGATGCGCAAAATTTTTCGTTTTTGTAAATTCTGTCGACGGCAATAGTTGAGTAAGTCTTGCTTTTCGAAATGCCTCAATAATTATCAGCATGATTATCACGTCGTTGGGTTGTCAGGGTAATAAAGAGCGATATGAAGCGGCAAATTAAACAAAATAAGTTTTCGCAGGAAGGTGCAAATTTTTTTTTGGAAGCCACCATGCCACGTAATCTGGGCAATTTAAAATATTAGCTTGCGCGGTGCCACCGATTACAACGACGTTTTATGGATGCTCAAGGCTTTTTTTTCGCATTTATACTTGGCGCAATTAGAGGTATAATTAACTCTAAGTGAACTATATCTCTTATATCTGAGTGCGAGTAAAAGTGATTTATTCGGATCACATAGTTTCAAATCGTAAAACCGTCCTCGAAATTAAATAAAAAAAAAATATATGTATGTACTAACTTCCTTGCGAGGAATATGTTGAGGCTGAGGTTAAAGTTACAGAAATTTCATTTCATTCATTATTTAATTGGAAATTAAAATAAAGACAAGAGACCCGCTAATAATTCCAAGGTAAAATAAATAGCAATCTATGGATACAAGATTGACGATGACGACGGTCAGTAGCTCCGTGTAGAATTTATGAAACTTACAATCGCAACGCCGCTGTCCCATAATTTGCTAAGTTACAACACTTTCGCTTTTTAAGAGGGAAAAAGTAATTAATTCATAATTCATTGAGTACAATTTTAATGCTTTTTAAGTGTTTAGTTGGCTTATTTTCGCGCTCAATCAAAGATAGATCGAATTTGCTGTTCTTTTGGTCTAATGCACGTGGCACACTGGCGGTTCATTCGCGTCGTGCGCCAGAGTCTGCAACTTTTCCGTCGGGCTCTCGTAGTTAATTTGAATATCTTGATTTATTCTCATGTTAACAGCTCACTGATAAAATCAAGATCATAAATCTTCAACCGTTGAGTGGACAAAACCTAACCGGAAAGAAAATTTGTAAATTATTAGCTACCTATCTATAGTTTTTTGGTGATAATTATAATTAAGAGCTATTTTTTTCATTCATTCAATTATTTGTCTTAAAAAATTAAAAACAGAAACTGGTCTACATTACTTCAAGATGATGTTCTGCTGTTCTTCGATCCTGATTTTAAAGTCCACTTCGAAAAATCATTTACTACCTACCTCAAACGCTTAATTTAAATGAAAATTAAATTATGACTCCAATATAACTTCGTCTACAACTTAAAAATGTGAAACGAAATATTACCAAAGTTTAATAAAACATTCTTGTTTGGTATATACAAAAAAAGAAATTATTTTATAAAATAACGATGTTAATAAACTTTCCAGCGACCACGTGGATTTTAAAATGCCATTAAGTCTATGTCGTATCGTCCGAATTTAATGTGCAATATATCAAGAGATTTTAATTACCTCTAGGATTTAAATAACGCAATGAAAAATTTAAACCAGGCTTACTTCTCTTGAAATTGCGTTAATGGTGTGGTTCAACCCGGAATCAAAGAAGTTAAGTCATCCAAAGCAAAGATAAAAGTGGAAAGAAAGTTTTACTTTATTTTCATGAGTTTATGTGGCAAATTCGAATGTAAAAATGTTATGTGTTATAACTCTTTATCCTTATTTAATTTATTTAATTTAAAGGCAAATATTTTATATTCACCGTTCGCATTCACATATCTGGTTAAACCTGAATGAATTCTTGCGCAGATCATCAAAGATTTCAAAGTTCTCTTTTGGTAACTTATAACTTTTTTTCTGGTAGGATCATTTGTTTGTTAATTAATCAATTTTTTATTATTTTTTTATTTCTCATTTCCATGGATAAGGTGATCAGGATGTAAATTACATAAGAATGTTAAATTAATGATCCAAGCGGACCATTTTATAAACGTTGAATGGTATGACGACAGCCAAAAACTTTATGTGACCCATAATATTTGCAAAAAAATAGTGGAAGCTTATTTTGACCATCTGTTAACACATTACAGTTTTTTGTAAATTAAATTAATCGATTAAAATTATTAATTAAATAGAATGATTTCTCAAAATTTTTTACACGGGCGTTAATATAATATTTATTTAAGATATAGAATAAGAAAAATGTGATAAAAACGCAAATAGACATTGAACATTTTATATAATAGCGTTCACAATCTTCTAAATAATGAATTTTATTACTTTTCTTGCGATTCAAGCATTTGCTTCTTTACACTCAATAATTAAAGAGTTAAAACTCAAAAGATTTTTGAATGAAAATGGGGAATACCCAACAACGTTTATGTCGTTAACCTTAATTTTCTGTAACTTTCTGAGATCCATTCAAACAATTATGAGGCCGATATTAACATTAAAGTAATCGAAATTTTATAGTCGCAGACATGTTAAACTAACATTTTACGAATATAAAGAGTAAAATGTGAGTTTATAACACCAAGTTTAACGGTAATAAGCATTTAAAATTAAATATAAAAAATGATTAACCAAAGTAATTAATTTTTTTATTTCTAAAAGTTATTTTACCTGTTATTTTAAATTGTCTTAAAAATGATGTCTGGCTTATTTTTAAATATATGCAATTATAAAAATCATGCAAAAACTTGATTTTTTGGCTGCATTTATTTATAGCGCGGCATCAATTTGTTTATTTGCATAGCAAATTACAATTTAATTTCCAAAAAAAAATCTCTTTGAAAGAGAAGACGGCTGGGAGTGTCAGTTTTAGTGACTCTAATTGTTAGAGAAATTGAATTACTTTAATGAATAGATAAAGTTAATATTTGTTTGTTTGTATATTTTAATTTAATTTAAAACACGTAGTTTAAACGTCAAAGTATCGAAATTAAGGTTAATTTGATGAATTAAGCAGGTGTTAAGTAAGAGTTTCACGTGCAGGAATAAAACACGTGCCAACGTTGAAAAGATGTGACGATGAATAATAAGAAAAAGTATCAGTCTAGAGGGGAATCCCCCAAATCTCAATTATAGGAATTAAAATTCACGATTCTCTGATAAAGTATCAACTGGAAACTGATCATTTTTTGCTCCGTAGCTTAAATTTAATGTTGGGTAATTACGTATGCATGCTCCCGGACGCCAAACCATAGCTGTTATATAAAATAAAGATTAAAAACTAATTTGCCACTTAGTTTTTAATATAACATGATAAAGATATTAAAATCGGAAGTGTATACCTAAAAAAGTCCATTAAATGTTTTTAAAGAGTCACAATAGAAAAAGTTTTGTTTGCTTTAACGATAACATAGAGGTTGTGGAATTTAAGCTGAAAGGTGAATTAAAATTTTTCGGAGTTAAAGTAATTTTCAAATAGTTAAACATAATTCAAAAAATTAATATTTAAGTTGACATTTTTTAACTAAGCTTCAATATTTTTAATATTAGAGAGAACCATAAGGAAAAATACCCTTAAGGTAAAAATATTAATCTTCGAATTTCACATTAAAAAACTGAAACAAAAACTACATTATTACAAAAAACGCTAAAAGCGTGCAAAAAACGTGATATTTAAAACGTCAATATCCCCAAAGTAGGAAAATTAAAACAAACAACTCAATAAAACCAAAGGTTGCAAAATTGTGCGTGTTTTACATTGAATTTTGAAACATTCACGTGATGTTAATACCAGTTAAAGTAGAAAAAAATAATTAATTTAGGAATAATCTCGAACTGCTTTGCATTCGTTATCTAGCCGGGCTATAAAAAGTTTGGGTTTTAAAAAAGTAGTTAGGTTGAATGGAGTCGAGTCCGAGATAATTGAAAGTAGCGAATGCCACCTAAACGCTCATTGCTATTTTACGAAATGAGTTTTTACAATTTGTCTCTAAAAGACGGTAATTTCATGGGTGCTCTGCCCGTTATTACATGTCATTTTGAATTGCATACCAATCACCACATTCCGAAAAATACATAAAATGAAAACACTTGTTGCTGCAAGTGCGCTGCAGCTGCAATGGCTCGTCTTCGGTTAATTAGAGGTAAAACGAGCACTGTGTGCAGGTAAATCACTTCCATAAACCCCCATGCACCTTTCCAGATATATTAAATTTTCTCAGCTATGATCGTATAGAAAAAAAAGGTATATTCTCTGGAAATTTCCAAAACATAACAGCACACAAACGATATAAACTGAATAAAAAATAAAGACCTCGATCCACAAAAAGACAACGATGGAGGATGGTCGGCGCTCTGCAACTTTGCTTGGCTTGGGTTTAATATTTTTGCCGCTCTGCCCCAAGATCAGATCACTGCACCGCAAAAAAAATAAAGAAACACTTTCACGTCACGAAACGGTGGCGCCAAACAAATTGCCGTTTAATAACCGAAAAATTTAACTAAATATCGAAAATCTCTATGAATTTGACCAACAGCCACGATCGCATCACCAGAAAAAACAAAACAGTGCACACTAAAAATTCAAAGATGTCCTGAAGAGCACATTGCGAAGGCCTTTTTCCACTAAAGAAATTAAAATAATAATAATGTACTTTTAGCTATAGGTGGACGATCAAACGAGGGCTGTGGTTGGGTATCACCCACGGTATGATCAGGTGGAGGAAAACCGTTCGGTGCACAGGTAACTCGTGGACTGATACCAGGTTTTGGACATTTCGCTCTATAAGCAAAAACTTTTCGGGAGTTTCCGCTTAGATACGCCCCACTGCTTCTCTGCTGGGACACGAATCTTTCTCGATCAGATGTGATCGTTTTCGCGAGCTCAAAAAAAAATATATAATACATATATCAATGAAAAGCGCCTCGCGAAAAGCGTGCAAAAGTACCTGCTGCTGCTGCTGGCTTGATCACTTCGAGGTTTTGCTGCAGGTAAGCGGTGACTGGCACCTGCCCATAATCAGCTACTTCCATCTAGAACACCTTGGCGCTCACCTGGCGAAGCTTTTAGTTATTTTAATTAAAAGCTCCAACCGTCCGCAATTGCTGGGCATGCACTGTAACGATTATTGCCATCGAACAATGGGACACCGGTTAAACAATTAGCGAAATCAGTGCTGCAATGCGCATCTTGATAGAAGTCTTGATTACCTCTAGACAGACAACTTAATCGAGATAAGGAGGGGCTTTTGCAATTATTTAAAAAAATTTTACGGAAATTGCCTGTCGCATGCTCTTGCAGTAAAAACTACCTTTTCATAACATTATTATCTTAAAGCCGGTGATACCCACTTGAAGAAACTCTTGAATGAATTGGGTTCATTAAATTCACTACTATATTTTTATTATATTATATTTTTAAGAGGGCGTGAAAATGAACATGCTTATCTCCTTTTATCTACTTTTAAATAAGTTAAATATACCACTAAACGCGGAAAAATTTAAATACTTACAATTGAAGAATAGAATAGGCTTTATGAAACAATCGATCTTTTTAAAAAGCTATAAATTTTATATTTGTTAACAATTGTTTCTTTCCCAATGAGGGCACAAAATAAAAAACCCCTTCTGGGGATCTTTTTTTTAATGAGACTAAACGTGCGCCAGTTATTACCTTCATTCGTTATACTCTACCGCTCATAATTATTCGAACGATTCATTATGGATAAATATTTTTTTAAATAAAACGGTGTAATCGAGTTGTGGCACACATTTGTATTCCTTCAGATATATTTAATAGAAAAAATAATAATAAAGCTAAATAATAAATAAATTATTACATTATTCATTACACATTTTCTTCTACATAACCACTTTTTACTTTCTGCAATCCAACAGCCGTTCTCCGGTACGTCGACAAATAAACACACGCATATGTTAGATTCGAAGATTTCAAATTCGAAATCATCAGTTAAAAGAACATGCTGAACCATCAGGAATTATACTTTTAGGTGAAGGACTCATTTTTCAAGAAGACAATGATCCGAAGCACTCATTGCATCTGTGCGGATCATTCTTGGACGAACTGGAAAGCAACAATGAACTAAAAACAGATAGTATGACCACCACAATCACCGGGTTTACCTCCTGTCGGGCTCTTGTGATATTAAGGCCAAAGCTAAGTCTTACATGTAAAGACCTCTGGGCAAAACTCCTTCAATGTTGAAACGAGATCACACCAGAAACTTTGGAGAAATTTTAAGAGAGATTGTAAATCGTTCGAATAATTATGAGCTGTAGTGTGTTGCACATTTGAATAACTCAAAAAAAGGAAGGAAAGGAGTGGATTTCAATGTGGTTAAAATTGTTTTTATTTTAAGATTAAGAAGTAACGATCTACTAGAAAATAAATTAAAATAAACAGGCAAGTGAAAGTCCGGCCCCCTCTTCCCCAAACCCCGCAATTTTTTTATATGACCTTGATATCGAATCAATAAATTCATCTATCATTCATTTATCTATCGCATATGCCAATTGTAAAACCTAATCCCACATTGAAAAACTTTATTCAAAATCAAAAACCCAAAGTCAACATTTAAAATATTTAAATTTTAATTCCAACATTTTTCGAGGTCAACGGTTTCAGCAAAACTAAGAATATCACTGAAAATTTCTGAGCTTAGTTGTAATAATTTTAAACAGCTGAATTTTAATGTTTGTGATTCCTTTAGTAATTTTATATGCAATTCAGCTATATTGAATGTTGCTACCTGTCGAAACTACAGTTTCCTTTATATGTATATTTCAAGCATATTTTTAAAGGAAGTACCTTTTATATTTTAATTAAAAAATAGAAAAGGATTAAAAATTAGCGTTTGCAATGTTGCTATGTAGATTTTAAACTTGGCAAAAACCGATATGTAGTCCGTTAGACAAATCTCTAGTTACCTCTAGGATTAAGGAAATTTTTCAATGAAAACATTTTTATTCCAAAATATTTTCACTGTGAAATTGAGATTTGGTACTACATTTAGGAAAATTGTTTTAAGTTTCTTTTATTTAGTATAAGTAAAGACTTAAATGACTGTTTGACGACCTAAGATCTCCGATCCGAGAATCATTCTTGCTGTTTAATGAGTCCAGAATTCAGTTGAGTTTATAACTTTGGATCACCTACCACAATTTTACACACAATTTAGGTTTTGAGTCTCGAACTTCATCTTTTTCAGTTCAGTAGTAAGTAAAGGACATCAAAAGAGAAAATGTTTAAATAAAACGTCCTTTTCATCTGTCCTTAATTTTATTAGAAACACATCGTTCTCACCCACAGTGCCAGAAGATATAAAAACAGTTTACTTCTTCTTTGAGACACCGACAGTACGTCCACGACGGCCGGTGGTTTTAGTGTGTTGACCGCGGACACGGAGGCCCCAATAATGACGCAGACCACGGTGGGTGCGGATCTTCTTGAGCCTCTCCAAATCCTCACGGAGCTTTGAGTCCAAATTGGTAGAGGTCAATTGTGTGTACTTGCCGTCGATGATGTCCTTCTGCCTGTTGAGGAACCAGTTCGGGATTTTGTACTGCCTCGGGTTGAGGATGATCGTCACGATTTTCTCGACCTAGAAAGTGGACAGGGGTTTTGTTTACAATATGATTTTTGAGGGGGAAAGGGCAAAACACGAACCTCCTCCTCGGTGCACTCTCCGGCACGCTTGGTGAGGTCAACGTCGGCCTTTTTCAAAACAATGTTGGCGTACCGACGACCGACACCTTTGATTGCGGTCATCGCGACGGTCACCTTCCGCTTACCGTCGATGTTCGTATTCATGATACGAAGAATGTGCTGAAATTTCTCTGGAACCACCAACGACTGGAATGAACACAAATTTTGGTTAGCACAAAACTGTCAAACATTTTTCCGATGAAAATAGTGGGTTTAAGATTGAATTAAGTCGATATTTTATAATATTTAAAACTGGCGACATAATTTATATTATAATTATCGCTTTATTCACTTCGATGATGCGAAATTTCACAGATTTTCGAAACCTACCATTTTTAGCGCTTGTCTACACGGACCGTAAACTAGAAAAGGAGGAATGGCGGAAGAGGGTTAAATGTCAAAGTGACGGCGACGCAAGTGACCTCTACATGTGAAACTGATCAGGGATTTTTCAAATCTTTTTAACAAAAATAACATTTTATTTAGTTAATTTGCATTGAATAAACAAATAATTTCCAAAATATAAGATATTTAATAATTATGCTTCACCTTATCTACTTAATTTTAATTATTTCATTTTATTTTTATAGTATCTTATCATTCTTTTAACTTCCCGGTAAATTCAATGTCCCGTTTTTTTAATCGACAAATATTTGGCATATGTCAAAATCAGCTGTATGAATTTTTATTTGTGATTCACCCTGGAGGCGACAAATATGGAATTTTCTGTATTATTCTAATTCCTGGAGTGTATGATTTAATCGAGATCAGCGTTTTAATATCCTACTTTCATCCAACTCCGAATTCATACAATAAAATCGGTTTTCTCAGGTTCAAAAACGTTTCAAAAGCAATAAATAAAAATGCCTTGTACAATCGTGGAGTATTACAGCAAACAAAATAGCTCACAGTGTGGATATTGTAAAGGAAAACGCTCTAGCCATAGCCACGGTATTTCCTTGAGTTGTTTATGTGACGAATATAAACTAAAATATTATGTTTTAGGAATGCACGCTTATGTAATGACCCCGCAGGATTATCAGGACCTCATCGATCGCGGATGGAGGCGTTCGGGCTCCTATTGTTACAAACCAAACAATAAAATCACTTGTTGCCCCTCCTACACAATAAAGTGGGTTTCCGTCAAATTTCTTGTTGATTTACTTTATTTTGAGACTATCTTGCAGGTGTGATGTGTCCGAATTTAAGCTCTCCAAGTCACACAAGAAAATTCTTAAAAGGATGAATAAATTCTTAACTGACGGTATTAAAGAAAAGGCTGATGATGGGCCAGAACGGAATTCGCCTGGCCAGAATAAGTCGGGCGGAGAGGAGGAGGAATGTCCACCGATAAGAGAACATCCGGACATACCGAAGAAACCTAAAAAGGACATCGACATGGCAGAGCTGGCGAGTACGAGGCTCGTCGTGGAAGGTGCAGACGAATTTCAGCAGAAAGGTCTAGGGCTGCTTGAATCGACAGAAACTAGTCAAAGTCGTGTGAAAGAAAATGGTAAGTAAATTTTAGTATGTAGAGCATGATGTTTCCGAGAAACTATTTTCCTTCCACAAAAAATACAATACAACCACTATTTGGACTATCAATTCCTCTCCAACAATTGGTGTTGTATTTACAGTGGGTATGGGGGTCACCACACCATTGGTGGTGAGAATTAGAGGATTTTAATTTTATATTATTTTATTATAAGAAGAAGACCGATAGGAAAGTGTTTGAGTTTTACTAAAGAGATTTAAATTGAGGAGGAGTCCAAACGTTGCCTGGGACCTGGACCCCAGCCCAAAAAATGTGTTAAATTAAGTAAACAATTCGGTTTAGATTAATTAGTTTTGCCTTATGATGCTCGATAATTTAATTATTAAATTAATTAATTAATTTAAATGATAAAATCACGTCTGAATCTGAGCGAGATCCGAGGTCAACAATTGAGTTATTCTTTCTGACTGATATGTGGTAGTCCAATATAAAGTGGTACCTACGATTAATATTCAAATTTCTGAAAACATTTTCGAACTCGAAGAATGATAGGATATTACGTGACTTGAAGACAATCTGAGTGTTCAATCTGAGTAAATTTTTGGTGATTTGAGTGAACTGTAGTTGCAGATACCCCCGGTCTCAACAAAATATGTTAATGTGATCATATTTGTTTCGTGTGTTCAGATCAAAGAATATGGAAAATCCTTTTACAAAGATGTTTACTTTATTTTTAGGACGCAGTTATCCTCACCACTGCCCATTTTCGGGAAAATTAAAACAAAAGATTTCCCCATTAGTAAGAAAGAAAATCTTTCCCTGTCTGTTCCAAGTCCGAATTCTCATTTAAGTTGCCTAATAAAGAGTAAGGACGGTGGCAGTGAAAATTGCCGCAAACACAATGAAACAAAAGTTCACCTGCGTTCCAGTTTAGCATTGATTTTTCTGGCACTATGTTGGTGCCATCCCGATGGCGCTTTTCATATAGAAACAGGCAGAAATCGAATGCCTGCCTCACACCGATTGGGTAGTTTAAGTTTTTTCACCACAGGTTTTCTTAATGCGCTCCAGTTTAGCACAGGAAGCAAATGCTATTATATGGTGAGGCGCTTTAGTGATAATAAATTAATAAATAAAACAATTTTTCGTTCACATTTCCTCGGTACCCTGTAACACTGTACTAATTTCTTCAAACTCTAAGCTCCTCCTACACATTTTTCATCTCCCTTCCACCGCAGTGCTTAAGCATGCTATCGACTTCTAACAAAATAGTGTGGTTGGGAGGAAAAACGGTGCTAAGACCAAAAATAGATAAGATAATTGCCGGAGTGAAAAGTCTTTGTAACATAGGTTCCATTCTTTGCTTTGGTTAAGACCAAAAGACACATTCGTGTGCACTACCCTTGTGGGTGGTAGTCAACTCTAAAAAACAACATTTAGATTTTTTTAAAAGCATTTTTCATAATGTTTTTTTCAATTTTAAAAACTCTTTTAACGTTTAGAAGCCACATAGTAATATGTAAATTGGACATTTTCAGTTTTTTAATACATAATAAAATGTAGGCAATCCAAAAAATAACTACCGAGAAAATATCTAAAAGAGTCATCACTGGAAGTCCAGTAAAAGGCTGCTTTAATTATAAATTTAGTTTCTGTAATTAACTGACTTATTCAGCAATTGCTCTTGTTTAACTGAATTCGTTAGGCGCTTGCAGAAATTGGGTTTTTAAAAACAGCCACTTTTATGCTTTTATTTTTCAGCTCCTAGATCGGGAGAAACATTGCCACCCCGTAAAAAAGCAAAACAGATACGATTAGAACGGAAGCAGGCAAAATTAACTGCAAAAGGAATTCCCATAGATACAATAAAAGAGAAAACCAACAAAAATCAGGAGAAGAGCCTGCTTGAGTACATCGAGGGTGTTCCAGAAAACAGTCACCACAAGTTGAGGGTGAGAAAATGCTTACAGAATTAAAATTAGGTAACATTACTGTGGGGCCTCCTTATTGTAGGTAGCTCTAGTCCAATCCAATAAGGAGGTCACTGCGGTTGAGTATGAACTCTTCCGCAAATATCAGATGGCTGTGCACAACGATCCGCCCACTAAAATAACCGAATCCCGATTTGAAAACTTTTTAGTCAAAACACCCCTAAAGGTTAATATTGTTAACATAAATTTCTCTTTTTTCCCTTTAGCTTAAACTTGTTGGTGTTAAAAGTGATGAGTTCAACACCACCCTGCGGGAGTCGTTCGGTTTGTATACAAAATATCAAACGCTCGTTCATAACGATCCACCGGACGGTGTATCTGATTATTTGAATTTTTTGGTGAGATCTCCATTGCAGGTAGTGTGTGGAAAAGTAAAACAATAAAAAAAAATTAAGGACTACGCCTGGACAGACGAAACGGGTAACCACAATCTCTCATTTCTTTCTGGGTCTAGCTGAACCTCTCTGGAGGGACTTCTTGCGGTTTTGGATCATTTCACCAACAATATTGGCTAGACGATAAATTAATTGCTGTTGGAGTTATCGACATTTTGCCATCCTGTGTCAGCTCGGTGTATTTCTTCTACGATCCTGACTACAGCTTTCTTTCGCTAGGCACTTATGGTTCTTTAAGGTTTGCTTACTAAATTTCGTATATTGCTGCAGACTTTAACTCATTCCTATTTACAGAGAAATTAATTTTATTCTTCAGCTCAGTGAGCAACTGCCTTCTCTAAAGTATTACTACATGGGATTTTACATCCATTCTTGCCCTAAAATGAGATACAAAGGAAAACTAGTGCCTTCGTATCTTCTTTGTCCGGAGGTTTACACCTGGCATTTGCTCACGGATGGTATACCTGAGAAGTTTTATTTATTTGCGAAATTTTATTGTAATTAACGATTTTTACAGAAATCCGAGCCAAACTGGAGCAAAACAAGTATTGTCGATTTAATGAAAACCCAAATGCTAAGGATAAAAACGAGTTCACCGAACAATCCATTAATTCTATTTTAATTACTGTTGATGGTAGATCTTGTGTTCGTTATGAAGATTTTTCGCAGGTAACTAAATTTATTAAATTTAAATTACATATTTCATTCCTGCATCACAAGTCTGTCTAGTTTTTTAAACGTAGATTTTATTTTAATTGCTTTATAGTTGCCATGGCTTTAAAATATCTTTTAATATTTAATTATAATTTTTAACCATTCAAAATACCTTTTGTTCCCTTGTCAGTCTTCGTTTCCGCGCAACTTTAAAACCCTTTGGATGTATTTACGACACCGAACTTCTGAGGTAATCGCTTTGAAACTGTTTTCTGCAAAAAAATGCACTATGTGTAGTTTAATCATTCAATAACGACTATCATTTTGTTATTGTTAAAGTTAACCACAACGCCTAAAAAACTGGGCTCATGTTTAAATCGCATGTTACCTATTCTTCGAACTTTCTACAGAATTTTATGCATAATACAATTAAGCTGTAAACAACATATTTTTAGTAATGCAGCTTAAAATGATGCCCCGTAATGTTGATTTTTCATCTTATTTTCTCTGTTTATTTATTAAATTAGTTTCCGCGGCGAAACGATGGTTTGCGATTTGTTACTGAAATTCAGCAATTTTATTAAGTTGAATTGATTGAGTTGAGTTATATTTTTTTTATTATTTTAGCTTTTTTTTTTGGAATGAAGTTTTTTATTTGCTTCTTCTTATCAAATTACAGTAACCAACAAAAATGAATATTTTGTTACTTTGTTTCAGTTGATGGTAAGCGACAATCTCCACGATATGCTTCTTGAATACGGACAGCTCGTAGGTAAAATTTGTGCGCAACGAATGTTATACGTTAAATAATAAATATTAAAATAATATTTAAAGAGTGAATGAAAATTAAAAGAATTGAATTGTGATTATTTAAAACGTTCTAAACGCATTTCTTTAATTCAAATAATAAATGTTCTTCATCAAATTTTGCGGTTATATTTATTTCGAATCACATTCTATTACATATCATACTTACTTGATACAAACATTATCTGCAAAAAGGATATTAAATTTTACTGATTTTAATATTTAAAAATATCGCAAAAAGCAGTTATAATTATCCAATATATTTTATTTATTATTTTTTTTCAACATTATATACCATGTAAATTGGTTGCATTCCAACGGAAAACACAATGTCTAATATATACACAGCGGGTTTTAATCAAAAGCAGCACTATTTAACTTACTATAAAATAAAAACAATTAACACCGCCGGTGACGAATTAATCTAAGTAAAAAAAAAATTAAACAATCATTTGAAAACAAGCATTGCATTTATATTTTTTCGCTAAATATACTTTAAATCGAGTAAATTTATTGCCAAAAACGAGGCACTCTGTTTTAATTGAACAAGCCGTTAACAGACATTGACTTTTTAGGTAATTGTATTCGCATCAATTAAATTTTTGCCTTTTTTTTAGGATATACATTTTTAATTTTTTTCTATTATTTCCGTAATTAATTGACATCGCAATTGAATAGGTTAAAGACAAGATTCAAATGTTTAGTGCATTATGGAAATAATTTGTTTGTTTAGCACTGTTATGAAATTTAAAATTAATTCACAACTTTTACAGACGTTGTAACATTCAAATTCTGTTAATGGGACGAATGAACAATTGTTTATTAAATTTTATTTTAAATTGTACACACGACAAAGATTTGTTTTTAAGGTATAATTGCGAAAGGTTTTTTAGAAAATGTAGAACGCCTTATTTTTTAACAAGGAAAATGCACGTTTACTCCGAATAGAATAAGATTAATATTATTACATTATAGGCAAATTTCTGCAAGCTTGAGGTTTGCATTTACACTTGAATTTAATAAGAATTCTAATTAGTTTAATGTAGATTTTTTAAGATCTTATTCCCGAAGAAAACTAATTTTAAGAATTAGAAATTGAGAACTATAATATATTTATAAGTCTCACAAGTAAACATAGTGCAATTTTTGGAAATATAATAAATTCATATGAAGTTAGTATGCAAAATTCTTACAAATATTACTTACTTGCTTCAATTATTCACTATATTTTTTTTTATCTGCAAGTAGAAAACAAATTATATAACTTGCAGTTTTCTTTTTCGCTTTTTTTACAATACAACACACTGCAAAAGCGGGTACTAGATGGACATAAAAAGCACAAAATATTTAGACACTGCAGATCTTTGTCAGACACACGAAACATCAGAATCATTTTAAAATGTTTCTTTTTAAAACACACTATTTATTCTGTTCAGAGTAAAAATTTTTTTAGTTTCCCTTGTTTGAATGGATAACAGCAAAACTTGAAAAAGTGAAATTCATGCAATAAATACTGAGAAAGATCATGTGAATCTTGATAAAATTGTTACAGATTTTGTCGAAACGACAATTTAGTTACCATTGCATTTTCCTTTACATAATTTGTTTGAGCATTTTTGTTTTACCATTTACAATGTATATGTGATATTTCGTTGTTCTTTGATATATTTTATTAGTTCATAATTTCGACTAAAATATAACAATCTTAAAAATGTCTTTTATTTTCAATAAATCATTTTGTTTTTCATATATCTGAAATTTTTTCATTTTGTAAGGAGTCGAGCATTTAACTGACTTCTCTGCTGTTCGGAGTATTGTCTTTATTTTGAGAGAGAGGGGGGCAAAACCATTTAGAGAACTGAATTCCGTGCACGAGATTTAAATTACAACAACACGAATAACACATAATATTGCATATTATTTTTGGAAGCCCAACCGAATCTTAAGTAACGTGAAATTCAGCTCTCTAAAATTTCACGCTCAAATTCATACTATTCGATAAATTTTTCTGGCCTATTTCATCATAAATATAATTTTTTTCTTTTTCGTTTTGTAGTGTATATAAGTATTTCTAAACAGCCGATATTAGCTCTATGGACTCCCATAACTTTTATTCCATATCATCGAGCATCTCGAGGAATGCCCGAGGCACTAGACCCTTTAAAAGGCCCTGCTTTCCGTACATGTAGTCGCTGTTAACTGGAGAGCATTCAGTCACAAAAATCACCTGGAATTAATTTGAAGGGTAACAAGATCGAAAGTTGGTCTATTTTAGAGGGAGTACACACTTTGACGAACATGTTCTCAAATTTTCTTTTCGTCTGATTCTCGACACTATTTGAAAAACGTTTTTGGAACGTTTAACATAAAATCAAGTGTGGAATTTCGAGTCCCCATTCAAGAAACTTTCAATTGCCTTCTGATAATTTTATAACTATTGTTATTTTCAAATTAAAGTTTAATAAAGACAAGTTTAAAATAATAAGCATGCAAATCCTATGATCACCTTCTACTTTAGTAAGTTATTCCACAGCGGGAATAATTCGGAATATCGAAGATGTCTGAATACGTCGTATATTGAGTTTTCGATCCGCGTATTTGCCTACTTGTGATTGAGGGATCGAATCGAAAGTGAATCCAGAGCGGATTGAATTGATATTTTAACTGACATAAGAAGTTTTAAATAATTTCCAAAATGTCTGTAGAAATTTTGTTTACTTATTATAAAACAATTAATAGTTCCGCAACTATGGAAAAGTAGAATAATGAAATATAGATTTCTTAAAAATCAAGGAAAATAAAACTAAATATTACTCCTGTATTATATTGAGCATTTCAAAGTCTCTTCCGCTCTCTTCGGCATTTACCTTTTGTTTTTAATGAAGATAACACTGATCAATAAATTTAATTTTTCTTTTTCCATATAAATGGCACATTAGGATTTTGTTCATAAATTAAGAATTTGTAAATTAAAATGCTCAATCATAATCAACATTCAAAATAACATATTTTGGCCATTTTTAAAAAACCAGTGAAAAAGTAAAGGTTCATCGTAAAAGTTTTTAACATGGTGTAAATGAAAGCCTGGGTCCTAATTTATGAATATCAGGTACAATTTATCTCTATAGCCCTTATTACACACTTGATGAATAAGTTTTTCAAGAATGTCCTTATTCGTTATCCATCGCATGAAATAATCAGTTTATGGAAAAAAAGGAAATTCACTGATTATTTCGAAATTCTTTAAAGATTTTTGTATTTTTATATAATGGTTTAAGATCAGCTATCATTTGAGCAACATTATAAGCTTCTGGATCAATCCGTTATTTTGAAATGATTTTTCATAAATAGTCAAAGTATCGTATTTTGTATGTAATCTACGGAAAAAATCCTATAAAAATGATTTGCCGATTTAAACAAAAAAAAAATTGGTATTGACCAGTGTAATTTTTACTGGTAATAAATATCTGATAAAAATTAATTAAGTCAGGACACGCTCAGCGACAATTTTCACTTCTATTACTTGATCCGCGTTTGTAGCTGTTTCAATTCAGTCCAGCCAAAAATATGTAATACTAATGAAATAAATAATGAAATTACTAATATACGAAATATCTAACGAAAGAGGGTTAGTAAAAAATATATGCTTTTTCTATGCCGTCAAAGTGTGTAGCTTTACCCCTAACTTAAATCTTAATTGTAGTTCAGTTGTTAGTACCTCATTCGCCGACAGACTTAGTTCAGTATGGTCCTTAGCGTCGTATGCGCAGAGCACTCGGGCTCTCTTCCACTGGTCACTGGCGTCCGGACTACGTGAATTTTTCTGTGATGACTTATCGTCCTCTAAGCCAACTGGAATGTATGGGGTCGGGCCTCCCAAACTAGATAGCGTTGAATTTTTTGTTTGATTCAACAACGGAAAAACATGGAAAAGTTATTTGTTGTGTGAACAGTGCCAATTTTTTGAATTATCTTTTCATTCTTTATCTTTTTTTTTAAATGACTGACTTATGAGAGCAAAGGAAAGGAATTTAAAATGACTTCTTTAAATATTGCTCTATTAAATAAATCTAAGATCTCTAAGATAATTTCTTAAATTATGATAATTGCAAAAAAAAAAATTTAGCATGATGCAGAAACTATTAATATTACTTAGTAAAAATTAACTGTTGGATTTGCTTTTATTTTTAAAGATAAATTTAAATAAATATGTATTAAATCACTCGGTGATAAGGTGATTAAATATAATCTAATTTTACTAAAATTTTAAACGGCTTATAAAAAAAAATTTTTTTTTATTGTTGCAATATTGTTTGAAAATTGTAAGAATAAGCAATAATTAATGTTTAGTTCAAAATATTGTAAAAAGATCAATTTCGTGAAAATCGATAATAATTTGACAATTTTAAAGTTAATCAGAACAATAGTCTTAAAGTAAAAAAAAAAAAGCCAAAAACAAAGCTCTTAATGTCTACAATTGCATTTATGAAGTGGTTTTGGTCCAATATCCCAAATTTCGGAACTTTTGCATCAAAATAGGGCACCCTCAAACGCTAAAACTATTCTGTCATAAAATTAAATTAATCAAGCGAAATTTAGAAAATAAAAAATGTATATAGGTACTCTATCTAAAAAAAGAAGCTATAATAGAATCTAAAAGCAAATATGTTAATAAAAGATTTTTTTTTAAATGTATAAATAGAAGAAAAAACTCAACAAAACTGGTGTTCTGCTAATTCGTAGTAAGTGCATTAAAGTAAGGTAATAAAAAAGTTTACAAATTTCGAAGAACGTCTTTATTTTTCTTGTTTTTAAGATACTTGAGGTATTTCTGTCCTTTCTATCAAGGAATTAAGTTAAACCATAATCTCCTCTATTAGTAGCTAAAACTGTAGAATTCAGTTCTCTTTCTTTTGATCTTATTCAATCCTATTGCTATCCATGGGATTTTTACATATAACTTCTTCAAAACAGATGGGGATATTTTATCTAAGCTTAAATTTTAAACATTTTACACCAATGATAATCTAGCCAGATAATTGCAAGACCGTTTCAAAAAGTTCATTAGACCTGAATGGATTATCATTTCACTACAAAAAAATATTAATTTATTTGTCAAATTCGGTAATTTTCTAGAGTTCTATTTTTCTACTACTTATAAAACTAATTTCTAAATATTACAAAGCCATTACAAATTATGTTAACTTTACCTGACAATATCAAAATTTAAATACGTTCCAAACTGCTCGCTAAATTAGAATGTTTCGATTTTAAAATTGTTCTACAATAGCGTTAATTTTATTTACAACAAAAAAATAAATTTTATTATTTTCTTAAACATACACAACACAAGTGGTGCTTACAACGACAAAGCACAAGACGTTCGCAACAGGACTACATGAAAGAATTAAATCGAAAATGACACTACTATCCTATAGTTTTCGATTTATTAGTATAGAAAAAACGTTAAACACTTAAGTTTTTAATAAAATCGCAACGTGTTAACATGTGTTTTCGACTCTAAAAGTTTAGAGGAGGGATAGTTTATTTATAAAAGCAATTACAAATAACATCTAAAGCGTGGAAATGTCTGTGGAATCGTATTTTATGTTAAGTGGTAATAAAATATTCGTTGTATTGGGAACTGACTGGGAATTTTGCGCTATAGTTACATCGGGAGGCCCATCAAGATCAATGTCTTCGCTATTTATGCGCAAACGAGGCGTTTGTGGTCGCATGCTGCAAGCCAAAATACAAAGAAAAATAAGAACACACTTGGGATTTTATTTTTTGTTTTTATTTAGAGAGACGATGGTTAGCAAATAATTTTAGACTTGATTTAGACGACATTTTTATTTACCAAGTTTAAAAATTATATTGGAAAATGACGCGCGGTTAGAGGAAATGCGAATGCGCAATAGGAGAATAATGAATTTACTTTTGCTACCGAAACATCAACTCTGAATTTCATACTTTTGAAGAATTTTTGTTGATTCTTAAATATTTATAGTCGATCAAAATTTATGCCGTCTAAATCAGATCATCGGAACTTGGGGAAATACTCTCGGCTAACTGTACAGTTCATTGTAAAGTAAATTTCTAGATTTTATTCTAAAATCCGTAATAAATTTTAATGTTCATTATTTTGTGTCTGTGTTCCTAGACAGTTAGTGTAGTGTACTATAAATGTTTTTAGTTAGGTAGTGTAGCAAGATTAACTGCTGTGCCTTCTTCAGCACAAAAACTCTTCTTATTTGTGTATTTACAGCGGTGAATGATAAGCACCTGATATCGATAAAGAGGCAAATTACTCCTAATTCTGAAGAACTAAAACCCGATTTAGTTGCTTTGTTCAGCGCTTTGGTGGGTATCATATCGAAATTATCAAAACTAATTGTATTATAACTGAAATAAAAACTATGTATAAAGCAAAATTTATGTAGGTCATCACTATGCGGAAAGTGTGAATCTTAATTCTAAAATGTGTACGGTGTATGATTCCTAGTTTCAATATTTTTCTCAATGGAGATACATATTTAAATGGACATTTCCTTCCTGTAATCCCTAAAAAAACCATCAGCCAGACCAGAAATATTGCATCTGTTATTAAGAAAAGTCTTTTTACGTGCTATAGAGAAGAAAAACAAATTTAAAGCGACAAAGGAAAGTGATAGGAAAATGTTCCATGCGTAGAATGCGTAGACACTACACAAATGATTCTGGTAAGTAAAATATAAACAAAAAAATAAACTTACTTTGCGAGTTCCCTCTGAAGATCGTTCATAATGCCGACACACTGGGCATAATATCGCACCTGAGTCTCAACGTATGAATGCAAGTGCCTCAAATGACTCGCCTGAGAAGTACCAATGCCTTCGAGAAGGAGCTTTGTAATTTCCGCCTGACGATCAAATTCAGCCTGTGCAACACGTAGATCACGTTCCGCCTAGAAAAAGGTAAAAAATCGAACCGTATAAAATCTATTTTCTTTTAAAAATCCCTTCTGTGTGACATGCGTGTGTTGGGTCTACAAGTATTAACAGGAATTTGTGTGATTTTTGGATATGTGTACATTTTTTGTTTGCATCACCAAACAGATTTTCTACAAGTCAAAAACTACAAATGCACAAATTTGTTTTTTCATCGCTACTTGAATCTCTGAAATTTGTACCTGTTCCAGGACAACCTCTGGAGATAAGCCGTCTTTCTATGATTTACCCATGTCGCACAGCAGCACAAATTAACAGAAAACATGTTAAAAAGGGTGCGGCAGCTTGGTTACCTAATGAAAATTTTCTAAATTTTTCTGATAACTTACCGCTTGTTGTCCCAACATGCTTCTAGCTTTACGCACTCGATTTTTACACGCATCAAGATCAAGTCTGTAAAAGAAATGTTATTAAAACGTACTCAATCGGATTTGTTTGTCCGATTCTCAAAATTCTTTGTAAGAATTTTTACACTAGTTCTTTTTCTTTTGCTTTGATAGCTGGAGATGTTAAAGCGTTTTTTTAGGGAAGGAATTAAGTGATGACTTCAAAATTGCAATCCCTAAAAATTTTAAGCTTTTGAAATTAAAACGAGATAGCCAGAGCGCCGGAAAAGTGATCGGGTTTTTATGTTTTAAGAGGCTCTGATCTTACCTTTTAGTTTCGAGAATTCCTTTTTCTTTGGTTATTGTCTTCATTTCGCCATCTAGGAACTTTCTCAGCGGCTGTGTGAAACAGATGCCCACGGATCCGATGAAGTCGCGCTCGCATTGCCCCAGTTTTTGCTCCGCCTGTCCGACCCGAATCAAGGCACTCCCATAGGCGCTATCCTGTCCGAATTCGCCCCCTGCCTCGATCATATCCAGGCCGAGGTACTCCAAGTTACTCAGTCGCGTGGGCTTTTGCTTCTCGATCTTTTCGAAAATGTAATCCTCGACTCGGTTGCCGGGATTTGGGATGAGCACCGCCTCCGCATCGCGGACAATCTTTTCTGTCCAATTTTTGGTGCATTCGGCTCGCTCGGACAAATTTTCAAAATGCGCATCTAATTCAGTTTTCTCTGCAGTGCCCAACTTTTCTTCGGTCAGCTGCAAAATGCAAAATTTTTTTCATTTTTCCTGGATGACCTCCATCAAAGAATTTTATGCAACTCACCTGGACCACCCGTGACAAAGTGCTTCCAGCCTCTTTCACGAGCTTTTTAACGTTAAAATCGGGCATTTTCATATTCATCTTGAACTCGTCTTGTAATTTCACACTTAAACGCAACTTCCGGAGGGTATTAAACGAAATGTAGAGTAAATTTTCAGCAGTTCCTTTCTTCGGCGAGCACAATCATCGGAACACGGCAAATGACAGCCGATGACAAATCCCAATAAATTTACAGCAAAAACAACTACCGCAACGCAGCTCTGAGCCAAATTGAGTTTTTCGGAGGGAAATTATCGATTGTTTTGGGAAATTCACAGCTGTTTCCACTTTGAGAATGCTAATTTGGTAGAGGGCGGTAGGAGCTCTAGAAAGTGCTCAAAAATGTTTTCATTTATCAGCTGATTTGCCGGCTGTTTTGTGAGCTAATAATTTTTCTGGATTGCTTTGTTTATGTTTTGATTTGCGCTGATTAATCGTGATTTTGATTTTCTGTTAATGTTAACTCATTTTAAGGTAATATTATAATTTTTCTAAAGTTGTTTAAAATATCAGGGAAATTACTTTGTTTTAAATTATTGAGTCATTTAAAGAGCTGTAAATGTTTTGTATATTTTATTAATAACTTCATAATTAGAACATTCAATTGAATCGCAATGATCTATCGCTCAAAAGAAAGAATTTACACTACTCCAAACAAAAAAAAAAAAAAACCGCAATAAAATCGGGTCTGAATTGGGTGATATGAATTTGTGGGTTCTTGTTTGAAGTTACGTTCTTGGGGGCTAGAGATTTCCGTGTTGAAAAAGCTTCAAGGTCATCCATAATTTTTATTTAACAAAAGATGAAACTTTGAGAAACCTTAAAAATGCTGAGCTTGAGTATTTTCAAGAAAACAAAATCTCAAGAATATCGGCTCAAAAATTGCCACGAAATGAATTTTTGGTTGCGTGAATATGTAAATTTTATATGAAAGAAAAGAAATACTGCTCTGGATCAAAAACAATTCCCTACTCGAAAGAACTTATATTTTAATATAAAAAAATTGTATTCCGTATCTCATAATAACTAACTAGATTAGATTTATTATAATAATTAAAAGAGACATAAAACAATTCAGACTTTGATACCATTTAATTTTTTTAGAATCAACTTACAAAAGATCTTACAAGTAATAATTTAATTTCTACTGCGATTGAATTTCATAAGCGTATTTTTTTTATTTTGTTTTTATTTGAAATCAATATTGATACCATGCATTTGTATTTAATTCATTTAGGAAATGCCGTAACTTGCCTTAAACTAGTTTAATCTCAAACAGTTAATTCCCTTCACGATACTTTCAAATTGTGCGTTATTTTCAGTAAAAGTAACAAGTTTTGTGCGACTACTTAAAATCCCAGCCGCATACTCAGCCCCTAAGGCGCTTTGACTCCAGGTAAATTTTAAACAATATTCTTTTTCGGGTAGCAAAATAACCGCCGTACAGAAGGGAATTTGAAAATCACAATTATAGGCGACACATTCCTCGAACACATTTTCACGGTGAATCACTTTGTTTTCATCTAAAATTGATAAAACGAAATTTTCGGTATAAAATGGTCTCGTTTTAGTTGGAGGCATCAGTCGCCCGTTTATAACTATCCCGAGGAGAAGGAGCTCGCCCCGGTTCGACTTAATCCAGGTAGACCACTGGGAACATGTTTCTGAGATCATGTGAGGGGTGCAGGCTCTGTAGAGAATCCTCTGATCGTAGTTATGGGCAAGATCAAGACTTCTTTTGTTTGGGAGATCACCAGAAATCCAGTGATCGTCTTGTTTTAGTTGGGGCATTTCCAGATCTTCGAGGACTATCAAATATTTGTCCTCACCGATGCCCTGGTCTCTGCACTCGGCCTTGCACCAGTCGTGGACAAATGCCTCAAGAAATTTGCTACCTTTGTTGCTAGAAATTATATTTTTGATGCAGTCTTTAGAGATGTGGTAGTTGACGCTGTAGACTTTGTTGAAGAAGGGCAGGTACCCCTTGCTGAAGAAGCTGTTGCAGGCCGCGATCAAGGGCTGTAGGTCCATGTGGACGACGAGGTCTAAAACAGGAAGAATGTTGTTGAATCGCAACTGAGGTATAATTGCGTTGAGGCACATCCTTTCGAGCTCCTCCAACATGTACTTTTTAGTACCATAGTACAGCTCAATCAGATTCTGGACATCCTCGTTTTTTAGGTCCACCTCCCCCGTGTAAATATATTTGATCAGGATGAGGAAAATTCGAGGACTAATGTCCAAAATTTCAATAACTTGCTCCTGGGACATGGGCCCGTAAAACATAGCTTCAAAAACAGGACTCGCTGCGGCTAAGATCAGCTTGTGGCATTTTATTTTTTGTTGATCAATACTGAAGATACAATCGGTGTATTTTTCCGATAGAAAGAGATCTTTGTAGCGCTTACTAAAGACTGCCGTAGGATTGAGGATGAGTGGGGAAGACATCTGTGGAATAAAATAAATCTTCAATAATTTTAAAATGTTGCTATTTGGTTAAGCAATTTTTTAAGTAATCCTTCGTCAGTTAGTTGTTTATCAATACACATTTAGTAATAATAAAAAAAGAACTTGATTATTTTCACTTACTGAGCACTTACGATTTGCAGATAGAGGCGACTAGCTAAAAGTACTGAACTGAATATGAAAATATCGGCGTTTTCGGTAGAACTTAAATAGTCCCCCCGCTTATTAATTATCATGAATTGTCATAAAATTTTATCAGGAGTAATTAAAACTGATGGGTTTTTCAGTCCAACCGGGCTTATGGCGGATAGCATGAAGCTATAACTATTAAAATGGGTCTAAGTGGCTCTTAATCCCGAAGGATATTCATAACCGATGATAATAATAGAAGAATAGAAGCGCCTATTATTAAAAATCGACGTTAGATGGATCTTTCATTGCTTTTACACGGCAATTTTATAGTCCTAGGGAGTGAAGGTCATTCGGCCAGTAATTATTTTTTCTACACGTGTTAAAAATTAGCAATTACAATTTTTAATAACTTGTAGTACCTCCCAATTTTATTAAGGTGTAATAAGCTGGCGCTGGATAAACTTTTAATGGATTTGTGTTTATTTACTACAATTAAAGGAGTATTTCCATTTAGGGGATCTTGTTTACATATAACAACCAGCAATTTATTGGCATATTAGCCAGATATAATTTATTTCCAGATCTAATTCTCTTTCTATTGATAACTTTAATAACGTAAGTGAAGCAATTAATTTGAGTAAACTACGTAAAAATAGTATGACGTCAGTGTTTGGGAGTGCTAAGCTATTTCAGGTTTTGTTTTGCAAATAAATGCTTTTTGGGGGTATGGTATTGAATCATTGGTGCTGGGGTTTTGTACGATTAGTTCGTAATTGAATTGGAATGCTATTTTATTGACAAAAATTGGGCAGAAATACTATATTCTATAAAATAAAAATGAACTTAAGTGTCAAAATTTGCATAACAGTATTTATGTAGGTACTACAAGACATATATTTACAATTGTTTGGAATGCAGTTCTGTTAATTATTTTAATTAATAAAAAATGTAAGAATTTTATTTCTAAAATTTTTTGATTGTATTCCCAAAAAGTATCAACAACATTATTTTTTACATAACTTCAGCAGTAAATAATTCAAAAGCGTCTTGGGTCCTTACATCATTTTAAAATGAAACTTTTATCTGAATGTCATCACTTTTTAGGTACGTAAATTCCGTTCTTACACAAGGAGGATTTTAAACCTCAATTAAAAACAAAAACTTTGCAAGTCGTATAAATGAATACAGTCGCTTTTTTTATAAAAATTCTGAAAGAAGCAACGAACTTTGCTACCTAGAAAATTATTCCCGAGCAAAATAAGCATGCCGCAGAGCTCCCACAAAAAAATTACAAAAAATAAATAACCACCAAAAGTTTTATAAATTTAAATTGATTCGGTAATTTTTCTCCGCAGTTGTATAAATTTTAATTAAATTACTAAGAAGCGACACATATTTACGACGTTGTTTATGAACTATTTTTATTTATACCGATTCGTCGTTCACGTGTTTGAACTATTCGGGGGATTTTAGAATTTTGTGAACTTCCCACAGAATTTAATAATTAATAGAATTATTTTAATATACCTTGGAGATGTGGATTAATTTAGGTGTTACGTAAACTCCACTACACCTCTAAGAGGATAAAATTGGTTACTTTGCACCTCAAAATGCAAAGCGTCTGTCTGCTGATTTTGTAGCTTAAGACCGAATACTTTCTGGACCGATCAACTGCTGATCAACCACTGATCATAGCTTAAAATCAACATGAATATAGAGCTCGACTGTCCTCAATTCTTTATGGCAAAATACAGACGAACTGGCGCTCACTAACTTCTAGCTAAAGCGATCTATTTGCTCGGACTCTTGGGAGCTTTTTTAATGAGAGATCAGTGATCACCACCTGACCGAAAGAATAATTCAGTGGAAAAAAAGAGTAAATGGCTAGAGCAGTTGACCTGAACTCTCAGTTTAATTAGAACCTTGTTATTGTTGCAACGCTAAGTCTAACTTTTATTTAAATTTCCGGACCTTGTGGTGCACTTCTCAAGAACAAGGCCCCAGTTCTCAGGAAGCTCTCGATTAGAACCGTTTTCAGTCTCTGTTTATGTTTTCTTTCATACAACATCAAGTTGTATTTTATGCGATCTTAAGGGTGTATGCTCAAGACGATCTTGCTCGTACGAGTGGTTGTTAACCGCTCGTGGCTTTGAGTTTAGAATTGGCCCCAGCCGGTCTTAACAATTTTTGCTCACCTTGAACTCAGAAGATTTAAGATTTCTCCTGATGTTCGAACAAAGTCATCGTCATCTGTGGTCAGGACCATCTGCTGATGCTTGCTGCAAAACAGCGAGACATAGCAAAGTTGAAAAGAATTATTATGGTACCAATAAAAATGCAAAAATAGCTGTAAATATACATAAATTTAAGGTATATCTAAGATGACTGACTATTTTTGAGTCGATCGAGCCGGTCGATCGGTTAATTATTGTGTTTGCTATCTTAAATCTTCCCCGATTATTGTCGGAAAATAATAACCTCACGTGCTTTTTTGCAAATATTTAGTGTTCATTTCAAAATGAAATTATTTTGCTGGTACGTTTTTTGTGGTTTCAATGTTTTATAAGATGTTAAATTAAGAAACACCGTAATTAGTAATCCTACCCATATAAATTTCTCAAGTCTTCGTACATTTGAATTTTTCGTTTTGTTACTTATGCAGAAGCTTTGTTTTTTACTTATTTAATTCATGACAAGTTCGGTTGATAATTTCAGATATATTTAATAGTATGTTGGTTTTAAATTCCCGAGTCTCTTTGGGGTTCAATCTAGTCTTAGGCCCTTTACTCTTTAGATAAAAAAAAAATGTGAGCCGTCACGGGACGCCTGGCAGATGTGAAACGTCGAGTGAAATAAAACCCAAAAAAAAAAAATTTTCTTTTTTTGGATATCAGTTTTTTTTTTGTTACCGTTTTTTCTATTATTAACGTGCAGTGACTAGTCCCTTTCCATCCCGCTAATATTTGAAAATCAACCCGTACCAGTATACTGCTAATTACTTTCCATTCAAAATTATTTACTGCTTTTGAAGAAACAATATAACTTTGTATATATTCCTTTGGCTCTATTACACCAAACTTATACAATAATCGTCGGCATTATGCCAACTGTTCTTTCCTCGCTGCATACTTGTGTAGTGTCCACTTTCATGTTCCCCATTATGAAATATTACGCTAATTACTTGGTAATAATTATCTGCAATCTTAACTTAAGATATGGGAACACTTTTTATGTAATATCTTTGAATCTTACCTACAGAGTACCTTCGATATTTTGAAGCACTTTGGAGCTGTATCACGATAGTTCCGAACATGAAACTATCTCAGCTTTGTGTGATTTCTTTTCATAAGAACAAAAGTCGCAAAAACCCTCAAGTTCCAAGTTTGGTGCAAATCGCATTAACTTTAAAATTTACAGTCCGCCATCTTGAATTCGTAAATTCTGACAGTTGATTTGAAATAAGCGACCCCGAAAACCCCCAAGTTCCAAATTTGGTGCAAATCGCATTAACTTCAAAATTTGACAGTCCGCCATCTTGAATTCGTAAATTCTGACAGTTGATTTGAAATAAGCGACCCCGAAAACCCCCAAGTTCCAAATTTGGTGCAAATCGCATTAACTTGAAAATTTGACAGTCCGCCATCTTGAATTCGTAAATTCTGACAGTTGATTTGAAATAAGCGACCCCGAAAACCCCCAATTTCCAAGTTTGGTGCAAATTGCATTAACTTTAAAATTTAACAGTCCGCCATCTTGAATTCGTACATTCTGACAGTTGATTTGAAATAAGCGACCCCGAAAACCCCCAAGTTCCAAATTTGGTGCAAATCGCATTTACTTGAAAATTTGACAGTCCGCCATCTTAAATTCGTAAATTCTGACAGTTGATTTGAAATAAGCGACCCCGAAAACCCCCGAGTTCCAAGTTTGGTGCAAATCGCATTAACTTGAAAATTTGACAGTCCGCCATCTTGAATTCGTACATTCTGACAGTTGATTTGAAATAAGCGACCCCGAAAACCCCCGAGTTCCAAGTTTGGTGCAAATCGCATTTACTTTAAAATTTGACAGTCCGCCATCTTGAATTCGTACATTCTGACAGTTGATTTGAAATAAGCGACCCCGAAAACCCCCAAGTTCCAAGTTTGGTGCAAATTGCATTAACTTTAAAATTTAACAGTCCGCCATCTTGAATTCGTAAATTCTGACAGTTGATTTGAAATAAGCGACCCCGAAAACCCCCGAGTTCCAAGTTTGGTGCAAATCGCATTAACTTGAAAATTTGACAGTCCGCCATCTTGAATTCGTAAATTCTGACAGTTGATTTGAAATAAGCGACCCCGAAAACCCCCAAGTTCCAAGTTTGGTGCAAATCGCATTAACTTTAAAATTTGACAGTCCGCCATCTTGAATTCGTACATTCTGACAGTTGATTTGAAATAAGCGACCCCGAAAACCCCCAAGTTCCAAGTTTGGTGCAAATCGCATTAACTTGAAAATTTGACAGTCCGCCATCTTGAATTCGTAAATTCCGACAGTTGATTTGAAATAAGCGACCCCGAAAACCCCCAAGTACCAAGTTTGGTGCAAATCGCATTAACTTTAAAATTTGACAGTCCGCCATCTTGAATTCGTAAATTCTGACAGTTGATTTGAAATAAGCGACCCCGAAAACCCCCGAGTTCCAAGTAGTTTCGCAAATCGCATTAACTTTAAAATTTGACAGTCCGCCATCTTGAATTCGTAAATTCTGACAGTTGATTGAAATAAGCGACCCCGAAAACCCCCAAGTTCCAAGTTTGGTGCAAATCGCATTAACTTTAAAATTTGACAGTCCGCCATCTTGAATTCGTAAATTCTGACAGTTGATTTGAAATAAGCGACCCCGAAAACCCCCAAGTTCCAAGTTTGGTGCAAATTGCATTAACTTGAAAATTTGACAGTCCGCCATCTTGAATTCGTAAATTCTGACAGTTGATTTGAAATAAGCGACCCCGAAAACGCCCGAGTTCCAAGTTTGGTGCAAATCGCATTAACTTGAAAATTTGACAGTCCGCCATCTTGAATTCGTAAATTCTGACAGTTGATTTGAAATAAGCGACCCCGAAAATCCCCGAGTTCCAAGTTTGGTGCAAATCGCATTAACTTTAAAATTTGACAGTCCGCCATCTTGAATTCGTACATTCTGACAGTTGATTTGAAATAAGCGACCCCGAAAACCCCCAAGTTCCAAGTTTGGTGCAAATTGCATTAACTTTAAAATTTGACAGTCCGCCATCTTGAATTCGTAAATTCTGACAGTTGATTTGAAATAAGCGACCCCGAAAACGCCCGAGTTCCAAGTTTGGTGCAAATCGCATTAACTTGAAAATTTGACAGTCCGCCATCTTGAATTCGTAAATTCTGACAGTTGATTTGAAATAAGCGACCCCGAAAACCCCCGAGTTCCAAGTTTGGTGCAAATCGCATTAACTTTAAAATTTGACAGTCCGCCATCTTGAATTCGTACATTCTGACAGTTGATTTGAAATAAGCGACCCCGAAAACCCCCGAGTTCCAAGTTTGGTGCAAATCGCATTAACTTGAAAATTTGACAGTCCGCCATCTTGAATTCGTAAATTCTGACAGTTGATTTGAAATAAGCGACCCCGAAAACCCCCGAGTTCCAAGTTTGGTGCAAATCGCATTAACTTTAAAATTTGACAGTCCGCCATCTTGAATTCGTAAATTCTGACAGTTGATTTGAAATAAGCGGCTTTATTAAGGAATATTTATCCAAAAAGGGCTTTTGCAGGCTCTTTTCATTTGAATCGTATTCGATTCGAATGGTTTCAGGAATAGGCCCCGAGCAGTCCAGTCGCCAGTCGCCACGGATAAAGCGTCGCCACGGAAAAAACGTCGCCACGGCAAAAGCGTCGCCACGGAAAAAACGTCGCCACGGCAAAAGCGTCGCCACGCCAACAATCAGTTTTACCCCTCGGCTAAAGATGTTTCACATCAAAAATATTAATAAATTAGAAAATTGGCAACATGGAATCTAGTTGAAAAATAATGTTATATTGGAGTGCAATTATTTAGGGTTTCTCAAAAAAAGGCATTAAGTTTGTTTTAGAATTGACATTCATTATTATTATTATTTATAACGTTTTTAGATTCAATGGAACGATTTTCAATTTAAATGAAGCTATTTTCGAATTACATAAATGAAACCGGTTTCAAATCGAATGAAATTATTTTCAAATTAAATGCAACTACATATTTTAAAATAACATGAAGCCTCAAAAAACTAAAAATTATTACAAAGAAAAAAAGAGCCCATATAGGATCACTTCGTTGTCCGTCTGTCTGTCTGCCAAGACCGTTTTTCTCCGGAACGCGTGGAGGTATCAAGTTAAAATTGATATCAAATACTCAGGTCTACTGTCCCTTAGAGCTGTGAAAAACAAACTTCTAAGTCAACACAATCAAAAGATACGGCCGCATATGCCGCATATTTTGACACTCGCAAGGGAATCAAAACCTATAGGGTACTTCCCGTTGAAATTAAATGCATTTGGCGGGAAGCACAAGTAAAGGAAAAAATCCGAAAACTGTAAATTTGTAGTTACATCACAGAAAAAAATATTTTTATACGGAACCTTCGGTGCGCGAGTCCGACTCGCACTTGGCCGGTTTTTTTTCTAATAATTTGAAGTTACAATAAAATATTCATGTACATATAATTCTTACTACGTAGTACTATTGAAGATGTTGACAATTTTCTGCATGTGGTTTGCACTTTGATAGGACGAGCTGGATGTTGATCATGGAGAAGTCTTACATCGCCAATGTTAAATTTTAATGACAAAACTTTTTTCAAAATTAAATTGTATACCCATTCCATATTAAGCGATACTAACAGAGAATATAAAATATTATATTATATGTGTAGTTGCGCAAAGTGCTCGGTAATTAAATCAAAATATGGTATGGTGGATTGTTTTGCAAATCCCACATAGAGACAATCGTCAACCTCTTCACTAGTACCACTAATAATAATTCAAAACAGTTGATATAAATAAAATAAGTTAAAATCAGCACCGATTTTTTTTTAATGTTTTTTATTAATTTGTAAATGCATGTGTTGGTTACTATGTAGAGAAATGGAAGTAAATATCGTTCAACCAAATTGAGTGAAAAAACGGAGATTTTAAATTGTATTGGCCACAGAAGATATCAAATATTCCACGAAAAATACAAAAAGTAGTATTTTATACAAAACTAGCTGGAAACACCCGCTTCGCTGGGTTATTTTTTGGTAGTACAATATTGGACACGTTTTTTTTTAAATGAATTTTATAAATTGTCTTTCGTCGCACACTTCTTATAAACTGAAGCATGTGCATCACATTTCGTCTTATATAGTCTCAGAAGCCATCCTCACTACCCACTTAATTTTCAAAAAATTTGGAAAACGTTTTAAAAAGCTCTAAAATATATTTAAATGTCGTAAATCACTTGAAACTAATTCTAATCGTTCTAGAATGTTTTGTATTGTTCCGATAATTTTAGTGTGATTAACAACTTTTAAATATATTTTAGAATTTTGCAGTACGTTCTAAACTAATTAGAATCATATTTCACTGATTTAAAACATTTAAATATATTTTAGAATTTTTCACAATGTTTTCGAAATTTCCAGAACAATCCAAAACATTCAAAACCGATTCGAATCATATTTAAGTCTCGAAATTTGTTGAACAATCCAGAACAATCTAGAGTCCGATTAGTATTATTTTTTTAAATAATTAACATTTAAATATCTTTTAGAACTTTCCAGATCATTCTGAAATTTATAGAAAAATTCAGTACGTTCTAGACCAATTGGTATCATTCTTAAAGAAAGTTATCGAACTTTTGAGAAATTTCTCGAATCTTCTAGTCAGTTCCAGAAAGTTATTGAACTTAAAAAGAAATTTCTCAAATCTTTTAGATAGTTCCAGAAAGTTATCGGACTTTCGAGAAAAATCTAAAATCTTCCAGAAAGTTATCGAACTTTCGAGAAATTTCTTAAATCTTCTAGAGAGTTCCAGAAAGTTGTCGAACTTTCGAGAAACTCAAATCTTCTAGATAGTTCCAGAAAGTTGTCGAACTTTCGAGAAATTTCTCGAATCTTCTAGAAAGTTCCAGAAAGTAATCGAACTTTCGAGAAATTTCTCGAATCTTCTAGTTAGTTCCCAAAAATTATCAAACTTTCGAGGAATTTCTCAAAGCCTCTAGAGAGTTCCAGAAAGTTGTCGAACTTTCGAGTAATTTCTCAAATCTTTTAGATAGTTCCAGAAAGTAATCGAACTTTCGAGAAATTTCTCTTCTACGCCACTATGATTCTCAACGGCTCAATTAGAGTCACAAATTTTCGAAGTTAACTTTTTTCAACCCCCATATCTTTTACACCCTTATAGCTATCGACTCGCAACCACCATAGTGCACGATGGGAAGCTTGGGGTTACTACCCCACACAAACACTTTTCATCTGTGATGTGTAGTTTTGGCTGCAGAGTGAAATATAGGCACGCACACGTCCATTTTTATATATATAATAGATTACTTGAATTAGTTGAATTAAAAGAAATATAACTATCTATTTTTAATTACAATAATGAATTAGTTTTTTCTCCAATCATTCAAAAATAACCTCTAAATGTCCAAGGAAAATTCTTATTAACCAAATTATTCTTCAATCATTAGCTTAGAATTATTTTAAAATTTAACGAAGTTATGGATAGGGTAACTCTTTACATGTGCTTCATCTTTTTTTTTTATTTTACACTGACCGAATATTATTTTAACGTGTTTTACGTTTGACGTAAATATATTGAAACTATTTAAAAAATGAAACAAAATAATATTAATATAAAACAATTTGTTATTTTTAGTTTTCTGATGTTTCATTTCATTTGAAAATGGTTTAATTCTTTTTGAAAGTGGTTTCATTTTATGTAGTGGTTTCTAGATAATAACATTCGTCTCATAGACTCCCGGACTCTGTCAGTTTTGCGAATTCGTGACGTTCCCGCACACTTTTAACATCTGCCAAGAGTGCAAACGCTAATTTTTACCACTTTTCTATTTTATAGTTGAAATATTAAAATACTTCTCTTAAGAAACGCTTGTTTGTTTGAAATAAATAAAGGTAATATAAAAATATTCTTGTTTTTAATTCGTCGTCTATGAGTCGAAAGATTAGTTACAGAGTAACACTGATTTAAGTTTAGTTATCTACGGTTAAAATCAAAATAAGATTTCAGTTCTACTGCGTTGCTGGAAATAGAATAAACTATTGTTGTAAAAATCGATTCAAGATATTTGAAATTGATATGATCGCATTATTTAATCCTCTGAATCACACTGAGAGATTCGCACGACTCGACTTTGCTAGGTGCGGCAAGGTCACCGGAATTACATACGTATGTACGTTTCTAACGATGAAAACGAGCACAAAATAAATAAAATAAAAGCTCACGCTAGGCTAACTAGTAATAATTAAACGCAACTAAGAAAACCAAGAGCGCGTGATTTTTAGACTATTTGCAGAATTCTCATGATGATGAAATTCATTGAGAACTTTTAGTAACTAACTCTCAACCTCGCAAGCGTAAATCCCGACGATTGATTCACGAGAAAATGATGCTGGCGGTGGTGGTTCCAGGCAATACTCGATCTTACCTCGATTATTATTATTTCCGGTTTTTCACGGATTTAATTCTTTTCCCATGTTTTACTCTTAATTTTTTATAAATATGAAATTGTATTGATCTTCAGCGCATGTATCAATTTAAAAAATTTAAATATACTCGTATTCATCTTATAGTAAATTTAAATTCTCACTTTGTTTTTCAAAACAACAAAACTAGAACCAAATCGCATTAGTTCGACAAGTGCAAAATCGGATGTTTAAAAAAAATCATCATTATTGTAGTAGTCGGGCAGAGTTCGCATCAATTATAAAAAGTTAAAACAGAATAGATCCAATTAACAATTACGCTATTAAAGAAGAGCACATATTTTTAGAATTTTAATAAATTATATTGTCCAGGTAGGTAGTAAAAATTAAATTGAAATATTGTTTAAATAAATAATTTTAGCGTTGTTTAGAATTGGGAAAATTTATAAAACATATTTAAAAAACGTCTGTTGAAATTAGAAATTAATGTTGGACCATTTTTGGGTTTAATTTAATGTTTTACAAATGGCATTTTACACCCCTATCATGAATTCCGCCGGAGACTCGATTTCAAGTCCGCTCCACTGAACGCTATCATGAGTTCCAACGGAGCGGAATAATTTTTCGAACATTGTTCCAGTGGAAATTTTCGTATCATGGATCTCCACTGAAACGTCAAATTTTGCAATTTTCTCTCCGTTGGCTAAACGCGGTGGAACAGAATTGTTTTGACCGTTTTTACGTATTTGCGGCAAGTAAAATCTGCCTTTTTAACGCTTACTTTGCTTGTTAAACGAAAGCATATTTAATATTGAAATTCAACTATTATGTGTTTGCAATTATTAAAATTAAATAATTTGTTCTTGAACAGGTTTTTCCAAACAATGGCGAAGACGACAACTGCTTCGTAATACAAAAAAATAATAAATATGTTATATAAAAGGGAGTGCATAACGAAAGGCTTCCCGAATGCTGGAAAAATTGTTATAAATTCGTTTTTTTCTTTAATTAAATGTATATTAGATTAAATAAATTATAATGAAAAATGTATGCGACGTTACTCAAATTTAATGGATAATTTTGGTTTCACCTCTCTTGTCTTAAATTTCTGTAGCTGCAAAATTATTTTCTTCTTCAGCAAACAAAAAAAAAACCAACTCTATCCATTTTCACATAAAAACTATTCAGTTTAATTTCAAAAACAACGAAGAAATATTTGACATTTGGCTCGCAAGATAATTCGATCTTAAGTTACGTATGGCAATGCTCTTCATCAATTCCAGCGGAATTCATGATACTCTTTCGAACTCCGGCGGAAATTTCATTTCGAGCGGAATTTAATTCCGCACGGAATTCATGATAGGGGTGTTAAATAGATATAATGTTAAAGCTAAATAGTTGTGGTTTCTTCATATTCAAAGAATTTATATTTTTTACTTCTAGAATAATGGAAAAATGTCTAACTAAATTCTACAAAACTTGGCTTTACCTCATAATAATACTTAAATATCCGGTAAACAAAAATGATCAGGAAATTGCTAAACTAGAAAAATTTTATGAAGATGACTTGCGCTTCTGTCCAGAATGTTTTCCCGCAGATTGTACAAAATTAGCCAAAGAAATCGAATTTACGGAGGATTTTACAGGCACCCTGAACAATCTATTTGGAGTTAAACAGACCAGATATGGTTTGATGAAAAATAATGCGACCAAAGTAGTCATAAAGTACTTAGCTCTTCAAGAAAAATTCAACTATATCCTCGGCGGGTACAATAAAGACCAGACTGAAGGAGAACGTGATCGGATTTGTGATCGTCAAGGTAGCGAATTAATCCTTAAGGAGCTCTTCTTTGAAAAGTCGCGAATCGACGGATTTCAGTATTGTCCATCTGAAAAGGTTGATGATTTCGTTAAATTCATTGCGGGAAGTTTTTCAAACTTTTCTACCTGGGTACAAATGAACGTTAACATTCAGCCGCTCATTCTTCCCATTTTGAATATGTACGATTTTCCAGTGCCTAATTTTTATGGATCGTGTGGATTTACAATCTACGAATCCTACGAAGGACTTCCGCTCGTGCATTTCTACAGCCATCCTTTTATTTTTAAGGCAAAGATTGCCATTCAGTTGCTGGAAGCTGCTTTAAAATTCAGCGAAGGCTTCAACGGATACAAAATGTACTTAACCGATATGAATCCCGACAACATCGTCTACAACGAGGAGTCAGGAAAGGTGATCTTCATTGATCTAGACAACATAATTGTCGTGGACTCAACATGCAAACCAAAAAAAATTGGTATTCATCGACATGAATTTCTTGAGTGCAATGGATGTTTTGCTTATGTGCCCGAGGAAATTTGCTCTTTTAATAAAAGTGATTTGAATTTATTTTCGATTTGCCAGTTATTAAATGAGGACCTTTATGGAGATGTTACGAAGGGTTTCCTCCATCCAATTCCTGAAGACTTAGACAATTCAGAGACATTGCGCAAATTGTTAGATTTATGCGTGCAGTGCGAAGGAGAATATTGTGCAAATCGTTTTCAAACTGCCAAATTACTTATTGAATATTTTAAGACCTTTGTTTTCGAATAAATGATTTTTAATAAGATCTTGAATACGTTTTATAAAATAATTACTTTTTATACATTTTCGCAGTTTCACAAGGAAAATAAGGCTATGTTAGTTACATTTATTTTGCTGTTTCATGAATTAATTTTACTGGCTAGGTAAAAAATGTACTTTTTTTAACATGTTACGTGGGTATGATGAAACTTTTAGTCATGGAAGTTTTTAAGCATAACAGCACAACTTTTTTCAAATTTTTTATGTGTTTCTGTTTATACAGTGGCGATAAAATAAATAGCACACTTATATACATACATCGACATACTTTGCTCGAAAGAATGCAACATAACAACATAAAATCCAATCCAATTTGGATTGATCGCTTCATAAGATATTTTCCCACCAATTAAGACATCTTACGATATTGCCTTTCGATAATAGTAGCGTCTTTCTTGCAACGCGATTGAACAAATTATTTTCACGTAAACGGTTCGAACAACTAAACCGTCGATCCTGGGAGCAGTCTTTCGAGTACGAATTTAACGTATTTTTGAAGAGACTCAGTTGCTTCGTAGTGGCGAATAGCGTTAACGACTTTCTTCCTTGAACAACCCAAACTTCTTTTAACGTTTCGATCACGCGTTTCCTGATAACTGCTGTCGCATGTAGTCCTCGTCCCATATTGCTGTGCGATTAAAGATAATCATAATACTTAATTCTTAAATAATAGCGAGAGTTTGTCACTATAACTTACTTTAACTGTTATACGATTTCACGTCATAAATTGTTCCAAATATAAAAAAGTAGTAAGAAATTGTACAACTGAAATGCTAATAGCTTGTTGTACAGAATTTAATTACAGAAGCAGTAAGTATAGTGAGAATTTAGACACTGTAGAGATTACATTTCAGAACACGGTAGCACCTCGTTATAGTTATGTTGTATTCTTTCGAGCAAAGTATGTTGATGTATTATAAGTGTGCTATTTATTTTGTTGCCACTGTATATAGCGAATTTTAAAATTCTAAAAAATATTATACAGTTATGGCCAACTAATTAGAAACACCAAAGGTATCTACCAAAAATTTGAAGAAAAGACTTGAGCTGGCCAAAGAATATGTTGAGTGGGACTTGAAAACGTGGAAAAATATTTTATTATCGGGCCAAAGTTAATTTAGTCGGTTCGAATGGAAGATGTTGAGTTTGGCGTGGAATAATACTGCGTTTAAATCTCAATATACCAAGCAATGTGTAAAGTTCGATGGAGGCAATGTCATGGTGTGGGGTTGCTTTTCCTGGAAAGGTGTTGGCCCCATTTGGATAAATGGTAGAATGGACCAGCACCAGTACCTCGACATCTTAAAAGAAGTGTTGGAACCATATGTCGAGGAACAATTGTCCGTGCTTTGGAAATTCCAACAGGACAATGATCCGAAGCATACTGCACGAATAGTTAAGGAATGGTTGACAACAAAAAGTATAACAGAAATGGAGTGGCCTGCATCGAGCCCCGATCTTAACCCCATCGAAAATCTATGGGCAGAAGTAAAAAGATCCGTAGGGCAGCGAAATTACTCTTCACAAAATGAGCTTTACCAAGCCATCGAAGAAGCTTGGTACAATATCCCACAACGGACTTGCCAATTTCTAATAGAGTCTGCCTTGCAGAATGTTACAGGTTATAAAGAGCAAAGGCCACCCAACGAAATATTATTATAGTTGACCTTATAAAATCCAATTAATTAACTTAATGGTTCTAATCAGATGACCAGGTCAAAGACGACTTTTGTTGAAAAATCGAAATCTTTATGAAGAAACAGCCTAATTATTTTCAAATTTTCTGAATATGTTTTAAGTTTAAACCAGAATAATTAATAATGTAAGAAAATGAAATCGAAATGAACACTGTTTTCATTTTCATTTCATTATTTGTTTTAAAAAAATTGTTATCGTCGTTTCTATTTAGTTGGCTATAACTGCATATGTATGTAGGTATATGAAGATTTTTAAATTTGAGAAGTGCATCAAATTGCCATGATATTTTGCCATCCAAACTTCAAACCTGGAATCAGATAAAGTTTTTGGGCCAAAGTTGATATATACACTCCCGTGCAAAAGTATTTGAACACTTTGAATTTTGCTTATAATGCGCTAGGTCGAAAATTGTGAAATGACCAGCCAACAAGTCGAGAAAATATTATGGAAAGACCACAAAAATACTGGTCATTGAAACAAATTTAATATTGGTTGACAGAATGCCAAAATTACGCGCCGCTGTAATTAAGGCAAAAGGGGCACATTGATGAAAGCAATATATGAGCTACTATTATAAATTATTATATATTAACTGGCCTTTATTGAGATACATATTTTGTTTATATATTAAATAATATAAATCCCTGAATAAATTTTTTAAAGTCCATTTTGTGTTTAAATTTCAACAATAAACGCAAGTTTCAAAGTGTTCAAATACTTATGCAAGGGAGTGTACATTATGTCGTTCTTAAATCCTAGCGTGGTAATATGCTAACACATTGTTGTCGACGAAATAAATATAATCAATAATTGAAAAACGATTGCTTTGGTGCGAAGAAAAAGCCCCCTTTTTGAAACGAGTTAAACAAAAGTTAAGGGATCATTGTAGTTTATAATTTTCAAAAAAATATTTTTTTATATATATATAATATTTTTTTTTATTTTACCTACATTTTTCGGAAGTAGTAAGGTGCAGGCATCGCTGCTGATTAAGGGTAAAATTTTTTTATAATCCTTCATTAAAAAACTTTAAACACGTCTTTCTCAAAACATCATTTTTTCGGTCGGCGACGGGTTTTTTTTCGGAACCACTGAATCGATTCTTATGAAATTTCAACCACATATTCTAAACTACCTACCGCCATTTTATTATTTATCTAATATTTATTGATAAATAAATGATCCCTAGATTGCGCGAGAGCCACAGTCATACTGAATCTAAATATTTTTAATTTTTTCGTTTTTAATGAGCCTGTATCGAGATATCAACGCCATTAGCGACATATGTACATACATACATATCTACGTTTCGAGCAGTTACGTTTGCCTGCTATTTTTGTGTATTAAAATGTTTAAAACAAATAACGAACAATTGTTTTAGTTATTTCGAGATTGTATTTATTAAGATCAATATCAATACCTACAATATAATAATACATTCTTAAAAAAATTTACAAAAAATACCCTTTTTTAGAACATCTAAGCCAGAATGATCCCTTAATTCCCCAATTAGCAGGTTAACATTGATTCTGTTGTAGATTTTCCCTCTTTTTGGTTCGCAGTTACGAAAAATATCGGGATAATATATTTCATATAGCTGAATTCTTATGAGAACTTTTTCAGGTAATTCAGTGTCAGATTTTTCTTAAGCCAGATTCTATTAGTACAAAAATTGTTAGGTTATTCAAAAATTTGCACTTAATTAAATGTTGTTAAGGGAAAACTACAAAGGCTTTTTAGCAATCACTTTCCTCATTATATTTGATTTTATAAATAATCCCCAGCGAAAGTTGCTTGACTTCAACTAGACAACACAAAAGCACTTAAAAAAGGAACAAAAGAAAATTCCGTCTCATTAGCGAAAAAAAACCTGCAAGAAGATAATTTTAGAGTTCAATTGAGACTTAGTTCCCAACTACCGGGATACTCTTGTTGGACGATTTTCATCCGAAAATAAATGATCCCACTTTTGTCTTACAATTAGACTCTTTAGATAGTGCCCAGAAGTACTTATTCTTTGTGCAGTGCCGGTGAAAATGACCGAAAGTTTACTCCGAAAGTGTTGTGTAAAAACCGATAAAATTCTTGGAAGGTTTTGTTAAAATAGTTCATTTTTAATTTTTTCATTATTGTTGAACTATACTGCTTTTAGGTATGTAGTTGCAGCCGTTGATATTCAACCAGGTGAACTTATTCTTTGTGAAACACCAACTGCTGTTTTACCAAGATGGGACAGTTTTATTTTATGCTCCAATTGTTTTCAAGAGTCTGCAAGGACATGCAAGTAAGTAAAAAAAATATATTTTAAAGGTGTTTTACCCTTGAATTAATACTTTTGTTCTTGCAGCCAGTGTAAATTCTTCCCTTTATGCATTAGTTGTAAAAATCACACGTACTCCGATTGCGCATTTTTCGAAAATCTCAACGATATTCCAAAGAAATTTCTTTTGGAAAATTTCGCTGCATACGGTCCTTTGAAATGTCTTCTACTCATGGAGCATCCGAACATGAAAGAAGCGTGGAATGTCTTTTTGAGGATGGAGTCTCATCAGGAAGAGCGCAGAAATTCAGAAGAGTGGAAAGAGCTTGAAAAAACTGCTGTAAGGCCTCTGATCGATTCAGGAATAGTTCGGCATTTTAAAAAATATCCAGTTGATGCCGAATTCCTTCAAAAAATTTGTTCTATTTTGGATGTGAACACATTTGAGGTACGAGGACCAAGTAATTACCCTCTAAGGGCTATTTACCCCACTGCCGCACTATTGGCTCACGATTGTGTTCCTAACGTAATGACGGCGATTGATGGCAATTTTAGCTTAAAAATGTTTGCTAATGTTCCAATTAAAAAAGGAGAACTAGTTTCCACCAGCTACACCAATCCCCTAGTTGTGAGCTCCCTTTTATTTAAAAAAAAAATTAGTTTTAAAGCAATTTTTTTAAGGGTACTGCTCAGCGACAGTTGGGCTTAAAAATGGGAAAATATTTCGATTGTAAGTGTAAAAGATGCCAAGATCCAACAGAACTCGGTTCGTACATGAGCGCTTTAACTTGTCCCCAATGCAAAGGATTCGTTATACAAAACGGATCGAAATGGTCTTGTGAAAAATGCTCATATTTCTTAGAAACTGAGGAAGTCGACAAGATTCTTTCAGCGGCTAATGAAGAAATATTTCAGGCACAAGAAGATATTCAAGAAATGGAAATGCTTATTGCAAAATATACACCGATTCTCAATCCAAACCATTACATGATCATTGATCTTAAGCAAAATGTTGCAGCAATCTTACGATCAATTTGTATGAACAGCATTGCAAAACCAGGGAAAAAGGTTTTTGAACGAAAACTGCAATTATGCAAGGAAATTATTCCGGTGATTAGAATTGTTGAGCCGGGAATATCGCGACTAAAATCCATTGCTCTTTACGAGTATGTGATTCCATTTTTGGAACTAGCAAGGAGAAATTTTGAAGATTCTACAATAACTTCTAAAGATTATTTGGTAGGTTCGATTAATTTTTAAAGTTATAGCAAAAGGAAATTAATAGAAAATGAATTCTTAGTTACAACTATTACAAGGAGAAGAACTCCTGAGGGAATCTCTGCAAATGCTGCTTTATGAGCCGGGTGATACTCCTGAAGGAATGTTGACGAGGAGAGGGTTCCAGAAACTAAAAGAGCTGCAAACGAGAATCGTTGAAATTGGTGCAAACATTGCAGAGTAACGTATGAAGTAAAAAAATAATTATTTGCAGCATTTTCTTGAGGACAATGGTTTTTGAATGATTTTGCAATTTGTTATTTTAGATAGAGAAAGAAATAAATATATATATATATACATATAATATCTGCAGAATACCCATTATTTTATTATGGAAAATTTAAAATATTAGAATTTGTTTCAGAATATCAACTATTATTTTAGTCCCCATTTATTTAGAGTTTTGAGCTATGTTACCGAGAACAGCGTTTTGTCGTTTAAACCCACGGCAAGTAATATGTTTTCTATAGGTTTAATATTAAGAGCTACAAATATATTATATTAATTTTCACATACCTCTTAGAACTCGCCTTTATAGGCCAAATGAAAAAGGGTTTTACTTCATGAAAATCCCAACTGAAAATTAAATTAGGACCCGACTCGTATGATATTGTTTCTGAGAGACGCTGTAATAAAAATAAATAAATAAGTAAATTAAATATTTACATATGTATATGGATTACCGTCTTGTAACTTTGCGCCGATTTCAAAGATATCCCTTTGAAGTTTTTGAAATTCCTGGAACGCTTTTTCTGTAAGAATTCCTTCAGGAGTATCGCCCGGTTCATAAAGCAGCATCTGCAACGCTTCCCTCAGCAAACCTTCACCTTTCAAAAGCTGTGATTTAACAAATATTGTGCTTCATTAATTAACTTATTTCCGTTAACAACGTCCAATGGAATTAAAAACGTACACCGATTTTTATTATTTTTCTATTTTGTATTTTGCATTTCATACTTTAAATTTGTATAAGTTTTGAAACATTAATTTTAAATGAACGATAACTCAATTCATTTTAAGCTATTAACACATTTTGCGCCGAACACGTAAAATAAGTCTTTTCCGTGTCGTCACTTAACAGTGCGGTCACGTAAAAATACGTTTTAAATATTTACTTGTAGTTTTTTTCATGTTTTTATTCTTAGTAAATATTATATTTTTACAAAATTTTTCCAAATATTTACAATTTCTATATACAGTGCTACGTAAAAGTTTAGGACCACCGATAAATTTAGAGTGAACTCATATTTCTAAATTGTTTTATTCAAATGTTCCTTAAAATGAATCTAAAATTCATCATTATAATAAGGTAGATCTGAATCTCAACAAAACATAAATGTGAAAGAAAGCCAAGTTAGTAACAAAAACACTTGCAAGATAAGTACTCTGATAACGGCTTCGCTAATAAAAGAAGTGAGATCTAACTGGGTACCAAGCTCTTTCGAAGTTCCTTAAATCATAGCTCCTGTCATGCATAACGTTCTTCAGTTGTTTTAAAAGAAAATTTGTTATGTACTTTGCTACTCAATAGTGCGGCTTGGCAAGTTCTGACCCACAAACTTTAATCCTTGCGTTTGAGAACAATTTAGTTAAGTTTCATCGATCTAGTCAATCAAGTATTTGAACGTCTATTACGCGATATTATTTACAGAAGAAGGAATGTATTGACTTACGTGGTTATTTGTCCAGAATAAGGAAGTGTTTGCAGCACAAAAAGTATGTTTCAGAAAAACGTAACTTATGCGATTTATGAAATGACCGATTCAATTGAAGAATATGCTACTTGAAGAATGGAGAGATTTACCACATAAAATGCTTAAAAATCTTTTTGAATCTTTGCCTCGCAGAATTGCTACTTGTATTCGAGCCAAAAGCTATTATTTCAAAGGTTAAATAGTTAAATTAATATCTTGGAGAACAAAAATGTTTTTTACATAGGTACTCAACTGAGGAATTTTCCATTTCTGTTATTGTTTACAACTTAAAACTAAATGAAGTTATTTTTCATAAATTCAAGAATACCTTCCTACTTTTATTATAATGATTATTATTATATAATAACATTTGAACAAAACAATTTAGAAATATGAGTTTACTATAAATTCATCGGCGGTCCTAGACTTTTACGCAGCACTATATTTTAATTATTTAAAGTGATCATATCCTGATACCGCACTAACATTTCAAGCCAATAAATTGTGTTTTTTTCTGTTTTTTACCTAAAGCCTAATTATGAATCATAATATAAAAATTTTGCGGAGTAAAATGTGTTAATATTATTTGCAAATTTTAAAATCAACTCCAATTTGCAGAACTTAGTTGTTACTAGAGAATAAAACCTACCAAGTATTCCTCAGAATTAATTGAAGAATCTTCGAAATTCCTCCTTGCTAATTCCAAAAATGGAACAACGAATTCGTACAGAGCAATTGATTTTAGTCGCGATATTCCCGGCTCAACAATTCTGATCACCGGGATTATTTCCTCGCAGAGTTGCAGTTTTCGTTGAAGAACTTGTTTCCCTGGTTTTATGATGCTGTTCAAACAAATCGATCGTAAAATTGCGGCAACATTTTGCTTAAGATCGATGATCATGTAATGGTTTGGATTGAGGATCGGCGTGTACTTTGCAATTAATAGTTCCATTTGTCGTAGATCGTCTTGAGCCTGAAGTATTTCCTTATTTGCAATCGATAGTATTTTATCCATTTTCTCGATTTGTAAGGAATATGAGCATTTTTCACAAGACCACTTCGATCCGTTTTGTATAACGAATCCTTTGCATTGGGGACAAGTTAAAGCACTCATATACGAACCGAGTTCTGTTGGATCTTGGCATCTTTTGCACTTACAATTGAAATATTTTCCCATATTTAAGCTCAACTGTCGTTGAATAGTACCCTAAAATATAAAATTGATATACAAAATATCTTTTTAATTAAAAAGGTGCTCACAAGAAGTGGGTTGGTGTAGCTGGTGCAAACTATTTCTCCTTTTTGAATCGGAGAGTTTGCAAATATTTTTAAAGTATAATTACTATCATTAGTAATCATTACATTAGGGACACAATCATGAGATAAAAGTGCAGCGGTAGGATAAACGCCTCTCAACGGATAGTTAGAAGGCCCTCGAACCTCAAAAGTATTTATGTCCAAAATAGAACAAATTTTTTGAAGGAATTCGCCATCAACTGGATATTTTTTAAAATGCCGAACTATTCCTGAATCGATCAGAGGCCTTACAGCAGTTTTTTCAAGCTCTTTCCACTCTTCTGAATTTCTGCGCTCTTCCTGATGAGACTCCATCCTCAAAAAGACATTCCACGCTTCTTTCATGTTCGGATGCTCCATGAGTAGAAGACATTTCAAAGGACCGTATGCAGCGAAATTTTCCAAAAGAAATTTCTTTGGAATATCGTTGAGATTTTCGAAAAATGCGCAATCGGAGTACGTGTGATTTTTACAATTAATGCATAAAGGGAAAAATTTACATTGGCTATAAAACGAAAATTATAAATTCAATGATAGTGCCCTTTTATTAAAAATAATTTTCTTAATTTACTTGCATGTCCTCACAGACTTTTGAAAACAATTGGAGCAAATAACAAAACTGTCCCATCGTGGAATAATGGCAGCAGGTGCCTCGCAAAGAATAAATTCGCCAGGATGAATATCAACAGCTGCTTCCACATATCTAAATAAGTTATTCATAAAAAAATATGAAATAACTAAAATATCAAAATATTAAACAGAACCTTCCATAAATATTATCAGTTTTAACAACACAGCACTTTCGGAACAAACTTTCACTCATTTTTAAACACTGCACAAAATTACGGAGCTCTACACGCTTAGATCAAGGATTGGATCATAAATGAATTATATTTTATTTTCGGAATAATTCGCATAGCTAGTGAACGCGAACAAATCTCTAATTGACATCTAAAATTATCCTACATTAAATAAAATTATCTTACAACATTCGCACTTATGAGACAATTGACTTTGCTCTTGTTTTTAGTTATTTTTTTGTGAATGCTGCCGTTGAAATATTTTGTAAGTTAATGCAATTTTACTAGGCTTAATTAATGAGGTGATGAAGATTTTTTGAATAGAAAGACTCTTTTTTCTCGAAAAAGTCGCTTTTAGAGTAAATGGTCTATGCAAAAAAATGGCAATGTTTTCTTCAGAATATTTCTACTAATCTGATTAAATGAAACAATTTTAAGAAATTTCAACTTGTTGCAGAGTAAATGGCGTAATTAGTAGAAAAATTTCTTTGGAGCGGAAAAAATTAATGGAAAAATGTAGACGATTTGTTAATTATTGAATAAAAATATTTTGGAAATTTTGGATTCTAGTGGAAGGGAAGTAAAAAAAAAGACACATCTTTAGTTGTTCGATTTTTTTTTCTTTAATATTATCAGCTTTTTAGTCAGAGAAAATATCCTTTAACATTAGCGAAAACATCACCATAAAATTTGAAATTTTTCTACAAAGTCTCGGTTTGATTCTTTTTCTTTTTCTCACAAATACTTAACGCTTATAATTAACACTTAAAAAGAAAAAAGATGTTGACTCTCTGATTACGTACAAATCACAAATATTTTTGTTTTTTATTTTCTTTTATATATGTATTTCTTTTTTGTATATGTACAAATGCAATAGAAATATCGTTACATGGTCTGAATAGACTACACACAGATTTTTTTAATGGAAAAGTATAGTTTTAGGCCTCACTTATTTTTTGGTGTGACCTATTTTTTTAAATGTTATAAATTCCTTTCTTTTTTCATAAGTTGTTAATTTTGATTAATTGAGAAATGTTTCAGTTACTAATTGTTTTTTTTTTTAAACCAAATTAAAATGCGTAAGGATTAAAAATATCGTATTACCTGGGATGGATGAATGCGTGATTTTTTTTTTTTTTTTGCTTGCAGTGCGTTTAGGTCCTAGTGGATGGTCTTTGGCTAGAAAACCTTCTTGAAAAAAACGTCTCACCACAACAAGTTCGCGTTTTCAAAAACATAAATTAGTAAAGAAAATAACAAACATAAATTATAACGCTTAAATTTAAAAAAAAAGAGAGGATGTTTGGGGCAAATATTTTATAAGCTGCCATAGTTATTACAAAGACGTACACACGCTTTCTAAATTGGATATAATGCAAATTTTAAGTACGACATTAGTTTAAAAAAATAATAATAATAATAGAAAAAACATCTTATAGCTGATACGTTCAAACACGAGATGTAACTTTGCGCCGACATGTCGGGGCCGACTAAAATTTACATCCTCTTAAAAGTAAACGTTAAAAAGTTAATTAAGTAAATAAATTTCCTCAAAAAATAATTCAAAAAGGCAGAAAGTTATAAAAGACCTCTCTTGCTTTGATTTGTTTTTTTTTTGTATTTTTTTTTTCTAATATTTATTTTTGTTAGACTTTAAGCTCGTTTTGTTAACGAATGTATCCTCCTTTTTACTGGTGAAAGACGCTCTCCCCGTCCTCGACTAGGCGGCCCTTTAGTTGCCCTCGGGTTTGCGCAAGTTCGTGTCGTAGGCTCGGATAACCACAGACTGCGGCACAGCTCCACCTTCTTCTTGTGAGAAAGCATAGCCATCTATTTGGGAATGAAATATGTTAAAATATCTCTTCTTACTTTAATTAAATGTGTTTTATGGAATTTGCATTTCGAAATTATGAAAATGAAAGTGATTGTGAAAGATTTGTGTTTCAATTATCGTACAAGATGTTGCAATTATGGTGCAGATGATTTGATTTGAAACGATCCGAACTGTGAAGAGGATGTTGATAGAATTACTTTGAATAAGTTACTATAAACTAATTTTCTGCCTCTTTTATTTATTTTTTCTACAATTAAACAAACAGACAAATGGTGATCCTTTAAATATTCCGTCGCATATTTACAAATCTTAACAATTTCTCGAATTTAGGGTATCCTACTATATAATACTATAGTCCCATTGATATAGATAACTTGGATAAATCGGACTAACATAAAACAATTACGATGTGGCGAAAACTAAATAAAAAGTGATGGGTATAATGACTTAAATAGCTGAATTGCGTATAAAGTTGCTTAACGACTTATTTTACCAGGTATTCAGCTGTTTTCAATCGCTTCGCCTTAACTACTTGCAACAGATTACTCAAAATATTTACGTTTTTATAAGTTCTGGAATTTTCTACAAAATCGATATTATAGCATTCTAAAATTTCTTTATAAATTATACTTGGAAGACGTTTGATTGAAAGCATAATTCAAGTTTGGAAATGTTGTACTATCAGAATTAAAATTGTTTTTCCATTAAACTTAAGGATTAAGTTAACTTATTATTAGAACGAAAACATTTCTGGAGAGTTTAATTAAAGTAACTTTATCATAATTATGGGGCTAATTAAAACAATAACTGTTTAATTGATAAATTTAATTATAAGATTGGTTCTTAGTCTTCCCAAAAACAATTAAATCTGTTAAAAGAACCTTCCAACATTTTTCTATGTAAAATTGAGTTTAAGATATTGGCTTTTATGCATAAAAACTGAGCAAATGCTCAATCTTAATTTTTACGTGGAAAACTGGAGCTCAATCTCAATTTTTGTGAGATAAAACTCGGGTTTTCTATATAAAAATTGAGATTGAGTATTTGCTCAGTTTTTATGCATGAGAGCCATTGTCTGTTTTTCTAGAAATTTAAGTGACAAAAATGTGATGTACAGCTTAACTATGATCTTGATCTTTAGCGTATTTTTAAATTTGCAGCTTACCACCACCGAAATCTTTATCTTTTAAAAGCAATTAATAACGAAATAAAAAAACCATAATTTGTACTCACGCGACAACTCGAGTTCCGTGTCAACTCTGGTGTTTGCCCGTCGACTGAACACACTACGGACATTTCTCAGAAGTCTCGCAGTTTCGGTTAATCTGTAATTTGCACATGAGTTCCCTAATGGCTTTCCTTAAGACTCTTTATTTGTGATAAATTTGTTACTTTTTTTCAAAATACTTGCTTCCTTCTTTTCTTCATGCGTTTACTCACATTTACTCTTATTAGCAATTTTAGTAAAAAATTATAATAATCAAATATTAAGGTTTTCGGATGGGAAAGCACTTTCTGTTCTATGTTCGATTAAATCATAAAAGTGCACTTTGAGACCTGGATGTTGCGGATGGGATTTAGGTATAAAAACAAAATAAGTTTAATTAATAAAACAACAATTATTACAGAGTAGTAGCAAAAATAATAAATAATAAATTACTTTGAGAGTGCTGTAACTTTTTTCGATACATGTATTTTAAAAATTTTTAAGATCTAAAAATGCCCTAATTTCCTTTTAATCACAATATTTTAATTGAACTTTCTTCGTTTGCTCCACTTAAGATAATACCAAGTGAGGTGTGAATTGTGACGTTGTCGTGCTGAATTTTTACATTATGAATGGAATGTTAAATGTTTAATGACAAGCAAAATAAAATTTTAAAAGATGATGCAAGCAGCTTGCAAGAACAAGAAACGAGCCATGCTATTGGTGATTTTATTTTATTTTCCTTTTTATGTCGGTTAATGAATAAAGTCTGTGTAGGTATTTAATGTTTATTTATATTTAGATGATCTGAAATGTTTCAAATAATTTTGTTGTTATATTCTTTTATTCTAATTTAGTGTAACATTGTTTTCGTCTGGTTTTAGCTTAAAAAATGTTGTGCAATTTATTTTGCTGTTTAAAAATAATAATAATTTAATGTGCGTCAAAATGGGCATGAGAGAAGTGTAGTTGCACATTTGCGTTTATTTTTTAATTGTTTCTAAATTTACTTACACCTGATCAACGCTCCCAATGCATGCATTGTTCTGTAGAAAACGATTGGTTCTTTTATATAAATAGCAAAATTAACTCTGTTGTTAGTTAAGAAGAGATAACTAGCGGAGTAATAACAATAAAATAAAATGTTTGTACATTGCAATAACCATTAAAAAAGATTTAAAAAAGTGGAGTGTTGTGATAGAACTTAGAAATGTTCAAAGACAATCATAAGAATCGTGCAGTGTTTAATTTTTATTTTTATCTATTATTCTATTAAGTACGGATCTATTGTAAAATTAGCGATTTCGAAATGTTTAGACAATTTTGTTTTTACATTATTTAATTTAGTTAATTAAAAACTACTTCGAGATTCAATGAAGGCTTATAGGTGTAATAGATCCGTTCTCACCTACAGAAGATCTTTACTAAAGAAATTACTAAAACTTTTTATTTTATGAAGTTTGTCATCGGGCAGGTTCCATTTAATTTAATCATAAACATAAATATATCATTTATAAAAATTCTTCGAATTAAAATAATTTTTATATATCTTGTTTATACTTAAATTCTATAAAATTACAATATATTGTGTCATATTTAACAAAAAAACGATTCCTTCGTGAAAAATTCTAATATAAAGCCAAAATGACCGGCATAATCTTATAGGACGTAAAACAATTTCAAAAACTGTTTTGTATCAACAAAATCTGCTCGATGACTCACAATGCGAATTTAATGAAGATATCAAAATACAATTTACTAATTTCTTTTTTATTTATTTATTTATAATAAAGCAGTTGGTTTTTAGTGTTTATGAGCATATGTTACAAAAATACAATCCTTTGAATCTTTAATTCTTCTATGCCTCCTAATTCAACTCAAAGGACGCATTAATAAAACTGGCTTTTCAATGATTTTTATATAATTTAAAAATACAATTTCAAAACTGATACGAAGAAGATTTCGACAAATAAACGTCCTTCATTTAAATGTTGTTTTCTACTTTATTACTGTTAGTGTTATCACGATAACGTGATTTATTTTAAAACAGATGCGTTTCTGAATAATAAAAATATTTGGCTAGGAAATCATTAAATGAGATTGACTGTATTTCCATTAATAGAACTATTACTATCCAAATAATTTTATAAAAAAACACAACTATTTTAGAGAGTTTGTTAAATAATAGTTAAAATCCTCAAATTGAAGTAAGCATTTTTCTTATTATAATAGCATATACAATTTCATGGCTAAATCTATCCTATTAAATGCAAGTTTTCAAAGAAACATTTTTATTTAAGGAAGTTCGCATCTGTGCGTACAAATTAATTTAATTTTATAAGTGGAAAGCATTTCGAAGGGTGTTTGAATCGCTTTTTAAAACTTACCTCCTTTTTATATTTTTAAAATCGACCTAAATTATTCTATCACGAAATATCAAATTTATCAGTTTTAATAAAAAAAACAAAAAAGTAGGCCATATTCAGTAAATTCTTAACATATCCAATGTTACTTAAAGATAAAAATAATGGTCTTCTTTAACAAATGCAGAACGAAATTTGAAACTAAAGGAATTTAACTAACGTATCCATACTAATAATAATAACAAATAATATTGTTAAACGAAAATGTTTCAGAATTATTCAGTTTTTATGTACGTATGTGGAGGAAGCAGAACAACAAGATTTTGTTATTCTTTAATGGCGCTTTTATTATAAAATTTATTTCCTCATTTTAAAAGTTAAATAAGACTTTTGTAAGCAGTACCTATTTCTTGAGTAATTTCACTATCATTAAATTATTAAGTGATTGTGAACACTGCAGGTTAACTATCACTTTATTGTCAAGGAATGATGAACTGAAATTTTACTATCACTAAATTGTTTAGAGACAGTGTTTTAAAAGTTCACTACCACTTATTTGGAGCTCACTAATCTTGGAAATTTAGTGGTAGTGAAGTTTTTTATTTTTCTATTTATTTCTATTCTCATTTAAACTGCTCAGTTAACGTTTTGGATGGAAAGGTGCAGTTAAACACACAACTCGACCAAAGCAACTTACAACTAGGAAGAAAACAGTCACCTATAATCTAATATCTTCTAAACAAAAATAAGACCTTTTTCAAAAACCTTAAGGCACTACTCAGTGGGCTATAACAAGTAAAAGGCTATTTCGATTGTCAACGTTCGTTCCACTCAAGGAAAACACCTAGAAAAACTTAACTACGAAAAAACTTTCGCAATATCACAGAATGCCACTGAGGCAAAGTTGCATATCTAACAAAGTGCAAATCTTACGTAAATTGATAAAAATCGTATAGTATATTTAAAAAAAAAAATAATAAAATTGTCATCCGCTTAAATATGCAGCGTTGTCATAGTCGTTGAGGTGGAGCCACTGGTCCAAGCCTGGTGGGGTCCCACAGTGTTCAGTCCTCGCCAAGAAATGCAGACGGGCTCCCCGCTCCTTCTGAATCGGTTCGTGAACGGAAAGAAAATGAGAAGGAATCGTTTTTCATTTTTTCGAATAATCATTTTCTTTTGGCTACATTCTTTTTTTTATATATATTTTGTATTTGAAATCATAAAGCGAAGATTTTTTCTTGTTTTTTATCACAAAAACTTGCCGAACAGCAACAGAATGAAAAAAAAGTCACACAGTGTGATGCAGTGAGACACTATAGAAAGCGCGTGATTTCTCGCAAATATTTAATAATATTTTTATATTTTACAATTGTTTCATTTTTTATCTTATAATTACAAAATATGATTTCTTTCAGATTAAACAAAATTCTTTTTTTTGGAACAAAATGAAATGATACCAAAACCAGCAAAATGTAGGTCATAAAAGAAAAGTAAACATTTTGAGGACACCGCAACCGCAAGGGTACAAGGTGGGCCGCATAGCAAAATATTTGAACATTTTTGAGTAATAGCCTTTATTAATAAAAAATAATACTTATCTTTTCGAAATCACAATCGGAAAAAAAAAATAAACAAAACAAAAAAAAATAATTATTTTTAAAGTCAAACTTTGGCGTTAACAAGTATTTTCGGTCTTTATTATGCTTTAAATTTTAAATCACACGCGTAGCTCTTGGTAGGAAAAGGGGACGAAACGTTTTAGTCGCCGGAAATTGTGTAGAGATCTGTAAAAGCAGTTAGAGTTTTAGTAATAAATAAAAAGTTTTAATTAACTCTTGGCTTTTCAAAAGATATTTTATTTTGTTAGTAGCGGCGTTAGCTTAGAAACCTTCATTGTTATTTAAAAATGCATCTAGCAAGGACGGTTTAAGAGGTTGTTGAAGCTAAAGTGAAATTTTACGAAATGCTGCTTCTCTAAAATAAATGCTTATTTAAGCGAAATTTTTAAAATGAATCTACTTTTTAGTAAAGTAACAATTATGAAAAGAAAATTACTCCTTAGTGAATAGTTACAAGCGATTCTGATTGATAAAATGCTTTTGGAAAAAATTATACATACGTATAATACAAAATTTGAAAGTTATTTATAAATACATCTCATTACTCTCTGTTTACCTAACAATTCAAAGTATATCCAATAATATAATTTTGTGTTGATATTCATTTGGAGTAAATTGACCTCTTTGTAGCCAATAGTAAAATTTGAGAGAAAATTGTTTTGTTTTTCCAAAAGTAAAGATTTTTAAGATTTTTAAAATTCAGATTTTGCAAAATATTTTACTCTCAGAGGATTTTAAGATCTTGTGCTTGTTGTTAAAAGGCGGTCCTCTTAAAAAAAATTAAGACATAAATTAATAAAATAAAAAGATAATTCACTTCCGGAAAAATTGTATTGATGCTTTGAACTTATAAGTATTTACTATTTTTATTCGGTGTACTCTTAATAAACTTGTAAAAAGTTTTATAGCTGTTTATCCCTCAAAATCCTACGTAGTTCAAACTTTCTAATAATAATAAAGCAATTAAGAAATGTTTCCAACTTTTACCATTTAAAACAAATTCCAATCTTCTTAAACCGGAGCCTCAAGAGCTTCATAGCCGTCGTCTAACCGCTTAGTAGGAGGTGCACTTACAGGAAGTATAATTTATCAAAGTTTAACAATGCAAAAGTTATAATTTACATTAGTTAGCGCCTAGAAAAAATTCACTTTAAACCAATATTACCTTAAAATAAACAGCTGAAAAGTAAGCAGTCGCATGTTATTTACAAAATGTTATTTAGCTGCAGACTGAGAAAGCTTTACTCAAAAGAGAAGACTGTAAAAAATATGTAATCTACAAAATTTGTTCAAATATCTTGCTCATTGAGTTGAGTTTAAGTCCGTCTAAATATGGTATTATGATTCTAGGCTTAAATGTTATGTTATTCAAAAGTTCATAATGTTCGGAAGAGTATCAATATACAACAATAAGGCTTATTTCTTTAACAGCAAAAAGGCAATATACAGTTTCTTCATGACTCCACGAACGGCAGATCCTAGAGTAATAGTAAATTTATGTACAAAAATTCAAGCAACATTAATTTTATTCTACTGTAGAACTCTTTCTCTGCAGCAAAACTCTATTAACATTCATAACAATAATAAAGGAGGGCTTTTAACAAAATAGTTCATCACAAAATCTGATAATATTCGTATCAGTTTCTTTTTTCTAAGTATTATTGGAGGATTGTGTATTTTAGTTTTCAATTAAAATATTGCACATTATGTAATAAATCCTTTTTTTTATTTATAAAATGTTTCTATAAAAACTATTGCACACCCTTTGTGCTAGGTTAAAAAGTTATTTTGCAAACCAAAAAACGAAACAAAACAAAATTACAGAAAAGTAAAGAGGACGTTTACAAATCGAAACAAGCACGTATTGTTGTATAAAATGTTGTTTTGACTTTGTTAATGCTAAACTGGTTGTTACTAAATCTAAACAAACAAATTTTTTTTATTACAATTTAAGACAAATCAATCGTTTTGTTTATTTTTATTTAAATTTTCAGAATTTCTTCAATAAGCTGCATTTCGAAGATGTCAAACTGTTGATCATTGGTTCGTTTTTTGTTTTATGAAAGTTTGCCATCATTTCGGATTTCTTTAACAAAACAAAATTGATTTACCTTTTTAAAAATAACAAATCAAACTGAATTAAACTGTCTACATTTACAAAAGTTTGTTATCGTAAAAAAACAATTAAAAACCAATCGATGTTAAAACCATTTTAATATTAAAACGTTTAAAACATAAAAATTTTAACGTAAACAGTGCTTCTAAAGAAAAACAAAACTTCTAGAAATCGTGTATATGTGTTATAAAGTGGGATAAAACAAAGTTAGTATAATATTTAAGTGATAGAAAGATTTTTAGTAGGAACAATTAAGGCACACAAGTAAATAAGTTATATAATAAAAAAAATTGCACTTACGATGATCTTGATTCCCTCATCACATGACCTGGATCGTGTTTCTTAATCTCTGATTCTCGGACTGCTTCCGTAAGGGATTTGAACACTGTGTTGTGAACTCTACAATTAATAAAATATTAAAATAGTAACAACATTTTGATAATTTTTTCTACTTTATAATCTACAATTTTTATATTTCATTAATTCCACAATTGAGGGAGTTATAATTGTCTAGAATGTGGCCATATCACAAAATAGTGATTTTGAGAAGGAGAAGGTAGTATGTATGATACTTACAATTTGAAAACGATATCGATCAGCAATGTTGCGATTGGTATAATAAATAGGGCCAACCAGTACATTGGCGATGAGAAAAGAATTTTATCCATCCCCGAAAATACGGCCGCTACTGGTAAACTTGGCCAAAAGTTACTATAAGCTAAAATAAAGAGGAACCAAAGTACGATTGAGCCCCAAATCGAACAGTGCGTTAGCCACGTCCATGAGTTGGTGATCAATCCAGCCTTCAGACAGACCGTAACCACTACGTACTGGAAAAGAAGGTAATATTAAAAATATTGATATAATATATCATCTTTAAATTATACGTACTGTGTAAACAATATTTCCTAGAACTAAGTACCCGCCAGTTCTCCCATTTCCCCATATCACTTCGGTCTTATAAGCCAGCATAGGTAGCCAAAATAGCATAACCGAGTGAACCAAAGCATTGACGATCCACACCCAGAACACCTTCACATTGAACAGTTTGGCATTTTGCGACGGCTTGTATAGAGCCGGATATTTCAACATCGTTTCAGCTGAACACACTTTATCAAAAATACCCATAGCAAAAGGTGGAAGTGCAGTGAATACGACGTTATATAAACCAATCGTCCACCGTTCGAATAGAATTTGGCCAGACCTATAAGATAGTTTTATATTAAATACAAATATTTTTTAAAATCGTCAATGGTATCTTACCATCCGGAATATATTGCAAACCATAACTCTATTACATAGAGACATACGTTTTTGTAGAAACTATACAAAATTAGTTTGCACATGCGACTGTAATTCCAGGCTCCATGAACCAGCAGAAGCCTTAGAAGGAATCGGAACTGCAAAATTGTAAAAGGGTTTAAATATATATTATTCATTTAAGACACGAATAATAGATATACAAATAAAATCTAATTATAATTTTTCTCATTATGCTTAAACATTCATCTGTTATGGCCGATTTTACAGCACGAGCTAAGTCTTCACTCAGCTAAGCGCGAGGCGAAACTTAAGTGGCGGCTTACGTATTTTCAGTTTCACAGTTCTTTTTTATTTTACGCTTAGCTAAGTGGCAACTTAGGCATTTTGATCCTTTGTGTAGAACTTTGTATTTGTTTTAACAATTTTCAGCAATATTTTTGTGGGAAACTAGTTGTTAGAAAAACAAATTTTGCTGCTATTTGACTGAACTAAAAAAATACCAAATTCGTGGTTTTTGTGTTATTTTGGGTATTTATCAGAGTAAAATTTCTTTATATGCAATAAAACCAGAAGTGCTATCCAACTTTACTTTTCGTTTTTAAAATAACAATTTTCAAAAACACATGGTGAAACCGAAAATGATTTAACGTGAGCTTAAGTGACGATCAGAACTTAAGCTCGCACTGTGTTTTTAGGGTCGCTGAACTTAAATAAGTCATCAAAATAATCAAATTCAACATTACCATCTGTTAAATTCTAAAGGTTATGCGATTTTTATAAAATTTGTTACAAATCTGCTGCCAGATACCTGAGCTATTGAATAATCAGAGGCACATGCTGCCTGCAATCCTTCAGCTCCTGATATTCCGATCCCGACATGAGCCTTTTGTATCATAGCGACATCATTGGCACCGTCTCCTATCGCCAAAGTGACAGACTTTGTGTTTGTTGAAACCAAGTCGACAACCTGAAAGAGTCCTTTTATAAATATCCAGAGAAATACTTAAAAATTGATGTGCTGTACTTCAGCCTTTTGCATTGGTGAAACCCTACAGCAGATGACCACTCTGCAAGCTACGCACAGTTCAAGAAAATCTCTGCGCAAATCGCAAGTTAATGCGTATTTTAAGGTTTTACCATCGACGATTAGTGCCACGTTGTTGTCCTTACTCATTGCTTCCCTGAAATCTCCGCAATGTTTGTGAATGCATTCTCTTGTGCTCTAAAAGAAGTTGATATTATAGATAAAATTATTAAATTATGATTAAAAAAAAAAAAACACTCAAAAGTAAGATTCCGTAATCACTTTTAAATATCAATATTATGTATATACTACTAAAAAATTTTTATATTTAGCTGTTTATTTAAGTTGTCTATACTTTCAAAACTTATTATTATCTCGCTAAGTTTCAAAAATGTTTTTCTTAAAACTTCTTGTAGTTTATACTAAAATATAAAAAGAAAAGTCCTAACTTAGTTACTAACTCATCCATCAACGGCCACCCTAAACCCTTGGACCTGGAAAGCTGAAATTTTGCACAGAGGTTCCCTTTATGATGCATACAAGGAATAAGGATGGACTTTACGAAATTCAACCCCCAAAGGGTTCAAAAAATGTATGGAGAAAGTTATTTAAATAGACATTTCGACTCGAAACTTCGTAGGAAACAAGGAGATATGAATTCCGTGATTTTTCGAAAATCAACTCCTTAGGAGGTGAAATGGAGTAAATAAACCTAAGATCGATATGATAGGTGTCGTTATTGAGGTTTCTTAGGACATTGATTACGAAAATTGCATCAATTTTGAAATCTAAGATGGCGACATGACATGAAATTAAAACTCTATAGGAGTGAAACCTGGGTTCAAAGATTTTATGGAGAAACCATATTAATTCCCAAGGGAATTAAAAAGTTTTCCTGTGCCAGCGAAACCGCGGGCAAAAGCTAGTACTAAAATAAAATTCCAAAATAGCGAAACATTTTTTTGCAAATACAGTTGGGCCGCGCTAGTTTGACATGTTATAGGGTCTCAAATTCTTTTTATTAAATCTTAGTCAAAAATGAATTAATATTCCAGAAGAAGAAAAACATAGGTCAAACCACTAAGTGTAGTAGTAATATGCCAGAAAAAGGAAAAATCAATCTACTGGGTGCAGTAGTCAAACTATAGAAGGAAAATCCAAATGAAAGCTACATCACACTACTGGATGCAACAAATTATCAAGTGGTCAAGCTACGGCGACCGTATTGTAAATATAATTTTTAAATGCAAAAAAAAATCTTTGCAAATAAATTTTGTCGGTGTAGCTAAAATAAAAATGTTTCAATCTTGCATTCTATGAGATAATTTCCCAAGAAAAAGTAAAATCGAGGTTTGTCGTTTGAAAACTACAAGACTTAGAGATGGAAACTTCCTAGCGACTACGGAACCTTTAAAAGTGCAATTTACAAAATTTACATCTAAACTATCCTCGTTGAGTATGATCAAATCCATTGAATTTGAGATCAGTTTGCATGAGTAACCGATATTAATTGCAGTTTCTTGTTTATCTCCAGTCAGCACCCAGATGTAGATGTCCGCTTTAAGTAAGGCAGCTATTGTGTCAGGTACGCCTTCCTGCAGCTTATCTTCGATCGCCGTCGCTCCAAGTAGCATAAGATTGTTTTCAATCAAATTCGCCGCATCTTCCACCTTCCTTTCGCGGTATTGGAGTGATGTGGAAGCCTTGTGGTAAGTCTCCTTCCACTCGTTGTAGACGTCTTCTGGTATCACCGATACTGCGCAACAGAGCGTTCGTAGGCCCTCCGTAGCAAACTCTTCCAGGTGTCGAAGGGTCACTTCACGGTACGCTTGCCCATCAGGAGATAATCTTTCATAAATCACAGTGTCCGCCCCTTTGCAATAGAGCTTTATTTCACCTTTCGGGGTTCGGACTATGACCGACATTCGCTTTCTTGCCGATGTAAATTCGAGGACATTTAAAATTTCGTACCTTTCCCTAACTCCCAGCGCGTCTATTTCAACATAATTCGGCGTTCTTGTGTCGAAAACGTATCCGAACCTCCTGGCGCCATCCACCAGGGCTCGTTCGTCTGGACTTGCCGCGTGGTACACTATCCCATCGTCCACTTTTTCTGGAATTACTGTGTGACAAACGGACAATAGTGTTAAAAATTCTTCGATGATCGGAGCGGTTTGATGCCGATTTTTGATATTTTGCACAAGTAAAGTCTGTTCTGGTGAACTTTCAGTCATGTAGACGTACCGAGCAATAGAACATTTTTTGAACTCCATAACGTTTCTCGTTAGGGTTCCAGTTTTATCTGAGAAAATGTATTTAACCATGCCCAATTCCTCGTTAAGATTTGAAGTTCGAGCCATAGCTGGTGTATTACTTTCCTCGTGGTACATTTCAATATCAAAATTTATGAAAATAGCCTGTGAAATAACATTTAATAACATCATATAATACGCTAATATTTTCATTATTATTATATTGTTATTATTTAGAAGTACACCTAAAGGGTAGTTTGGTAAAAATATCAACTTATTTTAGATGTGGAGCCAAATGAGCTCTTCAAAATTGGAATTATTTAGTCGCTTGAATGTAATTAAAGAATAAAAAGGATTTAAAAACTTCACTTTTAATTTTAATATTATTTTGAATGTACATATATTAACCTGTTAACTGAGTATGACTATTTCAATGAGCATGACGGAATTGTTCATTATGGATGTTTTAAAACATAATACATAGTCGATTTTATTTTTTTATTTTTTTTTTTTATTTCATTTTTGTTATATAGCAAATTTTGCATTGAATTGAATTCTAAAAATCGTTATGTAGGCAGAAGAAGATTTTCCAAATATGGGTGACGGGCCACGAATGTGTCATGAAAAAACAGTGCAAAATTTTGTGTTATAAATGAATATATACTCGTCATAACATAAAATTTTGCACTTTTTTCATGACGAGTATACTCGTCAAACGTAGTTAACTGGTTAAGGAACATTTGAATAAAACAATTTAGCTAATGTATTACAGTCTAGGCCGTTCTTATTCATTCAAATCCTAGCGCGGTCATATACTAACACATTATTGTCGAAATGAATATAATCAATAATTGAAAAACGATTACTTTAGGTGCAAAGAAAAAGTCCCTATTTAAAAGGAGATGAACAAAAGTATACATGTTAAAAATTTAATAGAGATTATTTCAAAAAATAAATTTTTACTCACCTGTAGAAACCGAACTAACTCAAGTGTAACTTGCAGAGAGATAGGAATCAAATTATTGTACAAAATTATGAATGTCAGAAGATTGTATCCGAAGTTTTTGCTTAAAACATCTGCAAATTAAAGAAAATATTTTCCTACTAATTAAATTATCAATTTAAATTTTTCAACTAACCATCTATCCCGAGGTACCAATCACTTTTGAAATGGTTTCTCGTCCAGAACTCGTTAAAAATGGCACTTGTAAGGCAAAGAACAATAAGAATAGTAAATAACATCAAAATCTGGGTATTTGTCAGTCTGTCAACAGTTGATCGCTTTAACGGCGCTGAGGTAGAATTTCTCATAAGCTTCGTATCGTGGCCCGTGTAGACCACAATACCGAAAATCCAGGATGTGTTGCGGAGGACAGCGCCACGCTGTAGAACTTGATCGGGTCCTAAAGCGACGGAACTGAAATTTAATTTTATCATCATTACTTTTATAATTACTACTATTATTTATAAAAAATGTTTAATATACTTTTTGTCCTCCTCTTTAAGGACTCCATTGAACTCGTACAGGTGTCGATTCGGCAGCTCACACTCCAAAGTCCCTTTGAATTGTATCAAGTCTTTTGTCTCAAGGAGTTTGGCTGTGGAAGGGACCCCCTGACGAATTTTTAAATTTGTTTCACCATCAAGATTTGCCGTTTCTATGAATGACATCCCTTGGGGTTCACTGTAATAAATTTTTTCAATAAGCATTTTTTAATAAAAGTCGAGTGGAGGTTGATTAAAAAAAATTAAAGTTAATTAAAAACTAGAATATTACAAGGACACTAATTCTTAACAAGGTCCTGTTGAAAATGAAAAAAATACAATTTTTATTATATTTTGAAAAAGAACCTAAGTATTATGATAATTTTTCTGAAGAAGCTGAAATATTCTGTTTCATTTGAACCTAAATATATTCGTAATGCGTTTATTGCGTTATTTTTTTCTAGGAAATATCGTAGATTCGGGTTACTTTGGCTACATTTTTCTTATATTTTTAGAAATCTAATCAGTTATAATCTTTTATATAGCAATTTATATTTTTATTTTTTAATTTGAGCCAAAGTTGTTCTTTGAAGAGGGTTATTTTGGCTCATAAACTATACTTAAGCCAGTATTGAGCCAATGTAAGTCCTTTGAAAAAATAAAAAAAACCGGCCAAGTGCGAGTCGGACTCGCGCACCGAGGGTTCCGTACAAACCTGTGGGTATATAAGTAAAAGTTCACCCATCACGACAATCGAGACATAGTTATGGTATTTTTATTGCAAATATATGTATATACATACATATATACCAAATTGCTGTTTCTTTTGATTGTGTTGACATCGAAGTTTGATTTTGTTACAGCTTAAAGGTATTATAGACCTGACGCGTTCATGAGGAAAGGGGTAGTAAGTTCAAAATTATTAAAAATATTTTTATTATATGATGTAACTAAAAATTTACGGTTTTCGCAATTTTTCCTTTATCTGTGCTATAAGACGTTGCTTCGTACCAAATTTCAAGATTCTGAGTTCACAGGAAGCACCCTGTAGGTTTTGATTCCCTTGCGAGTGTCGAAAATTTGAGGCATAAACGGCTGTATCTTTTGATTGCGTTGGCTTAGCAGTTTGATTTTTTCACAGCTCCAAGGGACAGTAGACCTAAGTATTTGATATAAATTCCACCTTGATACCTCCACGCGTTCCTGAGAAAAAGGGTGTTGACAAACAGACAAAAGGACGGACAACAAAGTGATCCTATAAGGGTTCCGTTTTTTCCTTTCGAGGTACGGAACCCTAAAAATAAACAAAACTCTGCAGCCCTCACGCACACCACATCTTAGAAAACGTTTTTATTTAATGACTGAATAAATTGATTGAGTAAAGACTTGACAATTAAAAAGATAAATTAAGAGAAGTATCAAGTAAAAAATATTAAATACTGAAGAGCATATCCGCATTTCCCAATAGGTCTTCTTAAATAGAAAATTATGTCAACTAAATATATTTAGCATGAAAAGAAGGGCTTTGGCGTTTGAAAATAGTAAAGTTCCATTTCGTCGATATCCTGCCTGATTTCGCATATAAATTGCAAGCAGTAAAATGTCTGAGTGTGCTCCTTTAAAAATATCGTTTGGAACCTAATTATATTTTGTATTTTTTTTAAAGCACACAAAAATTAGATAGCGTAGTTTAAAAATAATTTAATTTTGTCTATTATTAAGAAGAAGCGGAATCTTTTTAAAATAATCCATAGAATTATCAAAGACACCTGTTCCTACAATTTTGTAATGTTACATAAATCCGTTTATATTTTGTATGGCACAGCAGCAACCTTGAAATGAAATGCCCATAATAACAAAGTGGCAGTCAACAGCCTTTTGACAATCTCTTTATATGATATTACAATGTTTGTTCAATAACTACTACTTGCCAATAAATCACACTTTTTATTTATACCCGCTTGACGTACGAATGCGTGTTTCAACGCCACTAATTACCGCAGCTTTAAGCACATCAAAAGTAATAGAGGTATAATTTGCAGGAGAACAAAAATGGAAACGGAAAATAATGGACTCGAATGAAATACACTTTTAAGAGTCCTCTATTCCACTTAGTAATTATTTCCTAAGCAAACACTTTTTGTGCATTCCCAAGACCTTTCTGCTCCTCGGGTCCTGTCTTCTTTTGTTCTGGAGAAATTTGCTCATGACACTTCGCCTTTTGTTTGTTTGTCTGCTGAGTGTAGGAATAGCTGCCAATCTTTTCGCAAGACTGTTTATTGCATGTTGCCTTCAACATGATAAATAGGTCGACGGGATTTAGTTTGTTGGCTGCTTGCAATTTTAATAAAGACGTATCCTACAAAGGGCGGGAGAGGAGCTCTAGGGGTTGAATGAGTCCGACTTTGCGTTATGTATTAGTTTCTTATGTTAATTTCTTGGGGATTTGTTATTTAAATTTCTACACAACTATTCCATTTCACGCAAATGATGTAATTTTCTTTAGTATCAATTAAATGCTATGACAGCCATTGTCTTGGAGAGGCAAAGTTCTTATGAACTTAACTTGTTCCCACAACTTTTATTGCTTTCTATAAATATGTATTTTATATTTTTAAAATACAATATAATGTAAGAATGTAAGTACAAATTTTTCGAATACAGAAAAGAAGACAAAATATTGATTTCTTGGCAGCAATTTAACACCCTGGACGACCTTTTACGGCTCTGTGTTAACTTTTATGAAGAGGGAAGAAAATTATGATAATGAAAAGACCTTAATCTCTAGTCGATCTACGTTGTAATTCAGTAATTTATACAGTGACGAGCAAAATTGAACCAGAGATTTACAAATTACTCATTGACTGTAATATGTAGGTATCGTACAAATGGTCGTGTAATATTGTAGGGAGCAAAATTGTCTATAGAAATTTTCCGATACATTTTGATGTCCGATTGATCATTTTTGAGTTATGTATAAAATAAAACTGTTAAATTTCAATACTTTTATACTGGGAAATATGTACATAACTCAAAAAATATCGAAGTTACAAAAAGAAATGATTATAACCAATTTTGTGCAGAATTTAATACTATACAAGTTAGATAAAAACTTTTGTCCTTGTGACATTAAATGAGAATTTTTTGGCAGAAATAGAAAGGAGGAAATAGGAGCAATTCTATAGATAATTTTACCCCCTAAAATATTATTTATTTATTTATTGAACGCCAATCGGCTTTATAAAACCTTTGGGGACATAATTCAAAAAAGAAGAAGCTAATAATGTAATAAAATTCTGATACAAATTAGATATAAGGAAGACTACAGTGAAATTGGTTACGTTATGTTAAAAATATAGTAGGGTCGTAAACGCAAGGTAGGAGCCATCGAAGAAATTAACAATTGAACAGGGTTTATTCCCACTCTTAGCTACGTAATTCTTAGTTGATTTAGTAACTTCTAGCAGACGATTCGATCTGAGACCCGGTCTTGGGCAGATAAGTCTGAAAAGCTATAGAATTTTCGGCAAATCAGCTAATCCATTGATGACTTTATAAAAAAAAAGATAGATCTGCAACTTGTTTTCGATGAGATAAACTGCTAATTTTGAAATAATCATAGATTTCGTTGATGTTTAGTGCTAAGCCCTTGGCCCGTAAAAAGTATGAGAGGTACTTGCAGAGCTTATGCTGTATTTTCTCCAGCTTGTTTATAAGTTTGTTCGTGAATGGTGCCCAGCCAATAGTACAGTATTCCAGAATGGGCCTGACAAAGGCTGAATAGAGACGCAACCACTTTTACTATATCTGTTACAATTACTGAGCAACTTTCTAAACCATTAAGACATTAAGTATCATTGGTTCAATTTTGTTCGTCACTGTATCTACTAGTTAAGCCAAAGTTTAAAAGTTTGAGATTTCACAAACTCCTATATAATTTACTAGTTGTGTCCCGGTGCGCTTTGCTGCCCCACAGCAGAAATTACTCATACCAATTTTCGTGACAATCAGTTGAACGATACGCGAATAAACCCGATACCACTCGTTCGCCACCTATTTGACCGCATTCGCACTATGTGGTTTACCGAGTTTGGTGGAAATCGCATAAACTTTTAAATTTTGACAGCTCGCCATCTTAAATTTGAAAAATTCTGACAGTCGGGTTGAAATCAGCAACCCCAAAAACATATTGTTGTTGTTGTTGGATTTTAAGTTCGCCCAAGGGCGTCACCATATGGTGATTAGTTGGTCCCGGCAACAGAGGCCATATGGACCACCGCACAGCAATTCAATCAGCCAATCAGGAACAATTAGATGATGGTCCCAACAGTAGGGACCATGAAATCAGCGTGAGGCCTTGTTACAGTTTTAAAAGTAAGTTCTCTCAATAAGGACAGAAGGTAATTGACTGTCCTTCTTTTGGTTCACGCAAGCTAAACACAGTTTGCAATAGGAGTTCTAATTAGGATATTCTAATGACAATGTCAAATTCACACTTTATATTGACTCAGTTTTGATAGTTATGTATGTGCCATTAAACGCAGTTAAGTATTGGTAGTTCTAATGTCAAATCCGGGATTTAAGCCATATCTTACAATATTCACACACCACTTTAAAGTCAAAATCGAGTTAAAATTCCAGTGCCCCCAAATTCGAGTGTTCACTCAAAGTTAAAGTCAAATCCGAGCGTATTTACAAAGCTTTGCTCAAAGTTCATCCGGTACACAGTTCCACTTCACATTGTCCAAAAGACACAATGTCCACGCGGTTTATACCGTACAGTCCACACAAAATTCTTATCCCGTATAGTAACGGTGAAGTCAGCACACATTTCTTAAACCATATGAATTCACACTTCAAAATAATTCCATGCACGCTCATCAACATTTTACGTTCAAATCACATTACTGCTCCAACACTTTAAAAGGAAACCACTCTGGCTGCAAAGTATTGCACCCAACGAATCTCAAATTCGTATGATACTCCACCACTTTTACGTCTGACGATATTAATCGCAATTAAAATTGTACTCCTATAAAATTACTATTTAACATGTAAAAAACTTCATTTGAGTGCCCCTTCTCACTATCATTTCGTCTCAACCGTTATGCTCTTCCGTTAAATACACAGAAGACTGATCCTTTTTCTAGTTTATAAATTTAAAATTGATACGAACTCAATTTTTATTTGAACTCAATTAACCAATTGACTTAGTTTCCCATATGAACACCTCAAAAGCAGACGAAAAAGATGATAACAATCACAGAACTTTTTGGATGGAGATCTCCATCCAAAAATAATCGACCGAGCAGGTCGATGGATATGGCGGCACTGAACCCCAAAAACACCCAAGAACCAAGTATAGTGGAAATAGCATGAGCTTTTACATTTGACAGTCCGTCATCTTGAATCTGTAAATTCTGACAAGTTGAAGTCAGCGACCCCGAAAACCCCTAAGTATCAATTTGAATGGAAATTGCATAATCTTTTAAATTTAAAAATCCGCCTCTGCGCAGGTAGAGAATATTCATTTTCAGGATATTCTCTATCTGCGTACCAAATTTCATTTAAAACTCATGACTCGTTTGGCGTAATTGAATGCCAAACATCCAAACGCACAGGTTGTAGCAAAATGGATAACGTGAAAATATTCACCGTATTAAGATACCTACGTATACAAATTTTCATGACGATGAGTTGAACGGTACAGAAGTTGATATTCTGCAGCGCCATCTAGTGGCGAGTTATAGCAAAACGGATAACTTGAAAATATCCAACGTGTTTAAATACCTTCGTATACAAATTTTCATGACGATCGGTTGAACGATACTTACACGAATGAACCCGATACCAATCGCGCGCCACCTATCGGATCGTATTCGCACTATGTGGTTTACCGAGATTTAGTCAAGATACACATTCTAGCTGCGTTTTTTTCATCCGGGTCTGGGTCTGGTTCAGTGTTACATGAAAAAAACGATCCAGGTTGTTTACCCAGATAAGGATTTTTGTTTCTTAAAGGTTGGTATGCCTGCCTTATTAAAGTGACAAATAAAATTGACAGTATGAAAAGGAAAGTTCTTGTTGACGTTGCAAGGAATCAAAAAGTAATAAACAAAATTATTTAGATATTTTATAACTTGTTGTTCTCCATTGTCAAAACAAACTAACCGAGGCTAACCGTTCCCCAAGGAGCAATGCTACCAACAACGAAAAATTAAAGTAGTTCCACAGCATCTCTGGTGGAATATTTTCGAATTAATCATCTGGTTCTTTAACCCAGACCCCGATAAATATCTGGGTTTCATGTTGTTGTTGTATTTCTCTGTTAAAACAGTGAACTAGAACCAGACCTGGATGAAAAAAACGCAGCTTCTGTGAAAGTTTCAGCTCAATCTGCCGTACAGTTTTGGAGTTTTAGTGTCGCATTACAAACAGACATTCATTTTTATATATATAGATATATGGATTGTGAAACTAATATAACTAACCAAACAAAACTGTTATTAACCTGAGATCCCTAATTTTCACCTGCTCCCCATCAATAAATGTCCACTTAAAATGTCTTTTATCGGTCGTAGAAACGCAATCACTTACCTCGACGACAGCAATATCAGGTCAGCTGGAAAGAATTTGTTATTCGGTATTTTGACGATGTCTCCCACCGACAGTTCCTGCCACTTAACCGACTTCCAGACACCATCCTGGAGTTTTTCCACTTCTCTGTGATTGATTTCATCGTCAGCTCTATGCCGCTTCTAAGTAATAATAAAATGAACAAAAATTGTCTCACAACTGATCCAAATTGTATTCATCGCTTGAGATACTCACAAAATCTTCTACAATTTCTTTGATTGCGCTCACAGATAATATAAAAATTAATGGAACTAAAGTTGTATAACGTCCCGTTGGCGATACATCAGGAATTTGTTGCAATAAAGCAATTAACAGGAAAAAACAATTGGAGTATCGCCTAAACTGTTCGAAAAGGAACGACGGTAAAAAGCTTAAAAAACTAAAAAAAAAATAAAACCCATTTATAGTTTTGTTTAAATTAATTTTTATGAATTATAAAACTCACCTATATTTTGCAGTTGATATGTGATTACTGCAGAACTTTTGTATTTGTGGTCTATTCATTAATATTACTCGCTTTTCCGTGTCATCTAGTGTGGCTCCAGATGTCGTGGCGTCATCGTCATCTTTAAGAAAGAAGAAATGCAGAAAAATGTTTTTAATTTGCAAATAACAAAACTGTCAACAATTAATTTCTTTATTAGTTTAATTTGTTAGTTCAGGTGTTTTGTAACACACGGGAAAATTAATTGTAATCATTCAGCTCAAGGTAACTTTTCTTTAAAGATTTTTTCGAGTTAGAGAAAATGGATTCTTTAAAACAAAAACTAGTAGTTTGTAGTAGTAGTTGTAGTACAAATTTTAGCGAATTGTAAATTGTTTGATTGTTGTTGTCTTCTTTAACAGGTATGTAATTATTATCGTCTCTTAATTAGTTGTGCTTGTTTTTTGTATAGTCATTAAATTCATGATTTAACTTCACAAAATATTTAAATTCAAATATAAAATAACATGCAGATAACTCCCGAAGAACACGGTATTTGAAGAACACGAGTTTCGAAGAACACGGATTCCTTCCCCCGAATTACACGATTTCAAACTACACGATTTTCGAGTAATTGTTTTGAAAAGGAATAAAATACATATTTATTTGATATGAAATTACATATTTCCAAATACAAATGTCATTTGTTTTATAAAATAGAGAGTTATGATCAGGAATTATAACAAAATTCACGAAATTTGAAAAATCACGTCTATGAATTCTCAATTCCATCCAGTCTTATTGAAATAAATACATATTACATACACATTACTTATCAATGTATGTTATATGTAAGTTTGTAATTCAAATTTCGTTGCGATATTTCTTTGAAATTTCATCTTGTTTACTTATACCCATTATATGTGAAATATAAGGGAAATACCCGTCGAATATAATTTATTGTAACTAATTATAATAAAAACGTAACTTTTTTTTATCTTCACATTTGACACGGAACCCCATTTTTTTAGTCTCAAACAACACGGATTCAAAGAACACGGAACCAATTAATCGTGTTTTTCGGGGGTTGCCTGTATATATAAATTAAACAAATAATCAATAGGATGTTAACGCAATCAATTTGTACACTTTGATTCGACACATCGGAAATTATTATTGTATTAATGCATTAAACTGCTGATAAACTATACTCGGAAAGTTCTGATAATAAAAACTACATGAAACACTTCCCGTTTTAATTCTTATCACTAAATGCATAACAACGTTAACTCATAAATCTCATTTCGTAAGTAATTTTATACCCAAAAACCAAAAGAGAAAGTAGTTAATATATAAATATCCTTACTTTGTGGCTCGGGCTGATTAGCCATCTTTTAACTGAGAGCTCAGCTTTATGACTACATAAATCCGTGAAATCGGCGAAATTGTTCACATTTTGTCATATCTCTGACTCAGAAATAATCAAACCGACAATGATAGTGAGAGTGATATTGATCTTGTTCAAACATTTTCAAAAAAGTTTTATGTTATCGATGAGTTTTACTTTAACGTATTCATACCTTCCCTGTAAAAAGTATTGTATATTCGTTAATTTTTTGAGGAAAAAAATAAAGCCTCGAAGTTCGAGTACTTTGAGAAAATATGATTAAAATGTATTTTTTAATTTAATTAAACAGAAATCAAAGTGTCATCATAAAGTTCCCTTTTTAAGATTTTGAGAACGAAACTCTAAAAATTAAGATTTGAGATAAGTAATAAAATATTAATGGGTATTGCCACTCAAAACTAGTTTTGGGCAGCGGATTTTGTATAAAAAAATTGAAAAATATGAATAAAAAAAAAATGTTGTTTGCTATTTTAAGACTTTATTTATCACATGTACCTAATAATTTGTTTTCCATATCTCCCATGAATGCTCAAAAAAAATTCCTGAAAATAGCTTTTTTCTCAGCCTACGAACTAGTCTAAACCCTTAATTCGAAGTTAGTATAAAAGTGTGCCTAAATTATTCAAAAGTATACTAAATTAATTCGAATTTAAATGATTTAGTAGTCATTAATCTCTCAAGTGAAAATTTACGCATTCATTAGTTGTTTCTTGCAACAAAGGCCCGTGTCTTATCACGAGAGCCGATCCATCGCTTTCAGCCCAATGACCCACATTAGTCCAGGTCTCCTCCATGAAGTTGAATGAGGCTGAAAGGCGCCATTCCAACACCGCGGACGACAAATTATGGTGGAAGCGATCCATTTAAGTGCTCATCATTCATAATCATAACAATCGCCATCGAGCCCATCCGCTACAAAAACCCAATTTTTTATATATTTTTTTTCTTCACACAGAAAAGTCCTTGTCTTTTTCCTGCTCGACCCATCCTTATTTTTATTTCTCGCCCCAAAACTCAGGGTGGAAAAATTAACTCATGCCACAGCACCTTGGATCCACAATGACATCATTGTCCACGTTGTTCAACTGTTTCGGGTGTCGCCCAGGTGAGGCAACAAAATCCGTAGACAATGCAGGTGACGAGGAACTTGTTGATTGTTTGCAATGCCCTGCCGGTTCGTAAAACATTTGCAATTTTGGATCCATATCGCCAAATTGGCCCACCTTTTTACCTCCAGTGTCCTTGCAAAAATTTGGGTAAACGTACCTCAACAGGTGGCAGTATTTTGTCGACTTTTGTGCCCCACATTCTCTGGTTGGGTAAGGGTGCGGGGGTGTTGCCGGCTGGCACCGATGGTGAAAATTCTTTACTAGAAGACAACCCGTTTTCATTGGGGGTTTTAAGATGCACCCAAATTACGTGAGGTTGTTCAGGAAAGAAAGGGCTAAGGAGGCTGGCGTGTGGTTTTAACAAATAGTAAAAAAGTGCAAATGTCCTTTCCTTTTCAGAAAAGTATCGATCTAAAACGATTCCGGTCATTCCCAGCTCCCTTGTAAAAATTCTTCGAAGTTCGAAGTGTTTGCGGTTTGCACTAGAGCCCTACCTATCCTTGGAATTTTAGTATATTTATATGTATTTAGGAAATTGTGGGGTTCATGAATTTGAATGTTCTTGTTAATTAATTGATTTCCTTCTACTTTTTGGGACTAGTGTATGAAAGGATTTCATTCTAAGTATGTAATTTAGAAAGTGCGCTCTTGGCACAGTTTCGTATTCTGTTTCATTGTATTAAATTTGTTTGTACAAATACTATGTCTACCTTATAATTTAATCCTTATAAAGTATTTAAATTGGTTGATTTTAATTTTTTCTTTATTCTTGTATTTGTAATCGTGTCTTTTATAAGTATTATGAAAAATATATATTTATATATATTAATATATATATTATATATATAATCGTTGGTGCGACTGTTGTATTTGTTTTGCCGAGGCAATAGTTCATAGCTATGCATATTTATACAATATGACATATGAACATAATTCCTTTGTTATTGCGTTAATCAATTCAAAATTTTCAAAATGTTAAAAAAGGAATTTAATCAAATAACTAAATTAAAATAAAAGGTAAATGATTTAAATGAATTTCTAGAATAATATAAAGTCAAACTGCGATGTGCCTATTACAATGTATACAGTGGTTGAGCCGAAACTGCTGAAGCTAATTATATTAAATTTGGACAGTAGGTTTGTTTTGTGACCTAAAAACCCACTCACTAAGAAAGGATTTTACGAAATTCTTCTCCTATAAGGAGATAAAATAGGGGATATAAAATTGTATGAAAATCATTCACTTATGAAAATTAAAATCCATGAAATTTGCTACTTGGTCTCTCAAAGTTAGAAATTAAGAATGTATGTATTTCAAGATTTTTGGAAATTTATTCCTTAAAAGTAAACTACAGTTTGTATGGAAATTTCGTTATTTTTGTAGTTAAAATCATGAAAATTAGTATTTATTCTTTTGGCTTGGTGTTTCAGCGTTTTTGAAAAATCATGTCCTAGGTGGCTAAACTACAGCATAAAAGTTTGTGTGATTAAGAGTTGATTCGCATAACCCTGAAACAAAGATACTTAATTTCAAATCAATAGTATAAAAACCAAATTACACATCAGTATTTTTTGAAATGACGGGCTTCCATACAAACATTAATTCCCCATTTTATCCCTATTCTGGTTTTATTTCTATTTATTTCGAAATCCATGCGGACGAAGTCGCGGGGAGAGAGCTAGTTATATTATACATCAAGAGCTGGCTATATGTTAGATACCTTCTATTTGAATTTTATAATTCATTCACCAAAAATGCTACAGATTTTATATAAAAGTATTGTTGTATAAGATAGAATTTAGCAAACTTTATATTTTTTCAAGAAGAAATCATTCATTCTATCGATTTATTTGTGCGGTTAGCAAAAGTTCTGAAGGACTTGAAGGCTCAGAAATTACTTTACTCTAAGAAGAGCCATAATACTTTTAATGAACTCAGTTTGGAATTTTATACTGAAGCAAAAAACCAATAAAAAAATTTGCTATTATTATCATTTTTATTCTAAAGTTTGATATCTCGGTAAGGCTTTTGTGATTTGATTATTTTTTGAATTGCGATGGCCATAGACTTTCTTTTTATTTATTTTTTGTTTTCAAGGATGATAGAAAGAAATATTATGTATCAATAGACTCATTCTGGGATAAATGAAATTCGATTAACTTTAAAAAGAAACTAAGTGGAGCCAAATTCATATTATGTATTAGTTGTTTTTTTTCACATCGGATCCGGTTCTGGGTTTTGCAGGAAATTTTGTACTGAATTGATATCTATGGAAAGTTACCCATATCAAATAAATTTTATCAAACGAAAATAAAATAAATTTGCCTGGATTTGTACCCACCTTTGTTTCGGCAAAAACTTAATACCAGCGATACATCAATCGAAATTTAGAACTTCGGGTAATTCTCAATTTCAGAAATATATCATATTACCTTTGAATTTCTAAAAAAAATGTTCTAGCGAATATTCTATTCAAAAGAGATTTCAACAAGAATTTGACTTTAATTTTAAAGTAATACAATAACATTGTGAAACTGAATACGTTCGAAATTTTAAATTTCAGTTGGTGTGTCGCTGGTATTATCCAAGAATTTATCTGGTTCAAGGTTTTAAGTTTGGATGCGTAAATATCATGGCAATTTGTTGCGCTTTTCGCAAATTTTAAAATCTTTATATACGTGACTGTTTTTGAAATTTCAATTCAATGCAAAACCTGGAACCGGATCCAATGTGAAAAAAAAACACAGCTATTAACATATTGACACACTTTAATCTAAAATGCGTCAATACGAAATATATTTTCATAAGGTGGTGTTATTGAATTAAAGAATATAAGAATACGTCTATATTTTCAAAACTGAATTAAACTTGTATTTAAATAAATTAAAGAGAGTTTCGGCTTTTAAAATACCTTTCACCTTTTCGGCATAAAAAAACGTAATCAAAACCTCAGCCATGCAGTAAATCATCTCGTAGAAGCGCCAGTTTGAAACAATTGTGGTTATTTTAAGGCACACTTTCCAGAAGGACATGCAGAGCCTTTCTAGCCCCGTAGGTGCATATTATTCAAGTGTCCTCGAGACTCTCAAACATTCAGCGCATCACCAACGATCACCTATTCCTAGCAATTACACCTCCGTACATTTTCAGTGTAATTCAACTCGACTTCAATTCAGTCAAGTGTTGTTCTAGTTCTGGTTTTGAAAAAATAAAAAAAATAAAAAAATATATAATGAAAAACCTGTGCCCACCCTGCAATATTCCAGTTTTATGCCACAACAGTTGTGAACCCTTTCATCTTCTGGCAACCGCCCCATTAGAATAAAAAATTTAATGCCAACGGGTCAACCCCGAGCTGCTGGGTATGCTTTGAACTTGACATGGATTTTGATTTTATTGCCACCGGACGACGGACGGGGGAGGGATCCAGGTGTAATTGAAAAGCGTGCTGAAAATACGGAAAAAGCAAAAGATTTATTGCTTACGACTGAGCCGCAACCGAAGGGCCTTGTAGACGTTCCTGAAAGCCATGGTTCTGGTTCTGGGCGGTGGCGGCGGGTGGTGTGCGTGCTGAATATGCTCCGCGAAACGACGTCTAACGAGAACGACAACACTTTACCAGAAGGGAAACCTCGATATTTTCTTATTTTATTCTTTTTGTTTCACAAAAAAACAACTTCAACACTTGCTCCCGTATCTCATCACGCGTACGATTACCGAGAATATTTAGAACTCATTTCGGAGTGAAAGTTATAACGAAATTAGCCCATCTACGAACTTCATTTCTAATCGTCTTTCTAATTTAATTTTTTTTTTTCACTTTCTTAATTCGAACTCCGTCTTATTCATAATCCAAAGTGGAAAACAACCAGGGCGTCAAGAAACAAACGATCTTTACTATAGCCACTATGTAGGAGCAAAAATAACTTAATTATCGACAAATTCACAAGGTGAAGTAGAACGGCTTCGGCAAAAAAAGACAGATGGGATTTACACGTAACTTCTTTATCTAATTTTACAAAGTTCCCCGTTTTCCTTCTAATTTTTCTAACTTAAGGAAGTGAAACGTTTTTGTTTTCTTTATAATATTTTCCTGATATATCTAAAATTTTTCTTTTTCTTTTCTAATATCAGGCGTGCTAGAGGAAAATTTTTTTGAAAAAAATTTTCGATTAAACTAAAGGTGCCATAACAAACCGGGTGCACCTCAACTGTGTGACTGATATCCTTCGAGCTTTTTCCATCAAGTTTCGGAAAAGCTTAGGACGAAAAGATTTTTTTTTAGGACGGCAAATTTTGCGAGAGTAGCATTCTCACTCTCAGGGTTTTTTTTTAATAGGGTGGCTGCAAAGTAAATATTTTTACCGAAAAAGATCTAAAATTCGTCGAACCGGGAAATTAAAATGCGTTTTTTTAAATCAAACTGTTAACATACAGAAAATGTTCTCGTAAATCAGGTAACAAAGTGTTTCTGCAATTGCAACTCGTTTAAACTCAGTTCTTTTAGAAACAATATTTTATATACAGGCAATACTACATTTAAATTAACTGAATTTCTTAAAGGATGATGCAAATTTTGGTACCCCCCTCCAATAGCTATGTGTAATACATCGTTGGATAGCTCTTTTTGAGCTGAATAGAAGTCACTATGGCGCCTAGTTCCAAAGCCTTGTGTGTTCAGAGTTATACCGTATTATACATGTCAGTTTTAACAATAGCCAAATAACATTTTTTCATAATTCAGGCCCTTTTTAGCTATGTGTAATACATCGTTGGATAGGTCTTTGTGAGCTGAATAGAAGTCACTATGGCGCCTAGTTCCAAATCCTTGTCCGTTCAGAGTTATACTGTGCTATACATGTTTCTCATTACCATTTTGCGACTATTTTTTGATATATATAATGATATATCATTAGAAAGGTATTAACGGTTAAATCAAGAATTCCGATACCGCTTGTTTTGATTCCTTATCCGATCGGAGTAATATAGCCTTAAGCAGTAGGAATTTTTTTACGTTTCAACGCTCCTTTGAATTTTGATTTTGTTAATAGTTGCTCATTATAATAAAATGTAAACAAAACAAAATGATAAGATATTTTCAGTTGTTATTTATTCATTAAAATAAAACATTTTTTATTCATCGTCTACTATTACGTCGTATTAAATGGTATTGAAAAACATGTATAGTACAGTATAACTCTGAACGGACAAGGATTTGGAACTGGACGCCATAGTGACTTCTATTCAGCTCAAAAAGACCTATCCAACGATGTATTACACATAGCTAAAAAGGGCCGTGAATTATGAAAAAACGTTATTTGGCTATTGTTAAAACTGACATGTATAATACGGTATAACTCTGAACACACAAGGATTTGGAACTAGGCGCCATAGTGACTTCTATTCAGCTCAAAAAGAGCTATCCAACGATGTATTACACATAGCTATTGGACCGGGTACCAGAGTCCATACATTTACTGGCATCATCCTTTGTTTTCATATTTTTTCCTGTTTATGAATTTTATTATTTTTTGGTAATTTTTAAATGTTCAATAACAATATGTATTTCAACAATGAATTTGAATGAAATTTTTACTTTGATTTTTTCGCAAAATTTGCGACTATTTGTATTGCGTTCGACGCGATTTTGATTATGCACGAGAGGTACTTTTAAAAACAAATTCCACAGTTAAATGGTTAATTGACATAAATATAATATATATATGTATATTACATACACATTTCTTTCAAATTTATATGTAAGTACCGTAGATGCGGGTTACTTTGGCTACTTTTTTCTTATATCCTAAGAAATCGCTCTGATATATATGTAGATTGTGTTAGACTACTAGGTGTTATAATGTTTTCATTTGATAGATGAGGATAATAGCTAATCAGTAATAATGTTTTAATAGCAAAAAGTTTGTAAAAATATCTTTTTTATTATTTTTAAATTTGAGCCAAAGTTGTCCTTTAAGGAGGGTTACTTTGGCTTGCAGATGGTTTGGGCACAAAACCTATATACTTAAGCAAGTATTGAGCCAATCTAAGTCCTCTGAAATAATAGAAAATAAACAAATGAAGCATCCGACGCAAAAAAACGTTTAATTTTCAAAAAAACATTAACAAAAACTAACTTTTCTACAGCCCTCTGTTACACAAGAAAGGTTTCGGACCTGAAATACGTAAATATTCACAGCAGGTAAGTTTGAAGCGCAAATGACAGTTTTAATTTTGAAAAAATTCGTGCAACGAATAAAAATTAGACGTCAGTAAAACCATCTAACATTTCCGACTCGAACTAGATCGTTTAGTGTCATGGTTACGAAGAGGTGGGAAATTCAATATTTTTTTTTTTTGAGCCAAAGTTACCCCCTAGAGCTAAAGTAACCCGCATCTACGGTATGTAAATCAAATTCCGTTGCAATATTTCTTTGAAATTTCATCTTGTTTATTTTGTGAAAAATAAGGGAAATACCCGTCGACCATAATTTATTGTAACTAATTGTAATTAAAACGTAAGTGTTTTTTATTTTCGCACTTAAAACGGAATCCGTTTTTTTATAGTCTCGAACAACACGGTTTGAAAGAACACGGTACCAGTTAATCGTGGTCTTCGGGGGTTACCTGTATTAATCTGGCGGTATTTTTTGTATTATCAGTTTTTTTTTCATCTATATATATATATATAATAATTTGAGTTTCCGATTTTATTAATAATAACCCAATTTCAATGTTTTTAACATCATTGCAATTTAAAGTACTATTCAAACAATTTAATAAACTTCAGTTCAACAAACATATTTTTTATTTTGTTTTGAATTTAAAAAGAAATAATCTGTGTAACTTGATCTCATTGATCAAAATAAGTTTTTCTCAAAACAACAATCTTACTAAGGCCCCTGTTCTAATTTTCGTAGGAGAAATAATTAGATAGAATTTAAGACTTTTAGTGTTCTCATTTTCGTTCAAAGCGAATTCAATATGAAATTCAGACAACTTCACTTGTTCTTAAATTCGGACCAAACAGAAATTCACCGAAATTTGCCACTTTTATTTTCGGTGCTGCTGTAGTTAGGGGATTTGAAAGAAAATTTGAGAAAACAAATATTTTGAAGATTAACCAGATTAACCATTTAAAACAATCAAAACATAATATTTCTGGGGTAAACACACAAATTCAAGCCAATTTAGAGTTTGTTGAATTTATGGATATACGAGTATTCATATATTCAGTAAGGGGTATGAAAGTCAAAAATATTTCCAAAATCTCAAATGTCGACAGCATCTTCTCAAATGGGTAATACTTTTCTTGCTCTTCTTCTTGCATTTATTTATTTATTTATTTACATAAAAATAATATGTATAATTCATGGCAATCAATCTTTTAAATATTAAATTTATAAAAAAACATCACATTAATTTCGAAGACCTATATCGCTCTCTTCAATTTATCCGAAAATGAGAACACCTAAATTATTTTCTTACGAATTTCATTTTCCATTTCGTTTTCATATTCGCACGAAAATAAGAGCAGGACCCTAATGTTTTAAAAATATCTTACACATGCGTTTATGGGTTATAACTTTCATATCGAAAATCACTTTTTGAACGGTCCAAAACAAATTGGTGTATTGCACCTTTGAATAACTTTCAGAAAAACTAACTAAAACTCATTTTTAAATAACCAACATCAGTGGCATAGATCTTAGAAAAATGTTTCGATTTGTTATATAAAATTATTTTTTTCCAGATTGCATGCCCTATTTTATGCACTGATTTCAGATGAAATTATTTACGCTCATGACTGTAAATAATATAGAAAAATTATCTGATTATATTGTATAACTCTATTACTATTTGGTAGATTATAAATATAAAAATGTGTTTTCTCTCAGTTTTGGTAGATACTTTTAAGGAAGCGAGACTCCATGAATCTTGAGATCCATTTTTCGAAAAGTGTTTTGTGATGATAAACAGTTACTAAAATTAAATTGCATTTTATAAAAACACTAATGTTCAAATGTGTTACCTCCAAGAAATTAACGAAAAAATAGATTGAAATATAAAATTGACGCGAAAAAGAATATTAGCTTTTATATATGTAATTATAATCGATTAAGTGATTTTTAAAAAATACATATACATACATACATATATGTAGGTTTTTACAGTAGAGGCGCGCTCGAACTTTGACACTGTATAGCGTCCATGTTGGTGAAACTACAGCTATCAAATTTGGAGGTTATAGTAATTAATGTCGGGCAAATTCTCACGGAAAGTTGTAGTGTTGAATAACGCTTGCAAATCATTAAACTTTACTATCAAAATGAGTGTTCAGTTTAAGCTACAATCCGTGCGCTACGTCATTTTTACGGTGCGACAATAACTGGCAAACGAGATCGTGTAATTTAACGTCATTAGACTTTTCCTTGTGAGGCTACGTTCAATCATGGGTCTGTGCGAATAAGCCGCAAATGATTGATGCCTTAAAAGCCAACATAACCAACACCATCAAGGATATCGAGCTCGATTATTACGGTCAAATCATCAAAAATTGAAGCTCTCGAATACGCTGGCCAAGTTATCCAAGTATTTTAAAAGTATGTAGTCAAAATTCGCACTCGTCTAAGGTAATGAATACATTGTGTTTTTATTGAACATCGATTTGTGTGAACTGGTTCTTAATTAAATTAATTGAATTAAATTAAATTTGCAGTTATATTAACGTCAGGCGAACCTTTTGCACATGCATTAAATGAACGCTTTGAGCTATTTCTATTGGTATCTATTTAGATTGTCAAAAAGGCATTTAACACGAAATTTATGGAAAACAGCTCCAATTCTAGCTCCGTACTTCAAATAATTGTCCAAATATATGTAGTTCTCTTTTTTAAATTTCAAAAGCAATCACTCACAGCGCCCCATGCATATTTCCGATAAATTGCAGCGCATATTGCGTTTTAAAATTCTGGCATTTGCAGGCATGCAATTATGAAACATATGCAATCGTCAATTTAACGCAATCATGCATTTATAAAAAACGCCTTAGTCATTGAAAAGTCTTCATTTTAGTCAAAATTCGCGAGCACCCTCAAAAATATACTGACATATAGAATTGGACTGACATATAGAATTGGGCTGCCAATTGGAGGATGGAAAATGAGACCATTTTAAGTGGCGATGAAAACCTTGCTTAGTAAACACATGCGATAAAAAAACATCAAATTATTCGCAATGTGTGTTAAAATTAAGAAAATAAAAAATATAAGTTGTCATAGAACACCTCCTTTAATTTTGTCCTACATTATAAGTATTTCTAAAAAATATTTCCGACACTGACCAGCTCGAGGCCGGAAGAACACAAGAGTTAGATTTATAAAAACATATTTTATTTTGTTCAACACATGTATTTCGCCCATATGTACCATCAAACCATAAAAGTCAACAGTTTTGTTATATAAAATGGAAGCGACAACTGGTAAGTGTCTTAAAATTCCTCGTAGAGAGTCTGTCAATTGTGTACCTGATTGTGCTGTTAATTGTGTTATTGATTATGTTTCGTACGAACATTAGAAAAGGGCCCTTAAAAATTGTTTAAATAGACTTCCGGAAATTCCGGACATCTGCCAAATTAAGCAAAATCTCCATCTTCAGTACATACCTGGAACTACTTTTTATTAGGGAGATTGCACAAAAGACGTAAACGTATTATATATACGTAAAGGTTTACGTTTACGTTTACGTTTACGTCATTTCAGTTTGCACCTGGTATAATCTATGTGGTTCGTTAGACCTCTAAAGTTGCGTACAGCGTAAGAGTGCGCACTGTGGCAAAACGTAAACGTAGCTACCTAGAATTATGACATGGATGACACAAGAAAATAATTCAAAATATCTTCTGTATACATTCGTTAACATTTATGTTTTACGTACGTTTGATAGCTCAATACGTTTACGTTCATCGATACGTCGCCGCGCAATCTCCCTATTGTAATATCTGCCTGGAGGCCGGATGGCGAAAAGAGATAGCGAATCTTATGTCAAAAAGGGGTTTCAATTTTGATAAGCGATTTTGTCTTGGAACAGCGGTCCAGTTCTATGTCAGTGAACTAGACATATGAACCGTTTTTGTCGGCGTCGTGTTACGTCTGATTGATATAGTAAAAGCTAAAAAAGCAACGCAGGTTTTAATTTTCCTCTTGAAATTTCTATAAAATGAAAACATTTATGTGGGTCAAAACACAAAAATTTGAAAACATAAAGCAAGGTAAAATAAAAAAAAAGGCAAAAAGGGAAACTAAACAAACACCCTGCAAAGCACCCAAAACAAAGCGCTAAAATGGAATATTAAAAAATATATTATATAAAATATATATAGTCATATCAACATAAAAAAAAGCAAAAAATCAAGAAAAGCTCAAGGAAGAAAGACAGACGCATGCTCACTTCGACACTTCGGCGGTGAGGAGCTTCGGGTCCTTCGCAGCCTCCGCCGGACCCGGCTGTATGAATGGAGGCAGACGCGCCTCGTCCGGCTGAGAACATGTGCACAAAACGCCCGCACTTGTTGCAGGGCGCTGCTCGGAAATGTCGGAGCTTCCAGAGACGGCATCTCGTGCACTTTTCGGCGAGACGGGGGCGGTTTTGGGACGGATCCGGTGCTCCAGCTCCAGGGATTCCAAGGACCGTGAAAGCTCCCCGGGAACGAAGGAGGTGGCGCTGCTGTTTATCCTGTCTGCCCCGGTTATTTTTTATTTTTATTTTTTATATGTATTACTTGTTTTTGCTTTCGAAAACTCCCTTTCGGCGACGCTTGCGAGATATAGAGACAGATAATTCCTTGGCTCTAGGTCTTCTAGATAATCCTTCGACTGGAACGGCGAATGCACGTTTAAATTGCACACCGATTAGACAAAACCCGGTTTCAATGTATAGGCAATGTGGCGCCTTAAAGATGCCCTTAACTCCTTAAGTGTCTGATAGTGCCGTCTTCGGCGGCGTAGGCAACATTCTTCGTCGTATGCGATTTAATTCGCGACACCACGGCTTTCTTTCACTTCTTCTTGGTTCGATCTTAAAACTCTAGAAAAAAATGGCACTTGGTTATTAACTGAGCAGACGGCTGATGGGTGATTGGAAAATGCACTCAGATTATTTCTTAATTAAGACTATGCGATGCGGCTGATTTTAATTAGATATTCCCTCTCCCCTCTTTAAAACCAACCGAGATAAATTTGAACTGCAGTCGCTTGCCATTGGCAATATTTAACGAGGCGGTAGAGAACCCTTTAATGCAGTCAAGGTCTCATTTAGTCTGGTAAACGAGTTCAAAAGTTCGAAATATTGATCTCCTACTTTATGAGCAAGGACTCATTCAATTCGGAATGACAATTAGAAAAATGTGCAAATCTTGTCCTTAAACGTTTTACTAGATGTAAACGTATGAAATTTAACACGTTTGCGGACGTGAGTGCTCTTCTGCCCATATAACTCAATGCAATCATTGATTGCTAGAGCATTCACGTCCGCGAACCTGTTAAATAAAAGGAAAGCTTAAATTACAACAATCGACTGTTCAATTCAGCGCTATGATTTCTTAAGCTGAATTGAGCAGTCCACTGAATTTTTGACACGTTGACACTCACGACGTATATAGACGTCAATTCAGGTTATATAGCTTATAGCTAAATAACCGTCATGAGCGTGAACGTGTTTAACAATCATGTGTGGAAATATTTAACCCTCCGCTAGACATCTACATTTTTATGCCTAATCTCCATAGACAACCAGACCAAACCAAAACCAAAAAACCATTTTGCTGAATTGCTGACAAATCTAGTCTGTACACATTATTAGCAATGTAGTTCCAAATTGTCAGCTCTTGCATTTCTTCTGAAAGTACGCTGAATTGCATGTGGCGAATCAAAAACTAGCGCATGATGACCAAAAGGTAGCGAGGTAGTTGACGAAGTTGTCATGCGAATGAAAGAGCTACAGATATTTTCATTGGTTTGGTTTTCTATTGGGATCAGGCATTTAAAAAACAAATTCATCTGAAACATCTTTTCCCCCACTTAGAACTTTCTAAAAATTAAAAAAAAAAATCAGGTAACCCATTTCAGATGTCTCTTTCACATTTAAGTAATAATTACGTATAAATTATTAACACGTTCACAAAAGGAATAGCGCTAAAATATTCACCTTTTTCAAGTATCGTCTTATACCAATTTTCATGATGATCGGTTGAACGATAATAGAAGTTGATGTGCTGCAGCGCCATCTAATGGCGAGTTATTGCAAAATCGATAATATGGAAATATTCACCTTGTTCAAATACCTACATACATATGTATACCAATTTTCATGACGATCGGTTGAACGGTATAAAAGTTGATATATTGCAGTGCCATTTAGTGGGTAGATTTTCCAAATGGAGCCTATATTTTAAGTAAGACCTCTAACAATACATCGGTGAGACCTGCATTCAATTCCACGCAGTAATTTTTGCGTGATGCGTGTACAAACATACAGACAGACAGACAAAAATTCTAAAAACTGTTGTTTTGGCTTCTGTTGCTCTTAAAAAGACCCCCATATTAATTTTTTTTCAATATCAATAATGTACAGACATCGGCCTTTTACAATTTTATTATATGTACCTACATATGTATTTGTAGATGTACATATGCATACTTAAATTACTTGATTACAAAAAGCTGTAAGGTTGGCAGGAAAAACAGTAGGTACTAGCAAGCTGAACAAGTTACTTAAAAAAATTACAGATTTTGCAAATAAATAAACTTTCACACATAACTCTATATCAATTGAATTAATTAAAAGCAAGATTTAAAACTTTTACACGCTTTTTTCTAATTGGCATTCCGAAATGATTGAGCTCTCTGTTCATAATTTTCTGACACGATCAATATTTCGAACTTTTGGAACTCGTTAACTAAACTAATTAAAAGCGCCCTAAATACCCTGCTTCTCGTGAACAATTTAATGAAACTCTCTCAGCAGCTCGACGTGAGAATTATTATTTTGGCTGTTAATTTATGATGAAAATTTTTGGTGGTAGTAAGCTTTTATAAATCCAACCCCCATAAAAACCAATTTCGCTCGACGGTAATTGGTCACTGCGGCAAAAACGGAAACCACCAAAAACTTGAGTTTCGTCTAAAAAGGTTTTTATTGAGCTTGAATGGATAAAATCAATTATCGTAACAATTTCTACGCTACTTGAAAACAAAGCTAAAATTTCTCAATTGTTTGAAACTGAGACATTTTTGCCCAGTTATATTTTAAGGTCAGGAATTGATTTCTTTTATAAATAAAATTGAATCACTCAATGATACTTATAAAATGAAATCAATCAATCGAGTCAAGTGGCGAAAAAAGAATTGCATCGAGAAGTTCGATAATAGGTTTTTTATGAAATTTTTTGGCCAAGGTTTTTCATTAAAGGTTTTCAAGAGGATCTGAAAATGGATTTCCTCCAAGAGATGCGTTTTAAGAGAATATGAAACAGAAAGAATTTTCATTTGATAAATAAAGCCATTATATAGTATATGAAAAATGTTTCAGAAATTTGTTGCAACGTCTAAATTCATAGAATTAAAGTTTCAGCAGCTAAAGAGTTCGGTCGATTTGAGTTTTAGAAAAATTTTCTATACAAAAGCTGTGTTTTTTTCATAACGGGTTCGACTCTGAGTTTACTAGGAAATTTTGCATTGAATTAAAATTTATGAATAGTAACCCATATTGAACTTTATTTTATTTCGTGAACATAAAATCGAATTGCCTGGATTTATACCTACTTTGCGTCAAAAATATTTAATCCAAAAATTTATGTGGTCCAAGGTTTGAAGTTTGAATGTGCAAGTGTCATGGCAATTTAATGCGTTTTTTCGCAAAATATAAAATCTTTATATAGTTGACGGTTTTTTTAATTCAATCCAAGGCAAAATTTCCTAGTAAACCCAGAACCAGATCCGTTGTGAAAAAAAAATACAGCGAAAGTTAATTGATATTTGGTAGTAATAAGGAAATACAATATTTACAAACACTTCGGCTTTTCCCAAACAAAACTTGTTGACTACCTATTGTAAAAACTATTAGAAGGTGTAAATGAAAACTTCGCCGGATGAGTGTACGAGTATATACGGGTCTATTGTTTAATATTCTCAAGGTACGTGAGCTTTGCTTCATAAATTAAATTGTGAACATAATTATTACTCAAAAAAAAATCTTCTGCTTCTTTATATACACTTAATATTACGTATTTAGAAACAGAAAACATACCTAACTATAAAGAATGGTCTAGTGATGTAATATGTAATTTTATGTAAAAAAAAACAGATATGTAAATGCGTAGTTGTAAAAATACTCCAGTAAAACTATCTGAAGTAACAAAGATAAAAAAAGCTTAAATGCTAATTAGTTATTATAGTTTCCCCCCAACATCAATACGTCGCCGATTAGTTAATTAAAGTAGTAACAGTATGAGCGTTATAAAAACCGATTTAATTGAAGCAAATAGTCAATGAAATGTTTGTCCACCTATCACCCATGTGCCCGACTGGCGCGCAAACACAGTTGCTATTTGCCAGCTAATTATATTCACGAAAAATCAACTGTTTCCAATTATTTCAATTTCCTATTAATAGTCCAACTATGGTATCAGAAGTGAAAAACAAAAAATCACAATATTCTGGATGTTATCGATCTCAAAAATATATATTTCCCCGCAAAGCCAATTTTTGGCCACTAGACAACAATTTTATCACCGCACCAAATAATTGGATTCATCATCTAGCTCTAACACAAAACAAACACTTTTTGGTGGGGCCACCTGTAAACATCCGGCGGCGCAAAAGGTGTACATCACCGGGTCATAAATGAATTTTGCATCAGAGATAAAATTGAAACTTTCACCGGCCTTCAAACAAAAAATAAAAAATAAAATAAAATACATATGTCGTCACGGGAATTAGATAGACTTTTGATTTGTGGCGATATTTTCCTCCCCGTTTTCGATTCGAACTTGAACGTGAACACCGACCGCACTCCGTCGACCAAGCAAGACTACTAGCAAGCTAGAAAAGTGCAGGTCGTCGAGGTCTGCCAAACTTTTGTACTGCTTCTGTGACTTCGGAGACGGAAGCGACCCACGAAGTAATCGAACAGCGGAAGTCAACCCGATCGAACTTTTGACTAAAGAGCGACAAAATGTGGCCGGCCTAACGTAGTCTATAGTCAGTCACTCTCGAGTTCACCTAGTGAATTCATGACGATTGCTTGGTTATATACTGTTTATATTTACATAGCACCTCATAGTCGCACTTGACCAACAAAAAAAAACCTCATTCTTTTCGTCACACTGTAATAGCTTAGATATACCATTAGATAGAACGTGGACCTGAATTTGAACAGGTGGTTAAACCCTCTGTTTACCTAACCACCCACCAGTGGGTATTCATGTCATGGAATTATATTTTTACGAAAATAGAAAATTCGATTCATATTGTAGTTGTCGACGTTGTATAGTCTACTTGGGGTGATTAATTTTTTATTTCAAAAAGCGTCATCAGCGTTCATACAACTGGCAGTTCAATAACGACACGATGAGGTAATAAATGTGCCAGAATGAAATAACACGGCATGAGTACAATATAAGAGAACATGTTTTCGCTAATTAACCTATTTAATATATCATATAACGTATCTAATTAAAGGAAAGCTCACTATAGGCAAGTGTATGATTTTTAGTCGAAAATAGCAAATTTTACGTCACGAGTGGCGTATAAATAAGCAAATCTATTAAACAGTTGTACATAATATAGGGTAAATTCAAAAATGCATCAAAATCACATCGATGAACAATTCAGCGTAGTCTCTGTAGCTGAATTGTGCACCGAAGCGGTTTTGTTGCATTTTTTAATTTACCCATAGTTAGTTTATTTTTGTTAGAAAGATTTTGCAAGTCATTTTTTAAATCGACTTCTTTAAGTCGACGAATTCAATCAAACTATTCTAATTTTAGTAAAAGTATGAAACTTAACCTCTTCATGCCCTTGGCCACATATGTACATACATATGTGTTCGTTTAGTTTTTTAGAAATTAAAATTATTCTAACTGGAAAAAAATTAAAATCTGTTAAAGAACTACTCATATTAGACTATATTTTGAAAAAAAAACTAAAATATTCAAAGTTTGGCAGCATAGATAGGCTCTTATTCCATGCACTTGGTAAAATAAAAGTTTCCTTTTTATACTAATTGTTTTTAAAAATTTTTCTTACTTACTAAGTAGCTGTCGGTATAAAAACTAAATAAACAAGAAATCGAATAAAACATCAAACCAACCTTTTAAAAATTTGTCCCTGAACATCGTTTTAATCATTTGAAATGAAACTTGCTGTTAAATGTCAAAATAAGTTTGCCATTTTTTTAAAAGTGTAATTCCGGCTGTCCGAATATTAACTGAGTTTTGTTCGGTTTAATAATAATTGTTATATTAGCAGTGTTCTTTTCACATTTGATCCAGTTCCAGGTTTTGGCAGAAATATTGGATTGATTGTAAAAACCATCACGTATACAAAGATTTGAAAATTTTCGAATGTTGCATCAAATTGCCATGATATTTACCTATTCAAACTTCAAAGCGTAAATCAGATAAATTTTTGGATCAAATCAGACCCTGTTACGAACAGCCAACACGAAAATTTAAAAGTGAAATTTTTGAAATTTCAACTCCGCCAATCGTTTGTAACTCGTTTGTATCCGTTTGTATCAAAATTTATTTCGTTTGTATCCCTCTAGTTACTAGAAATTAAGGTTTTAATTAAGGCTTACGATCAGCCAACACCTTTTTCAAAATCATTTAAAATCAATTGTAAAACAGACTTTTGGGTACTCAATCGATCGGAAATCGTTTGTATCCTCCGAATATGCTATTGAAAAGTTTTGTATACCGCTTATTTTTCCATAAAAAGCGAAAAATAAAATCAATTTTTGTCTTAATTATTAGCTTCTTTTTTTGCCACACATGTACTTGGCGCTAATGTTCAAAGCCTTCTAGTGTAGCCAAAAGTAAACTTGTAGTGAAAATAACAACAGCGGTATCCTGTACTACAGTGCGTTCCATATTTATAAGCCACCATCAAAATTCGAGTTATTTCTGCCTAAGAACAATTTACTGTGTCAAATCGTACAATAGTTAGAGAAACAGTTTGTGAGGGAACTCCTCTATGAATCATTTTTAAGTATTTTTGCTTGTTTCATATTTCTAAGACAGTTCTACAGAAGTGCAGATCGAAGCAGCTCTTTTGTGTACAAGTTAATAAATTTTTATTTTTATTAGCAATTTAATTAAGGTAATTTTTTAAAAAATTTCCAGTTATATGGGGAATCAAAAAGAAGTGGACGAAAGATTGATTCCCAATATATCTTGGAATTTTTTAAAAAATTACGAACAAAACATTAGCAACGGGCGATTTTCTTTGAAAAATCACTAATGCTAAGATTTTCTTCCTTAAAGGCTAAAATGCTGCCCTTTTTAATTTCATTAAGTGACTAACCGCGCGGGCGGCATCTTAAACCTTAATTAAATTGCTAATAAAAATAAAAATTTATTAACTTGTGCACAAAAGAGCTGCTTCGATCTGCACTTCTGTAGAACTGTCTTAGAAATATGAAACAAGCAAAAATACTTAAAAATAATTCATAGAGGAATTCCCTCACAAACTGTTTCTGTTTCAAATTGTTCTTAGGCAGAAATTTACTCGAATTTTGATGGTGGCTTATAAATATGGAACGCACTGTAGTACAGGATACCGCTGTTGTTGTCATTTTCACTACAAGTTTACTTTTGGCTACACTAGAAGGCGTTGAACATGAGCGCCAAGTACATGTGTGGCAAAAAAAAGAAGCTTATAATTAAGACAAAAATTGATTTTATTTTTCGCTTTTTATGGAAAAATAAGCGGTATACAAAACTTTTCAATAGCATATTCGGAGGATACAAACGATTTCCGATCGATTGAGTACCCAAAAGTCTATTTTACAATTGATTTTAAATGATTTTGAAAAAGGTGTTGGCTGATCGTAAGCCTTAATTAAAACCTTAATTTCTAGTAAACTAGAGGGATACAAACGAAATAATTTTTGATACAAACGGATACAAACGAGTTACAAACGATTGGCGGAGTTGAAATTTCAAAAACTTCACTTTTAAATTTTCGTGTTGGCTGTTCGTAACAGGGTTCAAATCAATGGGTATAAATCCAGGAAATTTGATTTTATTTTCAAGAAATAAAAATTGTTTGATATGGTTGCTGCTCCTAAAATTCAAAACTTTCCTGCAAAACCTGGAACTGGATCTGATGTGAAAAGAACACGACTAATAAAAGGGATAGTTTATAGATAGATATGCATATTTAGGTGTGGAGAAAGATGAAGATAAACGTTATTTTATTTACTGAATTTCACTGAAATTATTTATTGCTTTCAAATGCATCATTTCGTAGTTACCTTGCTTTCGAAAATAAAATAATCGAAGTGATATCGAAACCTATTCTTATAGTCGTTCGAATTGGATCAAAAACAGCTTACAAAAGTGCTTTTTGGACAAAAATTCATTAATAAAGTTGCTAAAGTTCTTAATTAATTGTGAGTTTTGACTACAATATTAATATTGTCGTTGAAAGTTGTTAAAATTGTCGATTGAAGTTTTTTACTCGACTATTTTAATCATTTTGAACGACAAAATTAACTGAAGTAACTTAAATGACTTATTCAAAATTAAGGAACTTTATCAAAGAAGGTGTTTTTGTAAGCTCTTTTCTATCCGATTCAAACGATAACAAGAATAGGGCCCATTTTTTCACTAGAATTGGCAAGAGATATTCCAAAAAGGAATTTAATTTTAACTTATCTGAAAAAAAACCAAAAATCGAAAAGTTCCAAAACCAATTTAAAACAATAACAATTTATACATTTTCCAAATTTCTAGTTAAATTTAAAATTACTACTGTCCATTAATGAACGATTTTATCGTTTACCACTTTCCTTTTAAAACAAAGTAAAAACGAACCTATTTACTAATTGTAAGTCACAAGTGTCCCCTTTTGAATGAATGAAATATTTATAAAGGTCTGTTTGGGCTCCCAACTCCTCGAAAGTATTTTACTCCAACATAAAAGACACAGAATGAAAGTGGCAAGCCGTCTGAAAGTTTGGAACTTCATTTATCATTGATGAGCGCCTCACACGTGGTGGCAGTTACGTAAAGAAGCCTTCGTTTTTAAACTCCGAAGGAGCATTTTCAGCAAGTTCATTGTTAAAAATTCCTTTTCACAGCGCGCCAGACCATCGACGACGACGATGACTACAACACCCATAAAACTCCTGTAATGGCCCCATTAAAATTGTGTTCCCCGTCGAGTGCACTTAATCCACGCAATTTTATGGGACAAGCAATGTCCTCCAGAAGCTCATGGAATAAGTTTTCACCTCAAAGGCACTTTTCAGCAAAACAAGAAAACAAGCCCAAAACGTTAGCTCTCACCTCTTCGTCTCGTTTCAGGGCTGACGAAGAAATGATAGCCCTCTTCCTGACCCCCTCAGGGTGGACCTTTCACTGTGCCAGAGTCATTCGGCGACCCAAATTTAAATTCTCAATTGCCTTGGCGTAAAAGTCGGTGTTGAAGAGACACGAGCGCCGCAAATTCCACAGTGACTTTGGGTTTGTTTAATTTGAACGAGAAAATCATTAGCCCTATAAGATCTAATTAAGGGTTTGAGAAACGTTTTTGCGGTAGCCTAATTATTCTGTCGAGGAAGATGCATACACTGCATACTTAACATACTAATGAAATTCGATGTCGAACAAAAACGTGGACATAAAAACGATAACTTACATTATTTTATTTGACCACGTATTCAGCTATTGACTGTCAATCATATCAAGCAGTCAAATTATTAATTCAATTCGTCACTGCTGTGGAAATCAATAAGAACTGGTTAGCAAAATTTGTTATTTTAAATTAAAATAACATTCCATTTCATCGTTTTCGTTCTGACATTGACTTTCGTAAACTGGCCTCAGACTTTAATTTCCTATCATTTTCAAAAACTCAAGCAATTTTGAAGTAAATTAAGTGTTTAACAGGAATATAATTTTGATGATCGAAGTGCATTCGATGACCTTAAACCTTAAAGGGTGTGCATTTTTAACGAATAAACTTGAAAGTTAAAACAATTCCTTGCCATTGTTAAAGTACATTGATTCGTTTTCTTCGTGAACCAATTGGTATCGATTTTATTTAGACATGATCATGTCCATCGATAAATATTTTATAGTTGAATTACGGAAGACGGGTAAGGTTTTCTCCGGTAAAGTTTAAGAATTCCTTATTGTTAAAATATTTATGTGGTTTTGGGCGGCTAGATTTAGCTTGATTGAAATTTCAATTAAATCTGACCTTGATATCTTTTTATAATTTCAATGAAAAAGCTGGTTCTGCCTTGGCGGGAAAAAATTTTTAGTTAACGAGGTGGAAAAACATTACACAGTAAAATATTCAGATATGGGTTCTTACTAAAAATTAAAAAAAATAAAATGGGGAATGATTGGAATCATAGCAATTTCGCTAAAAAAATGAAATTTCAATTTTTCAATTCAATTCAATTTATTTAGGTTCAAGCTTAAAGGTATAGGTAAAATAAAAATAATCCAATTTAGTGCAAGAATCCAAAATTCACTCAACTATTATATATTATTACTAGGTTTGCATAAGCAAATAAAAACATATTTAACGCGTTACCACCGGAGTGTATCACCGGTGGCTCACACAAGATTGAATTTGGGCAGCGCCGTCCTCAAAGTGTTAAAAAACATATATTACTGTTCTATTTCTATCTATTTTTAAAAACCCAATAATAAAACTAAGGCTACTCATACTACGATATCTGCGGAAAATGTAATCCTGCGTCAATTCAACTTTTATCAGGATCTACATAATTTTTTAATTAGCACGTTCTCGAACCAGGAATATCTTGAGAAAAATTTGTCGGTAATGCGTTTTAATTTATTATTGATGACCTCTAAATTAGCCTTTCCTGTTTATAAATGGGTACAGAGTTTTTATCAATAAATTTGTCTTATAGATAACTGATGTTATATATATATATGTTAATTAATGTTTAAAGTTCTACTCAAGGTGAAAAACTAATTCAGAAAAAAAGGACCTATTTTCAGGGTTCCGTAGCAAAACAAGTTTCGCCATGTCACAGTCATTTCATTCAGAGACTAAAGACTAGAACCCTTAAGGTTTTTGAAAAACAGTTTAAGGCTACACCCCTAGGGGCTAAGTGGAGATGAAAAAAATCGTTACTTACCCCACCGAGTGGGGTTTTGTTAAAAGGAAACTTAAAATCATTATGAGGCTTCTTAAATCGTTTTTAAAAATTATGCCCTGTTTTTGAAACATTCGACTCCAAAGTAGCCATTTACAATTAGGTTTGTGTCGGTCAAGATATCATCTTAACGCAATTTCGGAAAATTCTGAAAAAATCTACAATACTAGCACATATAACTCCAATTACTTTTTAAAAAAATTACGACTTACTAAAGTCGAATAGTTTACGAGTTATAGCTGACCAAGTTATGCTTATTTCGACTCAAACAACTATGTTCGGGAAACACTTATGCGCGCGTTTGTATCTGTGTGTGTTTGTATGTGTATTCGCAGTATTTATATATATGTGTGTGTGCATGTGTATATGTATATAAACATTATTATTTTATTTAGCATTTTATCATTCGTACATATTTAATCGTTTGTACTCATGCTACGGAACTCTACACAACATGCTTTTGACCGCTATTTATATTAATTCATTCTCTACAGTCTACACTCTATGAATCAACATGTAGAACATATGTTGATTTTATGCTCCCATAAGAAGTTAAACATGTTTTCACAGTCTGAGAACAATTTCAGCAACCAGAAAATTGTTAATTCTTCACCAAAGTCCCTATGAGATTTGCATTTTTGCAAAAAGTGTCGAGAACATAACTGCCATATATTCAAATTAACTTACCCTCATACTCCTCACGTTTCCGTCTAATAAAAGAAGCTGTGAATCTTAGCAAGCGTCTACTAGTTAAACTAGATCTTCTGCTTTTATTGCTGCTTACTGTAGAAGCTTTCGATTCTTTCCGAGAACTCTCAATAGGTGCAATATCCCTCGACGAAATCAAAGAGTCTGGAGATCGAAATTTTTCAGTAGCTGACTGCGATTGCATGTTACGATCGAACGAAGCAGCAAAATCTTCACATATACTATCCGGCGGCAAAGAATGTCGTGTCCAAGAGTTCTTTCTCCCAATACTCCTCAACTCCAGACTTTGTCGAAATGGTCGATTCGACATGATTACGTTATGCGATTAGTAGAAATTATTATTTTTTAAGCAAATCGACCGTATAATGAAGGCACTCGTTACGTGATGAAGAAAAGGCTTCTTTTCAGCTATTTTTATGAAATTGGTAAACCGACTCCGCACTCAAAACGATTAAAAGGCACTACTCCAAGTGGTTGGCACTTTTTAGAAAGCTAACGATTACCCAATCCTCGAGGATTCGACTAGGGAAAACTCATTGCCCTGAAGTCTATTATTTGTGCTTATTTTCATTTTTCATTTGTTCCGCCAGCAAGGGAAAATGTTGCCGTATTGACGACGACATTTAAATGTCTTCGCCAAACCAATTGCCAAGAACTGAAGAAAGGATTTTTCCTTAGAGAGGGTACAGAAGGGGACAAGACGAAGGAGGGCTTGACTTAAATGTCCATCGTCGTCTACACAAAAAACGAAAGAGGATACACCGAGCTCATTTTTATGCAAGAGCAAGCGCACAAGTTTCTGTAGACGCTAACTAAACAAGTGCCGCAGAAATTAGAATGCATTAAACTCGCTGTGCTCAATTATTCTGCCGATTTTGAAAGCAATTTGATAAAGAGCTGGATTTTAAATATGATTTTTTAATGACGTAAGCTTATAAAGGCTCTTCTTTTGAGTATACATATTTTCTCGTTTTGGTTCATATTCAATTATCCACTATCGGAAAACTTCTCTAAAATTTTTTAGAAACTTATATACAAACAAATTTTTTCAAAATGATAGCTTCTGACAACCGAATTGAAATCAGCGACCGTAAAAACCCCCAAATACTAAGTTTGGTAGAAATCGTATAAACTTCAAAATTTGACAATCCGCCATCTTGTGTTAATTCTGACACTCGGCTTAAAATCAGGGATTCTGAAAGCCCCCAAGTATTATAAGTTTGGTGAAAATAGCATAATCTTCAAAGTTTGACAGTTCGCCATCTTACATAAAATCGTAACTTCTGACAGTTAAAAAAAGTAGCCTAATGCACTCCGTGTAATTTCAATAATACGTTATAAAACCTTTAGGATGATCGGTTGAACGGTGTAGTAGTCCATTCGTACCAAACACACAAATAAACTTTTGCTTTTATATATAATATTTACATATATATGTGCAATAGATAGTTCAACTCGAATTTATTTCCTAATTACAGATTTCTATTAACATGTACTTTATAATACTTCTAAGTAAAATTTCTTTCAAACTTAAAAGGCTTTAAAAGCCTTAAACTTAGTTAATCTGTTTAAGTTATGCAGAAATAGTATTTCAAGAATTTTATAATTTTCATGACAATAGCTCTAAAACTAAAAGTTAGAAGTCAGTTGAAATAGATTCTGAACTTTTTGATATGAGCATTAAAAGACATTTATTATAAAAATCATAAAACGCCCATTAACTTTTACAACCCTTTAAAACTTTCATACATAAAAAATTTATTATGTATTTATTTTCATTTCAAATTTTAAATGTTGGCAAGTTATTTAAAATTATGACCGATTTTATATAGAACAATTTACATTAATTTTAACGACTATACGATCAACATTTTGAAAATCCCAAAACTTCCACTCTTAAACAGAATCGAAAACTCCTTTTAAATTAAATTTTAGTCCCACTTAAGGTACTTCAGGGATTGCAGAAAATTTTTAGTATTCCCTCCATCGCCCATAAGAGCTCCTATAAATAAAAATAAAGAGCAAAAGGATGCATTCCTCCAGCCAATGATGAGTGCACCAAAATAAAAATGGAAAGGCTCAAATATTTGTGTACCAATTGGGAACAATTCTATCATCCAGTAGAATCGGAATACGGCGCCCAGTTACCTAAAAATCTTGCCAAATTTTATTGATTCCCCCAGGAGCAGCGAAACAGGAAAAGTTCGCATTTCATTAGTTTTACAAACTTCCTCCGAAAGCGAGGACACGAAAATTGTATCAGGAAAATGCTTTATAAATAGTATCCCGGAAAAAATACGGGAATAAATCCATCTCCCTGCAGCGAAAATTGTAGACAAGGCTGCAGGGAAAACTATAGAGGCTGAATACTAAAAAATATTGACTAAAGAAGCTGACGATGCATTTAGAGATGTGCCAATTCTTAATATGATCGTCTTAAGTGGTTGGAGCATCTTACTGCATTTAAAATGGGTTGATTTAGCTCTTAAACCACCCCTAAGTCTTTGTCTTCAGTACTCTCAGAAAAGAAATTTTATTATAGACGCACAAAACGCGCTTTTCAGTACATAAACCATCACATAAAATTGCACTCTCGACACACGGACCAATTAGCACATATGTAGTGTCCTTGCTGGCGGCAGAACAAAACATCTAAACGTCTTCAACAACAACAAAAATATATTATATGTTGTATATATAGAAAAGGGGTTAAGAATTGAATTTTCTTAAGACCGAGAAGCGGAGTCCCTCCTTTGCACGTGCTGCTCCAGGCGACCAAGTGGCACAGAAATGAAACTCTCTCTAAAAACTAAGACGACGACAAGACAACTAAAACCGAACCGAACCGTCCCGAGGAGGAAAACTGTCCTCGTCCAAATCCAGACTAAAACTACTTTTGACGAAATTCCATAGACATCTTGGAAGCTCGGGCACAGGAATTCGACTGTATCCCCACAGACAGAAGCTCGTTTCGGAGTGAACTGAATCTGAAAGTCGGTTCGGTACGACGCCAGCCGTCGAGTTGTAGTTGAAGTTGGAGCACACCGTCGCGACGACCTCCTGGAATTAAAATCAGAAACCCCCAACACCACCGGATTGGCGGTGAGAAACGTGACGTACCTACACCTCCATCCGATGGATGGCGGAAGGATGCCCGAGTTAAATGTGCGCTCTGCATGAATTTCACTCTAGAATCCTTTTTTATTACATATAACATAAATATAAATATATCGCACATGTAGATATGATATATTACGAGAAATATATCCTCCCAATTGTTGTCATGTTTCCAACCGTTGAATACATGCTTCCTGAATTTCAAGGAAATTTTTAAGTTTTCATTTACAGAGAGTACAAATGTAAAATCCTTTGCGGCTACCCTCGCTAATTACGCGTGGGTGAGCACTTCAAAAGAGGTTTCACATTGTCGCGTGTATAAATTAAATTACTTACTATGACTCGAGCTCAATGACCTACTTTGGCTTTAATATATGTAATTGGAAAAAATTAAAAATCTTTATACTAAAGACCATCAAAGATGTGTTTATGGGAATAAACAAGGCACACACATTTTCCTACTATCCATCTTCTATGTAGCTTAGAATATTAAATTCATTCTCTATAAAGGTATAAGTTTTTGTCATACGATGTCTACTGTTTTATTTATTTACATAATTAGCTGCATGGATCTTAGAAAAAAAAGCACAGAATAGGAATAAAATGAAGATAAGCGTTTGTATGGAAGTCCGTCGTTTTAAAAAATACAAACGGTGTAAATAGTTTGTAAATCGTTTGTAACTCGTTTGTATCCGTTTGTATCAAAAATTATTTCGTTTGTATCCCTTTAGTTTACTAGAAATTAAGGTTTTAATCAAGGCTTACGATTAGCCAACACCTTTTTCAAAATCATTTAAAATCCATTGTAAAATAGACTTTCGGGTACCGATTTGAAATAGTAAATTGTTTTTAGGCAGAAATAATCGAATTTTGATGGTGCCTTATAAATATGAAACGCACTGTAGTACAGGATACCGCTGTTGTTGTCATTTTCACTACAAGTTTATTTGTGGTTACACTAGAGGGCGTTGAGCATTAGCGCCAAGTACATGTACCTAGTGGCAAAAAAAGAAGTTAATAATTACAGATAAAAATTGAATTCATTTTTCGCTTTTTCTTGGAAAATAAGCGGTACACAAAGTTTTTCAATAACATATTCGGAGGATACAAACGATTTCCGATCGATTGAGTACCCGAAAGTCTATTTTACAATGGATTTTAAATGACTTTGAAAAAGGTGTTGGCTAATCGTAAGCTTTAATCAAAACCTTAATTTCCAGTAAACTAAAGGGATACAAACGAAATTATTTTTGATAAAAACGGATACAAACGAGTTACAAACGATTGGCGGAGTTAAAATTTTAACTTCACTTTTAAAATTTTGTGTTGGCTGTTCGTAAGAGGGTTAAACGTCTGATAGCTAATTGAAATCAAAGCAACTTTGATTTTGGGACAATTTTATCCGACGAATAAAATTTATCTGAGGATTGAAAAATTGGTCCTAAGGAATATATTTCTAAAAATCTTGAAATACGTCTTTCTTAAATCCTAACTTAAAGACCAAATACCAAATTTCATGGATTTATTTTCATAAATGACGGATTTTCATACAATTTTCGAAGAATTTGGTAAAATCCTTTCTTACTGAGTGGATGCTTATGTATACCAGCGACACACCAGCCGAAATTTAGAATTTCGAACGTATGCAATTTTTTAGCAATATTAGCTGCGTTTTTTTGATGATCTGGATCCGGACCAGATTTCGCACCAAATTTTATATTGAATTGCAATTTGCAAATAGTGACTTTTAGCAAAACCTTTTAATTTTGTGAAAAGAGCATCAAATTGCTTTGACTTATATCCAGTTTACGTAAAAAAAATAGATCTAATAAATTTTTCAGTTCACGACTTGGATGGACAAAACTCATTGCCATTTCATGCACTTTTTGCAAATTTTAGAAATTTTGCTATAGGTTGAAGGTTAAGCATTCCAATTCAATGCGAACTTTGAGAGCCGGATCACATCATAAAAAACCACGGCTATTATTCTATTGCTTTGAAATTAAAGTCAAATTTACATAAATATGTATTTCAAAACTGATATGATATTTTTCTGAAATTGAGAATACTCGAAATTCTAAATTTCGGTTGGTGTGTCGCTGGTATTACATCAGAAAAGAAACCTACTGTCCAAATTTCATGTAATTAGCTTCAGCAGTTTCGTCTTGACCATTGGTTGCATTGTAATAGGCACATAACATTGTAACTTTACATGTAGATATTAATTTACATAAATCATTTGCTTTTTATTTTGATTATATTGTAATATCGCTTAGTTTTTTTTTAGATAAATAATGTTAAATTCATCTTTATTAAACAAAAAATAATGGAAATGTTGAGTTGATTAATGCAATAACACAGAAATGATGTTAAATGTCAAATTGTGTAAATATACATAACTATGAACTATGAACCAACGCTTTTCTCGACAAAACAAATATATTGTGGAAATATGATCTCAATCGGTCAAGTCGTTCAGAAGTTTTATGATCACTAACAGACGCACCAGCGATTAAATATATAAAGATTTGAGATAAATTGTTCAAAACTAAAATATCAAAGTTTTTAATGTTTGCCTAAAAATTTACCAGCCACCTTTAAGAACACTACAAAACACGGATAGCCCTCGAGCTTAATAAAAAAGTACACTATTTCCAAAAAATAATGTCTAATTTATTTTTGTATAAAATTCGAGGATGTCTAAAATCTCTAATTTTGTTGGCGTTAAAATAGCATGTAAATGCCCAAGGATCCTTCTATTGTCCAGCATAGAGTTATGTAGCTTACAAAAGGTTGTAATTTAATTAAGAATTTATGAATTAACACGCTAGAAAAACTATATGTATAAAAAAGACTGGTGGCCAGACGGACGTAATTGTCCACGAAAGCAAGAGCTTTATGTCCCACCCGTGGGGTTTGTAATAGTTTTTTTATTAAAGCTACCAAAGTTACATTATCTAGGTGTGCCCTTTAGTCGGTCTTTAAGAAGGTTTAAGGTTTTCCAGTAATCGATGTGGAAAAAAGAAAAATACTCAAGAGAACTATTGAACGCTAAATGTGGTCTTGGTAAAAATATTCACATTTTTTTTAAAGTGTTCAATTATTATTATTATTATTTATAATTCCGATTTGTAAACCTGTTTAATTTTTCTTTTAAAACATTTAGAATGTATGGAATATTCGTTCATTATGGTTTTTATTTTTTTTAGTAACACACTGGTCTACACAAAAAATGCCACTACAGGAAAATGCACTGTATCTGTAGTTTTCGATTCGTTGATCTATATATAAAACTTAAAAGAGATAATTAGCTCTAATTGTTCACTTATGTCATATTTAAATATAGCGGGTAGCTTGATATAATATCTTTATTATGAAATTTCAAAACATTTAATGATTCAACTGCGTAAATTTTTATTACGTGTTCATTAAATGTTCCCAATACCGTCTTGTTGGGTTGTATGTCTGAAGTTTTTTAATTTGTTTTGTCATTTTCGACAGATTTTAGGTAGATTTCATATGAAATACTCACCCTTATTCCACACTCCGACGAAAATCAAATCCGATCGGAATGTAGGAGATTTTTAAGTAAACTGTAACATTTAAAAAGAATTGCAAGAGTGGAATTCTCTGACGGTCGGATTTGATTTCCGTCGGAGTGTGGAATAAGGGCCACTATCTATTGCAGCGTGCTGATGAAAAGATTTTCGAAATATGAAGGATGCCAAAATTCGTTTTAGAGGTCGTAGACTCCAAAAATAAAATTTATTTAGACAATTATTAACTAAAGTCATAGTTTTTCATAATAGAGATAGGTTTTACACAAGAGCTAATTATAAAATTTTAATTGTATATTCGTATTCAGTAAGCCCAAGATAGTATAAAAAGGCACACAAAAAATCAGAATTTGTAGACTAGTGTAATTGGTATTTCGAGTTATAATAGTTTTTTCAACAAGTTTTTCACTAAAATTTAAGTAGCGAGTTTAACAACAAAATCGTCTAAAAAGAGTACGAAATCTTAAATCTCAGTTCCCCTTTAATGTGGTCATCGTCGACAACAAATCACTGTCCCGCCTATTGGTTCAACACGTCCGAGTTATCTTTTTAATTGTCTGAAAGTTTCGTCTAGCCGTAAAAGGACAAATGAGTGCCAGAGACGAAATGGCCTTTTGGTTAATTGCCCCACAGGACGAGACCTGGAGCTCCAGGACCTCGTGGAGACACACCCAACAATAGATGACATATGAGCGACATTTATTCCGACGTTGGACGCATCCTTGGCCCTTTCCGCGACGGAAATAACCTACTTCTAGTTCTGCTGGAGCTGTCCTTCTGCACCTGCTGAGCTCTGCCCAAATCGAGGGTGAATACTTTCGTGTAATTTCTAAAGTAATCCTCGGGACTGGTTGCTTGCTGCTGGGCCTCAGATGTGTGTGTTTTTGTCACCCTAGGGCTCAGACAAAGTGCGAAATGTGGGCAAGGCCTCAGTAAGCATTTGCTGAAGTGCTTTCCATCGTTTAACGAAATTAAATTTCTTAAATCGAGAGATTTGATTTAAGCTGACTAGGAATATATAATGTATGTAGATTTGTTAGAGTTAGGGTTAAAAGTCCGAGAACAATTCGAGTAATTTGTATTTCATTTTTCAAACATGCTCTGTACTGTACGAAGCAATCCATTTTTGTCTACTTTTGGAGCGATTTAGTTTCTTGAATAAATTGTTCAATTGCAGTTAATATTAAAATAAAACATTGGTAACACCTTAAAACTTCCCAAATACATTGTTCAGAGCGCTGTTTTAATTTTCGTAGGAAACGAATTGAAAAGAGTTTATAAAAGTCTTTTTTGGATAAAAATTCATTAATAAGATTCCTAAATTCTTACAAATTCATTTTAGTTGCCTTTGATTTCCACTACTTTTTCCGCATGTAACGTCAAAACAAATTGATTGGATTTTTCTACCGAATTACGTTAACGAAAAAATTAATTGAGGGCACAAAAAAGACTTTTGTAAGCTCTTTTAGATTCATTTCGTACGAAAATTAGAACAGGGTCCTCAGCTTCAAAGATTACTGGTTTGCATAATTTACAAATTCTAGTGAATTTGAATTCAAAGCCCTATCTTTATTTTTGTTATAATCGATTCCGCCTTGTTTTCACTTTAAAACGCAATATTTATGGAGCTTTGCTCAAAATTTAAAACTTCAATGCGCAATATTTCTTCGTGGAATTAAAAAGAAACATACGCATAATTGAATAGCATTCTAGAGCTTCATTAATTTTTCAATGGTCTTCGCATTAAGAGGCATTATTCTTAGACATAAGGGAACATACAAAATATTCTCTTCCTCCATAGGAATTAATTACCAATATCTGAAAAATATATGTATGTACATATTTAAGATTAATTGAAAAAAAATATCTCATTAATTTGAAATTAAATCCTGAAAATTTAAATCTTCAACATTTTTATAGCAACTTGCAGAACAAACAAATAAAGTGCAAGCAAAATTCTGCTGTCCACTTGGTTTAGTGGCCTACAAAATGCACAAGAAATGTCTTACTTAACCGCTCCATGCAGTGCAATAGTCATAAAAATGCGGTGACTCAATCTTGGTATTTTTAACATTTTTCTCCTGGCAGTCGACATGTGCGAAAAATCCCCTCGTCTGGGGTCGAAGTAAAATAGCATCACATGATTGTCTTTGGAACAGTTCGTCTTTAATAGCTTTAAATTAAATTGCAGCGTAAAGTGCATGTTCTCAGTTCTTTAATTGTGCATTAATTTTAGGTGTAAGCTTATGGTCTTATGCAATTATAGTTTAAATTAGAATTTTTTTAAATGAAATATAATACACATGTTTATTTAATACAGATACTATTTTTAGATATTTAAGATTAATTAAAGCAACAACAATTTTTAAGTTTCCATATATTTTCTATCCAGCAATAAGTTTATATATCTACAATATAATTTTAAAACCCTGAATATTCATCATTTACCCCAAATAGAAACTTCAGATTGTTTAGTTCCCATACCATAGGTATATTTATTTTTTAATGGTAAGAATTAGCAACTGCGGAAAGTTTCAGCCGAAAAATTATTATTTTTTCAGCATAGGTACATACATAGTACATATGTACAGTATAGTACCAGAAAATTATAACCACTATAACAAATTTCAAAATTTGAATTCTGATTACATTTTTTTCGCAAGAAATCAAACAGATTAACATTTCCTTGCCGAGTTGCAATCTTTCCTCCTTTGTTTTCATTGTTTGAAGAATAAGAAATCGTTACGTTACGAACCAATATGCAATATGCAAAAGTATTCCCCCATTCATTTATTCCAGTTCTATCAAATATAAATATCAATAAACAAATTTTCATGTTTCCAAGAAATATTACATGGTATACCATTTCATTTAACGCCGAAAGCATAAATAATTGCATCGAAGAAAATCGCGGAGATTAACAAGTGTTATTAAAAATATGGTTAATAATACTAAATACTAGAAATATTAATTTGCAAAATATGTGAATTTACCCTTAATTTAATGTTTATCTTAACCGCGTACGAATATAATAAAGTTTTTTTCAAAATAAAGTATGGAAGTATAAATGTTGGTGGTTATAATTTTTTGGCACTGTACTGTATTCTAGAAGACATTTTTCGAATTTTTAAAAAGAGTTAATGTAGGTATGAATAGGTAAAATGAAAATGTTAATACTTCTTAATCTTTATATCGAAGTCTGGCAGGTAATTCCCCTGAAATGGTTAATTTATGAAGGTGGTTTACTTAAGCAATATTATACATAAAATATGAGATATGTATATTCTCCTTAGCTATTTTAAAGAATTCAATAATTAATTCTATCGGCATTCGGTGATTGTTTTGTGAAAATTCGATTTTTGTCAACCAATATAGATTAAATAAAATTGATGTTTCTTTGTAAAAAAAAAGATAATAATAATGTACACAACTTTCTCAAAAGAATACAGTTTTTAAGCCCGTTATGCGTAATAGCCAAATCACGAAATTTGTTTAACTACGATGTAAACACTTTTGATATAGGAATAAAATAAAAGTAAAAGAGTTCGAAGGAAAAATTCATTTAGAAATAATCTTAAATTAAGATAAGTGTATCTTTTCACATATTGAACTTCAGTTTACATAAAATCGCGGGATTTAATAACTTCCCTACCGCGCGTTGGCAGTTATGGAATTTTCTTAAACTAAAATGTAATCACTTGGAGTTATCTAAGAATGAAAAGGGTAAAATTTCGCAAGAGGAATAGACTTGATTTTACGTAACATCATATAGTTACGTTTTTAAAAATGAAACAGTGCAAGACTTGGTTTAATTTTTTCATGAAATATTACTTCTGGGATTTCATTGCTTTTTGCAGAAATATTGTTTCCTTACGCTTTTAAAGATAGTTTTTATGATAGTTGGTAAGTACCAGCGTACCTGACCGATATAAAAAATTTTCTTTCTTCTTTCGGTCTGACCGGACCGAAAAATAAAACTCTGTGAATATATTGGTCCGATACTTGCTTAAGTAGTGCTCGGCTTATTTCATTAACACATCGGGTGCAGGTATTAGAAACATTTTTATCGAAATTTTTTTCGCTCAAAAAGATTTCGGTTCAATGTAACCGAAATAATGTTGGTACAAAAGTATCGTTCTTTTTTATGCAGTACATATGTTAGTTAAGAATTGAGTCGGTTCAGAAGCGTTTTCTACGTTTTGCTCTGAAGAATGTACCTTTCTTGAGCACAGTCTTGAGCTGCCGTGCTACGAGAGTAGGCTGAAATTAATTGATCTGCAGTCGTCGTGAAATGTTTAAGGTTGTTCGTCAATTTATTGTTAACTGGTAAAATTAATTGTCCTGACTCCTGAGCTTTTGTCATCGCTTAGCATTAATGTGCCTCCTAGATCCCTTAGAAAACAGGATTTTTTACAAACTGAAACCCATCGAACCTGGTATCCGATGTTTGACCCAATAAAGTCTTTAAAAGCCTCTTATAGTATGCTTACTGTATCAATTTCAATATGAAAAAATTGCAAATTAAGCATAGGCTAAGAAATATATAGAATTAGTATTATTTAATATTAATTTTTGTTAATTTTTTACAGTCAGGGCAAGTATCTATTGACTTAAATATTTAAATAATTAAATAAATAAAAATGAACCGGTATAGTTCTGACCGAAATAAGGTTATTATAACGTTATGATGGTTCCGTGGTAAGTACGGTTAAATCCAGAGTCCGTTCCATTCAGTTTTCTAGAACTACGGGAAGTATCCAAAAGGTTTTGATGATCATCAGTGAGTAAGTGACGAAATGATTGAACTTTTTGTTTTCAAAAATCTTAAAGTAACAGAGATATAATACAATTTAGTACATCGTAAAATCGGTGACTTCACCCTAAACTGAAAATTTGAGATTGATAAGTCGAACCGCTTCGAGAAAAGGTACGGTAGCGCCTTTTTCCGACTCGATTTGACTTAGACACTATCGTGGTCCCAAATTGGAAGTTTTCGTTTGATGTTGACTTGTGTCGGTGCATTTAACTCATTCGCAGCATTCAACCAAATATTAAGCGATTGAAAACCACGAATATGCACGTAAATTTATATCAAACATAAAACGACAAACAGAATATGCCTTTTGTGAATAATATTATTAAGCAATACGAGATAAAATGAGGCTTAGTACTTAATAAAACGACAATTTGTAAAATGACTGATACTATTCATTTTATTCTTAGCATAATCGCGTGGGTCATTATCAAGTTTTGTTCTGAGTGGCTCAGACCTTGTTTACATCTCTTATCAGCTGCGAGCGTCGAGCAAAAGCGTCGACCGATAAGAATCTTTCTAGCTAGAGAATTTCAATTTCTCACTGAATAGACGACTATCAACAGCTGTTCCCAAATAGGCGAAATTACGCCCCGATAAAGTGGATTTTTTCATTTTCCCCCAAAATTGTTCGATAGTTTGCTCAACAAAGTCAACATATTCAATCTTTGGGCTATTCTGCAGCATAGCAATCACGGTTTTATTCAGGGAATTTAATAAATCTCAATCAAAGAAAGTAAATAGTAATTTCTCGTCTGAATGACTAAAACAAGCCGAGAAAACGAAAAAAAAGAGGAGAAAATCTTACTCACTTGGTATAAGGAGTCCCTCGTACTCATTTGTACACTTTGCCTCATATTTAGCCGACATCACAGTTTAATACCCAGATAAATTACACTTAAATGATCCCCACAATAAAGCTAATTATTCGAAATACACGGCTTCTTCGATAAAATCGTGCAAAAATGCATTTAAAATGAGATTCGCTTGAATCGGTGACTTCCCCAAATCCCGACTTTTGGCATAACCCGCAGGTGTCAGTCTGACGTTTGTCGTTCGCGAATTAAAATTAGACGAACAAATAAAGAGAATAAAAATGTAATTGGCCAAGCAATTTTCCTTTTCAATTTTATTCAAATAGGGTCACGGAATTATTTTGACCCTAGTTCAATTGATTGGAAATTATCCAGGGAGAAATTAAAATAAATAAAATTCAAGTGCGAAAACGCCTAGAAGACGATGCTTGTTCCATGTCAAGCGATTTAATTGAGCTATTTCTCAGTAGGTGCGTTGTAGTAGCTAAATGTTGGTAACCGTGTTTTCATTCCAAATTTTGTATATTTTAGAGAATCTTAGCCAATATCAAATTAAATAGCTAAAATCAAATACATCACCAGGATGGGAAAACATTTCGACGATCATGCTTAATGTAAATAAAGATACCATTTCGGAACCTCTTTCTAACATTATTAATGACTATATGGAGGCGGATACCTTTCCGGAGATACTATATGGGTATTCACGCTTTGTTGTATATCCCATTGCATCGTTGCACTAAGTGCAAAATTTTAAATTTTCGTAGTTGTTTCTATGGAAACTGATTTTTTTGCACCTTATACAATGAAATGCAAGGATGCAAGGCCTATTTGCAACAAAGCGTGAATACCCATTATAAAACCTGCAATAATTATTCCACTCTTCAAAGTCGACGAAAAAAGAACCAGGAAACTATCGACCAATAGCCTTATTGAGTTCATTGAGCTATAATCGACGCACTGCATTACATAAACTCAGCACTAGTTGAAAACAAATACGCGATAGCAGTACTTATCGGCCTAAAAAAAACTTTCGACACCGTAGACCACGAACTTCTGAAGAAATGAAGAAATGAGTATAAGAGGCAGAGCATTTAAATTTTTAAAAAGCTATTTATCCTATTGAAGTTTTTCACAAAAATAAATAATACCTTAAGTGATGAGAAAGTTACACGAATGGAAGTACCGCAAGGCTCAATTCTCGGCCCTACATTATACCTACTTTATGTACATAATATGACCAAAGTCCAATGCACAACTCGCAGCAAAATACGTTATACATACAGATGGGCACTCTTCTTCTATACTCTGGAAAAACAAAGAGAGAACTATAATGCACAATTAATGACGAGAATGTACAAAAAATGGCTACTAGGAAACCGACTGGCGATTAATATACAAAAGACAAACTATATGATACTTAAACAAAAAGCAAAGAAGTAATAACATTATCACTGCAAATTGAAAATGTCGAAATTCAGCGCATAAAAACCTTTAGATATTTAGGTTTATCCATAGACGAAAAACTTTGGTGGACCGAGCAGATTGAAGGAATCCCAAAAAAAAGCTGCGCCCATAATAGGATTTCTACGCTATTACAGTCTGCCACTAACTATTCGAAACGCCAGATCTATGAATGAATTTAAGTCGTTGATAATGAAATTTATATTAAGTTAGAGTTGTAAATAAAAAGAATTAACTAAATTATCACACTGTGCGCCCTTATACCAGATCAATCTGTCTAGATAGCACATCTAAAATAGTTTCTAAAATATATCATATTGTACGAATAAATTAAAACCTTGTAAATTATATTTCAAAAAGTATCCATGAAAATTTAGCTTATAAATTTTTACTTTATTTTCAAAAATATATAAATTACATATCAATTTAAATTAAATTACCAAAAGCTGGGTGTCTGGGTGGATAAGAACCAAATTCTAAATGCCATAATGATAAAAAAATTCTGTCTATTCACAAAGTCTAACGCGTTTTCCCCGAAAGAATTTTAATAATACTCTTTCAGAAATCATATTGCTTGGACAATTTTGAAAACTGTATAACTGCATAAGGTTTTAAGACCAGTGCTGAACAAATTACCAAGTGTTATTATGTGGGAATTTGTCTTCAAATTGCGTGCCCCTAAACAAAAATATTCTATACCCTAAATTAAAATATTTATATTCACTTTATAATTTTTAAAATTGTTTTCTGTTGTTAACAGACAACGAATCGGTAATACATAGAAAAACAAAACAATTTCAAAAAATTTATTTAATAATACTATATCCCTAGACACAAATATTACTTGATTTACATCTGCATTGACCAATAAATCACATTAAGTAATTCTTAAAAATTTCTTAAAATTTATATTGCAGCTACTCTGTACAGATACAAGAAAAAAAATTAATCTGATTCTTCTAAAGGCAGCTGTTTATATACAAAAATATTAATTTAACTGCTCCGCCCTCACTTACAATTTCGCTCTGCTTTTCTGTGGGATCTTATCGAGAGCATTTTCTTGAAGATGTGCGAAAAGATACTCTTTGTATTCCTCTGGATGTTTTTGATAATGCAAAACGTGAGGTGACCGATCCCAGCACTTCCAAGTCACTTTAACGCCACCCCTTTCCCAGTCTTCCTTTACACTCCAGTTAGATGCTTCGGCCCCAATGGGGTCACTTTTGGAAACGAACATCAACGCCGGGGCCTTCACAAGGGTGCTGTGGAACATTTGACTAGATCTTATATAGTGGGTTGTAGCTTGTTCATGAAACGTTCTCATGTGGTACCTAAATTAATAAAACCATATTAATTCAAATAATAAGTTAAAACATATTAGAAGAAGAATATTATTTTGTATTGTACATAGCAATATTTATCGTTATTCTACTTTTAATATATTTTTGCTTTCTTCACAGAAATTTTTAAATTGTACAAACCTAACATAGCGTCTTAAAGCATTTTCCAAAGTTGGATTATTTGGAAACATTGCTTTTGGAAACCCTACAGGAATTTCTGTAATATCGGCAGCGCTGTCCCAAACTTGTGCAACAAACTTATCAAGAATTGGTTGATATCTAAAAAAATTTTTTAATTTTAAACAAATTAATTAATTAAATGAAAATAACTTACTTTTTCATATCTCTTGACATTTGAAGCATAACTTCCCCGCACATATAGCCTCCAACTGAAAAACCATGAATAACGTAAGGATTGTAACTCTGATTATTCTCCAAGAACTTAAGAAAATCTGCAGCAATCAACTGTAATATAAAAATAATTTAGCTAATTTATTTCATATCAATTTTCTTAAACTAATGTTTTTATATGTAACTCCAAAATTTAAAATATGTTTAAAATTGTGTTTTGTTTGATTTTATTAAAAGCCGGATTTATCTGAAATTACCTGTGATCCTTTAAGAGGCCAAAGCAACTGCCAGGGAGTGATTTCCAAAGTGAGGGCATCAAAACCGAGATCTGTGTACATTTTAACATATTTAATTAGATGACTTCGCTTGGCTAACATCCATGAGAAGATGATGACAAGAGGTCCATCTACAGGCTGTTTTAATCTATGGAAATTTTTAATAATTCTTAAACAAGGATTTCGAGAAATTAAATCAATTAAACTTTGCACGTGCTACAGTGAATAAGTTTTTTATTTACTTTATACATAAAACACACACATTCCAGAGGATATAATATAATCTTAGGTTTAATACAAATTTATGTCGATTAAAACAAAAAACTTTTTCCCTGATATATATACGTATAAAGAAGATACTCTATTTTTCAAAAAAAATTTTAGAATTCAGCACAGCCCCTTTTTTCTCTAAACTTTCACCCTCTTCTTTTGGGCAATTTTCTCCTCAGCATACTCCTGCAAATGTTTCAAAAGGTACTCCTTGTACTCTTCTGGATGTTTTTGAAAATGCTGTACATGATTTGATTTATCCCAGCATTTCCAGGTGACCTTAATACCAGATCTCTCATAATTTTCCCGGGCAGCCAAATTAGACCTTTCTGCCCCGATCGGATCATTTTTACTCAAAAAGAATAATGTGGGTGCCTTAACTAAATTGAAGTGAAACATTTGACTAGCTCTAATGTAGTGAACAGTAGCTTGCTGGTGGAATGCTTTTAGATGATATCTGTAATATTAGAATATTAAGGGAACAGATATAAACTTCATTTTTAAGGGGTCCTCACTGAATATAGTTACGCAATACTTTTTGCAATTTGTCATTTTTAGGGAACACAGCCTTTGGGAAACCAGCTGGTATCTCAGTTATATCGGCAGCACTATCCCATACTTGGGCTACAAAACGATCAAGAATTGGCTGATATCTGAAATTAATATTTCGAGGTTGATTACATTGCTTTCTATCTTAAGGATCATGTTTAGTCTTAACTCCAACGGATTTTTATAGTACTACTTTCTCAAAATGTTCATGGAAATTTTTTTTAAACCCTTCGTTCAAGAACTGAAGAATATGATATATGTACAACTTAGGTTCGATACAATTTTTATTATTTTAAAATTTAGATAATCCAAATCGGTGAAGGAACAAAATACAGAGACCGTTTTTGCATATATTTCCTCTCAAATATAACACAACTTCTTGAAATATACTTATATTTCATTAGGATATGACTCACGGGTTTAAATAAAAACAAATTCTCAAAACCACGATAACTTTTTCGGCATTAAAACTGAACATGACCCTTTAACGAAGAGGAAAATGCATCACAAAAAAAAAATTAAGAGAAAATAGACGAACCTTTTCATATCACGGGCCATGTGCACCAAAACCTCCCCGAATACATATCCTCCCACCGAGAACCCATGAATCACCATCGGATCGTAGGATGGATTATTCTCCAGGAATTTAACAACAGTCCCTGCGACAAGCTAAAAATTTTTCCGAATTAGTTATTACATAAAAATAATTAATAGCACAAAAGGTAGTAAATGGAAGATTTTACTTGAGATCCTTTAACTGGCCAAAGCATTTGCCAGGGAGTAACATCAACGGCCAAAGCATCATACCCTTGATCCGTATATAATTTCACGTATTTTGCCAAGTGCTTTTTCCTGGCCATTAACCAGCCAAATATAAGGACAAGAGGAGCTTCTATGGGCTCTTTTAACCTAAGAAATAGTTTATAAATTAAATTAGCTTTTTTTAAACAATAAACGACAAAAACTCGAAATGCATTCCTTTCAGTTATTACAAGACAAGCGAAAATAATTAATTAAGGTGCTACAAGAATAGTAACAAGAAAAGTTATTGGAACAATTTTCAGTACATTATTCCAAATTACAAGAAAACTGAGCAAATCCTAAAGTTAGTATCCAGGAAAATCGAAAATCAGTAGAGATATCAAAAGGAAGGGAATGGTTAAATGGAGAGCAGATTTCGTATACCACTGCTCACTCAATTTTGAGTGAAATTTAAACAAATATTTGTTCCTATCACCACTTAATTTTTTACAATATTTATAAAATTAAATCTTATCCAAATAAGAAAAGAAACCCTTTATGACATCAGAAAAATTCTTTTTTCAGCCAAGGTAAAATCACTTTTGCTTTAAATAATTCTGAATGTACCAGCAAAAAAAAACTTGTTTTAATTTCCATCTGATTAAGGTATGGAAGGGCTCAAGACTGCTTAACTGAAACAACACCTCATCCAGAAACTAGTAATTTCTACTTTTTTGTAGGTTTTTAATTAAGGCGATATTGCGTAACGTCACCTAAAAGTTATGTATGATTCTTAATTGCGTTTATAATTGGCATTAGGATTTAACCGTGTATTATGAATGCTGCATGAATTTTATGTTTAAGGAAATATTTGCAAAAGTTGTTTTAGCATAAAATGAAATTCCCATGTTTTATGGAAATTAACCTTCTTAAGGCGGCTTAAATGAATTAAAGTGTATTTTTTATACAATTAAATTTTAATTAATATAATACCACCGTTCCAATTATTAATATAAAACTATTTATAACATCGTCGAGGCTTTTACCTCCTTTGGTAATAATTAAATTGTTTGTTGATTTGAAATTTGAATGATACGTAATAATGAGACATTAAGCACAAAATAAATTTAATCTCACCAACAAAAACACATTCACTCATTACAGCCCCTTTAAGATATTTTTACAAGAAATAACTTCTTAAGAATTATGTTTACTCTTTATTCAACGAAAAGAAAGAAGCCTTTCTTCTTAATTTCGTTTAATCCAAGTTTAATGACTTCTTTTTCATATTTAGATTCGTTAACTCTATTTTAAAATTAATTAACAACATAAAAATGCAGGTGTGCCGAATACATGCCCCTTTAAAAAAAATAAATAACTAAATTTAAAAAAAAAATAATAACTAATTTTAAGACCTTTTTTTAGGCCTCACTTAAAATATCTCAAAAAACATTTCTAATCTAAATAAAATCGGTTAAGTTTCGATCTACTTCTAATTAATTGCATGCAAATACAATATTAGTTACAATATGATAGGTAGGTATAATACAAATATTACATACTATACATTGAGTAAAATAAAGATCATGCTAATGAAACATTTCAACAATATCAAAGTACTCACCTCAAGGTCTTCGGATCTTTGTCCACATTTCGCGGTGTGTTCGAGTAAAGAGTTAAACTTTTTGTTATCTCGTGGGTGCAGAGATTTCTGCGTGCTGTGAACGAACTCATCGGAGCAGTCAGCTGGAAAATGTAATGGAAAAATGATTATTTTTGAAAAATTTTTAACATTTTCACAATGGTTAGTAAGCAGTTAATGAGGGCAGAAAAAAAAATATTTGCAGTTAAATAACGAAATCTTGATTTCAACCAAAATGCTTGAAATAAAAGCATATTAGGAAATCAGATTACGAGTACGCTAATATATTATATAAAGATAAAAATATGTACAGGTAACCCCCGAAGAACACGATTAATTGGTGCCGTGTTCTTTGGAACCGCGTTGTTCGAGACTACAAAAAATGAGATTCCGTTTCAAGTGTGAAAATAAAAACAGTGTTACGTTTTACATTTTCGTTTATTAAATATAAAACTAACAATTTTTCTTTTTTAAATTCATATTCTAAGAAATCTTGGAACAAGTGAAAAACATCGTCATCGCTCGGATTTCAATGAAATTGAGCAAGATTGCCCTAAAACGGAAGGAACTGAAAGAATTTTGGTTGGCAATAGTTTCCGAAATAATCCACTTTTAATTTTAATAAAACTTCAAAAAAAATTTTTTCAACACGATTGCCATTCAAATGAAGTTAAGAAGATTAGACATAGGGTATTTTATACTTTTTTTATACTTTTTCAAAAGAATTACTCGAAAATCGTGCAGTTTAAAACCGTGTAATTCGAGGAAAGGTATCCGTGTTCTTCGAAACACGTGTTTTTCAAGTACTGTGTTCTTCGGGGATTATCTGTAAATGTATTTATGATCTACATTCAAAACTCAAATATAACTAAAACTAATTTCAAATTGATTCCTTGAATATTTATAAGGAGTCTTTGTATAAAAAAGATTTAAGTAATATAACTTGTTTATTCGAAAAAAATATATTTTTCATTTTTAACACACTCAATTCAATATTGTGGATGACGCACGAGAACGAAAATTAAATAAGTTTTTAAACCAACTGAATTCTAAAAAAGAGATTATTTCTTTAAGACTAATAAAAATATTTAATTAATTATGTTAATTTTCATTTCAAGGTCTGAAGCTCTTTAAGTTGCAGTTTATAAAAATACATAATGCAAGTGAGAATTTCTTTACTAATTGATGAATTTCGCTTTCGCTTTTAAGTTCATTCATTTACTTAACTTAAATCATAAACGGCTATTGTATTTCATATTTTGAAATTCAGGAATAACACCTAAACCGTAAATCATATATTCAAAAAGTATTATCAACGTGATTTGAATATTTAACGGCTTTATTATGTAAATGTAATATGTTAATAATTGTTATATTTGACTTAACAACGCTAAAAATGCAAAGTGTTCATTTTAATTTTTTTTAAAAAATAAACTATTTATGTAGATGTTTATAAATTAAGACTGACGGATAGTTGCTGGCTAGAAAAACGCTTGAAGGCAACCGTGAACTTGATGATACTCACGATTTTTCAAGGTTTTAAATTCGTTTAAATAGATGCAGAATTTACAAAATTCTAAAATTATAAAAAACCGAGTATACTCGTAAAAATTAAAATTAGTTAAAAGCTACATATAAGAACATTTTTTTTAGAATTATTATCATGTATGTACTTACAAAGATATGTACAAAGATCAAAGCATTAATTTATTCATTATCATTAAAATTTTATAAAATGATAAAAGGCTAACAAATTAACCTGATGGTTCATAAAGGAAATCTAATTTCTTAAAGATGTTACATCACTTAATTACAAGCATGTTAATTCGCAACCTTGTAGACTTCTAGTTCTAACTGATCGATATATTTTTTGTTTAATTGATTAGAATGTTCTATCAATTTAGTACTCTTTAAATCCAACAAGTTCATTATTTGTAAATTTAACACTGATGTGATTTCGATTAATTTAATTTATTTAGGAAGATGTAAATTGAGTGCTTTCCCATGTTCTGTTGTGTAACGCGTAGATCAAGTTACTAAAATCGGTTGGCTAATTCTAAATATTTATCAGGTTTAACTGGTAACATTAATACGTCACAAAGTTGTTTCAGATGGTCGAGATTTTGCCCTTTTCAAAGAAATATTGTAATTTTCCATTACATAATATTCGGTAACTAAACATTTGGTTCGAATTTTATGAACGTTACTTCCTATTTTCCAATAGTTAAGTACGTAAATTCATAATTAAAGTTTGTGTTGAGTAATAATTCTTCTTAAACTGCGTATTTTTTAAATGAGTTTGAAGGATCCAATTCCTTTTGGTTAGTTTAAACAAAATTATTTTCTTTCGACATCAACAATTATCAAGATTGTTTCAGTTTGTTTAACACTAATTAAATTAGGTTAAATAAAGTTCAACTGCAATTATGAAATGAAAGCTGACTAGTATTTATGCAATCGATGATAAAATAAACATTAGCATTAACATCTCACTCAAAGTTAAGCCTCGTATACAAGTGTAATGGGGTCAAAAGTAAATAAACCGAAAGCTTGATACGAGAAAAATCGCAGTACAATGACTAACAATGCATAAAAACGAGAATATTTCGAAAATTAAAATTTATTTTCAAGACTTCACTAGTAACATATGGCAAGTAAATTAAAGAAAAATCTGTTATTAAAATGTGTAAAAATAACAAGGGGTCTTTTTACTTCCTTTTCAGAACTTGAAATTACTTATTTTACTCATGAATTTTTGGACGTCATAAAAATTGTACTGGCTTGCGTTGAAATGAAGATTACCTTGCCTGAGCACATTTAAAGGAATGTAGTTTCATATTCCTATTTTTATTTTTAAGATAGGGACTTTCACAATCAATTTAATGCATAAAGACCGTAGTAAATTTGTTTTTCCATACTTTTTAAGGTAATTTACTAACGACTTTTTAACAAGGTATGCAAACGTCCGAGATAATTTAAATTTTTTCTGACATGTATAATAATTTTTCGGTTAAGCCAGCAGAAAGTAGTTAAAAAGCTGTTTCTAGACTATAGTATAAAACTAAAAGACAAAACTTAGTGATTGAGTTTCTATGCTGAAAGGTTTTGGAAGTCCAATAAATTCTTCGATATTTTATGCTTTTCCTTATTTCGATTTGATTAAGATGCGTATCATAATTTCATCACGTTTTGTTTTTGATCCCAAGGGTGAAACATTTAAGTCTTGTTAAAACGGGTTCAACAATCTGTTCGATTTCCAAGTACATATACAAAGTAGAAATTGTTCGAATTTAATCATCATATCAACTCGATTGTAATGATGATCGCAAGAAAGTTTTATTAGAAAATATCCCCAAAAGAAATTGTCTACAGTAAATATTATGTAGATATGTACCTATGTAAAAAATCGCCGATATCATTATTATTTATATTCACCAGAATTAAAAATACTTCTGGATTAAATTTCCACCTTGTGGCCGAGGTGTGTAAATCAAAACCCTCGTTGTTTTGTTTCGTTTGCATGGTGATCACTCCAGGGAAATTGACTCGCTAAGTGAAGATTTAATACATTCAGTGTCTAGGTGACCCTCCAGTGAGGTGGAAAAAATGTTTGTAAGTGCCAACGACTCGATTGAGATTGTCGGTTTGCTCGTAAGCATGAATATTTTCATTGTACTACTTGCGAATGAGTCCCAATTCAAGCTGAAATAACTCAGACACATGGGTGGGAAAAAAAAGCAAAACAAGCCAGATAAAGATACTATTTGTATTTTGTCGATGATTATACTTTGGCGCATATTGAAATTTGCTTGAAATTTGCAAAATTTTCCTCATTAACGATTCAATAAGTGATCGACCGTACATAGTTTTGATGGGGCGTTATCTATTTATTGAAGCACTTAAGCTCTAGTGCGACAAAGTAACTAAATAGCAGAAATTGGCTGGCAATTAAAAGAGTTCTCCAAAGTAAAACACTTCTGCCGGGCGAAGTCCACTCATAAGTTTTTTTAGAGGAGTCAAAAGTGCAAAGACCCACACAACCAACAGTAGACTGATTTTCTTAGCGATCAAGGACATCGCAAATTGTGCACGCGGCAGTCGGCAGCGGCTAAAAAAAATTCCCATCAAAATCATGCGGCTCTGACTATAGGCAGTATTTCTCTCCACGTCTATCTATCTTTTATATTAGCTACGTAATGAGCCCCGACGGACTCCGCGTCTAGTTTAGAGCTTCGCGCACGTGAGACCTATGTAAAAGCAGGGTTGCCAACCGTACTTACTATAAATAGTACTATATGTATTTATGATATTTCAGATATATTAGTGAAAATTCAAAAAAAAAACGGTCAAGTGGAAGTGAGATTTGTATCATGACTCATGACATATACGAAAAATTAAAGTTTGGGTAAATTGAAAAAAAAACGCATCGATGCACAATTCAGCGTAGTAATCTCTGAAGCAGTTTTGATGCATTTTTCAATATGTTTATAAACAGTCTAGCAACTTTGTTGTATTTAGTAAGCAAATCTAGCAATAATCTATTTAGTTGAATTTTCTACCATATCTATGGAAGAATTTGATAAACCTATCTCTAGGAGCAAAATACGAACCATAAATTACGCTAAAAATATTTTTTTCACAACACAAAATTTAAATAATATTTTCCTTGTGATTGTGAGAATCACTTGGTAATCAATTTTAGTAATAAAGGTATAAGTACATCTGAACGGTTCTAAGTTTGGTCAGGTTGATTCGGCTGTCTGGATCATTGTAAAACACACTTAGGCTCCTTGTAATACTACTTTTTAAACAGGGTGTTTAGTTGGAATCGAATGCACAACCAAAGGGTTCAGTTGCTCGTCTTCAACGTGTCTTGCTACCAACCCAGCTATGAAGACCGGTTTATTTATACTAGTGACGTCTTTCGCCTGAGCCAGAATCAGTTTTAAATTGATCTTACATTTTAATATGTGCTTTATGTTAAGACATTTAACCCTCAAGAGATTTTCATTATCGCAGTAAGAAATTAATATCCCGAATATTGTTATATTTATTTATTTGGAACAATCTGGACAAAATATGTGACGATATGATGAACATAAATATTTTAAGCCAAAATGTTGGTTCAATTCGATAAAATATCAACTAGATGCGAGTATACTAGAAAAAATAGTATCAAATTGATGCTAAAACGTCTAGAGCAGTGATTCTCAACCAGTGTGCCGCGGCACTTTTGTGTGCCGCCAAATTCTTAAAGTGTGCCGCCAAATTTTAGAAATGTACAAGGTGGCGCAAAATTAATCATCAAATTTTATTTTTGTGTAACTTTTTTACTAAATAAAAAAAAATATTTTGAGTGATGGAAATCTTTATTAGGACCTTTAGAATTTTGTCTGTTAAGTGGAAAAGATGATATCCGTCAAGTGGCGCAAAATTAATCACACTATCGGAAGATGTTATAAATTTTGCAAATAACGTCGTACGTCAATCATATCTTACATTTGTGAACTAGACAGCTTACAAACAGACAAGCAATGGAGCGCTATACACCGCAAGAGCGTGGAATAATTGTGTCGAAGGAAGCGTTTCCTGGTCGCGTAATCTCCCGATTTGGCGATTTGGCATGGCCAGCAAGATCGCCCGATTTAACCTCCCCAGACTTCTTTCTTTGGGGCTACTCGCGGGTTTATGCCAACAAGCCTCAGACAATCACTGCCCTTAAAGAGAATATTCGGCAGGAATGCGCAGAGTTATCCCCGAAAATTGTGGAAAGTCATGGAAAATGCGATAAAACGAGCACAAATGTGTATCAACACTGGCGGCAGCCACTTGACGGATATCATCTTTTCAACTTAACAGAAAAAATTCTAAAGGTCCTAATAAAGATTTCCATCACTCAAAATCATTTTTCTTATTTAGTAAAAAAGTTATACAAAAATAAAATTGGGTGATTAATTTTGTGCCACCTTGTATATAGTAAAAATTATATTTTTTTTTTATTACGAGTAAAGTTTAAATTAAAGAAAAGTATTTACATATATGTACATATATGTACGTATGAATATTGTTACAATGTTGCCCGCCGAGCAGCTGGCGGACAAAATTGCACAATTTTTCCTCGCTATAACTTACGTTTTTGAGAATAGAAAAGCTCGTCGAGGGGGACGAACCAAAAAAAAAGGTCGGCCTTCCGCCTTTCGATCTGGGGCATTGGTCAGATCTCATCAGTGTGGCTGATTATCAGTGCCCATAGCCACGGACGCCAGATCTTGTGGATCGAAAGCCGATCCTTAAATCTTCTTTGTGGGGATATACCAAATGTAAATTACAGCGAAGGAAAATTTTGTAAAATATTTTCAAATATTAAATACTATAATTTAAAAAGAAAATTTATACAAATTATTTTAACAGGAATAGGTATTTAAATCCATACAAAAATTTTTAATTACTTGTTTTGTAACGCGTTATTTCTTAGAATCATAATTTGATTTTTATGCCTCAAGTCGGCTCAAACGTGTCATAGGCTGCCCGTCATTTGGAAGCGTTTTATTCAAATTTTCTGCGTCCGAATAGGGACATTTACATATTATTTTATTTTACGTTCAAAATTATTATCATAAATTATTTTGCACAGTGTATTATAGGTAAGTAAACAACTTTAAAACTTATCTTTTTCTTTGTGTGCCGTCAAATTTTGAAATCGTTAAAAGTGTGCCGCGACAAAAAAAAAGGTTGAGAATCACTGGTCTAGAGCGTTAAAATTAGTTTTTAACCGCCGAAGTTTCAAACCTTTGTCTGTCGTCTATGTCTGCAGCCCGCAAACGGATAGACCGATTTCAATATAGTTTTTTTTTTTTAATTTGAAGGCTTATTTAATCGGATTCTTAGCTATGTTTAATGAAAATCTGTTCAGTGGTTTAAACATCATCAGGGGCCTTATTATGAGAAACGAAACAAATCATTTTGTTCGTCGTTAACTACTGAATCGCATGCAAAATGTCTTATAAGAATTATTAAATGCAATTCAGCTATAACCTTGTGTATATAGAGTATATAGTGGTCGCAAGTTCAACTTGTTAACTGCTCGCTAGGTGGCTCTAGCTGTATTGTTTTGAAAATAATGAAACTAATTTTTGTTTTCAAACAAAATCTTGGCAAGAAAAAATGATAAATGCGGAGGATTAGTTACTTAAATAATTATGGTATGTAAATAATTGCTGGATTTTCTTTGAAAACAAAAATTAGTTTCATTATTTTCAAAACAATACAGCTAGAGCCACCTAGCGAGCAGTTAACAAGTTGAACTTGCGATCACTATATACTCTATACACAAGGGCTATAATAAACGAAACGAAGTGATTTCTCATAATAAGGAGTCAGCTCTTTTCCTGGTTGGTTTTTGACTTTTTAAGACCTTTAACCCTTCAAGATTTTTGTTAATTCAAGAAAATATCTAATGTTTGGTAAAAGTTGTTTTATACGTTTTTTGAACAGTTTCGATTCTTTTATATATGTACATATATGATGATAAAAATAACAATTTATTTCCGCTTCATGGTTAACAAAACACAAGTGTAAATATAATGTTTATTCTTAAACTCTAGAAATGCAATTAAAAATTCAGCCTGACTCGAAAGGTTCATGCTGGTATAAGAGTAATTTGTAATTAAAAATTTTAGTCTTATCAGAATTAATTAGTAGTTAAGTGTTTTATTTTATTGATCTATGCGATATAAAAATTCTCATTTTCTTTGTAAATAATTCCGGGGAGTTAATACACTTAATTGATTCAGGAATTTCATTATAAATATTTGATGCAGTAGAGCATTAGCAGAGCCTTGCTTTTATGATTTGTCCTGGAAATCTCAACGTTTATAGAATTCTTTTTTCGCGTATTTATTTTATGTATCACAGATCTGTTTATAATTAACATATTGCTTTCCAACAACCCTTTTCTAAGTTTGTATATAAAAATAGCTGTTCTGTAGTACTTATCTATATATTAATACGTGAAGGAAAAACTTTGTACCCCTTTTTAAGCATATTGGACGGATGGAAGAGTGTGAGATTTGGCATGGTTAAATTTTATATAGAGAAGTGCAGAAACCTAACATTTATGTATAATATGCGTTACAAATACATTAAATAAAATAAAATAAATTCATTATTTACGTTCATACTGCCTAGGGCAAACGCATAGTAGTCTATGGTCAAACTGTCGTAATTTTATTATTGATAGTGCCAATTTCAAACACATACATATAGTAGGCTGTATAGCTTCGTATTTTTCGTAGTAACCCCAGAAGGTCGAATTTCGACCACAGGGCGACCTCTAGTTCATTTAAATCAGTTTCCCTTCACGATAAAGTAAAGAAAAACTGATTTAGACAACTGTCTCATATTTCTTGCCTAAATTTAGAGAAATTAATAATTGTCTTTCAACAGACTAACAGAACATAGTGTCCGTAAAATGGGTTCACTCTAGGGAGCTCTATTTTTTAGACTTTTAACTCTTTACGTTCTTATGTCGAGCTGTCCTCTACAGTTCTGATTTAGTTAAATGGAACAAGTCAAGCGCTGGAGAGGTAGCTGGATTTGAGTGAAATTTTGCAGAAACCTTCCTTTGGCCTTGGCCTTCCTATAAATATGCAACAATTTTTGCTGGCTCAATTATTGTTTCCGAGATTTTTTATTAAAAAAAATTGTTTTTCTCGGACTCTTGCCGTACAAAAATGTGCATATTTATCGAATATTTCTGCAAAATTTCACTCATAATCTCACTTCACTTATGTTAAATTAAAATTAAGCACTTTACAGTCACTCTTCTAATCACAAAAGACCTGAAAAGATAAAGTTTTAAATTATTATTTAAGATTACTTACCTGCTGCAATCTGTTCCTCTTGTTTATATTTACTGATCTGTCATTTAACTTGTACAATTTAACTTTGGCATTTTGTATAAGGAAAATCCCCCGCCAGTAGGCATTTTGTAAAAGGAAAATCCTCCGTCAGTAGGCATTTTGTAATAGTTAAATGACAGATCAGTAAAGGTAAACAAGAGGGACAGATTGCAGCAGGTAAGTAATCTTAAATAACAATTTAAAACTTGATCTTTTCAGGTTTTTTGTGATTAGAAGAGTGACTGTAAAGTGCTTAATTTTAATTTAACATAAGTGAAGTGGGATTATGAGTGAAATTTTGCAGAAATATGCGATAAACATGCACATTTTTGTACGGCAAAAGTCCGAGAAAAATTTTTTTTTTTTAATAAAAAATCTCGGAAACAATAATTGAGCCAGCAAAAATTGTTGCATATTTATACGTTCCAAGGCCAAAGGAAGGTTTCTGCAAAATTTCATTCAAATCCGGCTACCTCTCCAGCGCTTGACTTAAGCCAGTTAAATTAATCGTTGTCCGCAAAGAGTTAATATTTATATTTATGAACTATTTTTCTGAAAAAATATACTACTATATGAAGAGAAGGCTGGCAACCCTATTTTTATGCCCGGTCAGTACCCAGTTCTTAGGGCCAGGAAAAAAGGAGGTTGTTAGTCACCAAAATGGGTACTAAATTCAGAAAAAAAATAGGAATTTTTTCCTTACATTTCGGTACTGCATGCTGGAGAAGCTCCTCGCTTGCTGGCTGGGGCTGGGGTCGCTCTGACCTTTGGACGGCGGCGTCGAGCCGCACTTGTTGCCCACGACCGCGGCGATAGCCACCGCGGCAAATCCTCGCCGCTGGCCGTTCAATAAATTGTTATCAACCGCAACATTGATTGGCTCTATTGGTAAATTGCAATGGGATAAAGAGCGGACCGCCGATCGAAAAAGAAACATTTTCACTGCGTGCGCTGTGTGCCGAGACTCTGTGAGATGCAGACGATCTTCTAATTGAGATAAATTGTGTAGGTACCTTCTTCTTACGCCGGATGCGATTGCGATTGCGAACCCCCCGTCTTTGTTTCAGGCGAGTTCAAATAAAAAGAAATTCACTTCTTTTTTCGCTGAAAAATAGTCCACTTTGCCAAATTATATTCCTGGCTGGTCGGCGGTAACACTGAAAAAATTTTTCTTCACTCTCTTCCTTTTTGCACTTGGTAAATGAAACTAAAAAAAAGGGAGTTGGGCACGCAGTCACCTAGTGCTCCACTGGCGAAACTGAACGAGATTGGAACGGGTCGACTGTATATAAACAATAAAAGGCTCAACAAAGATTGTAAAATATCAAAAAATCTTATTGAATCGGCCGCGCGACTTCTCACCGCCTACAAGTTGCCCGCAATTAAGCCAAAACCCAACTGAGCTCTCCGCTCCGCTCCGGCAGATACAAAGATACGCGGGGAGCCGCTGAAGTCAAGTCTTCGATGCCCAGGGCCAGGCCACGACGTCAATGTCAGAAATTTTCTAAAATGGCTGCTTGGAGAGTTTACAAAACCATTTTAAAAAAGAACCGTTAAAAATCCCATTGCTTTACTAATGGAGGAGGCAAAGGCATGGCGATTTTAGAAAAGTTCAACTTATTTTCATTGAGAACAGCAATTGAAGAGCTAGAGAAGCATCACAACAGCTTAAAACTGTTTGTAAATACACAGAACCTTTATTACATTTTCAGAGTTTGCTTATTATATGTTTGAACTACTTATCAACTCAATGAAATCCCTGACCCTGACCATGCATGTATGATAGTAAGATAGTATTTGGTTTCTCGGATCAGTGTGATATGACGACGAAAATTTCGGAGCTTCATTGGGGTTCCTAGCGGAACTCATAGCGATTTCGAAAGCAGTGGAAAGCATAGGCAATTAACCTTCTGGCCGCTATATGATCATCTCAGACAGTATGACCGCCCTGGCGGCGCTCTCAAACACCTGTATTTCGATCAAAATGGTAGAAGTATGTAATATACCACTTTCGAAACGGACTCTACAATCTTAAATATCGCGGTTTTTACGTCAAATTTGATGTTGGTCCCTGCCCATAAAGGAATTCCCGGCAATGAAGCGGCAGATAAGTCTAGCAAAAAGAGCGATCCTCGAATCGGAACAATCCTCCGCCTACACCACATGGCTCAATTAAATCCCCGCCTTGAACAAATCGTATATATGCACGTAATTGGCAAGAAGGCAATTTAGGATGTTTCTTCTGCATCATCTCTCCTCAAATAAACGACCAACAGCCGTGGTCCCAGAAGTTTGGTGAAAACCTCAACAGAACTGTGTTACAAACCATCTGCCGTATTGCTACAAATTACTACGGACTAAACAATCATCTGAATCGATTTCAGATTATTGATTCTCCGCTGTGCCCAGACTACAATTCATATGAGACGGCCGACCACGTACTTTTCACCTGCCCGAGACTGGCGAGTAATAGAAGTGAGCTAACTACGACCCCACGATAACAAGGTTTTCGGCCCCTGTTTAATATTATAAGGCATATCATTGCCACCTTCTCATCGGCAGACAGCTCAGGAGATCCACAAACTTCTCTCCACAAGCAACCTCAATATTTAAAATGCAATGCTGATACTGATTTAATTATCTATAGATTCTCTGCCGCATTATATAGAGACGAAGAACATTGATTCCAAGAATATAAGACAAGGCTGTATCTTGTGTCCCATTCTTTTCAACGTATATTCTGAACCTATTCTAAAAGCAGCACTAGAAAATTTAGAAGTTGAAGTCAGAATTAATGGTAAAATATTAAATAACATAAGATATGCTGGTAACTTGCAGCTTTTGGTTTCCAGATTGAACGAGGAGAGTATAGAATATGGTCTAAGAATGAGCTGGAGTAAAACAAAATATTATTATTATTATTAAGTCTTCAGCAGAAGTGTATTAACGAGCTCCTCTCTGTCTATAAGTAATGAGCCGGTGGAAAAATAAGGAAGATTAGATATCTTGGTACTCTAATTAAAGATAATTTAAATAACAAAGATGTGACATTCTCTATACAACCACAAAGCTCTAACACATATGCAATTCCGAAAACGGTATTGAGAAAAATTTCGATTTAATAAGGCAGCAAAAAACTACTATCTGCAATTCTTTATGTAAATTCCAATAAGAGCGAAGGAGACAAAAATAGGCGTTACATACGTTTTTAAAGGTGCCGCAAAACTTATACTTTGTACTAGTACCCACCTCTTGCAATGTTGAAATGTAGAGAAGGCTTGAATTGAAGAAGGGGGAAGAGGCAGGTAGCACACACAGGCCCTAAATACAGATGCGTTTGTTCTCATTTTTTCATTGTGTATTTTTAAAGGCGCGCCACAAAACTAATTGAGTGTGCGTGGCTTTAGAATTTTTATCCCTTTCTTGTACATGACTTCTTTATTACTATCTACTTCTTGTGAAATCATCAAAATCCTTTGCGTAACTGTACCAACGCCGAATTTAGGTAAGGAAGTACGTCATGAGTATTACATCTTTGTTATTAGATTATCTTTGTTATAATTAAGGATAACGCAGACAATAGTAGATAGTAAAGATCGATACGTATAGAATTAATTAATCAGGAAACTATTGAAGGATATTCACAAGTTGTTTTGTAGAAAATAGATCTACCTAAAATTAACGCACAACAGGTTAAAATGCTATACAGTTGAATGTTTGGGGGGACGTCAGGCTTGAACCTAATGAGTGTTTGGGTGGGTATAGGTTCGACTACAGTATTAAACATTTCGGTAAGGCAATTAACCAATAATCAGTCGAATGCAACCCACTGACCTTTGGGGGTGATTTTGGAGGGGTTGGAGAGGTTATCAGGTTTTCTGCCCGTTGAGACTTTTGACCAGCGTAATGAGAATCATCAATTTGCAAACATTCAAAAAAAATTGGCCGAAACCCATTTTCCATAAGGATTGTGCGAGGTCCTTTAATTTTTCACAAAAAGCAGTTCATTACAAAAAACTTGATACGCGAATCGCACTTACATTTAACCGCTTTTTAACAATTTTAATGCTTGGATACTCTTCAAGAAAATACGTTTGTCTTTTGGGTGATTATGTTAAAAAAGAAAACATCTAGCATGTGCAAGAATACAAATTTATTGATTTCATCAAAAGAATTTACCTTGAATGACTTTTGAAATTTATCAATTTATATCGCGAAATATGTATACAGTATTTCTGCCTATTGTAATATAAGAACAAGTAAATATTCCTACTGCCATTAATTTACCACTTTTACATCGATTCTGAAAAGATCGATATTGCTTCGCATACATTTTGGTAAAAACACTGAAAATGTGGCATAATCTTCTACTAGCACAACTCCTTGTATTTGTTCTGTTTATATCTATTTGATTTAATTAATTATCCCAAAAAATTGTATACACTCATATAAATGTTAAATTGTTTCTATTTTATATGCGAACGGAGTAATACATTTTTTTCACAAAAATATTGCCCACATATAATTCTTTTATTTATATTTTTAAATTGTTCTATATTAAGTCTCACTTTTGGTTACACTGGCTATTCTTTTATTTATAATAATTGCAATTTCTTTTAATTTTTAACAGATAAAAAAAAATTAAAGCCAAAGTGAACAACATATCCTATCCCTAAAAAAATTAATTATAATTAAAAAAAATATGTATAAAACACAATGTTAAAAAGAATTTTTAGTAATAGATCGTTTAAAGCAATTATAAGCACATCACATCGTGTAACATTCCTCAGTAAAATAGAAAATATGCCTACCTTACACACTTATGGCTAATTATCATGAAATGTTATCAGGTTTCATTTATTAACACCTAATTGTTCATATTTTTTTTTAAATTGTTACTTTGCTTAATACCTAATATACGATTCTCTAGCTACATTTAGTAAACGACGCTAACTATGTGTATAACCCTTGACTCTGTCGTTATTAGTAATTTTTTCTTTTGTCTGGTAAACGTTTCTAAAACATTCGAAGATTATAAATTATATTAATAGCGTTAGAACAATTCAATTAAGCTTAATATTATTTAAAATAAGAAAGTGGCTGTTACAGGACGATTGAAACGCGCAAGTTCTTGTTAAGAGTTAACAATTTTTTTAAATACTTACCTGGGGGTACACGTTTGATTTTTCTCATATAAACATCTGTTTCTAGGTAATGGACAAATAATAACTAACCACAAACAATTCCAGTGGAGCGCGCACCCCAGGTTCAAAGGATAGTAAAAAAATCGCGTTAAAGGTCAAACTTAATGAAAACAGCTTAAAAACCGAAAATATTAAATATCTGGTTCAACGAAAGAAGCTGGAAAAAGTCCTGTTTTATTTGTTCTTGCATGAGTCCCTTTATACCATCCATTTTTCTGCTTTCGATGGACAAAAACTATATCGCCCACATTAAGCTCCAGTTCCATTTCACTGTTTGGCGGATAAGAAACAATACATCGGAACCTGCTAAAATATTAAAAATTTTCAATTTTCAAATAATCAATTTTCCATCGTTAAAATATCCCAAACCTCTCTCTATGAAAGACTTTTCCGCTTGTCGAGTTTCCACTAATTTGAGCTGATATTGTATTAGCATCCAGACTTTGTGACTTTCTGTGCTGAATTATCCCCGGACCCGATTGCTGCGGCTGGGACTGTTTCGTTGAGCTATTCGGAACGTTCATTGTATTGGCAATAGCAGGAGAATTCGCAGTTGTATCATTCATTTCTGAATGATTTCTGGAACGCCCATTGTCTGCTTGTTGGCGTATACTAAATATTAAAAAGAATGAAATATAAAACAAAATTATTTTACTGCTTTATCTGTTTGAAAAATTATTTAATTTTTTTTATTGGCTTAAATTACTCCAAAAAATCCCAAAATTGATAATCAATAACGTCTATGTATGATTATAACTCAGAAATTTTCTCAGAACTGATTTTCTGGAGCTACTCTGATGCAAAGTTATAGCATTTTCAAACTTCAAATGCGTTTTTCTCGAAACTGGATTTTGAAAATTGGCAAACAGAAACAGTTTTCATCCGATTGACTTAAAATATTTATTGTAGCTTCTTCACTCAATTATCTAGTGAAGTACGCACGATTATAACGATTGATTAAAATGTGAATTACTGTTAAAAATAATGAAGGTGATTTTTTTTTCGTCAAAAACACGAATTTTTTTTAAACACACGCTGTTTCGCGGCAAAAGTCCTAAAATTAAGATCACGGGTAGATGATTAGCCAAACTCATTCATTTATGATTCCAGGTGGCGATGGAGGAGACTTGAAATATTTGCCGCGGAGGGCCTTTGAACAATCTTGTTTTGTATTTGCGGACTTGCAGCCGTATTTTGTATAAAAGACCAAATATTTTTTTTATTTTTCAAGATTTGTAATCAGTACATATGTATATTGATTTTGTACTCTTATTCCAAAATGTATCCATAAAAAATCATTTAAAACAAAAATAAGACAATTTTGAGAACTTCGGATTGTTGTTCCTTTTAATTTTTTTTTTCTAGACTGTCTTAATATTAAAATTTAAATAAGATTTATACCTTTGCAAAGATGGTCTATCTTTGTGTCCTTTAATTCGTTGAGATCCAAATGGAGAATTAGCGTCTCCAGACGTAGAGGCGCCACCCAAATCCATAGGAAGACTTTGCAACAACTGGCTAGGACAAGAGCCAGACCTGAAAAACATAAACCTTCTATAGAATCAAATGCCTTTTTAAAACAGAAAATACAAATTACCTAACATGAACAGGGTGCGACATTGTCGTAGACTGTTTAGAAGAGGAGGGTGCTACGATGCACGTAGTTGTATCTTCAAAAACAGGATTGTCTATTGAATACGTTGTTTGACTGTGCGTTGGTGATTTCGACCTCTTCATATTTGTTAGCCGCTTCATTAAACTAACTGCCGAGGATGGGCCTGATTCCTTTTTATCTTTATCTTTTGTGGAATTATTTCCCTGTGAATTCGTCTCATCTCTTGATACTGATGTTATATTTTTTGAGTATGAACTACCACAAGACGATGATGAATTTTTATTATCCCTCTGTGGAACATTTGAAACTTTTCGATTAAAAAATGTTTCAACGTGTTGAGTGATCGGTTTTGTCCATGCTGATCCAGAAGGACTAGCATTGCATCGTGGCGGAAGCTCAGGCGGTGATCGCGTTGAAAGATTTGCATAATTATGATTATTTTGTATGGCCGGATGAACATTGGCAACAAAGTGATTGCCGTGGTTAACATTTTGCTTCACCTTTCGCTGATGCATAAGTAATTGCTGTTTTAAAATATTTTTATGAAAGAATTATCTCTAATTATTAATATCTAAGCTTACCGTCTCCCTACTTTTAAGAGCCATTACATAATTTCCTGGAAATACTCCAGATTTATCTGCCCAATTCTTTCCTTTATACCAACCATCTAAACATTTTTCAGTCACAAAGTAAACACCTAGATAAGGAGTATGTTATATAAAAGAGGACCAGCTTCAAAATATATAACTTACATCCTTTTTTCAGTTCTAATTCATCATTCTTTTTGGGTTTATAAGGATAAACTGCCACATAAGCCCAAGGTAAAACAGGATCTACCGGCGGTCCGCCTCCTAAAGTAAGAACATTGGCCCTTGCAGTTTGCTGCTGTTGTTGTTGCTGTTGCTGCTGCTGCTGTTGTTGCTGCTGCTGCTGCTGCTGTTGTTGTAAATATTGTTGTTGCTGGTGCGACTCCTGTGCTCTAATTGAGGCACCAGCCCCACTATTGCTCTGATTCCCTTCTGAATTACTCACTTCAGCTGGATCTGGCACACTAAGTATTTCTGCCGAATGTCGATTTGTCTGGACGACACTTAAACTTGTATTCCCTGTAAGAGCATTTAACGAGTGCCTTTTTTCCTTCAAATCCCTATACTTAACATTTCCTTGATTTTGTGGCGAAGTAGGATTTGAGCTTGGACTGCTGGGAATGGAATTTGTACTGGTATTACTGCTGCAAGTCGAATTTGGGCTCGTTGTTGGTGTAGAACTGGAGTCACTTGAATTATTATCGAAAGGAACTGGTGGTAAACCGCGTGGAGCAACAAAACTTGGATTACTTCCGACTTCTAAAAGTTGTTTAGCCAAACTATTCATTTCTACGAAGGCAATTGGAAAAATTCCAATGCATGATCCAATTCGACCCTCAGCCCAATTGTGATCTACCCTGCGCAGTACCTGAATAATTGCGCCTTTCTTAAATGTAAGGCAACCTTCTTCCTCGTTTGGACCCATTTTAAAATCATACAGAGCTATGCATTGTGGGACGGGTAAAGGTACAATAACCTGCAATCAAAATAAATTCTTAATCTTCCTAGATATCCGCAAAATGTTAGCCAAATTACTTGAACATAATTAATCGGAAAAGAGCCTTCTCTCCCATTTATTTCCCCCACAAACCAATTGGTATCCAATTTTCTCTTAAGTAAAATCACATCACCTTTTTTGAAGTTCAAATCTCTGTAAATTCGGTGATAGAATTTTTAACATTGGATTGAAAAGAGAAATACAATAAACTAACATACCCCACTTCCTTTGATATGAAGTCGTAGAGAGCAAATGCGTGTGGAACAATGTGCCGATTTGATGCATTTTGATTGGAAGGAACTCGTCCTTGTCCCGTCGGATGTTCATTTGCTATTATTCTTGAGCTCTCAATTGAAATGTTGGTGCTAAGTGGCCCTGTTACAATATTACCTCCAGTTTTGCGTGGCGATTTTGCGGTATTGTTTTGATTTTGATTCGCATTCTTAAGACCTACAAAATAAATAGAAAGAAAGCAAAACAACTATGTTAATTAGATCTTCTCAAGAAAGTAACGCTTTAAATCTGTTTATTTTTAAATGTGTGGATACTTTAAATTACCTAGTATATTTAGAAATTAGAACATTTAAGAAAATAGATGTTTTAAAAAATGACCATGAAAACAAATAAAAGATAAAAATGCAATTACAACTTAAACAATTATTAGTTCCGGTGTTCGTGATTTTATTACGTTTTATCATCGGTTTGATAAGACTATGCGCGGCCGCTTTGTTATGAAATTTTTGAAGGCTAAATTTAAAAGCAGAGAGAGAGCCCTGCGCTTCTAGTCATAATCGACAACATAAAACGTTTTTCTTCTTCTCTCGGGCATAAATATTTGGATATTTTACTTTAGATAATGCATGAAGCTGCAAGTAGTAATTGTAATTAACCCTCTAAAAGCAGACCTCAGTGAAAGCTACGAATTCTTACTGCAGAATTTTACTGATGGGACTATGAAGGACTTCAAAAATAAACTAAGGTTCCAAAGTTACTTAGAGGCTTTTAGGGAAAAATGTTTGGGTGCAATAAGACAATAAGCTTCCCTTAGTATTTGGGAAATCCTCTGAACCTTACAAGTTATGGCAAGTAGAATAACATTCGGGATCAAGATGATCCCAATTGCGCTCGGAAGGCTAATAAAAGAAATAAGCGTAAATCCTTTCATTTAATAGACCAACCCGTCCTGAAAGTCTACTTCATCGCCGTCCTACGTGCGCACTCAGCAGCTCAAGGTCAGAACGAGTGTGCGGCACTTGAAGCCGTGGGAGGAATAAGAGCAATTAATTCTCATTAAGCAGTTTTTACCTTCTAGAATCCGCATGAGGAGCACATTCGGTGGAAGGTCATCAATTTTTACATCAACAAGTATCCGGCACTCAGGACACCTTAACTCCTGCCGACTGGACATGATAACCTGCAAAGCGAGAACCCCGAAAATTAAAGAATTCCGACGTCCTATTTTCAACCCACCTGTAAGCACTTTCGGCAGAACGTGTGCTGGCACGGGAGCACCTTCGAGGAGGTGTCCAACCGCTCCAAGCAGACCGAGCACTCGAGCAGGTCGTTCAACGTTCTCTCGTCCATCTCGGCGTAATGGTTTCTCGCTATCCAGCACAATTCTTGCGATTCTTATATAACTAGAAACAAGCTCCTTGGATTTAATAACCACAGCCCATTGCACAATTTGTTTCTTTTATTTCATAATTGAACAAAACTAAATAAAAAACACAAAAACTCGATACTCTATCAGTCACCATGTTTTGGAGAGCAAATTTTCCCGTTTATAGAACTGATCGGGGTGAAATTTTTTATATGTTACTTTCCCGAAGAATGCAATAATACTTTTTAACTTATTCCCGCAAATGGTATTTGTCTAGAATTTGTAAAATTCACCCAAAAACATTGCGCCCGATGTGCGAGACCGTGCAGGAAGCCATCATTAAAATTCACAGTTTTTGACTAGTGCATGAAAATAAAAAAATTCTGGCATTTCAAGAACTCGTCACTGCGAATTCTTCGAAATTGTGAATTATTCATGAAATGTCAGTAGAAAACGCCGTTAAATTTATAGAAGAAAAATTACTGAAATTTTTGTAATTGCATGCAGGTTAAATTGTTTAGTGTTATGTTTATGGAATTTAATTGAACAAACAGTCAAATTCGCGTTTTTACATTTATATTTCGTTTAAAAATTTTAAAAGTGACCTAAACCGAGATCTAAATTTTTTTATCTGCTATGCATTTCGTTCCTTATTGTGAATCATTTTGACATTCATGAAATTTTTGACATTTCTATCAATGTCAAAAAAAATAAACAAACTTTCTCGCAAGTTTTCTATCTGTAAAATGTTTATATTCGTGTAAGGGTTTAAAATGAATGAAAATAATATTTGTCGCCTATGCCTCCAAGAAAGCAAAGGTCTTTTAAACGTGTTTTGTAGCACTCTGCGGGAGGGAAACGCTCACGAAAAAATTCTTAAATATTTGTACTTGGATGTAAATAATATTTTGATTTTCTTCCAACAAAGAAAACTATTTACATAGTTAATTTTTACAGATTAAGGAAGACGATATTGTAACGAAAAGTGTTTGCTTAAATTGCTTAAGAAAAGTAGAGGAATTCCATTCATTCTGTGAGCAAGTAGGATTTATTATCTTTAAGATATTTTAAATGATTTCTTTAAATTTGTTAAATCATTTTAAAGGTTGAACAAAATCAGGAAAGATTTCGGTATATCAAGCCGCAGGAACAAGAGCTCCTATTCGAAACTACAGAGCGTTTAGCAGCCCCACAGATAGCAAATATCTCAATAAGCTGCAGTGAAATACTCCTGAATAATGATAGTGGAATAATCGTACAAATAAAAAGCGAACAAAGGCCGGACCACGTCCAAAATATTCAATACACAACAGAACGACCTCTTAGTGGGGGAGAGTTAACATTTCCCGAATGTCCTGAGGAGGAGTTGGAAGAAGCACCTAAAGTACAAGTAAAACCTGAGTATTCCTACCAGCAGCAAATCGATTGGCAGGATAACGACTCGAACAGCAGCAGCGACGCTGAAAGCAATCTCTCTGATGAAGTATCAAACGATCGGTCTTTGCAGGCGCAGGACATTGAAGATGAGGTCAGTTTCCCTGACATCATAATCAAGGACGAGAAATTTGTGGTCCACGGAAAGCAATTAATAAGTCTCATCACCAGGTAATGGCTCTAAATAATTCGTTTAGGTAACCTCGACTAAGGAAAACCCCGCACTTTGCAGGTTTTACAAGCTAAGCTGTGATCTATGCTTAGAGGGAAGTGATGATCAGAATCACTCAACTCTGGCGTCGTTGTTTAACCACTATAAGCACTACCACATGATGAAGGGTTACGTCCTTTGCTGCGGACTAAAACTTAGCAAACTGAGAAGGTTAGCACTGCATATGGCCAGGCATCTGCAGCCGGAAGCGTTCAAGTAAGTTTTTTACTTTTTCCTAAAAGAGATCAATCTATTATCTAAAATTTTAATCTTTAAGATGTCCCGAATGTGGCAAGATCATGACAAGTCCTAAAATTTTAAGATATCATATACAAAATCACTTACCAGAGGATAAGCGACCGCTGGGATGTCCTCAATGCCCTCGACGTTTTAGTTATAGCAGTGCGCTTGTCGCACATCAAATTTGTCACCTCCCAGAGGATCAACGTGATTCTCACATTTGCGATGAATGTGGAAAAACGTAAGTACTCATTTCTTTTCGGTATAATTTTACTGCAACGATTTTTATTTCCTCAGGTTTATGACGAGTGGCCGTCTAGCAAAACATATTAATTCAGCCCATATTAACAATACTCAACTTTTTATTTGTCACACGTGCGGAAAACAGTTTAACTGTAAAGGAAATTTTAACTATCATTTAGCAACCCATGAAAAGTTTCATCAGGTCCAGTGCGAAACATGCGGAAAGTGGTAATTATCATTTACTTTTTATGCGCTCATTTAGGGGACTAAGATCTCTTCAAGCAAAAAGTACAAAGCGTAGAAACAAAGTCCACTGGTGAACCCAATATGTATTATAAAAATTTTTGACACATTTTAATCCAGGCTAAAAAACAAACTTTGCCTGAGGAAGCACATGAACCAGCATTCGACAATTCGGCACAATTGCACAATTTGCAGTTATTCCACTACAAATCGGCAGTGCTTACAAAATCACCTGCGAGTCCGACACTCGAACGAGAAGCCCTTCACCTGCGAGGAGTGCGGGCGGGACTTCAAGTTGAAGAATACTCTGATTAACCACATGGTCCAGCACACCGGGGAAAGGCGATACACCTGCGAGTTCTGCAATAAGCAATTTGCCTCAAGTGGCAATTATTACGCGCACCGAAAAAGAATGCATCCTGTAGAATTAGCCGAACGCAATCAGAGAAAAGAAGAGGAAATGAGGTGAGACGTTTTATATTATTTTTATAAGCCGCGATCTGTGCTTATTCCCGACTGCTTTTGCAGGATCTACAGGGAAATGGCTTTGGAGAGGCGAATGATGATGCAAAACGGATGCGGAATGTAAAAGTAAATGAAAATAATATTTTAACACCGAAAAGTATTCATAAGATTTAAAAGTTTTAACAAAATAAAATCAAAATTTGCAAAATTCCAACGAGTCCTTTTTCAAAAGCTTGTTTATCCGTTTCATTCATTGCACCAATCATACAAAATAAGTTACATTAAGTCACTTCTAACGATTTATTTGCATTTTAAATAGAGTTTATAAGATTTATTGCTCATCTTTCTGGAATTTACTACCATAAAACGGCACGTACTGGAGCACTACTTTCCAATCAGTGAAATACAACAAACCCAAGAATCCTCCCGCTCCGAATGTCATTGCTGAGGGTACCCTGCAAAATCAGGTTAATTTCTCTAAGTACTTTACCTACTACAATCGCCTCTAAAGACAAGTTTGAAAATTTGGAAAATAATTCCGCCGCTCTTGAGCCGCATTATATAACCCCGCAAGGGGGCGATGCGCTCCTGGAGCGCCGGTTTGCCGCTTACCAGGCTGCAGCAATTTCTGCATGTTTCTTTCCAAAGGGGATGCGGACCATGATTGATGATCGTCTTCAATTTATTTAAGCTTTGAAACAAGTCCTTTCTCGCACAAATCAGACCAGGCAGTGGAAGAACCGAAAATTTTTCGTTTTTGACACTGACAACCACTTGACGGTTTACTAGTTTGAGATGGGTATCGTTCGTTATGTTAGCAATACTTTCCTGCGAACATAACCATACAAATTAATTCAAAATTTAAATCTCCTTAAATTAAATTCTGATGAGAGCGCAACAGAACACCGACCTTTAAAATACCGACCATGCAGAGAAACTGAGATTTTTGTCCGATTGCTGAAACCATCAAAATTCTGACAAAAAAATTTAGACTGAAAAAAATCTCAACTAAAATTTAAAATTTATAAATCCTGACTTAATAAAAATATCGACTTTAAGAAAATATTTTTCTTTATTTAGTTTAGTATTTCGGTAATATAAAAATATAATCTATAAACGCAACTGTTATGCCTATATTAACTAAATATTTTCTTATTACAAATAAATGCCAATTAAGATAATATATTCAATTAGCAATCAAATTAGTAAATAAAATAAAAGTCCCGAAAAATAAGATGAAAATTACACCTCCTGCGACGGCGGCCGTTTAAAAATCGGAATTTTAAGTGTCGGGATTGTCTTTTATCGAGATTTTTTTCTCCAGATTTTTTTTTTTGTAATCTAGAAAATCGGGCTTTTAATTATCGGTATTATGAAAGTTGGGCATACGTTACCCAATTCTGACGTGTCCAGCATTGATTGGTAAATAAAGTTTTTATAAAAATAATAATTTGTGTTCCGTGAAAACACAATTTGCATTCTAAGAAATTTAACATTTATCAAATTCCTGTTTCCTACAAATTGAAACCTTTCTTTTCAAAATGTATGCTTTGCGTATTTAAAATATTTTTTCCACATGCTTTTAATTTCAGCTGACACAAAAATGTGCTAATTTTTATAAAGTTGTAAATTGTATATTTACTTAGGACACCTAAAGCCTTTTTTTAATTTAATTAAAAGTATTATGGTTAGAATCAACTTTATTCCAACTACTACAATAAAAACAATTTGCTAAAACTTAGAACCATGCAGGCAAATCGTTAGTATCAATATTTTTCTGATTGGGCAGAGCAGTGCAAGGGCGTTGCTGCCTCCAAAATTCCTGCCGTTTGTTTAAGAAATCAACTGCGTCTTTTGCATGAACAGAGATATTCTCCGTGTTCGTGTCGGCCTTCTTCAAATCAGGATGCTTTAGCAAATTCTCCAAATATTCCTTGTCCACGCAGAGTTCCCCCAAGAGCTTCCTAGCGTTTCTCTTCTCATTGCTAATTTTGCTCGTCTTCGGTCTTGGCGGGGGTTTGGAGCTCGAAGCCTGCTTAGAAATGACCTCCTCAGGTTTCTTCGGTTTCGCTATTGAGGTCTTCGGTTTTGCCCCAATTGTGTTTTCTATTGCTTCCTGAGTCTTTTGAACCCCCAACCGAAACGCAGAGAGTTCCGGCCTAGCGCGATATCCGCGATGAAAGAACATCAAACTCTGCTCGAATTGCCCCAAAAAGTAGAGAGACTCCGCCTTTTGATAAGTTGCTCGAATATTATTTTTGTCCAGAGCTAAAGCCGCCTCAGCATCTTGCAGGGCCTTGTTCGGTTCTCCAAGGAGCAGGAAACATTTGCTGCGCGCAACAAGAGCATTAATGTCGTTGGGATTTAGATCAAGTGCCTGGAAATTAAAAAAATAATAATATTAATTTGTAATATTTATAAAAAAAAAAATAATTTAATTTAAAGACAAATCTACCCTAGAAATGCTCTGGATAGCGTTCTCGATGTTACCACTTTTGCTTTCTTTCAAACCCAAAGCAATTAACGAACTTGGATCAGCCTCTTCAGGTAAAAGAAGGGCGTCGGCACGATCCCTCTTCCTTTTTAGTTTCAAACTTTGTTTGATATCAAAACTGCCCGCACTAACAGCAGCAGCCCTATCTTTATCCGTGTAAATTTCGATGAAGCTATCTTTCGGCTTCTTTTTCTTCAACGCTTCTGAATCAATTTTGGCCTTTTTTCCACGATATTTAGGTTTCTCGGGAGGAAGTTCCACCCTCCTCTCAGGCTTCTTTTTAACTTCTTCTGGAGGCTCCTCCTCTTCTTCCACTTTAAGTCCAACCCTCACGAAACTCTGCAAAAGTTCATCTTCCTTATCTGGACCCAAAATATCTCGAACACCACGATTTGCCATATTTATTATTTTTGTAATTAGTAATTGAAGAAAAACGTTATACAATTTGAAGGAAATTTCTCAGCACATCCAAAACACTTCTAGAGGTGAAAATTAGAGGGATAACACCTTTAGTGTCGCCGTGGATACACCTCGCCTGATAATCGATTCGATTGGGACTTTATAGGCGTTTAGGTGCCAGGAAAACAGTAGCAATTTTTCGGATAGGCACACCTCGAGGATGGGGCCCAACGCACCTGGTTGTAGCCCTGCAGAGCTTTATCGTATTCCCGAACCTTCATGTGGGCCTTCGCTCGGTCGCAGCACAACTTTATGGACAGGAGCAATTCCTCCAAGGAGTCGTTCTTGTTTTTCTTCGGCTTCGGCATTTTCCGCTATAAAAGGAGAAAGAAAACGTTTTGTGATAAACACTCTAAACAAACAAACAGGTTGTTGTTACGATTTCACGTTATTTATTAACCTCTTCACGCTCTTGCCCACATATGTGTACGTTTAGTTTTTTAGAAATTAAAATTATGCTAACTCGAAAAACAATTAAAATCTGTAAAATAACTACTTTTAGACTATATTTCGAAAATAAAACCATACAATTTTAAGTATTACTGCATGGATAGCATTGTATTCCCTTTGAAATTAACTACTTTCAAAACATTTAAAAGTTGCCTTTTTTATACTAATTGTTTTCCAAATTTTTTTTTACTTACTGAGTAGCTGTCGGTGAAAACTAATTAAACAAATAATCAAATAAGACATAAAATCACTTTTTCCTCCTTTAAAAAATTCGTCCCTGAAGAAGTTAAATTATTTTTGTATTTAAAATAATTACGTAATCTTGCGAAGAAATAATATATTTCTCAAATTAAAAACAAATAGAAAAAATTAACAAGGATCTTAGATTTACACTGTAGGTATTCAACCTTTACTTCTTTTACACAATTCTAAAATAAATTTCTACCAGAAATATTTAAAACTTAAACTTTAAAAAGACACACATACTATAATACATACATATTTACAAATTTTAAGGCATTTAGAACTTAAAATCTGTGCGGAAGTTATTACAATTTTTTTTTTAAGATATTTACACACAGATAAAATTTAAAGTACATTTATAAGAAGAATTATGTCTAAAATGGGTTAAAGTTTGAGCAGTATTTTTAAAGAAATATAAAAGAAAACTTTAAAAATATATTGACCTTTCATTGGCTAACGCGTTATCAAAGACTTATTATTAAATAAAAAATGCCTAATTTAATGTATTTAAATCAATAATTAATATGATGAAAGCAGAATTTTTATTATAACTATACAATCACGAAATCTAGCCGTATTTGAAAAGAATTTGATTTTGTTTAAAAAACAATTAATTTATTTTCTATCTACTGAGGACTTAGGCTCTTTTAATTTAAATGGAAAATAGAAAAGAAATAAGTATTTTTACTGAATAAAACACGTTTAGTTTGAAATAAAAATAAGCTAAAATTGGTCCGCTTAGCGGGGTAAAGAAAAACATCGAAATCGAAGCCAGTTTAGGTATTTTTACTACGTAGGTTTTTCCCGTGCGTCGTCCGCTCTTGAAGAATTAGCGACGTCGGGCAGTAATTTATGAATTTTAAAGTCTTAGGTTTCTTTATTCTTGAAATATATAAGATGGTTAAGATAATTTAATTATTCTTATTATTATTTTTTTTTTCTTTCTGGACTTCCACACTAAAAATTCCCCAACCAAACTATAGGAAAACCAAACAAATATTTAAATAATCGACATTGAATCATCATCGTGTCATCTTTATTTAAGACAAAATCTTGCAAGGCTGAATAATTTTTTAAGAAACTAAAAGCGAAGTGTTTTATGTCATTACTCGGAGGTGAACGAAAGTAATTAAAATCCCCAAATAATATTTCTTGTAATCAAGGACTGCTGTTAAATTATTAATATTATTATTATTAATTCTATACAAAAATTAGATTTTGAGTTTTCGAAAAATTGCATGACACCATTTTTAATATTTCTTTTCACAGGTTATGGAATTTGAAAATTGGATTAGGACATAACGTTCTTTTTTTATTTCAACAGAATTTAAAACATAAGTAATTTAATTAAATTAATCAAAGAAAAGAAAAATCAAACCCAAATGAAAGTTGCATACTTTTATTCACAACACTGCACATTTAGGGATATTGAAAAAAATAAATATTAGATTTTATAACATTATATCTCATATAATTATTACATAGTATTTGTTGGCATACCTTTTTGTATTACTGCTTTTTATTAATCACAATTAATCCTTAACTTCCCACACGTATTCCTTTTTATTTTTGCAAACAACAGCACTCCACACGAAATATATTTTTGCCATATAAAATTCCAGAGCATTTGCCTAGTCCTAACTCGTTCACGTCATCATAAAACGATGAAAATTAAAACAGTGCTCGTTCCCGAAACCGACCTGAGCTAAACAACACGACATCCTTCCTCTTCGCGGAAAGAAAACAATTTGTGGTGAAAATCCGAAAAATAGTTGACGACATGCGCGCATGAAGCATGAAAGCAGGTAGTAGGAATGGTAGTTATGCTTCCTCAGAGCGATTTATATACATATATATTTTTTTTCATGTTTTCTTCTTTAATATTTACATTTCTCGACTTTTTACTCAAAAAGGATGGCTCAAGTTGCCCGTGCATGGGCTCAACGAAACGTCTTCGAACCGATGCCACCTTGTGATGTCTCCTTCTGGGGCCTCACGTTCATTTGGAGCTTAATCGAGGTACACCGCCTTTGTTGAGGATAAATGGTAAAATTAATTTTTTGTATTATAATAAGGCCCCGCAAATGGAGTTAAAGTAGGTCATTGATTGATTTGATGCATGAGCGTGATTTCGGGGCCTTTCCTTTTTTTTTACTATTACTCAATAGCGATTAAGTCATCAGCATCGCTGTTCTAGATGGGATCAAAATTAGACTCAGAATTCGAAAAAAAAGGACGTATCTACTATTGAAAAGTAATTTTAAAATTTGGACCGTTTTTGATTTTGAGTTCCTAAATTATGTGGAAAACAAATTATCTTGTAGTCTCAAAGGACTTTTTAAAATTTAAATTTTTTATGACCTTTTAAAAGTAACCTTATCAAACTTACACATTTGTTTTAACTAAGCTGGTTATTTTTATAACGCTTACCTCTTCAGGGACGAATTTTTTAAAGGAGGAAAAAGTGATTTCATATCTTTATCTCCTTACTTGTTTGTTTACTTAGTATTAACTTACTTGTTTACTTAGTGTTAATCGTCAGCTATTCAGTAAGCTAGAAAAATTTGGAAAAACAATTAGTATAGAAAAGTAAACTGAGTTCACATATTTAACAATAAAGTGCTTTTAGTAAAAAAAAATAAAAAACCCCATTTTACCAATTATGTTTTTAAAATAAAGCAATCATCAAAACTGATGAAATTTTATATATTGGATAATTTATTTATCAAAAATTTGGGATGCATTTCCAAAAAATTAAAATTAAACCTTGGGGTAATCAGAGGCAACTTTTAAATGTTTTGAAACCAGTTAATTTCAAGTGGAATAAAATGCTATCCATGCTCCAATACTTAAAATTTTGTGGTTTTATTGTCGAAATATAATCTACTCAGTATAGTTCTTTAACAGATTTTAATTTTTTTTCTGTTAGCATAGTTTTAATTTCTAAAACACTAAACGTACACATATATATGTATGTATGTGGCCAAGGGTGTGAAGAAGTTAAGAAAAGTAGGTATACATATAAATTGAATATCGTAGCTAAAACTTTTAAAAAGAAATTCTTCAAAAAAGTTTTATTTTCGAGCAACATCCCTATTTCTAAAAAATATGTTTTTTCGCGCCAATCATAGGAAGGAAGATTATGTTAGTTTTTCATGGATATCATTATCATCATAAATTTTTACGAGCGTTCTTGTTAACATGGAACTCGTTCCTGCCGTAGGGGACTTCGGTAGTGTTATAGAGTTCCCTCCAAGAAGGTATTTTAATTCGAAAAATACTTTTATTTATTATTTGAATTAGGAAAGAAACCTGCTGATATCCTCTAGAAGGAAATAATTTTTTTCGCACATTTTTGTCTTGTTTTGAAAAATAAAAGTGGGTTCAAAAAGCCTTCACCCATAAATTAGGCAGATAAGCAGAAGCAACAGATAAATGTAGTTCCATTTACATTACCAATTTGCTACTTCCATTCACCTTCAAGTTAACCACACATTCCTCATTTATCATTTAAATAGGCTGGGAAACGTTGTAGGGCCTCATCACGCGATAAATGCCTTGCCTTGGTATCCCCGCGGGGCAGCTTCAAGAAAATTTTGTCGACTTGAATTCTCACAGCCAATCAAAACAAGTTTACCATACCCGGTACTCTGAGGCTCAAGTAAACATGCATCCACGCAATCCGGCAAATCCAGAAAACGTATAATCGGGTTTAATTGGAAGGCAAATCCGATAATTGCTTTTCCTGAAAAGTTTGATTGGAAATTGCTATCAGAGGCTATCGTTCGTTTTGAAGCCTATTGATTTGGAGCCCAGCAAGAACCAATCTTTACTAAGGTACCGAACAAATCGGTTTCAGCACCACAAGAAGATAGCGCCATACATTGAGTCGAGTTCTTTACTTTCTTTAAGACAGCGCAGTCATTGGGAGTGGATCGCAATTAGAACCACCTGGGGAAGTCCGTGACTAGCCAAATTCGATAGTTAGTTAACTTCGTACCGGACCCAACTTGCTTAGACTAGAGGAAGAAGATCGCCTCCTCTTTGGATATTTTAGCGTGACCTAACTTACCCACGATTTCAGCATGACGGTTATGACTCATGTCACGGTATCAAATTTAGTTAGTTTCGAACTTATTAATTCTATAAATTATTTCATCTAACAGTGGGTGCGAGTCCATTTCATTCCCAGTCACAGAGGTCAGGGAGGTCTTGTGCGATCTAACGATTAAATCGTTCTCTAGTTCCGGCATTCTGAGCGATTCCGCAATTGAATGATTAATTAAATTTGAATTGATGAGAATTTACCTTGAAAGGAAGTGATTATTTTCAGTGTTCTATAAATACATAGAATTTATATCTATATTTTTTTAACCTGCCAAGTGGGCTACATTTTTCATATTTGTCACGTAAGAGTGGGACTGGATGTTATTTTAATTTTTAATTTTAATTTAAAGAAATTATATTTAAAACACATTCGTATATATATAAAATATTACAATTTAGTCTTGCGGAAAATAAGTGCATAATCTTAATTTTATATTTTGTGGGAAAATGTCTATAACTTATTGAAATTTAAACATGATTGCCTTGGACTTAGACACAACCGTTTATTAAAATATTGAAGAGAATAAACTATTATATTTATCAGTTTACTAAAAGTTCATAAAATATGATGCAATTTCATAAATTAGTGAAACAGTTGAAAAATGAAGTGGTACTTTTTTTAAAGCCTTTACCAACTCCTACGAAATGACATCGAATTATGCGTTTCACTGCATTTGGAAACGAGCTTTCTTATTATGTCCTTTTATATATTCAATAAATCATTTTGGTGATGACCTCAAACTACTAAGCACCTGTTTTAGTGTCCGCCTTCCTAAGACCCTGGAACAACACATCTATGTATACTTTTCAATAAAGTTGG